>CM045765.1:31685813-33014563 GCA_025200525.1 Camellia lanceoleosa
AAATTAAGTATTTATTGTAATCAATAGTGTAATTATTACAATCTTTGAACCAATCACCAATCACCAAGTCAATTTTTTTTAAAAAAATATTAAAAAATCAGGAAATTAGGATTTTTTAATATATAAATTAAATACATGGGGTTTAACCGAGAAGTTTGAAAGAATTTAATAAGTGTTTATTTATTTATTTAAGAGGCATTTACACAATAATTACATAATATATAAATTAAATACATGGGGTTTGACCGAGGAGTTTGAAAGAATTTAATAAGTGTTTATTTATTTATTTAAGAGACATTTACACAATAATTACATGGGTCTCTTGGGGATGCAAAAAGTAAGAAAATTAGGATTTCATTTATTGCGTTATTCATTTAATAAGTGTAATTATTATAAATTAAGTGTTTATTGTAATCAATAGTGTAATTATTACAATCTTTGAACCAATCACCAATCACCAAGTCAATTTTTTAAAAAAAAAAATATTAAAAAATTAGGAAATTAGAATTGACATGTTGGAGCTTCCACAAGCCTTTGGTTTTAAAAGACCATTTTACTTAATATATAGATACTCATAAAAAATAAAGATGTGATATAATAAAAATAAACTAATAAACATCTTATTTGAGGTGTTTTCAAACCAAGCCTAAAGAGTCTCTCCTGACATTTGTGAGTTTGATTTTTACAAATATGATAACTCAACACTATAGAGTTATAATTAAAAAATAAATAAGTTATAATTAAACAACATATAAAGTATAATTAAAAAGTTGTTAGATAAAAATTAAAATAATGTTATAATTAATATCATAATGAATCATAATTAATATAATAAAAAATTGCAATAAAAAATCATAAAAGTCATAACTAAAGGTATAAAAATTTTCATTTTTTGAATAAATTGTAAATATATTTCTCGAGATTTATTTAAAATATAAATTATCTTTGTGATTGTCAAAATTACAAATATGTTGTTTTTAAAATTTGTCATGTAACACATTTGATTAGAAAAAATAAAATTTATGACTATCTTTTTATACAATAATAAAATTATCAAAACTATTAATTAAAAATATCATTAAAATTTATTAATTGACTTAGTAATTTTAAATAAATTAGAAGAAATGTATTTTTAATTTTTTTTTTAAAATAATAACAAGTCAACTTTTTAGACTTATTTTTTAAATCCAATGATGTGTAAATGATATGATTGCTTAATAATTAGATAATATATGAGAGAGAGTATTGTCTTAAATATTTTAATTAATTGCTACATAATTAAATTTAAAAAATAAATTTAATTTTTGGACCTGTATGCCAATGTTTTTTTTTTTTAATTATTATTGAGAGAGACAGAAAGTTATTTATGTTTTTTTTGATAGAATGAAATGGGGAGTAAAGCTTAGCTGTGTGTGTAATGATGGTTTGATTATTGAAGAAAGTAGATAAGATTAAACGTGGACGTGATCTGTCGGAAAAGTTGAATTTGAATAACCCACCGGACGGTGGGAAACGAGTTGCCGCTGCGGCTGTGAGTCAAATACGGGGATAGATGAATGGAGCTATTATGTGACTCGTATATTGCCCGCTGACTTATAATTTGATTGGTCCGTCTAAAAAAAGTAAACTATGTTAATAAAAAATAATCAAAAAAATTTAAATCAAAAAATCAAAAAAAAATTAGGAGAATTACAAAGGTTTGACTCTTGTGCAAAATAAATTTTTAATTTTTAATTTTTTTAATTTGAATTCTAAATTTTTGATATGTTTTCAATTTAAATTATTTGACTATTTTCGTTAAGTAACATTTGTAAAATAATAAATATTTTAGTCATTAAACTAAATAAAAAATGATATTTTGTATATATCTATATTGAATTTTATAAGGAAAAAAAAATATTTTTTTTTATCAATTTTACTTAACAAAATAAATGAATAGTTTAGATTGAAAATAAATTAAAAAATTAGTATTTAAACTGATAAAATTAAAAATTCAGAATTTATTTTGTTAGAAGACTCAAATTGTTGTTGTTTTTGTTGTTGTTGTTTTTTTTTTTTTTTTTTTTTTTTTTTTTTTTTTGGGTGATTGTCTCAAAAAATTTAAGCACACACAAATAATAATTAAATTTTTTTCCCACTACTCCATTTTTTGTATTTTTTATTTTTTGGGTAAAAAGTCAAAAACTTCTTACACATCTCGATTTCTTTTCATCTCATTTAGTTTTGAAAAAATCACTTTTCAAATAAGTGCTAATTATAGTTTAAGTAATACTATACTTTCATAAATTTTTACCTAAAAATAACGACCTCATGGCTTAGATTCATTTCCTAGTTAGACTCCTCTAACATCAATTCTTTCTCCACTGCAAACACATTACTCCAAAACAATTGAGAATTTTTTCTGGCCATGGATCATGCCTCGATAATTTAAATAATTTGTTTTTTTATATCACAATATATAAATTATTCTTGTAAAAAATTAGGTTGAATTGTGTGGGTGTTGATTTTTTACCACACAATCAAACAGAGAACTTAGCTACAGAGAACGCGGTAGAATAGATTAAGCCAACCACCTGCCAATAAGAAAATAAGAATATTGCAGTGGTTTGTCCACACAAGGGCACTCTAACGATCAAGTCAGTCAAATAATCTCTCAAAGATATCGAACAAATACTCAATGCACAAATTAAAACGTCTCAAATAAAAGCATACCTTAGACCGACAGGGGTACCTCACTTTTATAATGATCAATGTCCAACTTCCTTTAGAAGTCTTACTTCATAGGACTCTATCCTTTACAATGATAACATCTATCACAACTCACACTATTCAGATTAAGATGAACTTCCTCAAAAGTCTCATCTCTATACAAATACGTAGCTTGATATCATCTAGGACTCTTGTCCTCTATCTGAATATCTCGAATTCCAGCATTACCGCGTTGAACCTCGGCAACGTCGCAATCACCTCGACAAACATGACTCGCCTACTTGACACCTCGGCCGACATCTTGGAGACAACTTGGCCACATGGCATCATTCTCATAATACTTCCCCACAACTGTCCCCTAGTTCTATTACCTCTGTAGCCTAAGGTGATGTAACCTATATCGTTCGATCTTCCAACATGTCAGCTAAATAACATGCTAGAAATACTCCTTCGACTGAGATCATGACTCGCCGGCATAAAGAAACAAGAACTCAAGTGTCCATTCGTCAAGAATAAAAAACCAAGAACCACGGACCATCATGTTCTATCTCATTCAAGTCCAACATATCGACAGAGATCACATTACTAGTAGAGATCATGACTTGCTATTTCAAGAACATCAAAATCCTAGTATCAACTCATCAGGAACCAAAAACAAGCAAGTTTTGTCTTATCCAAATTCAACATCTCAATTGAAATCATCATCTCAACCAAGATCAATATCTCAACCGAGATCGTCATCTCTAGTGAGATCAACATCTTAACTGAGATCGCACTTCTCAACTGAGATCATCATCTCAAATGAGATCGCATTACTAGCTGAGGTTATAACTCGCTAGTTTAAGAACATCAAGATTTGAAATCTGTTGTTTTAACCGTCATATCAACATCATGATGTGTCACCTCTTCATTGGTTCCCTATACATCCCATAATTGACACACGCCGCCATTAGATGTCATCAGCCATCACACATCTCCCAAGAAACTTGAATCATTACAATCTGTTACATCTTTCCATTCCAACAAAACCTTTTCATTTTCCTATTTTATCTTTCCCTCTTTCTCTGTCTCTCTTTGTCTCTCTTGGCTTGTGCAAACCATCAGCGTTGTTCTTGAAGCATTCATTTCTATGAATAGTCTATTCGTGCCCAAGATTCAATCTTTACTAGCTAAACCAGACTAGCAGCCACGCACTTCATCACAAGGTTCAAACTCTACTAGCTGAACCAGGCTAGCAACCAAGCACTTCATCAGGTACTCCACGCATCAACCCACTATCTCAATGGCAGTGCAAACACTGATATAGCGACAATCTTGTAGCTAGAACCAAGAACAGGAAACATTGAGGTTCCGAGCTCCCAGCTGTAGACGTCTTCGAACGCTCCGGGAGGGATGACTCCCGTTCCGTTCATTTTGGGCTCACTACAGTTCAGGACTCTAATTGTCACGCTTCGTAATCTGAACCAAAGAGTCCAAATCCGGCAAATCATTTTGAGAAAACAGATTTTTAGAAAAGAAGTGCCAAACATGGATTGCTTTGCTAGATATAGAGTCGCCACCTAAATATTTTATTTCTGGAAAATTTAGAAAACCCTGACTCGTGCCTAAGGCCACGTGTCCGTCATCACCAAAGTTGCCTCGGCTCGGGAACTTGGGTATGATTGGGGAAGGTCACTTCGTGAGCACCCCCGCTTGTCCGATCAAAGATCGGCCTCTACTAACCATGATATCTAGTTTTGAAAACATTATGCGTTCTTATTCCGGTTATTAGCTTAGATTTATTATGTGATGTACACAGCATACAAGTATAGACTGAATCGCCTGAATTGGAATAAAACATTTCATGTTTGTTTTTGAAAGATGGTTTGCTACCCGCATGTAGGCTTAAAATGAAGATTTTGCCACCCTTGGGTGGGCTTAGAAAACATTGTTTTGCCACTATCTAGTGGGCTTAAAACTCACAGTTGATGAATTGTTCCAATCCAAATAACCCAACCTTCACCCACAGGCATTCAGGCAGTTATATCACATAAGCAAATAGCCTTATGGTAAGCATGCTATCATGGCAGTCACTCACACGCATGCAAGGATGCTAAAGCATAAAAACTTACCGAGTACTCCAAGCCAAAACAGAAGCTAATTAGAAATCCATGCATGATCCTAACTATACAGAGATGCCTAATGCAACACATGCAGGAATGCAACTAAGATAGGCTCGGCTATTCTAAACATGGCATATGGAATGCTACAGCTAACATGTATTCAACTTGGAATTGAAATACAATGCAGTGAGTATGATGCGCCGAGCCCGGTGCATGCAAAACAGATGAATGAATGCAAACATGCTATCATATTGTATGCTAATTAAAACATACCCTAATCTAACCATTATAAGCTGGTAAATAAAAGGGAGAGAAAGACGTGGGGTTGGAAGACATACATCATACGCACGCACACTTATTACAATATTGCCCTCGCACAGAGGGTCCGAATAAATAATATACAGTCCCAAATAAATAATTACAGTTCGAATAAATACAGAATCCTAATTAACAAATTAACTAAGGAAAGCGGTAAATAAGCATGCAAGCTAGGGACTGCCTCGACTCTACTCCGGATGATGGATGATGCATGTTTAAGTTGCCTTGCGCGGAAATCCACTGCGATGTCCCAATTAGCCTTTGTTTACAATTAAGCTCGGAATATTGCACGAAGCTCCAAAAGACTGCCGGTTTCTGATTTGCTGCAACAGAGAGCAAGAAATGGGCATGGCAATGTATTTTCACATATGTATGCTTGACTACTCTTCAGAGAGCGTAGTCCTCGATCGTCGTGCCACCAATCGCGCATCTCGATGCATGATGGCCGAGGAGTCGATTTGCACGACTTAATATGAAATGAATGCACACATAAACACGACAAGACCGAGACTCTATCATGGATAATCCGGAGTGTCGGCGACAGGGAATTGAGACACGTTCCGTCATTCGGAGTATGAAACGTCCCTCGTTTCCCGTGCTCGGGCTCACTTCTACCCCAAACACAATGCAATTTGCATGACATGCATGAATGCAACTAATATACAACCTAGCATACACAATGCTATGAAATGACATACACAATGCTCGATGTAACACGGCATACACAATGCTCTAACATACAACCTAGCATACGCAATGCTATGAATTGAAATGGCATACGCAATGCATGATGGACTTACACCAACGTGAGTGGACCTCAGCCACACTCACATCAGCGGCCATGAAATGAAAATGAGACACTCGAGATGCGTGCATACATACACGCAAACCGAGAACCGAACCTAAGGCACGAAATGCCACTCTAACAAGGCATGGCAAGGCATGAAATATGGCATACAAACATGCAAGTTTCAGCACTGAAATGTGATGCAAAGTGATCCCGAAACATGAATAAATGGCACCCGATGCATGGAATGGTCCCGAAACACAAAACTAGGCACATGCATTGACCTATAGCTATACCAAGCATGCATTATTTGATCATGAAGAATAAAGACAGAACCAAGACAGTCCCAAAACATGAATATTTCTAGTTCAAAGCATGACCAAAAGATGCTAGCAAGATGGCCTAACATAGCATGCAATTTTGACTAGCAAACATGGTTTACATGGCATGTACATGAAGCAAGTGAGAACTCATCAAACCAGAAAAAATTAGTGAATAAAACAAGCTAAAAAATGCCCAAATAACCTTTGAAATACAACCAACACATGCAAAAATGATGGGTTCTTTTAGAAGGCATACAAAGGGGTTATTAAGCACATGCATCAAGGACACTTAGCATAGCCAAATCAACTCTGAGAATCAAATATGAGTCCCAAAACTCATCAAATTGGCTCTGAAATCAGTCAAGAAAGCATGCAAGATAGGGCCTCTTTGGAAGGCCAAAATGGCTATCAAACAAAACAAGGTGAGAGGGGGTCACCCCCCTCTGATTTTGAGGCTCAAAAATGCATCAAAGCCACTGAAAATCCACTCGATTTTAATGACTAAGAGGCCAAACCATGGCCAATGCAAGTGCTCTAATGCATGGCCCTAATCATGGAAGAATGAGGCATGCATAGGGGAAGATGGCCCCAAACAGAGAATAGACCTTAATCAAACATGAAGATGATGTCAAAAAAAGACTATTTTCAGTTTAGGTTGAGGTCCAAGAAGGTTCACAAATAGGGCTAATATATCATGCAAAAACAGCCCTAAAAGAGAGATTAGAGACAAGGGATAGTAAATGACCTCAAACAGAGAAGAGCCCTTCAACAAAGTTGAATAGAATCTCAAAATAAGATACTTTACAGTTTATGAAAAGTCTCAAATATGCTCACAAGTAAGGCTACAATATGATGCAAAAATGGCCCTAAAAGAGAGATAGAAAGAAAGAGGTAATAGATGGCCTCAAAAAGTGAAGAGCCCTTCAACAAAGTTGAAGAGGGGCTCAAAATAAAGCACTTTACAGTTTGGCTCGAAGCCCAGAAATGCTTACAAACAGGGCTAACATATCATGCAAGAAATAGCCATAAAAGAGAGATAAAGGGAAAGGGGTAGCAGGTGGCTTCAAACAAAGAAAAATCCTGGATCAAACATGAAGATAAGCTCAAAATAAGACTATTTCTAGTTCACGTCGGAGCCCAAAAATGCTTGCAAGTATGGCTTATAGATGAAGCAAGAAAAGACTATAAAAGGGAAAAAAAGAACTCACCCTTGTAGAGCAGTAAACCAGCAGCTCTTGGACCAAATTTCTGAGCTTTCAACCTCTGGAAATCGGTTTCAAGGGGCTGGAATGGAGTGTGGAGGTGTGGTGCTATGGGTTGGTGTATAAAATGGCCAAAAAACTAAGGTTTGGAGCTTGGATGAGAAAGAGAGGGAGGATTGTATGTAATGGCTCTAAACAATTTTTGTAACCTTTAGAAATGAAGGGGAGAGGCTGGTTTTATAGAGGGAGAGAGGCAAAGAAAAGGGGGAGAAAAACCAATTCAAATTCCCCCCTCAAAAAGGGAGACCCTCGGACAGTGGGTCAAGTAGAAAATAGCTGGCACAAATGAAATACACTCACAGAGACAAAAATGGCTGACCAGGTGCAAAAAGGACAGGTGGTCGGCCGGCCACCTCCCCTGATCGGCCGGCCGGCCACTTTACCTGGTCGTCCGACCAGGTCAAAAAGGTCAAAGGTGGCCGGCCACCTCCTAGGATGAAGCCCCAGAAGTTAGCTTTCCAATGCCGCAAACCTTGCATTAAAATTCCTTCAGTGGAAAAAAGTTATGCCAGTTTTGGTGAAGCCGCGCAGATTCGGTCCAACCGGATTGATCCCTATTTCAACCAATCATATCTCTCCCTCCCGGACTTGTCCTTAGGAGATTCTTGAGTGTAAAATGAAGCCCCGGAAGTAAGCTTTCCAACGGTGGTGGCCTCATATCTTAATTCCTTTTTTGCAAAGAGTTATGCCCGTTTCGGTGAAGCCGCGCAGATGTTTTCCTCATTCCTAGATTCATGCTGAATCACTTTTGACCAAAAAAGCTGGTTTTTCAGAAAAATTGCTGGCCTCCCACCCTCCTACAAGCTTTCTAACAATGAAAATAAGGTCCCTGCCAAAAATGAGCCCAAACCGATGCAAAACGAAGGTTCGGGGCCAAAACGCGCAGCCCGGGGCCCCGAAAACCGACTATTATGCACCGTAGGTGCCGTTCGACCACGAAGTTAGTCTCTCGAGCCACAGTGTCCCTCAAAAGGGAGTAAATAGGGTGTATAACAAAAATCGGAGCAAACGGAGGTAGTTAAGCGGTCTCGAACCAAGGCACACGGCCGACGGCTCCGAAAACTGGGAACTGAGCTCCAAACGGAAAAAATGGCCTACGACCACGAAACGTAGCCTACGGCCACTGAGAGATGATCTACGAGACCTCTCCCTCCTTTCAGGAAGAGAAAACAGAGGAAACAGCGCCTGGTTCGCAAACCGAGGCAAAGCACAAAAGAGTCTGAAAGTCCGGAGGCAAGGCTCGCAGCTGAGACTCCGCAACCTCAGAACGAGCACAATATGCAACATCACCAAGCGCTCAATCAGTGACGTTTGAGTCTTATGGTCGGTCAAAAATGGGGTGTCTACAGTTGCCCCTCTTTGACAGAACTCGAAAGTCATAAGTGACGGGAGTGAATGTCAAAGCCCAGAGACGACCCATTTTTGACAAGGCCGAAGACTTAGACAAAAATGCAAGATAACAAAGATGTGCCCGCAGGCAGGGGGCAAGATGCAAAATGATATGCACAAAGCTGGACGAAACTCAATGATCATGCGAAGCAGCAAGTTGTAATGAAGCAAATATTCACAATAAATGCGACAATTTTAAGCAAGATGGCAAATCAAACTACATTTTCATGCAGTTTTGATGTAAGAAAATTATGCAATCTTAGCGAGCATGTGCGATAGATACACAAAAGTGAAGAGAGTGTGATGGATATACTATATAAATAAAGTGTGATTGATACACTAAGCGAAGCAAAGTGTGATAGATACATAAAGCAAAACGAGTGTGATGGATACACTAAGTAAATGTGTGATAGATACACTAAGCGAATCGTGTGTGATGGATACACAAAGTGAACGCGTGATAGATACATAAAGTGAGCATAGTGTGATAGATACACAAAGTGAGCATAGTGTGATAGATACACAAAGCAAAGCGAGTGTGATGGATACACTATATGAAGCAAAGTATGATGGATATACAAAAAGTGAACGCAAAATGTGATAGATGCACTATGTGAACAGAATGTGATTGATACACTAAAAGTGAACACAAAGTGTGATAGATGCACTATGTGAATAGAGTGTGATTAATACACTAAAAGCAAACACAAAGTGTGATAGATGCACTATGTGAACAGAGTGTGATTGATACACTAAAAGTGAACACAAAGTGTGATAGATGCACTATGTGAACAGAGTGTGATTGATACACTAAAAGCGAACACAAAGTGTGATAGATGCACTAAGTGAACAGAGTGTGATTGATACACTAAAAGCAAACACAAAGTGTGATAGATGCACTAAGTGAACAGAGTGCGATTGATACACTAAAGGTGAACACAAAGTGTGATAGATGCACTATGTGAACAGAGTGTGATTGATACACTAAAAGTGAACACAAAGCGTGATAGATGCACTATGTGAACAGAGTGTGATTGATACACTAGAGGTGAACACAAAGTATGAAAGATGCACTATGTGAACAGAGTGTGATTGATACACTAAAAGGTGAACACAAAGTATGATAGATGCATTATGTGAACAGAGTGTGATTGATACACTAAAAGGTGAACACAAAGTGTGATAGATGCACTATGTGAACAGAGTGTGATTGATACACTAAATGTGAATGTGTGATTGATACACTAACTGAGAATGTGTGATTGATACACTAACTGAATGAAGTATGATTGATACACTAAAAGGTGAAGTGTGATTGATACACTAACTGAATGAAGTGTGATTGATACACTAAATAAATGATCTCAAACGAAACTTCTTTGAATGAACCGTACATACAATATCGTACATGAATGAGAAAGAAACTTGAGAGGTACAATGCAATACAATGCATGATACAATAAACAAGCATAGCGGCGCTTTAAAAAACATCTCATGGGGTGAGTGGCGATGAACCACTCTACTCTGATGAGGATCTCCCCTCGTGCTCTTCGAACACTTACCTTCAACTCGCAGTGCAAAGGCTCTGAAATACTGACAAGGGTTCTTCACGTAGAACACTTTGGACGCTGTCTTTCTTCCTGATCATATTCACAACTTTCCCTATTCTCCAACGGGGTGACAGACTAGGTTGGTTCAGTATCCAGAATTGAGGTGCATACACGTTATCTCAACCTATGGGGCTTCCATACAGATTTCAAGCCGAGGACACGCCCCTGGGTATTTAAACCAGACTTTAGTCCCGGAAATCCCGAACCTTTACGTTCTAGGCATTAGCCATTCGAGCTCTAGTTTCCACCGTCGCAGTTGGTCTCCTAGGAACTCATTGCAAACACAGCCAAGATATCCCTGGCATGAAACGGTCCTCAAGGAGAGCAATTATGATTGCCATTTTGGCTTGAAGCAGACTTGATCTTGAGCTTAAGGTAGAGGCACACTCATACTTCAGAGCATTGGCAAGACTTAAAGAGGCACACACGGAATGTAGTCTCGGAACTTACCGAAGTTGAAACAAACTCAGATACCCAACATTTTCCTTCTTTTCTTTTGTTTTGTAGTCTGGAACCCATATAGCTTCAAATAGGTCCTAGTTTTACTATTCTGACATGACCTGAGTTGAACCCTGCGGTTTTATGAAAGAACTGATCCTTTTTTGCACAAATGTGGAGAATGACACGGCACTCTGAGCACAAAACGATTTTATTTTTGAAATTAAGAGATGAGTTCTTGACCGAGGTATTGAGCCTATGACTGAACACAGCACATTACGACTCAACAATGGAAAACAAAAGGTAAACAACCTAAACACATCGAGTAACACTCGAAACGACTCAAAACAAGAATCGAGATAAAACAAAAAGACACGACACGCAGACATGCACAGGGAGCCTGTTTCTCTGGGTATTATTTCCCATCCTTTCTAATTTGTGATTCTCACATCACTCGGCCCTCAGGCTCTGTTTTTCTCTCAAAACCCTTTCCTCGCTTTTCCTCTCAGCACACATCTCTTTATTCTTTAATCTCTTATTTTTCATCCCTCCCTGGGTGGTTGATGGATAAACAGGAAGTTGCGGGTTCTTGCCCCTAGCATTCTGCTAGATGCTTTTTTCTTCTGCCCACGATAGTGAACTTTCCCCACAGAGGGGTTGTGATGCGGCTGGATGTGCAGCAGATCTGCAATTGACATTGGTTGACGATGCTCTACTGGGGAGTTTGGACGTGATTAGATCTGTCCAGATGAAGGAATGAAATATCCTGCCCCATTCCATTCCAGCCAGACTTTGGCTTGATACCTCGCTGCTCGGAGGATGTGAGAGCTTTCAGCTTTTTTCTATTAGCTTCCGCTGTGCCCTTCTTGGTGAATAGGGTGCCCTTTCCGGCAAGTATGGTGCCATTTCTGGCAAATGCATGTTGATAATAAGGGAAAGACAGAACACCTGACTCAACTGTGCCCCTAGTTCATTGTTTTGACCATTTTTTGTTTTGGTTTTCTACTAAAACAATTTTGACCAATATGAGAGTTAGATTAACATGCTTGTTAGATTTTCTGATTTAAAATCATGCAAGTCAGGCTGTGAGCACTGAAAATTTTCCTGTTTTAGGTCCAAAAAATGGTTCAGTTTTGGAAAAATGGAATAATTTTCGAGAGAATTAGTCAACCTCAGTAAAAATTCTCAAAAAATATTTTCGCAAACAACCACTGCTCAATGAGCACGGAACCTACTCTTGAGATGCACAACCTCAGATTTGAAGGAAAATTACCCCTTGCTTGGAGGACACCGCATGGCAACTGAAAGTTGCCTATTGTTTGGACGGCACCGCAGCACAATGAATGGCAACGGAAAGTTGCCCTTTGTTTGAATGGCACCACAGCGCATTGTAGTCAGTCCTCAGAGTGACGAACAAAACCAAATTCTCGGATGCAGAGAAGTCAATGGTGGTCAAAACCATTATATGGACATAGTCGAATTCGAAGTGTTTTACGGCTGGACTTCAGAATGAAGTTGCCTACGTATCCCAAAGATGGGAATCAAGCCTCACGTAGTTCGGGGTAAGGTACACTCGGGTATTTAACCTTCACTTGGGCTCTAACTTTTGTCAAGGCGCCCGTTACGGGTTTTCGACCTTGCGAGCTTTGTTCTTTGTTTTCTCTTTCAATTCTTTTTCTTTTCTTTTCTTATTTTTTTCATCTTTTTCTTCTTTCCTTTTTTCTTTTCATTTTTTGCACTTTCTTCATTTTTTTTTTTTTTTTGTATTTTTCTCTTTTGTTCTTTTGTTGTCTTTTTTCTCGCTCTAACTTTTTCCTGGGTCGCCATTTCATGTTTTCGGCCCAGCGAGCCTCTCAAAGGGTGAAAGTGTAACAAGTCCATGTCGAATGGTTCTGAGACTCCGAAATCATCTGAATCCAAGAGAAGAGAATAACTGTTGTTTAGATTTGCAGAAGGATCCATTTTCGGCTCTTCGAGCGCATCGGGCATTTGTGCCTCTAGTTCGAGGGATGCTTCTGTTCTAGCTTCACAAGCTTCTTTTGATGAGGTCTGATCTTCTTGATCTGACTTTGGTGCCTCTTGCTCGAGGGCTGCTTCCAATCTGGCCACACAGGCCTCTCTTGATGATTGATCGTTGAACACTCCGAATTGTGGTTCAAGGTTTTAAAGCAAGGGCTCAAGTCTCGAGGCTAAGAGCGATCCGAGGCTGCACAATCTCAAGAGCGATTCCACACTGGTCTTCGCAGGATCGCGCAAAAACATTTTTTTGAAATTTTTTAAGAAAACGACAAATCGCTCGCGTTGAAGACAAGGTAGAATCAATCTAGATCAAGCCAGAATCCTTCTCAGTACTCACACTAACAAGCATGATCTCATTCATTAAGCGCTTAGCTTAGCACGCCTCTCTTCCTCTCAATTGATCAAATTTTCACAAATCCCGAGGAATTCCTTTTTCTTCGTTTTCACCTCAGTGTTCCAAAAAGTTTTGAAAAACATAGGTCGATGCAATGACTTTAAGGCATAGAAAAGACAAAGTTTTTAGTCGAATACTGCCATCTCATTCAGAACTTCCGGCATAACTGGCGCAAGGCAGAACCAAACACAAGAGTGTGAAAATCATTGTTGTTTCATTCAAAATCTATTGGCACAACTAGCTCCCTGGTAGAAACAGACTCAAAACAAAACGAAAAGACAAACGCAAAACAAAATGGTGACGCCCGAGGTAACACCCCCGGAATCACCCGACCTTTGTACAACAGGACTGACTCGATATAACAAGACAGACCCTTAATAAAAAAGACCGACTCAAGACAAAGAGACAGACTCAAAACAAAATTACAGAACTGACTCAACACCCAAGTCAGAAACTTCAAAACTAGTATTCGCAAATGCTCAAAACAGTGCGTGCCATTCCCACATCTGAAGGAAACTGAGTGCCGCCCGCAGGGGGTTCATCCCTCGATCACATAGTCACCTTATCCCCCACAAGTTCACTGATCAAGTGTCGATAGACCTTGCAGGACCTGGTGCAGCAATGACCCCGTTGTCAAACAGATCTTGTACAATAAACCCACCAATATTGAGATGCATTGATATACAAAAGACCAACATTCTTCTATTCATCAGAGTAGTTCTTACAACAGTATTACATGTTAACAACAAAGCAAATGCCCCTACGGGCTTACAGCTTTCCAAGTCAACACTTGGTTACAAGAAAATAGAGTGCTAACTCAAATATATATTAAGCCATTGGCCTGAATTACATGTAATGCATCAAAAGAAAATAGACAACAAAAAGGTCTGTCCGCCTCTAGCCTCCCAAGCTATGTCCTTGGAGGTGGCATGTTACCTGTACCTGAAATGATGTTCCCATATAGGGTGAGCCACAGCCCAGTAGAAATATACTAAACCAATTATAAACAATGACTAAAATAATAGCATTCAACAGATGGTCCACACTTATATTCCCACTTATACCGTGTTATAGTTTCATGACAATCATGTCCTAGTTACATTTCACTTTCCGTTTCTTATCCAATTCTCAATTCATACCATAGTTTAGAACCTAGCCAAACAACTTATATGAGACAATAACTCATCTTTAACATTTTTCCACTTCACAATAGATAAGCATACTAGCTATATCAATACTACAACAAATAAGCACACAAGCTGCGTCAACACTTCAAGGATAAGCATATGAGCTATATCAACATTTCAAAAGATAAGCATATGAGTTATATCAACACTTCAAATGATAAGCATATGAGCTAAATAAACACTTCAAAAGATAAGCATATGAGCTGTATCAATTTCCAGTTTAGAGGTCCAGCCCCTTTCTTCCAATAAACCGTCTGCACAAAACAACATATATATATATATACACATCGGTAGTATACATAATCAATTAATACATAAAGTTAATGTATTCTTTCAACCGTCATACTCTATGACATATCCAATTGATTAGTTTTAGTTTGCCTAATCATCATGCATTGTCTACAACAACCAAAACTACCCTCCACCGGTAGCCCAAAACAATTATTTCTAAACAGAAAGTAAATGCATCCAACGGATATAATAGTCAACATTTCAACTTGGTGAGCGATAAATGATTCAACTACACCCTTTAATCCCATACATTCCCAATCTCAACTTTCTCATTTCAATTTCTTATTTCTCACAATTAATTATACAAATTAATTAATCAATGTAATTAGGGCATTTTCCATAATTAACATTACAACCCTAAGGTTTCATTTTCATCAATGTTTCAACATTAATTCCATTTCTCCATGCCAAACATGCATATAGGTTTTATATATTTAAAACCCCAACTTTTGTAAAATTACACAAAGGCCCAAACTTCCTCAAAATTAACTAACAACCCCCAACATATCAAAATACTAAAATTTAATGACAAAGCTCATAAAGAGGAGTAGGATATCCCTACCTCGAAGTTAGAGCTCAAACGGAGATGAAGACCAAAACCCAACGTGCTCCAAATCCCAACTTTTCAGATTAAAACGAAGCCCTCGACGATCAACACCACTTTTACAAAGGCCGAAGGGAAGGAAAACACTCTAACTAGATCAAACCCTAGAGAGAAGGGAGCTTCTAGAGAGAGAGGGTCTCAAAATAACTTTTTGGAAAGTAAAAGAGAGAGAGAGTGTGTAGAAAATGATTCAAAAAAATGCCCAGCTGCCCTCTGATATACGACAGGTCTGCTCGAGCGGAAAACACAACGCTCGAGAACAAAAAACTGGATCCGCTCGAGCTCAAGAAGGTCCGCTCGAGCGCCAAGACACAAGAATAAAGTTCATCCACTCGAGCATGAAAAACCAGTCCGCTCGAGCGCAATTTTCCCTCTCTCAGAACCTACACCAAAAATGCACTGTACGCTCGAGCGCCAACAATCCCGCTTGAGCGCAAGAAACCCGCTCGAGCGTGAATAACACACCTGTAAAAGTTTTGCAGGGCACCAAAATACTGGGAGTGTGAAATCTACGCTCGAGCGCTCCAAGACCCGCTCGTGCGGAAAGACCAAAAACCTAGCAACAAGATTTTAGACCAAGGCTCAACTCACCTGCTCGAAACAAGCCCAACACATCCTAAAACTCAAACGTATAGATTTAAAGGACGACAACAAGATAGATACAACCACCAACTCTACAGAACCGAGTCCGGAATACAACTGAACAGTAAAGGGACAACCGGGATCGCTATAACCTCCCCCCCTTAAAGAATTTCGTCCTTGAATATAAGGATACGCCAAAACACAAGGCCAACAAATCACACAACACCAACACTCGAGTACTAAGAAAGAAACTACTCTCAATACAAACCTTCAATCCACTCTTACCAAGGAAGAGACTAACCAAGGGAACATGTTCCAAATGACGACATTCTAGACGTGACCGTCACAACAAAATCAAACCTTTCCCGAAACAATTCACCAACAACTGACTAGTGATTCAAGCTAAGTCACTACTCAACAACACGACCAAAGAAAATCTTTAGAGTAGATAATAAGAGAACATTTTCTTGTTCAAGAGACATTTCTCAAAGATGTTTAAATTTTCAACGTTAACATTCCGGAATAAATGTTGCATTTTCCATACGAAAACTCAAAAGCTTTGTAAACATTTTCACAAACACGGTGTTACCCAAAACGCAGAGTCATCCACAGTTTATTTGCCAAAAAGATTAATCTGGAATTCTTTAAAATCCTTGAATTAAATCAACTTTTCAACAACGCCCTTAGATGGCCCAAACACTGGGAAAATTTTGTTTTCCATTTCTTTCCAAAACAGCATTATCCACAACCATCACTTACATAGTGATGCCACAACCGACACAGAATATAACATTTCTATAATGATAGTTAATAGAAATAACAACAGTACTAACAACACATAAGGCATAAAAATTCATGGTTTTGCAATTTCATTCCGCCTCCCTTTACTAAAAAAAAATCATAACTACGGCTCAAGACCTGGCCAACAACCAAATGAAAGCACATCTCATCTCAACAATACCCCCTTTAATACCCAAATAATACACATTTTAGTGCTGTATCAATATCAAACCAAACATCATACATACATAATGTATAAAAAGCCAATCATCCACAATGATCAATCAATACACATATAAGATGTATTATTCCAACCGTCAGATTCAATGACAAAACATGTTCGATTAGTTTCAGTTTTCCCTAATCAACATACTAAGTCTACAACAAACGAGACTAAACTCAAGGTGACCAATGCCAACCCAAAACCCGATACCGACAAGCTGACTAATCAACTCAATAAACTCTACACTTAGTAATCCACACACTGATGTGCCACTCAAACCACTAACCCCAAACACGGAGTTCCCTACACAAACCACAAATTTTGGAATCTCACCGGATCTCCTAAAATTGAACCGCATCAACATTGCGTCTAAGGGAATTACCATCCCCTGCCATGGCTATCTAGCAAGCCTGCTCACTTCCTTGACCGAAGACCGACATGTTCAACCTCAATCACAACAACCTAAACACGAAGGACCACTTTGACCAACGCTATACTCATTACTCTAGAACACGAACTGTTCTTCCTTCAAAGAATGCTGCCAGCATCCACTCATAACCCAAACCCAACAATTGATAACCAATCACAATACGAACACTACCCCTATACAACCGATAGGGTCACCACGGACTCACTAACTAGCAAGGCCCAAAACACGAACCAACATACAGGTACCATTCCCACTAACCCGAGATACAAATCTCATATTTCCTCGAACATTCTCACATAACCTTGCCAATACCACGCAACTCTCGAAACCAACACATCTAACACATTCACCCGTACTAGGCAAAACCTCCTTATTTTGCAAGCCATCTTACTCCCACACCGAATCCCTCAATAACCCATAGGGTCCACTCGTTACTCCACATCTTACTTGTCACTCATCCCGAGAGTACCATCAAGAGGCCCGGCCTCCGTGATAAACCACTAGTCAAAACTATCGCTAGGCAACCACCATGAACCAACCCCGACACTGTCGCATGTCGCTGACTAGGCTTTCAAAGAAGCACCATTCTAAATTTCCAGAGGAGTAAAAGTCCTCAACCTTCTCATTAGCAACCCGAACCTTTCTTCGCAAAGACCTTACCACAGTGACTCGACTCATGAGTCACACCCAAACCGCGGGTTATACACCCAACTGATCCCACCGTCAGCATCACCTGACCTACCCGGTATTAAGGTATAAACCTATCGCATTCAATCATAATAAAGGAGCCTGAAAACTTAGAAAACACCCATATACTACTACCGGAGATATAGCACCGGCTGCTTACGTCATACCACTCCCCGATGCCAACAACCACACTCTCATATAAGGGCTAACACTCTCTCAATCAAAATAACCAACCGATACATATGCCAATTCGGCAACGTTACCTACCACGAAGGTACAAGTCTAATCCTAACAAGATTATGAGCTATGCCCTCGTATAATACCATATTAATTACATATCACACCTAGTATTAATCGCACACTTCACATCCACTCGAGGAGTTCTCTCGACAAAAGACCTAAATCTCTACCATACACATAAGATCAAATGGGTAGTACCCATGAATTTCTGCACACCCGGCAAGTATAACTATTCTAGCCCCATAATAGTCCTAATAGGGATACGCATCCCTCAATAATTCTCCTAAATTTGAACACATGGTTCTTCAGCCCTCATTTTTCCCAAACCAAATCACACACATATAAATGCATTACTACCAAAAATTTTATGGTCTCATGACAACCTATTACATCAATAGAACTTTTAGAGTCACTACATGCTCTAATCTGCCCACTTCAAGAAAATAGATAAGCATTGGCATACATAACCATATAAACATATATATATATAAGCAAACAACCTTGACGTTCCAACATTTCCAAAACACATTGGTTACACAACAGAACCCAATGCTTACAAAGTGATAATTCACCGATTACAAAACGGATAAGTCAAAACAAAACCACCGCATCGGTATTACCACAACTACCGTCCCTCGCTGGACCGCAAAAGTTGGTCATCTTCAGACCCAAGATATTCTATGAGCTTACTAGCCATGGGCAAGAACTACTGATGTGCCGCATCTGGCCACACCTAGAACAACTACTAATTTCCCCAACTGGGACTTGGGAACTTGACTCACCTGAGGCCCTCGAAATCTGGCCTGACTGTCCCTCAAAACGGTACTGCCCCTGCCCAGTCGAATAAGGCTGGACCCGACTAGATTGTAAAACCCCCAAAGAAACCCCTGGCTGAGTACAGAAATAGCTAAAATGACCCGGCTGATTACTATGACAACCCTCGTTACGGTTTACCGACTAACCACTGATTACCGTTAAACTAAAACTGATTATGACTGATAACTGAACTGATTAAAGTATTGAACTGACTGATTGAAATTGAAACTGAATGGATTCCCTGTATCTGTTGAATTGCATTTTATCTGTTTGACTGTTTAATGATCTGTTCATGTTTATATGTTTAAACTGTAAATTGAAGGCCTTATCGGCGGCCGAACCCGAGATTGATTAGTGTTTTATGATTGTCATAATTTATGTGATTTTATGGTGTATTTAATTGAAAACTGATTTGGTATGATTAAATTGGACCTATATTGATCAATTACATGGCTTGCCTTATTTACATGTTTGCCATTGCTAGTGGGCCACTATATGAACCATATTTGAGGCTTTGTTATACACTTACCAACACATTTCATCAGCCACATTGGGAGCTCTAGCCGACCAAGGAAGAGAGTGAGAGAGTGAGAGAGTTGTTCTTGTGAATTTGGCTTGAAACCTTGAAGAATTACTTGGTAATTGAAGTGTAGATTGCTAATTTAGCTACCTCACCTTGTAATTGAAACTTTAGGTAAGGAATTCAACCCTCTAATTGTGAGTTTAAGCTAATTCTTGCATGGTCCATGTCAAATTATAGAGCTAAGTCATGTTTTAAGTTCATACATGTTGGGTTATAGCTTAATTCTTGCATGCATGGTTGAATTGTTGACTTTTGAGTTGATTTCATGACAAATTGTCACATGCATGCTCATAATATTGTTGTAATTCATGTTGTCATCATGTTTTTGAAAGGGTTGAGCTCATTTGAGCAAACATTGAAGCTTGGAAATGATTTGAATTCATGCATGTGTATGTTCATCTTGTTCATGAAAAAGTGGTTTGAAATTGAGTTTGAATTAAACACCCTTGGGCTTTGATTTCTTAAATTGAGCTTCAAATCATGTGATTCCATGTGTTTACAAAGGTCTTCCAGAAAATGGGCCCAAGAGGATCAATTTTGGTGTTTGAAAACTTGGTTTTGAACTTGGAGTTCGAATCTGGAATTTCCAGATTTTAGTCGTTTGCTCGAGCGGGGGAAGTGCCGCTCGAGCGGGAAAATCGAGCTCCCAGCTTCTCGCACTGTGCCTCAGTCCGCTCGAGCGGAGGATTGGGTGACACGCTCGAGCGAGCGTCGAGTGGAGATTTCACCCATCTAGTACTTTTTGGTCTGCTCGAGCGAGAAAGTTTACGCTCGAGCGGGGACCTTTATTGCATGTCCGCTCGAGCGGATAAACCTGCGCTCGAGCGGGACT
Organism: Camellia lanceoleosa; assembly: GCA_025200525.1. Taxonomy (NCBI): domain Eukaryota; kingdom Viridiplantae; phylum Streptophyta; class Magnoliopsida; order Ericales; family Theaceae; genus Camellia; species Camellia lanceoleosa. The sequence continues at coordinate 31,706,420 of CM045765.1, forward strand.
CTATTTTCCTGAAAAATCCTGAAAATGTTTTTTGTGTACATCTTTACATCCTCATTCCATCCTAGGCATTCTTAGGCCTAGTTTTAGACATCTTAATGAGGATATAGACGTAGAACACACCGAGGCATGATAGGGAGTTAATAATTATCTTTCCCAACTGTGAAACTTAGAGTGTGTTCAATCTGTTAACTGTATAGGGTTGGCATTTCGAGGAGACGCTCTAGTTCACTGTAACCCAGAACTCTGTGAGTAACAATTGTGTAAAGATATGTTCAACTGATTATCTTTTGAATCTTGAATCAACTGCATCGAATCGGTATTATTCTTGAATGAATGTATGTCTTTTATTTCAATCTGCATCTTGTGGCATCCTTAGCACCTCATTTCTTATTCTTGTTCTATTCTGAGAGATCTCTGTCGGTTCCCTCGTTGGAACCACTACTGTTTACTGATTGATGGCCATCATTTACTATTCGGTCTTTTAAGACTTACTGTTTACTGTTATGCTAACGGATGTACCACATATGACTGTATACTGTACTGAACAATTGAATACCGATTGAAATGAACTGTTTTCATTACTGTAAGGACATTCATTCTAAACCCTTTACGCATTATGTTATTCACTGGGTTTTAGCTCACTGCTCATATATATATGTAGGTGTACAGGCACCGGATCAATGCTAGAGGCGTCGGGGTAAGCTCCAGTTTTGTCAAGCCAACCAATGTGCCTCACTGCGAGATTCTGAGCCTACCAAGCTAAGGCTTAGGGGTGTCTTAGTAATTCCCCTTCCGCACTGTTTTGTATTATTGTATAGACTGTGTATTGCACCGTACTGTACTGTAATGGGGATTAGGTCCCTGGTTCACTGAATGACATGTATGTATATGTACTGTTCTGTAAATATGTATGAAAAATCTTTTTGGCATACAGACTATCACAGCTCATTGGACATTGTTTAATTACTGTATTGGCTTCCGCCAAGCCCCTATACTCTGTATTACTGTATTACTGTTAAGCAGGCCTTCGGTAATCTCGGATTACTGGCCGGTTACGGTGCTAAACCCATAGGGGCGGGTTTGGGTCGTGACAGAGTGGTATTAGAGCGATACTTAACCACGAGTTATACCGTACACATGTGTCCAAATGAGCTATAGGGTGTCTTAGAAAAGCAATTAGGACATTACATGAGCATGAAAAGTGTGTGGTTATGGCATGACTGGATATATGCTAATATGTTAAACTGTTTAAGTATGCAACTGTTAATGTTTATAATCGTTATAACTGCTTATAGTGAAATGGATAATGCAAATGAAACTGAATCCTCATCCACTGAGGCAAGAATGGCAAGAATGGAAAGAATAATGGAACTGATAACTGCAAGATTAGAACAACAACAGAACCAACAGCCCCCACCTCCTCCTCCGGTACAGCCGGACCAGAATGTGAATGTACAGAATGTGAATTTTAATGAGGGGGACATAATTGTACTCACCCAGAAGTTTAGCAAACTGAAACCGCCATCCTTTCAGGGAGGCTTGGAACCGTTGAAAGCTGAAGCTTAGGTACTTGAGACTGAAAAGTTATTTGAGGTGTTTCCGTACTCAGAGGCAACTAAAGTATTGTTGGCTACCTTCACCTTGCAAGAAGAGGCCAATGCTGGTCCGTGACACTAACACGGTAGTGACTTGGGCTCAGTTTAAGGAGTCCTTCCTTGAAAAGTATTTTCCCCAGTGCGTCACGGACAAGAAGGTGACTGAATTTGAACAACTAAGGCAGGGCACCATGTCCGTTGCCGAATATGAGACGAAGTTCACCGGGCTTGCTAGATATGCACCACATATGGTGGATACTGATTACAAGAAGGCCAGAAGGTTTGAAGGCGGCCTGAATGTTGCAATACTGGACAGAATAAATGTTTTAAAGCTACCAACTTATGTAGGTGTTCTTGACCGAGCATTGATGGCTGAGTCGAACATCGAAGCAGTGAAACAGTCTGAATCACCAGCGTCTGAATAGCGTGGAAAAAGGCAGGGTTTTAAGTTCAAGAAAGGCAAGAACAACCCGTTGAACAAAAAGCAAAATACAGGGTCAACGACTACTTCTAGTCAAGGAAACCGTCCCTTCCCGCACTGTTCTGAATGTAGTAAGAACCATAAGGGAGTTTGTTATAAAATTTCAGGTGCTTGTTACAGGTGTGGCAAGGTGGGCCACATGGTGAAAGATTGCCCTTCCACTGCTCCGGGCAATAGTAAAGCTGCAGGTAGCACCGCAGCATCGACTGTAGCCCCAAAGCCTAACCCCAAAGCTACCGGGAAAGAGCCTATGAGGCAGGGCCGAGTGTTTGCCCTAGTACCTGGAGACGTGCAAAATACTGAAATCGTTGTATCAGGTATCCTCTCTATTTGTGCTCAAAATACATATGTACTGATTGATTCGGGGTCTACACACTCATATGTATCGCATGCTTTTTTACGGAAATTGAATAGACCCTTAGAACCCATGAATTATCTGTTAGCCGTATCATCGCCCGTAGGGGGATCCATGACATGTGCTTATATGTACCCTGCATGTGAAATCATTGTTGGGGATATGCATCTGTTTATTGATTTACTGCCATTGAACATTGATCATTTTGATGTAATCTTGGAGATGGACTGGTTACAAAAATATCATGCCACTATTGACTATGTGACAAAACAAGTTGTTTTCCGTCCACCTGGTTTACCCGAATTTGTATTTAATGGGGGTTGGAGTAGTACCTCCTCCGTACTTGATTTCATCTGTGAAAGCCGTCAAATTGATTAGAAAGGGGTGTAAAGGATATCTGTGTTCTGTGTTGACTGTACCTACTGATGATAATGTTAAAACTGATGTGAACTGTATTCCTATAGTCAGAGAATTCCCAGATGTTTTTCGGATGATGCCAGGATTTGATTGTGAAATTGAGTTATTTGTGGATGTGATTAAATTACCTGACCTATCGAAAGCTCCTTACAGAATGGCTCCAACTGAACTAAAGAACTGAAAGTGCAACTACAAGAACTGTTAGACAAGAAGTTTATCAGGCCCAGTACTTCACCGTGGGGCGCACCTGTTTTGTTTGTAAAGAAGAAAGATGGCTCATCGAGGCGTGCATTGATTACATGAACTAAATAAGGTAATCAGAAGAATAAATACCCATTACCGCGTATTGATGATTTGTTTGATCAGTTACAGGGTGCCCAAGTGTTTTCCAAGATTGATCTCAGATCGGGGTACCATCAACTAAAAGTTAAACCTGGGGACATTGATAAAACTGCTTTTAGAACGAGGTATGGCCATTACGAATTTTTAGTTATGCCTTTCGGAGTTACCAATGCACCTGCTGCATTTATGGACCTCATGAATAGAATCTTTAAACCGTACCTTGATGACTTTATTGTTGTATTCATTGATGACATCCTGATTTATTCTAAGACTAGAAAAGAACATGAACATCATCTGAGACTTGCCCTACAGACCTTAAGAGAACAGAAACTTTATGCTAAACTGCCTAAATGTAAATTTTGGCTTGACCATGTTATGTTTTTGGGACATGTTATTAGTAAAGATGGGATTTCAGTTGATCTACAGAAAATTGAAGCTGTAGTGAGCTAGCCTAGACCAACGAACGTGACAGAAGTCCGAAGCATTTTGGGATTGGCTGGATATTACAGACGATTTGTCAAAGATTTCTCCAAGATTGCCTTACCATTGACTCAACTGACACAGAAGGGGACATCATTTGACTGGACTGACCAGAGGGAATCAGCATTTCAAGAGTTGAAAACTCGACTTGTGACTGCACCGGTTCTCATCTTACCTTCAGGTATGGATGGATATACTATATTTAGTGATGCTTCTCATAAAGGTTTGGGGTGTGTTCTAATGCAGAATGGGAGAGTAATTGCTTATGCTTCCCGACAACTGAGACCGCATGAAAAGAACTACCCGACACATGATCTGGAACTTGCGGCAGTACTGTTTGCACTGAAAATCTGGCGTCACTATCTGTATGGGGAAACATGTGAAGTGCATATCGACCACAAGAGCCTGAAATATTTCTTCACCCAGAAAGAACTGAACATGAGACAGCGGAGATGGCTAGAATTGATCAAAGATTATGACCTGCAGATTTTGTACCATCCGGGAAAAGCCAATACCGTTGCCGATGCACTGAGCCGGAAGTCGATTGCAAATTTAGCTTGTTTGCTCACTGGACAGAAAGAGTTGCTTTGTGACCTTGAAAAATCTGAAATTGAAGTTGTTTTACGAGAACAAGGTGGAACAATAGCCGCTATTTCTGCTCAACCAGCATTGATTGAAGAAATTAAAGAGAAACAACAACTGGATGACTTCTTGAAAAAGATCATCGAAGAAAGGAAATCTAAACCGAGACCGGGATTCAAATTTGAAAATAATGTACTGAAATTCCAAGAAAGACTCTGTGTACCAAATGATACTGAATTGAAAAGAAGAGTTCTACAAGAAGGCCACAATTCAAAATTTTCTATCCATCCGGGGAATACGAAAATGTACCAAGATCTGAAACAGAACTTTTGGTGGCCAGGAATGAAGAAAGAAATTGCCCACTTTGTGTCAAAATGTCTTCATTGCCAACAAGTCAAGGCGGACATCAGCGACCCGCAGGCTTACTGCAATCCTTACCCATACTGGAGTGAAAATTGGAGCATATCACGATGGATTTTATCGTTGGACTGCCTCACTCTAGAAAGGTATGGATTCAATTTGGGTTATTATTGATAGACTGACCAAATCTGCCCACTTCTTACCTGTCAAGACAATTTATAATGCGGATAAGTTGGCTGTAATTTATATTGATGAAATTGTTAGACTGCACGGAGTGCCGGTATCCATTGTTTCTAACAGGGATTCGAAGTTCACATCGAGGTTTTGGCAAAGCCTCTGATTGCATTAGTCTTGGCGGGGCTGAGTAGTGCCTATCATCCTCAGACAGATGGCCAGTCAGAGAGGACCATCCAGACTCTGGAGGATTTATTGAGAATGTGTGTCCTTGATTTTCAGGGAAACTAGGAAAGCCATTTACCCTTAGCTGAATTCGCCTACAACAACAATTATTATTCAAGTATTAGTGTGGCGCCTTTCGAGGCATTGTATGGCAGAAAATGTAGATCTCCGATTTGCTGGGCAGAAGTTGGAGATGGGCCCCTGCTTGGGCCCGAGATTGTTTATGAAACAACTGAGAAAGTAAAAGCGTCTGAATGAAAATGGCACGAAGCGAGCGAGAAAAGTTATGCAGATGTCAGAAGATGAGATAGAGAGTACGAAGTGGGTGATCACGTCTTTGTGAAAGTGACACCGATGAAAGGCCAGACTCGTTTTGGAGTCAAAGGCAAGTTAACGCTGAGATATGTCGGGCCGTATGAGATTATTGAGAAAATTAATCCAGTGGCGTATCAAGTTGCGCTTCCTTCTGAAATGGAGCATATGCACAACGTCTTCCACATTTCTATGTTGAGAGATTATCTCCGGGATCCTTTCCATGTGATTGAGCCTACTCGGGTAGTGTTGAGTGACGACTACACTTACGAGGAACGGCCTATACAGATTGTAAACAGACGGATCAAGAGACTGAGAAACAAAGAGATCCCGTTAGTGAAAGTTGACTGGCAAAACCATGGTGGCGTGTATGCCACTTGGGAGAGGGAAGATGACATGGCTAAGAGATATCCTGAACTGTTTCCACTGAATCCTGTTTTCTTCCAGACCGAAGGTAACTCGAGTTTAAAGGACTAAACTCTTTATAAGGAGGGAAGACTGTGACAACCCTCGTTAGGGTTTACCGACTAACCACTGATTACCGTTAAACTGAAACTGATTATGACTGATAACTAAACTGATTAAAGTATTGAACTGACTGATTGAAATTGAAACTGAATGGATTCCCTGTATCTGTTGAATTGCATTTTATCTGTTTGACTGTTTAATGATCTGTTCATGTTTATATGTTTAAACTGTAAATTGAAGGCCTTATCGGCGGCCGAACCCGAGATCGATTAGTGTTTTATGATTGTCATAATTTATGTGATTTTATGGTGTATTTAATTGAAAACTGATTTGGTATGATTAAATTGGACCTATATTGATCAATTGCATAGCTTGCCTTATTTACATGTTTGCCATTGTTAGTGGCCCACTATATGAACCATATTTGAGGCTTTGTTATACACTTACCAACATATTTCATCAGCCACATTGGGAGCTCTAGCCGACCAAGGAAGAGAGTGAGAGAGTGAGAGAGTTGTTCTTGTGAATTTGGCTTGAAACCTTAAAGAATTACTTGGTAATTGAAGTGTAGATTGCTAATTTAGTTACCTCACCTTGTAATTGAAGCTCTAGGTAAGGAATTCAACCCTCCAATTGTGAGTTTAAGCTAATTCTTGCATGGTCCATGTCAAATTATAGAGCTAAGTCATGTTTTAAGTTCATACATGTTGGGTTATAGCTTAATTCTTGCATGCATGGTTGAATTGTTGACTTTTGAGTTGATTTCATGACAAATTGTCACATGCATGCTCATAATATTGTTGTAATTTATGTTGTCATCATGTTTTTGAAAGGGTTGAGCTCATTTGAGCAAACATTGAAGTTTGGAAATGATTTGAATTCATGCATGTGTATATTCATCTTGTTCATGAAAAAGTGGTTTGAAATTGAGTTTGAATTAAACACCCTTGGGCTTTGATTTCTTAAATTGAGCTTCAAATCATGTGATTCCATGTGTTTACAAAGGTTTTCCAGAAAATGGGCCCAAGAGGATCGATTTTGGTGTTTGAAAACTTGGTTTTGAACTTGGAGTTCGAATCTGGAATTTCCAGATTTTAGTCGTCCGCTCGAGTGGGGAAAGTGCCGCTCGAGCGGGAAAATAAACTCGGCTTCTTGCATCATGCATCGATCCGCTCGAGCGGAGGATTGGGTGACACGCTCGAGCGGGCGTCGAGCGGAGATTTCACCCATCCAGTACTTTTTGGTTCGCTCGAGCGAAAAAGTTTACGCTCGAGCAGGGACCTTTATTGCATGTCCGCTCGAGCGGATAAACCTGGGCTCGAGCGGGACTCTGTTTTCTTGAAAAATCCTGAAAATGTTTTTTGTGTACATCTTTGCATCCTCATTCCATTCTAGGCATTCTTAGGCCTAGTTTTAGACATCTTAATGAGGATATAGACGTAGAACACACCGAGGCATGATAGGGAGTTAATAATTATCTTTTCCAACTGTGAAACTTAGAGTGTGTTCAATCTGTTAACTGTATAGGGTTGGCATTTCGAGGAGACGCTCTAGTTCATCAGAGCCGTAACTCGTGAGTAACAATTGTGTAAAGATATGTTCAATGATTATCTTTTGAATCTTGAATCGAATCAGGCATTTACTAAATGGTATTATTCTTGAATGAATGTATGTCCTTTATTTCAACTGCATCTTGTGGCATCCTTAGCACCCTCATTTCTTATTACTATTCTTGTTATAGAGATCTCTGTCGGTTCCTCGTTGGAACCACTCATCTTGATTGATGGCTATCATTTCTTCGTTGTCTTTTAAGACCTACTGTTTACTGTTATGCTAACGGATGTACCACATATGACTGTATACTGTACTGAACAACTGAATACCGATTGAAATGAACTGTTTTCATTACTGTAAGGACATTCATTCTAAACCCTTTACGCATTATGTTATTCACTGGGCTTTAGCTCACTGCTCATATATATATATATATATATATGTAGGTGTACAGGCACCGGACCAATGCTAGAGGCATCGGGGTAAGCTCCAGTTTAGTCAAGCCAACCAATGTACCTCATTGCGAGGTTCCGAGCCTGCCAAGCTAAGGCTTAGGGGTGTCTTAGTAATTCCCCTTCCGCACTGTTTTGTATTATTGTATAGACCGTGTATTGCACCGTACTGTACTATAATGGGGATTAGGTCCCTGGTTCAGTGAATGACATGTATGTATATGTACTGTTCTGTAAATATGTATGAAAAATCTTTTTGGCATACAGACTATCACAGCTCGTTGGACATTGTTTAATTACTGTATTGGCTTCCGCCAAGCCTCTGTACTCTGTATTACTGTTAAGCAGGCCTTCGGTAATCTCGGATTACTGGCCGGTTATGGTATTAAACCCATAGGGATGGGTTTGGGTCATGACAATTACATACCCAACAAGTAAGTGGCTCCCAAGCATGAGACTGATTCAAAGCCTGAGCTGATGGAGACCCCAACAACTGCTTCCCCACAGAGCATTCGATCGGCCTAAAACTTGGCTGGTGAAGAGATTTAGGTGGTGCAACTACTGGTCGGACTGCCAATCCTGCCCTTTTCCTCTGTGGGCACACCGAAACCTTGTGGCCCAACTGACCACATTTGAAACAACTAACAGACTCCCTATTTTGAGGCTGGTCTGATGTCTGAACCTCTTTGGACCTCCCAACAAAAGAGTCTAAAACCCTAGACGGAGAAAAGGACTTAACCTGGGACTGAGTATACTTTCGCCTCCACCTCTTATTGGGCCTAGAGTACCTATAAGCCATAGGAGTCTCCTCAATGGCCTCCTCCCTAATCCGGCCAACACCCAACACCGTGGGCTCTTCCCTATTTTGTCCCATAGCTAGCACCGCTGCCTCAACATGAGCAGCCGCCTCAACAAGCACACTATAACTCCTATGCCAAGACCCAGCAATCCTTTCCCGGATGCTATCACACAGCCTACTCTCAAACTTTGAACAACGTAATTCCTCCGTCTCCACCAATTCCGGGGCAAACCTTGACAGATTGGCGAACCATGCTTCAAACTACACCAAAGGTGTAGTACCCTGGCGTAACTCCCCAAACTGTTTTCGCAACTCCTCCCGTGTGGAGGGAGGGAAATCAAAACTCCCTCGTCTAGGCATCCTAGTAAAAGCAACAAAGGTATTAGCACAACAACAACGGTGCTGAAATTATTTCACTAGCGTCCTAACACGATGGACAGCTGTAATTCATTCCACGTAAGCACATAAACACATAAGCACTTACGAATTTCATTTCTAGATAATGATAGTCCTGAGGCGTTACTAGAGTTCTGGTTAGAAACAGCATTGATCAAGTGCCTTTCCAATAAGACTCACAGAAACCCAAAGATCCAATCAACATCCAGAAACTAAATCCCATACCCAAGTAGTCACATAAACATGTTATCACATAAGCACATAACATTACATCTAAGTTTCTAATCAAGCGAGACAAACCCATTGTGATACTAATCACTTCCCACGTACCCGAAATATTCGAACCCGGTACGCTCTGATGCCAAGTTGTAACGCCCTCAAAATAATACAATAAACCCACCAATATTGAGATGCACTGATATACAAAAGACCAACATTCTTCTATTCATCAGAGTAGTTCTTACAACAGTATTACATGTTAACAACAAAGCAAATGCCCCTACGGGCTTACAGCTTTCCAAGTCAACACTTGGTTACAAGAAAATAGAGTGCTAACTCAAATACATATTAAGCCCTTGGCCTGAATTACATGTAATGCATCAAAAGAAAATAGACAACAAAAAGGTCTGTCCGCCTCTAGCCTCCCAAGCTATGTCCTTGGAGGTGACATGTTACCTGTACCTGAAATGATGTTCCCATATAGGGTGAGCCACAGCCCAGTAGAAATTAACTAAACCAATTATAAACAATGACTAAAATAATAGCATTTAATAGATGGTCCACACTTATATTCCCACTTATACCGTGTTACAGTTTCATAACAATCATGTCCTAGTTACATTTCACTTTTCGTTTCTTATCCAATTCTCAATTCATACCATAGTTCAGAACCTAGCCAAACAACTTATATGAGACAATAACTCATCTTTAACATTTTTCCACTTCACAATAGATAAGCATACTAGCTATATCAATACTACAACAGATAATTACACAAGCTGCATCAGCACTTCAAGGATAAGTATATGAGCTATATCAACACTTCAAAAGATAAGCATATGAGCTATATCAACACTTCAAATGATAAGCATATGAGCTAAATCAACACTTCAAAAGATAAGCATATGAGCTGTATCAATTTCTGGTTTAGAGGTCCAGCCCATTTCTTCCAGTAAACCGTCTACACAAAACAACATATATATATACACATCGGTAGTATACATAATCAATCAATACATAAAGTTAATGTATTCTTTCAACCGTCATACTCTATGACATATCCAATTGATTAGTTTTAGTTTGCCTAATCATCATGCATTGTCTACAACAACCAAAACTACCCTCCACCGGTAGCCCAAAACAATTATTTCTAAACAGAAAGTAAATCCATCTAACGGATATAATAGTCAACATTTCAATTTGGTGAGTGATAAATGATTCAACTACACCCTTTAATCCCATACATTCCCAATCTCGACTTTCTCATTTCAATTTCTCATTTCTCACAATTAATTATACAAATTAATTAATCAATGTAATTAGGGCATTTTCCATAATTAACATTACAACCCTAAGGTTTCATTTTCATCAATGTTTCAATTTTATTTCTCCATGCCAAACATGCATATAGGTTTTATATATTTAAAACCCCAACTTTTGTAAAATTACACAAAGGCCCAAACTTCTTCAAAATTACCCAACAACCCCCAACATATCAAAATACTAAAATTTAACGACAAAGCTCATAAAAAGGAGTAGGATATCCCTACCTCGAAGTTAGAGCTCAAACGGAGATGAAGACCAAAACCCAATGTGCTCCAAATCCCAACTTTTTCAGATTAAAACGAAGCCCTCGACGATCAACACCACTTTTACAAAGGCCGAAGGAAATGAAAGCACTCTAACTAGATCAAACCCTAGAGAGAAAGGAGCTTCTAGAGAGAGAGGCTCTCAAAATAACTTTTTGGAAAGTAAGAGAGAGAGAGAGAGTGTGTGTAGAAAATGATTCAAAAAAATGCCCAACTGCCCTCTGATATACGACAGGTTCGCTCGAGCGGAAAACACAACAATCGAGCGTCGAGAACAAAAAACTGGATCCGCTTGAGCTCAAGAAGGTCCGCTCGAGCGCCAAGACACAAGAATAAAGTGCATCCGCTCGAGCGTGAAAAACCAATCCGCTCGAGCGCAATTTTCCCTCTCCCAGAACCTACACCAAAAATGCATTGTACGCTCGAGCGCCAACAATTCCGCTCGAGCGCAAGAAACCCGCTCGAGCGTGAATAACGCACCTGCAAAAGTTTTGCAGGGCACCAAAATACTGGGAGTGTGAAATCTCCGCTCGAGCGCTCCAAGACTCACTCGAGCGGAAAGACCAAAAACCTAGCAACAAGATTTTAGACCAAGGCTCAACCCACTTGCTCGAAACAAGCCCAACACATCCTAAAACTCAAACGTATGGATTTAAAGGACGACAATAAGATAGATACAACCACCAACTCTACGGAACCGAGTCCAGAGTACAACTGAATAGTAAAGGGACAACCGAGATCGCTATACAACACATGCACAAATGATGGGTTCTTTTAGAAGGCATACAAAGGGGTTATTAAGCACATGCATCAAGGACATTTAGCATAGCCAAATAAACTCTGAAAATCAAATATGGTAGTCCCAAAACTCATCAAATTGGCCCTGAAATCAGTCAAGAAAGTATGCAAGATAGGGCCTCTTTGGAAGGCCAAAATGGCCATCAAACAAAACAAGGTGAGAGGAGGTCACCCCGCTTTGATTTTGAGGCTCAAAAATGCATCAAAGCCACTGAAAATCCACTAGATTTCAGTGGCTAAGAGGCCAAACCATGGCCAATGCAAGTGCTCTAATGCATGGCCCTAATCATGGAAGAATGAAGCATGCATAGGGGAAGATGGCCCCAAACAGAGAATAGAACTTAATCAAACATGAAGATGATGTCAAAAAAGACTATTTTCAGTTTAGGTTAAGGTCCAAGAAGGTTCACAAATAGGGCTAATATATTATGCAAAAACAGCCCTAAAAGAGAGATTAGAGACAAGGGATAGTAAATGACCTCAAACAAAGAAGAGTCCTTCAAAAAAGTTGAGAAGGAGCTCAAAAGAAGACATTTTACAGTTTATAGAAAGTCTCAAATATGCTCACAAGTAAGGCTACAATATGATGCAAAAATGGCCCTAAAAGAGAGATAGAAAGCAAGAGGCAGTAGATGGCCTCAAAAAGTAAATAGCCCTTGAACAAAGTTTAAGAGGGGCTCAAAATAAAGCACTTTACAGTTTGGATCAAAGCCCAGAAATGCTTACAAACAGGGCTAACATATCATGCAAGAAATAGCCATAAAAGAGAGATAAAGGGAAAGGGGTAGCAGGTGACTTCAAACAGAGAAAAACCCTTGATCAAACATGAATATAAGCTCAAAATAAGACTATTTATAGTTCAGGTCGGAGCCCAAAAATTCTTGCAAGTATGGCTTATAGATGAAGCAAGAAAAGACTAGAAAAGGGAAAAAAAAGAACTCACCCTTGTAGAGCAGTAAACCAGCAGCTCTTGGACCAAATTTCTGAGCTTTCAACCTCTGGAAATCGGCTTCAAGGGTCTGGAATGGAGTGTAGAGGTGTGGTGCTATGGGTTGGTATATAAAATGGCCAAGAAACTAAGATTTTGGAGCTTGGATGAGAGAGAGAGAGAGGATTGTATGTAATGGCTCTAAACAATTTTTGTAACCCTTAGAAATGAAGGGAAGAGGCTGGTTTTATAGAGGGAAAGAGGCAAAGAAAAGGGGGAGAAAAACCAATTCAAATTTCCCCCCAAAAAGGGAGACCCTCGGACAGTGGGTCAAGTGAAAAATAGCTGGCACAGCTGGAATACACTGATGGAGACAAAAATGGCCGACCAGGTGCAAAAGGGCCAGGTGGTCGACCGGCCACCTCCCCTGGTTGGCCGACCAGTTCAAAAGGTTCAGGTGGCCAGCCGGCCACTTTACCTGGTCGGCCGACTAGGTCAAAAAGGTCAAAGGTGGCCGGCTACCTCCTAGGATGAAGCCCCAGAAGTTAGCTTTCCAATTCCGCAAAACCTTGCATTAAAATTCCTCTTGTGGAAAAAGTTATGCCAGTTTTGGTGAAGCCGCGCAGATTCGGTCCAACCTGATTGATCCCCTACTTCAACCAATCATATCTCTCCCTCCCGGACTTGTCCTTAGGAGATTCTTGAGTGTAAAATCAAGCCCCGGAAATAAGCTTTCCAACGGTGGTAGCCTCATATCTTAATTCTTTTTGTGCAAAGAGTTATGCCCGTTTCGGTGAAGCCACGCAGATGTTTTCCTCCTTCCTAGATTCATGCTGAATCACTTTTGACCAAAAAAGCTGGTTTTTCAGAAAAATTACTGGCCTGCCACCCTCTTACAAGCTTTTTAAAAATGAAAATAAGGTCCCTGCCAAAAATGAGCCCAAACCGATGCAAAACAAAGGTTCGGGGGCCAAAACGCGCAGCCTGGGGCCCCGAAAATTGACTATTAAGCACCGGAGATGGCGTTCAACCACGAAGTTGGTCTCTCGAGTCACAGTGTCCCTCAAAAGGGAGTAAATAGGGTGTATACCAAAAATCAGAGCAAATGGACGTGGTTAAGTGGTCCCGAACTGAGGCAGACGACCGACGGCTCCGAAAACCGAGAACCGAGCTCCAAATGGGAAAAATGGCCTACGACCACGAAACGTAGCCTACGGCCACTGAGAGATGATCTACGAGACCTCTCCCTCCCTTCGGGAAGAGAAAATAGAGAAAACAAGGCCTGGTTCGCAAACCGAGGCAAAGCACAAAAGAGTCTGGAAGTCCGGAGACAAGGCTCGCAGCCGAGACTCCGCAACCTCAGAACAAGCACAATATGCAACATCACCAAGCGCTCAATCAGTGATGTCTGAGTCTTATGGTCAGTCAAAAATGGGGTGTCTATACCAGCCTTAGACCTTGACAATTCTCCAATCGCTCTATCTGCGAGTAACCATTGCCGTAAACAATGACAATATATCTCGCCGAACTCTTGTCGTAAAAGACCTTCTTGCTGACATCCTTGATGTCATAACTGTGTAATCCACTCCATCTCCTTATAGTCAATCCAACATGCTCATGTCTCCAGCAACTCAACATCTCAGAAGAGAAGCACATGAAGAAAAAAATGACCAAGTTACAGTAATGAGTAGATGCCGAGGCCTATCAAGAAGGCCTAGACTCAAAATTTTTGAAAATTTCCCCAAGTATCATTTTCAAATCACTGACTCAGTTTTCATTAACTCATCTTTGCTCTCTGCCTCCTAATATGAATGTCAACATCTCAGAAGAGAAGCATATTAAGAAAAAAAAGGACCAAGTTATAGCAATGAGTAGATGCCAAGGCCTATCAAGAAGGCCTAGACTCAAAATTTTTGAAAATTTCACCAAGTATCATTTTCAAATCACTGACTCAGTCTTCATTAACTCATCTTTGCTCTCTGCTCTCTACATTATCTAAATATTGTTTAAGTCTGAGTTAGACATCCATGACCGAGGTCATCGCGTTTGGCTCGCCCAAACTAAACACTTAAGGCTTGACCTTAATATACCGAGAGTACTATCTACTTCGGCTTTTCGCACAAACCGACCAAAACATGGCTAGTCTTACCTTGTTTCACATTGAAACATCGTCTTATACTTAGTTCAACTCTACCAATATGGCAAGTCTAAGTTAATCGCCTAATTCTTGCCTAAGTCTAACTTAAACATCCATGATCGAGGTCATCGCCTTTGGCTCGCCCAAACTAAACACTTGAGGCTTGAATTTAGTGTGTAGAGAGTATTAGTTACCTCAGTTTTTCGCAAAAATTGGCCAAAATGTGGCTAGTTTTGCCTTGTTTCACATTGAAACATTGCCTTATACTTAGTTCAATTCTACTAATATGACAAGTCTAAGTTAATCACCTTGTTCACTATATGTCTAACTTAGACATCCATGACCGAGGTTATCACGTTTGACTCACCCAAGCTAAACACTTAAGGCTTGACCTTAGTATACCGAGAGTACTAGCTACCTTTGTTTTTCGCACAAATCGACCAAAATGTCGCTAGTTTCTCCTTGTTTCACATTGAAACATCACCTTATACTTAGTTCAACTCTACCAATATGGCAAGTCTAAGTTAATCACCTTGTTCACCATGAGAACATCACATGATTCTTGCCTAAGTCTAACTTAGACATCCATGACGGAGGGTATCTGTAGACACCCCATTTTTGACCGACCTTAAGACTCAGATGTCACCGGTTGAGCGCTCGGTGATGTTGCATACTATGCTCGTTCAGAAGTCTCAGAGTCGCGGCCGCACGCCCCGCCTCCGGGCTTCCGAACTCTCTATCGTGCCTTGTCTCGGTTTGCGAACCAGGCTCGGTTTTCTCTATTTTCTTTCCTAAGGGAAGGGAGTGGTCCTGTAGGCTGTCTCCCGGTGGCCGTGAGCTACATTTCGTGGCCGTAGGCCATTTTGCCCATTTCGGAGCCCGGTTCCCGGTTTTCGGGATCGTCAGGCCGTGTGCCTCGGCTCAGGACCGCCCAACCATCTCCGAGTTCTCCGGTTTTTGGCATGCACCTCTGTTTTATCATTCCGAGGAACACTGGAGGCTCTGATGCCCACTTCGCGGCCGTATGCCACTTTCGGTGCCTGTAGCCGGTTTTCGGGACCCCGAATCGTGCGGTTTGGGCCCCGAGCATTCATTTTGCATCGATTTTCTCTGTTTTTTGGCAGGAACCTCTGTTTTGTCATTCCGAGGGACATTGGGGTCGCAGACACCCACTTTGCTGCTGAACACCACTTCCGGCACCCGTAGCCCATTTTCGGGATCCCGAATTGCTCGGTTTTGGCCCCGAGCGTTCATTTCTCATTAGTTTTTGTTCAAATTTGGCAGGTACCTCTGTTTCAACATCAGGAAGATCACTGGGGGGTGGGAGGCCAGTAATTATCCCAGATAACCAGTTTCGCTCTTCCGGCACCCGTTTTGCTCACTTCCGGGCCAATGTTGAACACCCTGGGGATATTTTCTTCCAACCAAAGCTACATATCTGTGATCAGGGGACATGGGAGGGCCCTACACACTACTGGTCGGCCAGAAATTGAGAGTTTCATTTTTGAGGCTCTCCTTCAAGCTCTATGTTGTGGCTCCTGCTTCAGTGTTGCCAATTTCCGACCTTGGAACCTTGTTGCACACATCTGGGAGGACCCTAAAAGTTGGTGGTCGGCTGAATTGTGCGATTCATTTTGAGCCTCTCCTTCAAGCTCTATGTTGTGGCTCGCTTGAGTTCTTGGGATTCTGACCCTGGGCCCTTATTCTACACACTTAGGAGGACACCTTTGCATGGTGGTCGGCCAGCAAATCTTTACTTCATTTTTTTGGGGGTGGCCGGCCGGCCATGGTGGGTGGCTGGCCGACCAGGTGGGGTGGGGGGCCGGCCACCTTGCAAAACCACTGGCGGCCACTTCTTGCTTTCAGCTCATTCCAGCTGTCCGGATATTTTTGCCAAAATATCACCCCTTCCGGGGGATATTTTGGGAGGGAAAGATTGCCTCCATTTCCCTCCCCTTTTACATCCCTTTTGGCCTATTTAAAGGGCTGGACAGCCCCTTTGCCTAGGTTACAAAAATTTGCTTCAAGAGCTCCTCTCCCAAAACCTTGATTTCCATAGCCAAAACTCCAAAAAAAACTTTCAAGTCTCTAGTCCATTCCTTCATCAACCCTAAGCATCACTATCACCACCTCCATTCCAGCAGCAAGGGAGTGATTTCCAGTGGCCAAGGATCAACAAATTCAAGCCAAGAGGTAGCAACACTTAAATCTTCAAGGGTAAGTCTCTAAATCCATTTTTGTAGCATAATTTTCCATCAACTTTTTACCCTATTTCCTTTTGTTTTTTGGGCTTTGACCCCTACTGGTTTTGTGCTTATTCTAAGCCCCTCTACAACATTGTAGAAGGGCTCAACCTCATTTGGTGTCTCCATGATACACTTGTTTCAATATCTAGCTTGTATGTCACAATCTTGCATGCTATTTTTAGCCTATTTGAATTTGTTTTTGGGGCTCCGAACCCTACTGGTTTTGTGCTTATTTTGAGTCCCTCTACAACATTGCAGAAGGACTCAACCTTGTTTGGCCATTCTATATACCACCTCCCTTTGAAATCCACTCTAGGCCCGAATTCTTGCATGATTTGTAACCTTTTTTGCTTTTGGTTTTAGCTCTTGGTCAGAACTGAAAGGGGTCCTATTTTGACCCCCTCTACATGTTTGATGAAGAAAGTTTTGTTGTTTGGTGCATGATTTGCATGTCTCTTGTTATAACCTCTTTTGAGCTCCATTTTGCATGGAATTGTTAGCTTGTTTGCATATTGATTTTGGGGCATCCATAAAATGAATATATGCTTATTTTTGGGCCCTCTTCAGTATTGTAGAAGAAAGTTTTTCCATTTGAATTTTCTGTATACTACCTCTCTCAATACTTCTCTTTTGGCCACTAGTTTTGCATGCTAATGTTGCCATACTTGTGATCATAATTTGGCCATGTTTTGTACTGAAAAGATGCTATTTTTGGGACTGCCTTGCTACTTTTTTTGCTTTCATGTGCCAATTTTGCGTATTTAGCATAGCCGTAGGCCATTTCGGGCACTTAGAATTGCATTTCGGGATGATTTCATGCATTGATTGTCATTTCGTATCATTTCGGGGCTGTTTTCCCCTTCATTTAGCTGCTGAAATTTGGTTTGCATGCTTGCATATCATTTTTCATGTCATTCCATGCCTTAGTGCATTGCCTCGGTTTGCGTGCCCGTGGGCACGCACTTCGAGGCGCTCCGTTTTCATTCATCGGCATCTTATGTGAGTGTGGCTGAGGTCCTCTCATGTTAGTGTAAGCCTGATCTGCATTTTTCATGCCTGTACATCACCGCCTCGGTTTGCGTGCCCGTGTGCACGCATTTCGAGGCAATTTTTTTTTATCCGACGGCCTCCTATGTGAGTGAGCTGAGGCTCTCCCATGCGGGTGTAAGCCCATCGTGACATTCCGTGTGCTATCCCTTTGCATTTCACATCATCGCCTCGGTTTGCGTGCCTGTGGGCGCGCATTTCGAGGCACTTCGGTAGTATTTGATTTTCTCATTTCATCATTGCCTCGGTTTGCGTGCCCGTGGGCGCGCATCTCGAGGCACTTCGGTTGTATCCGATTTTCTCATTTCATCATTGCCTCGGTTTGCGTGCCTGTGGGCGCGCATCTCGAGGCACTTCGGTTGTATCCGATTTTCTCATTTCATCATCGCCTCGATTTGCGTTCCTGTGGGCGCGCATTTCGAGGCACTTCGGTTGTATCTGATTTTCTCATTTCATCATCGCCTCGGTTTGCGTGCCTGTGGACGCGCATCTCGAGGCACTTCGGTTGTATCTGATTTTCTCATTTCATCATTGCCTCGGTTTGCGTGCCTGTGGGCGCGTATCTCGAGGCACTTCAGTTGTATCCGATTTTCTCATTTCATCATTGCCTCGGTTTGCGTGCCTGTGGGCGCGCATCTCGAGGCACTTCGGTTGTATCCGATTTTCTCATTTCATCATCGCCTCAGTTTGCGTGCCTGTGGGCTCGCATTTCGAGGCACTTCGGTAGTATCCGATTTTCTCATTTCATCATCGCCTCGATTTGCGTGCACGTAGCGCGCATTTCAGGCAGCTGCCGATTGTATCCGATTTTCTCATTTCATCATCGCCTCGGTTTGCGTACCTGTGGGCGCGCATTTCGAGGCACTTCGGTAGTATCCGATTTTCTCATTTCATCATCGCCTCAGTTTGCGTGCCTGTGGGCGCGCATTTCGAGGCACTTCGGTTGTATCCGATTTTCTCATTTCATCATTGCCTCGATTTGCGTGCCTGTGGGCGCGCATTTCGAGGCACTTCGGTTGTATCCGATTCTCTCATTTCATCATTGCCTCGGTTTGCGTGCCTGTGGGCGCGCATTTCGAGGCATTTCGGTTGTATCCGATTTTCTCCTTGCATCATCGCCTTGGTTTGCGCGCTTGTGGGCGCGCATTTTAAGGCACTTCGGTTGTTTCAGATTTTCTTATTTTATCATTGCCTCGGTTTGCGTGCCCGTGTGCACGAATTTCTAGGCACTTCGGTTTTATCCGATTTACATTTCATGCATTCCTCGGTATGCGTGCCCGTGTGCACGCATTTCGAGGCACTTCTTTTTTTTTATCATTCCGGCATCCTATGTGAGTGTGGCTGAGGCTCCCTCATGTTGGTATAAGCCCATCATTGCATTTCGCATGTCATTCCACATTCCTCGATTTGCGTGCTTGTGGGCACGCATTTCAAGACATCTCATTTTCATGGCATCGTGCATGCTATATCACATATTAGTTGCATTTCATGCAAATCATGCACATTGCACGGGAAATGAGGCGCGTTTTGTACTCCGAGTAACGGAACGGATCTCAATTCCCAAGTCACCGACACTCCGGATTACCCATGATGGAGTTAAGTGTTGTTATAGCATGTATTCGCATTCATCCCTATATTGAGTTGTGCAATTCGACTCCCCGGCCATCATGCATCAGTATGCGTGATTGGTGGTACGAGGATCGAGGCATGCATATATTTGTGAAAATACATTGCTATGCCCTTTTCCTGCTCTCTGTTACAGCAAAACCGAGGATCAACAACTTTTCGGAGTCGTGGCGCAAGATTTAGAAATCGCAAGCAGAGGCTAATTGGGGCATCGATGGATTTTGAAGCGGCCGGTATACATCATTCATCGAGAATCAAAGCTGCCTCACTGCGCCGATTCTGACTTTCTTATTTAATTTGTAGATTAAATAGAAGATTGTACATTTATTCGGACTGTTTATTTCGGACTGTATTATTCTTTTATTCGGATTGTATATTTATTCGGACCCTCTGCGCGAGGGCACAACTGTAATAAGGGTGTGTGAGTGTGATGTATGTCTTCCAACCTCCATTTCTTTCTCCATTTTATTTATCCGCTTACAATGGTTAGATATAGGGCATATTTCAATTAGCATACAGTATGATAGCATGTTTGCATTCATTCATCTGTTTTACATGCATCGGGCTCGGCGCATCATACAAACTGCATTTGTATTTCAATTCCAAATTGAATACATGTTAGCCGTAGCATCATCATATGCCATGTTTAGAATAGCCGAGCCTGCTATAGTTGCATTTTGCATGTGTTGCATTAGGCATTTCAGCACATTTAGGATCATGCATGATTTCTAATTAGTTTTCTATTTTGGCTTGGAGTACTCGGTAAGTTGTTATGCTTTAGCATTCTTGCATGCGTGTGAGTGTTGCCATGATAGCATGCTTGCCATGAGGCTAACTGCTTATGTGATATAACTGCCTTGAATGCCTGTGGGTGGAGGTTGAGTTATCTGAATTGGAACAATTCATCAAGTGCTTGTTTTAAGCCCACTAGATAGTGGCAACATCATGTTTTCTAAGCCCACCTGAGGGTGGCAAATCGGCATTTTAGCCTACCTGCGGGTAGCACCACCACATCATTTTCAAACAAACAAACATGAAATGTTTTGTTCCAATTCAGACGGCCCAGTCTATACTTGTTTGCTGCGAGCATCACGTAGTAACCTAGGTTAATAACCAGAATAAGAACTCACAATGTTTTCAAAAACAGATATCATGGTTAGTAGAGGCCGGTCTTTGACCGGGCGAGAGGGGGTGCTCACGATGTGACCTTCCCTAATCGTACCCAAGTTCCCGAGCCAACTTTGGTGATGACGGACACGTGGCCTTTGGCGCCGAGTTAGGGTTTCCTAAATTTCCCATTTTAAAAAATATTTAGGTGGCGACTCTGTTATCTGGCAAAGCAGTCCATGTTTGGCACTTCTTTCAAAAAATCTGTTTTTTTTCTTCAAAACGATTTGCCGGATTTGGACTCTTTGGTTCGAGATTTGGAACCGCAACAAAATCGAGTCCGAACTGTAGCGAGGTCCCATGCAGGCGTTGTTACAGTATCGCATTGGGCTCACCCAAACTAAACACTTAAGGCTTAACCTTAGTGTACCAAGAGTATTAGCTACCTCGGCTTTTCGCACAAACCGACCAAAATATGGCAAGTTTTGCCTTGTTAATACTAAAACATTGCCTCATACTTAGTTCAACTCTGCTATCATGGCAAGTTTAAGTTAATCACCTTATTCACTATGGGAACATCGCCTTATACTTAGTTCAACTCTACCATCATGGCAAGTCTAAGCTAATCGCCTTGTTTACCACGGGAACATCGCCTTAAGACTTTTTCAGTCTTATCTCACAATCATAAACAACATTTTGTAATGAACAAAGTCGATACTAGTATTTTATTAATACTTTAGCTGAGGTTATTGACATCATTAGAGGCAAGCTCCAAATTTCGTCAAGCCACATTCCAAGGCCTCGATAATCTCTTACCATCAAAATCTTCTAATCTCAGGTAATTTTTGTTTTATCTCAACTCTGTTCACCTCCAATAAGTTTTGATCTTTTCAAAATTATTTTCCTAGGTTGAACTCCTATCTTCTCGGACCTACTCATCTAGGCCAAGATCTTGTCTTTTGGATCTGAGATCTGCTTGCTTAGGCTAAGCCCTTGTTTTCTCGGACCTAATAGTGTAGGCTGAAATCTTGTCTTCTAGATCTGGGATCTGCTTGCTTTGGCTAAACCTTTGTCTTCTCGGACCTAATAATCTAGGCCGAGATCTTGTCTTCTGAGATCTACTCACTTAGGCTAAGCCATTGGCTTCTCAGACCTATTCATCTAGGTCAAGATTTTGTCTTCTAGGATTTGGGATCTGGGATCTGCTCATTTAGGCTGAGCTCTTATCTTCTCAAACCTACTCATCTAGGCCAAGATCTTGTCTTTAGGGATTTGGGATCTATTCATTTAGGTTGAGCTCTTTTCTTTACAGACTTACTTATCTAGGCCAAGATCTTGTCTTCTGGAATCTAGGATCTGCTCACTTAAGCTGAGCTCTTGTTTTCTCGGGCTTACTCATCTAGGCCGAGATCTTGTCTTCTGGGATCTGGGATCTGGGATCTGCTCACTTAGGTTAAGCTCTTGTCTGCTCAGACTTACTCATTTAAACCGAGATCCTATCTTCTGGGATCTGGGATCTACTCACTTAAGTTGAACTCTTGGCTTTTTAAACCTATTCATCTATACCGAGATCTTGTCTTCTAAGATCTGGGATCTACTCACTTAGGTTGAGTTCTTATCTTCTGGGACCTACTCATCTAGGCCGAGATCTTGCATTCTGGATCTAGGATCTGTTCACTTAGGTTGAGCTCTTGTCTTTTCAAACCTACTCATCTAGGTCGAGATCTTGTTTTCTGGGATTTGGGATCTACTCACTTAGGTTGAGCTCTTGTTTTCTCAGGCTTACTCATCTAGGCCAAGATCTTGTCTTTTGGGATCTGGAATCTGCTCACTTAGGCTGAGCTCTTGTCTTCTCGGACCTACTCATTTAGGCCGAGATCTTATCTTCTGCGATTTAGGATCAGCTCACTTAGGTTGAGCCCTTGTCTTCTCGAACCTATTCATTTAGGGTGAGATCTTGTCTTTTGGAATTCGCTTCACCTAGACCATTGTCACGACCCAAACCCGCTCCTATGGGTTTAGCACCGTAACCGGCCAGTAATCCGTGATTACCCAAGGCCTACTTAACAGTAATACAGAGTGTAGGGGCTGGCGGAAAGCCAAAACAGTAATAAAAGATGTCCAATGAGCTGTGACAGTCTGTATGCAAAAAGACTTTTCATACATGTTCACATTCAAAACAAAACAATATATACATACATATACAATCATCCAGGACAGGGACTTAATCCCTATTAGAACAGTACAGTGCAAGTCTATACATTATTACAAAATAGAGACAAAAAAGGGAAAAACTAAAACACCCCAAACAGCTTTGGCTCGGTCAGGCTTGGAACCTCTCAGTGAGGCACAGTGGTTGGCTTTGACAAAACGGGAGCTTAGCCTGACGCTTCTAGCAACGGTCCGGTGCCTGAACACCTACATATATATATGAGTAGTGAGCTAAAGCCCAGTGAATAACATATGCGTAAAGAGGTTAAGAATGAATGTCCTTTTAGTATTGAAAGCAGTCATTTATCAGTATAACAGTTATTCGATCATAACAGTCATAAGTGGTACATTCAATAGCAAACAGTACAGTAGGTCTTAACAAACCGAACAGTCAGTTGATGGCCATCATATCAGTAAACAGTAGTGGTTCCAACATGGGAACCGACAGAGATCTCTGTAACAGTAATAGTAACAGTTCAGTAACAGTAGATTGCTATGGATGCCACGAATACAGTTCACAAATAGGACAAACATTCATTTAGTAAACAGTGTCATTTCATAAAGCAGCACAGTCATTTGTTCAGAAAATAATCTTAATTGAACATATCTTTACAATATTATTACTCACAGAGCACTGGGCTATAAGCAGCTAGAGCGTCATCGGATGCCAACCCCACACAGTTACAGAATGAACACACACTAAGCTACACAGTTGGAAAAATAATAACTTCATCCCTAATTTGCCTCGATGTGGTTCTACATCAATATCCTCCTTAAGATGCCTTAAACATGCCCTAGGAATGCCTAGGATGGAAAGAGGATGCAAAGATGCACTTTTAAACACTTTTCAAAATTTTCAGAAAACAGGAGTTCCGCTCGAGCGTGACTTTCTCCGCTCAAGCGAACATGCAGACAAAAGGGCTCTGCTCAAGCGTGGATTCTTCCGCTTGAGCAGATTGTAAAAGTACTGGATGCATGAAATTCACGCTCGACAGGCGCTCGACCCACGCTCGAGCGTGAGACACAAGTCCTCGCTCTAGCGTGCACTCCCTCACTCATGCAGACTGTAAATCACATGAAAGTACTGGATACATGCATTTCCCGCTCGAGCGTCACTTTCCCCGCTCGAGCAGACTGCATGAACTCAGAGTGTACGCTCGAGCGTGAAGTCCTACGCTCGAGCATGGGTCCAAATTCTGGAAATTCCAGATTGAACCTTCAAGCTCAAAATCAACTTTAAAAGCATCAAATCCGATCTTTTTGGGCTAATTTTCTGGAACACTTGTAAACTCATAATATGACATGTTTTGAAGATCAATTTGAGAAATCAAAGCTCAAAGGTAGTTCAATTAAACACAAATTCATTTAAAACTTCAAGAACATGATCAAACATAACATGCATGTATTCGATTGAATTCAAAGCTTCAAATACATGATCAAATGCAAGTTTTAGCTCAAGAACATGGTGAATTCATGGACTATAACAAAAATGTGGACATGCATGCAAGAATTTCCATGAAAACAATTTCAAACTTCATGATATGCACATGCATGCATGATTTAAGCTTCAATTCAACAATCTTAACCAATTCTTGACTTTGAACTTCAAATCTCCATGAACCATGCAAGAACTAACTTAATTCACAATTAAAAGGATAAATTCCTTACCTAGGTTCCTTAATTACAAGAATGAAAGCTCAATAATGCAATCAACCTTCAATTTTTCCAAGTCTGTAAGCTAAATGCCTAGATGAAATCAATTTCTCCTAACTCTCTCTCTCTAGTCGGCTTTGCTCTCAAAATGGCTGAAGAAATGTTGTGTCAAAAGTGTATGAAGTGGAGAGGGGTTAGCCTAGATTACTCCACTAGATGGCAAATTTGTAGATAAGTCCAACTTTTATAATTTATCAATAATTAATCTAATTTAATCATGCCAAATCAAATTTTACTTAAATATACCATAAAATCACATAAATTCTAATTAACATAGAATACCAATCAATTTCAGATTCGACCGCCGATAAGGCCTTCAATTTACAGTTCGAATCTAAAACATGAACAGATCAATTAACAGTCAACAGATAGAAACATAATTAAACTATTACACTCAATCAATCAATTCAGAATTTCAGTTAATTATCATGCTTGGTCACAGTTTAGCAGTAATTAGTGGTATATCAGTAAACAGTGGTGAAGGTTGTCACAACCATGCTCTTCTATCTTGGATTTGCTTTGCCTAGGCCATGCTCTTCTATCTTAGATCTACTTCATCTAGGCCAGTGTCTTTTCTACTTGAAGATTGTCTTCATTTCCTCCAGAAAGCTCAACACCCCTTAATTTTGCATTCATCCCTTCTAGAAGGGTCTTCATTCCGTCAATGTTGATGCATTCTCTATCTTCGCTAAACTCGTTGTCCCCGACACGTTAATCTTTGCACAATGATGATGGCCATCTATTTTAACTAAGTTCCTACAAATGACGCCAGATTGTGGATGTTGATTTTTGACCACACAACCAAATAGAGAATTTAGCTGTAGAGCACGCGACAAAATAGATTAAGCCAATCACCTGTCAATAAGAAAATGAGAATATCGCGGTGGTTTGTCCACCCAGGGGTACTCCGACGATCATGTTAGTCAAATAATCTTTCAAAGATATTGCACAAATACTCAATGCACAATTAAAGCGTTTTAAATAAAAGCATACCTTAGACCCACGGGAGTGCCTCACTTTTATAATGATCAATGTCCAACTTCTCCTAGAAGTAAACTTCATAGGACTTCATCCTTTATAAGGATAACATCTATCACAATTCACATTATTCATATTAAAATGAACTTTCTCCAGAGTCTCATCTATCCAAATAGGTAGCTTGATGTCATCTAGGACCCTTGTCTTCTATCTGAATATCTCGGATTTTGGTATTACCGCACCGAATCTCGGCAATGTTGAAATCACCTCGGCAAACATGACTCGCCCACATGACACCTCGGCCGACATTTTGCAGGCACCTTGGCCACGTGGCGTTATTCTCAAAATACTTTCCCACAATATGATACGATAATCATGTTAGTTTATTGCATTTGTCTCCCAAAAAATTGATAATCTAGTTTTCAGATAATATTTATTGTTTATTTTTTGCAAATAAATGTTATAAAGTAACATGAATATGATTACCGAATCGACTTAATTTTTTTATGAATAATTATTGTAGTCTAAACAATGAACGATTCAAATCATCAATGTGAAATCCATGGTTGGCCCTACAAACCCAAATAGCAACATCCAATGCACAAGCGATAATTTGTTAAAGGGACACAAATTTAATTCAAAAAAACTGGAAAGATAATGTATATTAAGAGAGTTGGTGGTGTGCTAATTGAACCATCTCCTATTTCATCTCATCACTATCACTATCATCGTCACCGCCACCGCCACCGCCATCACTATTAGAACTACTAAGACTAGCATATCAATTTTAAGTTTACAATTAATCATAAAGAATAGTTTTTACAAAAAATATTTCCCAAAAAATATTTTTTTATAATAAAATTACTTAAATAAAATATTTTAGGTTGAAACAAACAAATAAATATATTCTTTCTAATAAAGAAAAGAAATAAAAAAAACATTAATCGCCAAGGTTTACATCAAGAATCAAACGCACATATCAAAGGATCATTCACATAATGACGATAGCACACTGATGTTGACGTAAATATTGACCATAAGACTTTTAAAAGGCTTTGATTAACTAAATTTGTGTATTGTCCATGTCACATCCTAATACATTAGAAAACTTGATTATGGAAAAATAAAAACATTAGAAAAAAGTGTATGGGCTTTTGATTCAAAGATGTTGCTATCTATGCATGCCTCATCACCTTTGACCTTTCAATGCTTTGATTTGAGCCAACAGATTCACATGTACACTCAGCGTTAATGTTTAACTTGTTACGTCCCTCGTAGCCTATTGGGTATTCACGGATAAGATAAGTTTAAATTCGAAGGGTCCAAATTAACTGCCATAACTTGATTGAAAAACCATCCAACTATATTAGTTTATAAGACTAATATATATTTTGGAAAGTATATTAAAAGTTAATTTTTATGACTTTTTTTTTAAAAAAATTATGTACAAAAGTAGAGAGATGATGTGACTCAAAAAATTCAAAAAGCCAATAAACTGGTTTTTAATCTTGTTTCCAAAATAGCCCAACTATCTTCTTCTTCTTCTTTTTTTTTTTTTTTTTTTTTTTTTTTTTACTACAAACACAGTAAATTGAAAATGTAATAATTATTAAATTGATCCTTTTTTTTATTTATAAAATATATAAAGTGTCCGACAAAATAAATGATTCGAATTATTAAAAAAAAAAAAAAAAAAAACTCGTAGTAGACCTTATAAACCCAAATAAAAGGAATCCACCTCCCAAATGATGGAACACAATTTTTTTTTTTTTTTTTTGAGTCATCCTAACGTTACTCTAATTTTTAGATAATGAATATACATAGATACATGTATGTATGTATCAAATTAAATATGACATTAAAAGAATCGAACCCGTCTCTCAAGTTGGAGAAAAGTCTAATTTTGGCCTCTTTTGACAAGAGGTTAAAAGCAATTTTTTTAGATTTTGGCCTCTTTTTGTGTATATTATTTATAAAAAAAATAGTCAAATTAATTCAATAATTATAATATATGAATTCATCAATTTTGTTTTTTTTTTTTTTAAAGTATATATATATATATTTTTGAAAATAGCCATTACCTTTATGAAAAATTTGATAAAAAGTGATTACAATTATTAGATGGCCTATAAATAATTTACACAAATATATAAAAAATAATAATTTAAATTATGAAAATAATACTCATGAAAGAACCCACAAATTCAACTACACATATCGAGCTTTTCTCTAATTACATTTACAGACAATTGGAGACAAACTATATCCTTAATTAAACTGTGTTTAGTTGGGGGATTTGGAAAAAGAAAGGGAAAAGGTATGTGAAACTAAGTAAAATATAGACATATTTTATTCACATTTCACCTACCTTTTCCATTTCTCTTTCCAAATTCCTCACCAAATCTCCCAACTAAACACAACATAAAAGTATGATCTGGGTTTTCAACCAACAAACATATCCAAATCCAAGTAAGAAATTGAATCGTTAACCATGTAACATCATGTACACACATTCAATACAATATGATATATATTTAATGCTTACATTAATGTGTAGTGGTTGACTTAAGCTTTTAGATTTTTCACCCCTATCTTGTTATATATTTCTAGACGAGACCAAGAAGATTGCAGAGAATCAATATAATATTTTGACGGAAAATGAGAAAGAAAATTATACAAATGAGAAAGAGAAAATGATAGGTCACATTTGAAACGGCACCGCTTTGTATGGTGACACCAATTTATTACTTCAGTAACTCGTTTTGTTCATGCATATCATGCTAAGGTGGGGGAAATACTAGTATGGAGCATGGTGGCACCATTTAAACATACAACCTTTGCCCAAAAAAATGAGTCATTTACTCCCTCAATTTTAAAGTGATAACCTTAAAAAGTAAACTAATTGTTAAGAGTATGTATGGTAATAGTTATATTTATCATTTTTTGTTTATAATTACAAAAATTTTGAAAATTATAATAAAAAAACTCATTTAGTATCTATTTTTGTTTTCAAAAGCTTATAAATTGCTTACAAAATTTATTAGATTTTTGTAATCATAAAATAGTTGATTTCACTTGTTTAATATAAAAATTGTTCATTATTCATTCATCATTCTCCCACTACCTTTAGTCACCACTTACGTCTCATCACCATCACTAATCATCCCTATCTTGGGCTACTATTGCTACTAACTTCTATCAACCGCCACCGTTCGCCACTACCTCCCATTGGCAACAACCACCTTTAGCACCAGCTCTTACCACAACCAACCATCCGGCAATTGGCAACAATCAAGGGTGGAGCCACCTAAGGCATAGAGGGGTCACGTGTCCCCCCTAAACTTTCAATATTTATACTATTACCCATATAAATAAAGATTATGTATTATTTATCCTTTATAAAATTTAATAGTGACCCTCCTTAAATTATGTAAATTTCTTGTATTTTTAAAATTTTATATTTTATTATTTTGATTATTCTTGTACACTTTTAATTGATAGACAAGAATTGAATCAATTGATAATTCATTTCTTATTATGGGATTTGTTTAGTTATCAATTGATAATTCTTTTTGATAATTCATTTCTTATTATCAATTGATAATTCTTTTTGAGTTGATAGGATTGAACTTATTGATTATTTAGTTAATAGAATTTAATTATTGATTGTGGATTTATAAGTCACGTTAATGTAAATTTCAGGATAATTGTAATAAAAATAAAAATAATAATGTATAAGTTTAATAATATTTTGTTTTTACTTGTTATGGGAAAAAAAAATTCAATGTTATAATTAATATGTGTCCCTCTACATTAAATTTATGGCTTTACACTAGCAACAATCCGTAATTAGTATCACCTTTGCATAGCGATAAACATCCAGCCATTATCTGCTACCATCAATAACCACCTATGACCACTACCCCCACTAATCATCTTTTTTATTTATTTCAAAATAAAATTTTAAAATATATATACACCAAACATTGTTTTTATCAAAAATAAATATAAACATGTTTAATATTTTTTTTATAAACTTAAAATAATAACTATCAATATTACCAAATTGTATCTAAATATTCCATTTCTTACTCTCTGTTGAAGTTTTGACTTGATAATTACATGATATTAATCAACATGAAATCAAAAACACAAACGTGTCCAAAAAGAAAATTAAAAGAAAATTTAAACAGTATAATCTTGTTAAAATTGTTCACTAAGAGTCAAATATTTCTTAAAAATTATAATTTCAAAACACAGTTTTTTGTAATTTTTATAAACTTCTATATATTTTAATTATTTTTTAAAATATTAAAATACATGCAACACAATACGTAGGTCTTACGACACCTATAAAGTTCAAAACGTCTCAATGTCCAACTATCCTGTGCGAACGCAACAACATTACTTTCAAGTACGCAAGTGCGAGTTGGAAAGCGGCATGTGGGTTCTACGCCTAATCAAGGAGGAGTTATTGGTTGATTCACGCCAAGGCCAGTGTCTACATGTAATGTAATTGGTAAAAAGAAGAAGTTTTACGATTTTATCTCACGTAAGTGAAAAATACAAAGAGATATAAGAATTTGTAAGTTGTCTGGAATATAGTCATGTGGTATCCAATAGGATTAACCAATAATTTTCTTTTGTAATCAAGGCCCAATTGGTAACAAGTGGAGACATTTGAGAAAAATTATTTGGTGTTCTTGAGACGTCGCATAGTGGTATTTCTCATCAATCACAATGCATTATGTCTATTTTGTTTCTCAATCACTCAATATAAAATTGTAAATCTAACATCTTTCACCAATCATAACACTATTGGGGCATTACCTGACGATGTCCTAAAACTAACCAATAGCTCCTCGCCACTTTGTCCAGTGGGCCTGTCCACATGGCACTCTGCATGTATTATAATTGGTGAAAATGATAGGGCCTAAGATTTTGTATTAGGTGATTAGGGAACCTGAGAGAATATGAGGATTTGTGATTGACCTGGAGTATAATCATGTGATACTTCAGGATTAACTACTAATTTTTTTGTAATCAAGACCCAATTGCCATTCAAAAAAATTTATTTAATGCTTTTGGAATGTCACATAGCGGTACTCTTTATTAATCATAATACATTATGTTTTTTTTTATTTCAGCTCCGATTCATAGCTCGAATTCGGAGGCTCGAATTTGGCTCGAATTCGGAGCAAAGGAAGAAGAGAAGAAGAAGGAAGGGAGGAGGAGGAGGAGGAGGAGGAGGAGGGAGGCCCAATTATTAGGCTGGAGGCGGAGGAGGCAGAGGCTGACGGCAGTGAGGCGATTTAATAAGTCATGAGCTACGACGAGGACAGCGGGCGGAGGCGGCAAAGGCGACGAACTCATCGCGACGAGGACGGCGGGCGGAGGCGGCGAAAGCTCCCTCTCTCCTCTTCTCCTCTGTTCTTCCCCTGGTTTCTTTCCTCTGTTCTTCCCCTGGTTTCAACAAAGAAGAAGAAGAAGAAAAGAAAGAAAAAAATAGAAGAAAAAGAAGAAAAAAAAAAGAATGGCAAAACGACGTCGTTTTGCCATTTGAGCCAAAATCGAGCCACGGATTTCGAACTACCAAGAATTTTCCTTTTTATTTTTCAGTCACTTAATATAAAATCATAAATTATATATTTTTCACCAATCATAACAGTGTTGAGGACAATAGTGTCCCAGTCAATGGCCGGTGGGCCTGTTCAGCCAATAGCTTCTCGTAACTTGCCCGGTGGGCCTGTCCAACTTACTTGACTTTTAATAGTGAGTCCATCAAGCCCGCCATGATTGAAAGACAACTCAGTCCTCGCAGTTTTTATATTTGTACAATCTTGGCCTGTTTTGCCAATTCATTCGGGGTCAGATTGTTTTCAGAAGTACAATAAAAGGGGTTGATAGTATAAATATTAGGAAAATATTTTGTGGCACTAATTTGGGTGGCACTAATGCCCCTAATTTCCTTTTCTGGTAACTGTTTTGCTTTTTTTTTTTTTTTTTTTTTTTTTGCCTTATATGGAAATTAGGGCATTAGTGCCATCCAAATTAGTGCCACAAATCAAAATCCTAAATATTAATAGTGACTAAATTATTAATGAAGACATTGATAATAACAGAATTAATAAAATTATATTTATTTTAATAATAATTGTTAGTGTAAGAATTGTTAAATTAAATAAATATAAAATAATAAAATAAAATAAATTATAATTTTTACTTAATAAAAAAATAAAAAATTTAAACATTAATGTTAAAAAAAATACCCAACATGTAAAATAAAAAATAAAACAAATTTGCAGTTGATCGGTTGGCCGAAAATTTGGACAGACGACCAATAACACCCTAAGCCAAACGGATTATTTTCTAATACCATCTTCTAGTCCAAAGGGACTGCCAATCTAGAGTCCCATAAACCAAATAAACATGATTTATGTCCATTGTTTATCACTAGGAGTTTGAAGTGGACTCCTACAATGGAAAACAGACCGGCCTAAAGTTGTTATAAAGTTAGAAAAAAAAAAATTATTATAACAAATTGGACAATTCTTAACCTTATGTTTGGTTGAAGGATTTAAAAAGGAATTTAGAAAGGGAAAAAGAAAAAGACATGTAAAATTAGATAAAATATAGGTATATTTTATTCACATTTCACATATTTTTTTTCTTTTCCTTTCAAAATCCATTCTCAAATCCTCAAGCCAAACACAGTTCGTTTAGATTGACTTTTTTTTTAATTTTTTTTATTTTTGTGAGAGAAAAAATAAAATAATTATAATTTAGATGTGATATTTTGTTTTATTGACTTTTTAATTTATTTTAGTGGCTAATATAGTCCCAACCTCTTTAGTCAAACGAAGCCTATTATGTAAGTACATATTATATATACTTGTGTAAATTCTCACAAAATCGTGTAAGTTTTCACAAAGGCTTCGTTTGGGAAGTGGGTTATTTTTAGTTTTTTGACTTTTTAGCCTAGAGCTAAAAAGTCTCATTTAGGTTGGATTTTTTTGGACTTTTGACTTTTTGAGAGAAAAAATAAAATGATTATGAGTCAGATGTGACATTTTGCCTTATTGATTTTTTAGCCTATTTGGTGTTTTTATAAGCCTCATGCCAAACGAGGGCAAACATATGTAAATTAACCTATAAAATTTGAGAAATCAGAACTTACAAGATTTTATGAAGTAACTTATATATATTTGCGAGAACTTACGAAAATACATATGGTATGCATCTTGCACACCTAAACACTTTCTTAAAAAATTTATTATTATGTTTTAATTTTTTAAATATCTTTTCATGAAAAATTAAAATAATTAGTTCCCAACTAAAAGTCAACTCTTTTTTTCTTTTTCTAAGCTTGTTTGGGGTGTACTATATAAGCACATGTTTTATCTTTTTATCTTTTTAAGTCATATCACTTCTCTACTTTTCTGTACATTTTTTTTATAAAAATTCAAAAAGTATACTTATTTAGGTTAATTTCTTTTAAAAATTCAACTGATGCATTTGGTTTTAATTTTAAGTGATAACTTATTTTGACTTTTTAAATTTATTTGGCCCAAAATAATAAGATTTCTTAAATTATAATTTTTAACTTTATAAGATTCCTAAAACATGTATGACCATTAAACGCCTATCTCTTTTGTTATAATTATAGTTTTTAAGGATATTATGGATATTTTACCTAACAAAAAAAGTTATTTGACTGCTTATTTAACCAAATATGCTCAATTTTTTTCATAAATTAATTATTTATTAGTTGTGCCAAACAAATTTTATAACTTATTTAAAGTTTTTTTAAACAAATAATCTAAAACACTGTATCATGATACTTTTTGAGTTGTGGGTTGGCATTACCTCACTATTTGGCATCTCCCTATATTAGCACACTTTTTTATATTTTTTGGATTGCATCATTTCTCTATTTCTTTGCACAATTTTTTTTTTATTATAAAACAAAGTCAAAAAACATATTTATTTCAATCATTACAAACAACATCTAAGTACAAATAATAGAAATGTATACAAAATACGGTTTTGCCTTATACCTCCAGTGGGGGTCGCACTCCCAGTGAGGTGGCGCGCCCCCACTGGCTGAGACCCCCAAAAAAAAAAAAAAAAAAAACTGTTTTTTTTTTTACCAATCCCGGAGTGACACCTCACTGAGGGTCGACCCCCAGTGGGGGTAGGAAGCATTTTTGTACAAAATAATAACGTTAAGCTTATCTTATATTCACATTTTAATATGAGAGAAATTGAGAGCCTTGTGGGGCCCATCACGAGTCTCAGTTTGATGATTCGAACTATTCATTTTGTAGGTTCTTCAATATATATTATCTATAAAAAAAAAAATTAGTAATCTTTTTCATTTTATTGTATATGTCTCCAAAAAAATAAACGATAAATATATTTTTAAAAATAGATCATCTATTTTTTAGAGACCAATAAGATAAAATAAAAATGTTAGAATTATTGGATCAACATAAATTTTTGATAGATAATATACATTGAAGGTATTACAAAATGAACGATTCGGATTATCGAAACGAAACATATAGCGGGTCCGCTGGCCCTTTAGATTGTTTTATGTTGAGATGTGATTATGAGAGAAACTAAATCCAAAATTATAATAATAGTTAAAATAATATATCCAATTCAAATTATCATTTGACTTGTTTTTTAACCTTTTCATACAAAGATTGGAAGTAAAACCATATTAATAATATGAAGAAGAAGAAGATGAAGGTACAAATTTAAAAAAATTATTTAGAAAATTATTCAAAAAAAAGAATCAATAGTCTATACTATTAATTTTTGTGGATATAGTCCACGTCTCACTAACTTTAAATTATCTACACGACACACTTCTTTTTGTGGTAAGATTTGGAGTACACACTACAAAAAATTCGCTTTTTTGCGATGGTAAAATACCGTTGCCAATACCCAAAAGGCCGTCGCAAAAGCTTTTTTGCGACGGTAAATACCTTTTAGCGATGGTAACAGGGGGGTCGCAAAAAAAGGGGTAGCTAAAGGTCTTTAGCGACGGTAAGACGCCGTCGCAAAATATTAGCGACGGCAAAAATGCCTTTTAGCGACGGCAAAATACTGTCGCAATTAATGTGTAAAAATCCGAAGTTTTTGAGACGGCACTAAAATACCGTCGCAAAAGGGTTTATTTGCGACGGTAAAATACCGTCGCAAAATTGTTTATTTGAGACGGTAAAATTACCGTCGCTAAAATGGTTATTTGCGACGGGTTTAATACCGTCGTTGATACTGTTATTTGCGACAGGAAAATGGGCCGTCTCTAAAAATATTATTTGCGACGGTGAAAATACCGTCGCTAAAGGCCTTTTGTTAATATTGCCAATATCATTGGCGACGGCTACGCTACCGTCGCAAAAACCTGGTTCTAACAAAAATGCTGCAATAAAATTATTAAAAATATGCAAATTACCTGTATTTAATAAAAATAGCTAAAAATAATCGATAATTATATAATAATATAAAAATTCCTGTATATAAATAAAATTTCATCCATAATTAAAGTACTCTTCCATTCATAACACATCATCAAAATTATCCAACCACATAATTTTTCATAATACATACATAATGTTGTTCACAAATCTAAATAACGTAAATCAAAAATAAAAATTTTCTTCATAATTCTTCCGTGGGTTAAAAAAACAAAAGTTCGTCGCAATCTTCACACGGCTGCATTCCACAAGAAGCAAACTGCTACTCAGGAAATATCTGAAAATAAAAAATAAAAATAATTAATGACAATATAATTATGTGCTAATATTTTAATTACAAAAAAACATAAAAAATTAATTACTACATAATTACAAAGATAGTTAAGTAAATAATTTTGGCTAGACAGAAATCCAACCCTAACTCCCAAACCAGAAACCCGATTCGAGTCTCGTCTTCTCCCACAAGTCTCTCGTGCCTAGGCGATCATGTGTGCCAAGTTTCGTGCTAAACCGACCCATTTTAGTGATTTTGGAGCGTCAACACCTCGAATTCAAGTTTCTTAAGGAACTAGTTTGCCTAGACCGAAATACGGCTCTAACTCCCAAACTGGAAAACCGATTGGAGTCCCGTCTTCACCCACAAGTCTCTCGTGCCTAGGCGGTCGTGTGTGCCAAGTTTCGTGTCAATCCGACCCCGTTTGGTGATTTTGGGGCGTCAACACCTCGAATTTAAGTTTCTTAAGGAACTAGTTTGCCTAAACTGAAATATGGCTCTAACTCCCAAACCGGGAACCCGATTCGAGTCCCGTCTTCTCCCACAAGTCTCTCGTGCCTAGGCGGTCGTGTGTGCCAAGTTTCGTATCAATCCGACCCCGTTTTGTGATTTTGGGCCGTCAATAACTTGAATTCAAGTTTCTTAAGGAACTAGCTTGCCTAGACCGAAATACGGCTCTAACTCCCAAACCAGGAACCCGATTGGAGTCCCATCTTCTCCCACAAGTCTCTCGTGCCTAGGCGGTCGTGTGTGCCAAGTTTCGTGCCAATCCGACCACGTTTGGTGATTTTGGGTGTCAACACCTCGAATTTAAGTTTCTTAAGGAACTAGTTTGCCTAAACCAAAATACGGCTCTAACTCCCAAACCGGGAACCCCATTGGAGTTCCGTCTTCTCCCACAAGTCTCTCGTGCCTAGGTGGTCTTGTGTGCCAAGTTCCGTGCTAAACCGACCCCTTTTGGTGATTTTGGGACGTTAACACTTTGAATTCAAGTTTCTTAAAG
The DNA here is from genome assembly GCA_025200525.1 of Camellia lanceoleosa. Taxonomy (NCBI): domain Eukaryota; kingdom Viridiplantae; phylum Streptophyta; class Magnoliopsida; order Ericales; family Theaceae; genus Camellia; species Camellia lanceoleosa. The sequence continues at coordinate 31,742,776 of CM045765.1, forward strand.
AACTAGTTTACCTAAAGTGAAATCCGTCTCTAACTCCTAATCCGGGAACCCGATTGGAGTCTCATCTTCTCCCACAAGTCTCTCGTGCCTAGGTAGTCGTATGTGCCAAGTTTCGTGCCAATCCGACCCCGTTTGGTGATTTTGGAGCGTCAACACCTCGAATTTAAGTTTCTTAAGGAACTAGTTTGCCTAAACCGAAATATGGCTGGAACTCCCAAACCGGGAACCCGATTGGAGTTCCGTCTTCTTCCACAAGTCTCTCGTGCCTAGGCGGTCGTGTGTGCCAAGTTTCATTTCAATTCGACCCCGTTTGGTGATTTTGGGCCGTCAACACCTCGAATTCAAGTTTCTTAAAGAACTAGCTTGCCTAGACCGAAATACGGCTATAACTCCCAAACCAGGAACCCGATTGGAGTCCCGTCTTCTCCTACAAGTCTCTCGTGCCTAGGCGGTCGTGTGTGCCAAGTTTCGTGCCAATCTGACCCCGTTTGGTGATTTTGGGGTGTCAACACCTCGAATTTAAGTTTCTTAAGGAACTAGTTTGCCTAAACCGAAATATGGCTCTAACTCCCAAACCGGGAACCCCATTGGAGTTCCGTCTTCTCCCACAAGTCTCTCGTGCCTAGGCGGTCGTGTGTGCCAAGTTCCGTGCGAAACCGACCCCTTTTGGTGATTTTGGGACGTTTATACTTCGAATTCAAGTTTCTTAAAGAACTAGTTTGCCTAGAGTGAAATCCGTCGCCAACTCCTAATTCGGGAATCCGATTGGAGTCCCGTCTTCTCCCACAAGTCTTTCGTGCCTAGGTGGTCGTGTCTACCAAGTTTCGTGCCAATCCGACCCCTTTTGGTGATTTTGGGGCGTTAACACCTCGAATTCAAGTTTTTTAAAGAAATAGTTTGCCTAGAGTGAAATCCATCTCTAACTCCTAATCCAGGAACCCAATTTGAGTCCCGTCTTCTCCCACAACTCTATTAGCTTAGAATGCAAAGAATGCAAATATACATTTTAGCTTAGAATGTAAAGTTACATTTTATACCTGATCTTCTGGTGGTGGTGTATATGGATTCTCATCTTCTGCAGATTCCCTAAATGCCCGGTGGCCACTCGATGCATCAGGAGCCTATGATAGTCAATGCATAATGTGTTAATCATATTCGAATTTTATACATAATGTTGTGTGACAATTTAACTATCAAACAATTTAATTTATATCGAACATGTCTGTTAGGATCCACACTTGCCCCCTGTGACACAAAGGCCATCATCTCAGCTCTCAGCTGCTGTAAATGTGTAGAGAACTCTGCTCTCATCTCCTCCCTCATCTCCTCCCTCAGCTCCTGCCTCAACTCATCCCTTAGTCTGCATTTAACCTCTTTGGGTGATTTGAACAACAGTCGATGGCTGGGGTGCTGACTGTGATGGTCCTACACCATCTTTATACACTGCTCTCCGAGGCACAGTTCTCCCGTATGTGCGACAATATCCATGATTGTCATGACCTATCAACTCATGGAAAATGGCATTCCTAGCCTCCAAAGTCCGACAATCCTCAGGTAGCATAGAGAGTTGGCCATTAAACTCATCCTGTATTGAATAAGAAATACAAGTATATGCCAAATTAAGATGGTTAACACAAAAAATAAAAAATAAACTTTAAATACAATCAAAGGTGGTTGGAAACTACCAAGGTCCGGATAACCTCGGGTCATCTCGCTCTCGTGTCATAAGCCAAACATTCATCTTATCAGTAGACTCCCCCTTATTGGTCATCTACATTTTTTTAGAAATATGAAAATTAGAATCCAAATAATTTGTAAATATACAATGTTTATTTATATACAAAAATAAAACAGTAAAATATAAACCTCATGCCGTATCTGAGCGAAAGTAGTACGCCCTGTGGTATGAGCTATGCCGTGAGCTCGCCGATTTTTAGCGTTCCTAGTTGCAATTTTCTATAATAGGTTCAACAAATGTAAGTATATAAATATGATTTGTATGTTTACATATCATACATATAACTTATTTGTATACCTCAGCATCGGAAGTACGCCAATACTCACCCACCATCCCATACCTACCATAACCACACCTCAGCAATAATAGCAATTGCCATTGCAACTATCTACAATTCAATAGTGATAACAAGGGTGTTTGTTCACTGGGATGTGAACTGTAATGGGTTCGAATAAAAAAAAAAAAAAAAAAACTGTAATGGGGATAATATTTTATAATAAATCACTTTTTTCTTGTATGAAAATCAATCATCAAAGGGGAGACATACATACCTCGTATAAAGCGTGATGCGGGATTTTATAATTAATTTTTATATTCTTAAAATTTTCATAAGCCTTGTTTGGGAAGACTAAATAAGTGCACTTTTTATCTTTTTTGACTAAAAAAGTGATGTTGAAAATATGGATGTTTGGGTTAACTTTTTGACTTTTTATGAAAAAATGTGTAATAAAAAATTGTAAAAATTGGTTTTTAGAGAAAAATTTGAATTGGGAGTTGTGCAGCCGTAATTGTTGACTTTTGGTGAATAGTGTTAACTTTTTAACTTTTTAAGTAACTTTTTGGCTTTTTGGATTATTTGGGATATCCCAAACTTAGCCTAAATATGATTTTGGGTAAACATCATGCCTTCAAAATTTGCATTCAAGTGTGCAGTTTGGGAGGCCTATCTATCTCACTTGCAAAGCAAAATCAAACTTCTTCTTGCCTAAAATAGCAGTAGTAAATTAGAATTGGCATTTTTGAAGGCACCAACTGACTCCAGAGCCCACCTATTTGTAATAAGTCGAAACCAAAAACATAATATTGAGAGCTAATTTTGGTCCATGTATTGTGAGTCTCAGAAACCAATAAATCAATCTTAATGTATGCTCAATTTTTGCTTGATTCGCCGATCTCAAGGCATGTTCACAATCAATTGACATATCAAACAACATGGTTAACAATGATTATGACGGATTGAACAATAGCATCCTCATATGATAATTATGATGATGATATTTAGATCATTTTTCATTTTTGTTAAAAGCAAAAGCTAGAGTGATTATATCGTAATCTTGAAATATTATTCTACGCCCATTATTACTTGACAAATGTCAAAGAAAAAGAAAAAGAAATAAATGACAACAATAAAAGGTAATGACCAGCCTTTTTTTTTTGAACGAAGGTAAAGACCAGCCTGTACAACACTATTAGTTGCTTGTGCCAGCTAGAGGGCATTTTTCTTGCCTCAGAAATTTCTGTACTTCATTTTTTTTTCTTGCTTTCACATTTTCTTTTTAACTGTTTTCATTTTTATTTATTTATTTATTTACTTTTTTATGTTGTTGTTGTTGTTGTTGCTGCTGCTCCTCCAATAGATCAGGTAAGTGAATTGCCCAAAAGTACACAGAACTATATAATTTCAACTCTCCCACCTAGGTTGGATTTTTTTTTATTTTTGTTTGTTTTGTTTAACGGTAAGAATATTTAGGTTAGTTTACGCGCACCTTAATTAATTTTCTTTCTAGTCTAGTCAAAGGCAAACTATCCATACCGAGAGTAGGGAATTTACAAAAAAATTATTAAATTTCAACAATTTATAGTATATTTTCATATTTGTTTTCATTAAATTGTTTTGTATGGTTTTGAATTTACTTTTATACAATTATGGTACATATAATTTATCTACTAAACAATGTTAAAGATTCTAATCCCATACCTACCATCCCTAACCAAAAAAAAACTTAGAAATTTCCTTCTCCTAATCCCACTCACCCACCATCCCATACCTACCATAACCACACCTCAGCAATAGCATGGTTGAGGATCAAAGCCTAATTCATTCAATCTTCTCAGGACCAACGTAATCTACCATAACCTCAAAAGAAATGGGAGTTACATATATACCCTAATCATTCAGTTAAATTAGCAGTAATTCCCACAAATCTGTTATATAATACAGAGTACAACCCTAATGATTTATCAGCAATAAAAAACAAGATAGCCATAATAGCCTTTTCATTTTAGTGGTACTCTTACAGAAGCACACTCAAACCTAGCTCTTATGTCTTAGAGAATCAGCTGGAGTGCCAACCAATTTTTCTGCCAAGTTGCATAGCAATTAGACTTCAGGGACGAAATTTTAAAATAACTTTTTCTTACCATGTGAGCTACTTTACCTACTACAAGTTATTTAGGAAGCATAGGCTTTTTGATAATCTAATTTAACGCACATTAAACATTACATAAAGAGGGCCCATATGTGTATCACTGAAATCAAAAGGGTCTATATGTAACTTAGAAAAAAGTTCATAAGTCAGACAATCATTTTGTAAGTCAGACAAAAAGTTCATTTTCAGCAAATCTTAAGAATGAGATCATTTTATATCACGGTGCTTAGAAAATAAATTATTATGAGACAAAAGTTTGTAATCTTTGTTAGACTAGCAAGTAAATTAATTAAAAGAGATGTGTTAGCTACAATTGTTTTTGGTTATTAAGGCATAAAATTGATTTAAGGTTACAAATGTGAGCAACACATAGGTTGAACAAAAGAACCACAATAGACAAATTAATAAAAATTTGATACAATGATTATTGGTAACATACAGTTGACAGAAAATAGATAGTCCAATGATTTAAGGAAATAAAAAATAAATAAATAACCACAACTACATGCATTATTAATAATGTTATAGTATTTTTCATGGCGATTTTTTTAGGGACACAAGTTGTATTTGTTGTTCCATATTATAATAGAAAAAGTATCAAGCTGAATTATTTGTGGAAGCTTCCAATCTATTTCTCTCTTCATCACTGTATTTTTACAGATATATTCATAGGTGTTTGTTTGCACATATGCTATTACAGCAGGGCACATGCTTTGTGGTCTACAATTATGAAATACACACATAAGCTCAATGTGATGTGTTGATCATATAGAACTTTGCATGGATCAATGATCATATCTGTCCTATCACTTACATACAAATGATCATTACTTCCATTGTTTTTAAAAGACTAACATTCTAACAACAGATTCAGGATATTCAAGATGCAATTCTCATGATGAGCTGTATGGAATTTCTATAAGAGATTCACTAGTTTCAGAAAGGCACAGTTGCAGAAACCTTGTTAAGCGAACCAAACTGACCTCTATATATTGGGTTGGTTTTGTTCTTCGATGGCCATGGTTTAATCTAAAAATTGGCAACCCGACCAGCTTAGTTTGGTTCTCGAATTAGCCTTAGACTGACCCGAATCAACCAGAGAACTAATCAGATAAATATTTAAATAATATTTTATAATTCCATCCTATAATTATTTCATCCTTTTTTCAAATCATTTCAAGTTTTATCCTGGAATTCAGATTATGACAATTTCACCCTATAAACTATATTTTCTAAAATTTAATATGACACTGTGGTTCTAATTTGAACCAAACCCAAGTTTCTTCGGGTTTGGTTAGGTCAGTTTCAAAGGATGGTTGATTTACTTTTGGATTCAAAAAATTTAAACCGATACATCAATTCCATTATGGGTTTATCTCTCATCTGAACCACCCCGACTCATGTCGAACCTAATACATATGCATCATCTTATATTCTTATTTTACTTTTTGTAATTATGAGCACTGACTAATTTGGTATTGTGAAATGTTCATCGAGGCTATCTCTACTTGGAAACACTACCATATCTGTATGAACGATACGAAGAACAAGTCGATCACCATTTGATCCAATTGAACAAATAGATGAGGAAGTCGTTCAAGAAGCTTGATTCAGAATTTCTCAGGAAAGTTCCAAGAGGACTGGTGAAAGAAAAGAAAGCCAAATAAAACCGGACTACACATACTTTGGATGAAGCGTCATTGTTATTTTATCGAACATTCATAAATTTGAATTACAGAAAAGCCTTCACAAAATGAAACTGCAATCTGTTGTACAAAAAAAAAAATGTTGTTTTAATGTTTCAAAATCAAAATAAAAGAGGAGGGTCGTGCTTATGAAACAAAGAAAAAGTTTCCAAGTGTATGTCATGACGATCTGTAGGTAATTTTGGACAGCTGCCAAAAACGGAAAATGCAGAAAACACCATCATCAGAATTTAAACTCCAAAATTGGGTTTCCGAGCATAACAAAAAGCAGCAGTATAGAATATGTGGACAAAAGACAGCAGTGTTAGTGTACCTCTTAGACAAAGCTCAATGATTGAATCTCCATTTGAATAAGTGAAATAGGCATCATCAACCCTTTCTTCTTGTGGCCCGACTGAACATTTCTTTGATATTTCGTGAATCTGTCTCCACTTTTGCCTTTTTAGTTTGCCTTCCTCCACTCCTGGTAGTTTTCTTATCGCTCTCACTCTTTTCCTGATGAATCAAACGAAAAGATAAATGTTAAGCAGAAATCGTAAATCTCAAACTTAAAAATGAAGCAACTTCAGAGAGATCCACAATGGTGCACAAATTATTCACTATCAAAGGTCAAACTATCAGAGAGAAGCTGAAGGAAAGTTTTAAATTTTTTATTTTTTTGATCGGTAAAAAAAAAAAAGAAAAAAAAAAGTTTATTGATGTAAAAACAAAGGAGTACAACCCAGCAACTAAGTTGAAGTAAAACAACCCAAGATCCATGCCAAAGAAAAAGAAAGGATTGGAGCTATACAGGGAGTATTATCACCTTAGCTCTCTTGAACAAATCCCTGATACGAGCAGAACCAACACCCACTAAAACTTCATGAATGGCCGTTCACAGTCGCTCGTCACTCGTCGTTCACAGTCGCTGCTGCTCGTCACTCCGGCGAAGGCCGTCGTTCACCCTCGTCACTCTGCGAAGGCCGTCGTTCACCACTATTTTGATTTTGAATGATTTTGATTTGAGAATTTTGGGGATTTTGGTTCTAATAGTTGGATCAATGGATTGACATTTTGGGGATTTTAGGGATTTCTGTTTCAGGGATTTTGATTTGAGGAATTTGGGGATTTTAGGGACTTTGACCGCGAATGGTATAGAAATAGCGGGATACATCAAATATTCATTTATTTGCGACGGCATATTTCAACAGTCGCAAATGATCATAATTAACGAATGAAACGACGTCGTTTTATCCATAGTTTTTGCGATGGGCTTTTGCCGTCGCAGATGGTCCATCATTTGCGACAGTAAATTATTACCGTCGCTAAATAATGCTTTTTGCGACGGTATACGTGCGTCGCCAATGTTCCTGCAATTTTCTTTTTACAATCTTTAGCGACGGAATCATTCCCGTCGCAAAAGGCCACTTTTTAGCGACGGTATATACACCCCGTCGCAAAATGCTTTTTTTAGCGACGGTAACCATTATGCGTCGCAAAAAACCATTTTTTGCGACGGCAGTCACCCCGTCGCAAAAACCTCCGTGTTATTTGCCAGGTTTTCTTGTAGTGACATTTTGTGGTTAATAGCATCTTCATGGTCCAAGGATCAAGTGTAAACTTTATTAGAAATGTTACCGAGGATAAAAAAAAGTCATAAAGTTTAGCCAAAAACAAATTATGTTGTGTAGATTTGAAACTAGTAGAATGTGAGCTCCATTTAAAATAAATGTAATTTATTTATTTTAGTACTGTATTTTGTGCCACTTCACCCAAGTCAAGTTGCAAGGATTCAATTTTATCAAATTAAGAAGTGCAAAGGTTTGGGACAATGCTTAACATTGAATTTTTTAAGTTTACCACAGCATGGACCTGCCAGAGACTAATCAGCATATATTGTTTCACCCAAGTCACCAACTATCATGCAATGCAAAGACTCTATTCTATCAAATTAGCAAGTGGCAACACTAGAATTGAAACAGTTTTATCAAATTAGGAAGTGGCAAAGGTTTGGGACAATGCTAACATTGAAATTTTGAAAAATGTTTTGTGACCCTAAAATCTGTGGCCCTAATGGCCCTAATTTCCTGTTTGGGTAAGTTTGTTTTTTTTTTCTTTTTTTTTTTTACCTGATATGGAAATTAAGGCCATTAGGGCCACTAATTTTTGAGCTACCAACCAAAGCCCAAATTTTTTAGTTTCCACAAGCATGGACCTGCCAGTGCCAGAGACTAATCAGTACTAAAGTGTATATATATATATTTGTTTCACCCAAGTCACCAACTAGCATGCAATGCAATTATTCTACTATCAAATTAGCAAGTGGCAACACTAGAATTGAAATTTATTAAGCTTTGGGTGTTAATTCTTTGTTTAATTTTTCTTTACAAGGAAATTGAAGAAAACTTCATTTAATCTTCTAAAATAAATGGAAAATACATTGGGTTACAAAATTATTACCCAACCCAACAGAGAAGCTAAATTAGCTACGATTTTGTTAATTTAGTACCTTAAGAACACTTGTTAAAAAAAACTTTAAATTGTTATAAATTTTTTATAAATTAAATTTTGTTTATGAATGTTCTGAAAACATTTAGGTTGTGTTTGATTCATAAATTTGGAGAGAGATTTAGAAAGAAAAATAGAAAATGTGTGTAAAACGTTAGCCAAATTTAGTTATATTTCATTCAGGTTTCACTTACTTTTTCTCTTTTTCTTTCTAAATTTCTCTCAAAATCTATGAACTAAACACAACTTTATTTAACTAAAAAAATAAAAAGATTTGAGAACTAGAGAATCCTATTATTTGTTTGAATGATTGAGCAGGGGAGAAACGAAAACTGTTGACTATAAATTTTCATATTGCTTAAATAGTTCATTAAAATACAAACAGAAAAGGAAAGGTCACATCTGCCCGTTTTCTTTCATGTTACTTCAAATAAAATTGATAAAAATTCACAATAATTTAAAAAATAAAAAAATAAAAAAAAAAACTAACATAGTTAAACCACATTTAATCTTTGAAGGAATTACTTATAGGTGGAATAGGAAAAAAAAAAAAAATTACAAAAATATTAGAGATATAAGTGATTTGGTGATGAGTTGCAAGTCTAATTTGCCCGCCTCCGTATTTGATTTTTTTTTGGGTCCAATTAATAAGTAACTTCCCTTTAATCTTTTTCATTTTCTGTTCTCCTACTTTATAAACAAACTAATCAAATTGACAGATGAGAAGTGTAAAATTAAATAAAAGGGAACGAAGATGAGATAGATTAATGGTGGCTTAATTTTAAAGAATTGATTCAGCAATAAAAATTTTGAAATAAGATTTGAAATTTCAAATTCAAGCCACTTTAAAATGTCACTAAAAATTTATTCAATCATCTAAGTTCAAAATTAGTTAACATACACACAAACTAACCCAAATATCTTATTATTAAAAAGATTAATGGTGGGGTAGACTTCGTGCCTGTTTGATGCAGCTTAAAAGCTGTTTATTTCAGCTTTCAGCTTAATTTAAGTTATTTTGATGTATTTGATTTAACTTATAGCTTATAGCTTATAGCTTATAACTTTTTGAAAGTCAGAAATCAACTTATTCTTTGAGTGGGGCAAGAGATGCTTAATTTATAAGTCAGAAATCAACTTATGTTCATAATTATAAGTTATAAGCTGTTTAGGCATAACTATAAGTACTTTCCCACAACTCTACCAAACAGGACTTTCATGAGAATGACAACTCATAAACAGAAAATGATGGATCATATCATACATCTATATATATATTCATTACAACCACGTATTTTTTATATGTAAATATATTGACGGGTCTATAGTCTGTAGATATACATCAGAGGTAAACTAATAATGACAACTCATGTGTAGAGTACATATTTTTACTCTCCATTTTCCTTGGAGTTGCAACAAAATATTGAATAGTTGCAATCATCAGTGTCTCCAAGACATTTACATATTCCCCATTTCTGTGCATTATGCACCTACTATAGGTTGGTTTGGCATGTCCTTTGGAATAAAATAATCATATAAAATAAAATAAATTATTTTAATTAAATAAGATCAAATGTCATATTTAATAAGATTAATTATCTAAAAGTCCTATTTACATATTTGGTGGTAGCTTAGGTCCTATCAAAAAGTTTTTGAACCAATAAGTCCCATTTAGAGGTAAAAAGACGTTTTGCCCTTTAATCCCAAAACTGAGAATGTTCTCAATTTATAATTATCAAAACTAAGAAATTTCTCAATTTTTTTCTAGTATGAACTCAGACTATTATCAAAACTAAGAAATTTATAATTATCAATTTTGAGAAATTTCTCAATTTTTTTCATGATTAAAATTGACAATATTATAAACTGAGAAGGTTCTCAATTTAAAAAAACGACTATGATTGAGTTGATTTGAACTTCATTACAAGTCTTGGAGTTGAGATTTTACACATTTCGAACCACAGTTGTTGGTTAGAACTTGAAGTCGAGCATCGTGAATGCAGATCTAGAACAAAAATCGAATTTCGTGTGTTCAAATCTAAGGAGAAATTGAACTTCACAAACTCAGATATGAGGGAAAATCGATTTTGTTACATCAAATCAACTTCAACCTGAAGTCCTAGTTGCAATCCGAACATGAATATGAAACCCTAGATGAGATCTGAACTTCATTCGAAGGTCTTGGGTGAGATTCGAATACCAAATCTGGAAGCAGTGTGACTCTTGAGTTGCGAAGGTCTTGGGTGAGGTTGAAAACTCGATTCGAATACCAGATCTGGGAGCAATGTGACTCTTGAGTTACGATCTCAATTCAATTGTTCTTTCCAAGGTTTGTTGAATGTTGCAATCTGATCATCGCAACCTATGCAAGCCCATTACAAACACAAGTTAACTTCGCACCACCTATTTCACTTCGCGCTGCTGTTTCGCACTAACGTCAACTTTGCAACATGATTTCAATCAAGATTCGACTTGAATCATCCCGATTTCATTTCACGACCCTTCGCATAATCGTGATTTGCGATCTCACATGGAAATATGAGGGCCAGTTGCAAATATGGGTGAAGATACTATGATGATTATCTCACATGGAAGGAGGGAAATGGTGTAAGTTTGTTGGAAGGGTAAATTGGTCTATTAAAAATTAATGGGACCTGAAGGAACAAATAATTTTAGCTAGGACTTAGTGGATTATAAGTTCACAAAATGGGACTTGTATGTAAATGGTCCTATTTAATATATATATATTTTTTCTTTTATAAAAATCAAAAAAAGTCAAAAAACCTATCTCTAATGAGACTTTTTTGTCCCATACTAAAATAATCAAAAAGCCAAAAAATCAACACACATCTCAAACGAGCTCACAATAATATTGCTAAGGTCTCTTTTGAGAGGAAAAAAAAAAGTGAATTTATTACTTTCTCCATCTTAAAATAATAGTTTCTATGGAAAATTTTAATTTTTTTTTGATAGTACAATTATTACGTTTTAAAAATATTTATTTTTTTAAATTTACCCTTTGATAGTACATTTTTTTGGGAATATCAATTGTTATAATTGTACTTTGTATGTTATTAATGAATCTAAAAGAAAGGAAAAATAATAAATTCATATTATTTTATTTTTTAATTTTTGAAAAGGGACTAAGAGCATCTACATTACCCTCATCCAAATAGCAAAAAGGTTAAATATAGCTAGCAAATCATAAAATTCTTATTCCATCAATTTCAATAAATTATTTCTAAATTAGTTTTTGGTTGAATTTGCTACATTGTTGAGGTACTATTCATTAGTTATTCAATATTTTATTATTTTTTTGAGATAGGTTAATTTCTTATTATATTTTCTCACCTACCGGACGTCCTCTCGGATGTCCACCTGGATGTCCCTGCAAAGAAAAAAGTTTTGTTGAATTTTGGCCTGATCGGTCGACCACCCAGTCGTCCGCCCCTCAATGGGTTTGCCTCCTTCAGCTGCTGCTCTCTGCTACTGCTATAGTGCACTGGAAAAAAAAATATTCAAATTGAAAAAGATAAAAGAATAAAAAATAATATTTTAATGAAATAGAATTTTAGAATAGAGAGTTTAATACAGTGTGTACATAAAAAATAGATTAACTAAAATGCAAAAGTGGATTTTGGGTTATGATTTAGCTCAAAATTTACTGAGGCTGATGTAGATACTCTAATATTTTGGAACAATAAAAAATAGAATAAGGGACTCATAGTTTGGGACGGAAGGAGTAATTTATTTAAGTTATATTATTTCTTTATTTTTTTATATTTTTTTAAAAAAAGTTAATAAAAAATTATTTCTCAAAATAGGCCTAAAAATACATTAAAATTTCTATAATTAACCACTTAGAGTGATTGGGGAGATATTTAATCCGAAAATGTATTGAGATTAAAGAGGTATGTGAACCAACCCTTTTTTCAAATATATATATATATATATATAATAACAATTCATAAAAGATAAAAGTTAATTTTTAAATATATAAGTATTTGAATATATTGACATTCAAACAATTTCTCTGAATAAATTAAGGAAAATGTTTGGGACCCTCTTTGGGGAGTGATCCCCACACTCTTAAAATGATCACGGCTCTCCATATATGTGTGGGGTTCACATTATGAGTGGTCTAAATTTATGAGAATTTTGCGAGGGTCTTGTGGAAGCGGGGATCTCAATCATTGCTCATAAATTAAATCTCGTTTGCAGATTCAACCACTTTACAACCCTCCTAATAAGGGTCACTTAGTGTGATTGTATCATACTGCAATAGTTATATATGTGGCATATATAAAACAATAAAATAATTTTTTTTTTCCTGAGAGAAAAATATATAGGTAATCATAGTATTTGATACGGAAACGGTTTGAATCAGATACTTAAATTATGGGTTTTTGTTTGGAAAATCCCCCGTCAATTGAGAAGCTATTGAAGTTTCTTAATATTTATCCACACTCCAAATTCCTAGACTTTTAAGATGATAGCCTCAAGATAGATGAATAGATAGAGAACTTATTGTTTTTGGTGTGTTTACACAATGTTGAACATGGGCCCTTATATATAGGCATATATGGCAAATTATGTGTACCTCATAGTTAAGCCACATCGTGTGTACCACATGTCCAAGACCATGTGTCTCTCATGGTTAGGCCATGTGTGGATGGACCATATGTATCATGTGACCTTTAAAAATAGGCCACACCATATGTATCATGTGACCTTTAAAAATAGGCCACACCATATGTATCACATAAGTTCCAACATGTAATTTCCAACTGTTCCTATAGTATTCAAATTGCATTTGCCTTTTAAGGAACTCACAAAGCTTTTACGCAAATTGCAATTATTGTAAACAAATAGAATCAAATTCCAGTCAGACATATGAGTATAGATACATATATCTACTTAGAAATTTATAAATATTTAAGAACATCTAGAATTATTTTTTATTATTATTATTTACAATTAAAATATAATTTAGTAAAAAATATTAAAAAAACGCTTATTGATTTATAAGATTATGACTTTTGGGGAGTGAAAACAGAGGGATTTTGGGTGGAAATTCTGGTTCATTCATAGGCGATTCCACGCTTCCCGTAGCTCATTAATTAAATAGTAATATGTTATACTTCAATTAGTTAATTCCTTTGAACTTGTGATAGCTAATTACTTAATTAATTAATTCTGTGTTGTAATTAATTAATTAGATTCATTCAACTTGTAATAATTAGTTAGAATTTTGGTGTTGTAATAGTTAGTGAAATATGACATTTATTCGGACCCTTCAGCGCATGGGCAAAATTATAATATTGCGTATGTTTTTCAACTCACATTTCTTTCTCTCTTTTATTTACTCGCTTATGATTGTTGCATGTAGTACTCATATTTTTTATTTCATATCATTACTATGTGTAAATATTCATTTTTGCATGCATAAGATTCAGTTCATCAATCTAACAGCATTGTCATTTATTACTTCCTTGAATATGTCCGCTACTGTATGCTATCAAATTGATTCATGTGACATGTTAATAAATTGAACCTATTAGTTGCATTTTGTATGTGTTGCACTAGACATTTGCATATTAGAAGCATGCATTTTTATTTTTTTTTAACTATTTTATTTTGGCTTATCACGGTGGAGTACTAGGTGAGTATTTTTGTTTTAGCATATTGCATGCATGTTAGTGTTTCCATATCAAGCATATTACTATGAGGTTAAGTGCTTAATTAATATACCTCTTGAATGCCTGTAGATGAAGGCTTTTTCGATTAAGTTGGGATAATTTAATTAAATGTACATATGAGATCACTTTTTCAAGTGACACATATTCAAAACACTTTTCAAACAAACAAGAAATCAAAGTATTCTAAATTTTGTGAATTAGTCTATACTTGTGTGCATCACATAGTAAAAATAGCATAATAACCAGAACAAGAGCATACACTGTCACGGCTCGCTCCCCGTGCCCAAGGGTTGAGTATCGTGATGGCCAGTAATTGAAGTTACCTACGGCCAATTCTTGAATAAATAAATAAATATGAGTGGAAATAATATTTAAGTAAGGGTACCAAAATAATTATTGGAGCTTTTTCTTTTGTAACAAAATTTATTGACTAAAAAGGTTGATATTTACATATGAAGAATAGAATTATAAATGCTATAAAAGTGTTATGTGTGTCTATTCCGCAGTCCCGCATTAGACTCTCCAAAAGCTATTTCTGAATTGCATTGTGTCCTGAAAATTGGTAAACAACTATAAACACATGGTAAAATGAGAAATATTATGCCAAGAGTATAAGGGACACAAAATAACCATGAACAGTTATTTAAGCGAAATCATTTACATAACTTAATTTGAATAAACAAATTATTTAAATGGCAGAAACTAAAATACAGAAATTATGAAAATAAATAACCGTAACCATGGTATCGAACAGAACAAAACAGAGGTCAATGGATTCATGACAATACAGAGGTACGGATTCAAGAGGTGGCTCGTACGGATTCTTGAGGTAGCTCACACAATAGTGTAGCACTTAACTCTGTATAGCATTTTGCTCCGCACAGAATAGAGGTCAATAGATCTATAACAAACAGAGGGTCACAAAGTGATTAATTAGAAGTCAATAGTTTCTTTAAGTCTCCCAAGACATAGGACTCCTGTGGTGGTATTTACAGAAAATAATGGTTTATAAAATCAGTGTCAAATAAGTTCAAACATATCCATGAGCTTTAATTTAAACAAATGGAGTTTAGAAAATAATTAACATAATTGAAATATAAATATAAGTTATAAAATATAACTTGAATAAAATAAATTATGGTAATTTAAAATATATGTAAAATATATTATGGTGACTCAAGGTATAAATAAAAAAACACTAGATAACACAGAGAGAATTAGAGAGTTTGAGAAGATGAGAATGCTGTTGATGATGGATAGCAATATACAAATATAGAGTGAAGATGGCATACGGAGCAAGACGGCTAGGGGCACACATAAGTTGTTGTATAGAAAATGATGTATTTTAGTATATTTTGGTCTAGGAAAATATATAGAAAAATATCATAAAAATATCTTAATACTCAGAAAATAATATTGAATAATAATATAAAGTTAAAATAATTTTTTTGAAACATTTAAGTTGTTCATTAAATTTTATATTAATATTATTTAATTATAAATGATTTAAAAAAAATAATTTTAACTTTATATTATTATTCAATATTATTTTCTAAGTATGATGATATTTTTATTATATTTTTTCTAAATCAAAATACATTGAAACATAACATTTTATGTACATCAAAACTATGTGTCCCCCAAGTTGTCGTGCTTGCTGCCCACGTCCTCTTGCCTATATATAGATGTAAACCTTTGAGTTTATCCCCACCTTTTCACCCAAAACTTAAGTCTCTCTACTATCTAGTGTTTGTTTTTACAACCGTGTTAGGGAGCTTGAATTTGAGCCCCCCGAATCTCCCTAATTCAAAAAACGACATCGTTTTTGAAATTTTTTTTTTCAGAAGAAGAAAATCAGAAGAAGGAAGAAGAAGAAGGAGGAGGAAGGAGGAAGACTGGAGGGGGCCCAACAAATTGGGCTGGAGGCGGAGACGGGGGGTGGGGGCTGCGAGGCAGAGGTGGACGCGACGGCGGGGCTGTGACGATTTACGACAAGGCGACGAGCTGCGACAGCGGGCGATGAGCTGCGATGGCGGGCGACGATCCTCCTCTTCCCCTCTCTTCTCTCTCTCTCTCTCTTCTACATTTCGGGGGATTCGGGGGGGAAGTTTTTCGAGCTACAAATCTTTTTTCCTGTTTTTATATATAAAACTTTAAGTTGAGTTTGAAATATTTAGTGGGTCGCAGTGAACAAAAGATAAAAATTGAAATTAACATTAATGTGGGTTATATTATACCTTGGGTCACCATAATATATTTTACGTATATTTTGAATTATCATAACTTATTTTATACAAGTTATGTTTTATACTTTATATTTATATTTCAATTACGTTAATTATTTTTTGAACTCTATTTGCTTAAATTAAAACTCATGGATATATTTGTTTAAATTTTAATAATTATTTGACAATAATTTTGTAATCAATTATATTTTGTACATACCACCACAGGAGTCCTACGCCTTAGGGGACTTAAATAAACTATTGGCTTTTGATTGGTCACCTTGTGGCCTTCTGTTTATCATGGATCTATTGACCTCTGTTCTGTGTGGAGTTAAGTGCTACACTATTTTGGGAGCCACCTCTTGAGTCCGTACCTCTATATTGTCGTGAATTCATTGATCTTTGTTCTATTTTGTATGGTAGTTATGATTATATATTTTCGTATAATATCATATAATTTCTAAAACGGATTTCTGTTATAATATGAGTAACTTATTTACCCTATTAGAAAAGTATTCTATTCTATCTATTTAAAGTCTAAAGCTTATCCATGGTAACTATGCTCTCAGTATAATATTTCTTACTCTGCCATGTGTTATAGCTATTTACCAATTTTTAGAAAACAATGTAATTTAGAAATAGCTTTTGGAGAGTCTTAAACGCGGGACTGTGGAATAGACACACATAACACTTTTATAGTATTTATAATTCTATTTTTCATATGTAAATATCGGCCGTTTTGGTCAATAAATTTTGTTATAAAATAGAAGTTCCGATGATTATTTTGGCACATTCATTTAAATATTATTTTCACTCGCGTTTATTTATTTGTTCAAGAATTGGCCGTAGGTAACTTCAATTACTAGTCATCACGATACTTAACCCTTGGGTACAGGGAGTCGGTCGTGACAAGTATAACCACGGTACTGAACAGAACGAAAATCTTAAATTTTTAAAAAAAAAAAATCTATTTTGACTTTTTAGAAGTGGGTTCAAATCTATCATCTTTCCAAATTTATAAAAATACTGATTTTCAAACTATTTCCTATCTTACCTATGGCCAATTCTTGAACAAATAAATAAACACAAGTGAAATAATATATAAGTGAGAGTACTAAAAGAATCATTGGAGCTTTTACTTTGATAACAAAATTTATTGACTAAAAAGGCTGGTAGTTACATATGAAGAATAAAATTATAAATGCTTTAAAAGTGCTATGTGTGTCTCTTCTGCAGCCCCGTGTCTGAGACTCCAAAAGTCATTTCTGAATTGCATTGTGTCCTGAAAATTGGTAAACAACTATAATCACATGACAGAGTGAGAAATATTATGCCAAAAATATAAGGGACACAAAATAACCATGGACAGTTATTTAAGTGAAAACATTTACATATTTTGTTATATTTTTCTCTATATTTTTACAAAATCAAAATATACTGAAACATAACATTTTCTCTACAACGAAACTACGTGTTCCCCCAAGTTGTCATGCTTGCTGCCCACGCCCTATTGCCTATATATAGATGGCAAACCTTTGAGTTTATCTTCATCTTTTCACCCAAAACTCTCTAAGTCTCTCTCTCTCTCTACTATCTAGTGTTTGTTTATATATATATAAAACTGAGTTTAGTTTGAAATATTTATTGAGTCGCAGTGAACAAAAGGTAAAAGTTAAAATTAATATTAAGATAAGTTATATTATTGTCACGACCCGCTCCCGGTACCCAAGGGTTAAGCATCGTGATGGCCAGTAACCGAAGTTACCTTCGGCCAAATCTTTAAACAATTACTAAATGCGAGTGGAAATAATATTTAAGTGAGGGTACTAAAATAATTATTGAAACTTCTATTTAATTACATTGCCAGAGTTGAACTATGTCTATAAAGTGCTTTGTGCCTATCCCACACGCTGGTCCTAACATGTCACCTGAAAGTGGTAAACAACTATAAGCACATGGCAGAGTGAGAAATATTATACTAAGAGCATAAGCGCATAAAATTCACCATGGATAATTATGGGGCTAAGCAGAGCTTGATATTAAAATACATAATATATATCATACAGAAATCATTTGACATATAATACAAAAATTAAATAAATAACTATAACCATGATGCGGAACAGAACAGGGGTCACTGGAGTGACAATCAGAACATGGGTCAACGGATCCATGACAAACAGGGGACCACAAAGTGGTCAAATAGGGGCCAATGGTTATTTAAGTCCTCCAAGGCATGGGACTCCCGTGGTGGTACTTACAAAATATAATTATATATAAGGTTATAGTCAAATATTTTTTAAAATATAAACAAACATATCTATGGGTTTCCTTTTAAGCAAATAGGGTTCAGAAAATAATCCACGTAACTAAAATAATAATATAGTTTATAATAATTTATAAAACATAACTTGTATAAAATAAATAATGGTTAGTCAAAACATAAGTAAAATACATTTTGGTAACTCAAGGTATAATATAACTCAGCTTAACTTTAATACCTCACTCTTTCTTTCCCCCATCACAGACTCTTTCAACTTCTATTATTTTTCCTTCCCTTTTCTTACTTTCTCTTTTCTTTCTTTCTTTCTTTCTTGCTCCTTTTCTTTGTTTCTTGTTCTCCAAGGTTTAGGTGACATGTTACTCCTATATCTCAACCATTATTACACGCTAGATTTGAGATTATCCTTCCAACGGATAAGTTTCAATAGTTACTTAATTATATTTAAGTCCAAATCTTTAACTAATTATATTATTTTATAAAATTACATATAATAATACAAAATAAATTATATATTTTTTCAATTGTAATTAAATAATATTAGTACAAATTTTACAGAATAATTAAAAATTTAAGTTGTTACAATCTTCTCTCCTTTTAAAATTTCGTTATCGAAATTTGTCATATGTGTAGGCTAGTTGCTGCTCACTCTGATAAATATATATTAGATGATTAATCTGATAGAAAATATTACCTCAAAAAAACTTTAGCAAAAACAATTCACTGTCTAATTGTCAAAGATTGGATTGGACTAAAATGAGAAATAATGGGTGACTTTAAAAACTTTCACTTGTATTGTTTACGATAAAAATAAAAATAAAATAAACTGAGAACACAATGACAGAATCATATGTAAGAGTTGGAAAAAAATTGAGGTGAACTTTTCATTGATAGGAAATAGTTTCAAAATTAATATTTTTAAAATTTGAATCCACTTTTTTTAAAAAGTTGAAATAATTTTTTTTTAATACTAAATTGGAAATTCCATATATTTAAATATATTATAATTTTGATTGATACTTGAGCCCGACATCCTTTGTTTCTTTTCATTCTTTTACTATAACAAATATAAATTATATCTATTATCCTTCACAAATTATACACAAAAAAAAAAATATATATATATATATAAAATCATATAAAATTATAATATAAATAAATCGACGAATCTACTATTTAGGTATTAATTACCCACTATCCTGCTTCTTAAATGTGCGTGTGTCCCATGCTCCAATGATGATTTTATTTTTTTTTATAAACCATTGCTCTGATACCACTTGTCACGACCCGCTCCTCGTACCCAAGGGTTAAGTATCGTGATGGCCAGTAACCGAAGTTACTTCCAGCCAAATCTTTAAACAATTACTAAATGCAAGCGGAAATAATATTTAAATGAGGGTACTATCTATTTAATTACATTGCCAGAGCTGAACTATATCTACAAAGTGCTTTGTGCCTACCCCACACGCTAGTCCTGACATGTCACCTGAAAGTGGTAAACAACTATAAGCACATGGCAGAGTGAGAAATATTATACTAAGAGCATAAGGGCATAAAATTCACCATGGATAATTATGGGGCTAAGCAGAGCTTGATATTAAATACAAAATATATATCATACAGAAATCATTTGACATATAATACAGAAATTACATAAATAACTATAACCACGGTACGGAATAGAACAGGGGTCACTAGAGTGACAATCAGAACAGGGGTCAATGGATTCATGACAAACAGGGGACCACAAAGTCGTCAAACAGGGGCCAGTGGTTATTTAAGACCCCCAAGGCATGGGACTCCCGTGGTGGTACTTACAAAACATACTTTTATATAAGGTTATAGTCAAATATTTTTTAAAATATAAACAAACATATCCATAGGTTTCCTTTTAAACAAATAGGACTCAGAAAATAATCCACTTAATTGAAATGATAATATGATTTATAATAATTTATAAAAACATAACTTGTATAAAATAAATAATGGTAAGTGAAAACATAAGTAAAATACATTTTGGTAACTCAAAGTATAATATAACTCACTTTAACTTTAATACCTCACTCTTTCTTTTTCCCACCAATGACCCTTTCAACTTCCATTATTTTTCCTTCCCTTTTCTTACTTTCTTTCTTTCTTTCTTTCTTTCTTGCTCCTTTTCTTTGTTTCACAGCAGCTCCTCCTTTTATACTAAAAAGTTTAATGCATGTTCTCCCAGGTTTAGGTGACACGTTACTCCTATATCCCAACTGAGAGGGGAGATTTCCGTCGGATAGTACGGCCGAGCAAGAGTAAAGTCCAGCGTTACAGACTACGCAGCGCCGAGCAGATTGGGCAAGTACAACAACCAAGTGGTCTGCCTTGCTTGGTTGACGAGGTCAGCCGGTAACCCCTGAGGGCCGAGGAGAAGACCGCTTGGTCGGGCGAAGTTCACAGTAGAGATTGCAACCGAGCTAAAGGACTGACCGAGCTAAGCAGAGGATGCGGCCTGGCCGGCATGCCATTGGCCGTCCAGCCAAGGCGAAGCGGTCGCGCGTGACCGAGATTGGAGATAAAACGGTTGGGGCCCGGCATGCCTCGCAACCGGTCAATCGCGATGAACCGATCGAGTGTAGCTCGGCATTGGCAGTTAAATTCTCGCCAGGTCCCAAGTCATAGAGCGGCGGTACGTAGCACGGTTATGCGGTTTTGAATCTCCCAAGGGTTAGGCCGGTCATGGTACCCCGGTTAAGGGTGCCACCTGGGCCAATGGCGTGAAGGAGAGGACGTCTGCTCCACGAACGCCTCAATACCGTTGGGCAGTTCTGCATGTACTGAAAGGAGGACAAAACCTTTACACGTGTAAGGTGGCGAGAGGCGAGCATTGCCACCTGTCCAGGGAAGGACAGCAGAGGTAGTGCGCGCACAACCTCGGAGCTGCGTGGCCAGCCTAGATATAGAGAGGGAAGGCGAACGTTACGGGTATGTGAATCCATTCTCACGAGCTCTCTCTCTCTCTTCTCATTGTCTTCTTCCTCAGTGAACTGACTTGATCGTCGGAGGGTCTTTCCGGCACACCCCCGCCGGGCAGCTCACCCTTTTTGTGTTGCAGAGACAGACGCCGTTGACGGAAGCTTGACGTTCAAGGCGTACGGAGAGCAAAGGATATTTCACCCCCGTACAATTGGCGCCGTCTGTGGGAAACTTTGATACTCTTGTTCTTCAAGCTTCTTCGACCATTCCCATGGCTAACAACGATGAAGTTCCGCTGTCCGTCGTCGATGGTGTCACTCCAGAGTATGTGCGAAGGAGAGAAGGCCCCCCTAATGTTCCAACCATGGCGGGACTGGAAACTACTTCGCGAGGAGCGCGCGATAAGCGCGGAAGGAGTTCAAATCGTTCACGGAGTCCAGAGGGCCGCCGGCGCCGTGGCGGGTCCCGTGAGGAGCGCCTGGAGCACAAACTCAAGGACCAAGAAGCCCTTATTCGTAGGATGGCGGCAGAGATGGAGCTTCTGAAGCGCCAAGTGAGGGGGAAGGGTGTTGCTGGAGAGGGCAACCTCAGTGAGCGCACCCCCTCCCCTCGTTCTAGCAGTCGCCGCCGGAGGAGGACCCATTCAATCTCCATCACCAGGAGCTATGGAGTTGGAGACTCTGACCAGCGAGAGGGCAGATCCACCACTCGCGATAACACCTATCGCCCCTCGCGCCCGTCGTCAACGTCGCGATACTCTGCCTCCTCCCGTTCCAAGGATCTCAGGGACGTGCTGGAGGAGAGAGCGCGCCTCCGGGAGGTTCAGAGGGTGCCGGCGCTCCAGAGATTGAGTGCCCCAGTTCGTTGCAGTGAAGAGGTAATGATGCCGGCACCCAGAAACATAGCTCCAGCAACGGTGGACAAAGAGCTGGCGAGACTTACAGCCACGCCGTTATCCCCAGAGATTGAGAGCACCCCACTCCCTGCCGGATTCCACCAGCCAAAATTCACTCTGTACGACAGGAAGACGGATCCGTACATGCATGTGAGTCATTACCGGCAAGTAATGGCTGGCCACCGTCGGAACGATGCCTTGATGTGCCTCATATTCCCAAAGAAGCTTGGGAGAGCCGAAGTTCGGAAAGGCTCTTGAGGGAGTATCGAGGGGTGGCAACAACTAGCGGAAGCCTTCGTCACCAGATTCAAAACAAACACTCGAACGCCGAAGGAGGTAGACCATCTTCTGGGCGTCAAGATGGAGTCTGGGAGTTCACTGAAGGCATACAATGCGGCATCGAAACTTACAACGAAATTCTCGACTGCCCTACCAATCTGGCGATCACTCAATACAAGAGGGGTCTCCCAGTCGGACATAGGCTGTGAGATTTGCTCACGATGCATCAGCCGACCACCATGGAATCTTTGATGCAGCGGATCAACGAACACGTTCGTGTGGAAGAAGATGCCGTCTCTATGACCGAGAAGGTTAATCCGGTCGGGATGGACAGAAAGGTAGCTGGGAAAGTTCATTCGGTCGGGTAGGAGGAAAACCGCCCTAATGACCGACCAAGAGATCAGCGTCGAGGGACCGGCCAGCACGACAAAAACAGAGGCCGCAGAAACGACCGGGCTGATGCACCCCGCGACGCAGCAGAGGATGCCAAGAGAAAATTGAAGGCGCGAACGGGGATTACCACGGTCTTCAAAATTCCCATCTACCGCATTTTGAGCGAGATCCGCGGGGAGCCTTTTGTCCGTTGGCCGGCCAAGCTGGGAAGCGCGCAGCGGGGCTTCAATCCAAAGTATCGCTGCACCTTTCATGAAGAACGGGGGCACCGGACAGAGGATTGCTTGCCGCTCAAACAGCATTTGGAGGAGTTGGTGGCCGCGGGGCATCTTGACCAATATATTGATGGGGGAGTCAAGGCCGCGCCAACTGGACAGACCGAGCCAAACGGAATGGCCGCCCTAGAGGCGCCCCACAGGGCGTGATCAACGTCATTCACGGCATCATTGAACCAGCAAGGGTCTGCGAGCTGCGAGGGATGATCAAGAAAGCCGAGCACATGAGGGAAGTGCTCTCGGTCCAGCCCGCAGTAAAGAGAGGAAAAACTGAGGAGAAAGACGTCCTTTCGTTCTCTTCCAAAGATCTAGAACGGGTGCAGATGCCGCACAATGACGCTTTGGTGGTGACCCTTCGCGTCAAAGATTTCGATATCAAGAGAATACTGATCGACCAGGGGAGTTCGGTCGAGATAATGTACTATGACGCGTTCAAACAAATGAAGTTGGAAGACAAGGATTTGGCTCCTGCAACATCTCCTTTAGTCGGCTTTAACTCGCAGCCAGAATGGCCGATTGGAAAAATTATCTTGCCGGTCAAGACGGGGTCGGTTGTGAAGCAGGTAGAGTTCTGGGTGCTCAAAGTTCCATCGACTTATAATTTGATTCTGGGTAGAGGTTGGCTGCACGCTATGCAAGCAGTTGCTTCAACTTTCCATCAAGTCATGTGCTTTCCAGCGCCAAACGGGCAAATAGAGGAAGTCTGGGAAGACCAGGTGATGGCCAAACAATGCTTCGTTACAGTAAATGGCAGCCAAGCGGCCAAAGGGTTTGTTCAGATGATCGAGGGGCCCGAGGGAAAGGAAGTCCTGGAAGACGTGGGCAGAAAGGCCGAGGAAAAGTCAGTCGAAGACTTGGTGGAAGTTCGCATCGACGAAAAGGATCCGACTAAGTTCTTCCTCCTGGGATCGTCTTTGTCTAGCGCCGAACGATCGGATTATGTCAATTTCTTGGTTGCCAACTTGGAGGCTTTCGCATGGACGCCTTACGATATGCCTGGTGTCGACCCAAGCTTCATCTGCCACCAATTGAATGTCTTCCCCAATGCGCGCCCAGTCATACAAAGGACGCCTGCTCAAATTTTGCACCATCTTTGAAGTGGTGGCAGAAGAAGTGAAGAACTTGTTGGAAGCCGGTGCGATTGAGGAAGTGCAGTACCCTCGGTGGATATCTAACACGGTGGTGGTTCCTAAGAAGAACGGCAAGTGGTGAGTCTGCGTGGATTACAAGACTGTCAACCGCGCATGCCCAAAGGATAGCTTTCCTCTCCCTCGAATTGACCAGCTGGTGGACTTAACCGCTGGCCATCAGAGGTTTAGCTTCTTGGATGCATATCGCGGTTATCATCAAATAGCCATGTACAAGCCGAACAGGGAGATCACGTCCTTCACCACCCCCAGAGGCTTATATTGCTACAAGGTCATGCCGTTCGGATTGAAGAATGCCGGGGCAACCTTTCAGCGGATGGTGACAAAAATGTTCGCTCCTCTCTTGGGCCGAACTATGGAAGCCTATATCGACGATATGGTGGTGAAGAGCGGGGAGAAGTCTCAAAGACCTACCGACCTAGCGTAAATGTTTGCCATACTCAGCGGCCACAAGCTTCGCCTGAACGCCTCTAAGTGTGCCTTTGGAGTTGGCACTGGGAAATTCTTAGGTTTTCTGGTCACAAACCGGGGAATTGAGGCTGACCCATCGCAAATAAAGGCAGTACAAGAGTTGGAACGCCCTAACTCCACGAAGGACGCGGCAACATCTTGCGGATGGCGTAGCCAATAACAGATTTATCGCAGGTCTTCGGATCGTGCAGTGCCCTTCTTCAAAACTTTGAAGTCCAAGTTCTTTTGGGATGAGGAGTGCGACTGTTCTGGCGGACTTGAAAGCTTATCTCTTCAAAGACCTATTCTGGTTACACCTCAGCCTGGCGAGGAGTTATATCTCTACTTGGCGGTCTCTCAACATGCGGTGAGCGCTGTTCTAGTCCGCGCTGAGGGCGTTCAGCATTTGCCCATTTTCTATGTAAGCAAGACTTTGCTCCCAGCCGAAACAAGGTATCTTCCCTTGGAAAAATTGGCGTTGGCTCTCATGATGGCATCAAGAAAGCTGGCACACTACCTTCACGCCCATACAATAGTGGTGTTAACCGAGTTCCCGCTTAAGGTGCTCTTGAGGCGGACTTTCTCGAGAATTAAAATGGGCCGTAGAATTAGGCCAGTACGACATTAAGTTCCAACCACGCACCGTAATCAAGGCCCAAGCCCTTGCAGATTTTGTGGCGGAATTTGCCCCAGGTACACATCCAGTCTGTCCGGTTGATTTGGTTGGTGTAGACTTAGCACTACCCATGGTTCTGGCAACGCGAGCAGGGGAGGAGCAGAGCTTGCCTGAAATAGCAACGGACGACGACTCATTGAAAGAAGAACCTAGCAATGATATGGAAAAAGACCATATTGAGCCTACCAGAGACTTGGAATTGAGAAGCTCCCAAAATCCTTCTGATTGCTGGAAACTGTTTCTTGGCGAGATATGGAAGTTGTTCGTTGATGGGGCGTCCAATAGGCATGGGGCTGGATCGAATCGATAACTTCGCCAGATGGGCTGGTTATTGAGCAAGCAATTACGCTCGGCTTCCCAGCATCCAACAATGAGGCGGAATATGAAGCCCTCCTGGCTGGTCTGAGAAGCGCGTTGAGAATGAAGGTGACAGCCCTTATGGTGTTCTGTGACTCCAAGTTGGTGGTCAATCAAGTCTCAGGGGAGTACGAGGCCAAAGATGAAAGAATGGCCAAATATCAGGCGCTAGTGCGAGCGGAAGTCAAGAAGTTCGATGCCATCAGAGTTGAACAGATCAAGCGTGAAGGAAACAGCACGGCCGATGAATTGGCCGGCCTTGCTTCCACTCAGACAACCTTTCCCAATCCCTTGATGATTGAATTTTTACCACGGCCAAGCATTGAGGAAGTAGAAGCAACCGAGGTACTCTGCACCGACTTGGGACCTTCTTGGATGGACCCCATCATCGCCTTTTTGAAAGATCGAATTCTACCAGAAGAAAAGAATGCGGCCCACAAGATCCGGGCAAAGTCAGAGCGGTTTTGGCTCTCACCTTCCGGGGCCTTGTACAAAAAATCTTTTACCGGGCCGTATTTGAAGTGTGTCCACCCCTCTAAGGTGGAAGCTTTCCTCTTTGAGATCCATGAAGGCATCTGCGGCAGCCACACTGGGAGTAGATCTCTAGCCTACCGAGCAATCTCGCAGGGTTATTGGTGGCCATGCATGCAAGCGGACACTCAAAAATATGTTCGCCGATGTGAAAAGTGTCAAAAATTCGCTCACCAGATTCACCAGCCAGCAAGGGAGTTACTCTCGCTCACAAGTCCTTGGCCGTTCGCACTCTGGGGATTGGATATTGTTGGGCCCCTTCCAGTTGCACCGGGCAATCGCAAGTTTTTCATCGCAGCCACCGATTATTTCACCAAGTGGGTGGAGGCTGAGCCACTGGCCACCATTAAGGAGAAGGACGTTAAGAAATTTTTCTGGCAAAATGTGATCACTCGCTTCGGTATACCCAGGGCGCTCATCTCAGATAATGGCACTCAATTCGACGGGAAACTCTTCCGCGGATTTTGCGAGGAGTTGAAGATTGAATTCTACAATTCAACGCCGGCCTATCCTCAGTCTAATGGCCAAGCAGAGGCCTCAAACAAGACCATTTTGGACGGGTTGAAGAAGCGGCTCGAGAAGGCGAAGGGAAAGTGGGTGGAAGAGCTTCCTAGTGTGCTATGGGCATACCGCACTACACCAAGACGATCGACCGGGGAAACACCGTTCGCTTTGGCCTATGGTATGGAGGCCATCATCCCACTAGAGATTGGCATGCCAACCATCCGCTCAAAAAACTTCCAGCCAGATCTGAACAATGAAGCCGTGGCACTAGAGTTGGACCTTGCTGAGGAAAGACGAGAGCGCGCATTGATCCATATAGCGGCCTATCAGCAGGAACTCTCTAAAAAATACAACAAGGCAGTGCATCCCAGGTTATTCAAGGTTGGGGATTGGGTCCTAAGGAAGGTGCTTGGCAACACAGTGATCCCTGGCGAAGGCAAACTCGGTGCAAATTGGGAAGGGCCATACAAGGTGGTTGGTCTCGCAGGCAAAGGGGCATACCGTCTGGAAGATTTAGATGGCAAGGCGGTCCCCAGACCGTGGAACGCAGCAAACCTTAAGGTCTTTTACTTTTAAGATGTAATTTGCTTTTGTTTAGCTTTCTTAGACCTTTAGCCGTCTGGCACTACATGTAAGAGAATACCATTGCCTTTACAATGTTCATGGAATGAAAGCTAGCTATATTGCTGTTGCTGTATTACATTGTTGTTTTTTATATTACATCTTTGTACAATGGCACTGCACGGTCGCAAGGCATGCCAGGGGCAAGAACCGACCTGAAGAGAATTGGACTGTTTTCCTCGGAATGGGAGCAGATCAAGACTAGGACCGAGCTGGTTTTGCTCGCCCAATGGGAATGTTGGCGGCATGACCAACCGGACTGAAACATTGGTGAATTGCCCAATGTGGGGCCGAGCTGATTTTGCTCGGCCCATCAATCATATTGGTGAATTGCCCAATATGGGAAATGAGCTGATTTTGCTCAGAGGAATTAGCAATGTTGGTGTCTTGTCCAGCAATTGTAAGGCCGAGCTGAATTTGCTCGGCCGAAAGGAAATACTGGCAAATTGAACAAACTTCAAAAGGCGAGCTAGTTTTTGCTCGGCCAACTAATTATTGCCAACCGAGCAAGGCCGAGCGGATTTTGCTCGGCCAAATATAAAATGTCATCTTCTTGACAATGCAAGGGATTGCAAGGTTACTTGAAGGCTCATCGTTTGCGCGGTTTAGCCGACCTGCCAGTTCCACTAAATTTGAAACAAGAAATTCAAATATACAGAAGCCGAATAAAAATAGCAGATGTACGAGCAAAAAGTTGGAAATTTCATTGATAGAAAAAGTTTAATACATATGGAGGTGCCTTGCCCGGTTACATGCAAAAGAAAGAAAGCAAAAACAAAGCAAGAAATTGCAAAGGAAAATCTTCAGTCGAGACAAGGGCCTTGTTCGGTTTCCTCACCGGTCACCTCGGCATTTGAAGGCGTTTGCTCGGGCAAGTTCTCCTCGGCTTCGGGGTCAGTCCCGTCCAGTGCGACAACCTCCCGATCAGTTGTTCCATCCTCGGCGTTAGGGGACGCGTCGGATGGAGTTTGCTCGGTTGGAGTCTCGACCTGCTCGGTCTGATTCTGGGCGGCAGCTTCTTCCTCAGCCTCCTTCCTTGCCTCCACAATGAGCCGGTTCTGGGTGGCGTTGGCGTAGGCCTGCATGTAGTCCGGGATGTGCGCGGCAGGGAGATTGTTGAACATGTCAGAATCGCGGCCAAGTCCAACTTTCTCCACGGTGGCTTTCCAGCCGCACTGGAAAAAGATGTCCTTGGTTGCCCGGACTTGACGTTTGTCGCTTTTCTCCCCGGCGTAACCGGTCTTCGGCGTCGCCCACGCCTTGTCCTTTCGGCCTTGTGAGCGTCGCGATTATGAGCTTCGCCAGTACCGCGCTTTGGCTTTCTTCGCGCCTTGGTCTTCTTCCTTAACCTTAAGAGCTTCGTTCGCTGCCTTCGTCTTTGACGACCACCTGCTCGGCCCTGAGCATTTCTATCTCGGCCTTGAGCACTTTGTTCTCGGTGATGGCGTCTCGGAGGCTCTGCCGAACAGCAACCATTCGCTCGTGGGCGAGATAGTTCTTCTGTGCGGCCTGCAAACTGAACAGGTTATTAGTATCTACAAGCCGAGCAAAAAACCGAAGACAAAGTTCAAGAAAAAATGTAGAACTTACCAGCACAATTGATTCTGCAGCCGAGCGGAGGACCTTGAGGTCGGATAGCTCGTCATGCTTTCTCATGTCCCCGGGCAGGATCAATCCCCTGGTCAAATTGAAACCAAGCGAATAATCCTTGTCCTCGGAGACCGAGTCTGCGGCGGAGACTGCTCGGCCGTTGTAGACGAACTTCAGGCGCCTGCATCGGGGAAAGAGGGCCTTGCCCTTGGATTTGCGGGCAAGATTTTGCGCGGTCTGGTCGCCGAGCTCGGTTGAGGCGACTTCAGTGGAATCTTCATCCACAAGGCTTTGCCCGGCCGTCTCCTTCCTTTGTTTCTTCTTTGGCCGGCCAGCCGGTTGTTCGCTGGCCAGGGCGAGCACCGCCCCTTCTTTTTGTCCGGCAGGGGTGGAAGATGTTCCCCCGGTTGCTTCTGGGGGTTGGGACTCGCCTTCGTCCCCAGTGATCATAGACTTAATGGCTCGGATTTTAGCCATTTCTTGCTCGGCGGTAGTTGGGACGAGTCTGACCGGCGGCAAAGTTGGATCTGGTTCGGGGGTTGGCTCCCGCAGAAAGTCGGTGACTCTGCCTTTGCGCGGTGCTTGATAGTTGTACGTTTGCTCAAAACCGAGCAAGGTTGAGGACTCCCTCTCTTCTGCAGGAATGCGCAGCAAGACTCTGATTGCCTCCTGGTTAGCACGGTCGTAACGTGCAGCCAAATTCTTATCTGCAAAAAGAGACAAGTGTTAGACCGGTGCAATGAATAATATTGAAGAGCAGAAAGATAGTAGTACGGTCAGCCGGGCTCCTCACCAGCACTACCGAAGTTTTTCTTAATTCGCCAGCCCGGTATGGGTGCCTCCAGGTCTTCATAGCGACCAGATACCCACAAAAAATCATCATCATTGGACTCTTTGTCCGGGTTGCCTTCAATGAGTTTTGCTCGGCCCTTCTTAACTTTGAGGTACCAGCAAAACCCACTTTTATTTCGGCTGAGGCTGTATTGATGAAAAATCTCTGCGAGGCCGAGATTGAGACCGAGCCTTCAAATTTCGGCTACGCCATTTATTATTTTATATGTGTTGTTGGAAACCTGGGTTGGGCAAAGCCCTGTCTGCCTCAAAAATTCGCAGATCAGGGGTTGGACCGGGAAGCGAAGTCCGCCCTCTATTATCGATACCACGGTGAAGGGGCACCGTTCCAGATCGCCCCATGGAGTTCCTCCCTTCTTGCCGAGCTCTAAGATGACGTCGTCAGGAATATGGTACTCCTCGCGAAACTCCGCCATTGCCCCGGGCGAGCTAACCCTAAAGCGGTATTTGCCCATCTATCTCGGTTTTATTTGCTCTATGGTATCTCGGTCAAAATTGTGTAGTGGTTGCTCGGACTTTGAGCTCCACGAATGATGATGCTGGAACGGTCGGTCCTATTTGTTCTGCATGTTGAAAAATAATCCCAAGGGTTAGCACGGCATATATTGCTCGGCCCTTAATGGAAATAGCTCTGAAAGGTTCTAGGTGTTTGGCCGGCCTCCACCTACCTCGGCCCATCAGGATGGCTGATTTAGCCTTCCCCTTTTTTGGTGCTTGTTTCTACTCGGTCTATGAATTTTGATCGGTTGGGTTCTAATGGGGGGTTGTTGCTCGGTCAAGCCCAGATCAAGATATGGGCTTCTGGCTTCATGTCTTTAGCCCGGTTAAACCTATCTGCCGATCTAAGGTATATATAGCTCGGTTGTAGCCTCAGTGCAAAGCCACAAACAGCTTTTTGCTCGGTTAGAGCCCTAAATAAGGATCTAAATGAGCGTTTTGCTCGGTTTTGCCCAGTATTCATCGTGTTGATTGTGTTCTTCTTAAGTTCCTGGCCTATTCAGTCTACCTATGGAAAAACGGGGGCACGAGGGCCCCCTCCTCCCTCCATTTCCATTTTCCTAGGGCGTGAAAGACCCAAGCAAGGAAAAACAACAAAAACCAACACGCAAAGAACAATGGCGCAAGAAGATGAAGGACTGGAAAAACGGAAACAAAAAAAAAAAAACAGTAGGGGAGGAGAACTTACCAGGAACGAGCGTGGGGAGACTTGGGCCTCAAGAGTTTGATTGCAACCTCGAGAGCTCGAACTGAAATGGAGGGTCAGTCGCAGAAATGGAGGAGGCAGCGACGCAAAGAAGGCTCAAGAGCTTTGGGGAGTTAGGGTTTGCAGTTGGAGAGACGAAGGAAATGTGAAGGGGTTAAACCCTTCGAATAGGGTTTATTGAAGGGGGGAAACCCCAAACGGCGCAGCTGTTTGAAATCCTGCGCATGCAGGGCAGCTGGACGCATGACCCAATAAAGTGACGACACGTGGCACTGAGAATGCGGCTGCAGTACGGCCGTACGACCTTTGATATGACTGCGGAGGTGATGGCCGGGCAATTGCAACAGCTCGGCGACTGATGTGTCCCTGATTGGGATAGCTCGGCGACAGGGTTGTTTTCGATTTGGCTGTCGCTCGGTGACAAAAACTTCCCCAATTAAGCTCGGCCTAGCGGGGTCGCGACTCAACCTTTGCTCGGACAAGGTAAACCCAATCACGATAGCTCGGATGGGTTTAAGGGGCAATTGAGAGGGGAGATTTCCGTCGGATAGTACGGCCGAGCAAGAGTAAAGTCCAGCGTTACAGACTACGCATCGCCGAGCAGATTGGGCAAGTACAACGACCAAGTGGTCTGCCTTGCTCGGTTGACGAGGTCAGCCGGTAACCCCTGAGGGCCGAGGAGAAGACCGCTTGGTTGGGCGAAGTTCACAGTAGAGATTGCAACCGAGCTAAAGGACTGACCGGGCTAAGCAGAGGATGCGGCCTGGCCGGCATGCCATTGGCGTCGGCCCAAAATGGCGAAGCGCGTGACCGAGATTGGAGATAAAACGGTTGGGGCCCGGCATGCCTCGCAACCAGTCAATCGCGATGAACCGATCGAGTGTAGCTCGGCATTGCCAGTTAAATTCTCGCCAGGTCCTAAGTCATAGAGCGGTGGTACGTAGCATGGTTATGCGGTTTTGAATCTCCCAAGGGTTAGGCCGGTCATGGTACCCCGGTTAAGGGTGCCACCTGGGCCAATGGCGTGAAGGAGAGGACGTTTGCTCCACGACTGCCTCAATACCGTTGGGCAGTTCTGCATGTACTGAAAGGAGGAAAAAACCTTTAGACTTGTAAGGTGGCGAGAGGCGAGCATTGCCACCTGTCCAGGGAAGGACAGCAGAGGTAGTGCGCGCACAACCTCGGAGCTGTGTGGCCAGCCTAGATAGAGAGAGGGAAGGCGAACGTTACGGGTATGTGAATCCATTCTCACGAGCTCTCTCTCTCTCTCTTCTCATTGTCTTCTTCCTCAGTGAACTGACTTGATCGTCGGAGGGTCTTTCCGGCACACCCCCGCCGGGCAGCTCACCCTTTTTGTGTTGCAGAGACAGACGCCGTTGACGGAAGCTTGACGTTCAAGGCGTACGGAGAGCAAAGGATATTTCACCCCCGTACACCAACCATTATTACACGCTAGATTTGAGATTATCCTTCCAAGGATAAGTTTCAATAGTTACTTAATTATATTTATGTCTAAATCTTTAACTAATTATATTATTTTACAAAATTACATATAATAATACAAAATAAATAATATATTTTTTCAATTATAAGTAAATAATATTAGTACAAATTTTACAAAATAATTAAAAATTTGGATTGTTACAATTATATCTTGAGTCACCAAAATATATTTTACTAATGTTTTGAATTACCATAACTTATTTTATACAAGTTATGTTTTATATCTTATATTTATATTTCAATTGCGTTGATTATTTTTTGAACTCTATTTGCTTAAATTGAAACTAATGGATATGTTTGTTTAAATTTTAATAATTATTTGACAATGATTTTGTAAACAATTATGTTTTATAAGCACCACCATAAGAGTCCCATGACTTGGGGGCCTTAAATAAACCATTGGCTTCTGATTGGTCACCTTGTGGCCTTCTGTTTATCATGGATCTATTGACCTCTGTTCTGTGCGGAGCTAAGTGCCACACTGTTGTGGGAGCCACTTCTAGAATTCGCACGAGCCATCTCCTAAGTCTGTACATCTGTATTGTCATGAATCCATTGACCTCTGTTCTGATTGTCACTTCAGTGACCTCGGTTTTGTATCGTGATTATAGTTATATATTTACATAATTTCTATATTTCAATTTCTGCCACTCAAATAATTTTTTATGCAAACTATGCTATGTTAATATTTTAGTTTAAATAATGATCCATGGTTATTTTGTGCCCCAATACTCACAGTATAATATTTCTCACTCTGCCACGTGCTTATAGTTGTTTACCAATTTTCAAGAAACAATGCAATTCAGAAATAGCTTTTGGAGAGTTTTAGACGCGGGGCTGCGGAATAAACACATATAGCACTTTTATAGTATTTATCATTCTATTCTTCATATGTAAATATCGGCCTTTTGGTCAACGAGTTTTGTTATAAAAGTAAAAGCTCCAATGATTATTTTGGTACTCTCACTTAAATATTTTTTCCGCTTGCGTTTAGTAATTTGTTTAAGAATTGGCCGGAGGTAATTTTAGTTACTAGCCATCATGATGCTTAACCCTTGGGTACGGGGAGCGGGTCGTGAGAAGTGGTATCAAAGCCTAGGCTTTTAAAATTATTTTTATTAAAGTATTGGAGCATAAGGCACATGTACAAATAGGATGGGGGAAACGTTGAGCTAGATTACATATTGTATTTAAAGTCACACATTGTTTCTCATTTTGGCCCAAAACAGTTTTTGACAAATAAACAGTGAGATGTTTTTGGTAAAGTTTTTGAGGTAATATTTTATATCAGATTAATCATCAAGTATTTATTTATCAAAGTACATAGCAGATAGCTTACACATATGACAAATTTTGAGGATGAAACTTTTAAAAAGAGAGAAGATTGTAACAACCCGAAAATTTAAGTTGTTCATTAAATTTTATCTTAATATTATTTAATTATAAATGATTTCAAAAATATAATTTTAACTTTATATTATTATTCAATATTGTTTGGGAAGATGAGGATGCGGTTGATGATGGATAGCTATATATATATAGAGAGAGTGAAGATGGCGTGCGGAGCAAGACGGTTTGGGGCGCAAGTTGTTGTACAGAAAATGATGTATTTTCGTACATTTTGGTCTTGGAAAATATATAGAAAAATTTAATAAAAATGTCATAATACTCATAAAATAATATTGAATGATAATATAAAGTGAAAATTATTTTTTTGAAATTATTTATAATTAAAAAATACTATAATAAAATTTAAGGGACAACTTAAATTTTCAGGTTGTTACAATCTTCTCTCCTTTTAAAAATTTTATCTTCAAAATTTGTCATATGTGTAAGCTTTTCATTACACACTCTGATAAATATATATATATATATATATATCAAGAATAAATTTGATGATGAATCTGATATAAAATATTATCAAATCATTACCAAAAAAAAAAATTACTAAAAACAATTCACTGTTTATTTGTCAAAAACTGTTTCAGACCAAAATGAGAAACAATGAGTGACTTTAAAAACTTTTCATTGGTTTTGTTTTCAAAAATTAAAAAAAATAAAATGAGAACACAATTAAACAAGCTACTAGAAATGAAATGACAGAATCATATGTAAGAGTTGAAGAACTTTGAGATGAACGTCTATTTCTTTTATGGGTCTAGCTTGTCTCAAGTTAAGATCAAAACTGGACCCGTCTAGTCCGGCTTATGGGGCCCATTTTTTGGGTCCGTTTTGATAATCCGAACTGTTCAATGTGTAGAACTCGTCGAGTACTATATGGCTGTAAAAATCCATGTTGATCGGATATCAATAGCTATGTGATCAAATTAGTTTTGTATAAAAAAAATGGACGGTGAAAAAATTAACGGTTGATAAAAAACTGTTTTGTTTACATAGCTATCGATATCCGATCAACGTGATTTTTTACAGACATATAGTACTCGACAAGTTCTACACATTGAACGGTTCGGATTATCAAAACGGGACCCATGGTGGGCCCCCATAGGCCCAACAACACGGTCCAGTCCGATCTTGGACTGGACCAAAGCCACTGCCTTCTTTTATCCGTGAACTTTCCATTGATGGGAAATAGTTTCAAAATCAGTATTTTTATAAAAGCATTGGAGCATAAGACACATGCACAAATAGGATGAGGGAAACGTTGAGTTAGATTAAAGGTTGTATTTAAATTAAATACTTGTGTAGCAACAATCGAGTATATATAATTATGGTATTTAATTAAATTTTCTAATTAAGATAAAAATAAACGCGAATGAAAATAATATTTAAGTGAGGGTACCAAAATAATCATTGCAGCTTTTACTTTTATAACAAAATTTATTAACCAAAAATGCCGATATTTACATATGAAGAATATAATTATAAATACTATAAAAGTGCTATGTGTGTCTATTCTGCGGCCACGCGTCTAAGACTCTTCAAAAGCTATTTCTGAATTGCATTGTGTCCTGAAAATTGGTAAACAGCTATAAACACATGTCAGAGTGAAAAATATTATGCCAAGAGTATAAGGGACACAAAATAACCATGGACAATTATTTCAGCGAAAACATTTACATAACTTAATTTGAATAAACAAATTATTTAAATGGCAGAAACTAAAATACAAAAATTATGTAAATAAATAACCAGAACCATGGTACCGAATAGAACAGAACAGAAGTCACAAAAGTGACAGTCATAACAGAGGTCAATGGATTCATGACAATATAGAGGTACGAATTCAAGAGGCGACTCGTAAGAATTCTAGAGGTGGCTCCCATAATAGTGTACCACTTAGCTCCGCACAGTATTTTGCTCTGCACAGAACAGAGGTCAATAGATCCATGATAAACAGAGGGTCACAAAGTGACTAATCAGAAGCCAATAATTTATTTAAGTCCCCAAAGGCGTGGGACTCCTATGGTAGTACTTACAGAAAATAATGGTTTATAAAATTAGTATCAAATAAGTTCAAACATATTCATGGGTTTTAATTTAAGTAAATGGAGTTCAGAAAATAATTAAAATAATTGAAATATAAATATAAGTTATAAAACATAACTTGAATAAAATAAATTATGATAATTCAAAACATACGTAAAACATATTATGGTGACTCAAGGTATAATATAACTCACCTTAATGTTAATTTCAACTATGACCTTTCGTTCACTGTGATTCACTAAATACTCCAAATTCAACTCAAAGTTTTATATCTTGTCATGACCCGCTCCCCGTACTCAAAGGTTAAGCATTGTGATGGCTAGTAACTGAAGTTACCTCCGGCTAATTCTTAAACAAATTGTTAATATAAAATTTAAGGGATAACTTAAATTTTCAGGTTGTTACAATCTTCTCTCATTTTAAAATTTCGTCCTTGAAATTTGTCATTTGTGTAAGCTATTCGTTGTGCATTATGATAAATATATATATATCAAGGATAAATTTGATGATGAATTTGATATATAATATTGTCAAATCATTACCTCAAAAAAAAAATTTACTAAAAACAACTCAATGTTTATTTGTTAAAAACTATTTCGGACCAAAATGAGAAATAGTGGATGACTTTAAAAACTTTTCATTGGTTTTGTTTTCGAAAATTAAAAATAAAATAAAATGAGAACATAATTAAACAAGCTACTGAAAATGAAATGATAGAATCATATGCAACAGTTGAATGAATTTGAGATGAATTTCTATTTCTTTTATCCATGAACTTTCCATTGATGAGAAATAGTTTCAAAATCAATATTTTTATAAATTTGGAAAGATTATAGATTTGAACCCAATTCTAAAAAGTCAAAATGGATTTTTTTTTTAATTTTAATTTTAAGATTTAGTATACTTGTGTGTAATTTTTCTTATTCAAATTATTCAGCATATACAAGAAAGATATATACACTTATATATAAAGTAACAAATAACTCATCTTAATTACAAAATTTAATTAAATACCATAATTATATATACCCCAATTGTTACTATACAAATATTTAATTCAAATACAACCTGTAATCTAGCTCAACGTTTCCCCCATCCTATTTGTGCATGTGTCTTATGCTCCATTGCTTTTATAAAAATACTTTTAAAAACCTGGCTCTGATAAAACTTGTCACGGCCCGCTCCCCGCACCCAAGTGTTAAGTATTGTGATGGCCAATAAATTAAGTTACCTACAACCACTTCTTGAACAAAAAATAAACGTGAATGGAAATAATATTTAACTGAATGTACCAAAATAATCAT
The DNA here is from genome assembly GCA_025200525.1 of Camellia lanceoleosa. Lineage (NCBI taxonomy): Eukaryota > Viridiplantae > Streptophyta > Magnoliopsida > Ericales > Theaceae > Camellia > Camellia lanceoleosa. Next base: position 31,780,322 of record CM045765.1, read on the forward strand.
TGGAGTTTTTACTTTTATGAAGAAATTTATTGACCAAAAATGCCGATATTTACATATGAAGAATATAATTATAAATGCTATAAAAGTGCTATGTGTGTCTGTTCCGCAACGCCGCGTCTAAGACTTTCCAAAAGCTATTTCTGAATTGCATTGTGTCCTGAAAATTGGTAAACAGCTATAAACACATGTCAGAGTGAGAAATATTATGCCTAGAGTATAAGAGACATAAAATAACCATGGATTGTTATTTAAGCAAAAATATTTACATAACTTAATTTAAATAAACAAATTATTTTAAATGTCAAAAACTGAAATACATAAATTATATAAATAAATAACCATAACCACGGCACCGAATAGAACAGAACAGAGGTTACAGAAGTGACAGTCAGAACATATGCCAATGGATTCATGACAATGCAGATGTACGGATTCAAGAGGTGGCTCGTACAGATTCTAGAGATGACTCCCACAATAATGTAGCACTTAGCTCTGCATAGCATTTTGCTCCGCACAGAACAGAGGTCAATAGATCCATGACAAACAATGGGCCATAAAGTGACCAATCATAAGCCAATGGTTTGTTTACGTCTCCTAAGGCGTGGGACTCTCGTGGTGGTACTTACAAAAAATAATGGTTTATAAAATCAGTGTCAAATAAGTTCAAATGGGTTTTAATTTAAGCAAATGGAGTTCAAAAAATAATTAACGTAATTGAAATACAAATATAAGTTATAAAACATAGCTTGAATAAAATAAATTATGGTAATTCAAAACATACGTAAAATATATTATGGTGAGTCAAGGTATAATATAACTCACCTTTGTTACCCAACAGACAACCTAAGAGGAGAGGTGAATTAGGTTTTTACAATTAAAAATTAATAATACCCTAATAAAAATTATAACTAGCACAATAGATAAATATAGTTAATGAAATAAAAATAATTAAAAACAAGTGTTCTAACAACTATGTCAGTTAATGATTTTAGCACAGTGAAAATGTGAAATATAGTTACAGCAATTTAAATAAAATAAAGAGATAAAGGAGAGAGAGGCAAACAAATTTATAGTGGTTCGGCTTCAACTCAACCTACGTCCACTCCTCAAGCTTTACTTGAGATTTTTCACTGTGCTCTAGCTTCACGGGAGTGCTAGCAACCTCTTTACAAATGGAGCAATCCTACACGGATTTTACACAAACTTTCTAAGTCAAGAACACTAAGTGTACTACACTCTTACAAGGTCGAAAAGAAAGTGCTTTTGCTTTCACAGAAAGTTACAAGAATTAAATCTCTCAAAGATAGATATAAAAATGAAACTCTGGTTTTTCTATAAACCTCACATAGGAAAGATAGGCTTAAAGCTATACGTCTCAGTGTATAATTTCTGAAAGAGGATGTAAACAAAAATTGAAGAACACTTCTCAAAGAATTTTTTAGAGAATAGATGTGAGTGATTATAGATCAAAGAATATATATATATATATATATATTTTGTAACTTGTTTACATTAGAGGCTATGGTATATGTAATGAAACTTATAACCGTTTATAGCCGTTGTATTCTTTTGAATTTATAGTCGTTTATAGCCGTTGTATTAATTTGAATATCTTCCACTCCATCATTACTAATTTGAATATCTTCCACTCCATCATTACAAATTTGAATATCTTCCACATAAACCTTTTGAACTGTTGTTGTGCTGGGCTATTTCAACCTCTGTTTTGGGCTGTTTGAACTCTTGATTTAATCAAATATTAAATACATTCTAACAATATTTTGGATAAAGGTTTATGTGAGAAATAATGGGACAAAATAAATTTTGATTCTATTTTTCTCTTTCAAATAAATCATTAAAATAAATTTTGATTCTATTTTTCTTTTTCAAATAAATCATCAAAAATAAATTTTGATTCTATTTTTCTCTTCCAAATAAATTAAAAACATAATTAAATAAATCATCAAAATAAATAAGTCTAATAGTTTTCTCCTTTTTGATGATGGCACACAATGATGTTTTGATTTGGTTTTGGAGTAAGAAAAGTTCCCCCTCAAGTCATGCTCTCTGAATTCGTTTTTAAATACATAGGTTAGCACATGTGTAATAAATAAGCTTTAATTAGAGACATGATATGAGACTAAGATATCAAACTATAAATACATAATCATCAGATTAGTTTTCAAATAATACCATAATTTGAAAATAATACCATAATACATAACATCATAACAAAATAATACCATAATACATAACATCATGTAATTTCTCTCATTGTGACATTATCAAAAGGAAATCATAGGCCAGAATCTGGAGGAGGAGGAGGAAAATGAGTGATAAATGGCATCTATGCAATTCAAAACATATATACATATATATATATATATATATATATGATTCGCGCGTCTCTCTCTTTTCCGTCGAAAATTGCGTCGGACACGCGTCCTCGCTTTTGTGTCAGCCAACCGACAAAAACGAGACGGGTCAATCAACTGCCTTGGCTCTCTCTCCCTCTTATCGTCTTCTCCTCCGTCTTCGTCTTAATCACTCTCTTCTCCTTCTTCTTCCTCATTCGCTTCCATTCATTTCTTTGTCTTCGTAAGAAAGAAAGAACAGAGAGACTGATCATAACAGAAAGGCTACCAAAAACGACCCTCCTTTTGATTACATCTCTCTTGTCAACCACATGGCCTCGCCCCATCCCCTCACTCTCTTTCCGGACCTGAATGATCCCGTGAGCGCTGCTGGGCCGAGTGCCCGGCTCTTACTCTTCCCAACCTTCCTATGATGTCGATTGAGCAAATAATGGTAGCTCAATCAGACATTGAAGCCAATTATTTCACACTGACATCCTGTATGGAGACGATGGCTGCAGTCACAAAATTGGCTCATCGACTGCAGAACAAGATGAGTGAGCTCCACCAAGTCAACGTCGAACTCTCGCTGCTCCAGCGCATGTACAAGGATGCGTGAGCAGAGATTTGCGCATTGAAAGCCGAAAATAAAGAGCTTAAACGGAAGACCACCTCCATGGCTCGATTTGGAGCAACGTCGTTCTTGGCCTTTGATAATCAGCGGGAAGTTGTCGCTTTCGACGAAAGCACGGGGGCAGGGCCTTCAAGGGCCTCCCAAGGTGATAAAAAGCGGAAGAAAATGATGGAAGAGGCGAGGAAGTAAGATCGGCGTATGGTCATAAAAAAATGAAGTTTTTTTTTTTTATATGTAAATATGTTTATTTTGATCGGCGTATAGCCGTAAAAAAAAGAAAATGAAGGGTATTTTTTTTTATATGTAAATATTTGTATTTTTGATTTGTTTTTGTTTTTATGTTTAAGTACTGAAAAATGAAATTAAAAAGTAGAAGAAAAAAAAAAAGAAAATTAAACCAAAACAAAAAATAATAATGAGAAAAAAAATAAAAATAAAAGAAATTAAGCCTAATAGCAAAATAAAAAAATAAAATAAATTAAAATAAAATAATACCAGCAGAAATTAAACTTAATGGGACGTTGGTGTTGCTGGAATGGTAATGCAAAAAAAAATATCATGAGGGTTTTAAAAAAAAATCAATGTATGCAAAGTTAATTTTATCTTAAGATGCAGAACCCAAAAAAAAATTATACAGTTGAGAATAGCAAACTCTTAAGGAGAATAAATGTATGAAGGACTTGAGAGCATTCAACTGATATAAATGTTTCCATATCAATGTAGCAATACACATATATCATTTTAACAAAAATTCAAGTCTTACAGTCATAACAATTTTTTTTAAGTAGAAATCGACATTCCAAACTCGTCACAAATAAAATTGAAGCGATCCTCGCTTAAGGGTTTTGTGAAAATATCTGCCAATTGCTTGTCGGAGTTTACAAATTCAAGTACAATATCCCCTTTTTGAACATGATCTCTTAAAAAATGATGTCAAATTTCAATATATTTTGTTCGTGAGTGTTGAACCGGATTTTTGCTTAAATTGATGGCACTAGTATTATCACATTTAATAAGGATATGATCATAATGCAAATCAAAGTCCTCCAATTGTTGTTTCATCCAAAGTATTTGGGTACAACAACTTCCGAAAGCTATATATTCAGCTTCGGCCATTGATAAAGCAACAGAATTTTGCTTTTTGCTAAACCAATATATTAATGAGTTACCAAGAAAGTGACAAGTGCCACTGGTGCTTTTTTTTATCAAGTTTACATCCAGCAAAGTCGGCATTCGAGTAACTAATTAAATCAAATATAACACCTCTAGGACAACACAGTCCCAAATTTGAGTGTCAATAAGATATCTAAAATTTTTTTTAACAGCATTGAGATGTGATTCCTTAGGATTTGATTGATATCTAGCACACATATAACCACTAAACATAATATCGTGTCTACTTGCAGTTAAATAAAGAAGTGAACCGATCATACCTCGATATTTTGTTTGATCAATGGACTTACCTTTTTCATCATTGTCTAGCTTAATGGATGTGCTCATAGGTGTTCCAATTATTTTTGAGTAGTTCTTTTGTGTACTTAGCTTAGTTGATAAAAATTCCTTTCTCACATTGTTTGATTTGAAGCCCAAGAAAATAATTTAGCTCCTCCATCATACTCATCTCAAACTCACCTTGCATATACTTAGAAAACTCCTTACATAAGGTTTCATTAGTAGCACCAAATATAATGTCATCCACATATATTTGCACAATAAGTAAATCATCAATTTTAGTTTTAACAAAAAAGTGTTGTGTCAATCATTCCTCTAGAAAAATTCTTTTTAATAAAAAATTAACTTAATCGTTCATACCATGCACGGGGTGCTTGTTTTAAACCATATAAAGCTTTTGATAGTTTAAAAACATGATTTGGAAAAGCATGATCTTCAAAACCTGGGGGTTGTTTAACATAAACTTCCTCATTTATAAAACCATTAAGAAAGGCACTTTTTACATCCATTTGATAAAGTTTAAAATCTTTAAAACATGCAAATGCAAGTAACATGCGAATGGTTTCTAATCTAGCAACCGGAGCAAAGATTTCATCGAAATCAATACTTTCTTCTTGATTGTATCCTTGTGCAACAAGTCTAGCCATGTTTCTTATAATTGTGCCGGATTCATCAAGCTTGTTTCAAAAGATCCATTTGGTACCAATAATGGTATGATCTTTAGGTTTTAGCACAAGTTCTCACACTTTGTTTCTGTCAAATTGGTTAAGCTCTTCATGTATAGCTATCATCCAATGTTCATCGAATTTGGCTTCTTGAAAGTTTTTAGGCTCAATCTGTGAGAGAAAAGCCAATTTGCTACAAATGTTTCTAGGTAAAGAACGAGTTTCAATGCCTTTTGTAGGATCACCTAGGATTAAATCCTTAGAATGATTATGAACAAACTTTCATTCTCTTGGAAACTCATCATTGTTTCCTCATTCTTCTTGAGGTGAGAGAATAGGTTGTTCAATCTCTTTGTTCAACTTACATGGTTGGTTCTCTTCTTTGTAGATACTTGAATTTTCTACATTTGGTTCCAAATCTATATTATCACTAATAATTTGCTTTTGAGCAGAGATGTTAATGTCATCAAATGCCACATGTATAGATTCTTCCACAACAAGAGTTCTTTTATTAAAAACACGATAAGCTTTGCTAGTTAAGGAATAGCTAAGAAAAAATTGCTTCATCAGATTTTAAATCAAATTTACCTAAGTTATCCTTACCATTATTATACACAAAACATTTACAACCAAAAACATACAAGTGACTAATGTTGGGCTTTCTATCATGCCAAAGTTCGTCGGGAGTCTTTTTTAGAATAAGTCTAATTAATGCACGATTTAAAATATGGCATGCGGTGTGAACGACTTCGGCTCAAAAATATTTAGGAAGATTATTTTTGCAAAGCATTGTTCTACTCATCTCTTCTAAAGTTCTATTCTTCCTTTCTACTACACCATTTTGTTGAGGGGTTCTAGGTGCTAAAAAATTATGTCCAATACCATGCTCGTCACAAAACAATTCAAAATTTTCATTTTCAAGTTCTCTACCATGGTCGGTTCGAATATTAGTAATAAGAAAGCCTTTTTCATTTTGAATTCTACGACAGAGTTTTGTGAAAGAAGATAAGGTTTCATCTTTGTGTACTAAAAATATAACCCATGTAAATTTTGAATAATCATTAAAAATAATAAGACAATAATGTTTACCACCTAAACTAGATGTCCTTGAGGGACCAAATAAATCCATATACAATTGTTGTAAAAGTCTAGTTGTGAAAATATGAGATTTTGATTTAAATGATATTTTAGTTTGTTTTCCTTGTTGACAAGCACTACAAATATAATCTTTTTCAAATTTAATTTTTGGAAGTCCAATGACCAAATCCTTTCTCAAAAGTTTAGCAATTAGATCCATATGAGCATGACCAAGTCTTCTATGCCATAACCAACTATTTTCATTATTAACATATAAACATTTAATATCACTAGCATAGAGATCATTGAGATGAAAAACATAAACATTATCATGACGATTGCCAACGAATAAATCTTTATGATCATTTGTGCTTTCAATTGTACAATGTGATTTATAAAAAATAACTCGATTACCTTTATCACATGATTAACTAATACTAAGTAGCTTATGTTTAAGTCCATCAACCAGTGAAACATTTTCAATAGAAGGGTTAGGAGAAATACCGATGCTACCAATACCGATGATTTTTCCTTTCTTGTTGTCTCCAAAAATAACAAAGCCTCCATCTTTGGATGACAGTGTAGTAAAGAAGGATTTATCTCCAGTCATGTGTCTGGAACATCCACTATCAAGGTACCACTTCCCTTTTTTAGCTTTTGACTTAAAGCAAACCTCATCTTGAGTAGAGTCTTCATCTTCAAGAGCCATGAGACACAAGTTGGCTACTTCATTTTCAATTTCATCACTTGAGCTTTCATCTTCACTTTTTTTCCAAGCGGCTACCATGGCCTTCTTGTTTCTGTTGTAGACTTTTCCATGGTTTTTCAATTTTGGACAATCCATCTTCATATGTCCAGGATTTTTGCACTCATAGCAAATAATAGGTTCTTTCTTGTTATCTTTGTTGTACTCTTTTTTTAAAGGTCTTCTTCCTTCATAATTGTTTTTCTTGAAGTGCTTTTTGAGATTTCTACTAAACATGACATAGCTTTCATCCTCACTGGAGTTTTCATGTTCTTCTTCATTTGATGAGGCTTTGAATGCAATTCCACTTTTCTTTTTTTTTTCAACATCCTCATGTCCTTTCATGGTGATCTCATGAGTCATAAGGGAACCCATAAGCTCATCCAATCCAAGTGTGGAGAGATCTTTGGCTTCTATAATGGCGGTGACCTTTGCTTCCCAATTCTTTGGTAAACACCCAAGAATTTTTCTCACCAACTCACTGTTAGTATAAATTTTGCCAAGAGATTTCGAAAAGTTTACAATTTCAGTAAATCTAGTAAACATACTTGAAATAGATTCATCAGAGTTCAATTTAAACAATTCATAACTATGAACAAGCACATCAATACGAGATTCCTTCACCTGGTTTGTACCTTCATACGTTACCTCTAGTTTGTCCCAAATTTCTTTTGCCGAATCACAAATTGAAATTCTATTATACTCCTTAGAGTCTAATCCATAAACAAGAGTGAGTTTGACTTTAGCATTGGCTTGCAATAATTTGTGATCCTTCTCATCACATTCTTCTTCTGTTTTAGGTACACTAATATTGTTTACTAATTTAGTAGGAATTTTTGGACCTTTGCTGACAATAATCCACATGGCATAATCAGTGGCTTGAAGGTATAGGGTCATATTATCTTTCCAATGACTATAGTTGTTTCCATCAAATAGTGGTGGCCTATTGGTGACTTGTCCTTCAGCAGTGCTAACTAAGGTTGCCATACATCAAAACTCTCAAATGGTTAAATCTCAAACAAGAGTCTAGGCTCTGATATCAATTGTTACCCAAAAGACAACCTAAAAGGGGAGTGAATTAGGTTTTTACAATTAAAAATTAATAATACCCTAATAAAAATTATGACTAGCACAAAAGATAAATATAGTTAATGAAATAAAAATAATTAAAAACAAGTGTTCTAACAACTATGTCAGTTAATGATTTTAGCATAGTGAAAATGTGAAATATAGCTACAACAATTTAAATAAAACAAAGAGATAAGGGAAAGAGAAACAAACAAATTTATAGTGGTTCTGTTTCAACTCGGCCTACTGTTGGGTATACCTCCTTATTGGAGTGTGGGGCCCAATGGGTTTTGAAAAAGAGTTTTAATTGGGCTTGGTTTAGGTATAATATTTTTATATATTATATTTGTGAAGGCCCAATTCAATTTGGATACCATTAGGGTTTGATTACAAAACCTAAGTTTAATAATATATATATATATATAATATATATTATTTATTTTTTGGTTCCTGATACATACAACAAGAAAAGGTGCGGCGGCTTTCATGGTTCTCGGGAACAGTGCCGAAGCTTGGCAGATTGAGATTCAATTTCAATTGTTTTGAAGCTCAGGTTTTTGGGGCTTCTTCGGTTGGTGTCTGGTTCGTTATTTTGGGTCGTCTTCAACTCTGGTGCTGAAGATTTTGATTCTTCTATTTGGTGAGGTCTTTCCTCTTGTTTATTTGTGATTATTTGGAATTCACCTAAAGGTGGTTTTGTGAGACCATTAGTGTCTCGTTTGTAATCGTTTGGAACTTATTTGGTTGATAGTGGAATCGGATTTCGATCCCGTGGACGTACCTCACATTGAGGGAACCACGTAAAAATTCTTGTGTTGCCTTTGATTTAATTTTTCCGCATTAGTTTATATTCCCATTGATTGATTTACTTGTGGGGATTCATCGATTTTCCCTAACACCTATGTCCACTCCTCAAGCTTTACTTGAGATTTTTCACTATGCTTTAGCTTCACAAGGGTGCTAGCAATCCCTCCACAAATGGAGCAATCCTCCATGGATTTTACACAGCCTTTCTAAGTCAAGAACATTGAGTGTACTACACTCTTACAAGGTTGAAAAGAAGGTGTTTTGGCTTTCACAGAAAGTTACAAGAATTATCTCTCAAAGATAGATATAAAAATGAAGCTCTGGTTTTTTTGTAAACCTCACACAAGAAAGATAGGCTTAAAGCTATACGTCTCAGTATATAATTTCTGAAAGGTGATGTAAACAAAAATTTTCAGAACACTTTTCAGAACACTTCTCAGAGAATTTTTTAGAGAATAAATGTGAGTGATTATAGATCAAAGAATATTTTCTGTTTTTTTTTTTTTTTTTTTTTTGTAACTTTTTTACATTAGAGGCTTTGGCATATATAATGAAACTTATAGCCGTTTATAGCCGTTGTATTTGTCTGAATATATTCCATTCCATCATTATTAATTTGAATATCTTCTACTCCATTATTACAAATTTGAATATCTTCCACTTGAACCTTTTGAACTATTGCTGTATTAGGCTGTTTGAACCTCTGTTTTTGGACTGTTTGAACTACTGATTTAATCAAATATTAAATACATTCTAACAACACTTAGGATAAAGGCTTAGGTGAGAAATAATGGGACAAAATAAATTTTGATTTATTTTTCTCTTTCAAATAAATTAAAACATAAAATCATCAAAATAAATGTTGATTCTATTTTTCTTTTTCAAATAAATTATCAAAATAAATTTTGATTCTATTTTTTTTCTTTCAAATAAATCATTGAAAATAAATTTTGATTCTATTTTTCTCTTTCAAATAAATCATCAAAAAAAATTTTGATTCTATTTTTCTCTTCCAAATAAGTTAAAAACATAATTAAATAAATCATCAAAATAAATAAGTCTAACAACCTTAATGTTAATTTCAACTATTAGCTTTCGTTCACTGTGACTCACTAAATACTCCAAATTAAACTCAAAGTTTTATATATAAAGAACACTAGATAACAGAGAGAGAATTAGAGAGTTTGGGAAGATGAGGATGCTGTTGATGATGGATAGCTATATATATATAGATTGAAGATGGCGTGTGGAGCAAGATGGCTTGGGGCGCACGTAAGTTGTTGTATAGAAAATGATATATTTCAGTATATTTTGGTCTAGGAAAATATATAGAAAAATATAATAAAAATATCATAATACTCAGAAAATAATATGGAATAATAATATAAAGTTAAATTTATTTTTTTGAAATCATTTATAATTAAATAATACTAATATAAAATTTAAGGGACAACTTAAATTTTAGGGTTGTTACATATACTGTACATAAGAATCACATCATGATTAGTAGAGGCCGATCTTTGATCGGATGAGTGGGGTGCTCAATTCTTGACCTTCTCCTCTCATACTTAAGTTCTCGAGCCGAGACATTTTGGTGATAACGAATAAGTGGCTTTTGGCATGAGTCACGAGTTTCTTAAATTTTCTAAAAATATTTAGTTGTTGACTTTGAAATCTGGCAATGTAGTCCATTTTTGACATTTTTTATTCAAAATCGATTTTTCAAAAGATTTGTCGGATTTGGACTCATTTGTGTTTATCTATTTCACATTGCACTTGTGAATTCAGATTCAGAACCACGGGAGTCCGAACTGTAGGGCTATCGTAACCGAGGAGACTAAACCTCTCCAAGGAGCACGAAAAGCAAGCTACAATCGTTATTGACGTGAACATAAGATCTAATACTTCAAACAACATAGCATGATTAAAAAAGCTAACTACTCAGATCAGAAAAACACTAGACAAATCAAATAAACTATTACATGTAAAAACTCGTAAGAAAGTTATCGGAAGTTCATAGAGTAACTCATGTCATCTAGATCTACACAGAAAATAGATGAAAAACCTCATGAAGCAAACAAAAACATGGAAAACAAATAATCAATCAGTCAAAGCAAATTAAATGCAAAAGATGCACAAAATTTAGAGAATTCGAATAGAAAATGACTTAGATGAACCACAAGTTACCAGGTAGAAATAGATACAAATAGATCGGAACACGGATCATGAGTAGGAAGGATGAAGAGATAAATCAACAGATATACATAGAGACAGATAAACGTGCATATATATGGATACAGAGACATATATATATATATATACAAAGAGAGAGAGAGAGAGAGAGAGAGAGAGAGAGAGTTACGGAAGAATTTCCAGAAACAAACCCAAGTGAACACATCAATTCTGACTTCTCTTCTAAGCTATCTTTCATCTGTTAATTTTCTTTTAGTTTACAGGATGCTTCTTAATAAAATAATCTACATTGATAGTGCTTTTTACAAAATCTAAACCCAATGCTTGAAATTCACTATTTTACAAATTCTGAACCTTCTTTTCATATTTTGGAAATTTAGCTCACCATTTCTGATTGTAGTAGTGTCACAGAAATGTTTATAGGTAGGTAGGTAGAATTAAAGCATAATAGAAATGTTTATAGATAGGTAGGTAGAATTAAAGCATAATAGAAATGTTTATAGATAGGTAGGTAGAATTAAAGCATAACAGAATTAAATTCTTGATAATATTGATTTAAAAGACAGCACAATATTCCCCTTACAAGTATATTCACTCATATTAACTTTAAAGAAAATAGCTAGTGAAATTATATAGAAAGGAAAAAACAAAAAAAAAAAAAACGACCAGTGTACGAGCACAAAATAATCTGTCCCGTATAATCCTGTTGATTAAGCTTGCACTCCTCTAAACTTCGTCGTCTTATTACCTGAAAACACAAATGTGAGCTAGCCGGTGGGTGTGTGCCAGAAACCTCTTCGAAGCCTAATTTAGCTACTACATAAAAGACACAAAAGCTCTATGTATTTGAGAATAAGAATTGTGATACCTATACATAGGTCCAATTATGAGCTTTTATAAATTCCGCATGACACAATCTTAGTAGGACTCTAACTCTACTTAGCAGAGTCCTCCTAGGAATCACACTTCTAAGGATAATATCTATCCTAGTAGCACCCTACCCACTTCTAACCAAGTGAGATGGTTGCTACTCTAATCCTCAGGTTTGGCAGCACGATTAACCGAACTAAAGTAGCCCTGCTCTGAGCATTGGGCAATGAAAATGACGCCTCACCAAATAGACCAAGTTCGGTCCTCCGCCACGATCATATCCCAGTCTTTCTTGGATCACATATAGTGGGTGTTTGGGAAGTTGCTATTTTAGTAGGCTATTTTAATTTTTGGCTATTTTAGTAGGCTAAAATTTTTGTGTTTGAGAAGATAGTTGAATTTTTTTGTAGATGGATGTGATGTTTATGAGAGAAAAAGTGAAATGATTATGGGTTTGATGTGACATTTTGTCTTATTGGCTATTTTAGCCTATTTTTTCTTTATGTGGATTTTAGCACAAAAAACCCCAAAAAAGCCCTTCCCAAACACCCCCATAATCACCTCGGTCCAAGTGCTAAGCTGAATATCCACCCAGTCTAGGACTGAGCTATTCCATTCTCACTTTTGCCCACAACATAGCCCAACGACCAAGAGGTTGTACCTAGCTCGGTCCATTCCAACAAATGGACTTAGCTCGACCCAATTTATATATAAATTACCCTCTCAATTGCCCCTTAATTCTATCTGCGCAGCATGATTGAAATTATTCTTCTCAAGCCATGCTAAGATATTCAAACTAACCGAACCAAAATAAGTAACTCAACCGAGCTAAAATACTCCACCCAACCGAATTACAGACGCGTCTGTCACTAGGTAGTTCGGTCTTTTTAGAACCACGCCTATCACACAGCCAGTCGTTTTACGTACCTAACATCGTGTCCTTACTAGGACACGTGGCACGCACCCATTGCTCCTCCATACTATGACAACCGTCTCACATTTATCAAAAAAGTTTGAAAAGTCCCGTCATTTTTGTGTCTATACAAAACCCATTTCTCGAATCAAACATTCTCACTGTTCACCTTCTCTCCTTTGCATTTTGAGTTCCACATCTGTACCTCCTGTGCTCCAGTCCTAACCCAAGTAACTACATCACCTGTTTTGCTCGCCTTCTTGCTGGTGATCTTGTAGATTGGATTTCGTCTTCACGCTCTAAATTCGTAAGTCGTTCATGCTTCTTTCTTCTTTTTGCTGATGTTCCTTTTTATTTATTTCTAAAGTCCAACACTTTAGCTCTGACATGGATAGGCCCATAAAGGCCACAGCCCATAGCGAACAAACCCAAGCCCACCATTTGGACCCCATTGCATAACCCAGTCGGTAAAGTCCATGACAGCTGGAGGCCAACTGGACATGAAGGGCCAATGGAATTCAGACATATGGCAGGTGCAGGACAGGCCACATCAGCAGACAAAGATCTGCAAAGTTATTGCCACAACACATCACAATTAATGCAGCCCATCACAGTATTTATTGCGACAACACCCCTCAGCCGGAATGGCGCCCCTTACCCTGAACAAGGTAAGCTACAGCACAGGCTGGAGGCAAGACGGGCACGTCAGAAGGGACAGTAAAATGATTACCAAAGGATATAAGCAAGCATCGAAGAAAAGAAGAAGGTTAAGTTTTTCTATCTCCAATCTCTCTCTACATACTTCATCTCCTTTCTTACTTGCTAACTTGCTCGTCGGAGGGTTTGCTGGGGACTACCCCGTTCCCCCCTGAACTTATTTGCAGGTCATCAAGTGGGCTCCGCCACCCAGACGTGGGCTCGAGGAGCTTGGATCGGTCTGGCCCATCCACCGAGAACAAACTGTAACATCAGTTGGCGCCGTCTGTGGGAACTGGTTTGTCCGTGCGCCAGTTGTGTTCATTGCCGCCGGGGACCCTGTTCCAGCAACCTTTTCATCTCATCCATCAAGGTGTATGGTCACGACTAGATCCATGGCTTCCTACCATAATGCTGCCGACCACCAAACCGACCCTCCCAACCCAAACAACCCACCACAGTATTTCACCGAGCTTACCAACAGCATTAATCGTATGGCCGAGCAAAACCAGGCCCTAATAAACGCTTTACTCCAAGGAACCCTCCTCATTCCTCCACCACCACCTCTAGATATTCTACCTAACCCAGAACGAACTCCGAGCCATACTGCCCTACAACCCAATCCGCCTAACTTGGGAGGTTTGCAACCCCCTTACCCACATACAAATCCACTACCTCTACCCCCACACCCATCGGTCATAGCACCAGCCCCCAAGGGAGAGGCCAGCAACATCCAACACCTGTCTCCCTCTGGTGGTGACAACATTCCCCTTTGGGACGCTGAACTTCGCGCCATGAAACTCCAGCTCTAAGGGGTTATGCAGAACATCCAGCATAAGCCCTCTACTACGGCAAACTCACCATTTGTCGTCTCCATCCGAGATAAACCTCTGCCCGCCAAGTTTAAAATTCCCTCCATCGACTCCTTTGATGGTACGACAGACCCGGTCGACCATCTGGAGGCCTACCGCACCCTCATGATTCTCCATGCCTTCCCAGACGAGATCGTGTGTTGAGCTTTTCCCGTGACACTGAAGGGGTCAGCTCGGCTGTGATTTAGCCAGTTACCACCAGACTCTGTCTCCACCTTTCAACATCTCAGTGACTCTTTCTTGAGCCATTTTATCGGAACCCAGCGCCAGCGATGCCCCGCAACCCAACTCCTTAATATTCGTCAGTCCGAGGGGGAATCACTGCGCAGTTTCGTTACTCCCTTCAACACCGAAGCCCTGCAAGTTGGAGAAAATGACGACAAGGTCATCCTCACAGCTTTCATGGCCAGTCTACGGTCATCTGATTTCCTTTTCTCCCTCTCTAAAAACCCCCCCACCTCAATGGCTGTCCTACTCTCGAAAGCCCAAAAATACATGAATGCCGAAGATTCACTAGCCGCTCGGTAGGATCCAACAGCTAAAAACCCGACCCCCAGAGAAAAGAGAAAAGACCCAGAACCCAGAAACGCCCAGTATCATAGCCAAACACCCCGCTATACCGACCGACCCTCTCGTGCAGACCGGTCGGCGCCAGTCCGACCGCCCGATCGGTTCGAGCGGTATACACCCCTCAATTCTCCCATGGAACATGTCCTCAACCAGATCCAACGGGACTACCCCCTCAAATGGCCTCCCCCTCCACGGAACCCTTCCAACCAGAAAGACCAGTCCAAATATTTCCGTTTCCACCAGGACCATGGCCATAACACTGACGACTGCATCAAACTCAAAGATCAGGTGGAGACCCTCATTCGCCAGGGGCGTCTAAGCCGGTTCACAGACAGCCGCCCTCAGCAAAGGCAAAGAACCTAACCCCACAGAGACAATCGCCGACGCACCCCACCGCGACAGCCAGCTCAACCAAATCAGGGCCATGATGGACCTCCCCAGCAACCTCGGCCACAAGGTAATCCACCTCCACCAGTTGGTGAAATTAGAGTTATTTCAGGCGGTCTTGCTTGTGGGGGACCATCTCGCTTAACTCAGAAGGCAGAACTTAGAAAAATATGGCAGGGCTCAAACAAGGCAGTCACCACGGTAGACCGACCCCCCAAACAGCCCAAGTAGTGGACAGAGCCCATCACCTTCACGGACGTCGACTATACAGGCATCCATTATCCTCATGATGATCCTCTTGTCATTTCTGCCATCCTCTCCAACTATAAGGTCAGACGAGTTCTCATCGACAATGGAAGCTCTTCAGATATCATATTCCTTAACTGCTTCCGCTAGCTCAAGATCG
Source organism: Camellia lanceoleosa (assembly GCA_025200525.1). NCBI lineage: Eukaryota > Viridiplantae > Streptophyta > Magnoliopsida > Ericales > Theaceae > Camellia > Camellia lanceoleosa. The sequence goes on from CM045765.1 coordinate 31,796,031, forward strand.
AAGAGGAAAGTATGTCTCCCCTCCAAACCCCTTTGGTTGGTTTCACTGGCGACCGGGTGACCTCCATCGGCTCCATTGACCTCCCCATCACCATTGGAGAATACCCACGGCAAACCATGAAGTTGCTTACCTTTCTTGTTGTCGATTACCCCTCTGCCTACAACATCATCTTTGGTCGCACGGCCCTCAACGCCTTCCAAGCGATTACCTCCACCTACCACCTGGCCATCAAGTTTCCTACTGATCTCGGAGTCGGAACAGTGAGGGAAGAACAAACCGTAGCCAGAGAATGCTATGTCGCCTCACTCAAAGAAATTAAACTGAAGGGGGCCATGATTATTGAAGGACTTGATGTCCGAGACGAAGATGAGCTGATCAGGGGAGAACCTGTTGAGGAGCTTGTTGAGGTTCCCATCGACCCCACTAATCCAATGAAAACTGCCAAGATCGGCAGTCAGCTATCCCCCCAAGCCAAGTCCGACCTCACTGCCCTCCTGACCGAGCACAATGACGTATTTGCCTGGACCCATTCAGACGTGCCAGGCATCGACCCCTCCTTCATAACTCAACGCCTCAGCATCGAACCCCATTTCAAACCTTACTGCCAGAAGCAGCGCATCTTCCACCCAGAGCGCAATACTCTTATAGCCGCAGAGGTCGACAAACTTCTTGAGGCCCAATTCATCCAAAATGTAGACTATCCTAAGTGGCTGTCCAATGTGGTTCTAGTCCGTAAGAACAATGGCAAGTGGTGACTGTGCGTTGATTACTCTAACCTGAACCAAGCTTGCCCCAAAGATAGCTATCCACTCTCTCGCATAGATTTGCTGGTCGACGCCACGGCCAGTCACCAAATGCTCAGCTTCATGGATACTTTCTCTGGGTACAACCAAATCATGATGCACCTATCCGATCGGGAACACACATCCTTTATTACCGACCGAGGTACCTACCACTACTGTGTAATGCCGTTCGGATTAAAGAATGCTGGGGCCACCTATCAACGGTTAGTCAATGTTGTTTTCCAAAATCAGATCGGTCGGAACATGGAAGTGTATGTGGACAACATGCTAGTCAAGAGCAAACTCTCCACTGACCATCTGACCGATCTACGGGAGACCTTTGCCACCCTTCGCAAGTATCAGATGAAGCTCAACCCCGAGAAGTGCGCCTTCGGCGTAGGATCTGGAAAGTTCTTGGGTTTTATGGTCAGTCAGCGCGGCATCGAAGCCAACCCTGAGAAGATCAAGGCCTTGATTGAGATGCAGTCACCCAAAACTGTCAAAGAAGTTCAAAGACTCACTGGCAGAGTGGCGGCTCTCAACCACTTCATTTCCCGCGCAACAGATAAGTGCCTACCATTCTTCAAAGTCCTTCGGCAGACTTTTGAATGGACAACTGAATCCGAAGAGGCTTTTCAGCAGTTAAAGCAATGTATGGCCAATCCCCTCCCTTCTTTCACAAGCAATCACGGGCGAGCCCCTCTTCCTCTACTTAGCAGTATCGAACACCGCCGTCAGTGCAGCTCTTATCAGGGAAGACGGCTCAGTCCAGCGGCCGGTCTACTACATCAGTCGAGCTCTCAGGGGAGCGGAGCAGAATTACCCATTGCTAGAAAAGTTGTCCCTGGCCTTGGTCATCGCCTCCAGACGACTTCGTCCTTACTTCCAGGCCCATTCTATAGTGGTCCTCACCGACCAACCCCTGAAGAAGGTCATGCAGCAACCAGAGCTTTCTGGCCGACTTATGTAGTGGTCAATGGAACTCAGCCAGTTTGACATCTCCTACCATCCTCGCACAGCAATCAAGGGACAGGCCATAGCCGACTTCATCCTGGAATTTACCAACCCTACCCTAACCACTACCTCTCCGCCCCCACAGACCCCTGCTGACCTAGAAGACCCCCATTCTTGGACTCTCAACGTCGGACGGATCATCCCGGAGGGAAGGTAGTGGGGCTGGCCTCATCTTCACCTCCCCGGAGGGTGGTTATTTCAAATGTCCTCTCCGTCTCTTGTTTGAGGCCAGCAACAACGAGGCTAAATATGAAGCATTGATAGTAGGACTCCGTCTGGCCAAGGATATTAGTGTCAGCCACATCCAAGTGTTCAGTGACTCACAGCTCGTCGTCGGTCAGATTACGGGGGAATTCGATGCCAAGGATGGTACAATGCGGGCCTACAGGGACATGGCACTCCCTCTTGTTCGCCTCTTCAATACTTTCTAGATCAAGCACATACCTCGGGCGGACAACTCCAAAGCTGATGAGATGGCTCAGCTGGCATCTACAAATCAGTCCGACCTCAGCCACGGAGTCTGCCTCGAATACCTAACTCACCCGGCCATCTCACCCGACCCGCACGAGGTGCAGTTCCTCCAAAATGAACCCATCCCCTAGGCTTCCGACATCACCCTCTTTTTGACAACAGGAAAAATCCCAAACGACCAACAGCAGGCCGCCAAGGTCAAGGCTCGATCGTCTAACTACGTCCTGGTCAATAGCATCTTGTACAAACATGGTTTTTCACGACCATATCTGCGATGCCTCAACTCAACCCAAGCAACCTATGTAATGCAAGAAATCCATGAGGAAATTTGTGGCAATCATTCGGGCGGCAGGTCTTTGGCTCACAAAATACTCCGTACTGGTTATTTCTGGCCGACTCTCAACCAAGATGCCACCGATTTTGTCCTCAAATGTGACAAGTGTCAGCGCTTTGCCAACATCCCCCATGCTCCTCCCACTGAACTGATTACACTCTGCAGCCCGTACCCATTCGCCAAATGGGGGGTCGACCTAATCGGTCCGCTTCCCACCGGCCGAGGCCAGACCAAGTTCGCGGTTGTTGCCATTGATTACTTCACCAAGTGGGTCGAGGCAGAACCCCTTGCCACCATCACCGAACGGAACACAACCAAGTTCATCTGGCAGTCAATCGTTTGCAAGTTTGGCATCCCTCAGGCCAAAGTGTCAGACAACGGCAAACAGTTCGACAACGCCAGATACAGAAAGTTCTGTGCAGACCTCCAGATCTAACCATGTTTCTCCAAATCCGGTCATCCCCAAGCCAATGGCCAAGTTGAGGTCACCAATCGTTCTCTTCTGAAGATCATCAAGACTAAGTTGGAAGCTGCTAAGGGACTCTGGGCCGAGGAACTACCAAATGTACTCTGGGCCTACCGAACTACAGCTCGGACTCCCACCGGGGAAACCCCTTTCCGTCTAACATATGGCGCAGAGGCGGTTATTCCAGTAGAAGTCGGTCTGCCCACCCTCAGGGTTTTACATCTGGATCCAGCGCTCACTGAAGAACTCCGTCGAGCGGACCTAGACCTAATTGAAGAACGCAGGGAGATCACTACTATCCGACTGGCCTTATACCAACAAAAAATGAGAACACAGGTCCGACCAAGGGAATTTGCTGTTGGGGACCTAGTGTTGAGAGAAGCAACCCTTGCCACCAAGAATCCGACTGAGGGTAAATTGGCAGCTAAATGGGAGGGACCTTATATTGTGAAAGCCAGACCACGTCCAGGCACTTACCGGCTTCAGGATCTGGAAGGTTGAGACCTCCCGCACCCCTGGAACGCCGAACACTTGAAACGTTATTTTCAATAAACTACTACTTTTGAGTTGTTCAGTTGTTGTATTTTCTTTTCGAAAAGTTACACGCTTGAACATTCCTATCATCCTTTTTGTGCAGTGTAATTTATTAACATTTGTATATCTCAGTCGTCTACATGGTGTCTCAATGACCTTTTAGCTCCAGTAAGCCTCAGCCAGACTGAGCACCTCAAAAGCCTCGGCCAGACCGAGCACTTCCAAAGCCTGAGCCAGACTGAGCACCTCAAAAGCCTCGACTAGACCGAGCACTTCCAAAGCCTCAGCCAGACTGAGCACCTCAAAAGCCTTGACCAGACCGAGCACTTCCAAAGCCTCAGCCAGACTGAGCACCTCAAAAGCCTCGACCAGACCGAGCACTTCCAAAGCCTCAGCCAGACTGAGCACCTTAAAAGCCTCGGCCAGACTGAGCACTTCCAAAGCCTCAGCCAGACTGAGCACCTCAAAAGCCTCGGCCAGACCGAGCACTTCCAAAGCCTCAGCCAGACTGAGCACCTCAAAAGCCTCGGCCAGACCGAGCACTTCCAAAGCCTCAGCCAGACTGAGCACCTCAAAAGCCTCAGCCAGACCGAACACTTCCAAAGCCTCAGCCAGACTGAACACCTCAAAAGCCTCAGCCAGACTGAGCACCTCAAAAGCGTCGGCCAGACCGAGCACTTCCAAAGCCTCAGCCAGACTGAGCACTTCAAAAGCCCTAGCCAGACTGAGCACTTCAAACACCTCGGCCAGACCGAGCACTTCCAAAGCCTCAGTCAGACTGAGCACCATGATCACCTCAACCAAACGGAATGCCATCATTGTGATGATTCTAAAAACTCCACAAGACATGAGCAAGACACATAGTTCTAGCAATCAAGATACACATTTATAATTAAGTGACACGCCTGACCAATGCAAAACAAGCTTTGCAACAAGCTCAAATGAGCTAAATCTTTCAAACATTGCATGTGAGGCATTATGAACTTACAACCTCAAAACTTCCAAATACATACATGCGTGCAAGCCTTAAGCTTCAATTTACCCTTAATAGCACACTTAGTCACAATTTGAGGTCAACATTTTTATACCAGCCCTTGCTTAGTTAAACTCCCAGAGACTTCCTTGCACTTTTTCTTCACTAATCAGATTACTTCCTTAATAGCACGACGAACACCAACACACAACTCCATCACAAGTTCAATACTCCAACTCTGATCTACGTTGAATTTCTTGCACTTTACATTATTACAAATTCAGTTTCACTATACAAAGCGGAATTTCTAACTTAACTCTGTATTATCGCGAATTCAATTTCATTCTGCATTTAGGCGTCCCTAGCCTTACTCAACTATTATCACCAGTTTCTATCACCAGCCTTCATCTATTTCAGACATGGGTAAACATACTCAATTGCGAAATAAAATTGAAATTTCATTTATTCAAAAATATGTACATCAGTCCACTACAATACTTCAAAAAAAAAAAAAAAAAGAGATACAATGTGTATACAAAAACAAAACAAAAACTCTTCAGTGCACACATCTTCAATTCACTCCTCTTCATCACTGGAGACAAGATCTGCCTCTTCAATTCTTTCATCCAGGTGGGTCTGGGCCACGTCATCCTCCCCAACCGTAACACTACTCAGGTCAAGCTCTGGGAACAGCTCCTCCGCCCTACATTTGAACATTTTCCATCCGCTATCCCAATACTCAGCCATTTCGTGCTTGTAGAAGTCTGACTGCTGGAAACTCTCAATGACTTCAGACTCAGTCCTCCCCCCAGCAGTCGTCCTTGATGGCCCAGCCCCCCCAGATTCCACCACCGCTAGGCTGCTGGCGACTGCGGCATCCACTGCTATTTGAAATTCAGGGGATCCTTTAAATTGATTAACTGCTGCAACGCACAGATCGGGGTAGGCCGCCCTTTCCGAGGCTGCTTTTGCCCTTTCCTCGTCCAGCTCTTTTTGTAGGAAGGCCTTCTAAGAGGATGCTTTGGTCCTTTTTGTCTTCAGCTCCTTACGCAGAGCCTCCATCTCCTTCTGCAGAGTCTCTCTCTCCACAGTCGCTCTGCCTCGCTTTGCCTCCAACTCCTTACGCAGACTCTTCCTCTGCTCCATTGCTTTGGCACACTCGCCCTCTAGCTCCTTTTGTAGAGCGTCAACTTTCACATCCGCCTCATTTCTCTGCCTGACTAGCTCTTCGTTGTTGCTCATCGCCTCTTCATGGCGTTCGACTGCGACTGCGCAAGCTTTCTGGGCCTCATCCACCTTCCTCTGCTCGCCAGCCAGTTGGAACTTGAGCGACACAACCCGGCGGCGTGCGTCCTCCAGCTCCACCTTAGCCACTCACAGATCGGCATGAGCACTCTCCCAGCTTGCCTTCTTCTCCTTCAATTTTGTAAGTTGAGAGTTAGCCTCCTCTGCCTTTAATTTGGCAGCCCCCGCCTTCCTCAGAAGGGCCCCTGCCAAGGTGGTTACCTCCATTTGGGCGGAGCATAACCCCCTCAACAGGTCAGCCTCACTGAACTTAGACACCGAGCGCAGAGCTGCCTCTTCCACGATCTTCACCAGGCGGTCTGCCCCCGCCCTGGCTGGACCTTCCTCTCCCTCCAGCCGTCCGGCCACCGCACAAGCATGATAGATTGCTATGGCCAGATCGACTCCTCCTTCCTAGGGTGCAGGGCCCCTTTGGGTCTGTTCCCTCCCATTCGGTTCAGCACTAGCTACCCCAACTTCTCCTTGTACTACTGGGGCCATCTCCATAACCTCCAGCGCTGGGATGACCCCCACCACTTCTGGGGTATCTTGGGCCACAAGGGCCTCCACTCCAGCTGGAACAACCTTAGACTTCTTGGACCCAGGCTCATCTGCAACCTCCTCTCGGCCACTTCTTTTCTTCTTCTTCTTCTTCTTATTCAGAGCCTCCCTCTCCATTCTCGCCTGTTCTTTCACAGGATCCACTGGGGGCGGTCGAAGCTCGAAACTACTTAAGTCTTTACCCCCCAGTGGCCTTGGGCGCGGTCGGATCCTCTCCCGCGCGATCGGCTGACGTGGTCGGTCTCCTTGCGCTTCTTTAAACTTTGTGGCCCTGGCCAGTATGGCCTTATCCTCAGCCTCCTGTGTTTTTCTCCTCGCCTCAAACTCCACTCGATCGAGGTCCCCATTACTTGGTCTTGGACCCAACCCTGCCTCAAACAAAGCTAATGGCTGCACGAGTTCATCCCACCTGGCCCCCTCCTTCTCCCTCCAAGCCTTCACTTTCCTTATCCTTTCCTCTGCTTCTGCCCCTAACTTTAGCTCCATAGAGCGCGTGGGCACCTTCCACATCGTACGCACCCCAGCCCCTCCAGCGGTGGACACATAGAACCACCTGGGTCTCCAGCCCTTGATCGACGTTGGAAACCCCGCCACCAAACCCTTCCCTGCCGCCGCCTGCAGGGTGACCCAGGTCTCCTGCTGCCCTGCGGCCTTGTAGCAGCCAAAGAACTCATCCACTGTCATGGCCTGCCCCCCATTCGCCTTCGGCCAGGCACTTGCGCAAGCTAGCACGATCTTCCAGGCATTGGGCATTAGTTGCCCTAGTGTTACCTCTAAACGGTTAAGCACATCCACCACTATTTGTGGTAGTGGCAACCTCAGTCCACCCTTTAGCGCTTCCTCATAGAGGGAAAACTCTCCTGCCCTGGCGTCAGATGGCCTTTCCGTTGATGTTGGCAGCGATAGCTCCACCTCTGCAGGGATCTGGTACTTTTCACGGATCACCTCCAACTTCACCGCCGTAATCGTGGATTTATCAGCCTTCGTGTGCCAGTGGTCTGGTTCCACCTGGCTGATTGGCTTTGGCGCTGCTATTATGGTGGAACCATGGGATTGCACCACCGGCTCCCCCACCCTCTCTGACCTATATTGCGCCGCTAGCTCCTCTGCATCGTCATCTCCAAGGGGGTCTACCCTCACATTCACAGCTCCTTCTTGTGTCATTTCTAGGATATGTTTACGAATTGCTTCTGATGCAGGAGCAAGAAAATTGAAGAAATGTTGCAAAGGGGTATCATGAGCGACAAATGAAGTAAGACTTGGAATGTTTTGGTTTCTTGTAAACAAGTAAGTGAATCGCACAACGCCAAAAGCCCACGGTTTGCCCGTATTCCAAAGATCCCAATTAATTTTCGCCAGTTTGAAAACTTTTCAAATCATCCGCCAAAACTGTCTTTTCAACCCCATAATGACCTATCGTTTCATTTTTGCTCCAACGCCTCACTTACCCCCCACGATATCGCCATGTGTATGGCCGCGATGCACTGCCCCACTAACTTCCCCTGTCTTTTCCACTTCAAATCCTCATTTCACATGCCGCCTCTTGAGCCCCACGCCCCTCCGCTCAGCCTTCACGCGGTCAGCCCTCCTCATGATCGGCCTCCGCTCTCGTGGTCGGCACTCCTTGCGGTCGGCCCTCTCACTCGGCTCTCCTCGCGGTCGGCACTCCTCGCGGTCGGCCCCCCCACTCTGCTCACGGTCGGCACTTCTCGCGGTCAGCACTCCCACTCGGCTCGCGGTCAGCATTCCTCGCGGTCGGCCCTCCCACTCAGCTCCCCTCGGGGTCGGCACTCATTGCAGTCAGCCCTTCCGCTCGGTACTCCTCGTTGTCGGCCCCCCCAGTCAGCTCACGGTCGGCTCCCCTCGCGGTCGGCACTCCTTGCGGTCAGCCCTCCCACTCGGCACTCCTCGCGGTCGGCCCCCACTCGTCGATCGGCACTCCTCACGCCGACCTCCCCACTCGGCCATGGGTCAAGACTCCTCGTGGTCGGCCCCCCCCCACTCGGCTCCCTTCGCGGTCGGACCCATTCCCTCTCGATTCGATAACTCGACTCCCCCGACAGCCGAGCACATCTTCCTCATTACTATTCCCTTCGTTGGACTGAAGCTGCACTTGGGAATGGGGGACTACTGACATGGATAGGCCCATAAAGGCCACAGCCCACAACGAACAAACCCAAGCCCATCATTTGGACCCCATTGCATAACCCGGTCGGTAAAGTCCATGACAGCTGGAGGCCAACTGGACATGAAGGGCCAATGGCATTCGGACATATGACAGGTGCAGGATAGGCCACATCAGCAGATAAAGATCTGCAAAGTTATTGCCACAACACATCACCATTAATACAGCCCATCACAACATTTATTGCGACAACACCCCTCAGCCGGAACGGCGCCCCTTGCCCTAAACAAGGTAAGCTACAGCACAGGCTGGAGGCGAGACGGGCACGTCGGAAGGGACAGTGAAATGATTACCAAAGGATATAAGCAAGCATCGAAGACAAGAAGAAGGTTAAGTTTTTCTATCTCTAATCTTTCTCTACATACTTCATCTCCTTTCTTACTTGCTAACTTGCTCGTCGGAGGGTTTGCTGGGGGACTACCCCGTTCCCCACTGAACTTACTTGCAGGTCATCAAGTGGGCTCCGCCACCCAGACGTGGGCTCGAGGAGCTTGGATGTGACAACCCTCGTACTGATTACCGTTAAACCACTGAATTACCTACTGATTATTGCTAAACTGAACTGATAATGACTGATAAGTGAACTGGATGAACTACTGAACAGACTGATTGGAATTGAAACTGAAACTGAATAAGTTTGTCTATTTAATTGCATATTGTATCTGTTGACTTATGTGATTATCTGTTTGCATTTTATGTTTAAACTGCTAATTGAAGGCCTTATCGGCGGCCGATTTAGAAACCGTTTGATGTTTTGTAATCAGCATAATATTTGTGATTTAATGATATTTTTATCTGAAAATTGATTAGGAATGATTACATTAGATTAAAAGAGTAATTATGAACTTAGACGTATTTACCGAATTGCCATGTGAGTGGACCCATTGTTTTATATTATACTTGAGCCTATTACACACTTAGCAAACATTTGATCAGCTCTTCTTCATGCCCTAACCGACCAAACAAGAGAGCATAGAGAGAGAGAGAGAGAGTTCATCTTGGGAGATATTGAATTCATCTTGGAAATTGGCTAGGAATTGAAGTGTAACTTGGCCTAATCTAGCTTCCTACCTTGAATCAACACTTAGGTAAGTGAATACATCATCTTCTTGCCATCTTGGAGCTTCATTTTGCATGGTTCTTGCTCAATTGTAGGATTAAACCATGTTTGAGTTCACATAGGTTGATTCATGTTAGAATTCATGCATGCATGTTGAATTTGTTGACTTTTGAAGTTGAATTCTTGGCTAATTAGTACATGCAAGCTCATAGTCATATTAAGTCCATGATTTCATCTCATTTGCCAACTATTGAGCTCTTTGGAGCAAGATTTAAAGATTGAAATTGGTTTGAAACTCATGCATTGCATGTTTTAAAGTGTTCTTGAATTGTTCTTGGAAAATGGTTCTAATTGACTCACCTTTGGGGCTTGAATTCATAAATTGGCTTTTGAAACTTGTTATACATTGTTTTGGGATACATTCTCCAGAATTTGAGCCCAAGAGGTCGAGAATTGAGTTGAGAATGCTTGGTTTGAGCTTGGAAGGCAAATCTGGAAATTCCAGATTTATTTCTTCGCCGAGCGAAGCGATTCTCGCCGAGCGACCAACGTTTTCCTCTGAGCCCCGCTCGAGCGAAGGATTGGTGGCTCGAGCGTAAAAATCGAACATCCAGTATTTTTACTGTTTCATCAGACCGCTCGAGCGAAGGGAGGCTCGCTCGAGCGAACCCTTTACTTTTGGAAGCTCGCTCAAGCGAGCATCGAGCGAGCATCGCGCGTAAAAATTGAGCATCCAGTATTTTTACTGTTCCATCAGACCGCTCGAGCGAAGGATTTTTCGCTAGAGCGAAGCCTTTGATTTTGCAACCTCGCTCGAGCGAAGGAAGGCTCGCTCGAGCGAGACCCCTGTTTTCAACAACTTTTGAAAAGTGCCTTCCGACTGTATTTTTGCATCCTCATCGCATCCTAGGCATTCTTAGGCCTAGTTTAAAGCATCTTAATGAGGATTTGGACATAGAACCACACCGAGGGAATTTAGGGTTTTAATTATCATCTTTTCCAACTGTAGACTTAGTGTGTGTTCTATTCTGTTTACTATTAGGGTTGGCTCTCGGGGACACGCTCTAGCTGCTATAAGCCTAATCTCTGTGAGTAACAGATGTGTAAAGATATGTTCAAAATGGTTATCTTTTGAATACTGTTTACCGAATCGATATTATTCTTGAATGAATGTATGTCCTATTTCTCGAATCAGACAGGCATCCTTAGCACCTACTGTTATTGACTGTTACAGAGCTCTGTCGGTTTCCTTGTGGAACCATACTGTTTACTGAATGATTGGCCATCATTAGTGTTGGGTCTGTTAAGACTCGGTCCTTTGGGACCTACTGTTTATAGGCTATTGGATGTACCACATATGACTGTTTGATCAAATCTTGCAAGATCGAACTCTTTGTTTAAATGAACTGATTTCATTATCAGTAAGACATTCATTCATAACCTCTTTACGCTTTATGTTATTCACTGGGCTTTAGCTCACTGTTATATATATATGTAGGTTCTCAGCAGCCCGACCGGAGCTAGGAGCGTGGGTTAGTCCCCAGTTTTGTCAAGCCAGCCAATGTGCCTCACTGCGAGGTTCCGAGACGCCATGCCACGGCTTGGGGTGTTTTTGTGTCCCCACTAGTCTTTGTTTTTGTCTTTGTTATGCGTTCTTTGTATAGATCGTTTCTTGCACTGCTTTATAGCGAGGAATCAAGTCCCCGTACTAAATGTCTGTAATGATTGTATATACTGTACTGGTTTGAATGCATAAATGTATGAAAAATGTTTTTGGCATACAGATTTTCACAGCTCAATGGACACTAGATATTTACTGTTTTGGCTTCCGCCAGGCCCTGAACTCAGATATCAGTATCAGCGATTGTGTGCCTTTGGTAATCTCGGACATCGCGATTCTGATGCTAAACCCATAGGGCCGGGTTTGGGTCGTGACATTGGATCAGTCTGGCCCATCCACCGAGAACAAACTGTAACATCAAGCTCTATATATGCGTGTTATACTTACCAAAGTATTGAACAAATATCATAAACCCAAAACCACATGCTCAAACCTAAAAACATACTGGCTGGATTTTGAACCAGTCTATAACACGATTTTTGATCCAAAATCGTGCTGTGACCGAAATAGGAATCTGTTTGCGACCATTAGGCTTGCACTTGACCGAACTAGAAAAGCTTTAATCAACAACCGAGCTATAATCCTTGAGTCGGCCCGATTCCCTGGCCGAACTAGGCATGGCTTGTGACCCACTTGTAGCTGAGCTAGGCTTATTTTGCTTTGACTATTTACTTAGCCCAGTCCATTAGTTGGGCATAACACTTTTTATTTCCATTTTGCAGACTTGACTAAGTTGGCCAGGCACACCCTTGCACTTTGCCCCTAGGTGGTTTTGCTCAACCGGGCCAACCAAAGTCATATCAGCACCGAGCTAGGCCGCCATGTACACTTTAACATAGCAATTTTTAAGTTAATCGGCAAATACCAATTTCTGGTGGACTCCTTTGGAGCCATGGCCGAATTTCGAAGAGATTACCACATTCCAGACGACGTCCACCTTTCCTTAGCCGGGCTAGACACCATACCATAGGGCTAGCCAGACTTTGTTCCTTTCACCGTAGTGTCTATTGTAGAGGGGGGACTTCGGTTCCCAGTTCGACCCTTAATCTGTGAATTCCTTAGACAAACCAGGTTATGCCCCACTCAGTTATCAACCAACACCTATAGGATTATTAACGGGATTGCCGAGCTAAATCGTCGCCTTGGTCGCAACCTCGGTTTGGTCGAGTTATTCCACCAATATTCGCTCGGCCAGAATGACAACAGTTAAGTTTATTACCTTAGAATAAGAAGAGGCTGAGAAAAAAAATATCAAAAATACACCAGATAAAGATTTAAATGATGACGATTTCCTCTAGGTTTCTGGCCATTTCGAAGATCGGGAAGCCTAGATTCCGGGCTACAATATCAACTAGAACAAGGGAACATCCGGTAAAGATAGTCTGGCTTTAATCTTTGTCGCTACCTTTACGCTTGCCATGCTAACCCTTGTGAATTTGCCCCTGATTTTTAGATTTAAACCAGCCCACGCTACACTACCGGCATAGAGATTGGGCCGAATTGCTTGACGTGGAACCGACCTACCACTACAGACTAGAGTAACCGATTTCCTCCTAGAATCTTCACCCGAGCCAGATCCCACCCTTCTCCAAATGAACTTAATCCCACTCACCGAAGAACAAGAGATGGCTAAGAGGAGAGCTGTCCAAGCTATGATCACTGAACAAGCATCCAACTCCAACGCCGAGGTCTAGATCGAGCAAACGACAACCGGTTAGACCATGGAAACTGTTGTTTCCTTGCTTTCCTCTCAGGCTACTTCATCTCAACCACAACGGTTGTTGGACAAAGAAGATGTTGAGCCACCTGAGACCGAGTTGCCTGTAAGCCAATCGCAACAAGGGAGAGACGCCCCCGGTAATGCTAGTTCTTCCTCGGCGTGGGTGCCGGCTGTGACTTTCAAAGGCCGCGCTGTGACCACGACCGACTCTGTTACCGCCAAAAAAGATCACCTGCTAGTGTTTGGTTTATCCAAAAGCTTCTGCCTTCCAGCTAACATGGAAATGCATGAGAACTTGATCGAATTAAAGGTAATTTGGTCCGCCACAAAGTCGATGGTTCTAGTAAACTTTGGACTTTTCAATATAACTGCTACTTTTCGTAATCTCTTAGTGTAGTTAAACTTACCTCTTCGTAAACTGTGCAGGCTATCCAGAAAAATCACACTGCCCACCAACATGTGATTGAATTATGAAAAATGGCTAAGGTGGCCGTCGTTGAGGTCAAGAAAAAAGAAGCCGAGTTAAAGGTCTTGAAGGCTTCTCTGTCCGAGGTGAGTGTCGAGAATGAGAAACTTGCCGAGCAGGTTAGCGCAGCTGAGGCTGAGAAGTAAAAGGCTTTAGCCGAGAAAAAAAGATCAGTATTTGTGCGAACTTGCCAAGCTAGAGAAGAAGAAGGACGCCGAAATAAAGGAATTGCAAAAGAAAATGGAGGATGCAGGATCGTGGTTTTAAGGAGGGTGAAGAAACCTATGTCAAGCAATGCGAAGCTACAAAAGACATATTCTTCAAGTGCGGCTGGAAGGCTGCGGCAAAAATCCTGGTCAATTGCACGGCTCCAAGGTGTTCCTGAATCCTTATTCTCACTTCATACTGGTCTATATGACGGACTACACAAATGCTATCTAGCAAAAATTCCTTCAGGTGGAAGCAGAGAAGAAAGAAGAGGTCCCAGATCCAGCCCCGCCAATACCGACCTTAGTTGCCAATCTTCATTTCCAACTCGGTCGGAGCTGCCCAGCCAAGCCGTGCTGAATCTTTCTAATGAAACGGTCGAGACCGATCAAATGCGAGAAGGAGAAGTTGGAGAGGTCCAGGTTGACTTGGATGCCGAGTTCGATGACCTCTTTGTTTGATCAGGAGACCTTTCTCTTTTTTGTTTTATGAAATGTAACCGGGCTATATGTCCCACCTTTTGTACTTAATTTTCAATGCATGAAATAAACTTCTTTTTTTTTTTCCCCCACATCTTCTTGTTTAGTTACAGCACTTTTTCGCTTTATAGTGTATCATCTTTATTGCAAGCCTAGCCAACCTAATTAGTTTGGCCTTTCTTTATCCTGCCCACCTTTTTCAACTGAGATACTTATCTTGGCTGAAGAACAACTTGAAAAACTGCAAAACCTTTGTAATCGAGGTTTTTGCCTCGATCCTTATCTTGGCTAAAAAAAAAAGGTATTTGATCAAACCTGCCCACCTTCTTGAGCTTAGATTCTTATCTCGGCTAAAGGAAAAAAAGTGTTGGTCAAACCTGCCAACCTTCTTGAGCCTAAATCCTTATCTCGGCTAAAGGAAAGAAAAAGTGTTGGTCAAACCTGCTAACCTTCTTGAGCCTAGATTTTTATCTCGGCGTCAGGAAGAAAAGGTGTTGGTGAAACCTGCCAACCTTTCTGAGCCTTGATCTTTATCTCTGCTAAAGGAAAGAAAAAAAGTTGGTCAAACCTGCCAATCTTCTTGAGCCTAGATTCTTATCTCGGCTAAAGGAAAGAAAAAGTGTTGGTCAAACCCGCCAACCTTCCTAAGCCTAGATCCTTTTCTCGACAAAAGGAAAGATAAAGTGTTGGTCAAACCTACCTACTTTCTTTAGTTGCCCCCCAGTTGGGCTATGTGTACGAACAATTTATACAAATAGAGGAAAGAATTTTTACTAAAAAAATGTCTACTTGTTTTATTGAAAAAGAAAAACTATAAGTGTTTTAAGAAAGAGCTAAAAATAAAAATATTTTGAGATTGGCTGTGTTCCATGGCCTTGGAATAGCTCTACCATCAATATCTTCTAGGTGATATGCCCCATTTCCTACCAAACCAATTATTATGTATAGTCCTTCCCAATTAGGTCCTAATTTGCCATCTCTAGGCACCAAAGTGTTTCCCATTACTTTGCGCAGTACCCAATCTTTAATATTAAATTGCCTCGGGTGCACTGTTTTATTATATTTCCTGGATAACTCCTGTTGATATGAGGCAATGTGTACCAATGCCCTCTCTCTTCTTTCTTCTGCCAGGTCGAGTTCTAGGGCTATGGCCTCTTCATTTAAGTTTGGATCAAATGTTTCGCTTTGGATGGTGGAGAGGCCAACTTGTAGAGGGATTACTGCCTTCATGCCATAGGCCAAAGAAAAAGGTGTTTCGCTAGTTGACCACTGAGTTGTAGTTTGGTAGGCCCATAAGACATGGAAAGCTCCTCAGCCCATTTTTCTTTTGCTTTTTCTAGCCTTTTTTTCAGACCATCTTAGACCACATTATTGGAGGTTTATGCCTGGCCGTTGGCTTGGGGGTACACCGGCGTAGAGTTGTAAAATTCTATCTTGTATTCTTCACAAAAACCCATAAAGATTTTTCCATCAAGCTGAGTGCCATTGTTAGATATAAAGTCCTTGGGGATGCCAAACCGTGTTATGATGTTCTACCAGACAAGTTTCTTGACGTCTTTTTCTTTTATGGACACGAGTGCTTCTGCTTCCACCCACTTTGTGAAGTAATCCGTTGCCGTGAGAAAGAACTTTCTGTTGCCTGGTGCGGTTAGGAGTGGTCCCACTATATCCAGGCCCCACATCGCAAATGACCAAAGGTTGGTCAAAGGTAGGAGCTCTCTGGCTGGTTGATGTATTTGATGTGCGAACTTCTGACATTTCTCATACTTCTTGACATATTTCTCTGCATCTGCTTGCATGTACGGCCACCAATACCCTTGTGAAATTGCTTGATAGGCGAGCGATCTTCCCCCTTGGTGGCTTCTGCAAACGCCTTCGTGTATTTCGAACAAAAATGCATTGACCTTGCAAGGATGGACGCACTTCAAGTATGGTCCTGTGAAGGACTTTCTGTATAATGCTAGTGATACGGAAAGCCAAAATTGCTGTGACTTTGCTCTAATTTTGTTGGCTTCTTTCTTTTCTTCAGGTAAGATGTCATCTTTTAAAAACACTATGATGGGATCCATCCAAGAAGGACCTAGATTGGCATAACATGCTTCGGCCATTTTTGGCTCTTCAATATTTAGTCTGGGTAGGAAGTCAATTAACAATGGGTGTGGGATGACACAAAACCAGCTAGCTCATCTGCTTGACTATTTTTCTCTCGACCGATTTGCTCTATCCAAACCACTTCAAACTTCATGATCTCCTTTCTAACCAACTCTTGATACTTGGACATTCTATCATCCTTTGCTTTATAGTCACCCGAAATTTGGTTGACTACCAGTTGGGACTCATTGTATACTATCAGCTCGGTGGCCTTCATGAGAAATGCTGACTTCAAACCCGCTAATAATGCTTCATACTCTACCTAATTATTGGATGCTAGAAAGCCAAGGTTGACTGTCTGTCCAATTGTCAGGCCATCTAACGAGATGAAGACTATGCCAAGTCTTGCACCATGTTTGTTGGATGCTCCATCCACGAAGAGTTTCCACATCTCTTTGACGAATAGCTTCCAGCAAGTGGAGGGATCTGATGATGTCTTGGGATCAAGGGCGTTGATGATGCCTTCTTCTAGGTTATTGTTTGTCGTTGGGATTAGTTCCTCATCATCTGACTGTCTTAGGACTTTACTTTTGGGTGAGTCCTTGCTGGTAGTGCTGTGGTCTGTTCGTTTTTCCCTTTCTACAGGGCTAAATGCCTCGCTATGTAGTTGAGCGTCCTGGTTTGGGTGCTGCGCTATTCCTGTGGCACTTTCCCCCTTTCTTTCGGTTGCCTCGGTCAAGTCGATCGGGTAAACATGGTGATTGCCTGGTGCAAACTCGGCCACGAAGTTTGCCAAAGCTTGGGCCTTTATCGCGGTTCTTGGTTGAAACTTAATGTCGAACTGCCCTAACTCCACGGCCCATTTCAAAATTCGCCCAGAAAAGTCTGCCATTTACCCTAATTTGATTAAATCATTATTTTGCATAAATAATTGAGATTAACATTGAAAATATGAAATTAGAAGGTTGTGGTTATAAATGGTGATATTGGATATGTATTATCTCACCTATGTAAGTTTTGAATATAATATTTATTTTGAGATTGAACATCTCTTTAGAAATAATTGTATTGGGCTATCGGTGGAGGATAGCTATGATTGTTGTAGAAATTGCATGAGGATTAGGCGATTTAATGCTAATCCATTGTTGGTGTCATTTAATATAACCATGGTTATAAATACATTGCATATGTATATTTGTTTGGGAGGAAAAAGAGGATAGACTCCACTTAAAGCAAGTTGGCTAGAGTGTCCTGAGGGAAGACCCGGAATTTTATATATAAATGGGTGCCGATTCCTTCTGACGAAATATTTGTAAAATGGCATATTTGAGAAAATTTAAATGGGTGCCAATTTCTTTGGACGAAATATCTGTAAAATGGCAGGTTTGAATGTTTATGTGTGTTTTGCATAATTGGAAAATCATTGAGTTGTAGTCTCATTTTGGTTGTTGAAAGATAACAATTTTAATTCATGAATTGAGTAGCATATATGAACTGGAAATAAATTGAAGGAAAATGGAATAAGGTTGGTCTTAGTGGCATATGGATATGCAGGCTCTGTGGATGTTTCAGTATCGGAATTGTTTATGCATGTGGTATTTATACCTTTGCTAAACCTCATAAATTGTGTTACATTATTTATATTGGGCTGTTGGCTCGTCCTATATGGGAATACCATTTTCAGGTGCAGGTGAGATGTTTCCTCCAAAGCAATAATGTGGATGGGCTTTTGGGAAGCAAGAGTTTCTTAATTATGTCTTGTTGTGTGTACGTTCGTTATTTGTAAAGCCAATGGCTTAAGATGTAATGAATGAGACTCAAATTGTGTAACCAAGCAATGACTTGGGAAAATGTAAGCTTATATGTCATTTAACTGGTTGTTAAACAGTAAACTCTAATGTATTAAAGTATGTTGTTTTTCATATTTATTCCTTATATGAGTTATCTTTATTGTAGTATTTTGGGGGTGTTACAAATGATATATTTAGCGACCAAAAATTTAGTCGGCAAATCTAACTTTTTTCCGACTAAAAAAAGTTTTGGTCACTAATTATGTTTGCCAACCTTCAATTGGAAACCAAAGTGGCGACCAAAGAAATTAGTCGTGGATAACTTTTGCTGACTAAAAATGAACTTTTGCGGACCAAATTTTTAGTCGGCAAAAGTGCGATTTCTTGTAGTGAAAACATTAACGACTTGCAAAAAATAAAGTGTCATAGAATTTACTAACTACAACATGCACTTAACGCATGTCGTAAACATAATACCGTAAATAGTTAGTTTTGTTGTAGTGTAGGACAGAACGATAAAACAAAGAATCTGAGGCAACATTAAAATTTATCAACACAATACAACAAAATGTATACAAATGCATCACATGCGACCTATATACGCATACATATAGAGAGAGAGACCAGAGCAAATCTTCCTTTGATCAGTCCTAGAAACTCACAAGGAAAATCAAATCCGTGGCTTAGAATTGGAATTGAACTCCAAGCTTGGAAGATATTAGTGGTGATCGGAGGGATAGTGGCTAGTGGTGGTCGGTGGTGGTGCTCGTGTGTTTATGTAGGATGTCGATAGAGAGAAAGGAAGAAGAAGAAGAAGAAGAAGAAGAAGAAGGAAGAGGAGGAGGAGGAGAGAGAGAGAGAGAGAGAGATGAACGTATAAGAATGCAAAGCAAAAACTGCGTGACTAACAATATTAATAAATAAAACAAATCTGGAAGGTAAAGATTGTGCAACTTCAACAATATTAATAAATAAATAAATTGGAGTAGAAAATTGTAGATAAATTTTTTTTTAGGATATGTTTATAAATTATTTTTGTATTAAAAAATGTAGATTACAAGTAGAATATGTACACTACAAGAAAAAGCTGTTTTAGCGACTAAAAATATAAATTTTGTTGCTGAAAGTAGGACAATTGGCGACTAAAATTGAATTAGTAGCCAAAAGTGAAGACTTTTGGTGACTAAAACAGTTTAGTAGCCAAATGTATAGTTATTGGCGACTAAAAATCAGTTTAGTCGCTGATTATATGGGTTTTAGAGACTAAAACAATTTTAGTAGCTAAAAGTGAAGGTTTTTGGCGACTAAAAAAATTTAGTAGCCAAAAGTATAGGTTTTGGCGACTAAAAAATAGTTTGGTCACCGATTATAGGTGTTTTACCAACAAAAAAAAAATTTGCAGCCAAAAGTAAAGCTTTTTGGCTACTAAAAAAAATTTAGTAGCTGAAAGTGGACAATTGGCGATTAAAATTTAGTTTAGTCATCAAAAGTGGAGGTTTTGGCGACCAAAATTAAGTTTAGTCGCCGAAAGTGGTTATTTTTAGGTGGAAATTAATTTTTTTAGTGACAAAATTATTGGTAGTAGCCGAAACTAAGGTTTTTGGCGACTAAAAAAAATTTAGTCGCCAAAAGTGGCTTCCTTTTTTTTTAATAAATAATTTATTTTTTACATAAATTATATTGAATAAAAATAATTATGTTCATATATATAGTTTTATATTAATACGGGTCAATATACTATATAAATAATATATTTTGCATATTTATTCATGTGGTGTTATTGTGGTATAGTGGAGAGAGTGTGTTGCTAAAGGTTTAGAATGTGAGAAGTTGGTGGTTCAAAACCTGGGAAGAGTAGACGGTAATTTTTTTCACTATTGGCGGCTAAAAATTTAGTCGCCAAATGTATAATTTAAAAAATATAAATGAGTTTTGGCGATGAAAATTTTAGTCGTTACAGACTTTGTTTTTGGCGACTAAAGTCGCCAATACCTTTCGCGACTGTTTTCCAGCGACCAAACCGATGACTAAAAAATTTAGTCAGGGAAACTTAAAACCTGACTTTTGGGGACTAAAAATTCACTTTTGGTGACTAAAAATTTAATCGCCAAAAGTGTTTTTTCTTGTAGTGGTAGTTTATTGGGAAAAAATTTTTTTTAAAAAAAATGTCATATTTACTAGAAATTTATAAATATCTAAGAACATCTAGAATTATATTTTTTTTATTATTTATAATTAAAATATAATTTAGTAAAAAAAATTAAAAAAACACTTATTGATTTATAAGATTATTACTTTTTGGGAGCGAAAATAATTCTTTAAAAAAAAATTTCTAGCAAGAGTTTTCACAACATACTAATGCATGCCGTATAAAGTTATGATATATTATAACATAAAATACATGTCATCTTAAGTATAAGTATTTCATGACATATTTTTGCAAGTCCTGAAAGTAAATGTTTTTAACGACATATTTTTGTATGTCATAAATATATGAATCAATGGCATACATATATAGTATCTATGTCATTTTTTACTAAGTATTAACGACTTGTCAAAAATAAATATCGTAGAATACACTAATTACAATATGCATTTGATGCAGGCCATAAACGCAATGCTGTAAATAGTAACTTTTGTTGCAGTGCTCTATCCATATCCCTCCCGGATTGTATACGTATGTAGCAATATGAATTCATCACGGGTCACACATTTTTCATAGCCTTGCCATCCTAGTCCATCTCAATGGCTCCATTAGCTGGGTAATCGACTTCGGTCATGAACCTCGACCAGAACCAATGTTCCTTCCATATAATCACCATTTCTTCAATTGGTATGTCCTTTGTCTCAGGCACGAAGAAGAACACGAAAATGGTCATCACCACCACGAAGAACGCGAAGAAGACGAACAAACCAAACTTCAAGTGGCAGAGCATTGTCAAGAAGGTTTGAGCGACCGCAAATGTGAAAATCATGTTGGCCGACACGTTGATACTCTGTGCTGCTGAACGGATTTCGAGTGGGAACATTTCACTAGGTACTAACCAACCAAGAGGTCCCCATGACCACGCAAAACCGGCAACATAGATACATATGAAAAGCACCACAACAATAGCATACCACTTGGACAAGTCACCCGAGGTCCCATTGACTCCGAACTTAGCACCAATGCAAGCCGCAACTGCAATCTATCCTAACAAAAATTAAATCAAATAAATAGCATGTAAATATAACTATTAAAAAAAAACACGAAAAACGAAATTATACTTGACAAAGGAACATTTGAGTGCCCCCCAAGAGGAATAAAAACCGTCTTCCCCACTTATCGACACCACAAAAAGCGTTTAGTGTTGCGAGAAAATTCACACCACCAGTGATCACAGCTGACATGAGTGAGGCATTGCTTCCAAAACCAATAGTATTGAATAAGACCGGTGCATAGAACATAATGACGTTAATGCCGGTGAGTTGTTGGAAAAAAGAAATGAGGATGGCCATGGTCAGGTGGGGCCGATATTTCCTTTGCAAAAGGTTTCTCCATGGATGTTCCACCTTCTTAGATGCCTCACTAGCCGCGACAAGATCATTGAACTCTTCATCAACATCATTAACACCACGAATTCTTTGGAGTTTAGATTTGGCTTCATCGATCTTGCCACGCTCTATCATCGAGTTGGGCGTCTCGGGAAGGATTAATGATCCGATCGTGATTATGAGGGCAGGGACCACCGCTCCCCCCAAGCTCAACCGCCATCCCCAACCACCTTTGATCTTGGCGGAAAAGTAGTTTAACACATTCGCTGTCAATATCCCAATTGTGATTGACAATTGAAACCCTATGTTGAGTGCACCACGGTACTTGTGTGGAGCCATTTCGGAGAGGTATAGTGGCACGGACTATAATTACAAATCAAAAACAATGTTTTAGTACTTAAATTAATTCAAATTAAAAACAAATTAAGATTAACTAATTATTAATCTCATTACAAAATTGAATAATAAATTAAATGAGTTTTTGGGGAGAAAAAAAAAAAAACAAAAAGTGTACCACATGTTCTTGTCATGTTCTAAGAATAGGTATTAAAATGTTATTTTCAACCTAATCAAGAAAAATAAAGAAAAATGATTGGGAGCGCTAATGAGCTCTAATGGGATTGGACCCTACTGTGATGTAATGTTTTGACCTTAATTTTATTTTTTAAAATTTTTTTATTACCTGTCACATTATTAGAGCTCAATTAAAACTCAAAAATTATAGGAATGTATCATTGCTCAAAAACAAAACACATCACTGCAGACTTGACATATATTTTAAAAACAAGTTTTTAAATCAATTTTTTGAAATTTTATTTCTATTTAATGCCGTTGCATTTACGAGTAAATTTTTTGATTTATTTTTAATGTAAATTATTTTGTATAATTCTAGTAGGTAAAATTGACTAAAAAAATATATATTTTAGTCATTAGAATTAATTTAACATGTAAGAGTATAATAACTAAAATATTGTTTTTTATCAATTTTACTTAACAAAAATGGACAAGTAATTTAGATTTAAAACGAATTATAATATTAAAATCTAAATTAACAAAGTTTAAAATTTGGAACTTATATTTGTTAGAAGGGCCCGGTTTCTCTCCAGTTTAAATCTGAACTGGACGGTGCTGTCCGGCCCTTTGGGGCCCACTACCGGTCATGTTTCGATAATCTAAATCGTTCAATGTGTAGAATTCGTCGAGTATTATATGCCCATAAAAATCACGTTGATCGGATATCAATACCTATATGATCAAATCAGTTTTTTGTAAGCCGTTTATTTTTCGCCGTCCATTTGTTTTCATAAAAAACTGATTTGATCATATAGCTATTGATATCCGATCAACGTGATTTTTTACAGGCATATAATACTCGACACGTTCTACACATTGAACGGTTTAGATTATCGAAACACGACCTGTAGTGGGCCCCAAAAGGCTGGACAGCACCGTCCAGTTTAAATTTAGACCGGAGAGGAGCCGTGGCCTTGTTAGAAATGACAAATTTGATTTTTTTTTTTTTTTTTTTCAAATAATTTCATTTTAGAAAGACAAGTCAGAGTACATGAAAAAGTTATGGAGAATTTAAAAGATCTGCAAAAGAAGATTACTCGGAACAAGTATCAGACTGAATTTCTAGCACTTCAGTCCTTTGTTTTTGGATTACTAGTCAGATCTGAAACAAATAGTCACAAGTTTTTGTTTCAAAAAAAAAAAAAAAAACAAAGAACAAAATGCAATATTTGCTTCAGAAAGTAACAAAACCAATTTTGGAAAAGGAATTTTTTTTTTTTTTTTGGGAGGAAAAACAGAAAGCAAAAGATCTTGGAAGAATCAAACAAATTCCATAAACACAAACTCTGTTGTGATTTTAGAAACCATTGAAACATCTGAATGCCTTGATCCAAAACAAACCTTTTGGTCTTAAGAATCCGAAGAAATGCAATATTTGCTTCAAAAAATAACAAAATTACTTCTAGAGAATGAAGAAAACAAACAATGAATAAAAAAAAAAACATATATAACAAGACAAACACAAAACAAAAAGAGATCTAGGAAGACTCAAACAAATTCCAAAAACAGAAGGGAATATTCAAACATCATAGAGAGAGAGAGAGAGAGAGAGAGAACAGGGTACCTGATTGGTGAATCCGATGCCAAAACCAAGCAAAATACGACCAACGATTAGCATCCAGACAGCTTGAGCGAACCCATTGATGAGAGCTCCGGCGCAGAACAGTACACCTCCGAACAACATCGACAATTTTCTTCCCAATTTTCTCGTCACTGTCGAAGCAACAAGCGACGATAACAGAGCAGCCAAGTACAGAGAAGAAGTGAACATAGTGAGAGTGAAACTGTCAAATTTACAGTACTGGGTCGTCAAACTATCTGCCTGTTGTTTCCTGTACACAGATGGAAAGAACTTCGTCAAGAACGAATCCATAGATGTCACTCCACCTGTAAATACACGAAACCCAAATTGAAAAAACCAAAACCCAGATCAAAAAAATTGTAGATAACAGTATACATTGATATATGCAGAATCAAAGAACAGTGCATGTATGTATACCGGAAATTCCGATATCGTAACCGAAGATGAGACCACCCATGGCTGCAACCATGCATGTTAGCGTGACATAGAGGGTGAGGTCACCGGGATATTCCTTTCCGGTACCAGGACCAGGGCCGAAACCAGCTGCTGGCATGTTTGGTTATCTGTTCCGGTGAGCGGAGAAGGAAAGAGAGGTGGGTTGTGAAGAGGCACGGTGGTGGAGAAGAGAGAGAGAAAGGAGAATGGTAGGGTTGCGGCAGTAACCATTACGTAACGTCGTTACGGTGATTATTATCACCCGTCACGACTGTTATAGTAGTATGACAGAAACTTACACGTGTAATGGTTATTTTGGTGTTAGGTGACCGTCGTAACAATACTGTAGTAGCCATAATAGTATTATAACGACCGTAACGGTCTGTTAGACACCGTTACACGTTTTTACAATATTTTGAATAATTTTTTTTTTTTTAAAAAACAAAAACAAAAACTTACAAAAAAAAAAAAGAATAAATACTCAAGTGATCTAAGCTTAAAGAAAAAATCTTATATGAATTTTTTTTTCCTTATAATTTTGCTTTTTTTAAATTTATGGTATAATTTTTATTTTATAATCATTTCATTTAATAATTGTGAATATTTTTTATTCAGTTAGTTCATGTGTTGATAAAAAATAATTTGTAGGTATTTAAAATCAATTATTCTTAAAATCATTAACTATTGAAATAAAATGTAAAAAACTCATTTTACAATAATTTAAAAATATAAAATATATTGAATCATACTTAAAAATTAACAAAAATTGATCAAAATTTATTTTAAATCCCAATAAATGTGATTCTGAAAAAAATATATATATACACATCGGTAAGTTTTCTTCAAATTGTACGGAAAAAAAAAATTACGGTTCTAATTACCGTAACCGTTATGTTACGGCCTTTACACTTCGTAACTGCAACCATTACAACGACCGCAACCGTTTTTCAAAACCTGATAGAGTATTGGCATGGAAACATCACAAATAGAAAGAGGGCTAATACTAAGGGTTATTTTGGGTATGGGATTTTTTTTAAATTTTTTTTTTTTTTGTTTATTATGAAAAGATGTATAAAAAAAATAATATAAAAGTCTATTTTTAAGACTCTTTTTTCAGATTTAGTAATGTGTCAAAAAAATGATTAGTTGATAATTAAAGAATGTATGAGAAAGAATATTACCTTAAATATTTTAATTGATTGCTACATAATTAAATTTAAAAAAAATAAATCTAATTTTTAAACCAGTATAGCAAATTATTATTATTATTATTATTTTTTGAATTATTGATAGAGAGACAAAGTTATTTATGTTTTTTTTTTTTTTTTTGATAGAATGAAATGGGGGAGTAAAGCTTAGCTGTGTGTGTAATGATGGTTTGATTATTGAAGAAAGTGGGTAAGATTAAAAGTGGATGTGATCCGTCCGAAAAGTTGAATTTTAAACCCATGGGGCGGTAGGAAACGCGTTGCTGCTGCGGCTGGGAGTCAAATACGGGGATAGATGAATGGAGCTGTAATGTGACTCGTCTATTGCCCACTGACTTATAATTTGATTGGTCCGTCTAAAAAACAGGAAACTATGTTAATCAAAAAATTTAAACAAAAAAATCAAAAAAATTTACGAGAATTACAAAGGTTTGACCCCTGTGCAAGATAAATTTTTAATTTTTTTAATTTAAATTTTAAATGTTTTATATGTTTTCAATTTAAATTATTTGACTATTTTCGTTAAGTAACATTTGTAGAATAATAAATATTTTAGTTATTAAACTAAAGAAAAATGATATTTTATATATTTTATATATATTTATATTGAAATTTATAACAAAAATACATTTTTTTTATCAATTTTACTTAACAAAAATAAACAAATAGTTTATATTGAAAATAAATTAAAAAATTAGGGTTTAAACTGATAAAATTAAAATTTCATAATTTATTTTGTTAGAAGACTCAAACCGTTAATTTTTTATTTTTTATTTTTTGTCTCAAAAAATTTAAGCACATACGAAAATAATAATTAAATTTTTTCTCCCACTACTCCATTTTTTGTATTTTTTATTTTTTGGGTAAAAAGTCAAAAACTTCTTTCTAAACATCTCGATTTTTTTTCAGCTCATTCAGTTTTAAAAAAAATCACTTTTCAAATAAGTGCTAATTATAGTTTTAGTAATACTATAATTTCATAAATTTTTACCTAAAAATGTAGACTTTATGACTTAGATTCATTTCATAGTTAGTGTACGGGAAAGAAATACACCTTCTCGTATAATCCTATCGATCAAGTCTGCGTTCCTCTGTACGTCGTCGTTCTACTACCTGTAAACACAAACGTGAGCTGGCCGGCGGGTGTGTGCCGGAAACCTCTCCGATGCCTAAGTCAGCAAGCAAGACAAGAAGGCAAAAGCTCTATGTATTCAGGGAGCAAAAGTTGCATTACCTTTCCAAATGTGATATTGGTGAGCTTATATAGGTTTTGCTTAGCACAATCCTGGTAGGACTCTTACTCCTCCATGTAGAGTCCTCCTAGGACTCATACTCCTGGAAGATAATGCTTATCCTCCAACACCTCCCTCACAGCTTAAACCAAGTGAGATGGTTTTAACATGGCCAAATTCCAATATGACCGAAGTAACCACTAGTTCGGCCCTAACTTTCCTCTCTCTTACCTCGGCTTTTATATACTAAGACCGAGCTAACCATAAGAGAGATGAGCCGAACTATCTACCGAACCAAGGCCTCTCAGGGACTTAGCACACTTCGGTTTCCATATACTACGACCGAACTATGTAATGAAGACCGAACTCTGTTACCCTGGCTCCGCTTCCCTTTCTCCTGCCTCGGCCTTACATGCAAAGGCCGAGCTACCCACAGAAGAATCAAGCCGAGCTACCATTTACTCAGGTCCTAAAGCAAGCCCAATGTACTTCGGTTCTGAACAACATGACCGAGCTAACCGAAACAAAGCGCAACTGAACTAAACTCAACAACTTACTCAGGTGGAAATCCTTTGCTTCGGACCGGACTATCACTTGTCCAGGGCCTCATCTTCTCAGCCTCTTCAATACGGACCATAGATCGGCCCACTACCCCAGCTCGGCCCAATTTAAACATAAATTACCCTCTCAGTTAGACTCCTTTAACGTCAATTCTATCTCCACTGCAAACACATTACTCCAAAACAATTGAGAATTTTTTCTAGCCATGATCACACCTCGGTAATCTAAATAATTTATTTTTTTATATCACAATATATAAATTATTCTTGTAAAAAATTAGGTTGATATGTGTGGGTGTTAATTTTTTACCACACAGCTAAACAAAGAACTTAGCTGGAGAGAACGCGACAGAATAGATTAAGCTAACCACCTGTCAATAAGAAGATGAGTATACCACGGTGATTCGTCCACCCAAGAGCACTCTGATGATCAAATCAGTCAAATAATCTCTCAAAGATATCGCACAAATACATAATGCACAAATTAAAGTGTCTCAAATAAAAGCATACCTTAGACTCACAGGGATACATCACTTTTATAATGATCAATGTCTAACTTCCCCTAGAAGTCTTACTTCATAGGACTCTATCATTTACAATGATAACATCTATCACAACTCACACTATTCAGATTAAGATGAACTTACTCAAGAGTCTCATCTCTATCCAAATAGGTAGCTTGATGTCTTCTAGGACACTAGTCCTCTATTCGAGTATCTCAGATTCCGACATTACCGCACTAAGCCTCGGCAACGTTGCAATCACCTCAACAAACATGACTCGCCCACATGACACCTCGGCCGACATCTTGAAGGCACCTTAGCCACGTGGCGTCATTTTCAAAATACTTCCCCACAACTACCCTCTAGGTTCTATTACCTCGGCAGCTAGAGGTGATGGAACCTATATCATCCGATCTTCTAACATGTCAGGTAAACAACATGCTAGAAATACTCCTTCGACCGAGATCATGACTCGTCGACATAAGAAACAAGGACTCAAATATCCACTCGTCAAGAATCAAGAACTAAGAACCACGAACCATCATGTTCTATCTCATCCAAGTTCAACATCTCAACAAAGATCGCACTACTAGTAGAGATCATGACTTGCTAGTTCAAGAACATCAAAATCTTAGTATCAACTCATCAGGAACTAAAAACAAACAAGTTATGTCCCATCCAAATTCAGCATCTCAACTAAGATCAGCATCTCAACCGAAATCATCATCTCAACCAAGATCAATATCTCAACCGAGATCGTTATCTCTATTGAGATCAACATCTTAACTGAGATCATCATATCAACTGAGATTGCATTACTAGTCGAGGTCATAGTTCGTTAGTTCAAGAACATCACGATTTGAAATCTATTATCTCAATCGTCATACCAACATCATGACGTGTCACCTTTTCATTGGTTCCCAATACATTCCATAATTGACATACGCCGCCCCATTAGACATCATCACCCATCACACATCTCCCAAGAAACTTGAATCATTAAAATCTGTCACCTCTTTCCATTCCAACAAAACATTTTCATTTTCCCATTTCGTCTTTCCCTGTGTATGTCTCTCTCTCTCTCTCTCTCTCTCTCTCTCTCTCTCTCTCGGCCTGTGCAAACCATCATCGTTGTTCTTGAAGCATTCATTGCTATGAATAGTCCATTCGTGCCCAAGGTTCAAACTTTACCAGCTAAACCAGACTAGCAGCCAAGCACTTTATTACATGCACCACGCATCAACTCACTATCTCAATAGCAGTACAAACACTGACATAGCGAAAATCTTGTAGCTAGAACCAGGAATAGGAAACACCGAGGTCCTAAGCTCCTAGCCTTAGACCTTGACAATTCTCTAATCGCCTTATCTGCGAGTAACCATTGCCGTAACCAATGAACACAATCTCACCAAACTCTTGTCGTAAAAGACCTTCTTGTTGACATCCTTGATATCGTAACTGTACAATCCACTCCATTTCCTTATAGTCAATCCAACATGCTCATGCCTCCAGCAACTCAACATTTCGGAAGAGAAGCACATAAAGAAAAAGGACCAAGTTACAGTAAAGAGCAGACGCCAAGGCCTATTAAGAAGGCCAATACTCAAATTTTTTGAAAATTTCACCAAGTATCACTTTCAAATCACTGACTCAGTCTTCATTAACTCATCTTTGCTCTCTGCACCCTAATGTGAATGTAAATACAACTTAGGTTCACATTAAGAATACATCATTTGAATCTTGTCTAAGTCTGACTTAAACAACCATGACTGAGGTCATCACGTTTGGCTCGCCCAAACTAAACACTTAAGGCTTGACCTTAGTATACCAAGAGTACTATCTACTTCTGCTTTTCACACAAATCGACCAAAACATTGCTAGTTTTGCCTTGTTTCACATTGAAACATCGCCTCATACTTAGTTCAACTCTACCAATATGGCAAGTCTAAGCTAATCGCCTTGCTCACAATGAGAACATCGCCTAATTCTTCCCTAAGTCTAACTTAGACATCCATAACCGAGGTCATCGCGTTTGGCTCGCCCAAACTAAACACTTAAGGCTTGACCTTAATGTACCGAGAGTACTAGCTGCCTCAGCTTTTCGCACAAACAGGCCAAAACATGGCTAGTTTCGCCTTGTTTCACATTAAAACATCGTCTCATGTGGGGTGGTTTGGGATGATCTAAATAAGTGCATTTTTTGACTTTTTACGAAAAGATGTGTAGAAAAGTAGAGAGGTGATGTGATGGAAAAAAGATAAAAAGATAAAAAGTGTGTACTTATTAGTACACCCCAAACAAGGCGTTAGGTCAACTCTACTAATATGGCAAGTCTAAGTTAATCGCCTTGTTCACCATGGGAACATCGCTTGATTTTTGCCTAACTTAGACATCCAAGACCGAGGCCATCACGTTTGGCTTGACCGAACTAAACACTTAAGGCTTGACCTTAGTGTACCGAGAGTACTAGCTACCTCTGCTTTTCGCACAAATCGACCAAAACGTCGGTAGTTTCGCCTTGTTTCACATTGAAACATCATTTTACACTTAGTTCAACTCTACCAATATGGCAAGTCTAAGTTAATCGCCTTGTTCACTATAAGAACATCGTCTGATCCTTGCCTAAGTCTAACTTAGACATCCATAACCAAGGTCATCGCATTTGACTCGCCCAAACTAAATACTTAAAGCTTCACCTTAATGTACCGAGAGTACTAGCTACCTTGGCTTTTCGCACAAACCAACCAAAATATAGCAAGTTTCGATTGTGAGTGTTGATTTTTGACCACACAACCAAACAGGGAATTTAGCTGGAGAGCACACGGCAAAATAAATTAAGCTAATCACCTGCCAACAAGAAGATGAGAATACCGCGGTGATTTGTCCACCCGAGGGCACTCCGACGATCAAATCAGTCAAATAATCTTTCAAAGATATCGCACAAGTACTCAATGCACAAATTAAAGCGTCTCAAATAAAAACATACCTTAAATCCACAAGGGTGCCTCATTTTTATAATGATCAATGTCCAACTTCCCATAAAAGTCTTACTTCATAGGACTCTATCCTTTACAAGGATAACATCTATTATAACTCACACTATTCAGATTAAAATGAACTTCCTCAAGAGTCTCATCTATCCAAATAAGTAGTTTGATGTCATCTAGGACTCTTATCCTCTATGAGAGAACCCGAATATACAAATCAAGTAAATAATTAAATAATAACTATTTTACAAACCTCAAATATTTTATTTGTAAATCTTAAGGTGCAAATTAAATATTACTAAACAATCTTTTAATTAATTTTAAACTATAAATAAAAATTTTATGGAAGTTCACAATTTTAATGACTATTGATAATAATTTTAATAATAGTAACAACAATAATAATAATATAGTTAGTAAGGGGTCATTTTGAAATTTTATTATAGGAGGATAAAACTCTAATGGTGAGATATCAATTCTTTTCTAAACAACCCTAGCAGTAGCCATGAGATATAGAGAAAAGAGAGGGGAAGGTGTCTTTTGTGAAGGAAATTAAAGAAGGAAAAAAGAGTTGTGCAGGCAAATATTTTTATATCTAAGCATGTATGTTGTTTTCTTTAATTAAGACCATGGTAATCATTGAGTTGCTAAAGTCATTATTTTGTGTGGATGATGGACGGTGGTGTGAAGCTAGGGGTTGGTAATGGAAAGTTTTGGGTTACAATGGTGGATGGAAATTTTGATCCCAAAATCATAAACTTTAAAAATCAAGAAAACATAGTAAGAGGATGAATTTTAAACTGAAATTTTTATAGTAGATTAATTACATAATGAATTTTATATCTGAATTTTCTCAAAATTTTTGGGAGTCAAAATCCATATAAATTGATGCGTTCAAATCTGTCCAGAAAACTAATTTAAAATAGAAAGTTTGGAAGCATCGTTCTCTTTGGGTATAGATCTGAAAATTATCAAATTAGTGTCATCAGAACTGGTTACGAGTCTAGTTTCGTAAATTTTTGGCCTTGCGTTGATTGCTCATATATACTAAGAGAACCATTAATTCTTTAAAGTGCTGTAGAAAATAATCTGTTTAGATATAATTAATTGTAGATAATTATTTTGATAAGCAAATCAAATAAAACCAATTGAGTTTGAAACTTCAAATACATTAGTTAATAGCTGGAGGGTTTTGGAATTTATTGAATAGTGTGGAGTGGGTTTTGGAATTTTTGAAGTTAGCAAATAGATTGGGAAAGCTTGTTTAAGATTATGTTTTATCTTAAAGTTAGTTTTAGATAAGTTTCGATCGAAACCCATGTCTTGGGTAAATTTAGACCATGAAGAACATGAATTTAGGTATTATTTAAGAGTAATGGTGAGTGGGGTTGAGTTGTGTTAGTGCGCTTTAGTGTGGGGCATTTAGTTTATTATTCTCTTTAGTATTTTTAAATTAGTAGTGACGTGTAGTCTTCATACTAGTTTATTATTCTCTTATACTCTATTTGAGGATTATATTATTTCGTTTTCAGGTAAGTAGTTTCATACTACATATTTTTATAAATGTTCC
The DNA here is from genome assembly GCA_025200525.1 of Camellia lanceoleosa. NCBI lineage: Eukaryota > Viridiplantae > Streptophyta > Magnoliopsida > Ericales > Theaceae > Camellia > Camellia lanceoleosa. Next base: position 31,828,253 of record CM045765.1, read on the forward strand.
CTCACTCTGAACTGTTGAAACATTTAATTGTTGTTTCAAGACTAAACTGTTTTCATAAATTATTATATTATCAATGGAATCAAATTATTTATGAAACATGTGTGAACTTGGCATACTATAAACTATTTGTTTTGGTCTCATGTTTATAATGGTGAACTACCATGTTTTGCAAAACTAATGTGTATTGATTATTGGGATCATCTGTATATTTTAGTCCAAGGAAATTATTCCAATGTATGTGTTGACTCTGGCCACTAGGGAACAGATCCGGGTTGGGCCGTGATGACTCTAGTGCTCAACGATTGTAAGGAAAAGACCTAGGTTAAGCTAAGTGACATTCAATCGGATCGTCTTAGAGAAAAGGCTCGGGTTGGCACCTTGAAGATGACTCTTAGTTCAGTATTGGATCCAACGGAGCTTATAGCCTTGAGAATTGTGTGGCATGTTACTTGTTATTTCTTGGTATCCAAAAAATTATTGGTGTTCGTGTTATAATCTGTTTTAAGTGAAAAATGTCATTTATCATGTTCTTGAGAGACATGAGTATTTTAACTGTTGAACTGTGGAACTTTCTTTTTGAAACAGATTGTCTTTACCAAACTGTATGTCAATCTAGTTTCTGTGATATATATCTTATTTTAGGATTGATCCCTGTTTTCAAAACTATATATACTATCCATGTTGCTACTCACTGAGCTATTAGCTGACTTAGTTGTTTATCATTTCTAGGTGTTGGAAGGACTTAGAGTGGACTCATGGCATAGCGAGGGCTCGATTGCACGGACCTCTAGAACATTCATTTATTTGGTTTTAGATTGTTATGTCAAGTTTGTGCATATTTCTTTTTATACTTATTAAGGTTCATTTAGGATTATTTTGATATGTGGACTGTTTATATCCCATAAGTTTAGATGGTATTGATTACGGTTGGCTTTGCCGTTTATACTTGTGACTTGTCACTGGTGGGTTTTGATTTATTTATTTCTGGGCTATCATCACATTTATTCTTTGTGATTTTGGGTTCATGTATAAGCTTACGTGTGCCTTGGGCTAAGTCCCTGTGGGCCACGGCCGGTCATACCCAGGTTTGGGGTGTGACACTCTATCCGAATATCTCGGATTTCAGCATTACCATATTGAATCTCGGCAATGTCGCAATCACCTCGGCAAACATGACTCGCCCATATAACACCTCGACTGACATCTTGAAGGCACCTTAGCCACGTGGCGTCATTCTCAAAATACTTCCCTACAATTTGATACGATAATCATGTTAGTTTATTGAATTTGTTTCCCAAAAAATTGATAAACTAGTTTTCAGATAATATTTATTGTTTATTTTTTGCAAATAAATGTTATAAATTAACATGAATATGATTATTGCATTGACTTTATTTTTTTATGAATGATCGTTGTGGTTTAAACAATGAACGATTAGAATCATCAATATGAAATCCATGGTTGGCCTTATAAACCCAAATAACAACATCCAATCCACAAGCGATAATTTTTTAAAAGGACACAAATTTAATTAAAAAAAACTTGAAAGATAATGTATATTAAGAGAGTTGTTGGGGGTAACAACCCTAATAATATTTTTTATGAAAATTATACGATAGTCTACTTTTGAATACGGTAAGCTAAATTAATATAAAATAGTAAATTGATACTTGGAAAAGAATATGTAATTTTATAATTGTATGTGTTAAAATGTAATTTAATTTATAATTATGGATCATTAATAATAATAATAATAATAATAATAATAATAATATAAATAAATAAATAAATATATGAATGATATATCTAATTACATAACTATACGTGATAACGATGTAATTTAATTTGGTATTGGGTTATCAAAAGTGTGATTAATATATTGTTTGGGGACAAAATAACACAACTACGGAATTATGATAAAAGTGGGGCCGCAAAGGAAATATGAGAAAGGTGGACAATTTGCAGGTAAACTAAGGGAAAAGCCACCTGTTAAGCCTAGTATGTAGGAAGAGTGAATCATCCATGAGGATGATAATTTAGGGGTGAGTCACTGTGTGAAGCTCAAGTATATAAAGGAATTGGAACAACAAACTAAGGTAACAAAAGGTAAATCAACGGAAATAATAGTAAAGTAGAGAAGACTTGGAAAGATCGGAGAAAATAGCAATCGACATTAAGGTGAGTTGTATTATATCTTGAGCTATCATAAATTATTTTTTTGTAAATTATGCTTATAAATTATAGTAATATTTTTAATTATATTATTTATTTTATGAACTTTATTTTGTATAATAAAGAGAAACGCATAGATATAACTATTTATTAAATATATTTTTGAGCAACTATTTTATAAGTACAACCACAGAGGTTCTATGCCTTAGGGGATTTAAATAACCATTACCTCTCTGATTAGTCACTTTGTGACACTCTGTCTATCATAGATCCACTGACCCTTTGATTTCTGGTGTAGAGCAAAGTGCTGTGTGGACTTAAGTGCTACACTATGATAGGAGCCACCTCTAGAATCCATATGAGTCATCTCTTGAGTCCATATATCTGTTCTGTTCCATTCTGTACCGTGGTTATAACTATTTTGTTTATATAATTTCTGTATTATACGTCAAATGATTTTCGTATTATATATTCTGTATTTTAATACCAAACTATTATCTGTTTAGCCCAATAATTGTCCATAGTGACTTCTATACACTTATACTCTTAATATAATATTTCTCACTCTGCCATGTGCTTATAGTTGTTAACCACTTTCAGGTAACGGGTCAAGATCTCGTGTAGGTAGGCACAAAGCACTTTATAGACATAGTTCAGCTCTGACAACGTAATTAAATAGAAGCTCCAATGTATATATATTTTTGTTATGAATAAACAAAGTTATGGGCATCCTTTTATTTTACTCTGCTGCACTATTAATTTGTTATGACTTTAGTTATTATCTTGTCGCGATGCTGAACCTTTGGGTACTGGGTTTGAGTCGTGACAAGTGGTGTACAAATAGAACCACCTACTATTCCCATCTCGTCACCGTCACCGTCACCGTCACCGCTACCGCCATTGCCACCACTGTTAGAACTACTAAGACAATTAACCATAAAGAATATTTTTTACAAAAAATATTAATATTTCTCAAAAAATATTTTTTATAAAAAAAATTCTTAAATAAAATATTTTATGTTAAAACAAACAAATAAATATATTTTTTCTAATAAAAAAAAAGAAATGAAAAAACATTAATGGCCAAGGTTTATGTGGGCAACTATTTTGTGAACGATAGCACGTGGCTAAGGTAATGTCGAAGTGTCAGCCAAGGTGTCACATGGCTTAGTCATGCTGCCGAGATGATCTCGGCTAGGCCAAGGTTATCTGTGGAGATATCAGAATTCGAGATAAGTAGATAACGGACAAGATTCCTAGAATAGGGAAGGATCTCAATCTAGATAAAGATAAGACTCAAGAAGAGTTTTATTTCTATCTAGATGAGGGTCCAAGATGAGCATTGAGTGTAGTCCATTGAAGTGAGGCTTCTAATGGGATCAGGTCACTCCTGGTTATAAAAGCAAGGCACCCTCGTGGGTCTGAAGTAAGTTCTTTCTAGTGAGTTTAAGCACAATTTGCTATCTTTGAGAGATATTGAGGCCTCGTTTGGGGAGTGGCTATTTTAGCCAAAAAGTCAAAAAGTTACTAAAATTTGTCACATCACCTCTTTACTTTTCTATACATCTTTTCGTAAAAAGCCAAAAGGTTACTAAAATAGCATGTTCCCAAACGAGGCATGATTACTGACTTGATCGTCGGAGTGTCCTCGGGTAGACGAACCACCACCGAATTCTCATCTCCTTGTGTATTTTGTTAGGCTTAATTATTTTGTCAGTGCTCTCCAGTTGAGTTTTCCTTTTGGTTGTGTGGTCAGAAATCAACACCCATAATTTGGCACCGTCTATGGAAACTTATGGAGAATAAATGGCCAACAACGAACAAGAAGAAAAGATTGGGAATGACATCCACAGTGAGAGTGGTGAGCATGCAGATCCCAACGTCAGGGAAAAAAAACTGCAATGAAGGAGCACAGGATCCGAATCCTAAGGAGAAGGACGTCAACAAAAAGGGTAACGCCCCGAAGAAATCTGGCCGAGATGAGTATTACAACGAAAGTGGTCTCTAGGTATGGAAGGATAGATGCCTAAGGAGGGACGGTGAGATAAAATGGATGGCAAACAAGTTAGCAAACCTACAGTCGGTTGCCAACTTCATGATGCAGAATAACGTAATACAACCACCGTTCCCGTTGCAAGACACGCTAATACCAGCGGCCAAGACTAATGCCCAAAAAGAGGGGCATAAAACGGTCCCAGTAATCCTGCAGCATGGCAAGGAAAATGAGCACTCACATCGGCCGTCACGGGATGTTGGGTGAGTAAAGTCAGTAAAAGATGAGTCACAGAAGACACCACGGACCAAGGGGACCTATGTCAAAGAACCTCGGCATATCCAGAGGAAAGACCTGTGTTTTGATACAATGAATGAAGAAAAGTCCAAGAGAACACACAATGACACCGGGAGCAGCGCACCAAAAATGTTGAAATCAGTTGATAGTCGAGCTCTCGGTCAAACAAAGGAAAACTTGAGAGACTACCTCCAAAGGAAGCGACACAATGCTGAGATCACATCCCCTGTCAAGCTGAGGACACTGTTCTTAGTGGAGTTGGATATATACAAGGCCCCAAAAAGGTTCCACATGCCGAGATTCCAAATTTATGATAGTAAGTTTGATCCGAACTTTCATGTCGGCTTATATTTAAATTCAATGGCTTTGTATAGCGGGAATGAGCAATTGTTGTGCAAGGTGTTCCCCTCATCTTTTCGAAAAATCGCATCGGATTGGTTCCACAAGTTGCCAAAAGGAACTGTGAAGAGTTGGAAAAGCCTAGCTAAGATGTTTGTGGCCAGGTTTGTTATAAAAAAGTTGCAACCACTAAGGGTTTCTACTCTGGCGTTCATGTCTTTTAAGAACAGCCTGGATGACGAATGACCTCTTTGGAAATCACTGGCAAAAACTCTACCAAAAAGTATAAAGAAACTCATAGCACGGATCAAAAGGTATGCCAGAGTAGAAAAGGACATGCAAGGGACGAAGACACCGAAATAGGAAAATAGAAACAGCTCACTGAAGCGAGGTCGAGGTACTACGGGTTTTAACAGGCAGGAGACAAGGTTGAGGGCTGCACAGGCAGTCGTCGCTATATTTAGGATCCCGGCCTATAAAGTTTTGGAAAGGATTAGGAACCAACCGTTGTATTATAAAACGTCAAAAAATATCCCTGACGAGTTTATAGAAAGGTGCCTTGGGAAGCATTGTGCTGACCATAATGAGGATGGGCATTTGACTCAAAGATATAGGGCTCTAAAGATACACTTGAAGGATCTGGTCAGACAGGGTCACCTGAGAAATCTAGTAGTCGAAGCCAGGACAAGGGAAGAGAAAGCAAGGCTACCCCAAGCATCGACAGCACCACTTCCACCACCGCTACTACTGCAAGCAGATGGACCTCAGGTGATCAATGTGATTCACTCGAAGGTTAATGAGAATGATGTATGTAAGGAGACTCAGAGAGTGAGGCACTTGCAACATATGTATCAGGTCCAGCAAAAGAAGCCTAGGACAAATGAGTATCGGAGACCAATTATTTCTTTTACTGAGGTAGACCTGGATATGGTGCAACAGCCACACACGATGCCCTGGTGATTACATTGAAGATTGGAGAGTGCCAAGTGAGACGCATACTGGTTGATTAAGCTAGTTCTTGTGACATCATGTATGTTAGATGTTACAAGGAGCTTGGACTTCACCCCGATGATTTGGAACAATCCAACAACCCGATGGTTGGATTCAACGGAATGCCGACGTGGCCTTTAAGAGCCATGAATTTGGAGGTGCAGGTAGGCACCAAGAAAGTAAGCATAGATTTTACAGTGATTGACACATTCTCCCCTTACAATGTTATCTTGGGTAGACTGTGGTTACATGCAATGAGGGTTGTTCCCTCAATATTGCACCAACTGTTGCAATTCTAAACAGAACATGGGATTGAGGAGGTCAGAAGGGATAAGGTGCAGGCAAAAAATTACTCTATGGCAGCAATGAAATCCACCTGCAACGTGTGAGAAACAAAGACAGTAGAAATTACCGACAAGGACATGGAGGTCCTAGATGATGTCGGCAAAGAACCAACCGACAAGAGTGGGGAAGCTTTGAAGAAGATTCTGGTCTAAGAAGATAATGGAGAGCACTTCTTTCTTCTCAGCTTAGGCTTAGCCGAGGAAGAAGAAAGGGAGTTAGAGGCTTTCTTGCGAGCAAGCATAGAACTGTTTACCTGGACGCCCTACGAGATGCCTGACATTGACCCCGAGGTCACCTGTCATAGGCTCAATGTAGACAGATCAGCTAAACCTGTAATCCAGTGGACAAGGAGGTCGGTATTAATACATGCAGGGGCAATTGAGGAGGAAGTGGACAAACTATTGGAAGCCCAAGCCATTTGGGGAAGTGAACTACCCTACCTGGCTGTCCAACACAGTGGTAGTGAAAAAGAAGAACAACAAGTGGAGGGTCTACGTGGATTTCACCAACCTGAATAAGGATTTCCCTAAAGATAGCTTCTCTCTGCCTAAGATCGATCAGCTGGTGGATGCCACATCTGAGCATGGAAGGATGAGCTTCCTAGATGCCTATAGAGGATACCACCAAATAGCGATGTATTCCTCTGACGAAGAGAAAATGATATTCATCACTTCAAAAGAGCTGTACTGCTACCGGGTAACGCCTTTTTGGGTTAAAGAATACAGGGGCAACCTACAGAGGTTAGTGACCAAGATGTTCAGGCATCTGATTAGGAGAACAGTAGAAATCTACATCGATGACATGGTCGTGAAGACTAAGGAACTAGGGAATCATCTAGCAGACTTACAAGAGGTTTTTGATATCCTAAAAACATATCGGTTTTGGCTCAATGCCTCCAAATGTGCATTTGGAGTTGGATCTGGTAAGTTTCTGGAATACTTGGTCACTAGGAGGGGCATTGAAGCAAGCCCAGACCAAATCAAAGCCATCATTGACTTGAAAAGCTTAACATTAGCTAAGCAAGTCTAGATTCTGACCGGTAAGGCAACAACCTTGAATAGATTTTTCAGCCAAAGTTCTAATAAATGTAAGCTATTTTTTAATTATTAAAGAAAGCCACAAATTTTTTGTGTATAGAAGAGTGCGAAGTCGCCTTGGCCAACTTGAAAAAGTACCTGACAACAGCTCTAGTTCTGTTAAATCCAATACTTGGAGAAGAATTGTTCCTATACTTGGCAATTTCAGATCACACAGTAAGTGTAGTGGTAATCCGAGAAGAGGAGGGAGAGCAAAACACAGTATACTATGTGAGTAAAACCCTAGAAAGTACAGAAACCAGTTACTTGCCCCTAGAAAAATTGACACTAGCCTTGGTGATGGCTTCCAAAAAGTTGAATCACTACTTCTAAGCCTACAAGATTGTGGTGCTGACTAAACATCCCCTAAAGTCCCTATTGCAGCATGGAGATCTAACAGGCAAAATAGCCAAATAGGCAGTGGTGTTAGGCTAATACGACTTGGAGTTCAGGCTTAGAACAGCAATCAAGGGCTAGGTGCTGGTCGACTTTTGTGGACGAGTTCACTCTTGGCGCAATCCCAAGGCAGACGCCAGTGAGCCGTTGCTTAAGATGTCCAGAGGAGCAGGAAGAGACCCAAGTGGGGCCAAAGGACCCCATTCCAGCAAAATAGAAGATAGTAGAGAAACCAAAACCCTGCGATATCTACATCGACGACTCCTTCCGCCTGTTTGCTAATGGAAGTTCAAACTGTCAAAAAGCAAGGGTAAGAGTGGTGTTGGTATCACTAGATGAGCGAATGATTGAGTAACTTATTCGTTTGGGGCTCAAGGCCTCAAACAACGAAGTAGAGTATGAGACGCTGATTGTAGGGCTAAAACTAGCAACAGCCATGGAAGCCAATGAAGTGGTAATCTTCTGTGACTCCCAATGGGAGAGTATGCAGCCCGAGATAAAATGATGATAGCCTATGTCAAGGAGGTTGTCAAGCTGCTAACACTATTTGAAAATTGACGGCTACAACAGGTTAACTAAGATGACAATAGTCATGCCAACGACTGGCTAACTTGGCCAGCGCTATGAAATCAGGTAATGCTAGGACAATAATGGTTAATTATTTGTCAGACCCTAGTATAGAGCCTCTAATAACGGAGTATGAAGCAATGTGTGTAGAAATGGGTCCTAGCTGGATGGATGCCATAGTTGTGTTCCTCAAAGAAGACAGACTACCAGACGACCGTAAAGAGGCACACAAAACCAAGTTAAAGTCAACTAGGTTCTGCCTATCAACAAAAGGCCATCTATACAGAAGATCCTTCGCTGGACCTCTATTCTGGTATGTGCACCCCTCTCAGGTAAAGGACTTTTTATATGAGGTCCATGAAGGAGTTTATAGAAGCCATGCAGAGAGTAGTTCACTGGCCCACAGAGCCATATCCCAAGGATACTGGTGACCATACATGCAGAAGGATGCCGAAGCTTACGTGAGAAAATGTGAGAAGTGTCAAAGGTTCGCACCTTTGATACATCAGCCAGCAGCAAATCTGAACCCAGTGTCCAGTCCTTGGCCGTTTGCCCAGTGAGGCATGAACCTAGTAGGACAACTGCCCCAGGCATTTGGATGGAGAAAGCTCTTGTTAGTAGCCACATACTACTTTACAAAGTAGGTAAAGGTTGAACCCCTTATGAAAATTCGAGATATTAATGTGAAGAACTTCATCTGGAAGAACATCATCACTAGATTCAGAATCCCAAGGGTCATAGTAGCAGATAATGGTATCTAGTTTGACAGTAAGCTAATCAAGAGCTTTTGTGCAAAGTATAAGATTAAGAACTATTACTCTACTCCTAGCTTCCCTCGGAGTAATGGTCAGATAGAAGCATCCAACAAGACCATCTTGGATGGGATCAAGAAGAGGCTGGAAGTAGCCAAGGGAAAGTGGGTAAAGGAATTGCCTAATGTGTTGTGCGCATATTGGACTATGCCAAGAAAATCAACTAGGAAGTCTCTTTTGCTATAGCATATGGCACTGAAGCAGTCATCCCACTAGAGGTCGGCATCCCCGGAATCAGAACCCAGGGAGTGGAGAATGGGACCAACGAGGCTTTCTTGGCCCGAGATCTGGATCTTTTGGAAAAAAGAAGAGAGAGAGCAGCAATTCGGCTGAGAGCATACGAGCAACAACTTGTTAGGGTTTACAACAAGAAGGTCAATCCAAGGGAGTTCAACCCAAGGGAGTTCAAGGTTAGGGACCTCATCCTAAGGAAAGTTGTCGGCAATAAGAAGGAACCTAGGGAGGGCAAGCTTGGCCCAAACTAGGAAGGACCATATTGTATCATCTCAATTGTCGGCAATGGAGCATATCGGCTAAAAGACAGTGATGGCAAGGAATTGTCAATACCCTGGAACACTTGCAATTTGAAGTTTTTCTACCATTAGTTTTTTGCTTTTTGAGATTCATGTAATGATTTTATTAGCTGAAGTCTTAATAAAATGCTAACTTGATTATGTTTTTATTATTGTTGAAAAACTCATGCGATAAGACTAAAAGTCTTATGACGATGTTCCCATGGTGAACATAACAAATAACTTAGACTTATCACATGGTAGAGTTGAATTATACTTACCATATGATAGAGTTGAACTAAGTTGGCGATGTTTCCGAATGAAACATGATAAGTAACTTAGACTTATCACATGGTAGAGTTGAATTATACTTACCATATGATAGAGTTGAACTAAGTTTGTGATGTTTTCTGAATGAAATATGACGAATAACTTAGACTTATCACATGGTAGAGTTGAATTATACTTACCTTATGATAGAGTTGAACTAAGTTGGCGATATTTCTGAATGCAACATGACAAATAACTTAGACCTACCACGACAGCACAGTTGAACTAAGTTTAATCTAGTCAGATTAACAGAGATACCGAAGTAGAAAACCTCAGCTAAGATTTGTTTGAATCAGACTTCGGCAAAAATTGAAGATACATGCTTAATGTGAACGTAAGAGGTACTTAGGTTCACATTACGGGGCATGAAATGAGAATAAGCATAACACTTGTGAAATTTTCACTAATTTCAAGTTGAAATTATAATAACACTTGTGAAATTTTTTAAAATTTCACCCGAGATCGTTGATAAGACGAACTACCCGAGATAAGTTAATCCAAGATGGGAGTACTATTTTACACCCGAAGTGTAATTGACCAAGATACCCCGCCAAGGTGTTAGACTTGAAAGTGTGAAGTCTTGCCAGAAGACAGCAAGTACAAGTAAAGAGAGAACACTTGTAAAAATGTTTTAATAAAATATGTTTTAGTGTTGTTTGGCCGAGATCACAGTAAAAGATGAACTCCGAGGTAAATTAGTCTGAGATGACCAACTAAGGGTGCACCCAAGATGAAATGGATCTGCGGTGCTACATGTCAGATGTATTCTAATCCGAAGTGATTACACAGTTAAAGTGTACTTGGAAGAATTGCAATAAAAATTCTAAGTATGGAGACATGCATAACATAAGAGCGAAGAAGTAAATATACACAAAGGAAGCATTCAACACTTAGACAAAAAGAAGATTTACATTCAAAAAGACAACTTGTTCAGATACAAAAAAAGGCACATCGGCCAAACAAAAGCAAACATCGTTCACAAGCAAGAAGATTACAAGTAGTGAAAAGAGAAAAGTTTAAAGAAAAGAAAAAAAATCCTAAGTACATGAGTCTTTGATATTTTCCTCAGACTGACCTACCTCGACAATTAGCATTGTTTTAGCCTTGGCAGTCAGTTGGGCAGATTTTTCAGCTTGAATCTCGACATCTATTTCGAGTAAAGTCTGGTCAAGACTCTCCTCGACGGAAGCGATCTCGGCTTCAGAAGTGGCTTGCATAGTAGATGTGTCTTTGGGGACCTCATTATCATCATCTTGAGCCGAGTCTAGGACTTGATCATTCAGAGTAGAGGACTTGGCCCCAGCGATGACCTCAGACTCACCATCTTCCTCAGCCTCGGCATCTTCTTCATCACCATCTTCCTCGGACTCGGATGGAGAAGGAGGGAATGGAACCTCCAGTTGACTAATGTCCCGAAATGGCTAGTCAACGGGAGCCGACAATTTGTTGAGGACAGCCACCTAATCCAAGTAATAGCCTCTGTTACATGCTTCATTGACTTGAGCCTTGTATTGATCACGAACATCAGCTTGGCCCTCGACGTAAGTCTTCTCATCAGCAGCCGTTATTTCGGCTTCCTTCATCTCCAGCGCCTCGGCTAGTTTGGCCTCGACCTTGGTAACCTTTTCTTGAGCCTCGGCGTACTTCGCCTCAGCTGCCTTAGCTCGCTTATCAGCCTCTTTCGCCGCAGCCTCGGCTTTGTGCTGCTCAACCCTAGTAGCCTTGGCCTTGTCCAGCAGACTCCAGTTGCTAGTCTCGACATGATTTAGTGAGGAAAGGAGCTTGGCAGCTTTGGGTTTTCTTTACCAACTCTTTCCTTACCATCTCGGTCTTGACCACATATAAACATGCATGTTGGATGGCCTACATTTGAAAGCTTAAAAAGATGTAGTAGGAAACTTACCAAAACAGAATGCTGCATCATAAGGCCAAAGTTCTCGTACTCATGAAGATCGGCCATATGATTCATGTCTACAGGAAGGAACTCAACCATTGACAGGGCGGCGCCGACCTCCACGTTCTTGATCACACTATCGCCGGTTGTCAGAGGTCGGTCTCCAACCATGACCTCGAGCGCCCAGGTCTGATTGCGGAGGAAACTACTGTTAGTCTCTGGGTGATCGGGCCTCGGCTTCTTTAGAGATGGGGCGTCGGATGTTGCAGCCTCAGCTAGTCTCTTCTCGGCATCAGAAGCGGTCTTCTCGATCTCGGCTAGCTTTGAGATCGGCACAGTGTCCTCAGAATCAACTTGGGTTGCAGTGGCTTTTGTCTTAGCCCTCTTTACTCTTTTTTGTTTTGGCTTGGTTTGGAATTAGGGATGGCAATTTAAACCCGGCCCGATGGGGACCCGATCCCCCGACCCCGAAATAAGTGATTTTTTCCCGAAAAATATCCCTGCGGGGACGGGGATGGTATTAAAAAATCACTCCCCGATCAATTTCGGGCCGGGGACGGGGATAAGGTCGTCGGCCCCGGCCCTGGAATTTTTCCGACTCATCCCGCCTCTGTATCTCTTTCTATTATATAAATATTAATTGTATTATATAAATATTAGTTGTACTTTTCATCTCAACTCTCTCAGATGATCTCATTTCATATTCATTTCCTCTGTGTCTCTCTCTCTCACCGACCGTGGCCCTCATCTCTCTCTCCCTCAAATCTCAGACTCAGTCTCATCTCTCTCCCTCCCTCTCCCCCTCTCCCTCCGTCCATGAAGCGTTCCACCGTCAACTCCCTCCGTCTGTGAAGGCTTCACGGTGAAGCCTTCCGTCCGTCAGATCGTGAAGCTTTCCGTCAGATCGTGAACCCTCTCCCTCTCCCTCCGTCCGTGAAGCCCTCCGTCCGTCAGATCGTGATTCGTGAAGAAGAAGAAGAACAGATCTAAAGAAGAAGAACAGATCTGATTGTTGTATATATATATAATCTGTATATATATATATCTATGATTTTTGATGATTGTTATATATATCTGTATATATATATATATTTTTGATGATTGTTATATATATATATATCTATGACGTTTTTTTTTTTTTTTTTTAATCTTCTTTATGAGATGTTGAGCTCACTGAGATGTTGAGATTTGTTGATGTTGTGTTTTTGGCCAGGGATTTTCGGGGTCGGGGAAACCCGATCCCCGTTAGGGGATGGGGGTGGGTTCCCCGACGGGGACGGGGACGGGGGGAAGTTCTGCCATCAGAGATCGGGGACGGGGAGGGTGATCCCCGGCCCCGCCCCGCCCCGTTGCCATTCCTATTTGGAATAGAGAATAAGAGGATTGAACAGTCACCACCCCTGGAATGTTGGCAAGGAGGTCTTCAACGACTGCTGGTTTGTGACCTATCTCGTTGGCTGTTAATACAACAGTAACCTTAGTGCCAAAATGAATTGCTGGAAAGGCAATAGGTGGGTTTGAGGGGTCAGTCATCGAGAACTAGAGACCTCAGCGTCTTCTATTTCAAGTTCTACCGGCAAGAGTTGGTGGATCTTGGCATCGACGTTAGTGTTGGCGTTGGGCTGGAGGGATCAATTGGGGGGGGCAGAGATGGATGGCTAGCCTACTGGATCCGATGTGGAGGCTTGGTCTGGTGTTGGTGATGAATCAACTGGTGGATTGGTGGCAGAAAAAGGCATTACGCTTCTTTTGGAGACGTCAAGCAAAGGGCTCTGATACGTCAGTATCTAGTTTATTAGGATTGTACCTTGCGAACTTCAATTGGTAAGCCAAGAAGGCGAACCAGGTCCTTGCTTGGCACGTATGTGTGCCGAAATTTCTTTTCTGGCTAAGGAAGGGCTGGAAAAACAAAAGAGAGAATATTAGAATAGATAAACAGAGAGGTTGTGAGATAAGGCAGTAAAAAAAAGGACTTTGGGGAGAGGGAACTAAGTCCTTACCCTTGTCATCTCTAAAAACTTCACGGCGTAATGGAAAATGTGGAGCTCATCATCTGGCGTGAACTCCCAATTGCCCAAGACAATTAGGTAGTCGTTTGCTGCGCCCTTATTGGAATCCGGAATGTCGGCTATTAGCTTGTACTGTGTGGATCTCGGCTTGAGGTAATATGTGTAGCCAGTGTTGGTATTACGGCCACACATAGTATAGCAATATTGGATATCGAATAGGGTTATTCTAGCATTCTACCTACGTGCCAACTCAACAATGCCATTGATAATCCTAAAGGAGTTAACGGCCAGCTGCATGGGATTGAGTTTATAATAGTGGAGAACTTCCTTGAAGAGAATGTCGAGGGAAAATCTAACTCCGCCCTTAATGATGGAGACTACGAAAAAGGGCATGTAGTCCTTCCCAGGCATGATAGAGTCATCCTCTCCAGCCAACCGAAGTTAAACGTCAACTGGAATAGAAAACTCTTGCCTAAAGTATTCTAGTTTGGAAAGGGTGTCTACTCTCCACCTGAACATACCCATTATCTCGGCTAAAGTGGATTCGGTAGTAGATTTTTGGTAACAGGCTTGGTAAAGGTTTAGAGAGCTCGGCTAAACAACTCAAGAAGGGTTTCTGGTGGCCTAGATGGGGTTCTTGTTTTAGTTTTCCTAAAAAATAGGGTTCTAGAGCAAATCCCAAGCCTAGGGCTACGGAAATAAGAATCGAAGGCAAGAATCTAGAAAATGCACCAAGAAAACATAAAAAAAGTGTGATTCATAACCACAAAAAAGAAATGGGGAACAAGAAACCAGATTTTCATGCACAGAACAGCCAGATTCATGAACATTAAGTGGGTGTGTGCAAATGTGCAGTAACAATACTATTAAACACTATAAATACAGTGATGAACTTCAAAAAACAAGACAAATTCAAGAACAGAAAATGACTCATACTGTTCAGAACATGAAAAATAGCAAAAAACAAAGTACAACTATGAATACAGATGCAAATTCCACAATAACAGAGACGGAGTGGAACATGTGGCAAAATTCCAAAGGAAGATATATTGAAAAACATGGCCAGAAATTAAAAAGAAGAACATAAGGACTTACCGAGTGAAGCCGACAAAAAGGATGTCGGAATGAGGCTTGCCAGAGACAGATGACGTGAGTAATCAAAACCAAATGACGAAAAGCTAGCCGAAGGAGATGATTGAAGCAGTTGCAGAGAGATCGAAGAAACAGCGATGATGGATTGAAAAGCTTTAGAGAGAGAAAATTTGAGCAAAGAGAGAACGAAAGAATGAAAAGTGAAGAGACGGAGCGAGAAGTGAAATAATTTTGTCAAAAATGTAAAAAGGCGGCAAAACATAATAAAGGCCTTGGACGACGTGCTTGTCAGGCGAAGTAAGCAGAAATGACGTGACCTGATAGCGCGTATCAGGTACAAACCAGTGAAAAAGAGACACATGGAGGAAATGGTTGAAATGACTGTGCGTGACAGCTCATGCACAGTTAGAACTCTTGAAATTCTTGAATTAGCATGGTCATAACCTCGGCTAGAGGAGCGATCTCGGCTAAGATGCTTAAAGAACATGATTCTTGGTTCTTGATCCTAGATAAAGTAGCCAGCTGATTCTTGGTTATCTGAAACCGACGAGTCATGATCTCGGTCGAAGAGAAGAGTGAATTTAGCGGACATGCTATATTGACAAACGATATAGGATCCATCACCCCAGGTGGCTGAGGTAATAGAACCTAAGAGACAATTGTGGAGAAGTATTTTGTGAATGACAACACGTGGCTAAGGTGACACCGAAGTGTCAGCCGAGGTGCCACGTGGCCTGGTCATGTAGCCGAGATGATCTCGGCTAGGCCGAGGTTATCTGCGGAGATATCGAAATCCAAAATAAGCAGATAAGGGACAAGAGTCCTAGAATAGGAGAGGATCTCAGTCTAGATAAAGATAAAGCTCAAGAAGAGTTTTATCTCTATCTAGATGACGGTCCAAAATGAGCATTGAGCCTGAGTCCATTAAAGTGAGACTTCTAATAGGATAAGGTTAATGCTGGTTATAAAAAAAAGGCACCCTCGTGGGTCTGACGTAAGTTCTTTCTTGTGAGTTTAAGTACAATTTATTATCTTTGAGAGATATTGATTACGGACTTGATCGTCGAAGTGCCCCCAGATAGATGAACCACTATCGGATTCTCATCTTCTTGTGCAATTTGTTGGGCTTAATCTATTTTGCTAGTGCTCTCCAGCTGAATTCCCTTTTTTAATTGTATGATCGAAAATCAACACCCACAGTTTACATCAAAGAATCAAACGCACATATCAAAGGATTATTCACATAATGATGGTAGCACACTGATTTTGATGTAGATATTGACCATAGGACTTTTGAAAGGCTTTGATTAACTAAATTTTTGTATTGTCCATGTCACATTCAATACTAGGGGTGAGCAGCGGATATATCGATCCGCCAAAACCGACCGAACCGAACCGATCCGCCGCATTTTGGACGGATGCGTGATGACGAGCGGACGGTTGCGGATTGATTTTCTCCAATCCGCCAATTTGGCGGACGAATGGCGGATTTGAGATTTCTTTGGCCGCAACCAAACCGCCAAACCGCGAGCACCCATAATAATTTATAAGACTTTATGTTTTCAATTTGTTTAAATATTTTGTTTGTGTTTTCAATTGAAAAAGAGTTTAAATATTTTATTGAAAAAAAGTTTTCAACTTGAATATATTTTTTTAATTGAAAAAAATAAACGTATTATTTATCTATATTTTTTTGTTTTTAAATTTAACTCTAAAAATAATAAATAGAAAATATGATATATGCTGTTTGGTTTTTGTTTTCAAAAACATATACAGATGTAACAATATAGAGACATACAATATCTACTAATGCCCTGTTCATGGTTTTGGTGGTTTGAATTGTTATTATATTTTAAGAATCACAGATTGTAATACTTTATATGGATGAATCATGCTGTGATTGTAATATGTGGATGAGCCATGCAGTGATTGTGATATTCTAAAGTTTCAAACTTTCTTTTTTTAGATGAGACATATAGTAATTGTAATAGTTTTTTAAGTCATTGACTATAATACTTTCTTTCTTTCTTTTTTTTTTTTTTTTTTTTTTTGAGGAAGTGCACAAGTTGAATTATGTTGAAAATTTATAAAATCTTAAACCGCCAAACCGATTCGCATCCATCCGCCAAACCGCCAATCTGATCAATCCACATCAGCCGAATTGGCGAACAGATGCGGATTGATTTTCTCCAATCCGCCAATTTGACGAACGGATGGCGGATTGGAGGTTCCGTGGCCGCAACCGACCCGCGCCCACCCCTATTCAATACATTAAAAAACTTTATTATGAAAAAATAAAAACATTAGAAAAAATTGTATGGGTTTTTAATTCATTGATATTGCTATGGCTATATTTGGGAAGTAAGTTTGGCTTAAAATAGTTATATAAGATAAAATTGACTATTTTAATCAAATATAATAAAATGTCACATCTATCTCATAATCATTTTATTTTTTCTCTTAAAAAAATAAAAAAATATATCTCAAACGAAACTTTTTAATCCCCATTTAAAATAGTTAAAAAATTAAAAGATTGAAAAGTCGCACATCCCAAACGAAGCTTATATGTGCATGCTTCATCACCTTTGACCTTTCTACGCTTTGATTTGAGCCAACAGATTCACATGTACACTCAACGTTAATGTTTAACTTGTTACATCCCTCGTAGCCTAGCTGGCCACAAGTTGGTTTTTGTGTATTCATGGATAAGATAAGAAGTTTAAATTCAAAGGGTCCAAATTAACTGCCATAACTTGATTGAAAAACCATCCAACTATATTAGTTTAGAAGACTAATACCTATTTTGGGAAGTATATTAAAAGTTAATTTTTTAAACTTTTTTAAAAAAAAATATGTACAAAAGTAGAGAAGTGATATGACTAAAAAAATTTAAAAGCTAACTTTTAATCTTATTCCCGAAATAGCCCAACTATCTTCTTTTTTCTGATGAACTCAATAAATTGAAAAGGTAATAATTATTAAATAGATTTTTTTTTTTTTTTATGAAATATATGAAGTGCCTGACAAAATAAATGATTTGAATCATTAAAAAAGAACTCATAGTGGACCCCATAAATCCAAATAAAAGGAATCCACCTCCAAAATGATGAAACACTTTTTTTTTTCTTTTTTTCTTTTTTTGAGTCATCCTAACGTTACTCTAATTTATAGCTAATGAATACATGGATACATGTATGTATGTATCAAATTAAATATATGACATTAAAATAATCGAACCCGCATCTCAAGTTGGAGAAAAGTTTGATTTTGGCAGCAACTCTTTGAGTCCAAATCCTCATCCGCCCATACCTGCGGCCTGTCTTGCGACGCCCCAAACGACGTCGTTTTGGGGCGAGATTTCAATTATAAAAAAAAAAAAAAAAGACAGAGCATGAGCAGCAGAGTAAGAAGAAGAAAGAAAGGGAAAAAAGAAAGAGAGAGAAGAAGAAAGAAGGCACCACCGAATCAAGGCCGATCGTCTGCTGTCGATTGTTCACCGCTCACCGAATCGCTGAGTCGATCACGACATCGATTGAATTTTTAATTTGAAGTAGTTTTTTTGGTTTTTTTTACTGGATTTGTATGTAAGATATGAACTATTCTCATACACTTTGTTGGATCTAATGTTTGACTGTTTGTATTGATCTAATTTTTATTAATTTTGATTTATCATCTAGGATGTTCAAGTGTTATTCTGTATATATATACACACATACATCTCCGATTTTTTAACCTCAAATTTTATTTTATTTTTTGAATTGTTATTGGTGTTATGGGTGTTTGAAGTGTTTGTATTGTTGTTCAAAAATTTGAGATGCATATATACATCTGGTGTTTGAAGTGTTTGTATATATATCTAAGATCTATGTATTGAAGTGTTTGTATTTTTGTTTGTATATAGTGTTTGTATTGTTGTTCAAAAATCTAGTTATTGATGTTCAAGTGTTTGTCTTGTTCTGGGTCTTCTCCTCTCTCTCTTCCTCACTGCTTCTTTCTTTTTCCTCTTCTCTGATTCTGATTATGTGTTTTCGTTTTTTTTTTTTTTTTTTGGAAATTTGCCCCAAAATGATGTCGTTTTGGGGCATCGCAGGGAACTACTGCAGGAAAACGCGGCAGAGGATCTGGATTCACAACGCTTCTAGATTTTGGCCTCTTTTTGTATATATTATTTATATAAAAAAAATAGTCAAATTAATTCGATAATTATAATATATGAATTCATCAATTTTGTTTTTAAAAAAATAATGAAAAAAAAAACATATTGTTTTGAAAATAGCCATTAATTTTTTATTAAAGAATTGATAAAAAGTGGTTACAATTATTAGATGGCCTATAAATAATTTACATAAATATATAAAAAATAATGATTTAAATTATGAAAATAATATTCATGAAAGAACCCACGAATCCAACTACACATATTGAATTTTTCTCTAATTACAGACAAATTTGAGACAAACTATATCCTCAAAAGTATGATCTAGGTTTTCAACCGGCAAACATATCCAAATCCAACTAAGAAATTGAATCGTCAACCATGTAACATCATGTAAACACATTCAATACAATATGATACATATTTAATGCTTACATTAATGTGTAGTGGTTGACTTAAGCTTTTAGATTTTTCACCCTTATCTTGTTATATATCTCTAGACGAGACCAAGAAGATTGCAGAGAATCAATATAATTTTTTGACGGAAAATGAGAAAGAAAATTATACAACTGAGAAAGAGAAAATGATAGGTCACATTTGATACGGCACAGCTTTGCATGGTAACACCAATTTATTACTTCAGTAACTCGTTTTGTTCATGCATATCATGCTAAGGTGGGGGAAATACTAGTATAGAGCATAATAATGTTAGAAATTCTAAAAATTTTACCAAACGTCTCAGATTATGTAAGACATTTAGTAGAATTTTTAGAATATCTAATATTTTTATTTGAAGCATGATAGCACCATTTAAACATACTACCTTTGCTGAAAAAAATGAGTCATTTACTCCCTCAATTTCAAAGTGAGAGACTTAAAAAGAAAACTAACTGTTAAGAGTTTGTAGGGTAATAGTTATATTTATTATTTTCTGTTTATAATTACAAAAATTTTGAAAATTATAATAAAAACTCATTTAGTATCTATTTTTGTTTTCAAAAGCTTATGAATTGCTTACAAAATTTATTAGATTTTTGTAACAATAAAATAGTTGATTTCACTTGTTTAATATTAAAATTGTCCATTATTCCTTCACCATTCTCCCACTATCTCTAGCCACCACTTACGTCTTATCCCCATCGCCAGTCAATCCTATCTTCGGCCAGTGTTGCTATTGGCGTCTACCAACAGCCCCCTTTCGTCACTACCTCCCATTGGCAACAACCACTTTTAGCACCACCTCTAACCACAACCAACCATCCAGCAATTGGCGACAATCCCTAATTAGTATTACGTTTGCATGGCCGATGGACATCCAACCATTATCTGCTACCATCAACAACCACCTATGACCACTACCCCCATAATCATCTTTTTTATTTATTTCAAAATATATATACACCAAACAATTTTTTTATAAAAAATAAAAATAAACATGTTTAATATTTTTTTATAAACTTAAAATAATAACTGTACGGGGGTGAAATATCCTCTGCTCTCCGTACGCCTTGAACGTCAAGCTTCTGGTGACGACGTCTATCTCTGCAACACAAAAACGGTGAGCTGCCCGGCGGTGGTGTGCCGGAAAGACCCTCCGACGATCAAGTTAGGTCACTTGAGGAAGAAGAAGAGCACTGTTTAGAGAGAGAGAGAGAGAGAAAGTGGTTCAGATTGCATACTTCCAACGTTCTCCTTCTTACCCTTTTCTAGGCTAGCCATGCTGCCTCAGAGGTAGTGCGCGCACTACCTCTGCTGTCCTTCCCTGGACAGGGTGCTCTACTGTCCTCTCACTTCCTTACGCGTGTAAAGGCCAAAACCTCCAAAACAACGATGGCCAAACTGCCAAACGGTATTGAGGCGTGCGTGGAGTAGATGTCCTCTCCTTCACGCCATTGGCCCAGGTGGCACTACTAACCGGGGTACCACAACCGGCATAACACTTGTGAGAAATTGCTGTCATATGCACCTAACCGTGCTATGGGCCACCGGCCTGTGACTTGGGATTAGGCGAAGACCTGACCACCTCGGCCGAACTATCCTTGACCGGTTCATCATGATCAACCGGTTGCGAGGCATGCCGGCCTCCAACCGTTCTATCTCCAATCTCAGCCACACGAAGTCATCTGCTAACTTGAGCTCCGCCCAATACGTGCAATCACAGCACGGCTGGGCAAGAGCATGCCAGACCGGTCAACATCTCCGACCGTGCAAGTCAGGCCGAGTCAATAGAGGACTTTGCTCGGCGTCATGTAGTCCGTCAAGTCTGACATTGTATCAACTCGGCCGTACTGCCCGATGCAAATCTTCCCTCTCAATGACTATCAATATTACCAAATTGCACCTAAATATTCCATTTCTTACTCTCTGTTGAAGTTTTGACTTGGTAATTACATGATATTAATTAATATGAAATCAAAAACACACCCGTGTCCCAAAAAAAAAAATTAAAAGAAAATTTAAACATTATAATCTGTTAAAGTTGTTCACAAGTCAAATAATTCTTAAAAATTATAATTTCAAAACACATTTTTTATAAACTTCTATATATTTTAATAATTTTTTTAAATATTCAAACACATACAACACAATACGTTGGTCTTGAGACACGTATAAAGTTTTAAAAAGTCTCAATGTCTAAGAGTGTAAATTTGGCCCGGCTCATGTCAGGTCTCGTGGATTCCCGCACAAAATTTTGGCCGGGCAGGACCACAAGTCAAAAAAATAAGCTCAGGCCCAAGCCGAGGGGTATTCGAGTCGATGGGCTAGACCTCGGGCCAACCCAATGGGCTTGAGTCTGGCCTCGGGCTTGGGCGGGCCTGATCATTTTTTTTTTATTTTTAAAATTTTTTCTACCAAAATTTTATTATTTTCTATTAAAAAATATATTGAGCCTCAGGTAGGCCGGGCCCTATGTGGGTCTTAAGCAGGCCGATGGGCTGGGCCACAGGCTAGGCCGGGCTTCAAAAGGATAGCCCAAGCCCTGGCCTAAGGGCTCAGGCCTAGACCCAAGCAAGCCTAAACAGGTCGAGCCCATTCTGAGCCGCCCACGAGCCGCGAGCCATTTTTACACTCCTATCAATGTCCAACTCTCTTGTGTGAATGTAACAACATACAACTTGTCTTTCAAGTATGTACGTGCGAGTTAGAAAGTGGCACATGGGTCCTACACCTGATCAAGAAGAAGTTATTGGTTGGTTCATGACCAGTGTCACGTGGCGCTCTACATATATTGTGATTGGTGAAGGGGTAGAGCTTAGGATTTTGTATTAGGTGATTAGGAAACACGAAGGAATATAGGGATTTGTAATTAGTCTAGAGCATAGTCACATGGTACCCCAAAGGACTAACCAATAATTTTTATTTTTTTTTAATCAAGGCCCAATTGGTAACAAGTGGAGACATTTGAGAAAAATTATTTGGTGCTCTTGGGACATCATGTGGCGGTATTTTTCATCAATCATAATACATTATCTCCTTCTTGTTTTCCATTCACTCAATACAAAATCGTAAATCTAACATCTTTCACCAATCATAACACTATTAAGGCACCACCTGACGGTGCCCTAGGACTAACCAATAGCTTCTCGCCACCTTGCCTAGTGGGCCTGTCCACATGGCGCTCTACATACATTGTGATTGGTGGAGGGAGTAGGTGAGGATTTGTAATTGACATGGAATATAGTCACGTGGTATCTCAAGACCAACCAATAATTCTTTTGTAAACAAGGCTCAATTGCCACTCAAGAAAAATTATTTAGTGCTGTTAGGACGTCACATGTCACTACTCCTTATCAATCACAATATATTATATATTTCTTATTTCTTAATCACTTAATACAAAATCGTAAACACATCTTTTTCACCAATTATAACATGATTGGGAAACAATCAGTGTGTTTGGTTTTAATTTTTTGAATTCAGTTTTTTAAAAATTGAATTTTTTATTTTTCGTGTTTTTTTATTTTTAGTGAATATTTTTAAAATTTTAAATATTTTTTTTACTTTTTTAGATGCACCTTACTTAGATGTATCTAAATAGTAAAATATTTGTGAAAAAATATTTTAAAAAATTAATAAATATACGAAAATATACTGAATTTTTGTATTGTTTGGTATTTAAAGTTTTTTTCACAATTTTTTTTTATAAATATTATACTTTTTAAATGTATTTATGTCAAGTATGTGTAAAAATTAAAACAAATTACTTAAAATATTAAAACAAATTCATTAAAAATATTAAAATATAAAAAATAAAAAGTAAGATTTTTTAAAAATTAAAACCAAACAAATTGTCCCAATCAATAGTATCTCGTCACTCGCCCGGTGGGCCTGTCCAACTTGCTTGACTTTTAATAGTGAGTCCGTCAAGCCCGCCATGATTGAAAGACAATTCAGTCCTTGCAGTTTCCATATTTGTACAACTTCGGCCAGTTTTGCCAATTCATTAACGCCATGTTTGTTGTGGCCCATGAGTGGTAGGATTGGAATGGTAGTGGTGTTAGACCCGTAAAAGAATATGTGATTGGGAAAATTTATGATGGAATTATTCGTCCAGTTAGATTGACAATTTTCCGGTATAATTGGATTAACAAAGTTAGAGAATATATGAGATTAAAAAAATAGTGAGGGAGAATTAAGTATTACTTTATTATTATTATTTTTTTTTTATTTATCCAAATGCAAGCTGTTATTTGTATTTTTTAAAAAAAGTTATATTTGTTTTAGAATTTTTTTAATATAGAATTTTTTCAATTTTATATAAAAATAATTTAATAATCCATCACTAATCATCATCCTTACTGTCATCAAAATAAATACATTTTTACCTAATCTTCTCACTAACAATATCCACATTAACAGCTATTCACTAGCCATCCCCTCACTAACAATCCTATCTAACCTAATCTGTCAAACAAATATGACATAAAGTCATTAAAAAGTTAAAAACAAAATTATTATAACAAATTGGACAATTCTTAACGTTGTGTTTGGTCAAAGGATTTAGAAAAGAATTTGTAAAAATAAAAAAATAAAAATAAAAATAAAAAATGTATGAAATTAAGTGAAATATAGATATATTTTATTCAAATTTTACTCATTTTTTCTCTTTTTGTTTTCAAATTCTTTCTCAAATTCCCAAACTAGACACAATTCGTTTGGATTAACTTTTTTGATTTTTTTATTTTTGTAAAATAAAAATTAAAATAATTATGATTTAGATGTGACATTTTATTTTATTGGCTTTTAATTTATTTTGACTTCTAGTGACTAATATAGTCCCAATCTCTTTAGTCAAACGAAACCTAATGGGTATTTTGAGAAAATGGTTAAAAGCTGACTTTTTGAATTTTTTTGACTTTAAAAAAAAAAAAAAAAAGACGTGTAAAAAATTAGAAAGTGACTTTTAACCCACTTCCCAAAATAGGCAAGTGTCTAAGTATATATAT
The DNA here is from genome assembly GCA_025200525.1 of Camellia lanceoleosa. Classification (NCBI taxonomy): domain Eukaryota; kingdom Viridiplantae; phylum Streptophyta; class Magnoliopsida; order Ericales; family Theaceae; genus Camellia; species Camellia lanceoleosa. The sequence continues at coordinate 31,852,680 of CM045765.1, forward strand.
TATATGTACTTGTATAAATTGTCACAAATATATATAAATTATCTCATAAAATCGTATAAGTTTTCACAAAGACATCGTTTGGGCATTGATTAGTTTTTGACTGTTTTTTAGTCGAAGATTAAAAAATCTCGTTTAGATTGAATTTTTGAATTTTATAAGAAAAAAAATTATAATTTCGATATAATATTTTATTTTATTAATTTTTTAAATTATTTTATTTTTTTTATAACTGTTTTAACCTATTAGCCGGGACACTACCAACAAAATTCTAATAAGGGAATATTCGTAATTTTTTTAAATCACAAAAAATAATTTGTATTTTAAGTAAATCTTAGGGAGTATATTTGTTATTTACCCAAAAAATTATTGTAACAAATTGGACGAGTCTTAATGTTGTGTTTGATTAAGAGATTTAAAAAATAATTTTTAAAAAATATATATATAATTAAGTCAAATATAGATATATTTTATTTATATTTTCCCTATTTCTTTTCTTTTTCCTTTCCAAATTCCTTCTCAAATTCTCAAACCAAACACAGTTCATTTAGATTGACATTTTTTATTTTTTAAAATTTTTGTGAGACAAAAAGTAAAATAATTATGGTTTAGATATAATATTTTATCTAATTGACTTTTTAATTTATTTTATCTTTTAGTAGCTGATATAGTCCCAATCTCTTTAGTCAAACGAAGCCTAAATGTGTAAGTATATGTCATATCTACTTGTGTAAATTCTCACAAATAATTAAATCATCTCACAAAATCGTATAAGTTTTCACAAAGCCTTTGTTTGGGAAGTGGGTTAGTTTTTGGCTTTTTGGATTTTTTAGCCTACGGTTAAAAAGTCTCGTTTGAGTTAGATTTTTTTAGATTTTTAATTTTTGTGAGAGAAAAAATAAAATGACTATAGTTTAGATATGACATTTTATCTTATTGATTTTTTAAATTATTTTTCTTTTTATAACTATTTTAACCTGATAACCTCATGCAAAACGAGGGCAAACATATGTAAATTAATTTATAAAAATTTGACAAATCAGAACTTACACAATTTTGTAAAGTATCTTATTTATTTGTGAGAACTTGCATCGTATGCACCTTACACACCCAAACACTTTTTTAAAAAATTAATTGTTTTTTAAAATTTTTTGAATATCTTTCCATGAAAAATTAAAATAATTAGGTTATTTTCTTTTAAAAAATCAACTGATGCATTTGGTTTTAATTTTAAGTGATAATTTATTTTGACTTTTAAAATTTACTTGTCCCAAAATAATAAGATTTCTTAAATTATAATTTTTTATTTTTTAAGTTTTTTTAGATTCCTAAAATATGTACGACCATTAAAAGCCTATCTTTTTTGTTATAAATTATAATTATAATTTTTAAGGATATTATGGATACTGGTATATCACTTATGCTATGTACAAAATTGAATTTAAAAAAATTATTTATGATTATATCAAACATATTTTTAAATTGTTAGCATAAAATATACGTAATTTTAAAAGAAAATGTTGATATTGCATAATTAAAGTAATAAAAATAAGAATTTATTATATTTGTTTGGAATTCATTGAATAAATAAAACAAAATATAACTAAAATCTAAATTATTGTGGGTATTCCATCAAAATTTATGCATTGTCAACATGATAGTTAGTATTATAATTGATAAACAACACATCTATTATACACTACAAAAAAATTGACTTTTTATGATGGCAAAATGTTGGCCCTGTTTGGTAAAGCTGTGGGAAACTGCTTATAGCTTATGCTCAAACAGCTTATAGCTTATAACTTTCAGCTTAAGCTGATTTCCAGCTTATTCTCAAAGCATCTCCTGCCCCACTTAAAGAATAAGCTGATTTCTGACTTCCACAAAGCTATAAGCTATAAGCATAAGCTAAATCAAACATATCAAAACAGCTTAAATTAAGCTGAAAGTTGAAAATAATCTCTAACAAACAGGGCCGTTGTCGTAAATACTCAAAATGAAGTCTCAAAAAGTTTTTTGCGATGGCAGATGACTTTTAGCGATGGCAAGTGGAGAGTCGCAACAAAGGGGGTCACAAAAAAGTTTTAGCGACGGCACGTTGGCATCGCATTTTTTTTTGAGATGGCAAGTTGTCTTTTTTGCGACAGAATTTTTCCGTCGCCATTAATATGAAAAAATTTGAGATTTATTGAGACGGTACTATTTTACTGTCGGTAAAGATGTTATTTGCGATGGCAAAAGGCCATCTCTAAAGAATTTTTTGCGACAGAATATCTACCGTCGCTAAAAGAGTATTTACGACAGCTAAGGATACCTCGCAAAAGGAGTTACCTCAATTCTGCCAATATTGTTTGGTATTTAAAGTTTTTTTCACAGTTTTTTTCATAAATATTATAGTTTTTAGGTGTATTTATGTTAAGTGTGTGTAAAAATTAAAACAAATTACTTAAAACATTAAAACAAATTCATTAAAAATTTTAAAATATAAAAAATAAAAAGTAAGATTTTTTAAAAATTAAAACCAAACAACCTGATTGTCCCAATCAATAGTATCTCGTCACTCGCCCGGTGGCCTGTCCAACTTGCTTGACTTTTAATAGTGAGTCCGTCAAGCCCGCCATGATTGAAAGACAATTCAGTCCTTGCAGTTTCCATATTTGTACTACTTTGGCCAGTTTTGCCAATTCATTAACGCCATGTTTGTTGTGGCGCATGAGTGGTAGGATTAGAATGATAGTGGTGTTAGACCTATAAAAGAATATTTGATTGGGAAAATTTATGATGGAATTATTAGTAGGGCTAAGTAAAGAATTCGTGAAATCCGTAATTCGATTCAGTTCAGTTCAATCCGATAGGTTTGGATTGATTTTTTGAATCCGCGGTTCAATTCCGGATTAAAAAATTAAAAATCCGTAGTCTACAGATTGGTTCCGAATTTAACCCCACGATTTCGGATTGGAACCGATCCGAACCGTATACAAATATTCTATATTTTTATTATACATCCTCTCCTATAGTATCTTTTTATTCTATATAAAATCTAAATTCAAACCTAAAACTGTATAATATCTTCTTTTATTACTTTTGTTTGTCAGTTTTTAGTTTTAATTTGTAATAGTCTAAATACTTATGGTGAAACCAGTTTTCTTATGTTTGTTTAAATTTTAGAACAGTATGTAGCTATTATAGAAAAATATGTTGCTATTGTGGAACTAATATAGCGCTATGTTTATATTTTTATGAAATTAAAGTATTATATATATATATAGTTTGTTATTTAATTATGTGAATCCGTGATCTTAAACCGATCCAATCCGTATTTAAATGAATTGATTCGGATTGGTTCCATGATTTAAATGGATTGGATTGGTTCCATGATTTAAATGGATTGGATTGGTTTCAATTTTTTAGAAACCGTAGATAACGGATTGGTCCTGATTTTATCCCAATCCGGTCCAATCCGGACCATGCTCACCCCTAATTATTGGTCCAGTTAGATTGACAATTTTCCTGTATAATTGGATTAACAAAGTTAGAGAAGATATGAGATTAAAAAAATAGTGAGGGAGAATTAAGTACTCCTTCATTATTTTTTATTTTTATTTTTATTTTTATTTTTATTTATCCAAATACAACCTATTATTTGTATTTTTTTTAAAAGTTATATTTGTTTTAGAATTTTTTTAATATGGAATTTTTTAAATTTTGTATAAAAATAATTTAATAATCCATCACTAATCATCACCCTTACTGTCATCAAAACAAATATATTTTTACTTAATCCCCCCACTAACAATATCCACATTAACAACTATTCACTAGCCATCCCCTCACTAACAATCCTATCTAACCTAATTTGTCAAACAAATGTGACCTAAAGTCGTTAAAAAGTTAGAAACAAAATTATTATAACAAATTGGACAATTCTTAACATTGTGTTTGGTTAAAGGATTTAGAAAAGAATTTGTAAAAATAAAAAAATAAAAATAAAAAATGTGTGAAATTAAGTAAAATATAGATATATTTTATTCAAATTTTACTCATTTTTTCTCTTTTTCTTTTCAAATTCTTTCTCAAATCCCCAAACTAGACACAATTCGTTTGGATTAACTATTTTGATTTTTTGATTTTTGTAAACTAAAAATTAAAATAATTATGATTTAGATGTGACATTTTATTTTATTGACTTTTAATTTATTTTGTCTTCTAGTGACTACTATAGTCCCAATCTCTTTAGTCAAACGAAGCCTAATGGGTATTTTGGGAAGATGGTTAAAAGCTGACTTTTTGAATTTTTTTGACATTAAAAAAAAAAAAAAAGAAACGTGTAAAAAATATGAGAAATAATGTGACCAAAAATGGGTTAAAAGCTAGAAAGTGACTTTTAACCCACTTCCCAAAAGAGGCAAGTGTGTAAGTATATATATTATATATACTTGTATAAATTCTCACAAATATACGTAAATTATCTGATAAAATCGTATAAGTTTTCACAAAGACATCGTTTGGGAATTGATTAGTTTTTGACTTTTTTAGTCGAAGATTAAAAAATCTCGTTTAGATTGAATTTTTGAATTTTATAAGAAAAAAAATTATAATTTCAATATAATATTTTATTTTATTAATTTTTAAAATTATTTTATTTTTTTATAATTGTTTTAGCCTATTAGCTGGGACACTACCAACAAAATTCTAATAAGGAAATATTTGTAATTTTTTTAAATCACAAAAAGTAATTTGTATTTTAAGTAAACCTTAGGGAGTGTATTTGTAATTTACCCAAAAAATTATTATAACAAATTGGACAATTCTTAATGTTGTGTTTGATTAAGAGATTTAAAAAATAATTTAAAAAAATATATATATATATAATTAAGTCAAATATAGATATATTTTATTTATATTTTCCCTATTTCTTTTCTTTTTCCTTTCCAAATTCCTTCTCAAATTCTCAAACCAAACACAGTTCATTTAGATTGACATTTTTTATTTTTTAAAATTTTTGTGAGACAAAAAGTAAAATAATTATGGTTAAAATATAATATTTTATCTTATTGACTTTTTAATTTGTTTTATCTTTTAGTAGCTGATATAGTCCCAATCTCTTTAGTCAAACGAAGCCTAAACGTGTAAGTATATGCCATATGTACTTGTTTAAATTCTCACAAATAATTAAATCGTCTCACAAAATCATATAAGTTTTCACAAAGCCTTTGTTTGGGAAGTGGGTTAGTTTTTGGCTTTTTGGATTTTTTAGCCTACGGTTAAAAAGTCTCGTTTGAATTAGATTTTTTTAGATTTTTAATTTTTGTGAGAGAAAAAATAAAATGACTATGGTTTAGATATGACATTTTATCTTATTGATTTTTTAAACTATTTTTCTTTTTATAACTATTTTAGCCTGATAACCTCATGCCAAACGAGGGCAAACATATGTAAATTAATTTATAAAAATTTGACAAATCAGAACTTACACAATTTTGTGAAGTAACTTATTTATTTGTGAGAACTTGCATCGTATGCACCTTACACACCCAAACACTTTCTTAAAAAATTAATTATTTTTTAAAAATTTTTGAAAATCTTTTCATGAAAAATTAAAATAATTAGGTTATTTTCTTTTAAAAAATCAACTAATGCATTTGGTTTTAATTTTAAGTGATAATTTACTTTGAATTTTTAAATTTACTTGTCCCAAAATAATAAGATTTCTTAAATTATAATTTTTTATTTTTTAAGCTTTTTTAGATTCCTAAAATATGTACGACCATTAAACGCCTATCCCTTTTTGTTATAAATTATAATTATAATTTTTAAGGATATTATGGATACTGGTATATCACCTATGCTATGTATGAAATTAAATTTTAAAAAATTATTTATGATTATGTCAAACATATTTTTAAATTATTAGCATAAAATACACGTAATTTTAAAAGAAAATGTTGACATTGCATAACTAAAGTAATAAAAATAAGAATTTATTATGTTTGTTTGGAATTCACTGAGTAAATAAAACAAAATATAACTAAAATCTAAATTATTGTGGATTTTTCATCAAAATTCCTGCATTGTCAACATGATAGTTAGTATTATAATTGATAAACAACACATCTATTATACACTACAAAAAAATTGACTTTTTACGATGGCAAAACGTCATCGCAATTACTCAAAATACCGTCTCAAAAGATTTTTTGCGACGGTAGATGACTTTTAGCGACGGCAAGTGGAGGGTCGCAAAAAGGTTTTAGCAACGGCACGTTGCCGTCACATTTTTTTTGCGATGGCAAGTTGCCTTTTTTGCGACGGAATTTTTCCGTTGCCATTAATATGAAAAAATCTGAGATTTTTTGAGACAGCACTATTTTGCCGTCACTAAAGATGTTATTTGCGACAGCAAAAAAGCCGTCTCTAAAGAATTTTTTGTAACAGGATACCTATCGTCGCTAAAAAAATATTTGAGACAGCACGATGTCTGTCGCTAAAAGAGTATTTGCGACAGCTAAGGGAACCATCGCAACAGGAGTTACCTCAATTCTGCCAATATTATTTGCGACGGTAATGTGTTGTCATCTCAAAAAAAATGCAATAAAATTACTAAAAATATGAAAATTACCAGTATTAAATAACTAGTAATTGAAAAACAAACCAATAATTACATAATAATATAAAAATTTCAGTATAAAAATAACAATTTATCCATAATAAAAATTTCCTTGCATTCATTCCTTACAATACATTAGCAAAATTAATCTACTACATAATATTGCATAATACATACACAATGTTTAAATACATAATGTTGTTCACCATTCAAAATAACGTAAATCAAAAACAAAAGTTTCCCTCCTGATTCTTCTGTGGGTAGCAAATACAAAAGTAAATCGCAATCTTCAAACCCCTGTATTCTACAAAAGCAAACTGCTACTCGGAAAATATCTAAAAACAAAAAATAAAAATAATTAATGACAATATAATTATGTTTTAATATTTTAAGTACAAAAAAACATAAAAAATTAACTACTATATAATTACAAAGATAATTAAGTAAATAATTTTGGTTAGACGAAAATCCAGCTCTAACTCCCAAACCGGGAACTCGATTGGAGTCCCGTCTTCTCTCAAAAGTGTCTCGTGTCTAGGCAGTCGTGTGTGCCAAGTTTCGTGATAAACCGATGTCGTTTGGTGATTTTGGGGCGTCAACACCTCCAATTAAAATTTCTTAATAAACTAGTTTGCCTAAATCGAAATCCGGCTCTAAATCCCAAACCAGGAACCCGATTGGAGTCCCGTCTTCTCCTACAAGTCTCTCGTGCCTAGATGGTCGTTTGTGTCAAGTTTCGTACTAAATGATCGAGCGTCAAACAATAGGGAGAGTGAGACCAAAAAAAAATTTTACTTTTTGCGACGGTACATTTTACACCGTCGCAAATGATAAATAAATATAGATAAACCGACGCCGTTTTGATAATGGTTTTTTTTGCGACGGACATTTGCCGTCGCAAATTGTCCACTATTTGCGACAGCAAACTTCTGCCGTCTCAAAAAATTTATTTTTGCAACGGTAAAACACGCCGTCGCGAATACTTCCGTATTTATCACACTTCCCGTGTAGGTTTATTACCGACGGTACAATTGCCGTCGCGAAAGCTACTTATTTGCAACGGTTTAATCTGTCGTCGCAAAAGATCATTTTTTGCGACTGGGAATGCGCCGTCGCAAAAGGTTCCGTGTTTTATACTCCTTTTTCTTGTAGTGATATATTTATAAAATGTTATACTCACATATTAATTTTTTTTTACCTTCTAAAAGGTATAGATATTCTTCAAATCAATCTATATTTAAAACAAAAGGTTACGCACGGTATACAATCTAGTTCACTTTGCATTGTTGGTACAGGTATGATAAATGCGTAAGCACGATCTTGACATGACGCAATATAATCTTTAATCATTCTAACTCCATTATCCTGTAAAATTTTGAAATTATAACATTGTGTTTGAAAATGTAGGAATAAATTATTTATAATAAATTATAATCACCGTATATAATCACTGTAGTTTATGTGAACCTAATGAATACAATCTATTTTTTTTTTTCAAAAAAACAAAAAAAATAGATTCAAAATACAATCACCGTATTAAAAAATAAATTAAGTCCAATCACAATTATAAAATACAATCCAATCAGCATCAATCAAACGGAATGTAAAAAATACTATCACCGTATTGAAAAACAATGAAATCAATTGGTAATTAAAAACTAAAATTATTTTTAAAAAAAAATACAAATTAAGTTGATGGATAGTTAAAAAGCACAACTTTACAAAAAAAAAATAAAAATACAGTGACTACTTTATGTGAATCTAATAAATACAATCTAAGTTTTTTTCTTCAAAAAATATAGACTAAAAATACAATCACTATGTGATTGTATTCAAAAAACATGAATACAATCTATTTTTTTTATAAAAAAAAATTAAATAGAGTGTAAAAAATATAACCATTTAAAATCAACGTTTGATCAAAATGGAGTGTAAAAAAATCAATACAAAATGGAGTGTGAAAAAATGAATACAATCAAACATGAATACAATCTATTTTTTTTATAAAATCAACGTTTGATCAAAATGGAGTGTAAAAAAATACAGTCACAAATTAAGCTAATTTTAAAAAAAAAAAACCAATGAAGTCAATTGATAATTAAAAAATATAATTTTTTTTTTTTTCAAAAAGCATAAGAGTTAAAAATCCAATCAGAAATTAAGCTAATTAATAGTTAAAAAGCACAACCATTTTTTTTTTTTAAAAGTACAGTGAGTTAAAAAATCTCATTACAAAATATAATCTAATCATCATCATCAATAGTGCGTAGTTTATGTAAGCCTAATAAATACAATATAATTTTATTTGTCGTCAAACAATATAGATTAAAAATACAATCACCGTATTGAAAAATAAATTAAGTCCAATCCAATCATCATCAATCAAATAGAGTGTAAAAATACAATCACCGTATTGAAAAACAATGAAGTGAATTGATAATTAAAAAAAAAAATTAACAAAAAAAAATATACAAATTAAGTTAATTGATAGTTAAAAAGCACAACATTTTAAAAAAAAAAATACAGTGACTACTTTATGTGAATCTAATAAATACAATTTGATAGTTAAAAAGCACAACATTTAAATAATTAAAAAAAATACAGTGAGTACTTTATGTGAATTTAATAAATACAATCTATTTTTCTTTTTCAAAAAACATAGACTAAAAATACAATCTCCGTGTTATTGTATTAAAAAACACAAATTAAATGGATTGTGAAAACATAATCATTTAAAAAAATAAAATCACTGTGGGATCAAAATAGAGTAAAAAAACACAATCACATTTTTCCTCATAAAAAATAATAAAAAAATAAAAAAGCAATGAAGTAACTTGATAATTAAAAAATACAATTATTTTTTTTTTATCAAAAATCATAGTGAGTTAAAAACCCAATCACAAATTAAGCACAGCCATTTTATGTTTGTTTTGAAAAAGTGTTTTGAATACATGTCACTTGAAAAAAGCAAGCTCATATTTTGCATTAATCAATTTATTCCAAGTTAAGTAAAAAAGGCCTTCATCCACTAGGATTCAAACAGATATATCACTTAAGTATTTAGTCTCATGGAAAGCATACTAGATATGGCAACACAAACATACGATGTTGATATGCTAAAACACAAAATACTCACCCAGTATTCCGAGACAAACCAAACCAAACCAAATAAAATAAAATAATTAGAAAAATATGCATGCTCTTAAACAATGAAAAACGACTAATGTGACACGTACAATCATGTAATTAATAGGCTCGGCTACTAGCATGGTATATGATTCAAGTCAAAACATGAGATAAATCACGTATTCAAGCAATGAATTTGAAATCAACATTGGTTAGTATGATGAACCGAACCCAAATGCATGTGAGACAAGTGTATACAAACATGAGAAATACTAAAGAAACATGATGCTCTACACTACCATTATAAGTGGGTAAATAAAATGGAGAAAGAAATGGGGATGGAAGACATACACCGTTATTACATATTTTTCCTCATGTAAGAGGGTTCGGATGGGTGTCCAAGTGTTTGAATAAACTAACTATTACAAATTCAAATAAATGAATTATATTAATTAAACTAATTACTAACTAGATATCTAAGTTATGACAACAAGGGCATTATGAGAATAATAATAATTGCATCACGAATATTTACATCAATAATAATTACAATAATAAGATTGCATAATTACAATAAGTAACTCAAACAATAGCAAGGATGCATAACGATCGCATGCACTATGTCCATAAACTACTTTATCTGCCCAGACTGCTCTGTTTCACCCTTATCTTTTTCCCTCTGTTTCTGCCAAAATTCACTGCTTACCAAACATTAGAGGTCGATCGGTCCCTAATGAGGCCTGGTTGGGTCCAAATAAGGCCGGTTGTGCCCTATTTCACGCTAAAATATTTTTGCGTTCTAAGGTAAGGACAGTGCAGACAAAGCCTTTCTAGGCTTTGTTTGTCCCTTCTGCACTTCTCTGTCATGAAACTCAAGAGAAGAGCGAATTCGGATCCGAAACCATCAATGAGCACAAGTTGATGGCTTGACGATTTCAAACGCGATTTGGACAAAGCAATTAATAAATGCAATGAAAATGATCACCCCTCCCTCCTATCATGAATTTAGCTCATATAGAGATGTAGACTTGCCTTAAGACTCATCTAAATATCATGAATTGATAAGCGACGATCTTTGAAGCGATGGACTCGACATAACGTCTGGCCGAATCCATCCAATCTAATTCAATCTCTTTATGTCGGTTTCATTGATTTTAAGCCAATTATATTACCCATTTTCATTCTTTAATTAATTTGTCCAAAGTGATGGTTAAGTCCATTAAATGAGAAGAAATGTCAAACGAGAAGTGATTCATAGCATGAAAGAGAGACTATGCCTTGACGATGAACCTCCGTAGAGATTAAGCCATTGAGCATAGGTCTCTTTCTCATGCCTTGAATAACGATCAATCGTTTGAAATAACTCTCAAACGAAAGAAAAGAAGAAAGGATAGAGGGCGCAGGAATGATCATGTGAACTTGATTATTAGGATGAGACTCTTGATATGAAAACTAAGTAAAGAAAAGCCATCAACTCAAATGACTCGGTGTCTAAAGCCTAAACAACTAAAATTATGAGGACTTACAACATAACAAGCTAGATATTCAACGCATAAGTTATTTAAATAAATTAAAACAGCCCCTAAATAGCCCCTAAAGTGTAAAAATAGTGACAAAACTACTTCAAAAAGGGGAATAAAGTGAACACAAATAGGAGAGGACAAGCTAGACAAGTAAACTTGCACTACATATGTGATATTCAAAGCATAAATTAATTAAATGAGTCAAATAGCCCCTAAAACCCTAAAAAAATAAATTAAAAAAAAAAGAAAAAAAAAAGAAAAAACAATGACAAAACTACTCCAAAAACAAGCTAAAAATAGTTTGAAAAGCTAGAAAAAGTAAGCAAAGATTAAAGAGAGCAAAGCTAGTAAGCAAGTCTAAGGAAGGGTGGCTAACCCCTCCACTTTTTACAACTTCAAATCACATATTTTAGCCTCCAAAAATATTCCAAAAACAGTGACTAAAATCATGTTAAAAAAGCACAAAAGATAGGGAAAACAAAGAGATACAGAATTAGTAAGCAAAACTAAGAAGGGGTGGATAACCCCTCCACTTTTGGAACTTTTAAATCACATTTTTCAGCCTTTTCAAACTCTAAAAGTCAGTATATAAAGACAAGAAAAATAAAGGAAAAGAGTAACAGAAGATTAAAGAAGAAGGTGCAAAATTATACCTTTTGAAAAGAGAGGTAAGCTCTTAGTTAACAAATTTGATTCCAATACCATCAAGTTTTTGAAATTTAGTTTGAAATTTCAACAAAAAGTTTCAAGAACAAGCTCTAATGGTGTATGTATTGTATATGTATAGCCAAAAGGTGATATGAAGTCAAAGAAGCTTTTAGAAGGAAGATGGATGTTCTATCAATGTCTAAGTCTCTTGGAAGGTTTTTCTAACCTTAAAATTTGAAGTGGGAGGTCCTATTTATAGAATTTGAGCCAATTTGGAAATATCTTCAAACAAAGCCAGCTGTCCAATTCTCGCCAGCTCTCTGTTTGGCGCTATTGAAAGCCAGCCGGCCCCCAAAACACACGACCTGACCCAAAAATGAAAGGCCGCTCTAAAAGGCACAAATTCACTATTTTTCATTGAAATCTAGCCGGCTCCAAAAATCTGCATTTCAGGCCCAACTTCAAACGGGCATATCTGCTTCATCCGAACTCGGTTTTAGGTGATTCTTGAGTCTAAATTGAAACCTCAAAAATATATTTTCCAATGGTGGTGGCCTTACATCTAAATTCTATGTGTACAAAAATATATTCCTAATTTAGTGAAGGCTACTCATTTCTATCTTAACGAATTAAGAAACCAACCTTTTCCTAAACTAGTTTTCTTTCATCCTCTCCTATTTCCTTTAACTCCAAACCTATAAATAAGATGTTTTTAAATATTTTTCAAAGAGTTCATCTCCCTTCCATGTATCTCCACTTTGTCCTTACTTGGTTTACCGAAAAGTGCAATATTTTAAACGAAATGCGAGCCTCGGAACATCGTAGAAATATTTGAAAAAATATTTTGAAAAAGAGAGTTTTAAGGTTTAAAATAGTTTTGGTCAAAATGGGATATAAGGTTTGGGATTAGAGCTTGAATCCAAATTTTTTTGCTGAGAATGCAAAAGATTGCACAATATAACTTTCATCATCGGGTGTTTGGAATAAAGCGTCCAAGTCTTACGAGCGGTCAAAAATGGGGTGTCTACACCGCTGTGATAGGAACTTTATGTAAACTCTCTCTCTCTCTCTCTCTCTCTCTCTCTCCCCCAAAGCTGCTGCGGCTGCCAAGTTAGTAGGTACGAAAAGTTTTTTTTTTGGGTAATACAGAGAAGTTGCTAGGTTTTTTTTTTTTTTTTTGTTAGTAATAGGGACAATTTTTTTTTTTTAAATCAGAAAATTAAGAATCTAGAATTGAAATAATGGAGCTCTCACAAGATTTGTGGGTTAAAAAGACCGTTTTCCTTATATAATAAGATTTTACATAACAAAAAAGTTATTTGATTGCTTATTTAACCAAACAAGTTCAAATTTTTTTATAAATTAATTATTTATTAGTTGTACCAAACAAATTTTATAACTTAATTTAAGTTTTTTAAACAAATAATCTAAAAAATTATATCATGAAAGTTTAACAATATTAAATAAGTATAATTGTTGAGTTGTGGGTTGGCATCACCTCACTATTTGGCATCCCTCTATATTAGCACACTTTTTTTATATTTTTTAGATCGCATTATTTTTTTATTTTTTTACACATTTTTTTGTAAAAGCTCAAAAAGTATACTTATTTAGATCATTCCAAACACCCTCAGAGTACAAATAATAGAAATGTATACAAAATAATAGAGTTAACCTTCTTTTATATTTACATTTTAATATGAGAAAACTTGAGAGCCTTGTGAGGCCTATCACGAGTCTCAGTTCAATAATTCAAACAATTCATTTTGTAGGTTTTTCAATGTATACTATTTATGAAAAAATTAGTAACCTTCTTCAATTTATTGTATGTCTCAAAAAAAAAAAAAAAAAAAAAATAGACGATAAATATATTTTTTAAAATAGATCATCCATTTTTTAGAGACAAATAAGATGAAATAAAAATGTTAGAATTATTGGATCAACATAATTTTTTGATAGATAATATATATTGAAGGTATTACAAAATGAATGATTTAGATTATCAAAAGAGAACCTATAATAGGTCCATTGGCCCTTTAGATTCTGTTATGTTGAGATGTGATTATGAGAGAAACTAAACCCAAATTTATAATAATATTTAAAATAATATAAACGATTCAAATTATCATTTGACTTGTTTTTTAACCTATTCATACGAGGATTGGAAGTAAAACCATCTTAATAATATAAAGAAGAAGAAGATGAAGGTACAAATTTAGAAAAAAATATTTAGAAAATTATTCGAAAAAAGGAAACAATAGTCTGCAGTATTAATTGTCGTGGATATAGTTCACATCTCACTAACTTTAAATTATCTACACAACACACTTCTTTTTGTGGTAATATTTGGAGTGCATTTTTATGGTTCATAGCATCATGATCCAAAGATCAAGTGTAAACTTTATTAGAAATGTTACCGAGGATGAAAAAATGTCCTAAATTTTTGCCATAAACAAATTATATGGTGTAGATTTAAAACTAGTGGAAATTGAGCTCCACTTAAAATATAGTTGTGATTTTTTTTTTTTTTGTCCCACTTCACCCAAGTCAAGTTGCAAAGATTCAATTTTATCAAACTAGGAATAAATTCATAGACGTGATTTTTGTTTAGTACTGTATTTTGTCTCACCCAAGTCAAGTTGCAAAGATTCAATTTTGTCAAATTTGGAAGTGCAAAGGTTTGGGACAATGCTTAACATTGAATTTTTTTAGTTTACCACAGCATGGACCCTGCCAGAGACTAATCAGCATATATTGTTTCACCCAAGTCACCAACTATCATGCAATGCAAAGACTATCAAATTAGCAAGTGGCAACACTAGAGTTGAAACAATTTTATCAAATTAGGAAGTGGCAAAGGTTTGGGACAATGCCAACATTGAAATTTTTTAGTTTACCACAAGCATGGACCTGCCAGTGCCAGAGACTAATCAGTACTAAACCAACTAGCATGCAATGCAATTATCTTACTGAAAATGCTGTAGGTCTCAAATTTTCTATTAAATAAATGACTAAATGCTTTACATGGTGTGGGAATCCATAAACACTCATGGGAAACATTTAATCATTTATTTGATAGAAAATTTAGTATCCCTATCATTACCCTTGTTCTACTCTATCAAATTGGCAAGTGGCAACACTAGAATTGAAATTTATTAAGCTTGGGGAAATCAGGCCTTCAAGATTTTTTTTTTTTTGGGTGTAAATTCTTTGTTTAATTTTTCTTTCCAAGAAAACTGAAGAAAACTTCATTTAATCTTCTAAAATAAAGGGAAAATACATTGCGTTACAAAATTATTACCCAACCCAATAGAGAAACTAAATTAGCTAGGATTTTGTCAATTAAGTATCTTGAGAACACTTGTTAAAAAAACTTAAAATTGTTATACACTTTTTACAAATTAAATTTTGTTTATGAATGTTCTGAAAACATTTGGGCTGTATTTGATTCATAAATTTAGAGGGAGATTTGGAAAGGAAAATAGAAAAATGTATGTGAAATATTATTTAAATGTAGTTATATTTCATTCACGTTTTACTTATTTTTTCTTTTTTTCTTTCTGAATTCCTCTCAATATCTATGAACCAAACACAATTTTATTTAACTATAAAAATAAAAAGATTTGAGAACTAGAGAATCCTATTATTTGTTTGGATGATTGAGCAAGTAAGAAACGAAAACTGTTAAATATAAAATTTTCATATTGCTTAAATAGTTCATTAAAATACAAATAGAAAAAGGAAAGGTCACATGTGCCCCTTTTCTTTCATTTTACTTCAAATAAAATTGATAAAAAAAACTCACAATCATTTAAAAAAAATAATAATAAAGAAACTAACATTAGTTAAACCACTTTTAATCTTTTGGGGGAATTACTTATAAGTGGGATAAAAAAAATTACAAAAATATTAAAGGTGTAAGTGATGTAATAAAAAACTGTGAGTTGCAAGCCTAATTTGCACGCCTCCGTATATGATTTTTTTTTTTTTTTTTTGGTTTTTTGGTCTGTCCAATTAATAAGGTACTTCCCTTTAATCTTTTTCATTTCCAGTTCTCCTACTTTATAAACAAACTAATCAAATTGACAGATGAGAGAGTGTAAAATTAAATAGAAGGGAATGGAAGATGAGATAGATTAATGGTAGCTTAATTTTAAAGAGTTGGTTGAGTAATAAAAATTTGAAAATAAAATTTTAAATTCAAATCACTCTAAAATGTCACTAAAAATTTATTCAATCATCTAAGTTTTTAATTAATTGTCATACATACAAACTAACCCTAATATCTTATTATTAAAAAGACTAATTGTGGCGTAGACTTCGTGAGAATGACAACTCATAGACCAACATAGCCTCGATAAAAAAAAAAATGATTTAGACCTTTAAAAAAAGAGCTCTAATGGAGCTTTAATTTGTCTTTTTTCTCCTCGTTTTTTGTCTTTTACTTTACTGTTTTTTTTTTATTTATTATTATTCATGGATAGCTCATTAGAGCTGTACTGCAGCAGTTCTAATTAGAACTCTGCAGCAGCTCCGTCGATGAAATAGACATAAAATGATGGATCATATCATATATATATATATATATATATTCATTGCAACCACATACTTTTGGTATGTAAATATTGACGGGTCTACGGTCTGTAGATGTATATACCAGAGGTAAGCTAATAATGACAATTCATGTGTGGAGTACACATTTTAGTCTCCATTTTCCTTGGAGTTGCAACAAAATATTGAATAGTTGCAATCATTAGAGTCCCCAAGACATATTCCCCATTTTTGTGCATTATGCACCTACTACAATAATATTGCTAAGGTCAACTTCTTGAAAAAAAAAAAAAAAAAAAAAAAAAAAAAAAAAAAAAAAAAGTGAATTTATTAGTTTATTTTTACGTTATATTATTTTTTTATTGTAATTTTTTTTTAAGTTAATAAGTAAAAAAAAAATATACTTCTCAAATAAGCCTAAAAATGCATTAAAATTTCTATAATTAACCACTTAATCCCAAAAATGTAAACATTGAGATTAAAAGGGTTTGTGAACCATCCCTTTTTTCAATATATATATATATATATCTACTAAAAATTCATAAAAGATAAAAGTTAATTTTTAAATATATAAGTATTTGAATTTATTGACATTCAAACAATTTCTCTGAATAAATTGAATCCCGTTTGCAAATTCAATCACTTCACAACCCTACTAATAGGGGTCATTTAGTGTGATTGTATCATACCATAAAGTTGTATATGTGCCATATATGAAACACTTAAATAACTTTTTTTGTTCCCGAGGGAAAAATATACTAGTAATTATATTATTTGATACGGAAAAAGTTTGAATCGGATACTTGAATTATAAGTTTTATCTAGAAAATCCCCCATCAATTGAGAAGTTATTAGAATTTCTTAATATTTATCCACACTCTAAATTCCTAAACTTTCAAGATGATAGCCTCAAGATAGATGAATAGAAAGAGAACTTATTATTTTTGGTGTATCTATATAATTTTGAGCATGAGCCCTTATATATGGGCATATATGACAAATCATATGTACCTCATGATTAGATCACACCATATACACCACATACACCACATGTCCAAGACCATGTGTCTCTCATAATTTTTAAAATTATGTGTCTCTCATAATTAAGTCATGTATGAATAGACCATGTGTATCATGTAACCTTCAAAGATATGCCACACCATATGTACTACATGATGATTTCCAACTGTTCCTATAGTATTCAAATTGCATTTGCCTTTTAAGGAACTCATAAAGCTTTTATGCAAATTACAATTATTGTAAGCAAATAGAATCAAATTCCAGTCAGATATGAGTATAGATACATTCATTTAAAGTTAAATTAATTAAGCCTCCGTTTGGGAAGTGGGTTGGCTTTTTGGCTTTTTTGGCTTTTTTAGCCTGGGCTTAAAAGTTTGGTTTGGGAAGGGCTTTTTGGCTTTTTGACTTTTTTGACTTTTTTTGTGAGAGAGGAGTGTAATGATTATGGCTAAAAAAGCCTATTTTGTTTTTTGTGGCTAAAAAAGCCTATTTTGTCTTTTGTGGCTAAAAAAGCCAAAAAGCCCCAAAAAAGCTCTTGCCAAACATAGGCTAAATGGATTGAGAGGAATAATTATCCTGCCTTGGCACAATCCATTGTATAATCCTACTACACCAATGACCTTGGAATTATTTAAAGACAAATTGAGCAAACTGATGCTCCATTGGCGTTGACGTGGATGAGGGTGATGAAGTCCATTGGCGTTGACTTTAAGAGAACAAATGGAGGGGTGTACGTGCACACGGCACGTGGAATCATTCATTTCGGCCGTTGATGAGCTGCCCATATATAATATAACTTACTTCCAACGTTAACTGCAATTATTGTTGTATTAAGGATATTTTTGTGTAGCCGGACTGAATAAAGGGGATTGGAATTTATCAAATTATAATTTTGAGATTTATAATCTTGAAACTATTTTATTTGATAGGATACGTATCATATATTTGTTTAGTCATGGGATTAGATGTTAAGAAATGACTATCTAGTTAAATAGAATATGAATCCTGTGTTTGTTTTGGATATTATGGAGAATGATAAATGCTCAAATGACTATCTTACCATTTTTAATTATTTACTAAGTAATAACAATATTAAACATATTTTTAATATTTTAATTATTTTTAGCTATAAATAAAATTTTATTGTATTTAATTTTTTAAAAACAAAATAAATAAAATATCAATAAAAATATATATATATATATATATTTTTAAATAAATTTATTTTAAATAATAATAACAATAATGAAATAATGAAATTAAATAAAACATCTATTAAAATTTAAATAATGAAATTAAATAATATATAAACAAAATTTTAAAGTAAAACATCAATAAAATATCTATAAAAATATTATTTAAATAAATAAAACATCAATAAAAATTAAATAAAATTATTTTATTTTCAAATTGAGAAATTTAAATTTTATTAAATTTTGCTAAATATAATACATAATTAAATAGTAGAGAGTCAAAATGGTCATTTCACCACTTAATCGCATGTCCCCTCTTATCCCCCCATTCAGGAAAAACCGCCTAGGCCAAAAGTCTCGAACAATATAACTACTTCTCCGGCAGAATAAGTTTCAAGAATTACGATTGAGACACCGTCTATAACGTTATAGATGACATTAAATACTCAACAGTCCCAACCGAACTAATAAAAAATTTAATAGGTTGTTAGAGAGACTTTCATGTATTTGTTAAATGCCAACCAAATCTCACTATTAGAGGAGAAATTCCTTATATTATATTAACTAATGGAGACAGCAGTTGTGTGTCCCACCCCTCTCAAGTGAAGAGGGGGTCAAGTGGGAAAAAAAGGGGGTCCAAGTCATTATTGTAGGACACAATAGTCCAACACATCTGGGACTAATAGTCCAGAGGGACTATTAATTCAGAATAAAAATTTTGAACCAAATAATGGACTATTAGTCCAATCCCATGACTCAATCCCTCAAAACAAACAACTAGAATATAAAAGAAATAAAAGGAACTAAATTAGCTAGGATTTTGTCAATTAAGTGTTCATCAATCTTTACTGTATTTAAATAAATTAAATTCTGTTGTGTACTCAAAAACGACTAGAATATAAAAGAAATAAAAGAAATGAGAGAAAATAGTTGATTACAAAAATCAAACTAGAAATAAAAATAAATACATAAAAACAGATTTTATTTTGTTACAAAAACAAAATTAAAATCTAATTTAAATAAACATAAAACAGGGAAAAAATTAACTTACTTGATTAATTTCTTCGAATAATAATCTGATCAAGTCCAGTGTTCGACACTGTATCCTTAAGACAGATTCGTACTCTCCACAGTACTTTCAGAATATGGACGTCTATCTCCCAAGATAAAATGATCAATTAACAAATAAATGCAACACTACAATTTATTTGTTCAACGAACACCCTTAGTGTATACACTCTTTCTCACAGAAAAATAATGAAATAAATACAACAAAATGCAGAGAAGACTTGCAGCAAGGAATGACGAAAATTGGAGTAGAAATTCAAATGAGGGACTAGTCTATTTATATAGATAAAGTGGTGGCTTGGTAGCTGTTAGTTTTGAATTAGACAGGTACAATACCTATTCAATTTAAATTAAACAGATACAAAATCTGTAGGCATTGTTTGGTTTGAATTTTGGGTGGATTTGAATTCAAACAGAACAGATTCGATTCGATTTTGGATAGACCTGAAACTGTACAAAAATTCCTAAAGAGGTGCAAATAAAATTTGAATTTAATTTCCAACAAGAATTTTGAAATAAAACCGAACAAAATTTATTTCAAAATAAATAAAATAAACTCAAATGTTTTTGGCCCAAAAAGATTAGTAGTGGGCCGGACAAGCCCAACCCAACCTCACACCACACACCCGCGCCCAAGCCCAGCCCGCCTGGACGGATGACGGCGCGCGTGTATGGTGATTTTTGGGTTCAATGGGTCTAGCTCATAACCTCCCTCTTTACAAAACTTGGATACCCTTTGGGGCACACCCCAAGTTCTAATCTCATGCCTTATAAACTCACTCAAAACTTCCCACCAAATCAATATGGAACAAGCCATTTTTTAACCTTTAAGGATTTTCCATCAAAACTCTATTTTCATGGACTACACTTTAGCTTCAATTTCTCATTCACTCGATAATGATTTTGAGCAACCAAATATACCACGTGAATCACAACGCGGCATAGAACGCGTTACCACTTTAACCCGCAAAAATCAACGCACGGGTCCCACCTAAATATTAGACCAAACTTTAACAAAAATTCTGTTTTTATCCAGAATTTTTCAAAACATTTCTAACAATCCCCCACATGAATGGAATTTGATGACAACAGAAGTACAACAATATGCAGACTTTATCAAAAGAGTATAAGTCGAAAATATTTTGCATCAGGATAGGTAGTTTTCGGCCTTGAACCTTCCCTAGTGATAACCTATCGGAGTTACTAGCTAAGCAATGGACGCGATGCCTTGAATTGTTCAGCCGTTTGTGTAAGCCAAGACAATAGATTTCACACAAAATATCTTCTAACACATCGTGGTTCTCACTGTTGTGTTCATTTTGGCCTTGAACGCTCCTAGTTTTCATGAGTGTTTCTAGAGAATTTAGCCTCTTCATTCTCATAGAACTGGCCCCAGTTCAACACTCATATAGGTGATTCTTATTGTGAGTATCTCCTTATACTTGTCTTGATTTTATGCCTTAATCAAGATATAAGTAATCATTAAAAGCAAAGCTTATCCTTATACCCCTGTAGACAACACATGTTGCAGATATCACTCTCACCGTAGGAATGGGTAGGGAATTTTAATCCCTTGGTGATTTCTAGCAAGCCACACATAATTTAGTTGCCCCTTTGAACTTAGTTCTTTGGATCTCCAGTCATATAAGTAGGGTTACCATTATAATGACTTTTATGTAATAGGCTTTAATCCCATTCCCTTAAATGAACTATACACTTGCTCTTTAGTCAAACCTTTTGTTAACGGATCGCAATATTCTCCTTAGATTTTATATAAATGTAACAACCCTAAATGCATTACCGATTAATTCTTGATTCTTGCTAAATTAAGATGATTCTGTTGATAATTGGATTAACTGAAATACTGAACAGATTGATTGAAAACTGGAACTGAATTGACTGAGTGTGTCTATTGTATTGCACTTCTATCTGTTCGATTGTTTAAATATCTGTTTGTGTTTTTATGTTTAAATTGCAAATTGAAGGCCTTATCGGCGGCTGAACTGAAAATCGATTAGTGTTTCGTGATCAGTAGAATTTATATGATTTTATGGTGTAATTATCTGAAAAGTGATTTGGTATGTTTAAATTAGATTAAATATTGATTAATTGAAGAGTTTGGCTTAATTACAATTATGCCATTGTGAGTGGGCCTTTATTATACTATATTTGAGCCTTCTTATTCATTTTACAAACTTTTGCTCAGCCATTTTCTTGCTTCAACCGACCATAGAGGGAGAGAGAGAGTGAACTAGGAGAGTGTTTCAACTAGACTTCATTGAAGATTGGCTTGAAATTGAAAGATTTGAAGTATAGATTGCCTAATTAAACTTCTAGGCTTGAACTACAAGACTTAGGTATGGATTTCAACCCTCTAATGGGTGGGGTTAGATTAATTCTTGCATGGTTCATGCTAAATTAAAGAGTAAAACATGAAATGGTTCAATAGTGTTGAGTTATAACTTAATTAATGCATGCATGTTTGTATTGATGCATGTTGAGTTGATTACATGGCATATTGTTAACATGCAAGCTCATATTCATGTATAAGTCCATGTTTTCATCTTGTTTTGAAGATATGAGCTCATTTAAGCAAGCTTTGAAGCTTTAATTTGATTTGAATCCATGCATGTTGCATACTCTCCATGTTCATGAAAAATGGGTTTGAAAAATGGTTTCAATTGACTCACTCTTGGGCTTTGAATTCACAAATTGAGCTTTGAAACTTGTTATACATTGAATTTAGATGTGTTTTCCAGAATTTGGGCCCAAGAGGTCGAGTTTTGAGTGAAAGAATGCTTGGTTTGAGCTTAGGAGACAAATCTGGAAATTCCAGAATTTGGCTTCTTTGCTCGAGCGAAGGATTCTTCGCTCGAGCGACCAACCTTTGTTCGAAGCTACGCTCGAGCGAAGGATTGGTGGCTCGAGCGTAAAATTCGAGCATCCAGTACTTTTACTGTTTCATCAGACGAGCGAAGGATTTCTCGCTCGAGCGAAGGCTTTGATTTTGGAAGCTCGCTCGAGCGAAAGAAGGCTCGCTCGAGCGAGAGTCCTATTTTCAGCAAACTTTGCAAAATGTTTTCTAAGTGTATTTTTGCATCCTCATCCCATTCTAGGCATTCTTAGGCCTAGTTTAAGGCATCTTAATGAGGATATAGATGTAGAACACACCAAGAAAAATTAAGGATTAAATTATGATATTTCCCAACTGTGTAGCTTAGTGTGTGTTCAACCTGTGAACTGTGTAGGGTTGGCGACTGGGGAGACACGCTCTAGCATATTGTAGCCCGAACTCTGTGAGTAACAATTGTGTAAAGATATGTTCAAATGATTATCTTTCTGAACACTGAACTAAACTGTTTACTGAACTAATATCGATTACTAAATGAATGTATGTCCTTTATTTCTGAAATGTACTGTGGCATCCTTAGCACCTACTGTTTACTGTTACTGTTACAGAGATCTCTGTCAGTTCCCTCGTGGAACCATTACTGTTTGCTGATTGATGGCCATCATTACTGTTCGATCTTTAAGACCTCATTTCTTTGCTATGCTAAGCGAAAATGGATAAGCTTACATTGAAAGAGTGAAATACTGTTTAATGAACTGTTTTCGTTACTGTAAGGACATTTCATTCTTAACCTCTTTATGCATTATGTTATTCAATGGGCTTTAGCTCACTATTTATATATATATGTAGGTGCTCAGCCACCAGACCGGAGCTAGGAGCGTGGGTTAGACTCCAGTTTTGTCAAGCCAGCCTATGTGCCTCACTGCGAGGTTCCGAGTTGCCATGTTATGACTTAGGGGTGTTTTAGCATTTCCCTTACATCTTGTCTCCTTGTTTTGTATAAATGAATGCTTCTTATCTTGTTACCAAGGGATTAGGTCCTACCTTTGTTTATTGTAAATGTTGTATAGACTGTACTGTTTAAATATATAAATGCATGAAAAATCTTTTTGGCATCTGGTATCCTGACTCAATGGACACTATTTATTTATCTTGTATTGACTTCCGCCAGCCACGAACTCTGTTTTTCTTGTTCTCTTGTTAGCGGGCCTTGGTAATCTCGGATTCTTGGCGATTCTGATGCTAAACCCATAGGGTCGGGTTTGGGTCGTGACAGAGTGGTATCAGAGCGATACCTAACCACGAGTTATACCCCACACACGTGTCCAAATGAGCTATAGGGTGTCCTAGAAAAGTGATTAGGGCATTTCATGAACTTGAAAAGTGTGTGGTTATGACATGACTAATTATATGCCAATGTGTTAACCTGTTTAAGGAAATGACTGTGTATATTGATAACTGTTATAACTGCTTATAGTGAAATGGATAATGCAAATGCTGTTACTGAACCTGAATCATCTGAGGCTAGAATGGCCAGACTGGAAAGAATGTTGGAACGAATAACTGAAAGACTAGATCAACAATAGAACCAACAGCCCCCACCTCCTCCTCCTCCGATACAGCCGGACCAGAATGTGAATGTTAATGATGGAGACATAATTGCTCTTACCCAAAAGTTCAGCAAACTAAAACCGCCATCCTTTCAGGGAGGCCTTGAACCATTAAAGGCTAAAGCATGAGTTCTGGAGACTGAGAAACTGTTTGAAGTGTTTCCGTGCTCGAAGGCACATAAGGTACTGTTGGCTACCTTTACTCTGCAAGAGGAAGCAAGAAGGTGGTGGATGCTTACTCGGGATGACAACACTATTATGACTTGGGCTCAATTTAGAGTAGCCTTCTTTGAAAAGTACTTCCCTCAGTGGACTTGCCAGATACGCACCACATATGGTGGATACCGATTACAAAAAGGCCAGAAGGTTTGAAGGTGGCCTGAATGTTGCAATACTGGACAGGATAAATGTTTTAAAGCTACCGACTTATATGGGTGTTCTTGACCGAGCATTGATGGCCGAGTCGAACATCGAAGCTGTGAAACAATCTGAAACACCAGCGTCTGACTGGCGTGGTAAAAGACAGAATTTCAAATTCAAGAAAGGCAAGCATAATCAATTGAACAAGAAACAGAATACGGGGTCAACAAAAAGCTGACCAAGGAATGCTTCTATACCGCCATGTCCGAATGTGGTAAGAACCATAAGGGAGTTTGTTATAAAATTTACGGTGCTTATTACAGGTGTGGCAAGGTGGGCCACATGGTGAAAGATTGCCCTCCTGCTCCAGAGTAATAGTAAAAGTCAAGCGGTATACGCACAAAGATCAACCGTGACACAGAAACCGAACCCCAAAGTTACCGGGAAAGAGCCGATGAGGCAGGGCCGAGTCTTCGCCCTAGTACCGGGAGACGTGCAAAATACCGAGACCGTAGTGTCAGGTATTCTTTCTATTTGTGCTTAAAGTGCATATGTACTGATTGATTCGGAGTCTACACATTCTTATGTGTCGCATGCTTTTTCACGGAAATTGAATAGACCCTTAGAGCCCATGAATTACTTGCTAGTTGTATCATCACCCATAGGGGGATCCATGACATGTGCATATATGTATCCTGCTTGTGAAATTCTTGTTGGGGATATGCATCTGTTTATTGATTTACTGTCATTGAACATTGATCACTTTGATGTAATACTGGGGATGGACTGGTTACAAAAATACCATGCCACTATTGACTGTGTGACAAAACAAGTTGTTTTCCGTCCACCGGGTTTGCCTGAATTCGTGTTTAATGGGAGTGGAGTAGTACCTCCTCCGTATTTGATTTCTTCAGTGAAAGCTGTTAAATTAATTAGAAAGGGGTGTAAAGGATATCTGTGTTCTGTACTGACTGTATCTACTAAGGATAGTGTTAAAACTGATGTGAATTGTATTCCTATAGTCAGAGAATTCCCAGATGTATTTCCAGATGATCTGCCAGGGGATTTAATTGACAGGGGAATTGAATTTACTGTGGATGTGGTTCTGGGTACACAGCCAATATCTAAAGCTCCTTACAGAATGGCCCCAACTGAACTGAAGGAGTTGAAAGTGCAATTGCAAGAACTGCTAGACAAGAAGTTTATCAGGCCTAGTACTTCACCGTGGGGTACACCTGTTTTGTTTGTAAAGAAGAAAGATGGCTCACTGAGACTGTGCATTGATTACCGTGAATTGAACAAGGTAACTGTGAAAAATAAATACCCATTGCCACGTATTGATGATTTATTTGATCAGTTACAAGGTGCACAAGTGTTTTCCAAGATTGATCTCAGATCGGGGTATCACCAACTGAAAGTTAAACCAGAAGACATTGACTAAACTGCTTTTAGAACGAGGTATGGCCATTATGAATTTTTAGTT
Organism: Camellia lanceoleosa; assembly: GCA_025200525.1. Taxonomy (NCBI): domain Eukaryota; kingdom Viridiplantae; phylum Streptophyta; class Magnoliopsida; order Ericales; family Theaceae; genus Camellia; species Camellia lanceoleosa. Next base: position 31,878,717 of record CM045765.1, read on the forward strand.
ATGCCATTCGGAGTCACGAATGCCCCTGCTGCTTTTATGGACCTTATGAACAGAATTTTCAAACCATACCTTGATGATTTTATTGTAGTATTTATTGATGACATACTGATTTATTCAAAAAGTAGAGAAGAACATGAACACCATCTGAGACTTGCCCTGCAGACCCTAAGAGAACAGAAATTGTATGCTAAACTGTCTAAATGTGAATTCTGGCTTGATTATGTTATGTTTTTGGGGCATGTTGTTAGCAAAAATGGAATTTCTGTTGATCCGCAGAAAATCGAAGCTGTAGTGAACTGGCCTAGACCAACGAATGTGACTGAAGTCCGAAGCTTTTTGGGATTGGCTGGATATTACAGAAGGTTTGTTAAAGACTTCTCCAAAATTGCCTTACCATTGACTCAGTTGACTCAGAAGGGGACATCATTTGATTGGACTAACCAAAGGGAATCAGCATTTCAAGAACTGAAAATCCGACTTGTGACTGCACCGGTTATGACTTTACCTTCAGGTACGGATGGTTATACTGTATTTAGTGATGCTTCTCATAAGGGTTTGGGGTGTGTTTTAATGCAAAATGGGAGAGTTATTGCTTATGCTTCCCGACAGTTGAGACCACATGAAAAGAACTACCCGACCCATGACTTGGAACTGGCTGCAGTAGTGTTTACTTTGAAAATTTGGCGTCACTATCTGTATGGGGCGACATGTGAAGTATACACCGACCACAAGAGTTTGAAGTATTTCTTCACACAGAAAGAACTAAATATGAGACAGCGCAGATGGCTAGAATTGATCAAAGATTATGACCTATAAATTTTGTACCATCCGGGAAAAGCCAATACTGTTGCCGATGCATTGAGCCGAAAGTCAATTGCCAACTTAGCTTGTTTGCTCACTAGACAGAAAGAGCCGCTTTGTGATCTTGAAAAATTTGAAGTTGAAGTTGTTTTGAGAGAACAAGGTGAAACAATAGCTGCCATTACTGCTCAACCAGCCTTGATTGAAGAAATTAAAGAGAAACAGTAACTGGATGACTTTTGAAAAAGATCATCGAAGAAAGAGAGTCTAAGCCGAGACCGGGTTTCAAATTTGAGAATAATGTACTGAAATTTCAAGAAAGACTGTGTGTGCCGAATGACACTGGACTGAAAAGAAGAGTTCTGCAAGAGGGCCACAATTCAAAATTGTCTATCCACCCGGGGAATACAAAAATGTACCAAGATCTGAAACAGAATTTCTGGTGGCCGGGAATGAAGAAAGAAATAGCCGACTTTGTGTCCAAATGTCTTCATTGCCAACAAGTCAAAGCCGAACATCAACGACCTGCCGGATTATTGCAACCCTTACCCATACCAGAGTGGAAATGGGAGCATATCACGATGGATTTTATCGTTGGGTTACCTCGCTCCAGAAAAGGTATGGATTCAATTTGGGTTATTATTGATAGATTAACCAAATCTGCACACTTCTTACCTGTCAAAACAATCTATAATGCGAACAAATTGGCTGTTATCTATATTGATGAAATTATGAGACTGTATGGAGTGCCTGTGTCTATTGTTTCTGACAGGGATTCGAAGTTTACATCGAGGTTTTGGCAAAGCCTCTGATTGCATTAGTCTTGAATTGAAATTTGAGTAGTGCCTATCATCCTCAGACCGATGGCCAGTCAGAAAGGACCATCCAGACTCTGGAGGATTTACTAAGAATGTGTGTCCTTCATTTTCAAGGAGATTGGGAAAGTCATTTGCCCTTAGTTGAATTCGCCTACAACAACAGCTACCATTCGAGTATTGGTTTGGCGCCTTTTGAGGCATTGTATGGCAGGAAATGTCGATCTCCGATTTGCTGGGCAGAAGTTGGAGATGGGCCTTTGCTTGGGCCCGAGATTGTATATGAAACGACTGAAAAGATCAAACTGATATAGCAGAGACTGAAAAATGCACAGAGTAGACAGAAAAGTTATGTGGATGTCAGAAGACGGGACAGAGAGTATGAAGTGGGTGATCACGTTTTTGTGAAAGTGACACCAATGAAAGGCCAGACTCGTGTTGGAGTCAAAGGCAAGTTAGCGTCGCGGTATGTCGGACCGTATGAGATTATTGAGAAAATCAATCCGGTGGCGTACCAAGTTGCGCTTCCTCCTGAAATTGAGCATATGCATAATGTTTTCCACATTTCGATGTTGAGAGATTATCTCCGAGATCCCTTCCATGTGATTGAGCCTACTCGTATCGTGTTGAGTGATGACTACACTTACGAGGAACGGCCTATACAGATTGTAAACAGACGAATCAAGAAACAGAGAAGCAAAGAGATCCCGTTAGTGAAAGTTGACTGGCAGAACCATGGTGGTGTGTATGCCACTTGGGAAAGGGAAGATGACATGGCTAGGCGATATCCTGATTTGTTCCTGCTGAATCCTGTTTTCTTCCAGAATGAAGGTAACTCGAGTTTAGAGGACTAAACTCCTTATAAGGAGGGGAGACTGTAACAACCCTCGTACAGATTACCGATTAATTCGATTCGCTAAATTAAGACCGATTCTGTTGATAATTGGATTAAGCGAAATCTTGAGCAGTGATTGAAAAGCTGGGCCCAATTGGTGAGTGTGTCTATTGTATTGCACTTCTATCTGTTCGATTGTTTAAATATATGTTTGTGTTTTTATGTTTAAATTACAAATTGAAGGCCTTATCGGCGGCTGAACTGAAAATCGATTAGTGTTTCGTGATCAGTAGAATTTATATGATTTTATGGCGTAATTATTTGAAAAGTGATTTGGTATGTTTAAATTAGATTAAATATTGATTAATTGAAGAGTTGGGCTTAATTACAATTATGCCATTGTGAGTGGGCCTTTATTATACTATATTTGAGCCTTCTTATTCATTTTACAAACTTTTGCTCAGCCATTTTCTTGCTTCAACCGACCATAGAGGGAGAGAGAGAGTGAACTAGGAGAGTGTTTCAACTAGACTTCATTGAAGATTGGCTTGAAATTGAAAGATTTGAAGTATAGATTGCCTAATTGAACTTCTAGGCTTGAACTACAAGACTTAGGTATGGATTTCAACCCTCTAATGGGTGGGGTTAGATTAATTCTTGCATGGTTCATGCTAAATTAAAGAGTAAGACATGAAATGGTTCAATAGTGTTGAGTTATAACTTAATTAATGCATGTATGTTTGTATTGATGCATGTTGAGTTGATTACATGGCATATTGTTAACATGCAAGCTCATATTCATGTATAAGTCCATGTTTTCATCTTGTTTTGAAGATATGAGCTCATTTAAGCAAGCTTTGAAGCTTTAATTTGATTTGAATCCATGCATGTTGCATACTCTCCATGTTCATGAAAAATGGGTTTGAAAAATGGTTTCAATTGACTCACTCTTGGGCTTTGAATTCATAAATTGAGCTTTGAAACTTGTTATACATTGAATTTAGATGTGTTTTCCAGAATTTGGGCCCAAGAGGTCGAGTTTTAAGTGAAAGAATGCTTGGTTTGAGCTTATGAGACAAATCTGGAAATTCCAGAATTTGGCTTCTTCGCTTGAGCGAAGGATTCTTCGCTCGAGCGACCAACCTTTGTTCGAAGCTACGCTCGAGCGAAGGATTGATGGCTCGAGCGTAAAATTCGAGCATCCAGTACTTTTACTGTTTCATCAGACCGCTCGAGCGAAGGATTTCTCGCTCGAGCGAAGCCTTTGATTTTGGAAGCTCGCTCGAGCGAAGGAAGGCTCGCTCGAGCGAGGGTCCTATTTTCAGCAAACTTTGCAAAATGTTTTCTAAGTGTATTTTTGCATCCTCATCCCATTCTAGGCATTCTTAGGCCTAGTTTAAGGCATCTTAATGAGGATATAGATGTAGAACACACCAAGGCAAATTAGGGATTAAATTATGATATTTCCCAACTGTGTAGCTTAGTGTGTGTTCAACCTGTGAACTGTGTAGGGTTGGCGACTGGGAAGACACGCTCTAGCATTTTGTAGCCCGAACTCTGTGAGTAACAATTGTGTAAAGATATGTTCAAATGATTATCTTTCTGAACACTGAACTAAACTGTTTACTGAACTGATATCGATTACTGAATGAATATATGTCCTTTATTTCTGAAATGTACTGTGGCATCCTTAGCACCTACTCATTCTTTATTCACATAGAGATCTCTGTCGGTTCTCTCGTGGAACCATTATCGTTCTTGATTGATGGCCATCATTCTTGTTAGGTCTTTAAGACCTCATTTCTTCGCTATGCTAAGCGAAAGACTAGATAATATTACATTGAAGATAAAATCTTGTTTAATGAACTGTTTTCGTTACTGTAAGGACATTTCATTCTTAACCTCTTTACGCATTATGTTATTCACTGGGCTTTAGCTCACTGTTTATATATATATGTAGGTGCTCAGCCACCAGACCGGAACTAGGAACGTGGGTTAGACTCCAGTTTTGTCAAGCCAGCCTATGTGCCTCACTGCGAGGTTCCGAGTTGCCATGTTATGGCTTAGGGGTGTTTTAGCATTTTCCCTTCTATACTGTCTCACTGTTTTGTATAAACTGAATGCTTACTGTACTATTACCAAGGGATTAGGTCCCTGCACTGTTTGACTGTAAATGTTGTATAGACTATACTGTTTAAATATATAAATGCATGAAAAATCTTTTTGGCATACAGACTGTCACAGCTCAATGGACACTATTTATTTACTGTATTGGCTTCCGCCAGTTCGAACTCGCTTTTTCTTGTTCTCATTTAGCGGGCCTTGGTAATCTCGGATTCTTGGCGATTCTGATGCTAAACCCATAGGGCCGGGTTTGGGTCGTGACAATAAACTATTGAGATTATTCCATTTGAGAGCAATTGCCTTACGGTATTATGTCAACGACGAATATGTCATGACTTACCATTATACATATGATTCTGTGCCAGATTGATTATCACAGTAAATGCAAATAGCTGGCACAAGTTTAGGCTACATTGGAATGTCTTCTAAGAAGTGACGAAGTCATTCTGCTTCTTCTCCTTCTTTGTCTAAAGCAATGAACTCGGATTCCATTGTGAATCGTGCAATGCATGTTTGTTTCATAGATTTCCAAGAAACAACAACGCCTCCCAGAGTAAAGACATATCCACTTGTGGATTTTGAATCTTTAGTATCTGATATCCAATTTGCATCACAATAACCTTCGAGTACTGCTAGATATCGAGTAAAGTTCAAACCATGATCATGGGTGAATCTTAGATATCTAAGAACCTGAATGATCGCCTTCCAATGGTCTTCTCCGAGGTTACTAGTGCACCTACTCAATTTACTGATAGCATAAGCTATATCAAGACGAGTACAATTCATTAGGTATATTAGGCTTCTAATGATTTGGGAGTATTTTAACTGAGACTGTCACGACCCAAACCCGCCTTTATGGGTTTAGTACCGTAACTGGCCAGTAATCCGTGATTACCGAAGTCCTGCTTAATAGTAAAGACAGTAATACATAGTACAAGGGCTGGCGAAAGCCAAAACAGTAATAAAAGATGTCCAATGAGCTGTGGCAGTCTGTATGCAAAAAGACTTTTCTGCACATATTCAAAACCAAAACAGTATATACATACGACATATACAGATATCCAGGTTAGGGACCAAATCCCTACCACAACAGTACAGTGCACGTCTTAACATTTGATACAGAACAGAGGCAAAAGGGGAAATCTAAAACACCCCAAAATAGCCTTGGCTTTGACGCATTCGAAACTTTGCAGTGAGGCATAATGGTTGGCTTGACCAAAAAATGAGTTAACTCGACGCTCCTAGCATCAATCCGGTGCCTGAATGCCTACATATATATATAAACAGTGAGCTAAAGCCCAGTGAATAACAATTGTGAAAAGAGGTTAAGAATGAATGTCCTTTCAGTCATTAAATAGTCATATCAGTCATTAAACAGTTATATCAGTCGTTTAGAAACCATAGCAGTTATATGTGGTACATCCAATAGCAAAATAGTACAGTAGGTCTTAATAAACCGAACAATCAGTTGATGGCCATCATATCAGTAAACAGTAGTAGTTCCAAACATGGGAACCGACAGAGATCTCTATAATAGTAGCAGTAACATTACAGTAATAGTAAATTGCTATGGATGCCATGAATACAGTTCACAAATAAAACAAACATTCATTTAGTAAGAAATATCATTTCAAAAAGCAGTACAGTTGATCATTCAGAAAATATTCATGGTTGAACATATCTTTACAATATTGTTACTCACAGAGCACTGGGCTATAAGCGGCTACTAAGCGTCCTTGGATGCCAATCATACACAGTTACAGAATGAACACATACTAAGTTACACACTTGGGAATCAATGACTTAGTCCCTAACTTGACTCGGTGTGGTTCTACATCAATATCCTCATTAAGATGCCTTAAACTAGGCCTAGGAATGCCTAGGATGAAATGAGGATGCAAAGATGTACTTCAAAACACTTTTCAAAATTTTCGAAAAACAGGGGTCTCGCTCAAGCGGACATGCAGACAAAGGATCTCCGCTCGAGCGTGGCTTTCTCCGCTCGAGCGGACTGTAAACTCAAGCAAAAGTATTGGATGGATGCAATTCACGCTCGATGGGCGCTTGACCTCCGCTCGAGCATGAGACACAAGTCCTCGCTCGAGCGGACTATAAACATATGAAATGTATTGGATACACGCATTTCATGCTCGAGCGTTACTTTCCCCGCTCGAGCGGAATGCATGAACTCAGAGTGTACGCTCGAGCGTGGGTCTAAAATCTGGAATTTCCAAATTGAACCTCCAAGCTCAAATTCAACATCTAAAGCATCAATTTCGATTCTTTTGGGCCAATTTTCTAGAAAACACTTTAAAACTCATAATATAACATGTTTTAGAGATCAATTTGCAAAATCAAAGCCCAAAGGTAGTTCAATTAAACACAAATCCAAACAAAACTTGATGAACATAATGTATATGTAACATGCAAGTGCTCAATTGAAATCAAAGCTTCAAATACTTGATCAAATGAGTCAATTCACTAAAAAAACATGATGAATTCATGGACCATAGCTAGAATATAGACATGCATGTGAGGATTTCCATGAAATCAACCTCAAAACTCAACAATGTGTACATGCATGCATGGATTATACCCAATTCAACATCTTAAATCATATCTTGGCTCTAGACTTCAATATCATCCTAGACCATGCAAGATACAACTTAAACTCATAATCAAGAAGATGATTTCTTACCTTAGGTCTTGAATGTTAAGGTATAGGAGCCTAATTTGTAAAACCTCTTCAATTCTTTTTCATGTGTGCAAAAAGACTTTTCTGCACATCTTCACATTCAAAACCAAAACAATATATACATACGACATATACAGATATCCAGGTAGGGACCAAATCCCTACCAGAACAGTACAGTGCAAGTCTTAACATTTAATACAGAACAGAGGCAAAAGGGGAAATCTAAAACACCCCAAAACAGCCTTGGCTTTGACGCACTCGGAACTTTACAGTGAGGCATAATGGTTGGCTTGACCAAAAAAGGAGTTAACCCGACGCTCCTAGCATCAATCCGATGCCAGAACACCTACATATATATATATAAACAGTGAGCTAAAGCCCGGTGAATAACAGTTGTGAAAAGAAGTTAAGAATGAATGTCCTTTCAGTCATTAAACAGTCATATCAGTCATTAAACAATCATATCAGTCATTAAACAGTTATATCAGTCGTTTAGAAACCATAGCAGTTATATGTGGTACATCTAATAGCAAAAAGCGATGCAGAGGGTCTTAACAGACGAGCGATCGATTGATGGCCATCATATCGATGCGATAGTGGTTCCAAACATGGGAACCGACAGAGATCTCTATAATAGTAGCAGTAACAGTACAATAACAGTAAATGGCTATAGATACCACGAATACAGTTCACAAATAAGACAAACATTCATTCAGTAAGAAATATCATTTCAGAAAGTAGTACAGTTGATCATTCAGAAAATATTCATGGTTGAACATATCTTTACAACATTGTTACTCACAGAGCACTGGGCTATAAGCGGCTAATGAGCGTCCTCAGATGCCAACCCTACACAATTACAGAATGAACACATACTAAGTTACACACTTGGGAATCAATGACTAAGTCCCTAACTTGACTCGGTGTGGTTCTACATCAATATCATCATTAAGATGCCTTAAACTAGGCCTAGGAATGCCTAGGATGAAATGAGGATGCAAAGATGTACTTCAAAACACTTTTCAAAATTTTCGAAAAATAGGGGTCTCGCTCAAGCGAACATGCAGACAAAAGATCTCCGCTCGAGCGTGACTTTCTCCGCTCAAGCGGACTGTAAACTCAAGCAAAAGTACTGGATGCATGCAATTCACGCTCGATGGGCGCTTGACCTCCGCTCGAGCGAGAGCGTGAGACACAAGTCCTCGCTCGAGCGTGCATTCCCTCACTCGAGCGGACTGTAAACATATGAAAAGTACTGGATACACGCATTTCACGCTCGAACGTTACTTTCCCCGCTCGAACGGACTGCATGAACTCAGAGTGTACGCTCGAGCGTGGGTCCAAAATCTGTAATTTCCAGATTGAACCTCCAAGCTCAAATTCAACATCTAAAGCATCAATTTCGATTCTTTTGGGCCAATTTTCTGGAAAATACTTTAAAACTCATAATATAACATGTTTCAGAGATCAATTTGCAAAATCAAAGCCCAAAGGTAGTTCAATTAAACACAAATCCAAACAAAACTTGATGAACATAATGTATATGTAACATGCAAGTGCTCAATTGAAATCAAAGCTTCAAATACTTGATCAAATTAGTCAATTCACTAAAAAACATGATGAATTCATGGACCATAGCTGGAATATAGACATGCATGTGAGGATTTCCATGGAATCAGCCTCAAAACTCAACAATGTGTACATGCATGTATGGATTATACCCAATTCAACATCTTAAATCATATCTTGGCTCTAGACTTCAATATCATCCTAGACCATGCAAGTCACAACTTAAACTCATAATCAAGAAGACGAGTTCTTACCTTAGGTCTTGAATGTTAAGGTGTAGGAGCCTAATTTGTAAAATCTCTTCAATTCTTTAAATTTTCCTAGCCAAAACTTGTTGAAATCAAATCTCAAAACTCTCCCTCTCTCACTCACTCGATTTTGGACTTGAGGAAAATGGCAGAAGAGTTGTGATAATGCTAACATATATAAATCAAATAAATGGCTCATGAAAAAGTCCACTAAGTGGCATTTTGGTAAAAAAAAAGCCAAACTAATGTAATTTAACCTTATTTAATCTAATTTAATCACTCCAAATCACATTTCAATTAAACATGCCATAAAATCACATAAATTCTAATTAGCATAAAACACTAATCAATTTATGGTTCGGTTGCCGATAAGGCCTTCGATTTACAATTCGAAACTTAAAATATGAACAGATCAATTAATGGCAAACAGATAAAAATGTACTTAAATTAATACACTCAGGCAATCAGTTTAGAATTTCGGTTTAATTAGTCACTTATCATGTTCAGTCATAGTTTAGCAGTAATCAGAGGTGAGGGTTGTCACAGAGACACTGCATCACCTTTTATTTTTCGACAAATAAAGACTGATGTCTACAGGTGTTCTAGCTACATTCAAATCATCCTTGATAAATTTATCAAGAATTTTCTGAATATAATAAGATTGAGATAATGCATATCCGTCAGATGTTTTAGTAATTTTCATTCCTAATATAACATCTGCGACCCCCATATCCTTCATATCAAATCTTTGGTTAAGCATTTGCTTAGTTGATTTGATCATGTTTTGACTGCTTCCAATGATAAGCATGTCATCTACATAAAGACAGACTATAACATATCCTTGGTCAGTGTTTTTAACATAGACGCATTTGTCACATTCGTTTATCTTAAACCCATTAGTAAGCATTGCATGATCAAATTTTTTATGCCATTGCTTGGGTGCTTGTTTTAATCCATAAAGGGATTTTACAAGCCGACAAACTTTCTTTTCTTGCCCTGGTACTATAAACCCTTCAGGTTGCTCTATATAGATCTCTTCATTCAAATCACCGTTTAAGAAAGCTGTCTTAACATTCATTTGGTGTATTTCTAATTTAAACAACGCTGCTATAGCAATAAGCATGCAAATGGATGTTATTCTTATCACAGGGGAATATGTGTCAAAATAGTCCAGACCTTCCTTTTGTTTGTAACCTTTAACTACAAGTCTTGCTTTATACTTGTCAATTGAACCATCTGCTTTCATTTTTTTCTTGAATATCTATTTATATCCAAGAAGTTTAGAACCTGGTAGAAGATCCACCAATTCCCAAGTATGATTTTGCATAATGGATTCAATTTCATTATTAACAGCCTCTTTCCACAAAGGTGCTTCAGGACCTGTCATTGCTGCCTTAAAGCTTTGAGGTTCATTTTCTAACAGGTATGTTAGGAAATCTAAACCAAAGGATTTTGATGTTCTCGCTCTCTTACTTCGTCTTGGTTCATCATCAATTAAATCCTGTTGATCGAGACCATTACTAGTCTCTTGCGTTTGATTGTCATTAGTCTCTTGACTTTGTGTACAATCATAAATTCTTTTCTGTGAACTTAATTCCTGTCATTTCTTGTAAAGAAAGACATGTTCAAAAAACATAGCATTTCTTGACTCTATAATAGTGTTCACATTTATATCAGGTATTTCTGATTTATAAGTCAGAAACCGATATGCACTACTATTCTGAGCATAACCAATAAACACACAATCTACTATTTTTGGTACAATCTTAGTCTTTTTAGGAACAGGAACTTCAACTTTTGCCAAGCACCCCCACACTTTTAAGTATTTGTAGGAAGACAGTCGACCTTTCCACAATTCATAAGGAATACTGTTGGTTTTCTTGTGGGGTATTCTGTTAAGAACATAATTAGCAGACAATATTGCTTCCCCTCACAAGTTCTATGATAAGCCTGAACTTAGTAACATGGCATTCATCATTTCTTTTAGGATTCTATTCTTTCTTTCAGCAATTCCATTTTGCTGAGGAGAATAAGGTGCTGTAGTTTGGTGAATAATGCCATGTTGTGCACAAAATTCATTTACTGGTGCATCATATTCACCACCCCTATCACTTCTAACTATTTTAATGGTTTTATCAAGTTGATTTTCAACTTCTGTTTTGTAGAGTTTAAACATTTCTAAGGCTTCATCTTTACTTCTAAGTAAGTAAACATAATAATATCTTGTGCAATCATCGATAAATGTTATGAAATACTTTTTGCCTTCTCTAGTTTGAACAAATTTAAGATCACATACATCTTTATGAATTAATTCTAGAGGTTCGGTTTTCCTTTCAATCGATTTAAATGGAGCCTTAGTTAGTTTCGCTTCTACACAAACTTCACATTTATTTTTAGGATTAATTTCAAACTTTGGTATATAATCCAAACCAATTAATCTACGCAAAGCATCAAAATTTACATATCCTAATCTACCATGCCATAAATTCGACTCAAGAATATAAGCAAAAGATGTGTTATTATTATTCATAGTAACATTTGGTACAACTGTTATTATATTTAATTTGAAGAAACCATCACTCATGTATCCCTTACCAACATACATACCACTATTTGATAATACAAATTTATCAGACTCAAATACAAGCCTAAAACCATTTTTACTTAACAAAGAGGCAGAAATCAAATTCTTCCGGATGTCAAGTACATGCAGTACGTTGTTGAGGGTCAGTTCTTTCCTTGATGTCATCTTCAAGATCACTTTTCCTTGTCTAGCCACAGTAGAAGTAGAAGAATTTTCCATGAAAAATTGTTCACCATTTGCAGCCTCATTGTAGGTAGTGAACATCTTCTTGTCTGCACATATGTGACAAGTTGCTCCAGCGTCAACCCACCACTTTTTGGGATTTCCAACCAAATTAGACACCACAGCAGAGAGGTTGATGTCATTCACCCCGTCAGAAATGTAATCTAGTTCAGTTTCATTGGCCTGATTGATAGTCTTCTTGCTTGTACTTCCGCGATCCTTCTTAGGGTGGCGGCAGTTAGAAGCTCGATGTCCAATTTTGCCACAGTTATATTATTTTCCTTTGAACTTCTTGTTGCCATTGTTGTCGCTTTGTTTAGGACTATCTCCGGTAAACTTCCTCTTTTTGTTATGTGGTTTGTTAACTTGTTCAACCACATTAACCTTGGACTCAATAGGATTTTTCCCATTCCTCTTTTCAACCTTACGGTTATCTTTCTCAATTCTCAGTCTTACAATAAGTTCATCCATGGTCATCTCTTTGCGTTTATGTTTTAAATAATTTTTGAAATCTTTCCAAGCCGGTGGTAACTTTTCCACTAAAACAGCGATTTGGAAAGACTCGCTAAAAGACATACCTTCTGAATGAATATCATGCAAAATTATTTGAAAATTTTGAACTTGAGAAATTACTGTTTGGAAGTCTACCATAACAAAGTCTAGAAATTTACCGACAACAAATTTCTTCGTGCCGGCATCCTCTGTCTTGTATTTCTTCTCCAAAGAATCCCATAATTCTTTCGCTGACTTCAGAGGGCCATAAACATTATACAGCATGTTGTCAAGACCATTGAGGATGTAGTTTCTGCGCAGGAAATTTGAATATTTCCAAGCATCTACAGCGACAACAACTTGCCGATCACTTTCACCCTCTTTAAGTACTAGAGCCTCTTCATGAAGAAACCGGACCAAATTTAGAGTTGTGAGATAGAACAGCATTTTCTGCTACCATCTCTTAAACTTAGTACCGTTAAATTTTTTTAATTTTTCTCCATGATTTATTGGTACTTGAACATGGTTCTGGATAGGGATCGGTGTTGGTGTAACAATTGGAGTACCACTTCCAGTTGCAGTTTCAGTTGTAGTAACCATAATATCTGATTACAAAAATCAGAAAAACAAACCACAAATTTAATTTTCTAGTTACTAAAATCAAAAAATAAACTATAATACAAAATAATTTTATTTTCCTTGTTACTAAAACCAGAAAAATAAAATACCACAATAATTTTCTGTAACACCAAATAATATTCTGCAATTGTTAATGACACCAGTATATTACTATTAGTTGTCAAAGAAAATAGACAGTATATTACTACTATTTGTCAAATAGTTTATAAATACTATTTGTATTTTCCAACCAAAATATCACTTTGTGAAAACTCAAAAAATTAAATACAATAAAGATACGAAAAGGGTCTGTCTTAAGATTGTTCGTCAATCTTTACTGTATTTAAATAAATTAAATTATGTTGTATACTCAACAACGACTAGAATATAAAAGAAATAAAAGAAAGGAGAGAAAATGTTTGATTACAAAAATCAAAGTAGAAATAAAAATAAATAAATAAAAACAAATTTTATTTTGTTACAAAAACAAAATTAAAATTTGATTTAAATAAAAATAAAACAGGAAAAAGAATTAACTTACTTGATTAATTTCTTCGAATAATAATCTGATCAAGTCCAGTGTTCGACATTATGTCCTTAAGACAGATTCGTCCTTTCTACGGTGCTTTCAGAATGTGGACATCTATCTCCTAGGATAAAATGATTAATCAACAAATAAATGCAGCACTACAATTTATTTGTTCAACGAACACACTGTGTATCCACTCTTTCTCACAGAAAAATAATGGAATAAATGCAGCAAAATGCAGAGAAGACTTGCAGCAAGGATGGATGAAAATTGGAGTAGAAATCCAAATGAGGGACTAGCTTATTTATATAGATGAAGTGGTGGCTTGGTGGCTGCTAGTTTTGAATTAAACAGGTACAATACCTGTTCAATTTAAATTACACAGATACAAACTCTGTAGGTACTGTTTGGTTTGAATTTTGGATGGATTTGAATTTGCACAGAACAGATTCGGTTTTGGACAGACTCGAAACTGTACAAAAATTCCTGAAGAGGTACAAATAAAATTTGAATTTAATTTCCAACCAGAATTTTGAAATAAAACCGGACAGAATTTATTTCAAAATAAATAAAATAAACTCAAATGTTTTTAGCCCAAAAAGATTAGTAGTGTACCGGATAAGCCCAACCCCAGCCTACTCGGACGGAAGACGGCGCACATGTGGTGATTTTTGGGTCCAATGGGTCTAACCCATAACCTCCCTCTCTACAAAACTTGGGTACCCCTTGGGGCACACCCTAAGTTCCAATCTCATGCCTTATAAATTCACTCAAAACTTCCCACCAAATCAATGTGGGACAAGCCATTTTTCAACCTTTACGGATTTTCCACCAAAACTCCATTTTCATGGAGCACACTTTGGCTTCAATTTCCCATGCACTCGATAATGGTTTTGAGCAACCAAATATACCACGTGAATTACAACGCGGTATAGAACGCGTTACCACTTCGACCCGCGAAAATCAACGCACAGGTCCCACCTAAATATTAGACCAAAGTTTAACAAAAATTCTGTTTTTGCCCAAAATTTTTCAAAACATTTCTAACATTAAGTACCTTAAGAACACTTGTTAAAAAAACTTTAAATTGTTATACATTTTTTATAAATTAAATTTTGTTTATGAATGTTCTGAAAACATTTGCGCTGTATTTGATTCATAAATTTGGAGGTAGATTTGGAAAGAAAAAGAGAAAAGGGTGTGTGAAACATTAGTTAAATGTAGTTATATTTCATTAACGTTTTACCTATTTTTTCTTTTTTTCTTTCTAAATTCTTTTCAAAATCTATGAACCAAACACAATTTTATTTAACTATAAAAATAAAAAGATTTGAGAACTAGAGAATCCTATTATTTGTTTGGATGATTGAGCAAGTAAGAAACGAAAACTGTTAAATATAAAATTTTCATATTGCTTAAATAGTTCATTAAAATACAAATAGAAAAAGGAAAGGTCACATGTGCCCCTTTTCTTTCATTTTACTTCAAATAAAATTGATAAAAAAAAAAACTCACAATCATTTAAAAAAAAATAATACTAAAGAAACTAACATAGTTAAACCACTTATAATCTTTAGGGGAATTACTTATAAGTGGGATAAAAAAATTACAAAAATATTAAAGGTGCAAGTGATGTAATAAAAATTGTGAGTTGCAAGTCTAATTTGCACGCCTCCATATTTGATTTTTTTTTTTTTTTTTTTTTTTTTGGTTTTTTGGTTTTTTGGTCTGTCCAATTAATAAGTAACTTCCCTTTAATCTTTTTCATTTCCAGTTCTCCTACTTTATAAACAAACTAATCAAATTGACAGATGAGAAAGTGTAAAATTAAATAGAAGGGAAATGGAAGATGAGATAGATTAATGGTAGCTTAATTTTAAAGAGTTGGTTGAGTAATAAAAATTTTAAATTCAAATCACTCTAAAATGTCACAAAAAATTTATTCAATCATCTAAGTTCATAATTAATTAGCATACACACAAACTAACCCTAATATCTTATTATTAAAAAGACTAATGGTGGTATGTAAATATTGACGGGTCTATGGTCTGTAGATGTATATACCAGAGGTAAGCTAATAATCACAATTCATGTGTAGAGTACACATTTTAGTCTCCATTTTTCTTGGAGTTGCAACAAAATATTGAATAGTTGCAATCATTAGAGTCCCCAAGACATTTATATATTCCCCATTTTTGTGCATTATGCACCTACTACAATAATATTGCTAAGGTCAACTTCTTGAGAAGGAAAAAAAAAAGTGAATTTATTACTTTATTTTTAAGTTATATTATTTTTTTATTGTATATATTTTTTTTTGAAAAAGTTAATAAGTAAAAAAAAAAAATACTTCTCAAATAAGCCTAAAAATGCATTAAAATTTCTATAATTAACCACTTAAAGTGATTGGGGGGATATTTAATCCCAAAAATGTATTGAGATTAAAAGGGTTTGTGAGCCATTCCTTTTTTCAATATATATATATATATCAACTAAAAATTCATAAAAGATAAAAGTTAATTTTTAAATATATAAGTATTTGAATATATTGACATTCAAACAATTTCTCTGAATAAATTGAATCTCGTTCGCAGATTCAATCACTTCACAACCCTACTAATAAGGGTCCTTTAGTGTGATTGTATCATACCACAATAGTTATATATGTGGCATATATGAAACACTCAAATAATTTTTTTGTTCCTAAAGGAAAAATATATAAGTAATTATATTATTTGATGCGGAAACGGTTTGAATTGGATACTTGAATTATGAGTTTTGTCTAGAAAATCCCCCGTCAATTGAGAAGCTACTAGAGTTTCTTAATATTTATCCACACTCTAAATTCTTAGGCTTTCAAGATAGTAGCCTCAAGATAGGTGAATAGAGAGAGAACTTATTATTTTTGGTGTGTCTATATAATTTTGAGCATAAGCCGTTATATATAGGCATATATGATAAATCATGTGTACCTCATAGTTAGGCCACACCATATGTACCACATGTCCAAGACCATGTGTCTCTTATGATTTTTAAAACTATGTGTCTTTCATGATTAGGCCATGTGTGGATAAATCATGTGTACTATATAACTTTCAAGGATGGGTCACACCATGTGTACTACATGATATACCACATAGTGATTTCCAACTGTTCCTATAGTATTCAAATTGTATTTGCCTTTTAAGGAACTCACAAAGCTTTTATGCAAATTGCAATTATTGTAAGCAAATAGAATCAAATTCCAGTCAGATATACGAGTATATAGATACATTCATTTAGAGTTAAATTAATTAAATGGATTGAGTGGAATAATTAAATATCCTGCCTTAGCACTATCCATTGTATAATCCTACTAGAAAACACATCATTATAACAAGCACAAAAATAATGTACATCAATAATTGATGAAGAATACACATGTACCAAACGGTTACTTTTTGTAACAACCCCCATACGGTTTACTGATAAGTCACTGAATTAACTACTGATTACCACTAAACTGGACTGCTTATGACTGATAATTGAATCAATCAAATCTTGAGCAGATGATTGAAAATCGACTGAATTGACTGAGCATACCTATTGTATTGCATTTTTATCTGTTCGATTATCTGATTATCTGTTCATGTTTTATTTTTAAACTGCAAATTGAAGGCCTTATCGGCGGCCGAACTGGAAATTGTTTAGTGTTTCATGATCAGTAGGATTTATGTGATTTTATAGTGTAATGATCTGAAAACTGATTAGGTATGATTAAACTAGATTGATTTGAGCCAAATTAATAGAGTGGCCTTATTTACAATTATGCCATCTAGTGGGGCTTTTGTTTATTATTATCCTTGAGCCTTATACACCCAAACAAAACAACTCTTCAGCCATTTCTTTGCCCAAAACCGACCAAAGAAGAGAATTTGAGAGAGAGTGAGAGAATTAAACTCAACTTGGGGAATTAGCTTGAATCTTGAAGAATTGAAGTGTAAATTGGCATAATTGAGCTCCTAAACCTTGAATACAAGACTTAGGTAAGAGAATACAACCCTCTAATTGTGAGTTTAAGCTAATTCTTACATGATCCTTGCCTAATTGTAGAGTTAAGTCTTGTTTTAGTTCATACATGTAGGATTATAGCTTAATTCATGCATGCATGGTTGAAATGTTGAAATTTGAGTTGAGTTCATGGTAAATTGCACATGCATGTTCATAATTAGGCTTGAGTCCATGATTTCACCATGTTCTTGAATAAATGAGTTCATTTGAACAAGCTTGAGGCTTTAATTTGGTTGGATTTCATGCATGTTTGCATTTCTCCATGTTTATGAAAAATGGGTTTGAAAAATGGTTTTAATTGACTCACCTTTGGGGCTTGAATTCATAAATTGAGCTTTGAAACTTGTTATACAATGAATTTAGATATGTTTTCCAAAATTTGGGCCCAAGAAGTCGAGTTTAGAGTGGTAGGATGCTTGGTTTGAGCTTGGGAGACAAATCTGGAAATTCCAGATTTGGCTTCCTCGCTCGAGCGAAGGATTCCTAGCTCGAGCGAGCACCCTTGTCCAGGGCTCCGCTCGAGCGAGCATCGCGCGTAAAATCACAGCATCCAGTATTTTTACTGTTTCGACAGACCGCTCGAGCGAAGGATTTCTCGCTCGAGCGAAGCCTTTGATTTTGGAAGCTCGCTCGAGCGAAGGAAGGCTCGCTCGGGCGAGGCTCCTATTTTCAGCAAACTTTGCAAAATGTTTTCTAAGTGTATTTTTGCATCCTCATCCCATTCTAGGCATTCTTAGGCCTAGTTTAAGGCATCTTAATAAGGATATAGATGTAGAACACACCAAGGCAAATTAGGGATTAAGTTATGATATTTCCCAACTGTGTAGCTTAGTGTGTGTTCAACCTGTGAACTGTGTAGGGTTGGCGACTGGGGAGACACGCTCTAGCATACTGTAGCCCAAATTCTGTGAGTAACAATTGTGTAAAGATATGTTCAAATGATTATTTTTCTGAACACTGAACTGAACTGTTTATTGAACTGATATGGATTACTGAATGAATGTATGTCCTTTATTTCTGAACTGTACTGTGGCATTCTTGGCATCTCATTTCTTATTCTTGTCTGAGAGATCTCTGTCGGTTCCTCGTGGAACCACTCATTCTTGTTGATGGCCATCATTCTTTAGGTCTTTAAGACCTCTTGTTTCTTGCTATGCTAATGGATGTACCACGTATGGTGAATAATCGCTTACGACTAAAAGACTGAAATACTGTTTAATGAACTGTTTTCATTACTGTAAGGACATTTCATTCTTAACCTCTTTACGCATTATGTTATTCACTGGGTTTTAGCTCACTGTTTATATATATATATATGTAGGTGCTCAGCCACCAGATCGGAGCTAGGAGCGTGAGTTAGACTCCAGTTTTGTCAAGCCAGCCTATGTGCCTCACTGCGAGATTCCGAGTTGCCATGCTATGGCTTTGGAGTGTTTTGTTTTTCCCCCGTCTGTCTCCGTACTGTTTTGGTTTACTGTGTGGTATCGACTACTAATCTTGTTGTCAAGGATTAGGTCCTGCTCGATATATTTGTAAATTTTGTATAGACTGTACTGCTCTGAATGGGTGAATGCATGAAAAATCTTTTTGGCATCTGGTATCCTGACTCTATGGACACTATTTATTTACTGTATTGGCTTCATGAGCCACGAACTTCTGTTGTCTTGTACTCTTTATTAGCGGGGCCTTGTAATCTCGGATTCTTGACGATTCTGATGCTAAACCCATAGGGCCGGGTTTGGGTCGTGACACTTTTGTTCGGATCAAGATTGACCAAGTATTAATCTTTAAAAATAATAATAATAAATTGGTTGACAAAGTATGAGACCTATATGACCAACTTATAAATATCCAAAGCTTAAATAAATTGTTGGTTTCTATATTTGGATTGTGTCAACTTGGCCTTACAATTTATTCATTTTATGTTTAAATGAGCCCAATGGAATTTTCATCGAAGTTTTAAATAGTAATATGACATTTTTATTCAAATTTAGACAAAATTTGATAAAAATTTCAGCAAAAATGACCTTGAAATTATTTAAAGACAAATTGAGCACACTGATGCTCCATTGGCGTTGATGTGGATGAGGGTGATGAAGTCCGTTGGCGTTGACTTTAAGAGAACAAATGAAGGGGGGTACGTACTGAGCCTACGCACACGGCACATGGACTCATTCATTTCGACCGTTGATGAGCTGCCCATATAATATAACTATACTTACAACGTTAACCGCAATTATTATTGTGTTAAAACTAAGGGTATTCATCTAATTCATCAAAATCAAATGATTCAAATTAATTTGTTGTAAAATGGACAGTTTTAATAATATGAGTGGACGAATGTAAATGTATTTTTCTTAAATTGTCAAAGTTCAGATGAATGACGGATGATATGTTATCCGATCCAAACTGATCCGTCAACATTCCTAAGAAAATAGACGATAAGGCTTCGTTTGGAAAGTAGGTTGCCTTTTTTACTTTTTGATTTTTTTGACTATTTTAGGCTGGAGCTAAAAAGTCTAGTTTGGAAAAAATTTTTGGCTTTTTTGACTTTTTTTATTTTTTTGTGAGATAAAAAATGTAATAATTATGAGTTGGATATAATGTTTTATTTTATTAAGCTAAAAATCCTATTTTGTTTTTTGTGACTATTTTAACTAAAAAAGCCACAAAACCCACTTCCCAAA
This sequence comes from Camellia lanceoleosa, assembly GCA_025200525.1. Classification (NCBI taxonomy): domain Eukaryota; kingdom Viridiplantae; phylum Streptophyta; class Magnoliopsida; order Ericales; family Theaceae; genus Camellia; species Camellia lanceoleosa. Next base: position 31,898,986 of record CM045765.1, read on the forward strand.
CATAGGCTAAGTATATTTTTTATAATTTTTAAAATAGACTAATCATTTTTTTGGATATAAACATAACAAAATGAAAATATTACGATTATCGGATCAACTTAATTTTTTTCATGAATAATATATAAAATAAATAATTTAAATTTTGAAAATTAAACCTGTAATAGATTTCAAGAGCCTCTCCAATTCTCTCAAATTTAAATTTAAACTTGAGAAAAACTCAATCCCTTATTAAAATACATGAATCAAAGGTGTACAACCAAAAACATAATTAGTGAAAAGTTCAAACCCATGAAATTATGTTATTTGGTCTATTATTTAATTTAATTTTTTATTTTTATAATAAAGACATGTTTAATAATTACTTAGTAAGAAGGAGAAATTATTTTTTAAAATTTTTTTCCCAATCATATGGGACTGCTGACAGCCATCCTTCCCTCTTTCCACTTGCTCAGTCATTCTAATCAAGGCACTCAAAAATTTTAAAAAAAGAATAATGTCACGGATGTTAAATAATTTATTAAATTTTTTATATAATTGTGAGATCTATACACATGTGAGTTTGTCTAAATCCTATACTAATGTGAGAAATTTGATGAAAATTTTGAAAAACTATTTGAAATTTATAGTATTTTCCATTAAAAAAAATTTATTTAAAGCTTAAGTTGGTCTTTTGTTTTCCAATTGTAATTTTCACACATTCATGTGCAGTAGCGTTAGGGATTAATAATTCAAACATAAAAAATATCCAAAAAAATTAATCTGTTGTCGAAATTTAATTCTTTAAAATGGATCTATTTCTCATAATATTTTTCTTGATATTGTTTTATTCCTGAGTTCTTATGCGGTGTTCGTTTAGGGGGATTGGAGGATAGGATAGGATTCCATATCCATTCTATGTAATAGTCTGATGTTTGGTTCAAAAAATGTAAACTGGATTAATAATCTAACTGGACAATCAATCTTTTATTTGTGGGATTATTGTATCCCATGGGGGGTGTGGGATACAAAATAGTGAGATAATTTCTCCTCCGGATTAGAGGATAAAATAACATTTTTTATCCTCCGGATTATCGTATTTAGTAAAATAAAATAAAATTTAAAAGTCTCAATCAAAAATTAAAGTAAATTTATTTAATTTTTATTAATGTTCTAGTTATTTAATTTTTTTAAAATTTCTAGCCAAAAAATAAAATATAATTTATAACTTAAAGTTAGTATTCCTATTATTCAGTAAACAATTCAAAATGATAAAATAGCCTTTTAAGAGTTTTCTTCATAATATCCTAGATAGGGGTGCAATTCGGGTGAGTTCGGATGAGTTATGAGGTTGTCCAAGCCCAGCCTAAGTTGTGCTGAGATATATCCAAGCCCGCCCAAGCCCGAATTGAAACCCAAGGTTGCCTGCCCAAGCTCAACCCGAGTTAAACCCAAATTGCCCAAGTTGTCCGAATTATATATATATTTTTTGCAGTTACATTATTAAATTATTAAAATTTGACTCTATTTACATTTTTTTTATATATAGAAAATTATTAATACCATCAAAATAAATAATTTATATAATGTAAGAGATATGTTGTTATAGTAGTCTTTACAATTTATGAGTGAAAATATTTTAATTTTTTTTAAAAGTAAGATTTTATGTTATTTTTATATATAATATATATTCAGTATGATTTAATAATCTAAATGACTTTAATATCATGTAATGGCTAATAATTTATATATATATATATATATATATTTAATATTTTTATATATCTATATATGCATAATTCGGGCTTCGGATTGCTCGAGTTATTTGATATCTTTGCCTAAGTCCATCCAAATTTAATTCGGACTTTTGAATTTTTACCCAAGGCTGTACCGAATTTCAAAATATCTTGTCCAAGCCTTAAAAAAATTCGGGCTGGGTTCGGATTGCTCAAGTTGAGCCCGCTCAAGTTACACTCCTAATCCTAGACAATATATACGATTCAATAAAATTGTCTTTTCGGTTCAAAAAAAAAAGAATCAGCTTGTTTGGTTCTGTTTTCCATAAAACAGTTTGGGTAAATTACACTGACACCCCCTGAGATTTATGTTTATTACAGTTCTCCCCTCACCTTTTGGAAATTACATCTCCCCCTATGAGGTTTAAAGTTTCATTACAGATTCCCTCTCTCAGCAATTTAATTTTTTTAAATACCAATTTTTCCCTCACTAGGTAAATTATATTGACACCCCACACATTTTAGAAATTATAATCCCCTCCCTAAGGTTTAAAGTAGCATTACCAAGTGCCCCATCGGTTAGTATTAGTTGAAAAAAAATTCATTGAAAAAAACATTAATTAGAAAAAAATTAATTGAAAAAAAATTTTGTTAGTAAAATTTTTAAATTTCTATTTAAAAACCAACATAAAGTCATTTTTTGAATTTACGTTTTTTCCTCAAATTTACAAGCTAAGTCAACAATTTATAAACCAAAAAAATTATCAAATAAGTTTTTATGACAGTTTTTAAAATTTTTGTAAATATAAATTGAAAACTGAAAACGAAATGGTTACCAAACAGGTCTCAGATTGTAAAAATGTTGTAAAATTAACAAATAATTAAATAAGTTACCAACGTAAGAAATGACTAATCAAAATATTCTTAGGTTATGTATGGTTTGATTTTTAGAATTTTTTTTTTAAAATTAAAAATTAATATGGTTAAGAAATAAAAAATAAAAAATAAAAAATAATTATCATTTTAGGGTAAAAAATAATTATCATTTTAACTTTTGGGATACATAACCTAAGAATATTTTGATAAGTCATTTCTTACGTTGGTAACTTATTTAATTATTTGTTAATTTTACAACATTTTTACAATCTGAGACCTGTTTGGTAACAATTTCATTTTCAGTTTTCAATATATATATATATTTACAAAAATTTAAAAAACAGTCATAAAAACTTGTTTGATAATTTTTTTGGTTTATAAATTGTTGTCTTAGTTTGTATATTTGAGAAAAAAACATAAATTCAAAAAATGAGTTTATGTTGATTTTTAAACAGAAATTTAAAAATTTTACTAACAAATTTTTTTTTCAATTAATTTTTTTTTCCAACTAATACTAACCAAGGGAGCAATTGGTAATGCTACTTTAAACCTTAGGGAGGGGATTATAATTTCTAAAATGTGAGGCGTGTCAACGTAATTTACCTAGTGATGGCAAAATTGGTATTTAAAAAAATTAAATTGCTGAAGGGGAGAATCTGTAATGAAACTTTAAACCTCAGAGGGGGAGATGTAATTTCCAAAAGGTGATGAGGGGAACTGTAATAAACTTAAATCTCAGGGGGTGTCAGTGTAATTTACTCAAACAGTTTTCAAAAAATTCTACTTTTTTATTTTTCATATTTAATGTTTTCAATGAATTTTTCTAATATTTTAAGCAATTTTTTTTTTTTTTTTTTAGACATACCTAACATAAATTCAATTAAAAAGTATAATATTTGTGAAATTATTTTAAAAAAAATACACTAAACACCAAAGAATACAAAAACAATACGAAAATTCAGTCTATTTTTTGTATTTTTATGTATTTATTAATTTTTTAAAATATTTTTTTACAAATATTTTACTATTTAGATATATCTAAGTAAGGTACATCTAAAAAAGTTTTAAAAAAAAAAAAAAAAGAAGCTTAAAATTTTAAAAAAAATATTCACTAAAAACAAAAAAATAAGAAAAATAAAAACTTAATTTTCAAAAAATTGAATTCAGAAAATTGAAACAAACACACTGAATAGTTTTTTTTTTAGATCTAATCTCATGACTAAACAAATATAGGATGCACATCCTTTTCCATCGAAATAGTTTAGAGACTATATATATATATATATATATATCTTAGAATTAACAATTCAATAAATTAAAATTTCTCTTTATTCAGTCCATCCAAATAAACATATCCTTAATCTCTAGTGTTACTATTCATGCAAAGTTGATGCAAACGGTATGTCTGGATGTTTGGTTGGAAAGAAAGGAAATTGTTGACAAACTATAGGTAAAAGTAAGCAGGCCTAACTAATAATGTTGTGTACTATTAGGGTTTGTGGGGTGACTGATGAATGGTTTGCTTAAATTGGCCCAACACGATGGATGTTTAGACAGTGGAAATTCAAATTAAGGGGTGATCTTATTTGCATCTAAAAAATAATTTAGTATATTTAATTAAAATTTTAAAATTTTTGTTCCTAGTATATCATAATATAAATTTACTAATAAGGATAATATACATTAAATTTTAAAATAAAATATTATTTTTTTCTCATGGCAAACTTAAATCACTTATACGTATTTTTTATATTTAATTATTTTCATCCTTTTTTTCCCAAGTTTTCATTATTTTCTCGTCATCTTTTTTTCTAACTCCCAAACACCAATCCACCCCCACCAAAAATTACCATTATCATCAACACCATTGTTTGATAAATGAAAAATTATGGAGATTTGCTCACAATCTATGATGAATTAATTATGAAAAATATCATAAAACTGAAATCTATACAGTATTCATAGGATCATTTTTTTTTTTTTTTTTTTTAAGATGGGAAAAGAGAAGACTCAAGCAGTTTCAAAAGAAGTTCTCAATTATCTAAAAGGAGAAAAGAAAGATCCAAAACATTAGCCCAAGTTGCAGCCCAAGTTGTAGCCCAATTAAAAATAAATGACCCAAAACAATTCGGCCCCAAAGGGAAAACAAATGAATAGAGAAAGCATAACAAGCCCATCAGGTCCCATCAGGTTGTGATGATATTGGTCGTGTGTGGGATTGGGGGATTCTATTTAAACCCAAAATATGTCTCGGTATCCTCAGTTTAAATTTATAAATTTTCTATTATATCTTAATATGAATTTACTAATAAGGATAATACATATTAAACTCTAAATAAATTATTTTTTTCTCATTGTACACCCTAACCAGTTATTTCTATTCAAATCTCTATATCTGCTTTTCCAGGAGATCAAAGTTTTTTCTTCTTCTTCTTCTTCTTCTTCCTTCCTCCAAAACTCCAATCTATCCTACCTAAACTCACCATCATCATTAATATCATTCAGTATGTTTGTTTCCAGTTTTTAGAATTCATTTTTAAAAAAATTTTACTTTCTTTTTTTTCGTATTTTTTTATTTTTACTGAATTTTTTTAATATTCTAAGTAATTTTTTTAATTTTTAGACACACGTAACATAAATATACTTAAAAATTATAATTTTTGTGAAAAAATGTTTAAAAAATTCACTACATACCAAAAATTCAAAAAAAAAAAAACGTAAATTCAGTACATTTTTTATATTTTTATGTATTTATTAATTTTTTTAAAAAAATTTCACAAATATTTTAGTTTTTAAATACATCTGAGTAAGGTGCATTTAAAAAGGTAAAAAAAATTAAATTTTTTAAAATATTCACTAAAATCAAAAATAAAAGAAAAATAAAAGACACAATTTTCAAAAATTTGAATTCAAAAAACTGAAACCAAACACACTAATTGTTTTTTTTATTATTATTTTGAACCCTAAACTCTAGAAGAAAGTTTGAACAAAATCAAATATTGGATGAGAATAATAATCAAAATAATTTTTGAAGCAACCCATAAAAAATGAGGTAAGTATTCATATAAAGATGTTTCACAATTTTTGTAGAGCACCATTAATTATTTTTCTATATCGTTTTTTTTACAAAAATTAAAGAGCCCAGTAGTTAGATTAACAATAACATATTATTGGAGTTGTTCTTATTTTATCATTTAAATAATACATTATTTGAGAACTGTTCTTTCTTATTAATGCATGATACTTATGTGCTTATAAGTTTAGTTTTTATTTTTCCACGAGCATTCTTGTAAAAAATTTATAATGTAAAAGTTTTTTTTTCTGTATAGAAAAGTTTTATAATACTTATGTAAAAGTTTAATTTTTTTTGTATTTATAATACTTTTGTGCTTATAAGTTTGGTTTTTTTTCTGTATTTGAGAATTATTTTTTGTATTAAAATTTTTTTGAAATAATTTAATTTATTAGTTTGTTTATTATTTATTATTTGGGTTTACCTTGAGGGTAATTTGAAAAAAAATAATAGAATGTAATGAGAATAAAATAAAATTTTAAATAATTAAATAGAATATACTTAAAAATTAAGAATACTTATTTTTTATTTTATTTTTTTATTTTTTTATTTTATTTTTTTGATGTAAATAGAATCCCCCGTGGGGTTGCGAATATAGCTATCACTAGCCTTTTTGCATCATGAATTTTGAATGTTTTTGGGTTGGTCACAAGTTTTGGGAGCATGAATTTATGACCATGGCTCCTTTTTGAGTAAATTACAATTGTTATATATTACACGTTAAAAATCATGATTTTTTAACACGTGTCACTTGCAAGAAGAGTCTACAAATAAAAAATTGATGATAATTTAAATGAAATAATCAAATTAAAATTGGACTAAAATTTATAGCTAATATTATTCAAATTAAATAGTAGAAACCAAAATAAAATTGGAGTCAAATTCTAATGATGAAAGATATAATTTATTCAAATAGTTCCATTTTGTAACTCGAAAAAACGGAGGCTCGAAAAGGCTCGAATCGCAAAACGACGTCGTTTTACTATTTCTTTTTTTTTTCCTTCTCTCTGTTCTGAAACAGAGATGATGAAGAAGAAGAAGAAGAAGAAGAAGAAAGAAGAGAAGAGGGGAGCAGAGAGAGAGAGAGATCAACCAAAAATAAAACAAAAATCAAACCAAAATCAAATAGAGAGAGTGATACAGATCATCATTATCACACAAAAATCAAACCCAAATCACCCGAGAAGAGAGAGAGAGAGAGAGATTAATCAAAAATCAAACAAAAATCAAACCCTAATCACCCAACACAAAAAAAAAAAAAAAAAAAATCGACAACATATATATACTGCAGATCATCATCATCAGCAACAACACCAAAAATTTACACTGCAGACCATCATCATCATCAACAACAACATATATATACTGCAAATCATCATCATCATCAAAAAAAAAAAAATGCAAAAAACAGAGAAAGTGGCGATCAGCGATGATACCCACTGGCGATCGATTGGCAACGACCACCATCACCTTCTCTTCCTCCTCCTCTCTTGCCTCTCACTTTCTCTCTTCTCTCGCTTTCTCTCACACTCTCTCTCTTCCTCCCTCCCCCTGTTTCAGATACAAAATAGAAAGAAAAGAAAAGAAAAAAAAAAGAATCGTAAAACGACGTTGTTTTGAGATTCGGGCCAATCGAGCCTCGGAGTTTTCAAGCTACAACCTATTTTTCTTATTCAAAAAGGAGCCATCATAATAAATTCATGCTCCCAAAACTTGTGACCAACACATGAAATATTCAAGCCTCTTCTTCAAAATTTATGGTGCAAAAGGGCAAGTGATAGCTATATTTTAAGGTTAATTTGAAAATTCACCAGTTTTTATATAGCTAAGCTTACTTAACTTTGATTTTTATACAATTGTATATAGTGTATATAAGCTTATAAAAAATTAACTAAGGCCTTGTTTGGGAACAGACTATTTTAATAACTTTTTGACTTTTTACGAAAAGATGTGCAGAAAAGTAGAGAGGGTGATGTGACAATTTATAGTAACTTTTTGACTTTTTGACTAAAATAGCCACTCCCCAAACGAGACTTAATTTACATGATAAGTTCATTTTAAATGAAATTTTAATGAATCAACCATTAGTTAACTCAAATAATTTAATTTGCTATACTAATTTAAGATGATCATTTCAACCCTCAAGCATTATGCCACAACAACTTTAACCTGCAAAAAACACACCACTATTTTGCCTTTTGTAAGTTGGCTCCAAGAAAAAGTCTGGCAACAAATGGGGTTCCTATGTCTCACTCACAGCCCCAACATCCTGTCAAGATGGGAAATCCATGGACCCAAGTCCTCCCTTTATCATTAAAAGTCCTTCAGCCAAAAGGACTTGGTTGACTTTCCCAACCACAGTTAGGTGGGACCTAGAGGTTCAATAGGCCTAACCCTTCTTATTTTTATCCAAAGTAAGACAACGTAATTTAAGTAGATGTTCATAGAGTTCATCTAAATCATTTTATAAATCAATTCATCTTCTAACTAATTCAATTGGTTAATCCAGTGATCAATTTTTAAAATATGGGGGGAGTAACAAATTCAAGAGAACCAATCCCCTCCTCTTTCTCACATTTCTCACACATACAACATGCTCTACAAGAAAACTCATAATTTAACAATTCAAAATGAACTAAACTCTGTTGTCTAAAAATAAAAATAAAAAACAATTTGGTTAAATATTTGTAGAGATTTACAGGTCAACTGATTCAACCGTCTAATCGAGTCCAATTTTTAAAATATTACCTATCACGGTTTGGTGGAAACCACCGGTTTAGAATAACCAACTCCTCCTCCTCATAGATACAACATGCTATAAGCAATGTCATAATTTGACAGTTCAAGTGCCTAAATCCTTTGTCCACAACAGGAAAAAAAGACAAACACAATACAAGTAGATATGTTCATTCAGAACACCCAAACCATACTTTTATGCCAACAATTTGTGTGGCTGGACAGACAAAAATACAATGAAGGTAGAACAAAAATACAGGTATGATTTCATCATCTATCACTATCTTCTTCATTAAACAATCAAGCTAGACAAAAATATTGATGGCTACTTGTCACATGCATGTCCTTCTGTAGATCAGGCCCTTTCCATGTGCAGCCTCTAACACCAACATAGAAATTATCTTCATTATGCATCTAATTTCCAAAAAAATTCATTTACATTATATTTCAAAACATTGCTATGAGTGAAGTTCAGATCCACCGACGAAGAGAGAACATATTCATGGCAGAATGCAAAAAAATGAGCAGTCAAGCCCCAATCCCAAAGCATGCGAGTAATCAACAGTATGGTGATACTGATAAAACATAGTATATCATTATCAAAAACCCTTGTACCAATAGACGATTTTATTGGGATCTACATTAATGGTCACAGGCTAAAACATATATAGGTGTTCTAAACTCTCTTGCAAAGAAAAAGTAACATATTTGAGACTTATGAACAAGTTTTAAGAACATAGAAAACACTTTTGTAGATATACAAGAACAAAAAAAAATAGAATTGCATTCAAGAATGCCAGAGTCCTCTCAACATATTGCTGAGTCTATTAGATGACAACTTCCTGACAATCTTTTTGGCATCAGGGACCTCGGCCTCTGCAAGTTTTTCTATGTTCTTCAAATACCCAGAATGTACAATTTTTTTTCTTGCACTGTTGCTACTTGAAAGTGACATTAATATAGATAACAATACCTTTCTTGTACTTGAATTTCCCTCTTCTGGATCAAGCAATTGCATAAGTAAACTGACATTTTGATCATTCTGCACAAAGCGTTTTCGATTTCTGGAGACTAAAACCATGCTAGAGAGTGCCTCAGCAGCCATTTCGCGAATTTCAAATGACTTTGCGCTGAGCAATTTAACAAGTTCTGGCATGAACCCAGAATCACCCATTGCTTTCTTGGCCACCTCTGACATCCCAGATAACATAGAAACCGCCTTCAACGCCAATTCTTGAATCGAAACCTCACCATTGCGAAGAAAATAGAGTATATGATCCATAAAACCAAAATTCATCAAAATATTCACTGTACTCATTGATGAGAAACACAAATTCACAATTGCCCTCAAGGCCATCTCTCGAGCTTTCGTTGAAAAAGATGATTTGGGATCCAAAACACGAACGAGCACGCGAATCCCACCTTCTCTAACAATCATTTGCCTGATTGTTTCATCCCCAAAAGCCATCGTTTGAAGAAATTCAATAGAATTTATCTGTGAAACCTCATCTTTAGACCTCAAAAGCTTAATAAAAGCTGAAATCGCCCCTTCTTCAACCATGAATCTCTTGATTTCTTGAACCCCAACAAGATTTTTCAAAACCCCACAAGCCAAACCAACCAATTCACCACCACAATCACCATTAGTACATATCTTCAACAGAGCAGTGACTCCACCATGAGCTGATACAGACCAAGCATTGTCCGAATTCTCGGTTAATTTCATCAAACACCTTGCAGACCTTTGTTTACCCATTTCACTTCCACTCTCCAAAACTCTAATCAACGGCGCGAGAGCACCGGCACTGACTAAAAGACTCTTACATGAATCAAACCCAGCAATCAGTGACACCGCCTTGGCAGCCTCTTCTTGAAGCTCAGTTTCTTGAGAATCAAGAAAGTTCACCAAGAACCCAAAAAAACTTCCAATCTCAACAGCAATCTTTATATACTTGTCATCCTCATGAATGACTTCATTGAAGGCAATCAAAGCTTGTTTCTTCAATTCTCTGCCACCGATCTTTAGCCTCGACAACAAGTCATTCAGATAGAATTTCATGTCTTCACGAGAAGCTCCGACGCTCGGCCTCGAAACAACAATGGCGTAGCTGTCTCTGACCAATCCGGAAGTATAGATTTCTGAGAGATTCTTGATATGGGTATCGAATTTCGCACAGATTATATCCAAATCGCTTTGCATTAAGAGCTTCCCACTGTAGGAAATTTCGACGCATCGCTTTGCAAGGTCAGAGCACTCGTTGATTGTGTCTAGTATCGCCGGAAATTTGCCGGAGAGAGATGGGTTTTCGCCGGAATCGCAGTTTCCGACGGCGGTGAGGCAGGAGAGGAGGTCTTCAAGCTTGTTGCGAATCGATTGCCATTTCACTGCAAAGACTTTAATTGAGTGAGAGAGAGAGATTAGAGAGGTTACGAGTTCTATGGCTCGCGGGAGACTGGGTTCTCCGGCGGATGACTCCGGCGGGTTCTTGTCTTTTTGCTTTGATTGTTTGTTGATTTTCTCTTGACCCATCTTGGTTTTTTCAAAGATTTGGAAAGAAAATCATTTTCCGATGATGTGGGTCAGATTTTCGGGTGAGGTGGGTCAGATTTTCGGGCGAGTGGTCGTCGGAGCTTTGAAGAACACAAAAGTCCGATGAGCTTATCTTGAAGAAGGGCAGAGGCTGTATTGATCGATCAATACTTATGTAACTGAATTGGGTTTGAGTGGAATTGACGAAAATAGCCTTTTTGGAGGTTTTGTGAGTCTGATGGTTTTGTTTTATTACTTAAAGAGAAGGTGGGGGTATTTTGGTCATTGTGAAGTAGAATGGTGGCTTCAATAAACGGGCAGTTGGAAAATATTAATAGAAGGGAAGATAATAGGGATGTTTAAAAATGGGAAGTTGAAAAATTGCTTTGAAGTGTGACAAAGGAAGGTGGGAGAGGTTTTGCTATTTTGGTCAAGTGAATCGACTCTGTTGTTTTATGGGGGGAGCATGTAGTCATTTTATAGGGTGGGATGGTAAATAATAAATAAATAATTTAGAATAGAAAAAAATATTAAAACTTCTAGATGTATTATTAAATATTTTACATAATATTTACATGAGTATATACACCGTAAGTATTGAGTATAATATTTTGTAATTTTTTAAAAATCTCTAACATTGCTCACAAAAATTAATTTGATTGGGTTTAGTTTGTTTTATATGAAAATTGATCATCATTAATTATTGAAAAATATTATTCTTACATAATTTTTTATAATGTAGTCATATCATTTTGATAAATAATTTCATTTTAAAATGACAAGTTTTAAAGTAATTATATTATTTGTATATCAATTTTATATACTACTATGTTAGTAATTTCATAATTTCATTTCATGTATATTATTTGTAGAAGCTCTCTCTCTCTCTCTCTCTCTATATATATATATATAGTACATTAGAAGGGGTGGGTAAGAAATCTATAATCTCTTGAGTTACATGAGTTCTTTATGGGTTGATTGGGTTCGGTTTAATAGTAAATTTAGAACTAATTCAATTATGATTGGTTTAAGATTTTTGGATCTAGAATCAATCCAATTATCTAGTAGAACTAATCCAACTCAAGCCAATGTAAATCAGATTAGTTTTGATTGGAACCACAGCTCTACTATATTAAAAATAAACAAATCAATCAATAATAAATAATTAAAATAAACAAGTCTTTAATATTTAGACATTACAAAAACAAATAGTAAAATATTATTTAATACAAGCCAATACAAATTAAATCTAACTCAAACTTAAATATAAATCAAGGGTAAATTACCAATAGGTCTTAATAGTTTGACTTAATTCCCATCAAATTCTGTTGAAAATAAATCCTAATAAATCATCGCTAAAAATAAATTTTTGTGACTATTTTTTTATATGTCGCTAAAAATTGACAATTAATAACTTTTTTTGTCACAATTTTTATAAATTATCTCTAACATTTTTCTGTTATGAATTTTTCAAATTGTAATTGAAAGTTAAAAATTAGTAACCTTTTTTTTGTAACGATTTTTTTAAACTATCACTAAATTTATAATTAATAACATTTTTTGTAATAAAATTTTTAAACTGTCGTTGAAAATTAACAATTAGTGACGCTTTTTAATAGTGCTTAATGAAAAATGCCATTAATTATCGTAAGACTTGTTAGACAATAAGTTCATCTATTAGGATTTACACGTAAGTCTCCCTATAATCAATACAAATTAAATCCATTAATACATCTAATAAAAATTAAATCAACTATGAAATTTAGCTCAAGTTTTTAGTACTTCCTTCGTTTACCTAATAGTTCTTGTATATGAAAAATTATTAGGTGTAATCAAGTCAATTATAATAGAGCAATAAGGTGAAGACACGTTAGTATAAATAAAATTTTAAAATATATATATATATATAAATAGTTTTAGTTCAATTTAGGCAAGGCGTAAACCAAAAACTAACTCAATTATATTAGTTTGATGATTTGAAAACCTAATACCAAACCAATGTACTAAAAAACTGACCTAGCCCAACCCAAAGAGATCAATTTGATTCAGTTATTCGGTTTACTGAGTAATTTGAACACCCCTAAGTTCAACCACTAAATCTAAATAATTGTAGCAACTCTATTTTCTAAGAATGTATTTGGTGTAACTATTTGTAAGTTCAAAGAACTTAATTTTGTAATACTTAGTTTTTTCTTAATTTGATTAAATTATTTTTATTTCATAAATTATAAATAGAAATTGCTCTAATCACATTGGTACGACTTCTAACTAAACTTTTTAAAATATTAACGATACTCTCTCTAAGCTGAGATCTATCTGATATCATATGTATCTCTTTTATTTTCTTGAAGTTTATTTTACCAGTACTAGGGATATCATTGGAGACACCTAAAAAGGTCACCAAAAGTCACTATTTTATTATTATTATTATTATTATTATTATTATTATTATTATTTTTTCGGTGCTAGGAAAGTTACATACAGAAACAAGTCTGTTGAAGGACACTACACTCCTAACATGTTAGCAAACAACAAACAGAATGTTCTCCATCTGTTCAGACTTTCTTTGTGAGAAGTTTTCAAATAATAATAATAATAATTATTATTATTATTATTATTATTATTATAAAAAAAAAATGTGTGATATCAATTTTCTATTTCTAGGATGTTGATCATTTTGATTGTAGTCAAATTTGGTGTTATTCACTAGAGTCGAGCTTGTCCCTAAGTTCCAAAATTTCAAACTAGACATCTTTAGTTTGTAATGAACACTTTCAACTTCAATATTTTTTCTAAATTAAGGGTTCAGCTTCATGTCCACATGGTTACAAATCCAATATTAAATTTAAGTAAAATAATCTGACCCAATTTAATAACTAGACAAAATTTAGATTGTTAATTTATAAAAGAATGCTGAGATGGCCTAATCAAAGAGCTTGAACTATTTCCTCTTGTGCATACTCGGACCGGAGAAAGCCATTTTCTATTGCACTATTCTTGTTTGCAAGACTAATAAGAAAGATTACACTTGTGAAAGACAAAAAAAAATTTGAATCGAAAAAAGGTGAGTACATTCTGTTTGGTACAATTTATTATAATTTAGAAGTTGATAATCTAAAAATAAAAATTAAAAGCATCTATCACCTAGTTTTCATAAATCAACTTTGTCAACTTAATTATTTCTTCCTAATAAGTTATAATTGTACCAAACAGTCAATACAGATTTCCAGAATAAAAAGGTTATGAGCAATTCAAATAAGTTGCACTAAACAATCTCATTGTTTGATACAATTTTTACTTATAATTTATTAGATGAAATAACTTAAATAAATTAAAAAAAACTTGATTATTGAAAAGTTGAGGGAGGGCTGTTTTTAACTTTTTGCTTTGTAGTTATTAGCTTTTAGCGTACACTAAGTTGCAATAAATAGACTCAACGTGTTTTCTGTAAACTATTCTGTGATCTATTCTTCTATGTCGTTAGCTTCATTTAGGTGAAAAGGAAGAAAAGAAGAGCCAGCAATACCCCTGTAGCATGGAAAATGACACTAGCAACCCCAACCCCCACCATGTGAACAGTGTTCCTTAAGCTGGGGGTCGCCTTCTGAATAGCAACTAGGAAGTTGGGATGAAACATCATATAGTGAGAAAGGTGCATCTTTCCTAACCCTTTTTGTGGTGTTGATAGTGAGCTGAGCTAAACAAAACCCTAAAAGCTGCTTATGTCAAAACAATGCTAAAAGGTCATTGATCATCCATCAATGTAAATCTTCAAGGACAAGCTTTGAGGAATTTATGATGGTTGTTTGTGGAAAAGTGAGAAGCATAGGCATCAAAAAAAAAAAAAAAATGAAAACCCCAAGAAGATGACAAATGGGACATCAAAACATAATGACCCATGATATGATTTAAGTGTCTAAAGCAAATCTTATTCAAATTAACAAATTTTATAATTTTTTATTAATATGTAATGCAATAAAGAAAATTTAAGAATCTAAAACATGACACATTTTAATAAGGAAAAAGAGGGATACACCCAGTAAATGGGTTACACCCAGTGACACCCAGTGAGGTGTCACTGGGTGATTGGTCCAAAACAGTTTTTTTTTTTTTTTTCAACCAATCCTACGCTGCCACGTCACTGGGGGTGGGGTGGGGGTCTTCAAAATTGGGTGTATGTAGCATTGTTGTTTTAATAATATGATAAGTGTCACATCAATAAGTAAAAACAATTTATAAGATTTGTTAGTTTAATATAGTATCAACCGGTGTCTAATATTGTACTAATACCATCTCATGACAAAAATATTCATTAGTTTATGTAATCTTACAAAAAAATTGAGTGTGTTACTAAGCATTAAGGATGACATGGATTTAATTTTCTATTCGTAAAGTAAAATTTTGAA
Organism: Camellia lanceoleosa; assembly: GCA_025200525.1. Taxonomy (NCBI): domain Eukaryota; kingdom Viridiplantae; phylum Streptophyta; class Magnoliopsida; order Ericales; family Theaceae; genus Camellia; species Camellia lanceoleosa. Next base: position 31,914,319 of record CM045765.1, read on the forward strand.
TTTATTTTGAATAAAAGAAAAATATTATAAAAAAAAAAAAAAAACTTCTTTTAAGTGTAATCTTTTTTGTTGTCTTTTTCTTTTGAGCTTTCCTTGCCAGCTTGCTGGTTGAGCAATTCATCACAAACAAAAAAAAAAGTTTGTTGCATCCAACAATGGTTCTTCATCCAATGGCATGATTGAATTAATTGGCACATGGCCATGGAATACTATTAGGGACCACACAAATACTGTGTAAGTACTTAAAAATTCATTATCATTCAAAAATTCATTATCATTTTTACTTTGGTGGGGTCTTAAGCTATAATTCATTCATTAGGAAGTAAATTGTTACCAAACATTAATGAAATTCCGTATCATTATTTGTCCATAATCCACCTACAAATCATATGATCATTGTGCAAATACGACTTCTGATCCACTTATTGTGTGATTTTCAAGAGTTTCAATCACTAATCATGTTCCATTAATGTTGTATTTGGTTAGCGGATTTGATGAGAGATTTTGAAATGGAAATGAAAAAAGTAGGTAAAATGTGAATAAAACATACTTATATTTCATCTACTTTTACACAATTTTTCCCTTTACTTTTCCAAATCCCTCCCCAAATCTCCCAATCAAACGCAGCGTAAAAGAAATTGAAAGAAAAAGAATAAATGAAAAGAAAAGAAGAAAAATGAGTAAGGATCGTGTGTAATTGTAAAAGAAATATTGTGTTTTCATAGTTACCTAAAAGAGAAGTATGGTGTGGTTTGTTTAATGGTTTTTGTGTTTGGTAGAAAGGCCATTGCATGAAGAAGAAGCAGCAACAAAGTCATTAAGTTGGACAACTTTGAGTGGTGAAGAAGTGAAATACTAAAATGAAAGCATAGGTACAATTAAAATACCTTAGCTTTGAAGAGAAAGGTATAGATGGCAATATTTCAAGTGCATTTACTCCAATGGAGCACAATATATGATCCAATAATGAGTTTGGGGGAAATGACACCAAAAAAAAAATAGAAATAGATGTAAGGAATTTTTCATAGGTGGATCTTCATAGATCAAATAATTATATATTTTATACTGTTAAATGAAATATGAGTGGTGTCGGTTAAACCCATTAAATTATAATTCATATAGAAACAAGATCACGTCATAGACACATCTCCAATAGCATATATTTTTGGTCATGCTATATGCACTAAAGAAGTATGGGCTAAATCATATGTATAGAAATCAATTTAGGCTCACTTGTAATTTCATTTATTTATGATAAGTTAATCTAGAATTGAGACTTTATAAATATGTGGTTAAGGTCCCCACTCCAACCCGAACCTCCATCTCATATTTTTTTTTCTATCGTTGTGTGAGATAAACAAAAGTAGGGTTTTGGTGCGGAAAACAATAACCGCTAAGAAGTCTACCGCTTAAATTACCTTTACCAATGGTGTTAAATACACAACTGTTATGATTTTCTTCTATTAATTTGACTTGAGATCTTGAATTTAGATTTTTATTAAGAAATCTGACTAGAAACAAATTATTTTTTTTTAATAAAGTTTGATAACATTTATAGTTTTCTATATATTTTTGTTAAAAACAAAAATAAAAGATGGTATTTAGGATGCACATGCTTTCAAAACACACGAAATAAGGGGTGCTTAGAGGATGGGCGTGGTCAGAAGTGGTTCTTAGTGGGAGATAGTGGCCCAAAGGTGTAGGGAGAGGGTAGGGAATGAAAAACTTGTTTCCGAACAAATGAAAAAACAATTTTTTTTTTTTTCTTCTAAAACTTTGAAGGGTAAATTACAAACATATATTCTTCGAAATTTATTTAAAATATAGATTGTCTTTTATAGTTCTGAAAATTATATCCTATCCCTTTAAATTTCTAATTGCATAACAAATTACTCATTTTATTCATAAATCAGTAATTCAATTAATAGTTTTTAATTATGTTTGAAATATATTTCAATTAACAATTTTAGTAATTTTACTATTGAATAGGAGAGTAGCTAGAAATTTTACTCTCTTTTTTTTTGTTAATTCTATTAAATAAATTTTTTTGACAATGAGGTATTTATAATTTCCAAAATCACAAGAAACAATTCGTATTTTAAACAAATTTTAAGGGTGTGCTTGTAATTTACCCAATTTTGAAAATTATTTACATTGTTTGAAAACAAAACAATTGTCAAACATAATTTTATTTACCCATTTCAAATTTTTTGAAAAAAAAAACATAAATAATAAATATAAACGTTACCAAACATAAGTGGTTAGATACGAAGTTCGTGTTTTGCAAAACCTTTTTCGTGAATTTTTTGACAAACGGCTGACAGTCTGGCGGTAGTGGAATAAAAATGAAAAATATATATATATTTCTTCAAAATAATAATTTATCCTTATTATCAAACAATTTCATTAAGAATATCTTTATCACCAAAACAAAACAATCATTGGATCTAATGCTATACACACACACACACACACACAAAAAAATTACAAATTTTCCTTCTATTTTATCTAACTATTTTTTTTGCATGTTCTCTATTACTATTCTTTATTTTACCCATCTATTTATGTTGGTTTGATTTGAGGATTTAGGGAGAGATTTAGAAAGGTAAATGGAAAAGATGTGTAAAACTATGTGAAATATAGATATACTTTATTCACATTTCACCAACCTTTTCCATTTTCTTTTCTAAATCCCTCCCCAAATCCTCCAACCAAACACAACATTAAAGAATCTCTTAAAGCTCTCCAAATGTATATAATCTCTTAAGGCGTTCCAAATATATATAACGTGAAAGAGTTTTGTTAAAATAACTATTAGAATAACTAACTCATTAAAAAGAATAAAATAAAATAAATCTAATTATAAAAATCATCGGACCTCTTTTAAAAAATCCATGGATAGCATGGTATTTGACTACTTGTGAGATATCAAAGTTTTTCTTATATTATCAAGTTTTATATCACCATGTATAAATTTCATGCCAAAAAAAAGGATTTAATCTAGAAAATTCAAGCATCTACCTACCAACCGACCTTTTAAAATTGCAAAATGATATGTTTAGACACATTTTATAGATGTTATGGTGTGTAGGTCATATGATTAGTTTATGATTAGAGACAATATAAGAGAGAAAGTTATTTTTAATATTCTAATTGATTGTCACATTACTCAACTTAAAAATTGAATTTAATTTTTGATCTTGAATAACAATATTCTTTAATATTTTACTAACATAGAAGCTACATCCATAGGATAGGTAGTTACCACTTTAATTACAAAATGAGAAATGTCAAGCAACATAAAAAGTACCCCTTATATATGTTAGTTTAAAACTTTGAATACAATGCAAACCTAGATGGTGCTACATAAATTAAACATAGTAGTTAACACAAGCCTTGACCAATTGATGTGATGGACTGATAATAATGACTCCTCCAAAAGGACTCTGCTATTCATCTAGTCTCCTCATTGGGCCCTTGCCTTTTGAATGGGTCCTTGAATTGCAAATTGTTATATGGGTCAAATGAATTGGACGTGGACAACCCTAAAATCATTCAACTTGATAATTTTATATCTTTTTTAGTTGGTGCAATTCTTATGTCAATCTTCTTTTTCTTCTGCTTACCTTTGTATATACATGTATTTATATTTTATTGCCGAAAGCAACCTTCTTAACTCCATTGTGACTCAATTAATAGTTTATGTTGTGTTTGGTTAGAAGATTTGGAGAGAGATTTGAAAAGAAAAAGGAAAAAGATGTGTGAAATTATGTAAAATATAAACATGATTTATTCACATTTCACCTACCTTTTCCATTTCCCTTTTCAAATCCCTTCCCAAATCCCCTAACCAAACACAACATTAGAATATGAAATTATTTGTTCCTGAAAAGATATGTCCACTATCCAATGAATTTAATTCACGATTTAATTTTTATTTTAATGATATAATTATGAGTAATAAGATTCACTTTATTAAGTTAAAATATACAAACCCATAATTTGGATTGAGGATACTCTCAAAAACTCGTTGTTCAAGTGTCTCAATTCATTCATAATTGTTTGATCACACTTTATCTCAAAAACTCAGAGATATCATGTAGGTATTTACTCAGGAGATGGATAAAAGTGAATAACAACTTCAATATTCTATGCGAGCATTGAAGTAGCTATTGCAAGATAAAAAGCCATATCAAACAAGCACATACCAAAGCATGTTAAGTATTTTCAGCCATAGAAACCCAGAGGAAAAACTTTCCTGATAATGCATTCATGTATGAAAACAGAACATATAACTAATCAACTGCCCAAAAACAGCCATCACAAAACAGATTGAATGATAAATAGTCATACATATGATAAACAACATTCCACATATTTTGAAGATAATGTAGCCTTTTTATCTGTTGTCCCAGCTTCATCTTGATGAACTCCAGGAACACCACTGATTGAAGAACACCACTGATCCCGCTTCGATCTGGGGACCCATCATACTTGCAACTAAATCATTCATTTCTGATGTTAACGCTCCCCATGATCTTACTCCTCCAGTTCATCGCCATTTGTAGCTTGAACAACCATTTCAACTTGAAACTGCTTTTTCCTCTTTAATCTTGGTCACTCCTTTTCACAATGGCAAAACGCAAAGCGATCATTGACACGTGACATCTTCAAACAATGCAAACAGAAGGACCTCCCTTGCCAACAAAGGTTCATACCTTCCAACATCAGAGACACCACTTATTCAAGTCCACGTCATGAAATAATTTGAGCTACTCTTTGACTTGTGTGTACAACTTCAAATTGGAATTCACCTTGGCTTCACATGGTCAAGTATTTCATGCAAGATCTTAACTGCCTGCTTTGGAAATTGCAGCTTTAGGTTTTGCTTTTCAGGAATGCAGTTAATCCAGCAGCCAAGGCAAACTTGTCTCAGCCCGGAGACTGCAAAGGTATAAGCTTTCTTTCTTTCATCTCTCTTGCTTCCTTATTTATTTCCCTTGGATCAGCATGTAAAGAAGAGCAAGCAGCAGTTTCAAGTTTCACAGACCCCCACCTTCCCTCCCCCCACCTTTAATTTCTGTTCAATTGTTCGAATCACAACCCAAATCTATATGGGGTGGGTCCAGTGTCGACTACGTAATCTGCAAAGGCCAAACATATGCAAGTATTATGTAATTGTATACCGGGGTAACAACAATAGACAATGACACAGAAAGCCTGAGAGGGCTGAGAACCACACAAATTTTGAGGTCCTCTAAGCAGATTACAGGCAAGCTGAAAATCTAAAACCATAATACCCTTCTTTTTTTTTTTTAATCGGGAAAATCATAATACCATTTGATACAACGTCTGAAAGTACAATCAAACATGACAACAGCAAGCAAGCACATCTCAGATTATCAGAAAGACATGGAAAGTTAACATAGGGATTTAAGAAAAAGGAATCTCAAATACTATTTTGGGGAAAACACAAGCAGATCATTACGAATTACACTACACCAATTAAGAAGTAGGGTCTATTACACTACACCAGAATGTGAGTCTCTGCATCTGTTTATGCAAATTAATAGGCTCATCGAATTAGATGAACAGAATAATAGCTAAACAATGATTGCATATGTGCCGCAGAGTACTAAGTAACACACATATTTGTGTCATATATGTACACTGCCCACGTAACAAGATCTAATGTGACCTATTGCACATGAATTTGGAGCTATAAATGGGTTCAACAATGGCAAGTGTGCTACCTGCATACACAAGAGTTTGCACAGGGCATCCATAAAAGAAGTTGCCTCAAAAAGAAAAATTCACCCATTACGTGACACAAGTCAATGTTCTTAAAGACACCTACTAACTTATGCCACATTTTCTTCTAATCAATTGCCGGATTTGTATGCACAAGTTGCAATCACACCCATATGTGCATGTGTTTGAGAGAGAGAGAGACAAAGACTGAGACCGAGACCAAGAGAGAACTCACCAAGATATGAAACTTTAGAGAGTGAGAACAAAAGGTGGAGCATCCTTTCTTGGCCCTGCTACAGAACGGTAGACATAAACTTTATCAGCCTGGCTGTCATCACTCTCATCATCTTTCATTACCTCAACATTTAACCGCGGCATCTCACTTGCCAGTAATCTACACCCATTCATAGTCACCTTGCACGCTGACATCCAGAGAGACCGCATTGATTCATACTTCTTCAAACCCGAAAGAAGAGCTCCATTCCCAAATGGACTGTCTCTTATCTCAAGCTTCCTGAGCTTCGGACAACCTCGTAGAACACTTTGCATCCCCCAATCACTGTTGCCAGCAAAAGCCACCGAAAGGGTCTCTAGGTTTTTCGCATACTTCCCAATATACTCAAATGTCAAGTCAGTTAAGAGGCCTGAAACAGCAAGCCTCTGAAGCTTAGTACAAGTCTTTACCACTGCACCAAAAGCCTCGTCCATAGGTTCGTTGGTGAGGTAATCTGGCTGGTGTGGGTTCATTATACAGAGTCGGAAGTGGGTGAAATCTGGGCAGTTCTGAACTATGGTGACCACAGCAGCATTAGTCATCTGCTGGCAAAAGTAGAGAACATAGTGGAGTTTGCGACATCCATGAGATACGGCAATAAAACCCGACTCAGTCACACCATGGTGCATGTCCTCGTCATAGGGATTTGCAGGGAAGACACGGAGTTCCTCAAGCAAAGGGCAGCTGGACCCAACAGCTTCCAGCCCCTTGTCTTCTACTGTGTCCAGAACCTGTAGCAAATATGAGTTTCGCTATTAGAACCTCCAAACATCATAATTTTGCAGAGGACACAAAATCCTCATTTAATCTTGCTTGGAATATATTAGATCGGCACATTTAGGTGGCGTTTGCTGACGTTTACAGTTTTTTGTTTATAAAAAATATTAAACATGTTTATGTTATTTTTTTTTATTTTTTGGTATATACAAATAAAAATAAAAAACATGTTTGGTGCACACATGTTTTTAAGAATTTTGTTTTGAAAATAAGAGAGGTACCCAATAGGAGGTTGTGATTGAAGTTGGTTGTTGACGGTTGGTGATGGTGGCCCCTAGAGGTGGTGAACGGAGTTGTGACTGAAAGTGGTTTCTACTAAAAGGTGGTGGCTGAAGGTAGTTGCCGATGGTCGGAAGTGATTGGTGGCACTAAAGGTGGTGGCCGAAGGTGATTGCCGAAGGAGGCAACAGGCGATGGTGGCTGGAGGTGGTGGTAGCTGGCTATGTTACATAGACTCTTCAAAATAAATCAAATATCATGTCACACACTCGACACTTGGATAAGGGTATGAGTTTGATATTTACATCGGACACTTCTTATATATTTGCGTTTAACACTATCATTATCATTATATGTATAATATCATATTTAGATAATAAGATGGCAGAATAGAATCTCCTATGTACAGGATGCATCTGGTTTTCACTGTCCAACATAAAGGCAAAGTCTCCACCAGCCCCAGCAATGCAGAACCTGAAACACAATGCTACTACAGTTGTATGGAATATTTCACCACATTGTTAAGGATAGACTCACCATTAACTGTAGTATCCATGTAAAAGGACTCCACAAGGTTAAAGCATGAAAGAAAAATACTTTGCCATGAAGACATGATACACAATGCTACTACGGTTGTATGGAATATTTCACTACATTGTTAAGGATAGACTCACCATTAACTGTAGTATCAATGTAAAAGGACTCCACAAGGTTAAAGCATGAAAGAAAAATACTTTGCCATGAAGACATGATATGGCCAAAACCACCAAATGGAAGATTACCAAGGAAACTGATGACAAAAACAACTAGAGTAATGCTACGCATCATGAAATAAATATAATGAAAAGTTTCATAAAACTAATCCAAAGGTGATTGCATAACATACAATAAAACATTACAAACTAATCCAAGTGTAGAGAATCTTCATGAAGCCTTTTCATGATATTTCTTTCATGATATCTAGCATTATTGAAACAACTATGGAAATGTGGATATTTGTTTGGTAAGACAATGAATAAAGGGTCTACAACTCCCATTTCCGCCTCATGATCTTTACAATATCCCATGATGCACTAACCCAAAATTTAAAGAATAGTCTTTCGTGAAAGGAATTGCAAGAAATAGGTGGGAAGTAGAAGCTCATTACCCAGAGACGTCTTAGATTTGGGCAGTAAGCAAGAAGCTTGGCAAGTTCACCACTTTGAAGAGTTGAATAGCTCAAATTCAAGAATGTCAGACTCGCACAAGCTGAATAAAGAACAGGAAGATAAAGGGACATAGCTTCCCATAAACCTGATAGGGTGTGTAGATTTTTGCAGTTGTTGAATGCACTTTCAAGCTCTACATACTGGCGCGGTGCAAGTTCTTGTTGAAAGTTTCCAGTACCAAGCTCCATCAAATGAGGAGCCCGTACAAGTAGCCTCTGTAATTGTTCCAAGTTGACATTCTTATTGACCTTCAAAACACTTAATGACTTGCACCTAGCAACAAGTCTCTCAAGGGCATCAAAACTGACATCACTGTGCAGGCTGGAGAAGTTCAGTACTTCTAATGATGTGAAACTTTCAGGAAAGCAACTTAACCAACCTCCACCATTATCCTCCATGCCATTCTCCTGTATGTCAAGTTCAGTCAAGTTCCTGCAAGCCAAATTGGAATTTAGACACCTTTCTTCTAAGAGCAAAGTCTCATGAAACAAACCTAGAGTATGGCAACCTAAGAAGCATGAACATGGACCGCACTGACATGCAAATTTTCAAAAAATGTAAGACATGACATATGAAAAACATGTACAAAATATATAATTTTAAATATTTACTATGTCATACATAAGGATAAATAGTTATTATATGCCCTGTTATTAGAATCATACGATTCACGATTCGATTCGATTCAGTGGAAAATTGATACGAACAGCTTGTGTGAATCACAAATAGTTGTGAATCGTTGAACTGAATCCGTGAATTGTGAATTGATTTGATTTGCTGAAATCGATGTTTGGCTCTCTTTTTTTTTTTGGTGGAAAATGATCCACACTACCTTTTTAAGGTATTTAAGATTACTATATGCCATCTTTTTACTTTCTCCTTCCCTATTTACTCTCAAATAATAACACTTTAGAAGAAAAAAAAAAATTGAACTCTCTCTCTACAATATTTTAAGCTTACATATTCAATTTTATCTAAGCGCTTGCATTTACCAAATGAATTTTTTTAAGGTATCAAGTGAGATTTTGAAAAGGTTTGGAGACTTCGGTTTCTTAACCTTGTAAAAGTTAAAAACATTGTTGTTGAGTTATTGTTGGAATTGAGAGTTTGTCTTTAAGAATGATTGATAAGAAATAGCATCTAAATAGGAAAAGATAAAGTGGTGAATATGGGAACCCGTGTTAACTTTTTACCTACCAGACCACACGATCATTATTCAAGACAACATTTTCATTGATTTAAGTCTAAATATTTCATATTTATTAAATATATTTAATATCAAAGTGTGTAAATATATTTTTCTTTGTAATTTAAAAAAAGTGACCGAATCTTTACGATTCTTGATTCAATTCGATTCGCAATTCAGTACAAGACCATTTCGATTCACGATGTAAATCCTAATTTGACAACTATGATTATATATCATATATAGATATATGAATATTTAAATCAACTATAATAGCTTTTGAAGTCTAAATAAGGAGAACAAATATAAATTTGGGCAAATTACATATACCCCCCTCGAGGTTTAGCAAAATTACACACCCCTTGAGGTTTGAGAAATTACAGATACCCCTGAAAGGTCATTTGCATAACAAATTATGGGGTAATTTGTTATGAAAATATAAACATCAGGGGTACAATTTGTTATAAAAATATAAATCTCAGGAGATATCTGTAATTTAGCTAAACCTCGAGGGAGGTATATGTAATTTGCCCTATAAATTTACATCGTTTCTATTTTATTATTGAATTCCAAATTATTTTATTCAAGCTTATAATGTGTTCCATGTGTGTCCAAGTATTGGGAAGTGTCCTACACGTGTCATGCGGACACATATGTTACCTTCTTAGAAGTGTCACGCCAACAATGAGTGCAAAACTAGCCACTACTGAATCACCAAAATAAGAATCTAAAGACACATGATTGGTTACTAGGATCGATAAGACAAACACAACAAATTCGCTGAATATTTTGTATAGGTTATATGAAACTTCTATTTATTTTGACCTATTGGATGTTCAGATTGAGAGACAGAGAACTTATGATTGGTCAAGTGAAAAAATGATTCAGAAGATTAATTAAACAAGAACGGTCAAACCAAAGGCCTTGGTTGCTACCTGCACATCATGTAGACTGCAAGCAGCCTGTAAATTGTCAAAGCATCTGGATGAAAATATTTCGTGTAAAAAAATCAGGAAGCATAGGCAGAACTAGCATATGCTTGTCAATGATCAAGTGAGTTTGTGCTTGAGAATCACACAAGTTGCACCATACCATTATATTGCCTGAGGGATGAATTCAGGAAAGTCAACAATAGCAAAGACTGCTGGATTCTTAGAATCTCAATTAATGGCCAGCTTTTGTGAACCAAATAAAAATAAAACTGCATTGGGTTCCATCCGGATGATTCTCAAGCTGTCAACCATGGTGTACCATATCAAACAAATTTTATTTTTAAAAAATATGAAGAGGAAAAAAGTAAATAAAGTGCCTTTTTTTTTTTCTTTTTTTTGGAACAACGAATAGGAAGTATTAATGGCCATAAGAAGGCCACTGAAGTTTCTGAACAATTGACCAAAAGGTAATTAACGATTCGTGACATTAATTCTAGTGAGAAATAGGCGACAAATCTGGTACATTCCTTAAACTATATGCTCATAAGATTTATTATGTAACCTAATATATTTATTCGGATAATCAACCATGCAGTTGTCTTCCTTCTATACTTTATTAGGGCGAAAAAAGAAGCAATAGGCCAAAACATCCCGGGAATACCTTTGTGGAAAGAATCTGGGATTTTAAGATGTACATGACAAAAGAAAAAGTGTAAAATATTGCAATCTAGCCAATCTCATCTGTTCATGAACAATGCTAGTTTTCAAGATTTGCTAACCAAAAACAATGGTTATTTTTAGAATTTTCCCAACTAAGATGAATTCTTTGGCAACTATAATTTATAAACAAAACCACTACACGATTCCACTACATGAAAAAATATCATAGGCCTCTCAAGGAAAGGAACAAATGGGTAGTTCTCTCAAATTACTCTGTATGGGAAAGAATTTTATGATTTGGTGTTTTCTTACCCATTGAAAATGGGGATATTTGTGCAAAGTATGATATCAAAAACAGGGCATCCATTAAAATTAACAGGTCAAAAGTCACATCAAGAAAGCAACAGAAAAAAAAAGTCAGCAAAAATAAAGAAAAAACATAAAGAAGAAGCACTTCATCAATTTCCACTAAAGCTTCTGCTTTTTTACAGTAAAAACAAGAAAACAAAACCCATATATCTCTCTACCTTATCCCAAAACATAATTCATTCATTTCTATTTCTCACCTACATCCAACTTTATCATATATGCAATTTCTTCTCCTCATAATATTTTCAGATCTCAAAATCCAAACAAACCCATGTTAAAAAAACTGAATTTTTTCCATAATCCAAAATCAACATTAATTAATTAATTCAAGATATAAAAAATGAAAAAAAATAAACAGGAATTGCTTACTTGCAACGAGTGGCAATAGCTGAGAGGCCAGTAGTGCTAAACCCATCACAGCTCAAAAGAGAAAGAGCTTTGAAATTGGGGAACCTAGTCGCCAAGAACTCCAAGCTCTCATCGGTCACAGTCATCCTCTTCAACCTCAATTCCTCCAAAAACGGGTACGAATCAGCGAAAACAAGGAGCCATTGATGAATATCAGCTCCCCAATTCTCAGGAACCAGATTGAAATCCGAAAACCTAGGTTTCCCTTTTAGGGTTACGCTTCGAATCTTGGGGAATCTACGAGCGACGATGTCAGGAGAGACAGAGTAACAGTTGCCGATGAATACGTGGGTTCGAGTCCATCGCTCGGCGTTGTACCAGTCTCTGCAGACGAGAGAGACTGAGCTTCGATCTTTGTGGGACTTCAAAAGAGAGAGAACTCCTTCGAGAACTTCGTCTGGAAATGGCGAAAAACGAGTCGACTCGGACGAGTCCTTCATCCTCTTTGGATCCATATCAACTCAAAGCTCTTCAACTCAAAATCTACATTCAAACATAGACAAAGTTTAAACACAGATTTTCCATTAGAGCTCAAAAAACTTTATTTTAGCAAATCAAACTCAAATCTGCTATAATGGTTTTTTTTTTTCCATGTGAAACCAAAAAATATACATATAGATATAGATATAGATATGTACATGTATGAATTTATACCTATAGGTGAAAGGAGAGAGATCTGCCATGGAAGAAGCTAAAGTAAGCTCAACAAGACATCTATATATATGGATATAATTGCATATATATATTGGGTTATAGAGTGTTTACAGTCATGAATGAATCTGAGACAGAAAGCTCTTCGCTCTCTCTCTCTCTCTCTCTCTCTCTCTCTCTGTGTGTTTGTGTCCCTAAAGTTTCACTCTTTTTCTCTCTCTATATATCTTTACCTGCTCAGGTGAGCCGAGAAAAGAGACGAAGAGCTAAAGAGGTAGAAAGCCCCTGCGTATTATAGCAAAAAAAAAAAAAAAAAGCAAGGAAATGATGGAAAATGAATATTTACAAGATGTTTAAAAGGTAATTAAAAAAAAATAAAGTTTGACAGTTGCCATAAAATAAATCTTAAATTTTTAATTTTAATAGTATCTTAAATTTTTAATTTTTAATTTTTAATTTTATTTTAAATTTAAATTATTTATCTATTTTTGTTAAATAAAATTAATTAAAAATATAAAATTTTAATTATTAGACTCAACAAAAAGTATATTTAAATATTTTATATACATTATATTGAGTTGAAAAATTTAAAAATATGTAAGAGTACTAAAAATAGAGCTCTAATGAGAGCTCTACTTATGTGGTAGAGAGTCCTACTCATGAATAATTTCATATAGAAAATGATTGAGAGCTCTAATAAAAGAGTTCTAATGGTAGTGGACCCTACTATAATGTGATGTTTTGACTTTGATTTTATTTTTTTATTGTTTTTATTCTCTGCCACATCATTAGAGCTTCAAAATTAGAGGAATTTATCGTTACTCTTTAGAGCTATGAATCATCATTGCTCTTAAAAATTACAATATCTTTTTTTTGTCATTTTTACTCAATAAAAATAGACTAATGATTTAGATTAAAAATAAATTAAAAAATTAATAAAATTTAAAATTTATTCTATTATAAGTATGGGAGTTTTTTTTTTAATAATTATCCAAGATTTAATAATAGTGGGTGTGATTTGCAAAGAAAATTAAAAGAAAGGATAAATTATACTCTTTGAAATTTGTTTAAAATACGAATTGTCTCATGTAACTTTAAAAATTACATCTCATCTCTTGAAATTTCTAATTTCATAACAAATAATCTATTTTATTAATAAATCATTAAGTCAATTAATAATTTTTAATGATATTAAAATTTTATTTTAATTAATAATTTAAGTAATTTTATTATTAGATAAAAGAGGAGTTAAAATTTTTATTTTTTTAATTAATTTTATTAAATAAAAAATTTTGATAAAAAAATATTTATAATTTTATAAGGAGCAAGTATTTTAAGTAAAAATATCAGGGATTCATTCGTAATTTACTTTAAAAAAAAAAAAAAAAACCGAAGATAACAGATATGGCAAAAGAATACCTAACCTCAACAGTGGTGTAAATTGCGCATACCCTTTGAAATTCTGCCACGTATCCCGAGTCACATGGGGTTGAAGCCGTTGATTGTGCGCTCTGCGCGTATGGCGCATGTTAGACGAGATTCTCTTGCTTCGTTTGTCGAGTAAAGGTCTCCTTTAAAAGCCAGTTTATTGATTTGTTAATATTTTTTACGTCACATTATTTTTTTATTTTTTATATATTTAAAAATAATAATTATTATAAATTAAAAAATTAATTCTTAACTTATTTCTTAATATAAGCTTAAAACAGATAAAATAAAAACAGCATTTTTTTCTTTTTGATTGGGAGAATAAACATGGCCTTTTTAAAATGTAAGATGTGCTCAAAAACATAAAAATGTAAGTGAAAAACTAAGGTCACATTTTTTTTTTCAATTTAAAATCAGATTAGATGGTGTTATTAGATAGTGAAGGGTTCGATTTCAAGCTTATATTGATAATTTAAATTGTTAATGTGTACAGTTTATTGAGTATTATGTTAATCGATTACCAATAATTATTTGATCAATTTGTATTTATTTAAACGAAAATTATGATGTTACTTTTTTTCTAATCTCATTATATATTTAATTGACATAAATATAATGTACTCTAAAAAAATATTTAAAAAAAGCTTCTAAAATATAAATTTACATTTGGTGTGGTGTGACTTTCATATTTTTTTTATTTATATATATTAAAAAAATTCGATTTACACATTTAACTTCTTTCTTTTTTCTTTTTCTTTTTTTTTTTTTTTTTTTTTGTTTAAAGAAACCAAACCATTGGGTCATGTGAGGAATCACGTGATGCCCTCCTCAACCGCAAGAGTTGGCTCTGTTGGCACTAATAAAAATTTAAATCATCTTCAATTCTTACAGCTAATCATCTCGAATCTCTATATTATTTTAAGAAAATAAATAAAATACAATAAAAAAATATTATCAAAAATTAACATTAACATGAACAGTCATTATAATAAGAAGCTTTGATTTATTAATCAAACAAATAGGTTATCAAGAAACAGCTATCAATCCATTTTTTATTTGAGTTCATGCTCTAATGGCACAATTGAACCATTAATAGTGAAGTGTAATATTTAAATAAATTCAACTTAATTGTTTATTCAAATCAAACTTATTTTTAGACGAAGATATTAATAAAATAAATAAATAAATTTAGATCTGTAATCTCGGTGAAAAAAGGGATTTCAAATTAGATTTGTTTGGATCTTAGATTTATGGGGGGAAACCATTATTCGCTTTTCTTTACTTAAATTTTATTTTTTGTCCACTGTTCTTTTTAAATTAAAGATCTAAACACAAATGTAAAAGTAATTTTCTTTGAATTCTGTCAATAATCACTGTACATTTATTTATGAAACTCGCATCTCAAATTTTCATTAAAATATCACCTTCTTAGCGAAAAAAATATTTTTAACATTATGAGTTATAAATTTTCTCAATTACTTTTTACCAAATTATGCAAATGAGATAGGTTTTAATTGATGATTATTTGGTATAATTTTGTTGTCAAATTTTAATTTTGTAAGCTAGTGGTTCCAGATTATATTTTGATTTTACATTTATGAAGAGAAACAAGAAGAAAATGAACTAAAAATAAATAAACTTTTATTTTTCTCTTTTTTGGTTGGACCAGAAAAAATGAAAAGAAAATAAATATTTTTTTTATTTACACAAAACATAAATGTGTATGCAGTCAGGGTTGTCAATTTTTTCTTTTTATTCCCAAATTCAAAATCCAAATGTTTCAGAATTAAAGTATGCTCCCACTTTGTGTAAGGCCCATTCAATAAAGATAAAGATATTTTGTTGAAGAGTTGGATTTCCTCTGGTCTGTATTGTTTGGGTTAGTGGAGATTATTACCATTCTGTTTTAATTATCTAAATAATTTATTTTGTTGGATTCTTCGTATATATTATTTTAAAAAAAAATTAGGTCAATTTGATATTTGTAATTTATTTAATTTATGGTATTTATCACTAAAAAATAGATGAATTATTTTTAAAAACACACTTGTCATTCATTTTTTTAAAGATAAATGTGACAAATTCAATAAATTATAATTATTAAATCGATCTAATTTATATATATATATATATAATACACAAAAAATTCAATAAAAAAAAACAATTCAAATTATTAAAACTTGACTAGACAACACCCTCCAATTCAAATCATAGATTGGAGGGACTCTAAGTCTTTTCGATAAAGTATGTTTTAGAACACATTAAGAAGTTTAAAAATACTATTGTATAAAAGTAGGTGTGATAAAATAAGGGGATTTTTTTTTCTTTAAGGCCCCTGATATTAAGATTTTATAATATAAAATACATTTAATATTTCATAATGTTTAAAGTCTCTTAACATTGATCCAAAGAAATTTCAATCTAGAGAAATTTTAGACTTCCCAAAGAATTTCTTTGAGTTCAAACCAGAAAAAATTGAAATTTCTCTGAATTCAAACTAGAGAAATCCAAAGAAAATTGAACAACATAGAGAAAATCAAACAGGGCAAAAAAAATTATACAGAGAAAATTGAAATGTCTCTAAATTTAAATCAGAGAAATTCAGAGAAAATTGAACAACACAAAGAAAATTACTCAGAGAAAATTGATCAAAACAAAATACTAACAAGTCGGAGACCGTCAATCGCCATGACACACACATTGAACCGCATCTTGAGTTCTTGCTAATTTTTTAACTAAAACCCTCTCATCTCTCTCTCACGTGCACACACACACAAACACATAGCTCAATCGCCATGACTGTTGAATGCTCAGAAACTGAAGGTATGTTCCCTTCTCTCTCTCTCTGTCCGTGATTGTCACAATTTAGACGATTTTGATCATTTTCGTCACATGTCAGATATAAAGGAAAGAGAGAGAAATAGGGGGTTTGGTTGATCTCAGATTTGAGGCGATGATGGAGATACCGCCGGCAGCAGTGAATGATGCTAGTGGTGGTTGGAGAAGTGAGAAAATGATGAGACAATGATAGAAACAGCAATGGCGATGGCGATTGGGATTTGAGGCGATGGTGGTGGTGGCGATCTGAGGCGATAATGAAGATGGTGGTGGCGATAAAAAGCCGAAGATAAGAGAAGATGATGAGAGAAATAAATCTAGAGAATGAGAGAGAAAGATTTAGGGTTTTGAACTGGTAGATGAAGATAAATTTGGTAAAGATCGACGGGAAGGCAAAGGCGATCTCATCATTGAGATTGACGAGAGAGAGAGAGAGAGAGAGAGAGAGAGAAGAGCAACGAGGAAAGAGAAGAAAGGAGGCATGAGTCTGACAGAAAGAAGAGAGAGTGAGAGATGTGAGGGTTTGAAAACCGTAAGATATATCAAATTTTTTTGTGATACATGGGTGTAGGGTTGAGGGACCTTAGATATCATAAAATAATATTGTGAATCTCTTCCATTACTAAAAATGAGAGAGGGATCTTAGACTAGTTTTCTCATAAAATAATGAATAATCTTCCCCATCTAAAAAAAGATATATTTAATGTATAATCATTTTAACCCTTCTTAAGAATGTGTCATAAAAATACATGTTAACAAAATGGTAAATTACACTAACAGTCTTTATAATTTGAAACTCATGTTACTTTGATCCCTAAATTTTTAATTTGTGATATATTTGATCATGAATTTTGAATTTTGTTTCGAATAAAGAAAATTGAAGATACCATTGTTCAATTTCAAGGGTAAAGTCGTCAATTTAATAAAATATAAATTAATTTAATAAATATCAAAAAAATATTTTTGAATTTTTAAAAATTATTTCTACCCCACTAAAGATAAAATTATGTAAAATTGATAAATCTTTTATACATTTATTTTTTTATTTTTTTACCAAATTAATTTTTTTATATGTTTGGATGATAATCATGTTATAGGTAGTTATTTTTATTTTTATTTTTATTTTCATTAAATTAATTTCTATTTTTTCAAAAGTCAAATATGGTGATAACTTTGATATCATTATTAAACAAACCCATTAAATTAAAAAATCCAAAACTAAAAATATTTCATATATTAAATATATCGATTACATATTAAAAACCTAACAATCATCCATTATATGATTATCATCCGAACACGTAATAAGAATCAATTTAGTAAAAAAATAAATAAATAAATGTGTAAAAGATTTATTAATTTTATATAATTTATCTTTAGTGAGTAGAAATAATTTTTAAAAATTCAAAAATATTTTTTTGAAATTTATTTTTGTCAACATTGTTTATGTATTTATCAAATTGACGATTTTACCCTTAAAATTGAGTAATGTTATCTTTAATTATTCTTATTCAAAACAAGATTCAAAATTTAAAATCAAATATATTATATTTAAAAAGTCAAAAACTAAAATAATACGAATCTCAAATTATGGAGAGAGAGTATAATTCGCCCTTAACAAGATCTTACAAAAATTTCAACTCAGTTGATTAGTTTTGAAGTTGCGCTAACTTACAAAGAACCTGATGCTTATTAGTATATCACATAGTTGACTTCATTAATGGTACATAAAAACTATTCTCAAGCAACTTTAGAAGTTAGTAACTTTTAATGATTAATTAACCAAAAAAAAACTTTTAATTATTAATTTGAAATAATATTTTTTTAGTGTACTTTTTTATGGCCTATTTAAATGACAGTGTAATTCATATTATTACATGATGTGAGTCCACTCCCATTATAAATAGATGATATTTATGATTTATTACTAATTTTACTCATGTGATTTTAATATAATTCTATTTTTGAGGGTTTCTCATAAATAAAATAAATAGAAAGTTTAGGGACCCACACAATGGGTCCTAGATTTGTGTCAATAATAATCAGCTTGCTTGGTTCCATTTTTCCAAAAACAGTTTTTAGAAAATTTTACTTTCTTATTTTTCTTGTTTTTTTGTTTTTACTGAATTTTTTTAATATTTTAAGTAATTTTTTTACTTTTTAGACACACCTAACATAAATGCACCTAAAAAATAAAAAAATTATAAAAAAAATCTTTTAAAAATTCACTAAATACCAAAAATACAAAAAAAAAATACAAGAATTTAGTATATTTTTTTGTATTTTTATGTATTTATTAATTTTTAAAAATATTTTTTCATAAATTTTTTACTTTTCAGATACATCTAAGTAAGGTGCATCTAAAAAAGTAAGAAAAAAATGTTTAAAATATTAAAAATATTCACTAAAAACAAAAAAAAATACGAAAACTAGAAAACTCAGTTTTCAAAAAACTTAATCCAAAAAACTCAAACCAAACACATTGAAGGGTGTTAAAGATTGTATATTGTAAATTCACGTTTATAATAAATCTGAAACACATTAATAATTTTGAATAAAATTTATAGATTTATAATATTACTGAAAAAAAATATTTTAAAGAAAAGTTATTCAAGTTATTCTATATATATATATATTCACAAAGGCACTCACATGTATGAGTTGTGTAATTATTGGGCCATGGCTTGTGACAAACTCATTTTTCCATTAAACACAACACACACCAACCAATACCCAGAAAGCTTTGCACTCAATAATTTAATAAACCCCACCAAAAAAAAAAAAAAAAGAATTAATAATACAAATGAGTCATAAAAGTGTGTTATCTATATCAATCAATTATTATTATCAAGTGTCATCAAACATAACACAAGTGGACCGTCCAAAAACTGATAGAGTTGAAGGTTCCACGTCACTTAATATATTAAACTATTAGGGGCACAATATACTACCATGCTACGAATTTAAAAGTACATATACATTCAGAAATTATTTAAAATTTAAATTGAGTATATTAAAATTTATTGTTCCTAAAATTTTATAATATATCAAGCTCAATCTCTATCTCTATCTCTATCCTATACTTTTAAAATAAATTTATAAATATATTTTCTAAATCTATATCTTTTCTGTATAATATAAGATTGTTTGGATTGTCCTAAATAAATACACTTTTTATCTTTTTATAAAAAAATAAAAAAATAATATAATAAAAAAAAATAAAAAGTTCGATTATTTTTGACTTTCCAAACTTAGCCTATATATTCTTAATAAATACACTAGTGGCATTTTCCCATTGTGTCTTCATGTGAGGAGTGGAGGTGGTGGGCCCCAGCTTCCCAATTGTGGGCCCCATCCAAAGATGGGCATGGAAATAAATGGAGGTTAAAAGGTTATAAAAAGCCAACATGGTTCTCCAAACCAAAGCTTCTATGGACTTGGTACAATGTATCAATTGGTTTTTGCCCAACCTTCTTTGTTGTGACACACCAACTGTTGCATTGGTTGAATAGATTATTTAGATAAAAAATTAATTAAATATTGATAACTTAATATTAGAAACACTTTTATCTAATTTAAGATAAATATGATTTGATTATTTGATTATAGCTGATATATTATATATATGTTCCACTCTGAGGTACGTATAAGATAAATAATTTTAATTACAATGTGAGTCTAAAAGTCACAACGGGATATGTTTTTAACCGAATCTTATTCCCAATCACTAAGTGGATATCTAAATTATGTTTAAATCTAAAATTTATTGGTAGAATTGTGAAAATGGAAAGAAAATATAATGGAAAATGAATAAAGTAAAAGATGTTATTATTATTATTTTTGCATTTTTCTTCCCTTTTCTACTCTTCCTCTAAGGTTCAAGAGGAAGTAAAGATTTTAGTCGTTGTTATTTAGAAAATTTGTGATATTTTATTTTAAAATTTTAGTAGAAAGGAAATAACATTTTTATCTGAATATTGTATATTAACCAATTTTTCATAAATTTTATTTATGATAATTGAACATCATGCCTACATCTATATAACAATGGAAAGTTAATTTTGAATTCAAAATTGAAAATGTATATGTGTCAAAATGTGAACCATCAGATTGCTTTAATCTAAGGGCTAAAAATGTCTCATTCTCAAAGACATTTCAACGGTTGAGATCAATTATCACCAACATCTAACGGTGCAAAATGTAAATCCCAAAATATCTCAAAATGCATCTCTCTCACACCTACTCTTCTCTCTCTCTCTCTCTCTCTCTCTCTCTCTGATTTCAAATTTTGAACCCACACCCTCTCTCTCCTCTCTCTCTCTCTACCTCCATCGGAGCCCATTCCCTTGCTCTTCTTCAATTCGCTGTCAGACCCAACCCTTGCAAGACCACGTTTGATTTGAAGCTCGAAGGAGGGTATGATGCCGGGGCGAAGGATAGGGCGTGTACTGATTTGGGGTTGAAGGAAGCAAACGATTTGGTGGGTTACCCTCATTTTTACTTTGAATAAATAATTTTTGTCATTAAAATGATTCAGAAGAGGGAATCAATTTATTTTCATAAACCCAGTCATTTGGGTTTTAGTAAGAGGGAATCATTTGGGTTTTTGTATACTGTTGTTGTTTTGATATGGAAATTTCTATTGGCAAATTGTTTTTGGAAGAGTTTTTTATGAAGATATTTCATTTTGGGGAATATTTTTACCGCCTCTTTTCACGCCGCCTCCTCCTTCGCCGATCTTCATAGATCCACCGCCACCGCCACGAGATCCAGAGGCTTCATCGCTGAGATGAACTCTGATCCATTGATGCTCCGTCTCGCGTATGCTTCTCTCTCTCTCTCTATATATATCGATCTCATTTATCTCATTTATCTTATGTGGTGTTTTGGGTTTCTGAAATTGAAGCTTTGAATGTTTGTGCTGTCTTTGAACTCTGTTTTTGGTGATATGCAATAATAAATTTGAGATTTTCTTTTCTTTTTCCCCTACATTTTCTTGAATGCCAAATGGGTTGTTATTATTATTATTATATGGCTTTTTTGGTTTCTGATGTTGTTTTCAAGTTCAGGGATTTAAAGAATGCAAAGGAGGACTTGGGCAAGAATTTCGTTGCACTTTATGAGGCTTCAAGTGGTGATGGGTCATTAAATGATGATGGTTTGTTTTCTCTTTCCCAGTTATTTGTTTATTTATTTATGAAAATGGCAGATACTTGATTCTACCTCTGACAATGATTTCTATATAGTTCAAAGGCTCCTCAAGTTAAATTGAGATTTATCCTAACAATTTTGGTTGACTGCATGATGCTTTTTCTTGCCAATGAGGCTTCAAGTTTTCTGACAAGTAATGGGTATTGGTTCTTTTGTGAAGGGCATTGTGGAAAATCATCAACATTGCCCGACTCCGCTTTGCCTCACAAAGAATGTCCAGATGATGGTACATTTCTGTTCCTTTAATAGTTTTCATTTTCAATGCTTTTCTTGGCAATGATTGATTATTGGTGGCTATTTTTAGTGAAGGGTATCATCAGAAATCATCAAAATTCATGAACCTATGAATGCTCTATGTTGATAAATAAGTTATTATGAACAAAATCTGAAAAGAAATACATTAGAAAATAATAATAATTAGTCACTGTAATAGAAACTCTCTTTTTGCCATTGTATATATGCTTGATGTTCTTAGCGGAAGTCTTCAACTCACTCTCATGGCACAGAGTGAGTTGTATGAGGTATTCAAGTTGGACTTTCAAGGAATCTCAAGGCACTAAATTATGGAAGGCATTAGACATTTCATAGGATAATATTGTATAATGCTCCTCTCTCACATGTCATATTTATCTGGATGGAGCTGATGTGATTAGTTAGATGTCCTTCAGTTTATTCACTCTGTAAATTTACTCACACCACTAATGAAAATCTTGCCATACGAATTAGTCTCTCTGTAATATGGCTGGGATTCTCTATACTAAAAATTCTGTTCTCTTGTACCCAATACACCGTCAAACTGTAGATGTGATATGAATCTCAAAACATGGAAATGATATATATTGGGAATATCAGTCTTTGGATGAAATAACTTGAGGATACACACGTTTTCTTTTCTCCAGTGTAAATGTATGTGATGTTTATGTGTCATTTGCAATAACATCATTTTTGGAAGCTTTGTAAATGGGTGTACTATTTGGCTTCTAACATTGAATTATAAATTTGCATTAGATACCATTCTCTAATTAAAATAGTTGTACTTTGGTTTAGATTTTCGTTGATCTGGGATAATTTCTGTGTTTTTAAGATATGGAATTTCAGACTTAATGGTTTTGTTTACCCTCTTCTACTTTCATCTATTGAAAGCACTTAATTCTTGGAAAATTAATTGTTTTTCTCTTCAATTCATCAAATAGCATTTATATTACCCAAATTTCTTAAATAAGCTCCTAAATTGAAGTCGTTTGTCTGCCAGGTTTCCAACATCATATATTTGGACTCTCCAATATCATTTTGGTGAAGAAGATGAGGGGAAAGCAGAAAAGCTCGAAGCCCTTCTTTTAAAAATGCATTCTTTTAAAAATGCATATGTTAAACACGGATGATAGTCTATAATTGTAAGTATTATGAGGCATGTGATTAATTGATGGCTAACAATGGAAAGTTAATTTTGAATTCAAAATTGAAAATGTATATGTGTCAAAATGTGAACCATCAGATTGCTTTAATCTAAGGGCTAAAAATGTCTCATTCTCAAAGACATTTCAACGGTTGAGATCAATTATCACCAACATCTAACGGTGCAAAATGTAAATCCCAAAATATCTCAAAATGCATCTCTCTCACACCTACTCTTCTCTCTCTCTCTCTCTCTCTCTCTCTCTGATTTCAAATTTTGAACCCACACCCTCTCTCTCCTCTCTCTCTCTCTACCTCCATCGGAGCCCATTCCCTTGCTCTTCTTCAATTCGCTGTCAGACCCAACCCTTGCAAGACCACGTTTGATTTGAAGCTCGAAGGAGGGTATGATGCCGGGGCGAAGGATAGGGCGTGTACTGATTTGGGGTTGAAGGAAGCAAACGATTTGGTGGGTTACCCTCATTTTTACTTTGAATAAATAATTTTTGTCATTAAAATGATTCAGAAGAGGGAATCAATTTATTTTCATAAACCCAGTCATTTGGGTTTTAGTAAGAGGGAATCATTTGGGTTTTTGTATACTGTTGTTGTTTTGATATGGAAATTTCTATTGGCAAATTGTTTTTGGAAGAGTTTTTTATGAAGATATTTCATTTTGGGGAATATTTTTACCGCCTCTTTTCACGCCGCCTCCTCCTTCGCCGATCTTCATAGATCCACCGCCACCGCCACGAGATCCAGAGGCTTCATCGCTGAGATGAACTCTGATCCATTGATCTCCGTCTCGCGTATGCTTCTCTCTCTCTCTATATATCGATCTCATTTATCTCATTTATCTTATGTGGTGTTTTGGGTTTCTGAAATTGAAGCTTTGAATGTTTGTGCTGTCTTTGAACTCTGTTTTTGGTGATATGCAATAATAAATTTGAGATTTTCTTTTCTTTTTCCCCTACATTTTCTTGAATGCCAAATGGGTTGTTATTATTATTATTATATGGCTTTTTTGGTTTCTGATGTTGTTTTCAAGTTCAGGGATTTAAAGAATGCAAAGGAGGACTTGGGCAAGAATTTCGTTGCACTTTATGAGGCTTCAAGTGGTGATGGGTCATTAAATGATGATGGTTTGTTTTCTCTTTCCCAGTTATTTGTTTATTTATTTATGAAAATGGCAGATACTTGATTCTACCTCTGACAATGATTTCTATATAGTTCAAAGGCTCCTCAAGTTAAATTGAGATTTATCCTAACAATTTTGGTTGACTGCATGATGCTTTTTCTTGCCAATGAGGCTTCAAGTTTTCTGACAAGTAATGGGTATTGGTTCTTTTGTGAAGGGCATTGTGGAAAATCATCAACATTGCCCGACTCCGCTTTGCCTCACAAAGAATGTCCAGATGATGGTACATTTCTGTTCCTTTAATAGTTTTCATTTTCAATGCTTTTCTTGGCAATGATTGATTATTGGTGGCTATTTTTAGTGAAGGGTATCATCAGAAATCATCAAAATTCATGAACCTATGAATGCTCTATGTTGATAAATAAGTTATTATGAACAAAATCTGAAAAGAAATACATTAGAAAATAATAATAATTAGTCACTGTAATAGAAACTCTCTTTTTGCCATTGTATATATGCTTGATGTTCTTAGCGGAAGTCTTCAACTCACTCTCATGGCACAGAGTGAGTTGTATGAGGTATTCAAGTTGGACTTTCAAGGAATCTCAAGGCACTAAATTATGGAAGGCATTAGACATTTCATAGGATAATATTGTATAATGCTCCTCTCTCACATGTCATATTTATACGGATGGGTGATGTGATTAGTTAGATGTCCTTCGGTTTATTCACTCAGTAAATTTACTCACACCACTAATGAAAATCTTGCCATACAATTAGTCTCTCTGTAATATATGGGATTCTCTATACTAAAAATTCATTCTCTTGTACCCAATACAAGTCAAACTGTAGATGTGATATGAATCTCAAAACATGGAAATGATATATATTGGGAATATCAGTCTTTGGATGAAATAACTTGAGGATACACACGTTTTCTTTTCTCCAGTGTAAATGTATGTGATGTTTATGTGTCATTTGCAATAACATCATTTTTGGAAGCTTTGTAAATGGGTGTACTATTTGGCTTCTAACATTGAATTATAAATTTGCATTAGATACCATTCTCTAATTAAAATAGTTGTACTTTGGTTTAGATTTTCGTTGATCTGGGATAATTTCTGTGTTTTTAAGATATGGAATTTCAGACTTAATGGTTTTGTTTACCCTCTTCTACTTTCATCTATTGAAAGCACTTAATTCTTGGAAAATTAATTGTTTTTCTCTTCAATTCATCAAATAGCATTTATATTACCCAAATTTCTTAAATAAGCTCCTAAATTGAAGTCGTTTGTCTGCCAGGTTTCCAACATCATATATTTGGACTCTCCAATATCATTTTGGTGAAGAAGATGAGGGGAAAGCAGAAAAGCTCGAAGCCCTTCTTTTAAAAATGCATTCTTTTAAAAATGCATATGTTAAACACGGATGATAGTCTATAATTGTAAGTATTATGAGGCATGTGATTAATTGATGGCTAACTGGGGCAGAGGCATCAATAGGTTTAGTACCGCTGTTGCATTTGAGGAACCAATCACACCGCCTGTTCAAATAGATTATACCCAGCTTCTCATCAATGGACAATTTGTGGATTCAACATCAGGTGTGTTATCATCCTTTGATTAAAAAAACTAAGTAGATATTTCGGTTATGATACCTTTTACAATATATTGTAGGCCTTCAAGTTTGTATCTTCATGTTCCTTCAATTCAAGAATGTGCAGTGAAACTGAATTTTTTATTACTTATCTTGATGTTCCTTCAATTCAATTCAAGAATGTGGAGAGGAGGGTTGGCAGGGGCCATTCCCCCCAAAGATCATGAGAGTTCCTCTGTATAATTGTTGATAAACTACTGTAGTTGATAAAATTGTGTGTTACAATTGATTTTAAGTAATTATTTTATTGATTAACTCTTGTAGAAAAAGAAAGGAAAAAAAGAGAGTAAAGAATAATTTACTGTAATCTCAAATGAAAAAATAAAATTATTTCTATAGAAGTTAAGCAATACCAACCCTTTATGATGAAGCATTGCAAGCCAAAGTAATTATTTTTTTCCCCTTCTCTTTCTGTTCTTCTTCTTCATTTCATTAATACATATGTAATTTAGGGTTTGATTTCCTGTTTTTATTAGAATTCGGTGGCCAATACAGACTTACAGGTTAACTCAGAGGATATCACTGAAGATAATTTGGGGTTTGATTTCCTGTTTTTATTTGATTTCCTGTTCTTCATTTCATTTTTTTCATTTTTTTTCTCGGCCGAATGTGGCTTTTCTTGGATTAGTCTTTTTGGGTGTAAAAGAATAGAGCACTGGAGGGTAGTAGGCAAGGCTTTTTTCTTATATGTTTTTTATTTATTTATTTTTATTTGACTATTTTATTGGTGAAGTAAAATAGATGACTGTTTTTTTTTATTGGTGAATATTATAAATTTTATATGTTTATTTCTTAATTTGTATTAAGGTTAGGCGGGGTTATTATTTTTAATTGAGAGTTCTGTGTAGATTTTGTTTGGTGATACACCCTATAAATATTTGTAATCCTTTCATAATTACAATATTAGGTAATTATGGATGAAACATAATTTAATCATTTGAGTTTAAATTGAATAAAATTTAATAATTTAATCAATTGAGTTTAATAACAATATTAGGTGATTACGGATGGAACACAATTTAATCAATTGAGATTAAAGTACTAAATTATGAACAGCACTCTTTTTAACTCATAATTTATCTCAAATGTATTTGTGTGGTGAAAATTAAATTGATTAATATGAGTGCATAAGTAAAATGAATTTCAACTCTTTGTTGTTTTTTTCTGGGTAGTGTTGTGGATAGTAATATGATGGTCTTCTGTTGTTGTTAATAAATTACAGGTATCTAGATGGTAATTTATTGTCAGGACAGATACCATCTCAACTGGGGAGCCTTTGGATGATATAGATGTATGGAAAAGAAATTCTGCAAATCAAAAGAAATTCTTAACTGCTGTGTTCAAAAGAAATTCTGCAAATCAAAAATTCTATAGTTATTGAATTCAAATTCAAATTCTATAGTTATATGGAAAAGTATTTTTAACTGCTGGGTTCAATGGAAAAGAAAAGTATTTTTAACTGTTGGGTTCATTTTTTAACTGAACGTAAGTGGTGCCAGCCAGGCTTTAAGTTGAAGTTGGTGCAAGGAATATCGATCAAGTTGGAAGGAACATGGGATTGAGATTGCAAGAAATTAAAAGCTATATATAGGTGTAGTTCTTGGGTTCCTTATTGTTGGGATGACCCTTAATTTGAGTGTTATTTCTTTATCCAATTTTGTAAGAAGTGTATGGACATAGAAATGCAATGAGGGTTTGTGTTTTAACTAACATCAATCTGCAGTTGGAAATGAAAATTTCATAGATTTAGATAGTCTTTGATGTTAGAGTTCAAAGAACTTTCTCTAAGTCCTCAAACTCCATGGCCAAGGAAATTGTCTATCAGCTCTTTAACCCTTTTTGTTAGGAATGAGCTATCCATTTTCTTATTCTTTTTATTTTTTTATTTTCTCTCTCTTTCATGTGTGAATGAGCTATCCATTTGTTTTTTCATCTGTTTGTTTTATTTATTTATTTATTTTAAGTTGTTGAATGCTCAACTTCCTTTTTCTTCCTATAGGTGTATAATTTTCTTCACTCATATTGATGAGTCTTCCTCGAAGTGATCGAGAAATATATTGATTTAGTCAATTGTGTAGTTTCATTTTTAAGGATTGTTACATCCTTTTTTTGTTGTCATAACTGTGACTACCAAGATAGAAGGATAATTTTCTGACGTAGTGTATTTACTTTTTCGATCAGCAGAAGGTGAAAAAAAACGGGTGATTACAGTTTTGAATGACGACAAGGATCTTTGTGAGAGTATCTGAGACAAATGCTTATAGTTCGTGATTGAGGTTTTCTCATTGAACCCCGGTTTCATATTTTTGGCTTGCATTTAATTTTTCTTAATTATAATTGTATTTCATGTGCTTTTGTCTCAGACACAACCTGTATGAGCACAAGAAAATTTCACAATGTCTTCAACTCGGTGCATAAATTTTGCTTATAAATTAGCTTTATTGAGAAGGGAAAAGACAAAAAATTCTCGAAGAATATTGGTGAGTATTATAAATCTTATATGTTTGTTTCTTAATCTGCATTAAGGCTAGGGGAGTTGTTATTTTATTTGAGTTTTGTAGAGCGTGTGGTACAAGTAAAATTGTTACAAGTTCTTTAAGAAGAATAATATTTCTTCATATTTTCTCAATAGTTTTATCAAAAAATACTACAAATCCCATAAATCTCAACATGATACGTATAAATTATAATTGTATTTTGATCACATCATTATTTACACCGTGCCTTCAGGCACGGGCATACGCTAGTTTGTTAATAAGTTTGAAATAATTGTATTCTATTTTATAATAAAAGTGTGACCTTAAAGAGTATACAATTATTTTAAATTTCACTAATCAAAGCTTTGATATAAACTAGTAAAGTCTTTCTTCTTCTTTTTCCCAAGATTAAGATGTTAGTTTATCAATAAAATTAGTTTACAATTAAAAGGATTGTCATTGCTCTATCAGCTTGAACCTTAGACTTTTCCCTCACTACACCCTAAGGTGTGGCTACAAGGCCACTAGATTAAACCTAAGATCTTTAAATTTAAGTACTAGAATATTAAGAATTTTATCCATAAAAGTGTAGATTCATTTTAAATATAAATTGTGTGAGTAATTTTCCGACCACACTGCCAACTCAATATTCAGCTAGAGAGTACTGGCAGAATAGATGACACCTAGCTGACCTGCAACAGAAGGAGAAGATTCCGGCGGTGGTTCGTCCACTCGGGGGCACTCCGACGATCAAGTCAGTATATCTCTCAAAGATAATCAATAGTGCTAAATTCATTGTTCTGAATATAAAAAGCATACCTTAGACCCATGGGGGTGCCTTACTTTTATAGTCCACACATCCTAGTCCCAATAGAAGTCTCTCTCTAATGGACTCGGGATTACTACTAATCTTGGACTCCCAGTAGGATTATGATAAGCCCTCTAAGAGTCTTGTCTTTACCCAAACTGAATTCTTCTCCCATTCTAGGACTCTTGTCCCTTATCTGCTTATCTCGGATTCCGGTATCCTTACAGATAACCTCGGCCTAGCCGAGATCATTTCGGCGTCATGACTAGGACACGTGGCACCCCGGCTAACACTTCGGTGTCACCTCGGCCATGTGTTTGTCATTCAAAAATTATGTTCCCACAACTGCCCCCTAGGTTCTATTACCTCGGCATCCTGAGGTGATGGAACCTATATTATTTCTTTCATTTAGCACGTCGGCTGAGCTCGCTTCATCATCTATTGCCGAAGTCAGAACTCGTCGGCTCAATATGACCAAGACCTATAGTCTGCATTCATAAATTCTTAGAACCAATGACCTAGTTCGTTCAAGTTTCTCAACCGAAATCGTCCTCCTAGCCGAGGCATTTGCTTCATTGAATCAAAAACTCCAAGAGTTCCAGCATGCGTATGAGCTGGTACGCACAGTATTTCAACCGTTTTCACCACGTGTCTTTCCCTTACTGGACTGGATTTGATATGCGCCATCAAGTTGCATTATTTTTGTGTGTGCCGTCTGACAAGTACGTCGTCCAAGGCACCATAATTGCCATTTTTCATGTTTTTGATCAAAATCAAAATTTTCTCTCTTAAATCCTTCATTGCTGTTTTTGCGAAGCTTTCTATAATCAATTTTCACTCTCTCCCTTCGGTGAGGCTTTCATTGTACTTTTTTGCTCACTACCACCGTTTGACACCGGCGTACTTCACACCGACCTTTTTGTAATCTAAACAATCATTCTTCAATGTTAGGCCGAAGTGCCTTCTTTCCTTTTCTGAATGCATTCTTTAATTTCTTCTTTCAACGTGGTTGTATGTGTTTTCTTTTTACTCTTGTACGATTCTATAATTAAAATAATTTGCATGTCTTCAAAATACACCTTAACTGTGCAATCTCTTCGGGGTGTAACACCTCAGTTGTACCCACTAATCGGTTTACCTCAGCCTCGGCTTAACGCTTGAAAATATTTTACAATATTTTCACAAGTGTTATTCACAACTCGATACTTTACTCTTAGCAAGACTTCTGTCTTCAAATTTCTTCAAAGTCTTGGCAATATGGTAATCTCGGCAAGTATGTAGATATTTCTTTCAACATAACATTGGCTTAATTTGAAAATTTTTCTCAAAATTTCAACAAGTGTTTAAACCAATCTTCTTTTAACATAACCTCGGTTAACCTCAACTTGTAAACTTTTCTCAAGTTTCAACAAGTGTTAGACATGATCTCGGTTTAACTGCAACTTGTAAACTTTTCTGAAGTTTCAACAAGTGTTAAACATAATCTCGGTTTAACTTCAACTTGTAAATTTTTCTCAAGTTTCAACAACTGTTAAACATCATCTCAGTTTAACTTTAACCTTTTCTCAAGTTTCAACAAGTGTTAAATATCATCTCGGTTTAACTTCAACTTGTAAACTTTTCTCAAGTTTCAAACATCATCTCGGTTTAACTTTTAACTTGTAAACTTTTCTCAAATTTCAACAAGTGTTAAACATCATCTCGGTTTAACTTCAACTTGAAAACTTTTCTCAAGTTTCAACAAGTGTTAAACCAATCTTAGCTTGTGAAATTATAACTCCCAAGTATCATTCTTTAGCCCATTGCCCCCTAATGTGAACTTAAGTTCCACTTGGGCTCTCATTAGATATGTGGCTTTGACCTTGATATTGCTCTATGGGCAGGGGATCTACCCCCTGCATGGCTTCCTGTCACGACCCAAACCCGCCCCTATAGGTTTGGCGACGTAACCGGCCAGTAATCCGTGGATTACCTACGGCCTCCAAATAGAATAACAAATAATAAGGGGCTGCGGAAGCAAATACAGAAAGTAAATAAGGTCCAATGAGCTGTGATGACGTACATGAGACAGAAATTTAAAACTTATTTATATACATAACATGCTCGTCAAAGTACACCAATATGTACATAGTATTTACATAAATACGTTCCCAAAATTCGACTTTACAAGTCACAAAACAACGGACACGACTAGCATGAACCGGAACAGCCACTGCGTTAAGCTATGACCGGAACCTCCTCGGGAGGCACAACAGCTGGCTGACAAAAAGGGGTACTGCAGGCCCTCAACTCTGGCCCTGACCTTGTGTCGGCTCACCTACATATATATAATAATAAAGCGTGAGCGAAAGCCGGTGAATAATAAATGAGTAAAGGGGTCTCAATGTATGAGTTCAAACAGATTTTAGAGATCAATTTACATTGTATCAAAAATCATTCTTGATCAGATCAATTTCACAGTTCAACTTTCATATACTTGGTCGGATCATATAAATATATATCTGAAATTCATAAGTCATATTTGAATTTACGTGATACATCCATTAGCATAACGTAACGCAATAAGCGTAATGAGCGTAACGCATAAAGCGTAACAGAACAGAACGCATAAAGTGTAGCTCCCAAAGGAACCTCGATTTCGGGTGAGCAAAGAAAGCCCCCATGGCGGGCCTCCCAGACGGTAATAGCAGCATGCACGTAACGCATAAAGCGTAATGAGCGTAACGCATAAAGCGTAGTTCCACAAGGGAACCTCCGATACCGGGTAATGGCTGTAGGTATCACACAATACTAAGGATGTCACGATACATGTCAGAAATCGAACAATCATTCATTGTACAGAACATATCTTTACAGAAAACAGATCTCATTTTATTTCACAGAAAATAAGTACAGTTGAACATATCTTTACAATGTTATTACTCACAGTGGGCGTTGAAACCGATAGGTGAAGCCAAGCGATCAAACCAATTACGGCACACGACCTACATAATCACATAATGGGTACACACTTGAAATACGCATTTCTAATTGTATCAAAACTTACGTTAACAATTCTAAGTATGTACCTAACCCTTTACCCTTGGTATGGAGTCTTAATCATGGCCTAGGAATGCCTAGGATGGAATGGGGGTGTAAAACTGCCTTAGAACATGTTTTTCAAAAGTTGCTGAAAACAGCGGCCTCGCTCGAGCAAGCATTCCTTCGCTCGAGCGAGCTTCCAAAATCAAAGGGGTCGCTCGAGCGAGGATTCCTTCGCTCGAGCGGTCTGATGAAACAGAAAAAATATTGGTTTTTGTTTTTTCTGGCGGGATGGTTGCTCGATTCTCGCTCGAGCGAGCTTGCAAAATAAAAGGGCTCGCTCGAGCGAGGAAGCAAAATCTGGAATTTCCAGATTTGTCTCCCAAGTTCGAACCAAGTATTCAATCACCCAAAACTCAACCTCTTAGGCCCAAAATCTGGAAAAACACTTTAAACTCATAGTACATTAAGTTTCAAAAGCCAATTTGTAAATTCAAAGGCCAAGAGGGAGTCAATTTGAGCACCATTTCAACAAATCTTCAAGAACAAAGTGTAGTCCAACATTCTTGAATTCAAATGCATTTTAAAGCTTCAAAACATGATCAAATGGTAAATTTTCTGGAGAAACATGATGAATTCATGGATGATACTTAGGAAATAGACATGCATGTGGGTTTCCATGGAAAACAACTTCAAAATCTAAGAACAAGTGCATGCATGCATGAGCTAAGTTCTATTTCAACATATTAACCCATAACTTGGTTCCAAACTCCAAAATGAATATGAATTATGCAAGACACTACTCAAGATCAACATTAAGGAGAGGAAATCACTACCTTAGACCTTGAATGCAAGATGTATGAGGTTAGAATATAAGGCCCCTTCAATCTTCCTAATGTCCAAGCAATTTCCTCTAGCAACCCAAGATGAAATCAATCTCCCCTCACCCTCTCTCTCTAGCCGAATTTGATGAAGAAAAGGGGCTCATTAAGATGTTGTCTAGGAGCTAGTCCAAGTCTTAGACAATAGACCCACCAAAATGGCAAAATAGTAATTAGACAAGTTCTTTATTAAAATGTTAACTAATCAAATTTAGACATTCCAAATCAAATTTTAATTGAACCTACCATAAGGTCACATAAAATCTAACGAGTTCAAAACACTAATTAATTTCAGAATCGGGCGCCGATAAGGCTTCCCATTTGCAGTTTAAGGTTTAAAACACGCATGATATTCCGACACCGAACAGATAAAAACACATAAGTCATGTAATGCACATGCAAATAAACTCCAGATTTTTCCCTCAATTATTATTAGACATAACTAAGTCTCAATTAGCGCTAATCAGGGTCGGGGTTATTACACTTCCACATACTCCTTTGTGGAAAAAATTCTTTAACTTAGGCCAAGTTCTTCTCTTCTCGGACTTAATCATCTAAGCCGACATCTTGTCTTCTGGGATCAGGGATTCTAGATCTGGAATTTGGGATCTGTTCACCTGGGCTAAGCTCTTGTCTTCTCGTATCCAGTATTATCTTGGTTTTGCTTCGGCAAACCATTTCTCATCTCTTGTTTGGACACCTTTGTCCCCAGCGTATCTTCCTCGGCTCTGGCATACTTTTCTATCCTGACCATCAGCTCCTCCATGCTTTTCGGCAATGTCTTTGCCAATGATTTTCGAAGCAGGTAGTCGTCCTTCAAGTCGTTTTTAAACGATATGATCGCCACCTCTTGGTTGCATCCTGGTATTCGGTTGAATACCTCATAATACCTTTTGGCATAGGCCCTACGACTTTCATCCTCGCCGATCTTCAGGGTCATTAGGGCGTGCACCCTCGATAGCTATAGCTTGTTTGTCACGAACATGGCCACAAACATCTCGACCAGGCCTTCCCAGGTTTTCACAGTTCCTTTCGGCAGCTTGTGAAACCAGTCCGATGCAGTTTCCCCGAATGATGAGGGGAACACCTTGCAAAGCAACGGCTCGTTCCTGATGTATAACGCCATCGAGTTCAGGTACAAGCCGACGTGAAAGTTCAGGTTCGACTTCCCATCGTATATCTGGAACCTGGGCATACTGAATCTCCTCCGGACCTCAACTTTGTCTAATTCTTCTGAGAACAGCGTTCTCGGCTTGATCGGGGAGGTTACCTCGGCATCTTGTTGCTTCCTCTGTAGGTGATCTCCCTGATCCTCTTTGGTTCGTCCAAGAGCTCGGCTATCTCCGGATTTCAGCTTCTTTGGTGCACTACTTCTAGTGTCATTGTGAGTCCTTTTGGACCTCCCTCCACTGGTCGTGTCGAAACAGAGTTCCTTTCCCTGAACATCCCCATGTTCTTTGGTGCAGGTTTCTTTTGTTCGATGTGCCTTCTAGGATTCTCTATGCCCGACCTCCCGCGAAAGCCGGTGAGAATGTCCCTTGGTCCTGCCATGCTGAGGGACTGTAGGAACCGTTTTCTACCCCCCTTTCTGGGCATCTTCCTTGGCTGCTAGAATCGGCGTATCTTGTAGCGGGAACGGTGGTTGCATGATGTTATTCTGCATCATGAAATTGACGACCATTTGCAAGTCCGCCAATTTGTCCGCCATTCCCTTTATCTCGTCGTCCCTCCGCAAGCATCTATCTTTCCATACATGAAAGTCGTTCTCATTATAAAACCCGCTCCGGTCCGATTTATTCGATACACCGCCCTCCTGGCCGACGTCCTTTCCTCCGTGATTCTTATCATGAGTCTCTTCGTTGCAATTGTCTTCTTCGACGTCAAGGTCAATAGACCTCCCACTCCCAGTAGAAGTGTTATCCCTAATCTTCTCTTTCTATCCGTCGTGGGCCATCTATTCTTCTTTCGTTCCCACAGACGGCGCCAAATTGTGTGAGTGATTTTCCGACCACACTGCCAACTCAGTATTCAGCTGGAGAGTACTGGCAAAATAGATGACACCTGGCTGACCTATAACAGAAAGAGAAGATTCCGGCGGTGGTTTGTCCACCCGGGGCACTCCAACGATTAAGTTAGTATATCTCTCAAAGATAATCAATAGTGCTAAATTCACTGTTCTGAATATAAAAAGCATACCTTAGACCCATGGGGGTGCCTTACTTTTATGGTCCACACAATCCTAGTCCCAATAGAAGCATAGCTCTAATGGACTTAGGATTACTGCTAATCTTGGACTCCTAATAGGATTAGGATAAGCTCTCTAAGAGTCTTGTCTTTACCCAAACTGAAGTCTTCTCTCATTCTATGACTTTTGTCCCTTATCCGCTTATCTCGGATTCCGGTATCCTTGCAGATAACCTCGGATTAGCTGAGATTATTTCGGCGTCATGACCAGGACACGTGGCACCCCGGCTAATACTTCGGTGTCACCTCGGCCACGTGTTTGTCATTCAAAAATTATGTCCCCACATAAACTTTATTAAATCACATGCCTTTGCTTTTTTTGGATAAAAATCTCAGTGCCTATACGTTATTGTAAAATATTAAACATTTTTTTCTTGTTTACCCATTATTTAAAAGTTGATAGTTAATGAATTAATGTATAATCATTTAATATTTTGTTAATCAATAATTTTAAAATCAATCAATGCCAAAGCTTTAAATATCCCCCCGGGTGGAGGGGAGGGTTAAAACCACACATCCTTTGAGTTGGGTATATGGGTAAATAAGTTTAGCAAACGTTTTCTGAAAATTAATATACTAATAACTGTATTAATGGTGGTAATAATGGAGATGTGGTACTAGTGGTTCGGTGGTAATAGAGGGAGATTTGGGGCGTTGCTGTGACCCCACTGTTGTCTAGTTAAATGAATTCATTTTGAAATTTATTTTTGATGATTTGAATTGTTTATATTTTAGAATATATTAAATATAATATATTTGTAAAAAATCAAGTCAATTTGTGTTAATTCTTTTATTCACTCACATTTATATATAAAAAGATGAATAAGAATTATAATTTAAAGTATTAAAATAAGTACAAATATGAGTAGATTAAAGGGTTAACGATATCCGATTAATTTAATTTTTTGTATGTATATTATACTCAATGTATTCTATAATGCGAACTGTTCAGATCATCAAAATGGACCCATTTGGTCGTGCAGTGGTGGCTACTTCAAAAAATATTTATTACCTTTTAAAAGTGAAATTTTTATGTCCAAAAATTTTTATTTTGTATTTGATCATACAAAAAACATTTTTTTGTTAATTGTTAGTTTTCGGCATATCAAATGTGAGAGAACGCTGAAACAAATGAAACATTGATTTAGTTCAACAAAGAAATTAAACATTGATAATAGTGCTTCTTCATCTTCTACCTCCTCTCCTGTCTTCTCCTTCAACATTTTCATTAAAATAAATATTGTTTTTTGTACACTAATCATTGTTTATACTTTATTTTTCACTTATTCTCATTACATGCTGTATTATTGGTGAATTATACTGACTTTTTCTAAATTTTTAAAAAAATATAACAAGTACTACAATTTTGGCATAATTATATTAAACAAATTTTAATTCACATAACATTTTATTTTATTTTCATTAATCAAATAGAAAAATGATATTGTCATATCTTTCATAATGAAATAAATATTTATTATTATTTTTTTATTTTTACACTATTTACATTAATTTTAATCTATTTAACCTTACTTAAAAAGAAAATTCGCTATAATTATACCAAAATTATAAAATTATTTTTATTTTCTCTAAACCTTAAAAAAAAAAAGTCCCCATAATAATTTTACAGCTCTGATGTATCATTCGTAATGTGCAGTCTATAAAAATCCAATTCCAAGTCAAAGTCCATACATGATTTTATTTTTGTTGGCTTATTTTTCCTACGAAGGAAAATATTATAAATGCGAGCGTGCCAGCAAGGATTGAAAAATCCTTACAGATTAAATTCAAGCCAATATATCAAGCGATTGTGTTGACGGTTCTTTTGTCTCAACAAAGAGGACTTCAAAATTGCCAAAGTGTAGAGAAAAGAAAAATTAAAAGAAGAAAGGGAGATGGAGAAAGATGATTGAGTGAACAATCAAAGTAATAATTACTTACCTCTACTCCTATGCTTCGAAATGAAAGTGCATGAAAATAAATGCTTCGAAATATAAATCTATGTTAAACTACTCTTAAGATAAGGAAAATGACAAGAAATATTGAAATCAACTGTCTTTGATTTGAGTTCTGGATCTTTTACAATGTAGCCATGAATGACTATTTATAGACAAATATTTGTAGGAAAAAAACTTCCAGAAATAACTACCCAATAACCACCTAAAACTACCCACTTTTCCATCTTCATTCCCACAATGCCACATATTCTTCCATGTCTTCGTAACTTCCTTTAACCTCCAATTAATGCTCCATGTTCTCCACTTTATTCTCCAACATCTTTTTCATATTTCATAACTTCTCATAACCTCCAAATGAGTAGGAGGATGCCACATGTCCTGCAATTATATGAATAATAAAAATTGCAGATTTATGGTGCTAACAATTTTATTTTATTTTATTTTATTTTATTATCACAATCTTGAATTATGTAGAGTACTTACAAATAGAAAAAGCCAAGAAGAAAGGAACAATGCAAGTAGGAGATGGGAAATTACAATGTACACCATTTATTATTTCTTTTTAATTCTTATTGTATCCCTTAACTAAATTACTCTTTTAAACATATTTGGGTTGTCCCCATACATCACTCCAGGCCTACTAAGGAATCATTCCAATTCTTAATTGACAAGATTCAAGGGAAACTTACCGAATGGAGGAGTAAATTGTTGTTCTTTGCGGGCCGTGCTACCCTTATCAAGTCAGTGAATGTTGTCATCCCTGCTCACATTAGGCAATGTAATTTTATCCCTAAATCAGTGTCTAATACCATTGATAAACTCAATAGGGATTTTTTGTGGGGGTCTTCCTTGGAGCTTAGAAAATTTATGCCGTAGCATGGGACACGGTTACCAAACCCAAAAACCTTGGTGGGCTCGAAGTTCGTCAAATATGTTTGGTCAATACAGTCTCTATGGCCAAGTTGAATTGGAGATCGTCGAGCGAGGGTAACTCTCTGTGGGCTCGAACTCTCAAGTCTAAGTATGGCACGACAATGAGAACTTGCACCAAAGCCTCTTCGGTTTGGTGTAGTCTAGGTAAGGGTACGACTATCCTCAACAAAGGCTCTAAACTGCTTCTCAAGAATAGTAGGATCACTCGTTTTTGGTTAGACGATTGGGCCAAATGTGGTCCACTAAGGGACTGTATTAAAGGACCCTTGAATTCGGAGGATGCCTTCCTTTGTGTGAGTGATTGCTAGGTCGATAATGCGTGGGACTTTTCTCGAATCTCGTTCGTTTTACCCCTTGAAATTCTTGCCAGTATTAGCAGCCTATCCCCCTCTTGGTAAAATCCTTGTGACGATATTCATGTTTGGAAACACTCCACTGATGGTACCTTTCAAACTAGATCAGCTTACCTTCTCACTTCGGACTTCATACCTTCACCTTCCATCCACAATTGGTAATGGGTCTGGGAAATTCCAACTAATCCACGTATTCTCCACTTTGTTTGGCATGCTCTTCACCAAAAATTGAATACCAAAACCCAACTCTTTCGAAGGCAAATTGTCGACGATGACCTCTGTCCCATCTACCATTATTGTCCTGAAACTATCGAACATGCCCTTAGGGACTGTCAATCTGCCGCCCACTGTTGGTCTTGCATCGGCATTCCCACCAAGGCCATCCCCTCCTTTTCCCTTGATCTCCACTCTTGGTTCAAATCGAACTATCAATCACCCGAAGTCCACCCTTCCGTTGTCATGTGGGTAACCCTGTTTCCTTTTGTGTGCTAGTTCATTTGGTTGCTTCGTAACTCAGTCTGTTTTCATACTATCCTAAACCCTTTCAGAGCTTCGCAGGTGATAGCTAAAGCATTGGAATGGCAACACGTGTCCGACAAAGGCAAGCCTATTAGCACCAACCTGTCTTTCTATCAACTGGCAACCCCCTCACTTTGGTACTTTCAAACTCAACATTAATGGTGCGGCTAAGGGAAATTTGGTTTAGCCAGTGGTGGTGATGTCATTCGTGACTGGATGGGCCGTTGGGTCACTGGTTTTGCTAGGAATATCGGCATCGCTTCAACAATGGAGGCAGAAATTTGGGCCCTTAGAGATGGTTTGAAGCTGGCTATAGACTTGAGATTTTCTAGTCTATGCGTGGAGTCAGATGCGAAGGCAGTGATCAACTTAGTTATGCAAGAACCTTCTCCATATCATCACTTTAGTAATTATATATGTGATTGCAGGTACCTCATGAGGTAGCCCAAGATCACAACGATTAATCACATCTATCGGGAAGCCAACAAATGCGCGGATGCTCTAGCTAACCATAGCAGCCAGGCCTTAGTAGGATTTCATGTTTTTGCTTCTACTCCCTCCTTTTTAGCTAAACATTTGTATGATGATGAACAAGGGGCTGTCTACTCCTGACTTGTAACTTCGGTACCTCTTTAATTTTATGCTAGTTCTCTTTTACCAAAAAAAAAAAAAACACCAATCTCTTAGGTCCCGTTTGTTTTCAGAGGTAGAATGGAGGAGATTTAATTCTTATTGTATCCCTCAACTAAATTACTCTTTTAAACATAGTTCAAAAACACCAATCTCTTAGGTCCCGTTTGTTTTCAGAGGTAGAATGGAGGAGATTGATAGTAAGGAGATTAATAAAATTGTATTTGTTTTGATGATAGTTGTTAATGTGGAAATTATTAAATTATTTTTATATAAAATAATAAAACAAATAAAATTATGATTTTTACTTAACAAAAAATATAAAATCATTAAATATTAATGTTAAAAAAAATGCCTAACATGTATAATAAAAAAATAAAAATAATTTTTTTTGCAAATGACCGACCGGACGACTCAGCGGATGACCAGTAACTCACTCAGTCGACAGACTACTTTCTAATACCACTTCTTCTCCCAGACTAACAATCCGTTTGCCCAAGGCCTATCCTAATCCAAACGAACTATTAATCTGGAGGGCCACAAACAAAACAAACGTGAGCTAAGCTCACTGTTCATCTATCACAGTCCGGAATGGACTGCTACTCCGGAAAACAAACAAGCCCTTAGTTCACACACCCAACCAACCACCACCATTACTACAAGCACAGCCATAGACACCACAATCACTATTGGCTACAGTCACCGCAGTTGTTGTACCCCTTCTCTAGCATCTAAATATTCTTCTACCCATCCTTCTCCTTCTCTTCTTCTTCTTCTCCTTCTAGATTTAGGGTTTTAAGCTGGGAGGTCAGATCTTGGGATTAGAATCACCAAATCTACTCTTCTTCTTCAAATCTCTCTCTCTCTCTTGCTGCGTCGTAAAGATCGTATGGATGAGAGAATTGCAGAGGTAGTAGGCTGTGGTGGTGGAAAGCAAGGTTGGGGAAAGACTGGAGAGGGGTGATAGGGCTAGAGAGGTAGATCAAAAAGTTGATGGAATAAGGGAGCTTAGAAGGACGATTGCAGAGTGATGACAGAAGGGATTGGGTAAGGGCTCAGAGGCCATGGTGAGAGGGTGTTTTGAATGGTGTGGTAGTGAAGGAAGGAGTTAGGGAGGGATGTTGACTAGAGAGGGGATATTGAGGGATAACAGTTGATTATGGCGACGGAGGCGAAGTGGCAGCAAAAGCGGTAGCAATGGGTGGTGATGTTAGGTTAAGGTTAGGGTTTCTGATAAGGAAGAAAGGGGTATTTTGGTAATAATTGTAAATTGATGGTGTGAATTGAGAAAAAAAATAAAATAGTCAAATGAAGTGTAGTGTGTACTAAATAAATGGTGTGTACTGAAATAAATGGTAGCATGTATATAGAATTTTCCTAGGAGAATATACCAACACCTTTATGTTAATTAATGTATAATATTAAGTCAATTGTAACTATACAAGCATGAAATAATCTTCTCGTATAATCCTGTTAATCAAGTTTGCACTTCTTTAAACGTCATCGCTTTACTACTTGAAAACGCAAACGTGAGCTAGCCGGCTAGTGTGTGTCGGAAACCTCTCTGATGCCTAAGTCAGCAAAATAGACAATAGACACAAAAGCTCTGTGTATTTGGGAATAAGAATTGTCATGCCTGTGCATAGGTCTAGTCATAAGCTTTTATAGATTCCGCTTGGCCCAATCTTAGAAGGACTCCAACTCTCCTTAACAAAGTCCTTATGGGAATCACACACTTAGAATAATGTCTATCCTTAAGACACCCTTCTCACTACCAATCAAACGAGATGGGTGTAACAAGTCCGCGAGGGAGCTTATGGGTTACAGTTCAGGACTCAATTTGTCACGATTCTTAATCTGAACCAAAGAGTCCAAATCCGGCAAATCGTTTTTGAAAACAAATTTTTTTGTAAAGAAGTGCCAAACATGGACTGCTTTGCCAGATACAGAGTCGCCACCTAAATATTTTTTAATGGGGGAATTTAGGAAACCCTGACTCGGTGCCAAAGGCCACGTGTCCGTCATCACCAAAGTTGCCTCGGCTCAGGAACTTGGGTACGATTAGGGAAGGTCAGCTATGAGCACCCCCTCTCGCCCGATCCGAAGATCGACCTCTACTAACCATGATATCCGATTTTGAAAACGTTATGCATTCTTATTCCAGTTTTAGCCTAGAATTACTATGTTATGCGCACAGCAAACAAGTATAGACCAAATCGCCTAAATTGGAACAAGACATTTCATGCTTGTTTTGAAAATAGTTTGCTACTCGCAAGTAGGCTAAAATATAGGTTTTGTCACCCTCGAGTAGCCTTTTAGAAAAGATGATTTTGCCACTATCTAGTAGGCTTAAAACTCACAGTTTTAATGCATTGTTCCAATTTAGGTAATTCAACCTCTATCCACAGGCATTCAAGCAGTTTATATCACGTAAGCAAATGGCCTCATGGTAAGCATGCAGACATGGCAACACTCACACGTATGTAAGGATGCTAAAGCAAAAGAACTTATAGAGTACTCCGAGCCAAAACAGAAACTAGTTAGTAATCATATGCATGATCCTAGTTCATGTTTAAGATGGTTAATGCAGCACATGCAAAATGCAACTAAGATGGCTCGGCTAATCTACAATGACATGTGGAATGTTACAACTAACACGTATTCAATTTGGAATTAAAATATAAATGCAATTAAAATGATACGCCGAGCCCGGTGTATGCAAAACGAATGAATGGATGCGAACATGCTACCATACTGTTGCTAATTAAAACATGCCCTAGACTAACCATTGAAAGCGGGTAAATAAAAGGGAAGAAAGACGTGGAATTGGAAGACATACACACACTCACGCACCCTTATTACACAATTGCCCTCGCTCGGAGGGTCCGAATAAATATTACAGTCCGAATAAATAATATCAAATTAAATATTACAGAACTTCTAATTAATTAACAAATTAAATGCAGAAAGAAAATGGCCACAGTCCCGTCTCAGGGTGCGTGAATAATGCATGCTTAACTCGTCTCGTCCGGAAACTCGCTGCCATAGCACTACTACCTCTGTTAACACTGCCT
The DNA here is from genome assembly GCA_025200525.1 of Camellia lanceoleosa. Classification (NCBI taxonomy): domain Eukaryota; kingdom Viridiplantae; phylum Streptophyta; class Magnoliopsida; order Ericales; family Theaceae; genus Camellia; species Camellia lanceoleosa. The sequence goes on from CM045765.1 coordinate 31,957,318, forward strand.
TGCTCCTCTGAGGACTGCCAAAGTTCAAGAGTATGCTCTTTGGATGTTAGGGGATACCACCGACCAAGTAGAAACACCACCGGCCGAAGGGGATGGTCACCGGCCACTGAATAAGCTATCGGCCACAAATTCCTGGCCGGCCGGCACTATATTTAGCCGGCCGGCCAAAACTTCCTGCAGAACCTGCAATTGACAGTAGCAGAGGGCAAGTAGTGTATGGCATGGAATTTTTAGGCAAATGTATGCATGGACACACTCCCTATCATGTAATGGACACAAGAGAGCATGGCCCTCGACCTTCGGGCCATCAATTATGCATTTTGATGCATGATGGCCTAAGAGGCCAAGTTAACAACTTAATGTAAATGCATGCAAACAAAACACATGAATGTTAACACCTTATCATGTTGAGGTCAAGGGGGTCGACGACTGAGGATTGAGGCGCGTTACGTCACTTTGAGTACGAACGCATCTCAATTCTCATGTTTGGTTTGACACTCCAAACCAAACAATGCAATATATGTATGCAAATGTGGCTCAACTATGCAACATGAGTATGCCAAATGCAAGGTAACCTAAACATGCAAATGTAATGTACTAAGCATGCGAGATGCAATGCAATGCAACCTAAAATGTAATGTAAACATGGCACAATGCAAGCATGCAACTAAAGGGAACAAGTCAAGCATGCAACCATATACAAGAGTGGACTTAGGCTGAAATGGGAGGCCCCAGCCACACCCCAAAACAGTGGCCAAAGATGCCAAAATGATAGACAACAAGCATACCAAACAAACAAATCAAAGGGGCCTAAAACTAAGGCATGAAGGGCTATTCTCAAGAGCACCCAAAGGTGAGGTACATGGATACCAAACACTCATGTTAGACTCTAAAATGCATGCAAAAGATGGCACCAAAACATGCTAGGAAATGGATACAAAAGAGGAAGCATTCAAGGCCACTAAAGAGAGTATCCTACTACAACCACCCCAACCACTCATGGTATGAACTAAACAACCCAAAACAGAGTTTTGACATGCAAAATGAGCCCCCAAAACCCACTGATATGGCAGCTCAAGTGACTCAAACACACGGGTATGTACAATGCTCATTTCAAGGCACAACAAAGCAACTCTTCAAGGCATGAAAGGGGTGATAAATGTGATCATACAAGCATGATTTATGGACTGAAATAGCATGAAAAATGACTCCAAATCACTGAAACATCCCAATTCAAGCACGCTCATGACTCATACCCTTAAGGCTCACAAGCCCAAAATGTAAAGAGGCTACCCTAAACATGGAAAATATGATCAAATCAGCACCTAACAGTCCTGGAGCATGACAAAATGATGCTAGAACCTTCATGAAGTTAAGCTAGATCATGCAAGAATCATGGCCTAAATGCATGGCCTATTTCTAGGCAAAATGGAGGAATATAAGACAAGTGCAATATGCATGCAAGGGGGCCACAAATCCGACCAAAAACGGAGGTATATTATGACCAAACAACACCCAAAAACCTCTGAAATGGAGCCAAAGACAACTACGCATACATGTTACCCTTATGAGCCAAAACATGAACAAAATGAGAGACCAAGGGAGAGGGGTGTCCCTCTCCTAAGAAAAACCTCAAAACCTCTTCTTCACCACTAAAAATCCACTGGATTTCAGTGGTGAGAAAGCCAATACATAAGAGTAACCAAAGCCTAACAAAAGAGCACAAAAAAAAAGGCCAAAAGAGGCCTAAGAAGGAGAGGTCGGCCCCAAACAACCAAATGACCTTAATGAAATATCTCAAGCATGAAAATACAAGACTTTTTTCAGTTATACACAAAGTCTAAAACAGCAAGCAAGGTAGGCAAAAATCTAGTGCAAGATTGGGGAATCTAAAGTAGAAAGGTTACCCTTGAAGAACCCTTGATGAACAGCAGGTGCAGCCTCCTTCCTTTGGTCAAAACCAGTCCAAAAACTCAAAAACAAACCCTATAAGCCTCTCAAGGTCGAAGTGTGGTGTAATGGTGTGTGTCTTAGTGCAAAACTAAGGTCAAAACACACTTTTAGGCCACAAAACACACACAAAAGAGGAGAGAGAGGGAAATATATATATATAGAGAGAGTGATGTATATCAGAATATATGTATAAGCTCTGGTCTTTTTCGTTCAACCCCCAACAATGGAGGAGGGGGGCTCTATATATAGACAAAACAAAGGTTTGAAGTTTTTGAAAGAAGCTAAACAAGAAAGGGTCAAAGGGGGCAAAGGGGGCAAGGCTTCTTGAGGAAGCTAGGACAGCTGGCAAGCTTCTTGAGGAAGCTTTGACAAAGGGTCAAGCTTCTTCAAGAAGCTTTGACCAAAAGGGTGCAAAAGGGGTAAAACAGACACATGTATATCCCGGGACAGGTTTGGTGCATTCCAGCTGGCACAGCTGGCATGCACCATGCCTGAAAAAAGTAAAAAGGTGCTACCGGCCAGAAAAGGAGGTCACCGGCCACACAGATGGCTGGCCGGCCATACTGAGTGCCGACCGACCAATAATATAATTCACCAATGGCCGGTAGCCTCAAACTAAGGTCGGTGGGTGTCAGGGGTAGCTAACAAGCTACTCTCTACCTTCAAAAGCAAAAACACAAGTGTTTGGTACAAAACCAAACATAGAATAGTCGAGTTGAGAGATCCTGAGGCAAGGCGCGTAGCCGAGACCTCCGGGAACTCAAAACGAAACACAAACATGAGTAATCACCGAGTGTTCGAGCGGTGGCGTCCAAGTCTTGAGGACGATCAAAAATGGGGTGTCTACAATGGGTTCAACCCTTTTACCTTGGCTGGTATCATACTCAACCAAACCAACACGTCCGCAATGCTTTAGGTAACACTGAGGTAAACCTTGCTGCAGGATGGTGTCCTGTAAAGCTACCTTTAGCTCGGTTCATTTCCCTACCAACACCTTGGCCCTCTACAGGGTTTGGCGTTGGATAGCTAGGTTAGAGCCCTAGTAACCTATTACTGGCTAGCTCGGTGCCTAAACGGTCCAGGACCGAGCTATCCAAACGCTGGCCACAAAAACCTAAAGCTCGGCCTAATAGGCGTAGCACGGTCCAATTTAATCACATAAATTACCCTCTCAATTGCCCTTAATTCCATCTACGTAGCATGTTTGGGATTATCCAATTTCGACCGACTTGTCAAGTTCCATGCCAATCGAACCCCAGAACCCATGGCCCAGTCGAGCTAAAATACTGGCCGAGCACAAACGTAGCTCGGTTCCTAAAATTGTGCCGGTCATACACCCCGTCTTTTTATGCTTCTGACATCGTATCCTTACTGGGACATGTGGCACACGTTGATTGCCCCTACACATTATGACAACGGTTACATGCTACCCCAAAAATTTTGAAAAGTCCCGCCATTTTACTTCTATGTTGTATAGAACCTGTATTTCTTTGAACAGTCACTTTTACTGTTCATCTTCCTTTCTGCAACTCTTCGCACTCTGAGTTCCATATCATCTCCTCCTACACTCAAGTTTTAACCCCAACATCTAAACTGTCTACCTTGCTTGTCATAGCTGCTGGTGATCTTTCCATCAATTAGATCCAAATTCCACGCCCCAAATCTGTAAGTTCCTCGTGCTTGTTTCTTTTCTCCACTGATAAACTTTTGTTTATTTCTTAAGAATAACATTTTAATTATTAGATATGTGTATTATATTTACTAAAGACTCGAACCAATATCAAAAACCTCAAAACGCCATGCTCAAACCTAGGAACACAATTGACTAGAACTCAAACCAGTCTAGAACAATGTTTTTGATCCAAGATATATCAACGATCGAAATAAGAACCTGTTTGCGACCTTAGGCTCACTTTTGACCAGACTAGAAATCAATTGCCTAACAACCGGGCTATAATTCTGCCCCTCCTACTTAACCGGACTAAAATGACCACAGTTCACGACTGGTCTAAAGCTTTAAGTTGGTTCTGTTCCTAAGCGAACCTAGGCGCGACACGTGCCCTCTTACTGCCGATCTAGGCCTGGATAGTCTTGACTATTACTTAGCCCGGTTTATCACTTGGGCATAACACCTTTTTATTTTCACATTTGCAAACTTGACTAGGTTTGCTAGGCACACCTTACACTTTGCCCCTGGGCACCTTTGCTCAATCGAGCCAACCAAAGTCCATACCAGCGCTACGCCGGACCACCTTGTACACTTTATTTATCATTATTTTTAAGATAATGGGAAAATATCAATTTTTGGTGAACTCGCCTAGTGCCATAGCCGAATTCTGGAAAGATTACCACATACTCGACGATGTCCACCTTTCCCTGGCCGAGCTAGACACCACGCCATGGGCCAAGCCCAATTTTGTTCCTTTCTCCGTGTTGTCCATTGTTGAAGGGGGACTTTGGTTCCTAGTCTAACTACTCATTTGCAAATTCCTTAGACAAACCAGACTATGCCCCACTCAATTATCCCCCAATACCTATAGGATTATCAACAGAATAGCTGAGCTAAATCACCGCCTCGGCCTTAACCTCGGATTGGCCGAGCTATTTCATCAATACTCGCTTGGCCAAAATGACGACGGTTGGGTTTATTACCTCAGAATAAGAAAAAGCCTAGAGAAAATCATTAAAAATACACCAAATAAAGATTTAAACGATAACAATTTTCTCTGGATTTCTGGCCATTTTGAAGATTAGGAAGCCCAAATATCGGGCTACAATATCAACTGAAACAAAGGAATAGCCGGTAAGGATAGTTTAGCTTTAATTTTTTCTACTACCTTTACTCCTACCGTGCTAACCCTTGTGAGTTTGCCCTTGTTTTGCAGATTTAAACCAACTTAAATCCACCTACGCATACGTAAATCAAGCCGCCATTCGAGCCGTGCTATGCTACTGGTATAGAGATTAGACCAAACTGCTTGACGTGCAACCGACCTATCGCTACAGTGTCAAAAGGAAGACCAGAGTAACCGATTTCCTCCTAGAATCTTCATTTGAGCCAGACCCCACTCTTTTCCAAATCGACTCAATCCCTCTCACTAAAGAACAAGAGATGGCAAAGAAGCGAACTGTCTGTGCCTTTATTACAAAACAGACTGCCACCTCTAACGTCGAGGCACAAATTGAGTTGTCCCCAGCCAGTAGTGTATGTGAAGCCGTGGTTGCCCTTCCCACCGCTAGAGCCTCATCATCCCGGCCCAGCAAGAGACCCCGTACTTCGGCGAGTCAAACACAACGATTAGTGGATGAAAAAAAAACTGAGCAGCCTAAGGCCATGCTTCACACACCATCCACAGCCGAACACCGAGCTACCCCGTCCCCCACTCCGGTGTGGACATCAATTGTGTCTTTTAAAGGTCGAGCCATGACTACGTCCGACTCTGTTTGTGCTGAGAAAGACCATCTTCTGGTGTTTAACTTGGCCAAAAGTGTCTGCCTTCCAGCCGACTTGGAGAACCATGTCTATCTGACCGAGATGAAAGTGATACGATCTGCCAACAATTCGCTAATTCTAGTAATTCTGAATTTCACATATTCTGGTCTTCCTTTAAACTTGCCGCTCGATTAACATAACTTATTACATTTGCACTGTAAGCCGTGCAAAAGAACTAGATTGCCCATCAACGCGTACTGGACTTGCGAAGAACAACTAAAGCGGCCATTGCAGACGACAAAGCCAAGGAAGCCGAGCTTAAAGAACTCTATTCAAAACTTGCCAATCTATGCACCGACTGCAATCATTTGGCCGAGCTCCTTAGCACTGCTGAAGAGGACAAACAAAAAGCTTTAGCCAAGCGAAAAGACCGTTACTTGCGTGAGCTGGCCAAACTGGAAAAGAAAAAGAACGCCGAGATCTAGGAGTGGAAGAAGAAGTTGGAAGACACTGAAGACCGAGGTTACAAGGAGGGGGAAGAAGCCTACGTCTAGTAGTGCAAAGCAGCAGAAGATATTTTCTTCAAATGCGGGTAAAAGGCTGCGGCTACTGAGCTCAGTCAGGGATATGACTCCGAAATTTTTCTGAACCCTCCCCTTCACTTCATACCGAGCTACATGATTGACTACGCTAACGCGGTCCAACATAAGTTGTTTCAACAGGGGGAGGAGGAAGAGATCCAGTTAATGCCTCTCCTATCAACACTGACCTCGATCTTCAGCCTTTCCCGCCTGCTCAGGTGGATCTGCTCAGCCAAACTGTGCCAAGCATGGTTAACAGGGTGCCTGTGACCAATCTAACCCAAGAAGCCGCTGCCGAAACCGTCTTGCCTAGCGGTGAAGTTCGGGGTGACCTGGACACCGACCTCAATGACTTGTTTGCTTGACCATGAAAACTGTTTTTTTTTTTTTTAATGAGATGTAACCGGGGTATATGCCCCACCTTTTGTAATCACTTGCTAATGAATAAAAGAAACTTTTTTGTTCTTCTGGCTCGGTAAATTTTCTTTTTCCTGTGTTGTAGTGTACATCCTCACTGTATCACTAGCTGGACTAGTTTAGCTCAGTTTTACCTTTATCCTGCCTACATTTTGGCCGAGATACTCTATCTTGGCTGACGATCATCGTGGGAAAAATTGTAAATTTCTTTAACCGAGGTTATTGCCTCGGTGAAGAAAAAGAAAAAGTTTGTCACATGCCAGGCCCCCTTTAGCCTAAATCCATAGCTCGGCTAAAGAGTGCAAAAAGAGTTCGTCAAACCAGCCAACCTTTCTAAGCTTAGATTCTTATCTCGGCTAGAGGAAGAAAAAAGTGTTGGTCAAACCTGCCAGCCTTCCTGAGCCTAGATTTTTATCTCAGCTAGAGAAAGTAAAATGTGTTGGTCAAACCTGCCAACCTTCCTGAGCCTAGATCCTTATCTCGGCTAGAGGAAGTAAAAAGTGCCGATCAAACCTACCAACCTTTCTGAGCCAAGATTCTTATCTTGGCTAGAGGAAGTAAAAAGTGTTGGTCAAACCTGCCAACCTTCTTTAGTTACCCCCTAGTCGGGCTGTGTGTACGAACAATTTATACAAACAGGGGATTGAGTTTTCATCGAAAAAATGTCTACTTGTTTTATTGAAAAAGAAAAACTACAAGTGTTTTAAGAAAGAGCTAAAAATAAAATATTTTGAGATTGGCCGTGTTCCATGGCCGTGGAATAGCTCTGCCGTCCATATCTTCTAGGTGATATGCCTCTTTTCCTGCCAAGCCAATCACTCTGTACGGCCCTTCCCAATTGGGTCCTAATTTGCCATCTCCCAGAACCAAAGTGTTGCCCATTACTTTGCGCAGTACTCAATCCCTAATCTTGAATTGCCTCGGGTGTACCGTTTTATTATATTTCCTAGACAACTCCTGTTGATATGAGACAATGTGCACCAATGCCCTTTCTCTTCTTTCTTCTGCCAGGTCTAATTCTAGGGCTAGGGCCTCTCCATTCAAGTCTAGATCAAAATTTTCGCTTCTAATGGTGAGGAGGCCAACTTTTAGATGGCTTACAGCCTCCATGCCGTAGGCCAAAGAAAAATGTGTACTGCCAATTGACCACCGAGGTGTAGTTCGGTAGGCATATAAAACATAGGGAAGTTCCTCAGCCCATTTGCCTTTTGCTTTTTTCAACCTCTTTTTCAGTCTGTCCAAGACTACTTTATTGGAAATTTTAGCCTGGCCATTGGCTTAGGGGTACGCCAGCACAGAGTTATAAAATTATATTTTGTATTTTTTACAAAAACCCCTAAAGATTTTTCCATCGAACTAAGTGCCGTTGTCAGATATCAAGGCCTTGGGGATGCCAAACCGGGTTATGATGTTCTGCCAGACAAACTTCTTGATGTCTTTTTCTTTTTATAGATGCGAGTGCTTCCGCTTCCACCCACTTTGTGAAGTAGTCTGTTGCCGCAAGAAAAAACTTTATGTTGCCTCGTGTGGTTGGGAGTGGTCCCACTATATCCAGGCCCCACATTGCAAAGGGCCAAGGACTGGTCAAAGGTAGGAGTTCTCTGGCAGGTTGATGTATTTGATATGCAAACTTCTAACATTTCTCACACTTTTTGACATATTTCTCTGCGTCTGCTTGCATGTCCGACCACTAATACCCTTGAGAGATAGCTCGATAGGCCAGGGATCGCCTTTCTTGATGACTCCCACACACGCTTTTGTGAATTTCAAACAAAAATGCCTCGATCTTGCTGGGATAAACACACATCAAGTATGATCCTGTGAAGGATTTCTTGTACAACTCCTGGGATGGGGAAAGCCAAAACCGTTGTGATTTGGCGCGAATTTTGCTGGCTTCCTTCTTTTCTTCAAGTAAAATGCCGTCTTTCAAAAACATTGTGATGGGGTCTATCTAAGAAGGACCTAGATCAGCGCAGCATGTTTTGGCCGTATCTGGTTCTTCAATGCTTGGTCTTGGTAGGAAGTCTATTAACAATGGGTGTGAGATAGACGTATCTGCCACTGACGCGAAATCGGCCAGCTCATCTACTTTACTATTTTCCTCCCGGTTGATTTGTTCTATCCTCACCACTTCAAATTTCATGATCTCCTTTTTGACCAACTCTTGGTACTTAGCCATTTTTTCATCCTTTGCCTCATAGTCGCTCGAAATTTGGTTGACTACAAGTTGGGAGTCACTGTATACCATTAGCTCAGTGGCCTCTATGCGAAATGCTGACTTCAAACCTACTAATAATGCTTCGTACTCCACCTTATTGTTGGATGCTGGAAAACCAAGGTTGATTGCCCGTTCAATGGTCAAGCCATCCGGTGAGATGAGAACTATGTCGAGTCCTACACCGTGCCTGTTGGACGCTCCATTTACGAAGAGCTTCCACATCTTTCCCACAAACAACTTTCAACAAGTGAAGGGATCTGATGACACTTTAGGATTAGGGGCATCGCTGCCAATGCTATCTTCTTCTAAGTTGCTGGTCATTGTTATAATCTGGTCCTCACTGTCTGGTTGCCTTAGGACTAGATTTTCAGTCGGGTCTTTGCCTGTCGTACTGGAGGTTGCTCATTCTTCTCTTTCTATAAGGCTGAATGGCTTGTCACGCAGTTGAGTACCCTGCTGTGGGGGTTACACTATCCCTACGGCACCTTCCTCCTTTCCCCAGTTAAGTCGACGGGGCAAACCTGATGACTTCACAAGGCAAATTCAACTACAAAGTCCGCCAATGCCTGTGCTTTTATAGTGATTCTTGGCCGAAACTTAATGTTGAACTGCCCTAGCTCCACTGCCCATTTCAAAATTCGTCTAGAAAAATTCGCCTTCTCAAATAAGGCTTTTAATGGGAAAGTTGTTAAAATAATTACAGTGTAGGCGTGGAAGTAGTGTAACAATTTTCTAGAAGTCATCATTAAAGCTAAGGCTAACTTCTCTAATGGCAGGTACCTTGTTTCGGCACCCAGCAATGTCTTGTGAACATAAAAGATAGGCAGGTGTTGTATTCCCTCAGCTCATATCAACATTGCACTAACTGCATGCTGGGAAACTGCTAGTATAAAAAGAGTTCCTCTCCTGGTACTGGGGTTACTAACAATGGAGGAGAGGTCATGTACTCTTTCAAGCTTTCCAGAGCGCAGTCGCACTCGTCATCTTACTTAAACTTGGCCTTTAGTGCCTAAAAAAATGGTCGATACCTATCTGATGACCGACTTATAAATTGGTTTAGCGCGGCTGCTAGGCTAGTGAGATGCTGCATCTCCTTGACTGTGTTGGGCCTTTCAAGATCTTGAATGGCTCTGATCTAAGACGAATCGACTTCTATACCTTGGTTGGTCACTAGAAAGCTAAGGAATTTTCCTGATCCCACACCAAATGCGCACTTGGATGCATTCAGTCGCAATCCGTGGGTCTTCAAAATTTGAAACATCTCAGCTAGGTCCTTGAGATGGTCCCCCTTATTCTTGCTTTTGACCACCATATCATCTATGTAAGTTTCCAATGTTCTGCCTACCAATGGCTTAAACATTTTGGTGATCATCCGTTGGAATGTTGCCCTCCCATTTTTTAGGCCAAAAAACATGACCTTATAGCAATATAATCTCCAGGGTGTTGTAAACGACGTGACCTCTTGGTCCGGTTCATACATAGCGATCTGATGGTAACCGTGATATGCATCAAGAAAGCTAAGTTGGTTATATCCTGTAGTTAGGTCCACCAGTTAGTTTATTCAAGGTAGAGGAAAACTGTTTTTCAGGCATGTTTTGTTGACCGTCTTATAGTCCACACAAAAGCTCCATTTGCCGTTCTTTTTTGGCACCATTACTGTGTTAGAAATCCACCTAGGATAGTGTACTTCTCTGATTGCCCTTATTTCCAACAGGTTTCATACTTTTTCTACCGCTATCTCTGTATGGTGGAGTGTCGATCGACGAATTCGTTGTATAATTGGTCTAGTGGTTGGATGGTGTACGGGGAGCAAATATTCCGGCAAGCCCGCACTCCTTTCTTCCAAGCTCCTGTCTGTCCGATCGACCTGCGAGCACAACGACGGTGAGCTACCCGGCAGTGTGTGGCCGGAAAACCCCTCCGACCATCAAGTTAGAACACACACACAGGGATAGAGAGAGAGAGAGGACTGAGTTCTGTTTAGTGTATATCTCACCAAAATGTCATCTATCAAGCATGAGGGGCGCAGACTCGCTTATATACATTCTGGGTCCCAAATCTACTCCCATTAATCTCTCGACACGTGGTGCTGCTATCCCATCTGTCAGCATAAATCCAGCAATCACCACCTAACCAAACTGTTAGGATATATCGGCGGAGCTCGGCAGCCCGGCGGAGTCACCTCGGCCTTCCACACTAGAGCTGACCTTTACGACCGTGCTCCTCTCGCTGAGCTCAATGACGACTGAGCTCGGTTGCATTCCGGCATAGCCGAGCTGAAGACTAGTCAAGCTGGTAAACCGAACACTTTTCCAGTCGGGCTAAACGCGTAAACCATGGAAACCGGAGTGTCTAGCAATCATCTCGGCCGAGTAACTCAGGCAGCTCGGTTCAACATGGTCTTGGGCCTCCACCAAGCAAAACCTTCTCTAGCCAAGCCTAAGCTATCACGGCTCCAAACATGCTCGGCCTAACCCAGCTTGGCCCAAATATGCTTGGACCACATACAGCCCGGCCAAAACCGCGACCCAGGCCGAGATTGTGAAATCTCCTCCGCAGATGGATATTGAGTTGATGGTAGATGAAGTTGGGGTCAATGCCAAGCATGTCATACAGCGTCCAGACAAACACTTCGATGTTAGAGGTCAAAAATTTCATGATCTCTATTCTCTCGGTATTGGACAGAGCCAAGCCGAGCCGAGCCGAGCCGAGCAAAAAGAACCTCTCTGGCTTTTTCTTATCTACCCTTACCTCCACCAAGTCTTCCACTGCCTTCTGTTTGGCTGCCTTGCCAATGTTTGCGAACAACTCGTTGTTTTTTGATTTCTCAACCATTCACACGAACCCTTTTGCAGCCCAGCTGCCGTTTATTGTTACGAAGCACTGCTTGTACATGATTTGGTCTCCCAAGGCCTCTTCAATCATTTCGGCTTCGTTGGGAAATCGTAACACCTGGTGGTGGGTTGATGCTATTGCTCGCATGGCACGCAACCATGCTCTTTCCAATATTATGTTGTAAGTGGATGAGACTTTCAATACCCAAAATTCCACTTGTTTTGTCATTGTTCCTGCTTTGACTGGCAGAATTATCTTGCCCACTAGCCATTTTGGCATCGAGTTGAAGCCGACCAGAGGGGATGTCGTGGGTGCTAGATCTTTGTCCTCTAACTTGAGTTGCTTGAAGGTCTCATAGTACATTATCTCACATGAACTGCCTTGGTCAATCAGGATCCGTTTAATGTCGAAATTCATGACGCGCAAAGTCACCGCTAGTGCGTCATTGTGATGGCTTAGTAACCTTGCTAAGTCCTTGTCAGAATAGGTGATGACGTTTGTAGCCTCTATTTTTTCCTTTTCCATGGTAGGTTGTGCACTTAGTACCTCTCTCATGTGCTCAGCCTTTTTGATCATCCCTCTGATTTCATATACTTGTTCGGGCTCGATGATTCCATGTATCACATTGATTACGCCTTGGGGTGGACCGTCAACTGGCGTCCCATCTAGCCTGTTGCAGTCCTGGGGGGCTGGCTGTGCTTCCCCCTCAATATATTGGTCCAGGTGGCTTGAGGCCACTAACTCTTCCAGATGTTGCCTTAAAGGCATATAGTTTTCAGTTCAGTGTCCCTTTTCATCATGGAAGGTGTAACGGTACCTATCGTCATAGCCCCTCTACATTTTCTCCCAACTTGGCTGGCCGCCGAACGAAGGGTTCGTCGCGTATCTCGCTAAGAATTTGGTAGATAGGTTTATTAAACACCATAGTGATGGCGGTTCGGACTCTCAACTTCCTCACTTGGGAGTTTTCTCGCCTGCCCTTACCATTTTTGTTCAGTCGTTCTTCCTGGCTGACCGTGTTGACTTTTGTTGCAGGTTTTCTGTCTAACATCGCTATTGTACCAGATTTTACTTTGGCGCGAACGCCATCTTCTTCTACCCGGATGTGCTGATGCACTCTTTCTATTAGGGTCTCCATTGTGAGAGGTGACATCATCGTCATTGAATCCCTTAACTTATTGCCTGTCGGCATACCCCGTTTATACTGTGCGATAGCGAGGTTTGTGGGGCAATCTCTAATTTGATTCAAAGTCTCCCAATACCGATTGTTGTAAGACTTCAATGTTTCTTTCTCGCCCATGTCTATGGAAAGCAGCTGGTCAATCTCCACCGGTGTCTTGGTGTTTGTTCTGAATCTGGTCACAAATGCCTCCGCAAGTTGTGCCCACGAAGGTATGCTGCCTTCTGGCTACCTCTCAAACCATGCCAAACCCAAGTCATCTAGACTAGAAGGAAACAGGATACACATTAGTGCCTCATTTTGTCAATATATGGCCATAACCTGGCAAAAGTGGCTTAAGTGCATATAGGGCTCCGACTTTCCCTTATAAGTTGTGAATTTAGGTTGATGGAAGTCTAAGGGTAATGGTGCATTCTCAATCACTGGAATGAACGGCGAGCTCTACAACCTTGCTAACACTTTGTCTGCTGGTTCGTAAGCAAGGCATGGTACTGGCATCCCAACCTTAACACTCCTATGTGTCCTAGAAGCCAACCGTTGTAGAGCTGAGACCCTCCGAGGGTCGTGAGCCTGGGTGTCCTCCCTTCTTCGGGCCCTTTCCTCTAGTACTGTTCGCAAGTCTGCCGACCTAGGCAACTTTGTGTGTCTAGATGTCATTTGGTGCAAGTGAGGACCGATAACTGCTTCCCTCAATCCAAGACTTTTCAGTCCTCATTCTCTCAGACTTGGAGAAACGAGTCCTAGAAGTCCTTGATTGTGTGTCGCCTGTCCTGAGGCTTCTACTTTCAGCTTGTGATGGTGTGACTTGCCTGTCATGATCTTCTAGGTGGCAAGAGTGCGTGTTGCCTTTACGCCTCTCTTCTTTTGCCACCCCTTTGCCTTTTATCTGGCGTTTCATCGTCTCTATGTCCACCGCTATCTTTCTTATCAATTTGTCTTGCTCCCTTACGCGATCTTCCAGAACCTGAGGATCCATCCTCCGCTTCTACCTATTAGGGCTCTGAGAGCGACGAGGACTTGAGCCCTGTCTTTCTCGTGTGTCTCTCCACGGGTTCCGTCGCTGGAGATCTAATTCTGCCATGGGTGGGATAAAAGGTAAACCTTCGCACCTCCCGCCCCCCTTCCGGGGTTTGCCCATCAATAGCAGAATATGGCAAGTCTTCATTGTGTGCCATTGATTTTAATTAAAAAGGAAACTCAATCAAAAGGTTTGTTCTCTCTGTGTTTTCCACAGACGGCGCCAATTGTATGAGCACGGAATAATCTTTTTGTATAATCCTATTGATCAAGTTTGCACTCCCTCAAACGTCGTCACTTTACTACATGAAAACACAAACGTGAGTTACTCGGCGGGTGTGTGCCGAAAATCTCTCCGATGCCTAAGTCAGCAAAATAGACAATAGACACAAAAACTCTGTGTATTTGGGAATAAGAATTGTCATATCTGTGCATAGGTCTAGTTATGAGCTTTTATAGATTCCGCTGGACCCAATCCTAGAAAGATTCCAACTCTCCTTAACAAAGTCCTCATGGGAATCACAGACCTAGGATAATGTCTATCCTTAAGACACCTTTCTCACTGCCAATCAAACGAGATGGATTCAACCCTTTTACCTCGGTTGGTATCATACTTAACCGAACCAACACGTCCGTAATGCTTTAGGTAGCACCTAGGTAAACTTTGCTGCAGGATGGCGTCCTGCAGAGCTATCTTTAGCTCGGTCCGTTTCCCTACCAACACCTTGACCCTCTACGGGGTTTAGCATTGGATAGCTAGGTCAAAGCCCTAGCAACCTACTATTAGCTAGCTTGGTGCCTAAACAGTCTAAGACCGAGCTACCCAAACACTGGCCACAAAAACCTGAAGCTCGACCCAATGGGCCTAATGTGGTCCAATTTAATCACATAAATTACTCTCTCAGTAACATATCAATGTACTTGAAAATTATCATTGAGTCCATAGTCCATTTGAAAATTATGTGTTGCCACAATTTTGCATCATTATCTTCATTGCCTACATGACTATATTAGTAAGCCTCACATCCTTAGTGGTATAATTCTTAGTCGTTCAATTTATACGAGACATTTGCAACATATGAAATTACATATCCAGCTATTTAAAATAAGAGTAAATTATAAATACACCTTCTGAGATTTGCTTAAAATACGAATTGCTTCTGTGGTTTGAAAAATTATAAATGCCTCATTGTCAGAATTTATTATTTAATAGAATTAATTGAAAAAGTGAAATTTTTAACTGTTCACCTATACAATAATAAAATTATCTGAATTATTAATTGAAATAAAATTTTAATATTATTAAAAACTGTTAATTGACTGGATAATTTATTAATAAGAGAACCTATTTGTTATGAAATTAGAAAGCTTAGGAGATATAATATAATCTTTAGAACCACATGAATAATTTGTATGTGTTTGTAATTTACCCTTAAAATAAAGGGTATGGCTTCTGTCCAGTCCGGGATCGGACTGGACCGTGCTGTTGGGCTCGTGGGGCTCACCACGGGTCCCATTTTGATAATCTGAACTATGCAATATATAGAACTTGTCGAGTACTATATGTCTGTAAAAATCACGTTAATCGGATATTGATAACTATATGATCAAATCAGTTTCGTATTAAAAAAATTAGATGGTAAACAAATTAACGGTTGACAAAAAACTGTTTTGATCACATAGCTATCGATATCCGATCAACGTGATTTTTTACAGGCATATAATACTCAACGATTTCTACATATTGAACGGTTCAGATTATCAAAACGGGACCCGTGATAGGCCTCCTACAAGCCCAACAGTACAATCCACTCTGATCCTGGACTGAATAGAAGCCATACCCTAAAATAAAATAGATAACATGTAGCAATTCTGACCTCTAATCCATATGATCACATGGGAAAGAGAAAAAACAGAAAAATAAATATGAAATTTGAAGCAAGAATTTAGGTGGCCTTGTTTAGAAGAGTATGTACATAAAAGTTATGTCACCAGTCTAACTTAAAAACCTTACTTCAATCGCTAAAATTTAGCCTCCATTTAAAAAGTGGATTAGTTTTTTAACTTTTTGATTTTTTTAATTATTTTAACTTGAGTTTAAAAGTTTAATTTGAAAAGAATTTTTTAATTTTTTAATTTTTTTAACTTTTTTTTATAAGAGAAGAATGTAATGATTATGAATTAGATATAATATTTTATTTATTGTAATTAAAATAATTTATTTTATTTTTTATAATTAAAATATTCCCAAATCTCGTTGCTAAACGGAGCCATCCTCCAACAAAAAAAAAGCAAAGATATGACATGAAATCCATGATAAGGATCAAACCAATAAATAATATAAAAAAAAACATCATGACCAATAAAATTTGACAATCGTGAAAATAAATAGTACACCAAATGTGAAAAGTCCTTTCTATATATCACAAACGACAATTTTTTTGTGATTTTTATCATGAGCTATTTTTACATTTCACATTATTATAAATAAGATTATAAATGAAAAAAGACGAGCTGCGCAATGTTTGAATTTGACTTATTTGTTTACCAAATTTGAAAATTATTCAAACTTGAGTTCAGCCAAACTCCTTAATACTAATAATGCTCAAATTTGACTCGAAACTCAATAATAAGAAAAAAATTCAACTCAATAATTAAGCCTGGTCAATATGTATATATATATATATAACATATTTTACATTATCTAATATAAAAATAATATGTTTTTTATTATTTAAATAAATAGTAATAAACGAGTGAAATTAGTTCTAACTCAAGCTTAGCTTATTTATTAAAAAAAGTTTAAAATTTTAATTTGAACTCATTTATATACATAACTAATCGAGTCAAATCATATCTTTACCAAATTGAATCAAGCCTAACTAAATCTTAATTATCAACATCAATTAGAACAGGACATAAAATACTTCTTATCCACAAAAATCATGGACTCCACACTATCAACATGATGCAAGGTTGAATTATTTGTAAGTAGAAAGTGTTTTAGGTGGATCTCTCACACTTTTTATGAATTGAAAATGTTTTATAGAGTCATTTAATTCACTAAACTTCATTCTTTTACATTCCTTCCCCCCTACATCAATTTCATCCACAATTGCTTTGTAAAATTCAGAACAAAAACAAAGCAAGGGTTTGGCATTACAAACCCTACCTCTTCCATCTCCACTACAGATGATAAAGATAAGATTGGAGAGTCTATGACATAAACAACTTGATCAAACTTGAAAATATATATATAGATGTAACTATTGATTAGAATAGACCCCTTAATCTCTTGTCCCCTAAACTTTAAGAAACCCATGTTCTACCAATCCTTTTCCTCCAAATATCTTTGTCACTGTCCAATCTGTTCTCCTTGTCTACTACCCAGGGAAGGGAATGTCATTATATAACTAGGCTGGGGGTCTTACACGTGGCAGCTCATAGACAATACAAGGAGAGGATCAAATTTAATTGAACCACTATGTGCTTGGCAAATTATATTAGGAAAATTGTAATGGCATCTCCAAATCCATTGCTATTGGGAGTTGTTAAATTACAAAAACAATTAATAAAGTATTTGTTGTTGTTGTTTTTTCTAAAGATAAAAAGTTATGTGTTAGTATAAGAAGTTAGCTCATTTGGAAACAAGTTAGTTTTGGTAATTTTTTAATTTTTTATGAAAAAATGTGTAGAAAAATAGAGAGAGTGATGTGATAACTTATAGTGAGTTTTTAACTTTTTGACTAAAATAGTTACTCTCCAAACAAGACCTAATTGGTGTATTAATTGTGAATAGTTAACCAAATAAGCAGAAAAGAGAGAAAGATACAGAGAAGAGGGAGGGGCTATTGGCAACTTTTGTATTTTTTATTTTATTTTATTTTTATATTCATTTAACACACATTTTAGTTACACTATTAAAAAATTTATTTATTTTCTAAATTAGTAAACTTTTAATACATAAATTGAGTCTCACTTTTTGTTAGTCAACTCATATTTTAACGCTTAATTTTAGCTATTTCATTAAAGATGATCTAATGAGAACCCTCTAGCCGTCAAATAATACTAGAAGATATGTAAAAATATATATAATAAATATCTAAAAGATGTATAAAAATATTAGTAATGTTTTATGATGTGTACAAATTGTATTAGAATTTTAACCTTTTTTTTTTTTGGTAGTCTATTGGACTATCAGTAGCATAATTCTCATATTATTATATTTTAGCAAATGCTAACAAGTATTAAATTAGTGAGTGGTTGCCTATATTCGAAATTTTATCTCAAGTTTCCTTGAAAGGGCAGTCAACAAGTTCCTCATTAAAAATAAAAATAAAAATTTTAGCACTGGGCGTACCGAAATTACTTTGATTATAACCAAATCTACCAAGATAGAATTATAATCAACACCATTTAAGATAATTAAACATCACAACAAATCATAATCAAATAGCATAATAAATCATAATGAATTTTGATTTGACGATTTACTAACCCTACACCACAATGGCTCATAACTAAATGCTATAATATAGTTGATAACCATCACTAATTTAGACTATATAATGTAATTTGCATATGGTATTGTATCACTTTTTTAATGAAGAAAAGTTTTGAGGATAATTAGGCTTTTATATATATTATTGCATATTAAGATGCATTGCATTGACCCCTTAACACATTTGTTTCAGGTCAAAACCCAACAGTTAAAAATTTACAACATCAAGAAGACTTGGGGAATATTAAGGGGTCTTCTAAATAATATTTATACCTAGTAATCCCATGAACATTTGGTTAGAGAATAATCTCATAATCCTGCTTGGTAACTTAAAATATTTTTCAATAATTTCACATGAAATGCACACTTACAACTTTATTTATTTATTTTATATCCGAAATTTTGCCGGCCAATTCCATTTTATGAGACTTAAGGTTTGATTTGATTTGATTTATCTTGAAATTTTGATCAGAGTCATTTTTATTTATTTATTTTTGTATTTTTTTGTAGGTGAATCAGAGTTGTTTGAACTTGGAAACCAAAAGTTAGGAAAATAGGAATAAAGCGACCGATCTAATGGTAAGGGGATACACCACCATTGCCGACCTAAAAAAAAAGGGGGGGGATACAGCACCATTGACATTTTGTTTTATTTTTTTAATAGGTATTTAACCACTTCGTTTGTTTCATATGATCACTTACTATTAGAATAGCATATTGCCCGTCCAATAGGCTGACTGTTTGGAACTTAAAAAAAAACAAATCTCTTTTTTCAAAAATTTTCTTAAATTATATCAAAATTTTTTACTTTTCTGATGCATCTTGTGTAAATGAATATATAAAATAAAAATAAAAATTTACATATAAAAATCGAAAAGGCAAAATAAACTTTAAAAACCCACTATTTTACTTCTTTTTGTCTTTTATAAATTTTTCTTTTAAAATTTTTATAAAAAAATTTTAATTTTTAAATTCGTCTCATCAAGTAAAGTGTGAAAGCCGCAACATAATTATTATTTTTTTTAAATCACTAAAAATGAAAATAAACCAATCAAAAAGTCACCAAAAAAGCAAATTGCTTTGCTTTGAGTTGTTTCAATTCGACCCCCTTTTTTTTTGGTTACATATGGTTTCAAGCAACTTTTTATAAAAGTGAAAAATAAATAAATAAATAGTTTACGTTATAGCTTCGAGGTCTTTCCACCTAAAATTCAATTAGATTTGAAATGTCTCCAAAATTTCTCAGCCTAAAATCACAGGAATATATCTAGCTACCAGTTTTTTGAATTAATGATATGCAGCTGCCTGTAAAATCAGGCAAAAATTCGAGTACCTGACTCTCCATCAGATACATATGCTGCATTAATGGCTACAAACACAGCCTTATTATTTTCCTTACGAGTAGTGATAGAGAGTTCTAGAACTAAAGCTCTAATATGAGATCTAGTGATGTGGCAAACAAACAAAAAAAAAATTACACAAGCCAAAATATCATATCATTATGTCCGACTCACTATTAGAACTCTAAAATTAAAACTCTCAAACATTATTGTTTTCCATACAAGTTCGTACCTTCAACATGGTAACCAATCAAATATCTGAGCTGACTTTTAGCCGCAAAAATGAACAACTCATAAAAGTGATAAATTGGGTAAACAAGCAAAGATACCATAACAAAAATTTTCCATGATTGTCAAATGTCGAAGTGCAGCTAAAAATAAAGTAACTTAAAGAGGCTTTAAGGAAAATCCAGGGTATGTATGTAGTAGCTGCCTCAAATGCGACTCGAGTCTCTTCCAAAAATAAAGCGCTTAGTCCAGTCGGATACCACCAATACCCTCGTACGCCAGCTGACTTGTTTGCTGAAATTTTACGAGAACAATTACAGTCTTGCAAATCGATAAAATATTTTTTTAGCAAGCTGAAGTAGTACCTAAGTCGATAGGTATAGTTATGAAGAAGAAAGGCTATTACCTTGCATACACAGAATACCAAAGCCACTGACTACTATGACCAATTGAAACCCAATCACCGGGGAGTTGTGCAGCTGTTTGCTCTCCTCCTAATGGAGCAAATTGTCCAAAATGCTTGTACCTTAATGAATAAGTAGATACAAAGTAAGACACCAATTTAGTGAGTAGTAGTAGATCACAACAAAATTACATGTGATTCAATGTAGGGGGCATCCATTCTCAGTATATTATAGAGTTAGACTCAAACTCGCTATAGGTAATTTTTTTTTTTTTTTTTTCTAGGATAGGCAAGTTAAGGAGACCCAGATTTTTAATGGGAAGAATACAAGCATATTGTTGTCAATGCTTGCTTTCGGCCACTGTGTACATCGTCAAGAAGGAGCAAATTACTAGGTTGTACCAAAATAGCTATCATGATGCTAAAATTATTGTTGAAGAAGTGATCATGAATGTGAGCTAGATTTCGTCGTTTCAAAGGTATAAGCAATAGTCAGCAAAACACTTGGTTACAACATGAGTGGGGGCTTCCCGTGAACTTCATGAAATCAATGTCCTATTACTTTCCAGGAAAAAAAAAAAATGTGGTCTAAATCCCCAACACGCTAGAGGCCACACATGAACTTCATGAAATTAATGTCCAGCATAACCAGTGGCACCCCTGCCTTTGGTTCAATTCAACTATGACCAGAAGGCATTGCTCAATTATAGGCATAGAATTTCACTTATGTACCACAATAATAAATAAAAAAATATGTACTATATATATATATATTTATATTTATATTTATATTTATACTCATACCTAAAGGGACGAAACCGATGGCGACCTTCTCCCCTGAACCGAAGAGGACCTTCTGGATTTTTCTCACACTCCTCCATACAGTTAAAACAATTAGCAAGGTAGGCACCTTGCTGAGCTGCAACCTGAAATGCCATTGAAAAGGGCATGTTAAGCAACATTCAAGGACATGCGTCATTAAGGATATACCAATACGAGCTGAGCATGAAATAATTTCATTTAACAAAAACCTGGGCTGTTGCAGGAAGATTTTTCATCTGGGAGTCCACCTGGGAGAAAAGTTTTTTTAATTCCTCAATATCCAACTCAATGGATTCTTTTGCAACATCCCCCTTAGCTTCTTTTAATAAATCAACAATACTGCCCATCTGCTTATTCTTCAAATACAGTTCTACTTGAGGGTATCTTTGGCAAATGTCGTCGATCACTTCTTGGAATTCTTTAACTGTCAGAGTTCCAGAGTTGTCCTTGTCAGCTTTACTAAATATTGCTGAAATATCTTCCTGAAGTAAAATGCCAAGAAAAGAAGCAAAAAATTAGCAAAGGCTAAAAGAATAGAACATGACTCCATACTTAATTACTTCACCAACATTTACAAAAAATTAGGCTTTAAGCATTATCATCCAAGTATGTGCTGAATAAATAAATAAATAAATAAATAAAACTCCATGGATGGAACATCAACAATGTAACAATGTTATAACACAATTTATAGAAGCAGCGAGAGTATACAGCTTCTTTCTCATTATGCACTTTTTTCAAAAGTAAAGGTCCAAACTGTCTCTATTGGTGTTAAACACTTGTAGAAATAACTTGTTTACTAATACAGATCAACAACCAAATATATTAGATAAAAATGTGCTGTAGAGAAAGCAAAGAGGTACCATGACTTTGCGTTGATTAATTGTGGCACAATCTCCTAGTGCATATACACTATCGCATCCTTCCACACGAAGCCATTCATCAGTTGCAAGTACACGTCTATTAGTCTGTTCTCCATGAAACAGAAGTTTTCTCAGTAAAAATAAAAAATGCATTAATAACATAATACCTAAAAACAAAATTAAATTGGTATCTTCTGAGCGACATTGACAACTACAAACAAAGCTTGGATTTTTAGACATGATAATTTCATCGCAATGGAGAAATTATACCTGACCAATTTGCTTCATAAATTCCATTATAACTGGACGAGTCCCAATACCGGTTGACCAGAGAACCATGCCATATGGCATGGAAGAGATTTCTCCACTTCTTTCTTTGGCAGAAATTTCTTTATCAGATACTTTCACAACCATTGACCCAGTCTTCAATTCAATGCCATCCCTTCGGAATTTTTCTTCTGCAAAAACTGTAATTCTTTTGTCAAACCTGCAAACCAAGAAATCCAATTGTTTGAGAACATATTAATTGAAGAAATGGCAATGCTTCAAATGAAATTGCATACTTCAACTCAAGAGAAGTAAGGAAATTAACATCTGGCATATAAGTGATTAACATGAATACAAGTAAATATATACACGAATGCAGCAGACATGTGAGTTTATACTTCTAGTGTTATATAATTTGCAAGCATCAAACAGCACGAATTATCTGTTTAGAGGATGATTCCCCTTAGATAATCTTGCAGATCATTTTTTACAATCCAAATTTGCATATTTTTCAATTACGTTTTTCATGCCTTCCATGTCTCCAATTTTAACAAGAAAAATATTGTTTTCAAAAACATCATCCACATAGTTCTATTCTTTTAATAGGCAGTGAAATGGTAGAAATCATTTAATAATGGAGCTGAAGGAGATCATCCATCATCTGAACAATAAAATACAGCTTAGAAAGAAACAACAAAGATTTTCAGAGTAAGTATATCCTTACATGTTCAAAATATGTTCTCCTGCCTCAAGAAGTGTTATTTTTACTAGATCTTTAACATTGGGATATAACTTCACTATATCTTCATTAACAAAATCATGAAGCTCTGCTGCAAACTCAACACCAGATGGTCCACCACCAACAATAACAAACTGAAGAATTCTCTTTCTCTCTTCATCAGTTAGGGTAGGTAAGCTGGCTCTTTCAAAGCAGTCAATAACAGTCCTGCGGATCCTTTGAGCGTCTTCAACTTCCTGCATGAAGTGAATTTTTCCAGAAACATTAGCTACAAATTTGCATATATGGATGAAGTTGACAAGGTTCAAATCACGAAAATCCCCAAATAACATTATTCCTTGATGAATGAGAATTTGTTTCATATTCCAGCATCATCCTACATAACAGAAGCATCTATTTCTAATTTCCATTCATGTCACCTTAGTAAAGTTAACTAAATTGATATTGTTTTTAGGTCTTCTATCATTGTGGGAGACCAAGTTAATGGTAGGGCACCAAGTCGTGAAGTAACAGAGCACCAAAGTAACATACCTTCAAAAAATGGCAATTCTCCTCAACACCAGGAGTGTTGAATGTATTAACACGCGCTCCAATGGCTATCACAAGGTAATCATATTCCACAACAAAATCCTTTTTCCCATTTAAATTGTTATCTTGATTTGATTGGCAATAAACCTTTTTATTTTGTGCATCGATCTTGAGACATTCAGCTTCCCAGTAATGAATATCCATATGTTTCTGCAAGGAAAGGAGAGCATTCGTCAGTAACCAAATTCTAATTGTGAAAATAACTACCAAAATGTGGAGCTGTTGTTTATTCTGTACAAATGAAACCAGTCCAGCTCGGTGGGCCCTAAGCACACGTCTGTTTTAAGTTCTACACTTCACAGATTGAAGGAGATATGATATATGAGCAAAGTTAACTTCGCCATGAAACATGACCTAATAAGATCAGTAACAAGTTACAATTGTAGTTGAGATCATTTCAGAAGAAAATTTAGGTGGGACATATAACAAAACGATTTTAATAAAACTTGGAAACCATAAAACAGTCTCTCACAGGGATGCCAACATCTCTTTACCTTTCTAACGATTTTCCGAATTGGTTCAACAATGCTGCGAGCTTCCACTGTGCCGCATGTAACACTTGGTAACAAAGGGGTGAATGCAAAATAATTACGGGGTGATATCACCTGGACATCATATTCCGAATTCTTCAGATTCTTCATGAAGCTTGTTCCAGCCCAACCAGTTCCAAGTACCACCACCTTCTTTTTCTTGCTATCAGCCTCAGATGGATTAACAATGTTCATGCCATCACATGATTTTGACTCGGAATAGGCCACAAGGCTCCCACCACTGCCAAAACCACTTTGGTTAGGTTTAAGTATAAGCTAAGAAAAATGATATTTAAACAGGCCTAACAATGAAAGGCAGGAGAAAATTTACTTCTTAGAATGAACCAAAGAGGAGAGGAAGAGGAATCCCTTCAAATTGTGGATACATGCTTTGATATATCCACAAGATTCATGTTCAAAACTTCTAGCTGAATAACTATAGGTTTGGCTGCATGCTTAGTCACTCATCTTTCAAACCACATATTTAACCAAAGCATTAGAAATATTGGTCGAGAGAAAACAAAAATACCCACAGGGGAAAAAAGTACTAGGTGGTTTTCCTTAAGAATGTTCATACAATTGTTATGCAGCCTATCTTAGTAGCTACCCCCCTCCCAATAAGACTAACTAGCCTTCAGGTGTCTGAACTAAATGCCTTTGGCTCCACTAGGATTAGCAATGTTCCAAAGCCTATCTCACTGTCAACAACGATAATTATTTTTTATGCCCATGAGGGTGTCCAAGGCTTCGCCCCCGGTATACATGTAATTCTACGTCCCATATATATCAGGTAATTTCCCGATCTAAGTCTTGGGGTGGTTTGAAGGGCAAGTGGGAATAAAACCCATGACTGCTAACAACTATAATTCGAATCAAATCACCTGATCTGTGTAAGATTTTGCCATCTAACAGCTTGAAGAAGTGAAGGTCTATATAATCGACAAAATTGTTTCATGGCCAATCAATAACCCAACAATTATGCAGTCTATGTGCCAATTGTAAGGCAGTGTACTCTCCAATCAACAAATATACAGTGTAATGAAGAAACAGCCTAACACAATACAGCAAAAAAATTAGCAGTTTGCAGGAAATCACATATTCTCTCTCTCCAATTCAGGGATCTAAGCATTGGAAAACATTAATCATAATCTCATTGTAATTTGATCAATTCAAAGTAGTTCAAAAGAGTACCTAACATTCGAACCTCATTTGACTAACACTAAACAAAATTACAGAAAATTGTAATTGTAAGATTAAGATCCAAATCACTGAAGCAAATAGCGAATCTGAAGAAAATTAATTTAATTACAATAAACCAAAACCAACGAACTCTGATCTACAAAACCAGATCGAACAAACAAATCACTGTAGCAAATAGTGAATTCGAAGATCAAACACACTTGTGAACAAACAAATCAATAAAAATTGAGCAGCAAAACAATGGAATTGAATAAAATGTAAAAACCAAAGAAATCTCAGCTACAAAACCAGATGAAATACAGATATGAACTCAACATAGAACGAGAACAAATCAAAAAAAAAAAAAAAAAAAAACCGAATAGAAAAACAGAGGAACTTTTAACAGAGTTGGAACCTGAATGTGAAGATAAGAGAGACATTAATCATAAGCTCTCATTGCAATTTGATCAAATTCAAAGTAGCTCAAAGAGTACCTATCATTCAAATTCATTTGACTAACGCTAGGTACAATTACAAAGAATTGTAATCCATATCAGTTTGACTAGCAAATACTGAATCTAAAAATAACTAAATTAATTACAATAAACCAAAGAACTCTGATCTACAAAATCAGATCAAACGCAATTTCGAACTCAAAGGAGAAAAAAAAAATCAAGTACAGATATGATATGAACTGAACATAGAAGCGAAAACAAATCGAAAGAAACTGAATAGAAAAACAGAGGAATTATGAACAGAGTTGATACCTGACAGTGAAGACAACAAGCAGCTTGGCGAGAGACGAATTGTCATGGAAAGCTCGAGAAAATCTCTCGTAGAAAGTAAAACCACGCATCATTGCTCAAACTTCTCCGCCTCAGATCTGACCACAAGTTTGGAACACCACTGAATCCAGCAAATGTAGAGAGAGAACCAAATATATATATGCGATTGTATATGTATGCTTTTACAGGTTGGTTGTAACGAATTTAGAGAGAGAAAATATCGAGAGACAGAGAGAGAGAGAGAGACGGAGGCGTGTTATTATGACTAGGAGAAGAAGAGAGAGATTTGAAACAGAAAAAATCGAAGACCCGAAGAGTTGGGAGGGAGGGTGTTAGAGAGAGAGAGAACGTGACTTGTAGGCTAGGTTGTGTAGAAATGTTTCACGATTCTTCTGTCCAGCTTTGTACTTTATTGACTTGGCATGGCACGACACAGACACGTGTATTGATCATCTCCAATCAATGGTTAGTCAAATTTTAGGGGTGTAATTTTGGCCCGGCCCGGTCTATCCGGGTTCGGGTCAGGCCATGTCAGATCTTGCGGGCTCTCGTCAAAAAATCAGGTCAAGCTGACCCACATGCCAAAAAATTGGGTCCAGACCCAAGCCCAGGCCCAGGCCCAGGGGTATTCGGGCTTTGGGTGAGCTAGTGGGCCGGGCCCCTAGGCTCGGGTTTTGGGCGGACTTAAACAATTAAAAAAATTTTTTTAACCAAAATTTTATTATTTTTCATTAAAAATAACACTAGGCATTGGGTAGGCCGGACGGGTCAAGCCCCAGGCCAGACTTTTAGGTGGGCCTTGAGCGGGCCCATGGGCCGGACCGGGCTTCAAAATGATGGCCCAAGGCCTCGAGCTGGGCTTGGGCTCGGACTTTAACGAGTTGGGCCCATCTCGGGCTTTCGGTTGCCCGCGAGCCACGGGTCAAAATTACACCACTATCAAATTTATTCCCAAATTTAAATTTGGTAAAAAAAAATTCATTTTCCCTAGCCTAAAATGTTCATCAAATAGGTATTCAATTTAAAATTTTACTTTTTTTTTTTTTTATCAAACTGAGGACTATTATGCCTTTTCATCAAATTACTGTTCATAATCATTGCCAGATGTCTTTCCGGTCGACCACCTTAAGACAAAAATTTGTGAAAAAATTTACACTAACAGATCGACCGGCCGGATATCTGCCCAATCAACCGGTGTTCTGATAAAGCTCCAAAATCTTCTATAGGAACACTTGATATCAAATGAAGCTTTTACTCAAATTTAATGAAAAAATTGGTGTACCTTGGAGATGCTCTAATTAAACAATCTCTAATGATTCAACAAATGTTTTATCAAATTTAAATTTGATGAAAAAACTTACTTTTTGCTGTTCTAGCGGTTCACCAAATCTTTTATCAAATCTAGGATTTCTCAAATCCTTTATTAGATTGAGGATCGATCTGCCTTTCATAAAATCACTATTTATAGTCGTTGGATTTTTACCACTGAATATCCCTCGGATGACCATCTGAAGACAAAAATTTATAAAAAATTTACACTCACCGATCGATTGGCCGGACATCCGCCTAGCCGACCGTCCGAATGAAGCAATAATTTGTGAAAAATTTACACTGGCAAGTCGATTGGCTGGACATCCTCCTAGTCGTCCGCCTACTTGACCGATATTCTAATGAAGCTCAAAAACTTCGGTTTGAGCATTTAATATCAAATGGACCTTTTACTCAAATTTAGTGAAAAATTTAATGCACCGTTAGAGATGCCCTTAGTGTACTAATTATGACCAAAATTTTCACTACAAATACTATAAAATAGAACAGTAATATTATGTATCATGAAAGAAATATTATGAATTTTTTTTATGAAAATTCTTTATCTTTAAATTAAATTGTAGTATTTTATTGTATATTATGCAATTACTCTTAAATTCGTTTTACGATATTTATTTTATGATACGTAATATTACTTAAAATAGAAATATAAAATTTATAATTATTTTAAATTAAGAAAATAATTACACTTACTGTTATTGCATGAAGTATGCTTTGGAAAGGATCACAAGCCAACTAGCACACCAACTATGGCGTTGTTTGGGAATATACTTTTTTTTATTATTTTTTGACTTTTTTTGTTAAAATATGAGATAAAAAATTAATAGATTTGAGAATATTTTTTGACTTTTTACGAAAAGATATATAAAATGTAGAGTGAAAGCAAATGAATTTTTAACTTTTTTATATGATTTGAATTTTTTTTTTTTTTTTGGGTTTTTTGTAACTTTTTTACTTTTAGACTAAGGAAAAAAAAAAAAAAAAAAAAGGTTCCCAAACGACCCCTAAGATACAAGACATAAATGTGGATTTCACTGGTTAATGTGATTCCACTTAACATTGGCCTTGTTTTAGTATATGGTTAGAAGCTGCGTTTGTGCATTTTTCCAAAAAGCCAAACGTTGGTTTTTTTGTGCAGAAACCCATTTGGGAAGCTAGTTAAACGTGACATGCCAATTTACGAATATACCCTCTGTTACGACCCAAACTTGCTCTTTTAGGTTTAGCATCATAATCGGCCAGTAATCCTTGAATTATTGAAGGCCTCTAACCTGAATAACAAACTATAAGAGGCTAGCGGAAGCAAATATAGAAACATATATAGTCCATAGAGCTGTGTAGACATACATGGGATAAAAACATTTAAAACTGATATACATAAACCCATGTATGACGTCATTTACATATCTATTCTTCATCGTCATAATACAAAATAAGGCAAAAGAATTGTTTACAAAACAACAAAAGTTCGCAAGACTCAACCACTAAACTCTTTCTGAACTTTCTCGAGAGGCACAATGGTTGGCCGACAAAACAGAGACTCCAAGTCATCAACTCTGAGCTTGGTCACGTGCCTGGTCACCTACATACATAATAGATATAGTGAGCGAAAGCTCAGTGAGTAATAATAGAGTAAAGATTTTAATAAATGATCTCCAGTTTCGTATTATATCAACCAGAGAGATAAGCATAGTCGTATCAAAACAGAGTTATGTTTATATTCGTATTCAAATCATGTGCGGTACATCTATTAGCATTAACATATCACTTTGGTCAAGTATAGTAAGTTCCACAATGGAACCTCCGGTACTAGGTAACATATTTCATACATGGGCCACGGTATTGTTTCTTCATGACTATAAGTCACAGTATTATGTCCCCTAGTCGAGGGCCTCTGCTAAGGATACTACAAATACATTTCAAAGATATGGATCATCATTCACGGAATCACAAAATAGCCTTTTGTAACATTCATAAACAGTTCATATCATATCATAATGTTCAAAAAGTATTTCATATTAAACATAGCTTTACTAAGTTATTACTCACAGATAGTTACACAGATAGCTTGATAACAACCAATAGATCAACAGCTTACGGCGCGTGACCTACACAAACATAATAGATACACATACTGAAACACACTCTTGGGTCGTACATATCTAATTTCATTTCATTCTTCGTGTGTTTTTAAATCTTATCCTCATTATTATGTTTTAATCTTAGCCTAGGAATACCTCGGATGCAATGAGAATACCAAAACGGTTTTAATCTTATCCTTATCCTCATTTCGTTCTTCGAGCGGTTTGTAAACTCTGCAAAAGTACTAGTTGTGTGATTTTTTCGCTCGACGTACGCTCGACGGTCACTCGAACGTAAGATTGAGGTCTTTGCTTGAGTGCAACTCTTGTCGCTCGAGCGGTCTGTAAAATGTGTAAACTTTTGGGAGCATACATTTTACGCTCAAGCCAACTTTTGATCCGTCGAGCGGAGGTGCAAAACACAGAGTGGTCCCTCAAGCGTAGGAGTAGAATTCTGGGATTTCTAAATTTGCTCATAAGCTCAAAACTCATCTTTAACCTTCCAAAACACATCCTATTGAGCCTAAAGTTGGGAAAACATATATAAACTCATAAAACTTCATGAATTGAAAACAATTTCGCAAAATCGAGGCCTCAAAAGCATGTGAATTGCTCAAACTCAAACTTGAAATGTTGAAAACATAACATATATGAAATGGTTTGGCTCTAAAGCTTCCAAAACATGATCAATTAGTATAAAACAAGATGAATTCTCAACACTAAGGTAAAATGATAACACGCATGAGAGAATTCTTTGAAAACTTTCTCAAAATGCCATGATGTATACATGTATGCATGCTACACTCCCATATTCATGTCTCTAAGCTCAATTCTAGCATTACACGACTTAATTCTTTGGATTCATGTACTAAGTGACTCAATTCCAAGTTACAAGGTTAAATTCTTACCTTAGATGACCAACTATGTTCTAAATAGTTAATTGTTTGAACTTCCAAGCCAAAACCTCCAAGTTCTCTAGCAATTCTCCTAAAGTGAGCTCAATCCTCTCTCTCTCTCTCTCTCTCTCTCTCTCTCTCTCCACGTTTTTAATGTCAAGAAGATGAGTGTAGGTGAAATTTTGAGAGTCTAGAGTCAAATGAGCCTTATATTGGCTTGGTTAGGAAATTTAATTAATTAAGCTTACCACTTAATCAATTGAGCATTAATTATTCTAATTATTTCGTTCTGAATCGAATTTCAATTAAACCTACCATAATTTCTTAAAAATCTCAAATAACACATAAACCAAGTCAATTTCATTATCGGATGTCGATAAGGTCTTCAATTTGCAAAACAAAGCGGAAATACAAACAGATATTTCTACGATAAACAAATAGAAACACAATTAATACAACACACATGCAATTAATTTAGAATTTCATCTTAATTACTTATTAGGCATTCATAATCATATATTTTAAGCTAATCACAGATCGGGATTGTTACATCCTCTATTCACTTTAGGGTGAAATTCTATAATTACCAAATGAGGATGGGGTATTTTGGTCATTTTATATTATGGCATAGTGATGTAACAACATTAGAAATTATTAACTAAAAAAAGCCAAAAAAGCAACCTTTTACCAACTTCTCAAATGACTTTTTAAAAAAGCCAAAAAACTTGGTTGAAAGCCAAAAAACAACTTTTACCATATTCTCAAACAACAATAATTCATCCCCCCTTTTCCGCCCATCCCCTTTGGCCCCCTCTCTCTCTCATTGGTTACTTTTTTTTTTCTTTTTCTTTTTTTTCCTGCTCCTCCAATTACTCCCCGCCACGTGGCAAAGGGGGGGGGTGAGGGGGTGACCCCCAAAAGGGGGGTCCCAAGCATTATTCATTCTCAAAACAAACAATTGTATCCAGTTGATATATTAGGTAATACATTAATTGATATTCCTAACATTATTGTAATTAAAGACTTAAGGTCATGTTTGATTCACAAGACTAATAGTGAAGTATTAATAATTCTATTAAATTAGTGTGGTATTCACTATCCAATTGGATTAATATCCATTGGATTAATAATCCCACCCCTACCCCATTACTAATAATCCTACAAATTTGTTGGATTAATTATCCATTAGATTAATAATCCTAAACCAAAATGTTAAAACAAACCTAGGATAATTGGGCTCACGGATTAATAATCCCAATTCTATGCTCTAATCCACTCAATCAAACATGTCTTAAATGTTTGCAGGCGGGTCTAGTTTTGTTCAAACAAAATATGTGAACACAACGTTGGTTAAGTGGTTCATATATTTGCCTTTTGGAATAATGAAAAGATCATAAATTTAAAGTTCAAATCGATGGAATGACTATAATTTTTTCATTGTAATTTAACTTAATAACTCACTAATATTCTATCGTTTGACAACCCAAAAAATTGAAATTGTGAAATTCATAAGTCTAAATAAGATGAGAAAAATAGTGAAAGTCTATTTTCCGGGAACTTATTTAAGTTATAGATTTTATGCAAATACTTGTCATATAGATTTTAGAATTGTAATTTGCATTATAGGTGGTCCTAACTTTTAAAATTAGATATTTTTTCATCACAATTTGATTCTTATATTGGTCAACATGCTTATATGATGGTGTTTTTTATTTATATTTTATAACTTTCAAAATATACATTTATTTTTTTAGATAAATTTTAAATCTTTGAAAATTACTCGACGAGATCTATTAAATAAGATTTCAATTGAATATAAAATTATGTAAAATGAAAAAAATAAAATTTCAATTTTCTTTTCTTTTTTTTGAATTTGAAAATGTGAAATTTTTCACTTCTAAAATTTCACACTTTTCCAAAATATTTTGTCATAGAACTCATTCTGTCCTCATTTATATATATAATTGCCTAATAAGTGTAAAATTATAAATGTGAATATCTATCTTCTCAATTAATAAAATTTATGAATTTTAAAAAGTACGAATATTCTTACTTTTTAAAAAAAATATTCATACTTTTCAAAAATTCATATTATTCCAATTTATTAAAAGTGTGAATATTTATAATTTTCAAAAATCAGTGAGATTTTATTTTGTAACTGCAAACAAACATAATTAATGGGATTGAATTTGGCAACCATAATCAATGAGATTTGAATTCATAACTATAATTAATGCAATATCAACTTGAGAATTTTTTTTACGGTGGTACTACATATATCAATTAGTCCATGTTTGATTCACAAAACTAATAGTGAGGTATTAATAATTCTATCAAAATTATGGTGATATTCACTATCCAATTGGATTAATAGGATAATAATTCCACCCCTACCCCATTACTAATAATCCTACAAATTTGTTGGATTAATTATCCATTGGATTAATAATCTTAAACCAAAATGTTAAAACAAATATAGGATAATTGAGCACACGGATTAATAATCTCAATCTCATGTTCTAATCTATCCAATCAAACATGTCCTTAGTGTACTAACTAGTGTACCAATACTAGTTATGACATTATTATTGACCTAACTCATTAATCACGTTACAAATATCAAAAACCTCTTAAATTATACCACATCATCAATTGCTACATTAGTTAGTCACTAATTGATTTATATTACATTATTCTTTTTTTTTTTTATCATTTGCTATGATGTATAAGTTTCATATATGAGATTTTTAATCAAAACCCCCTCAAATGAACATAATTTTTTCAATATAAAAATTCATTAAATAATGTGTATGTTTTCTTTTTGAACAAATTAAATAATGTATATCATTCACACACTTTTGTAGACAAATTTATTTTGGCAAGCCAAACCTAACAGAGTTGGCTGATTCAAGATATCAACATCATTTGTATTTTCTCCCTAATAACCACAACAAAGGCACTTCAACAGAAAGATGCACTTCAACTGCCTAATTTTAAAACAACAATGCTAGCTACTATTTGCACTCACAAATACATTTGTATTTGAGTGTATAACCAATCAAAAATTAACACTTATCAAATTATATCATTATGAATTGAATTGTGAGAAATTTTAAGGGTCTCAAACATTTTCCATTTTAAAAGGAAAATTAAGAACCCTCCTTAGATTCTTTTAAAATTTCACAGTCAATCATCTTTATTATTTCAAATATCATTGACCTGCTTTATCAATTAACACTGTTAAATAAATGATAAAATTACTATATTAAATTTTTTTTTTTGGAACGATATATTAACTTTGTTCTCTAAAAAAATACTTTCAATTTTTTTTTTTCCTTTTTTTTTTCTTTCCCAAAGGTACTGCTTGAATCGGGAGATAAGAAGGGGAAAAAAATAAATAAATTACTAATATGTTCTAATAGTTAGACTTAATTTTTATCAAGTCCTATTAAAGATAAGTCAAAGTAAAATCGCTGCTAAAAATAAATTTTTGTGACAATTTTTAGCATGTCGCTAAAAATTGATAATTAGTGACTTTTTTGTCACGATTTTTATAAATTGTTTCCTAAAACTTACAATTAGTGACTTTTTTTGTGACAATTTTTTTAAACTGTCATTAAAACTTAACAAAATTTTTAAACTGTTGTTGAAAATTAACAATTAGTGACATTTTATAATAGTGTTTAATGAAAAATACCATTAATTATCATAGAACCTATTGAACCAAAAGTCCACCTATTAAAACTTACACGTAAGTCTCTCAAAAAATTATTATAATTTCTCACTTAGATGATAAATAAATGACATTATTTCTTCCCATTTTGTTCGTATAAATAATAAATATAAATAAAAAAATACACGTGTCATTTTATTTTATTTATTTATATTTAGAGGGATAATTTAGGTACTATAGAAAAAATTATGAAGAGCAATTTTAATTTCTTACCAAATCCAAATCTTGAGTTTTAAAAGTTTTTTTTTTTTTTTTTGTTTTTTTTTTCATTTTTCATCATTTGCTACTGTTTGTCATTGCTTTAATTGTTTAAACAAGTAATGAAAAATCTCTCTCTATGTACCAAATCTCAAATCCGACCGGCCATGATATAATTGCGAAAGCCTCCACTTTGGATTGCTTTAATATGTTACATACTTTTTTTTTTATTAACCAAAAATAAAAATACAATAAGGTCTCGTTTGTTAATTATATATTTTAATCAAAAAATTAAAAAGTCACTGTAAATTGTTACATCACTCTCTCTATTTTTTCATACATCTTTTTGTAAAAAGTTAAAAAATTACTAAAATAACATGTTTCTAAACGAGACCTAAAAAGAGATAAAAGACCTCTAATTGATTCGGATGGAGGAGAACTTGACTTTCTATTCTTCATAATTGAAGAATTCTAATAATGTTTTTCTTCCCTTCATTTATTAATAAATATTATTTATATACAACAAAATCACAGTTGACTAAGCTCGAGTCCCTGCCGCATGACCCCAACCACTAGGTTAATATGTAACGAATAATAAAATAAAATAAATAATATTGTTAATAAAATCACATACTTAACACAATCTTAATCCAATCCACGTAAATTAAAAACTATCCAATTCACTTTCTGCTTTCTCCAAGTTGAAAATCTTATGCAGAACATGATCAGCACTAGCATAAAGCAAGAATCTTCAGACAACAGCAAGGGCTGTGAGTTGTAGATATTGCATCTAGTCATACCCAACAAGAACAATCAATCACCAAGTAAGAACCATTTCTCTCTCTCTCTCTCTCTCTCCCCATCCTATAAGAACAGTCAAAGTAAACTCTTCCATCTCTCTCCTATAAGAACAGTCAAAGCATACTCCTCCACCGTCAACCATAAAGAGAAATGAGAAAACCACCACCACTAACCAACGATTGCCCCTTTCACAACCATCCCTGGCATGCCGCTGCCGCCACCAACAATTTCCCCTCCACCACTATCCCTAATACTGGGCAGCTAAACTAATCAAATTACTCGAACTTAACTTGGGTTCAGTTTCTTAAAAATTCGTTCATGATCCACTTGGTATGTCAACAAGTAAAGCTTGATTATGATTTTATGCTCGCAAAGTTTTCAAGCTGAATTACTCAAACTCAATTCGTATTCAGTTTGTTAAAAACTTGTTCAAAATCAACTTGGTATGTCAATAAATGTAGTTCTAAAATAATTTTAAACTCGTTAAGATTTTAAACAAATTTTGAACAACCTCTTATTTTGCTTGATAACTTTGGCGGTGTTTAGCAATTGAGGCCGGAGGCTATTTTAGCCTCATTAAAAAAAATTAAAAAAAAGCTCAAAAGCCTTTACTATTGCAGAGGGTTGGCACTGTTGGTGTTTTTTTCTATAATAATACATAAAAAATATATAAAATAAATTAAATAGAAATGACAAAATAATTTTTTATTAAAATGATGAAATATAGAATAAACAACAAAACTAAAAATACAGAAATGAATTAAATTACATTATTAATGGAACAAATTATTAATATAGATAACTAAAAATTAGAACTCATCTTTGTAAATTAAACATTGAAAAATTTAAGAACAAATGATAAGAAAAGAAGCAAACCGAAGTCTGCACTAGACAGTTTCTTTAAAACAGATTCACCACCTCCCGATGGATGTTGAAGGTACGTCGGCGTCTGTCTCTCAAAATACGATGGTTGAAACCAGATAATACAAAAACACCTTCTGAATAGCTTCGACGAACTTGACAATGGATGCGCTCTCTCTAATAAGAAATGCTTCTTAGACTTGTTGTAACTCTTTTGTTTCCATACAAAAGTTGAGTTGATAGATGCTTTTGGAGGAAAATTCTTCGGTGTGCATTGCACACCATATGCAAAATACTTCGCTTGAGTTTTCCTTTGAAAACTATATTTATATTGCCCCAACTCACACCCGCTTCCATAGGTTTAACGTCACAACTGGCTAGTAATCCTTGGATTACCAAAGGACTCTGAACAGAATAACATATAAATAGGGGCAGCAAAAGCAAATATATAAAGTACAACATCCATTGAGCCGTGTAGACATACATGGGACTAAATAACTTTTAAACTCATAACATATACGTAACGTCACATAGATACGGTAATTTTACGTCATCCCATGTGCAGACAACCAAAAAACTTGTTCAAAAACCAAAAGAAAACAAATTTAAATGCTCGTAAAGCAAGGCCACAAGGCTTGACTTGATCTAGAACCTTCTCGAGAGGCGCAAAGGGTGGCTGACAAAACAGAATCTTAGGCCATCAACTCTGGGCCTGGTCACGTGCCTGATCACCTACATACATAATATAAATAGTGAGTTTGAGCCCAGTGAATAATAACAAAATAAAGAGGTTTAATGAATACTGTCCATAATAGTTACAGAAAACAGAATTCAGTATTTATCAAAAGTGGGTTCATAATCATATTCAGAAATCATAGGTCATAACAGATATAGATTCAGAATCATATTCATAATCAGAATTTGCAGTTACACATACGTGGTACATTCATTAGCACTAACAGAAATAGTTGACCTATAAAGGAACGGCCATAAAGGCGTATAGTTGACCCATAAAGGGACGGCCGTAAAGACATACAATTGAATCACGTGTATAGAGACGGTACAGTTGACTCATGCAATGTACAGTTGACCCATAAATGGGACGTATACAGAAGGATCCATAACAGTTGGCTTATGAGATGTACAGTTGGCCCATAGTTGGGACGTAATAGAACAGATAACAGATGTCATCTAAAGCTAAGAATGCCACGAATACATTTCAGAAACATTAGACAACCATTCATTCATGTGGAAAAATAATATTTCAGAAACAGATCATCTTATATTATTCAGAGAATACTTATAATTGAACATAACCTTACAAAGTTATTACTCATAATTAACAGAGGACTCAAAGGCAAACAGACAGATTGGGCAAATCAAACGTCTTATGGCTCGTGACCTACACAGTTACAGAATGAACACGTACTGAATTACACACCCGGAAACATTAACTTAAATCTTTTCTTATCTTGGTGGGTTTTTACTTCTTATCCTCATTATGGTGCCTTAATCTTGGCCTAGGGATGTGTAGGATCCAATACGGATGCTAAAATGCACTTGAAAACACTTAACAAAAATTGCTAAAAATAGGAGTCCCGCTCAAGCCTAACTTCCTTCGCTCGAGTAGACATGCAAAATGCGAGTGGTCGCTTGAGCGCACATTCCTTCGCTCGAGCGGTCTCTAATCTTTGCAAAAGTGTTAGTTGCTTGATTTTTTCGCTCAATGCTCGCTCGACGCTCGTTTTAGCGTGAGACTCATTCCCTCGCTCGAGCGCAACTTTTGTTGCTCGAGTGGTTTTCAAAATACGCAAACTTCTGGGAGCATGCATTTTACACTTAAGCGAACTTCTGGTTGCTCTAGCGGAAATGTGAAAGGGATGGTGGTCGCTCGAGCGGAGAATCCATCGCTCGAATAAAAAGGTCGAATTATGGAATTTCCAGATTCATCTCCAAGCTCCCAAACGTAATTCAAACACTAGGGTGCCGTTTGGTAACACTTACGTTTTCAGTTTATATTTACAAAAATTTTAAAAACTAAAATAAAAACTTGTTTGATAAATTTTTTATTTATAAATCAATAGTCTCAGTTTATAAATTTGACAAAAAAATGTAAACTCAAAAAATGAGTTTACGTTTTGAGTTTTGAGCTTTTTTTTTTTTTTACCACCCAACACTAGCCACTACCCGCCACTATCACCCACCACCGTCTTCCGCCACCACCACCCATCCTCCACCACCACTTACCACCATCACTCACCACCCACCTGCCACCACCACCCACCACCCGCCACCACCACCTACCAGCCACCCACCACCCACTATCACCCACCAGCAACCTGCCATCCACATGCCACCACCGCCCACCCCTCGCCGCCGCCACCACCACCACCCACCACCCACCTGCCACCCACTCGCCACTATCACACACCTCTTACCACCACCACCACCACCACCCACCTGCTACTCACTCGCCACCACCTACCACCCGCCACTACCATCCACCGCTCGCCACCACCACCCGTCATCTATCCGCCACCACTACTCACTACCCACCGCCACCACATCCCCAACCCTCCACCATTACCCACCACCCACTCCCACCCCCACCACCCCCCATCACCCACCTGCCACCACCACCCACTACCCACTCGCTACCATCCACCATCTGCCACCGTCACCCACCCACCCGCCACCATTACCCGCCACCACCCACCACCACCCGCCACCCACTTGCCGCCACCACCCACTCGCTACCACCCGCCACTCGCCACCATCACTCACCCACCACTACTCGCTATCCGCCACCCACTTACTACCACCACCTGCCACCGTCACCCACCCACCACCACCATCTGCCACCCACCCGCCGCTACCACCCACTACCATCCGCCATCCGCCACCCACCTGCCACTACCACCAACCACCTACCACCTGTCGTCGCCACCACCACCACCACCACCCACTCGCTACCACCCACTACCCGCCACCATCACCCACCCACCCACCACCACCACCCGCCATCCACCATCCACCACTCACCACCCGCCACCACTACCACCCATTCGCTACCACCCACCACTCGCCACCGCCACCGTCGCCCATCCACCCACCACCACCCACTCGCTATCATTTTCCACCACCGTCTTCTACCACCACCACCCACCATCATTTTCCATCACTTTTTTCCGTCGCCACCACTCGTTTCCACCTACCACTCGCCACAATTTGCCATTTCTTACTCATTTTTATATTTTAAAAGTTTTTTAAACATTTTGTCTAAACCAAACGCGTTTGTAGTTTATGTTTTTCTAAAAATAAACAATAAATAAATAAAAACCAGTTTATAA
This sequence comes from Camellia lanceoleosa, assembly GCA_025200525.1. Taxonomy (NCBI): domain Eukaryota; kingdom Viridiplantae; phylum Streptophyta; class Magnoliopsida; order Ericales; family Theaceae; genus Camellia; species Camellia lanceoleosa. The sequence continues at coordinate 31,996,446 of CM045765.1, forward strand.
AATTTTTGTAAATATAAACTGAAAACGTAAACGTTACCAAACAGGCCCTAAAAAAACTCATCCTTTTGGGCCAAAAACTTGAGAAATCATATGTAAACTTGGAAAACATGGTGAATTCAAAATCAATTTCATAAAATAAAGATTTAAGAGCATGTGATGTATACAAAACCAACCCAATTCTTTGGAAACATAACATGACCATGACATGCATGATATGAATGAGATTCCAAGTTTCCAATTCAAGATCAAATAAGATGTTCTACTCAAAAACATGGTGAATTCTTAAACTAAAACCAAAATATGGACATGCATAGTATGAATTCTTAGGCAACATGCTCAAAATGCAATGTAATACACATGCATGTTTGTATGCTCCACTCTTCTACTTCATTAAGCTTAATTCTTGCTTTAATTCACTTAATTCTTTGAATACATGTGTTAAGTATTCTAAGTACACAACTAAAGGCTTGATTTCTTACCTTAGATTCTCAATTCCTTGAATTCTAGTGAGTTCTTGCTCAATTTCTTCAATTCTCCTTAATTCTCTAACAAGTTCAAATTCCTTTGTTTGAAGACTTCTCCCTAGTCTCTCTCTCTCTCTCTCTCTCTCTCTCTCTCTACATGTTTTGTTGCTCAAGATGATGGTAGGAATGAGTCTTCTCAACTATAAGTGGTCTATTTATGTGTTTGATTAGCTTAGGCTAATTAATTGTGACTGAAACAAAGTTGATTCAACTTAATAATTTATTTATCTTAATTTAAACGTTTTAAATCGAATTTCAATTGAACCTACCATAATGTTCTAAAAAATCCAAATAATACGTATACTAAGTCAATTTCTGAATCGGATGCCAATAAGGCCTTCATTTCACAAACCGAAACGGAAACATGAACAAATCTTTTTACAATAAACAGATATAAGCACAATAATGCAACTTACACATGCAATTTAATTCAGAATTTCTCTTAATTATTGATTAAGCTTATTTAATCACGAATTAACGTAAATTAAAGGTCGAGGTTGTTACACATATAGTGCATATATATATATATATATATAAACAAAAAAATCAAAAGAATGAAGAAAGAAGAATCTTCCTCAAGTTTCATTGGCTTATGTTTCTTACAAAACACATTTTGATACCAACCTCTTGGTAAAACTCTCCCTTGATAATTGACTTACAACAAGAGAGGTGGTGTTTTGCTTCTGTTAGCTTCACTTAGATCATTTCTAAGGGTAAATCAAAAATTTTATCAAATTTGTGTAAAATTTTAATGAAAAATTTAATTTGATAATGCTAAAATTAGAATTTTCATCATTTTTTTTACATCCCCAGTTATCCGAGAGAACGTCTGAACGGATGCCTTAGAGGTCGTCCGAACATGAACAAAAAAGCTATCAAAATTGCTCTTGGTAGACATTCGGATGGACATCCGAGAGGACATCCAGGTGGTAATCCGAGAGGATGTCCGACCAAACGGTAAATTTAAATTTGATGAAAGATGAGAGGCTTCTTTCATTTGATGAAAGCTTTGGTTTTGTCTCTAGTTGATATGACTTTGGTGAAAGGGTTGGAGCGCTTCATTTGGCGCGTTTCATTAAATTTCAAATTTGATGAAACATTTGATGCTAGATTGGAGATACTCTTACGTATGAATATTTGACACTTCAACGATGTCTAAGGTGGTATTTGGGATGTTTAGTTTTGGTTAAAATAACTAATAAAGACAAAAATATAAAATAGTCAATAAAATAGAATGTTGCATTTTGCACATCAATCAATCATTTTTTCTTTGATAACCATATATTTAATTATAAAAATAAAAAAAAAGGCACAAATAATTCCAAACACAACTATTTTCATTTTATAAAATAACCAAACAACCAAAAAAACCACTAAAATAGCTAACATCCCAGACGAGCACTTCATCCAAGTTATGGGTCGCTCTCACTGCGGTTCAAAATGCAAACCTCATCAATACAATCCCATACTAGTATAGGTGTGTTTAAACTTATATTTGACATGGTAGCTGGTTTTGATATCAAATGATACAAATTCTTTGTGTAAAACTCACTCTTAAAAATTAGTTTACAAGAGAGAAAATGCCCAAGAGACTTATATGTATATGACCAAGACCTATATTAACTGATGCGGAATCATAACACATCATATAATACATGGAGAAACTAGTTGAAAAACATAACCCAAGTTTCAAATATTAAAAATTTTGTAGTTTATTTATAACTAAATATCACACCATCAAGCAAAAATGATTTAGAAAAAGCTCACAAAAAGGAACTTTTATGATTATTTACTGTTAAAAATAGGTTGTTTAAAGTGACAAGAAGTTGTAACTACCATTTCGCTTTCGATAATAATTTTTTTATCAAAAAAGATAAAGGAGTATTTTTTTTTTCCTTGAAAATGAATTCTCTCACATCGGGCATTTGGTTGGAGAGGTATTGTTGAATTTAGTGGGTCCACGTCATGATCTATTTTAATTATCTAAATTATTTATTTAGTAGGGTCTTGAGGTGACCCACTGAGCCCAATAATATCTTTTAAATTTGTTTTTGATAACTGAATATTTAAATCAACTTACGTGTATCTCGATTAATTTTGAGACCTACATGAAGCATTCCTTCACTTGAATCAAGCAAATGTCGAGCAGAGCTTGCATGCATGATTCTAAGAAACGAATTACTCTTAATGAGAATTAAATTTGAAATATAAAAAGAATACATCTCTACATCCCAAGTTACACTCACTAAACCAAACCCTTCAAATTAATAACACCTCTCTAGTTAGATGCCCAATCAAAAACATTCAATCCCCTTCTCCTTTTTGTCAATAGATATGAGATGATTCACTAAATTACCATGGAAAATTCATCAATTAAACATTTATCTCTGTAAAGAAAGTTCAATTATATATTAATCATTGACCTCATACCAAACCCATTATCCCTCACCAAACTTTCTCAACAATTATAACATCAACGACAATAGGTATCTTATTTATCTAAATTATTATAAAACATATATATTATTTTGTCTATCAATTGTTTTATATTTTTATTTTAATCATATTCTTTATTTTAGTTCTTCATCTAAATATTATTAACTTTATAGAATGTCACATTAATAACAAAAATAGAGAAAAATAATTATAATGATTAAATACATTTTGGCTAACCTTAAAAGTTAGTTACATGTAACTAGTAAATGTGAGTTGAGCTAAATGCTTAATTATATACCTAGTGCATAAAAAAAAAATAAGTCATATTAGACATTTTAACTAATAATAATGGGTTGGAGATGCTCTAACAGTTATAGCATCATCTAATCTAAAAATAAGTCATCTTGGTTGTATTTTCATTGTGAATTGAATAGAAATTTAAAAAAAGAAGAAGAAAATATAGAAATAAATGTAGAAAAAAAATAGTTTATATTTCATTTAAATTTTCCTCACATTTTTCTTTTATTTTTCAATCTTTCCTTAAATTAATAATCCAAACACAATTTTAAGAAAAATAAAATTTGATATTAAAATTGAGGTACTAAAACAGTAGGGCAAATTACACTAGTGGTTCTTATATTTTATCTCTTGTGTCATTTTGGTCCCTATACTTTCAATTAACTAGATTTTGACCATTAATTTTAGATTTTGTGTCAATTTAGTCTAATTGATAATATCGTTAATGTATTTTAAGAAAAATTATCATTAAATTAGTTGAAGTTAACTTACTAAGTTTGCTAAGTTTATAATTTTACCTGTAAAAATATGATACGTGACACTTATGTATATATTTTTCAAAAAAAAAAATGTTAAAAGTTGTAACCAATTGAATTAAATTAAAACAAAATTATAAATTCAAAGTCAAAATTGAGCCAGTTGACTATAAGGAATAAAATTACCTAAAAACCAAAGTACAAGGACTACTGTCATAATTTACTCAAAATATTAATCATGTGTCACTATCTCTGAAAAGAAGGATTTATTACACTTTATATCTCTAAATTATCGCCAAATTAATATTCATATAGTTTTCTTGATAAGTCTGATAAATCAAATTCTAATACTAAATTTAAACATTAACAAAATAAAGTACTTTTTAAAGACAAAATACAAATTTAAGATTTTTTTGTAATAGGATCTTTTATTATTTTTTAGTAATGATTATGGGCATATATTTTATATTTGTAAACTTTTCAAAAGCTAAGTAAGTTTGAATTAAATATTTTAACGACTTATTAAATTCAATCGATAGTTTAAAAATTAAATAGATTTTGATTTATATAATAATGTAGAGACATAATAGATTCAATTAATCGTTTATAAATTAAATAGATAATTTGATAATAGTTTAAAAATCAAAAGTGAAATAAACCATAAAAAGAAATGGTACACAAGATTAGAGTCGAAAGGATAAAAATAAAAAGTATTTAGAAGGATAAAAAAATACCTACATGCTAAAAGATAAAAACAAACAAACAAACGAACGAAAAAAAAAAAAAAAAGAAAAAAAAAGCCATAGTGGATGTGTGCTATTTCTTTTCCTTGCGCATCTGAAGTAACTTTCAATGGTCTTATTTGGTGTAGTTATTAAAACAGATTATAGATTATGATTTTAATTAAAAATTGTTAATTTGTTTAGTATAGTTGTTGGATTATAAATTTAAGTTGTTGAGTAGTATTTGTTAAATAAGCTGTGAAGTAATTTTTTCAATTAATTTTTATTTTTTATTATTCACTATTTGTCTATATTTCTCATAAAAAATAATAATAATATTTTATAGTTCATTTAAGTCTTTTTCTATTTTTAAAAAAATAAAAAATAAAAAAATCTTAGAGTATAATTGTAAATTAACATGTCCATAGCAGAAGCTGATAATCAGATGTAAGAGGTGAGCAGCTTTTCAGAATCAACTTTTTTAACTTAAAAAAAGTTATTAGAATAAAAACCATTTGAAATAAATTTAACCAAATAATCTAAAATAATTTTTTAAAAACAAAAAATCATAAGTTGGCTAAAAAAAACTCCTCCAAACCACCCCAATGCAATGGGTACCAAAGTCCACTTTGAACAATCTTATCAATGTGATAGACTTCCTCCTAAAGTCCACATTTTAAAAAAGTTCTTTGTTTCTTCTACAAAAGGTAAGGGCATTATAGTCATTCCATCCCTTAATTCAAATCTTTCAATTTATTAACTACAATGTACATGCACATTGACGTAATACAACGGTAATCTCTCCAACTTATCTTAAATTAATCAAGCTTAATTTAACCTAAGCCCCGCCGGAAAACTCACCGGAATATCGCAGGAAAACTCATCGGAGTCTCGCCGGAGATATATCAATCTCTATCAGATTGTCTTCTTCGACGTGAAACTGTTTCCCATCTAGTTCAATCTCTATCAAGCCTTCTCTTTCCTCTTCGTCCTCCGGCGAGTCCCACTCTCCGATCGCCGGAAAATCGCCGGCCGACGAGCTATCAGAGTCGGTTTCTGGGTAATACAGAGACAGCGACGGGTATTTCTCTGTTTTAATGACGTCGCTTTGTTCTTCTTCTTCGCCTTCGTGCTCTTCGTGTATGATCTCCAACGGTGCTCCTCTCACGTTCCATTCGACGAACGAATCGGCGTGGAAGGCGTTCGAATCGGAATCCGGGCTCAAACCCGATTCGATTTTCGACTCTAAATTTGATTCCATCGATACCCATTTGCTATCTTCGTCTGTTGAATCGTGATGATGGGTTTGTTTTGGTTCGGTGGAATTGAATTCCATTTCGACCCTTTGTCGGATTGATCCTAATCTGAGAAGGGTGAGTAATAGAGTTGCAGTTGAGATCACTACTGGTGAGAAAACGATTCTCAGGAAATGGCCAGGGAAGTAGAGGAGGAGTAGAGTGTATAGAGTGACGATGGTTGAGAAGAGAGGGTCTGAGGAGAGAGAGGATAGATAGGAAAGTGTTTTCTCGAGAAAGTCCATTGATTCGGCCAAGAATTTGGTGGAAATGGAATTGATTCCCATGGCTTCTCATCCATAGGGAAGAGTACTAGAGATTCATGAAACAAACCGGAGATGAATTCAAAAGGGGAGGGATGAGAGAATAGTGTGCTCCATTTGAGCGAAACAATTGGAAATGAAATGGAAGATGGGTGAACTTTTTAGTTGTGTTTGATAAAGTTTTAGAATTATTGTTTGAAAATAAAGTTGTATTTTGAATTTGTTTTGGAATTATGATTTGAATGTAAAAAATTTATTTGGTTATAAGTTTTGAAAAGTGTTTTGAATTGAGTGATGTGATATATGATATTTGATTCAAAAATTTATAACTATAACCAAATAAAAAATCTAAAATTCTATTCAAAACTCATGAAAAAATTTTAAAAAATTTTCAAAATATTTTCTATTTAAATATTTAAAAAAAACGAACACTGTTCCGGTCAACTGGTCGGACGTCCAAAAGGACGTCCCGGAGGATGACCGGGTAGACGTATTTTGAAAAATGGATGTGGTAATAATTTTCTAAAATTGTAACCAAACAACACACTCAAACCAAGCGATAGAATTAAACTTCAAAAACTCTACCAAACGAAACTTTATTTTTTAGAAGCAAATAAATAAATGTCAAATGACCAAATAGCAAATAGATTGAAATTGAGCAGTAGAGCTGACTAATAATTGCCTTTTTGGTAACAATTCTGTTTTCAGTTTACATTTATAAAAATTTTAAAAACTGTTATAAAAACTTGTTTGATTATTTTTTTGGTTTATAAATGGTTGTCTCAGTTTATAAATTTGAGGAAAAAACGTAAACTCAAAAAATGAGTTTATGTTTTCAGTTTTCAAATTTTTTTTAATTAATTTTTTTTAAAATAATTTATTTTCAATTTTTTTTTTCAAATAATTTTTTTTTTCAATCAATCTTTTTTTTCAATTACTTTTTTTTCAAATATTTTTTTCCCAATTAATTTTTTTTTCAATTATTTTTTTAATTAATTTTTTTCAAATATTTTTTTTTCAAACAAATTTTTTTTTCAATTATTTTTTTGCAATTAATTTTTTTTTCAAATAATTTTTTTCCCAATTAAATTTTTTTCAATTATTTTTTTTAAATTATTTTTTTCCAATTAAATTTTTTTCAATTATAATGTGTGTAATCCCATTGTCATAAATAAAAATAAATAAATATAAATATTTTAGGTTTGAGCAAACATATTTTTTAGTTTATGTTTTTATATTTTTTTAAATATTTTGTTCAAACCAAACGCGTTTGTAATTTATGTTTTTCTAAAAATAAACAAAAATCAGTTTATAAAATTTTTGTAAACATAAACTAAAAACATAAACGTTACCAAACGCTACCTAAGTTATTTAAGTATAATTTTATAACTTAATGAATTTAAAATTTTGTTTAACTTCATTTCATAAGGAATTGATTTTGAAAGAACATTTAACGGGCTAAATATGAATCGAATTCCAGTAGTTTAATTTTTTTTATAATATATATTTAAATTTATCGAGTCAAATAGTATGTTATTTAAGTTTAATTTGAAAATTTAATGAGCCTAAAATTATATTCAAGTTTGACTTATTTACCTAACGAGTCAATCTCAAATGAACTTTTAATTAACCAGACATGAGTCAAGCTCTAACAGATTGGTTTGTTTAGCACCCCTATGAACAAATAGGGGTGAGCATGGTCTGAATTGGTTCGATTTGGAGTAAAATTAGGACCAATCTGTTATCTAAGATTTCATAAAAATTGAAACCAACCCAATCCATTTAAATCATGAAACCAATCCAAACCAAACCATTCAAACACAGTTCGGCTCGGTTTGAAATTGCAGATTCACATAATTTATTAAAAAAAATTTATATAATATTTTCATTTCAACATTAATCTGTCCATAATTTTTTAAAATATAAACATACATATTGTTTTACCATTAATTTAAATAAACATAATATCTAGTTCCATAACAACAATAGCAACAGCCATCACCAAATTCCAAAAAGAAACTAAAAGAATGATATGTATGAATTAGGGCTCTGGAATGTTATGAATTAGGGTTTTGGTTTTATATATAAGAGATAGGATAATATATATCACGGGTGTATGGTATGGATATAGTCTTATATATAAGAGGTATGATAAAATATTCCACAGTGTATGGTATGAATATAGTCTAAAGTGCATATGGTCCAAATCAATTCTAATCGCAAATTGTGAAATAAAATCCGAAACTAATCTGCGAGGAATGGTTTTTCAGTTTTTCAATCCAGAACCAGACCACGAATTCAAAAATTCAATTCAAACCTATCAGATTAGACTAAATCAGACCAAATTGTGAATTTTACGAATTCTTAACTTAGCTCTATGAACAAATATATCTATTTCTTATATTATCATCTATTCTACTTATCCATTCTATTTTATAATGTTAAGTACAGAATCGGTACAGTAATATTTTTTGTCACAAAATTTTTATTTCAACATTATCCTTTTGTAACTAACAATTGCACGGCTTCTTTTTGTAATTTTGAATTTAATCTGTGACTATCAATTTTAATGTACATTGAAATTTCAAGCACACCTACATGAATGTGTATAAGATCTAGTGTATATAAAGTAAAGACTTGAGTTAATGTTGGCACAAAAATGTCACAATTTTTACTTTTCGAAAATGTCCTTATGTAACTAGAAAAAAAAAAAAAAAATTATAATTGTTAAATTCAATCATATTACTGATCTATGCATACACTCTATTTGATGCCAATGATGTCACATTTTATCCTTTTTTTTTTGGGGTAAATCGCACTGACACACTTCGAGTGTTCTGTTTAACACACATTTTTTTATATTTAAAAAATTACATTATTTTTTTCTAAGATTTATAATCTTATTACAAATTATTTTTAAATTACTGATGTCATGTCTTAAAATTTGTTTGAATGATCATTTTGCCTTTTTTTTCCTATCATTTCTTTTTGCCTATCATCATGGTTATTTTTTACAACTTTTCATCATTAAATTCTACTTAAACATATTTTTATTAAGTGATGATATACAAATATAAATTTTATATAGAATTTTCAAGCACAATAATATAACTTAATGGTGACTTTTCATTTTAAAACAAAATACCCGTAAACATGATTGATATTTATAACAATATCACTATCACAATATTTTTATTATATTTTTATATATAAATATAATTTTTCATTTTTATTTCCACAATTATATCTAGATTAGATCAATTTAATTTAGATATATTTAAAAATTATAAAATTTGTACAGTTTTTTTTTTTTAAATCCATTGAATACAACAAAATAAGATAATGTATTAAATTTTTATATTTTTTATTTTTAAAAAAATACAAAATATTATACTTTTTAAGTATATCTAGATTAGGTGTATCTAAAAAATAAAAAAAAAATTGCATATAATATTAAAAAATTCAATAAAAGTAAAAATAAACACACGGAAAAAAAAAAAAAAAAAAAACCCTTAACTTTTTTGTGTGAGTTAAACCAAAGAAGATGATTTTTATAAAATTTGTACAAATTTTTTTTAAAAAAAATCCATTGAATACAACAAAATAAGATGATGTATTGAATTTTTATATTTTTTATTTTAAAAAATATATATAAAATATTATACTTCTTAAGTATATCTAGATTAGGCATATCTAAAAAATTAAAAAATTTGTTTAAAATATTAAAAAAATTCAATAAAAATAAATAAACATAAAAAATAAAAATAAAAAACTCAATTTTTTGTGTGAGTTAAATCAAAGAAAATGATTGTTATAAAATTTGTACAATTTTTTTTTTAAAAAAAAAATCCATTGAATAAGATAATGTATTGAATTTTTATATTTTTAAAATAATACAAATATTATACTTCTTAAATATATCTATATTAGATGTATCTAAAAAACAAAATAAAATTAATTAATTAAAATATTTAAAAAATCAATAAAAATAAAAATAAACACAAAAAATGAAAAATTTTAATTTTTTGTATGAGTTAAACCAAAGAAGATGATTGTTATAACAAAATAATTATTTTTCTTAAAATAACATGAATAAAATATCTGTATTATTTTATTATTTTATATATACAAAGGCTAAAGAGTAAATATGTCATTTTAATCTAATATGGGAAAAGTGTAATTTTTCAAATGTATGAGTGTATATGTATTAAACAAAAGAAAAATGACTTAGACCCCCAGAAAAATGACTTAGACCCCCAGCTGGGGGGTACTGGGGGTCTTCCCTGATTAGCCAGAAAACTTTTTTTTTTTTTTGTTCGGCCAACCACACGTTGCCACGTCACTGGGGGTCGTGCTGGGGGTCGTCCGTACTTGGGGTCTCTAGCATTGTTGTAAACAAAAACCTCAAGAGGTATCAGTATAATTTATCCTTTTCTTTTTTCTGTCTTTCAACAATCATATTTAATAATTGCTTGATGGGTTTTTTATTTATCAGATTGCTCCTTAATTATCAAATCATTCAAAAGTTTAATTACAAAATTACAAATGCATTGCATTTGCATCCACCGTTAGTGTGTATATGTTTGTACACACATAAATCACGAGAAAATATAAAATGTATGTGTTTGATTTGAGTTTTTTAGATTAAATTTTTTAACAATTGAGTTTTTTTATTTTTGCGTTTTTTTTTTTGTTTTTAATGAATATTTTTAAAATTTTAAGTATTTTTAAAAAAATTTAGATGCACCTTACTTGGATATATTTAAAAAGTTAAAAATTTATGAAAAAATATTTTAAAAAATTAATAAATACATAAAAATATGAAAAATATACTAAATTCTCATATATTTTTTTTTGTATTTTTGGTATTTAGTGAATTTTCAAAAGATTTTTTTCACAAAAATTATACTTTTTATGTGTATTTATGTTAGGTGTGTATAAAAATTAAAAAAAAATTACTTAAAATATTAAAAAAATTCAATAAAAACAAAAAACAAAAAAAAAGGAAAACAAGAAAATAAGCAAAATGAATAATTTCTTAAGCGAATGTAAAAGTAAGATAGTAGTGTAAAGAAAAATAATATATAATTAAAAAAATATCGAATTTACATACAAATAATGTAATTGTATTTAAACTTGTGATTTTAAGTTTATTAAAACACATTTAAGTACATATATACTTACCACCTCTACATCATTTTAGTGATAAATTATGTAAAAAAATAATGTGTGAATAATATTTTTCATAAAGAAAGGGGGTGGACGCATTTAGAAACTCCCCTCACTTGCCTAGCACGACTTCCCAATCATATTCACGACGGCATAGTTAAAATTGTGTATTTAACATGCGATAATTGACAAAATGTACTGCAAGGGCAAAATAAAAATCACTCCATTCAGCTTGCTGCATGAAATTAACTACTAGGGGTCATAAAAGTAGGATATAATTATATTTATTACACGTTTGTAAATTTAAAGAGTGAATGAATATTTCAATAATATAACTAAATTATATGTTTAAATAGATATTAAAAAAAATTTATGTTAACCATTCTCTATGTTAACCACCCTCTACAATTAACACAAGTAACATCTTACACTAACTTTTTTCGATACATCGGAAAGAAGTAACATATTACACTAACAAACCCTTAAAACAAACATTCAAAGAGGAAAATGCAAAGGGTTTTGCTAACTACTTTTTATCAGTTAACATATGACACTATCAATTAATTTAACATACTCATTAAAAATACCCTAATATAAACTTCTTTAGTTTCAACCTAATTTTAGAGAGAAGCATTGTTTATAGGCAAAACTTATCCATAATTCTTAGAAAATTACATCATTGTATGCTTAATCAATAGTATTTTGTTTACTTAAATTATTCTCTCTTTTTTAGGCAATGTAAATATATAGTGGGTGTTTGGAAAGTGACTATTTTAGAGGCTTTTTGACTATTTTAGTAGGCTATTTTAGTTTTTGTATTTGGAAAGATAGGATGAATTTTTATTGTGTTTGAGAAAATATGATAGATTTTTATTTGAATTGTTGTATTGAAAAATATGTTTGAAATGATATTTGAAATTGAAATGACAAATTTACTCCTAAGCTCACTTTTTTCAAAATTAGTCTACAAGGGCAAAATTGTCATTTTTGCCTATGGAAGTAGGCTGGCAAAACACTGTGCCTACACTGTCATTGATAGTATAGGCTGCCGACTGCTTTATTTATTTTTTTAAAATCAATGGGTGCCTAGCTACTGTTGAAGCTAAAAGCTTTTTTGACACTTTGAGACTAAAATAGCCTGTAGTCCCACTTCCCAAACACCGTCATAGTTTCTTATTATTGATTGGACACATTATCAATCTAGACTTATGAAAAGACTCATAATTATTAATTTGTTAGGTATCAAATCATTTAATTTGTTAAATTTTTAGGTAGATATGTAGTACATTGGCCAGGATCCCTTTCATCTCATTAGTAGGTATGTGATTGCACTCTTTGCATTTGTGTAATGATTCAATAGGACCTTGAAGCAGATAAATTTAATCAGAAAGATTATGTATTTTTAAAATATTCAAAATTTAAATATATGATATAACATTAAATTTACTATTGTATGAACCATACCTAAACAAATGTGACTCACACATTTCAAATTTTCAATATTTTTCTAGACATTATTGAATTGTAAAATTTCAGTGCAACTGTTGCACTGGTTCCACCATCACTGCTAGAATTATTTTTCTTTTTTTTTTTTTTGACCGGGAACCTCAAGGTCGAGTCCATTTATGACCTAATCCTACAAGTCAATTCAGGAAAGATGTTGAGGAACTCACCTCTCTCCCTAATTTCAGTCAAGGACTATAAAGAGATTGGTATAGGTTTCAAACCCAAGACCTTTGATTACGCAAATCATTACCTTACCAACTCATCCAACCCTTAGGGTTTTTTCCCTCCTTTTCAAAATGCACTTTTGCAAAAATCCTTTTTGGCCAGCTTTCTTTCCTTTCATTTCTTCCCAAGTTTTCGTCTTTCTTTTTGTTGTTGTTGTTGTTGTTGTTGTTGTTGTTTTTTTTTTTTTTTTTTGTCCTTTAGAAAAGTTAGAAACATATAAATGTACGTATTACACTAATGGTCCCTATAATTTAGATTTTGTATCATTTTAATCTTTAATTTTTCAATTGTGACACATTTGATCATGAATTTTGAATCTTGTTTCAAATAAGGACAATTGAAGATATCATTGCTCAATTTTAAGAGTAAAATCATCAATTTGATAAAATATAAACTAATTTGAATAAAATAAATATCAAAAAAAATATCTTTGAATTTTTAAAATTATTTCTACCCACTAAACATAAAATTATGTAAAATTTTTAGACATTTATTTATTTTATCAAATTAATTTTTATTATGTGTTTGGATAATAATCATGTAATGGGTGGTTATTTTCATTTTCATTAAATTAGTTTCTATTTTTCCAAAAATCATATATGACGACAACTTTGATATCATTATTAAACTAATCCATTAAATAAAAAAATCCAAAACTAAAAATATTTCATATATTAAATATATCGATTACACATTTAAAACTTGACAACCACCCATTACATGATTATCGTCTAAACACATAATAAAAACTAATTTGGTAAAAAAAATTATTATCACAGGTAGGCAACCCAAAAGGGGGTGAATTGGGTAATAAAAATAATGAGCAAAAAATTAATTGCAATAAATTCAACAAGCAATCAATAATATTGAAAATAAATGAGAAGGGAAGAAGAGCTCAAACACAAATATTTATGGTGGTTCGGCTCACCGGCTTACGTCCACTCCTCAAGGTACCTCGAGAATTCCTTCACTATGAACTAAATCAATACACCACCAAGCTTCACTGAGCTTGTAGATTTTTACACAGGGCTTACTTTATCCGTTAAGTACCTCTCAACTAAATGCTTACAGAACTTACTTTATCCGTTGAGGACCTCTCAACTAAATACCTCACTTTACAAGGTTTTTCACTCAGAAAAAGATGAATAAGAACAAGAGGTACAACTATCCTCTTTTACAAGGTTTCTCTCTCAAAAGATAGATATGAAAGTGTAAGAGCAGAGAGGGTTTTGAGATACACTAAATATGAAAGTGAAAGTACAATAGAATATCAAAGATTAAGAATGATACTTGAATGCTTAGAATATTGCCGTGGTGTTCTCTAATTCTTTAGATTTGGAGAAGTTCTCCCTTTATAGCCTTTAATGTTCTGTCTATTGGAGAAGAAGCACAAGTGGGTCTTCTAACTCATGGAGTTGGGTATAGGAGAAGACTTCTAACTGTTGGAGCAGAGCATGGGTGTGTACAGACTATCATCTAGCTATTGGAGGTGGAGCCTCCTTAAAAGATGTAATGCCCATGCTTGAGATTCAAATCTTGGTGGATGGAGATAATTTTGTCTCCATGCTTTTTGCTTTTCCATGTTTTGGGAATAGTGTGGGTAAAAAATTTTTCCTCCACTAAATCAAAAATTGTTGTCCCAAAATCCCTTTTGATTTGAATAAGATTTGTCTCTTGACACTACAACAAAAAATAGTTTTGGCAACACAACAAAATTCGTCGTGCTGACCCGTAGAGCTTCGTCGGTAGCCCGTTGCCAAAAGTGTGTCGGGAAAAGTTTTTACCGACGAAAAATTCATTGCATCGCCAAAAGTATGTCTTTAGCAACAAACATCTTTGTAGGCAAAAGCCATCGTTGCTAATTTACCATTGCGTTGGCAAAAGTGGTTCAAATAAGGTGATTATGTGTCACTTTTGCCGACTCAAATTTGCACCGGTAAAAATGATACTTTTGGCGACAACTTGATTGCGTCAGCAAAACATCTAATTGTTTTATAAAAAAAAATTAATTTGGTATTTGGGATAGCAAAAATTGCCATCACAAATAACAAATTACTTTCCAATAAAAAATTATTAAATAATATCCACACTTTAATTCATTGACATCCAAATATATATAAATAAATTCTATTTATGATAACAACAATAGCCCACGTGTTCTTATAATCCAAAATTTAAGTTTATGTACAACAATACCTAAAGTTAAACCAAGTACAAACTAAATAAAATCAAGTCAATCCCAATTGGAACGATGTGTTTAATGCCAACTATAGCATCACCAATGACAATATGCAAATGCATGTGAACAAGCCTCTTCTCATTTCCAATTAGCACTCGAGCAAGATCATAATCTTCATCTTCAACAACCTACATTCAAGAAAGAAAAAGAATTTTTTTTTATTATTTATATTGTCATAAATGAAAATTTAAACTTGCAAATTTAGAGGATTGAGATTTAAGGGAAATGCATGAAGAAATATCGATAGAATTGAGTTAAAGCATTGACAAAAAAGAAAAATATCCCAAGCGGCAACAGTTACACAGGGGGAAAAAGAATTTCAAATAATTTCTTAGCATAACAAGAGAAAAATAAACAATAAATTAGATGTACCTGGCACAATAGTTCACCACTAAACGTTGCTAAATCAATCTACAAAATAAAAGTTCAATTATTTTGATAAGTAAAAATAAGATAATTCAAATCAAATAACATAAAAAGAAACCCGTTTGTGACATCTGAGATGAATTCACAGTAATGATCAAATGCCAAGAGTTAGAACCAAAATCACAATCTCTCAAAACCTGTCAAATAGTCAATTGCCTTGGTTTGTTACATGTTCTAAAAGAAAATGAAAAATTATGTATTTTCAGACAACCAAACTGATTATATTATTTAGGGTTAATCAAGTATTAACTTAAATGCATCTTCATCAGGACAATCATCTTCAACATAAATTGGGAGCACATCATCAGAATTACTTAAGCCTACATCAATTTAATTCGTCATTCGATTGTTACAGGAAAACAAAATTAATTTTCATAACCAACAAAGCGAAAACTATTTAATAGCAAAGGCCAAAAATTTACTCACCTAGGGAATCAAGTAAGAACTCGACAGCTTTACCCTTATATTAATCAAGCACAGGCTAGACCTCTAAAACTTGAAACATAGAAAAAAGGGTAAAAATTAGCGAGATTGGGAAAACAAAATGAGCCAAGAGCAATAAACTTTTAAATTGGATCAATCTGCGAACCTTCTGCCCATGTGTCAATCGTAAACGAGGAGAGTCCTTTGGTGTTTCCTGGACATATTGTGCAATTGTTTTCTAATACTGACAAAATTCAAGAAACCACATAAATAAAAGATCTAAAGTTTGTGAAACAAAAATGCCACTGAAATAGCTAATTCAGCTTATCGTGCTTAGAACAACCCCTACATTCTCATCCACATTACGATAATTTACAGAGACACAAAACTTATTGTTCTCCACTTTTGCTTCTTCAATTGACTTAGTAGTCTCAACAAGGGACCTATAAATCTGATCAAGCAAGGGAAAATTAGAATGTTTTTATATTATAAAAAGAAAATAAAACTTACAAAGTCAACACAAAATGTCATAGACTAGTACTAAAAAAAACATATTGGCCCACCTTATCGATCATAGGTAAGAATTCACTAGCAGGTTGGAACAAGTTCACTTCCTTACTCACAAGAAACAAAATCATGAAATTGATTGGGGCCTTCACCTCATACTTTTACAAGCTTTGGCTTGCATCATATTGCACCAGAGTAGTGTAGCTACTAGTCTCACGGGGCCACTGTGGTGCAATATGACCAAGTAACCAATCATCTTACTCTATTTTCTCTTATCTCATCCATAGCATGTTTTTTCTTAAAAATCTACCAGGAAATTTCATGCAAGTTATTTCAGAAATAACAAATGCATCAAATTAGAGTTCTACCAACTATGATAGGTTATATGAAACAAAATTTCTCTTTAACAAATCCTAATAGTTTTTAAGTAAAGGTTCAAAGTTCCAAGCAATCACGACGTTTAAGTGTCACGACCCAACCCCAGGAACTTAGGGTTGGAATCGCAACTTACTAACTTCTTCTATTGTAGAAAATTTAATTGCACAAGCGGAAATAAAAATAATTATACAGGAAATTACTCCATTTTACTATTTAAATAAGAGAAAATACATTTATAAGGCTTTTATTATTTTATTATTCAGTGATCGGCCCCAAGTAGAACAAAAGAGAGCAAAAATATTTTTTAAAAAAAAAAAGAAAAGAAAGACAAAATAGTGGTTCAATATCAATCTATGTGCGGGTTCCATTTCGTGAGGTTATGGGTTTCCCCTACATCTCGTCACCTGCAAGGGTAACAGCTATAAGCACACAGCAGAGTGAGAAATATTATGCCAAGAGTATAGGGAATACAAAATAACCATGGATAGTTAGTTAAGCCAAAATATTTACATAACTCAATTTGGTAAATAAATCATTTAAGTGGCAAAAACTGAAATACAGAAATTATGTAAATAAATAACCATAGCCACGGTACAGAATAGAACAGAACAAAGGTCACAGAAGTGACAATCAGAACAGAGGTCAATGGATTCATGACAAACAGAGGACCACAAAGTGGCCAAATAGAGGCCAATGGTTATTTAAATTCCCCAAGATGTGGGACTCCCATGGTGGTACTTACAAAATATAATTATTTATAAGGTCATAGTCAAATATTCTTTAAAATTTAAACAAACATATCCATGGATTTCACTTAAACAAATAGAGTTTAGAAATTAATCCATGTAACTGAAATATTCATAAAACATAACTTGAATTAATATAACTTATAAAATATAACTTGTATAAAATAAATTGTGGTAAGTCAAGACATACGTAAAACATATTATGGTAACTCAAGGTATAATATAACTCACCTTAATATTAACCCTTAGCCTTACTCCACTATCACAACCTTCCTACTATAAGTTTCTTACTTTCGGTACTTATGTGCCTCTCTCTTTTCTTTTCTTTTCCTTTCTTTGTTTTCTCCTTCCACAGATTTGAGCAACTTCTCCCTATTTATAGAGAGGTAGAACCATTATCCGGCCAACACGTGGCCAATCTTGAATCTTTCCACAGATTTGTTTCAATCTCACCTGGATATGCTCATTACTAACATAGATTTATAGTTATCTTAATAAATGTTTATGGTAATTACATTTTTGCCCAATAAACATATAAATAAATTAATCCCTAATTAAATTATACTTTATCGTATACCACTAGAAAATTAATTATTTATTTTACTACCACACCCACTATTATTATTATTATTATTGTTATCAATATTATTATTTATTTACTCTTACTTTTATATTTATTTATTTACTATCTTTAATTCTAATTTGACCCAACTAGTATTATAATTTCATATTTCTGTTAATTTGGTCCCAAATAATAATTCCTAATTAATCTCATATTTGATAATCCAATGCCAAATTAGATTTTGTGTTTATTATTTATTTAATAATATATTATCCAAATTAGATTCTGTATTTATTATTATTTATAATATATTATCACATACACTCACAATTATATATAACTATAAGTATTTATGTGATATTTAATTAACGTTCAGGGTGTCACATTTCTCCCATTCTAAATAGAAATTTGTCCCCAAACTTGACGTACCTTAATTTTCGAAGAGATGTGGATACTTGGCTCGCATTTGACTTTCCGTTTCCCACATAACTTCTTCGATACAATGATTTCGCCATAAGACCTTTACCAACGGTATGGTCTTGTTTCGGAGAACTTGATCACGACGATCGAGAATCTGCACTGGTTGCTCTTCATAAGAGAGATCCTCTTGAACTTCTAGATCCTCGTAATCAACAACGTGCTCTAGTTCTTGAAGGTACCGCCGAAACATTGAAACGTGAAACACATTGTGGACATTGGATAATTCAAGTGGTAGTACATAGCGATAGGCTACAGGACCAATCCTTTCCAGTATCTCGAATGGCCCGATGTAACGTGGGTTTAGCTTTTCTCGCTTTCCAAATCGGATCACTCCTTTTGTTGGTGAGATCTTGAGGAATACATGATCTCCTATTGAAATTCCAAGTCCCGTCTCTGAGTATCTGCATAACTTTTTTAACAGCTCTAAGTAGTGCGAATTTGTTGTTGGATAAGTTGAATTTTCTCACTTATGACTTGCACGATTTCGGGGCCTAACAATTTCCTGTCCCTGACTTCCGTCCAACATAGAGGTGATCAACATCTCCTTCCATACAGAACTGTGTACGGTGCCATTCCAATGCTTGCCTGATAACTATTGTTGTAGGTGAATTCCACTAGAGGTAGGTGCTCATCCCAGTTACCTTTGAGGTCTAACACGCATACACGTAACATGTCTTCCAACGTCTGGATTGTTCTTTCGGATTGTCCATCAGTTTGTGGGTGATAAGCAGTGCTAAACTTCAATGTGGTTCCCAAAGCTTCTTGCAATTTGTTCCAGAAGTGAGACACGAAGCGGGGTCTCGGTCAGACACGATCGAAACTGGAATACCATGCAAACGAATAATTTCCTTGATATATAGAGTGGCAAACTTATTAAGGGAGTACATGATTTTGATTGGTAAAAAATGCGCTAACTTTGTCAATCGGTCTACTATAACCCATATTGCATCATTCTTCGAAAATGACTGTGGTAGCCTGACCACGAAGTGCATAGTAATGTGTTCCCATTTCCATTCAGAAATAGGGAGTTGTTGCAGTAGTCCTGCAGGTCTCTAATGTTCTGCTTTAGCACGTTGACAATGCAAACATTTGGAAACATGGCTTGCTATGTCTCTTTTTATTCCGGTCCACCAGTGGTGTTCTTTCAGATCATGGTACATCTTTGTGTTGCCAGGGTGGGCTGCAAATCTCGAGTTATGAGCTTCCTTCAGTATCTTCTTCTTAAGTTCCGAGATATCGGGTATGCAAATTCGATTTTGAAATTTCAGTATCCCATTGCTTATAGTGAAATCAGGATCAGCCATATTCCTTTGTTCCTCGTACTTTTTCTTCAAAAGTTTATTTTGCCATTGGCGCGCTTTAATTTCCTCAATCAATGTAGGTTCTACGGTTATGTTGACAAGTAGTCCATTGATCTTATGGGAAACGAGAGTACATGCCAAACTTCTAGTCGTCTTTCGGCTCAATGCGTTTTCCACCACGTTAGCTTTGCCTGGATGGTGATGGATCTCTATATCATAAATTCTAGCCGCCGCCGTTGCCTCATATTCAGTTCCTTCTGTGTGAACAGATATTTAAGACTCTTGTGATCAGTGTAAATCTCGCAAGTTGCATCGTAAAGATAATGACGCTAGATTTTGAGAGCAAAGATCACTGCAGCCAATTCCAAATCATGAGTCGGATAGCTCTTCTCGTGAGTCATTAATTGTCGTGACGCATAAGTAATGACTTTTTTGTTTTGCATGAGAACGCAACCCAAACCATTGTATGAGGTATCTCTATAAATTATGAATCTATCTGCTCCTATAGAGAGTGCTAGTATAGGAGCTGACACAAGTCGACTTTTTAATTCTTGAAAGTAATGCTCCTGTTTATCAGTCCATTCGAAGGGTGTATTCTTCTGAGTTAGCTAGGTCAAGGGTGATGCTAACTTTGAGAAATCTTGCACGAAACGTCAATAATAGCCAGCCAGACCCAAGAAACTTTGGATTTCTGACACATTAGTAAGTCGTGGCCAGTCCACGATTGTTGTAACTTTTGGGGGGTCAACCAAGATGTCATCTTTGTTAATGACGTGACCGAGGAAGTGTATACTAGTGATCTAGAATTCGTATTTCTTCAACTTGGCATAAAGTTTGTGATCACGTAGTGTTTGTAGAACCGTTCACAAGTGTTGCTCATGGGCCTCTGGTGACTTGGAGTATATGAGGATGTCGTTAGTGAAGACGATGATGAACTCGTCAAGATAGGGTTTGAACACTCGGTTCATGAGATCCATGAAGGCTGTTGGGGCATTTGTGACGCCAAAAGGTATGACAAGAAACTCGTAGTACCTGTGACGGGTTCTGAATACAGCCTTTTCGATGCTTTCCATTTTGACTTTTAGCTGATGGTAGCCAGAACGCAAGTCGATTTTGGAGAATACTTGGGCGCCTTGAAGTTGATCGAATAAGTCATCGATTCATGGCAGAGGGTACTGATTCTTAATGGTGACCTTGTTCAACTTCCGGTAATCGATGCATAGTCTCATTGTGCCATCCTTTTTCTTCACGAATAATACTGGAGTTCCCCAGATTGAGGTACTAGGTCGAATGAAACCTTTGTCCAGTAGTATCTGGAGTGAATCTTTAGCTCTTTCAATTCTGTCATCGACATGCGATAAGGAGCTTTTGATATTAGTTGTGTGCCAGGTTGGGTTTCAATGGTGAATTCAATTTCCCGATCAATCGGAATACCGGGTAGATCTTCAAGAAAAACATTTGGAAATTCTCGAACCATGAGGATTGCATTAACGGTGGGGGCCTCTTTTTGTGTATCGATTACATAACAAATATAACTACCACAACCCTTTCTTAGAAATCGTTGGGCTGTCATAGAGGATATAATACATGGAGGGTTAGAAACTCCAGTCCCATCAAAGACAAGTTCGGGTTGGTTTGGTAATCTGAGGAAGACCTTTTTGGCTTTAAAATCAATAGAGGCGTGGTTGGCAGCCAGCCAATCCATACCTATGATCACATCAAAGTTTCCAATACGGAGGGGAATCAAGTCTACATATAAGGCTTTGCCTTTTACGAATATAGCACAAGATCTATATACATCTGTACTACAAGCAGACTTACTAGAAGGAAAAGACACAGACAATATATATTCTAATGGTTCAGGTGTTGATGCCTACTTGGCAATAAAGTGTGGTGCAACAAAAGAATGAGTTGACCCAGAGTCAATAAGGACATAAGCTAAATGACCACAGATAGAAAGTGTACCTGACACAACGTTTTCGGTAACTTCTGGTTTTCCAGGTACCAAGGCGAAAGCCCATCCTTTGCATTTTTTATCCTTCCTCTCTCCTCCAAGTCCTGCGGGTTTCTTTACTAGGCCAAAGGGGCTGGCTGTAGGTTTAGTCAGCTTTGAACAATCCCTTAGCAAGTGACCAACTTGACCACATTTAAAACATGCTCCCGTATCTCGATGGCATTGTCCCCAATGAGCCTTCTCATAAGTGGGACAAATTGAAACAGTGCCACTTCGGGGGTTGGTAGGAGCTTGATGGCCTGAACAAGTTGTGCCCATATTTAACCTTTTGGGAGGCGCAACACCGAGTCTTCTGTTGTCTCTTTCCCAGAATCGCTTCTTGTGGCTTGGTTTCCCGGAACGCAAGGCTTTAATCCTTTTTTCTACAATGTACGCCCGGTTTACCACTTCTGCATAGGTTGGTAGTTTCAAGACCTCGAGCCTGTCTTTAATTTCAGCATCCAATCCTGCTTCGAATTTTTTTGCTTTTCGAGTTTCGGTGGGGATGACGTATGCTGTAAACCGAGCGAGTTAAGTGAACTTGCTCTCGTATTCGGCCACCGTCATGGTTCCTTACTTTAGATGTATGAATTCGGATGCCTTCTTTTCCTACAATGAATTTGGGAAGTATTTTTCGTAGAATACTTCCAAGAATCTTGCCCAAGTCGTAATTTCTTCTTTGGCCAGAATGAGAAGCCACCATTCCTGTGCATTGTCTTTGAAAGTGAAAGTGAAAGTAACGAAAGTTATCTTTTGTCTTTCAGTGTAGGGTAGGGCGCGAAAAATCTTTTCCATGTCTTTCATCCAAGTGTCTGCTACCATTGGGTATGGGCCGCTAATAAATGTGGTGGGTTTCAGATCCTAGAATTATTTTATGGTAACCGGCTCTTCTTACTATTCTGGCATCCCGTTGTTGATGTTAGTCTGCAAGGCTTGCAAAAAGCTAGTAACTGCTCTTTCCATTATTCTTTCCATCGATTCAGTGCCACTGACTGATGACTCACTTTCGTTACCATGATTGGCCATTCTACAAAGTAATAAACGAGACATTATATTCACAACGCAGTATACATGTAAGCATATGTAGCGCAAACTATATTTATATAAAATGCCAACTTTACTATTTTTACAATTAATATTACATCAGTCAGAATATGTTAGTGTCTCATCCCTCTGGTAAACAAAACAAAAAAACCAACAAAAAGGGATCAGAACACATCATGGTCAGCATACGAAAAGGTTTTCTTCTACCAAATCTAGAGTGGTGGGTCAAATGGGCCGAAAAACCTTAGTCTGTTCCCGACTGGAAGGCCTCTTTTGTACTGTGCAATGGCGAGATTGGTGGGACAGTCCCCGATCTGGTTGAAGGTCTCCCAGTAGCGACTGTTATAGGATCTTAGGGTCTCCTTGTCACCCATGTCGATGGAGAGTAGCTGGTCGATCTCCACCGGGGTTTTAGTGTTTGTTCGAAACCTTGTCACGAACGCCTCCGCTAATTGTGCCCAAGTGGCTATGTTGCCCTCTGGAAGTTTCTCAAACCAAGTCAAGCCTAGGTTGCCAAGGCTTGAGGGGAAGAGGATGCACATCAAGGCCTCGTTCCGTCGGTATACAGCCATGACCTGGCGAAAGTGGCTCAAGTGTGAGTAGGGGTCCATCTTTCCCTCATATGTAGTGAATTTGGGCTGTAGGAAGCCTGATGGTAGAAGCGCGTTCTCTATCGCCGGAACGAATGGTGAGGTCTGTAGTCTCACCAATGCTTTGTTCGTTGGTTCGTAGGCAGGGCGCGGTATTGGCATTCCTACCTCGACACTTCCGTGCGTCCGAGGAGCCAACCGCTGTAAGGCAGAAACTCTATGCGGATCACGTGCCCTAGCGTCCTCCTTCCTTCGTGCCTTCTCTTCTAGCACGGATCGTAGGTCGGACGATCTGGGCAACTCTGTCTGCCTAGACCTTGTCTGGTACGTATGCGAGGGCCAATATGTGCTTCCTTCAGTATACGACCTTTCAGATCTCATCCTCTCAGACCTGGAGTGACAAGTTCTGAAAGATCTGGATTGCATGTCGCCCGTCCTGAGGCTCTTGTTCTCTGCTTGAGAGGGTGTAGTATTCCTACTACGACTTTCCGAATGGCGAGGGGGCATCTTGTTTGTGCGCCCGTCTCCTGTCGCCACTTGCTTTGCCTTCACCTGGCGCTTTAGAGTTTCCATGTCCGCCGCCATTCAGCGTATCAACTCATCCTGCTCCTTGACGAGATCTTCCAGAGCCTGGGGATCAATCCTCTGCCTTTGTTTGTCTGGACTATGTAAACGGGAGTGATGAGGGCTGTTAGTACGCCTTCTTCCTCTTGTATCCCTCCTGGGATTCTGCCTTTGTGGCTCCAAATCCCCCATGGGAGGGACAAGAGGTAGACCCTCGCTACCGCACCTCCTCCGTGTTTGTCCGTCAATGGCGGATTGTGGCAAATCTTCGTTGTGTGCCATTGATTCTAAAGAATAAAAGCTTGATCAAGAGGTTTTGTTTTTGTCTGAATTCCCACAGACGACGCCAATTGTACGGGAAAGAAATAAACCTTCTCGTATAATCCTGTTGATCAAGTCTGCGTTTCTCCTTACGTTGTCGTTTCATCACCTGAAAATACAAACGTGAGCTAGCCGACGGGTGTGTGCCGGAAACCTCTCCGATGCCTAAGTTAGTAAGCTTGACAAATAGACAAAAGCTCTGTGTATTCAGAAAACAAAGTTGTGTTTTCTCCCCATAGGTGATGTTTGTGAGCTTTTATAAGTTTCGAGTGGCACAATCCTAGTAGGACTTTTACTTCTCCATGTAGAGTCCTCCTAGGATTCATACTCTTGGAGGATAATGCTTATCTTCCAACACCCCCCTCACTGCTTAAACTAAGTGAGATGGTTTTCCCATGGCCGAACTACCACAAGACCGAAATAACATTGCCATGTTGGACTAACTAGCGTGACCGATCTAACGGTTACCTCGGCTCTTCCTTTCCTTTCTCCTACATCGGCCTCACATGCAAAGGCCGAGCTATACATAGAAGAATTAAGCCAAGCTAACCTTTACTCAGGTCTTAGAGCAGGCCCAACATACCTCGGTTCCGAACAGCATGACCGAGCTATCCATGGCCATGGCGACCGAACTAAGTCCACTCACTTAATCCGGCAGCGAACCTCTTACTTTGGACCGGACTACCACTTGTCCGCAGCCCATCTTCTAAGCCTCTTTAATACGGCCCATAGAATGGCCCACAATCCTAGCTCAGCCTAATTTATATATAAATTACCCTCTCACTTACAAACATAATTATTTATAAGGTCATAGTCAAATATTCTTTAAAATTTAAACAAACATATCCATGGGTTTCACTTAAACAAATAGAGTTCAGAAATTAATCCATGTAACTGAAATATTCTTAAAACATAACTTGAATTAGTATAACTTATAAAATGTAACTTGTATAAAATAAATTGTGGTACATCAAGCCATACATAAAATATATTATGGTAACTCAAGGTATAATATAACTCACCTTAATATTAACCCTTAGCCTTACTCTACTATCACAACCTTCCTACTTTTAGTACTTACGTGCCTCTCTCTCTTTCTTTCTTTTTTTTCTTTTCTTTGTTTTCTCCTTCCACAGATTTGAGCAACTTCTCCCTATTTATAGAGAGGTAGAACCACTATCCGGCCAACATGTGGCCGATCTTGAATCTTTCCACAGATTTGTTTCAATCTCACCTAGATATGCTCATTACTAACATAGATTTATAGTTATCTTAATAAATGTTTATGGTAATTACATTTTTTCCCAATAATCATATAAATAAATTAATCCCTAATTAAATTACACTTTATTGTATACCAACAGAAAATTATTTATTTATTTTACTATCACACCCACTATTATTATTATTATTGTTATCAATATTATTATTTATTTACTCTTACTTTTATATTTATTTATTTACTATCTTTAACTCTAATTTGACCCAACTAGTATTATAATTCCATATTTCTGTTAATTTGGTCCCAAATAATAATCCCTAATTAATCTCATATTTTATAATTCAATTCCAAATCAGATTCTGTGTTTATTATTTATTTAATAATATATTATCCAAATTAGATTTTGTATTTATTATTATTTATAATATATTAGCACATACACTCATAATTATATATAACTATAAGTATTTATGTGATATTTAATTAACGTTCAGGGTGTCACATTAAGTATAATCCAAATGAACTTATTTCCAAGATGAAAAATATCTTCTCCAGGTTTGTCTTGCCAAATTTCCAAGAGTGCAAGGTCTCTAATACAATTAAAGGTAAGTTATAAAGGGACAAAAGAAATAGAATCTGTTAACAACACTTTTAGTTGGAAAAAATTACAAACAGCATATGGCCTAATAAACATCAACACAAAACACAACAAACAAGATGAAAAACAACCAAATAATAAGAACTCATAGATACACACCTTCAATCCCAAATTACCATATAACAGTACTTGATCCCGTACTTGACATTTATTGCTAAACAAATTATTCCCACATTGACCAGTGTACACAATATCATCACAATTGTCCAGATCGTCCTCATACTGACCAAACAAAACAATGGCAATTGTGAGTGGTAACGTGTAGCCACTAAAATCCTGCAAAATCCTAGGAGGAAAAAAAAAAATCAATAGCTTGAAACTACAAAATTCCAAGCACCAGTAAAGCCAACCTTGCCATGCACTGAAAAAAAAAAAAAAAAATCCACAAATCAAACAAATTACAATTTAACTCACCATACGTTGAACAAAATTAAACCCCAAACAATGAAGCATAACATGAAAACAAAATAGGAACCCATGGCTTACAATCTCTCTAATCACTTTAACGGATTGAAATCAATCATTAATCAATCATAAATTTGACCATCTTTATAAACACAGAGACACGAGTCTATGGATACATATATGCAACAGAGAAAAACTTACCTTAAAATGTAAAGAAAGATCAAGTCAAAGCCCTACGACGGAGAGATTGAGGGAGAACCAGAGCAGATCCGTGATGAATTATTCGTCATTGTGTCGCTGTTCGTCGACTTCTTCTTAATCAATGCCAATCCCAAAATTGAATCAATATCTCAATCAAAACCAGACAATCAATAGCTCAATCAATGCAAAGGCAATTCTACAAAGCTAGGGCATGAACCCTTCAAATTCAAACTTTATGAAAAAATAAAATCAAATACAAATGTCAATCAGATCAAAAATGAAAATCAAATACAAAAGCAAATCAAATCAAAAATGAAAATCAGATTCGGATCTTAGATAGAGAGGGCACCGCTTGTGAGATACAGATAGAGATGGCACACCTTCTGAGACACAACTCTCGAGAGAAAAAGCTCCCAAAAGAGAAGTCATCTGCGATAGTTTCATCATCCATCTTCAACGCAATGTGAGAGGCAGGAATAGCCATGGAATTTTAGAGAGCTCTGTGAGAAAGATTGAGAGCCAGAGCTAAGGCTTTTGTTTTCGACAATGGAGATTAGGACTCTCACGTCCTTTTAACTAAATAAATAAATACCTAGCAAATATGAAGTGTGGAAAATAAGAAACAATTATAAGTTAAAATGACAAGTATTTTGAGTGACAAGGGATTGTTTGGGAATTGTTAATTTTTGATTTTTTATTAAAAAAAATGTAAAATGTTTGTTGAGATTAAAGTGATGTGATAAAGAAATGATGTGATCCAAATAAAATAATATGCTAAAATAGTACATGCCAAACAACACCTGAAAGTACCCTATTATTTTGAATAAATGCTAAAATTTTTAATTTACCTATAACTCAGTTTGGTTTTGAAATTCAAAAACTGTTGAGTTTTTTTTTTCATTTTTTTTTCCTTATGTTTTAGTAAATTTTTTCATATTTAAATTATGTTTTTTTACTTTCTAAATTTACTTAATAGACATCAATTTAAAAAGTAAAATATTTTTGACGAAATCTATTTTTTTAACTAAATACAAATATATATTTTTTCTTTTTCATATTTAGTGAATTTTTTTTGCAAATTTTTATTTTTATTTTTATTTTTCATATTTAGTGAATTTTGTTAGATTTTTTTACAAATATTTTTTATTTTTTAAGTATATTTAAAAGGTAAAAAAATAATTAAAATAAAAAATATCAATCAAGATAAAAAAAAAATTGAAAATTAAAAAATTAAAAAAATAATTTTTTGAGTTTCAAGATACTCCTGTTTTGCAAAAGCGAGTTATTATATTCACTAAATTATTATTTGGCATTAAATGTTATTCGATTTGGTGTGGGAATATTAGAATATAAATTTATATAAAAGGAAAATTTAAAATATATATATAATCACACGTTAGTTTGAAGGTGTGATTAAAAAAAGAAAAAAAAAAAGATATAATGACACTTAATTGAAAACTGACATAAAAAATAAATATAATCACATGCTAATTATAATGTGTGATTAAAATATATATATATATATATAATCACATTTAATATCAAATCAAGTGTGATTAAAATATCAATCTAATTTTTTTATCACACTTCCAATAAAAGTGAGATATTTTCATTTGTCAAAATGTAATATTTAACTGTTTTTGTAGTAGTGACTTTAATTTTACAATTCAATAACTAAAATATTTAAAACTCTTTGAAAAGTTATAATAAAAACAAAAATACTAAATCACCTCATTTCAGCAAAACTTTTACCAATGAATAGTGTTATTGTCACTAGATGTTTAACTCTTTGCCCACGCGAACTTGTCATCAGCAAAAGTAAGCATACTAATAGTGACGCTTATTGTGTTGCTAAAAAAATAAGTCTCATAGCTAAAATTTTTGAAATTTTGGCGCCTAGTGAATGTTATATTTTTTGGCGACAATAGTAAATTGCGTTGGTAAAGGTCTACTTTTACCAACGAAATTGATCAGTGTGTCGCCAAAAATATAGTTTTGGCTATGAAAAATTGACGTTGTTACCACAAGTAGTCACCAAAAGTGTAATTCTTATAGTGTGATGATGTCACAAAATCCCACTTATAGATCTAGAATGGCGGTTAGGGTTTCTGTAACCCAGACATAAGGGTGTCGACCCTTACAAATTGGGTGTCGACCGTTTGCTTTCTTTTCTGCTTTGCTTTGACTTCTTGGTGTTCTTGGTGTCGACCCTTGGTTAAATCGGTGACCCTTGGTACACTGAAATTTAGTGTCGACCCTTGTAACACTAGGTGTCAACCCTTTGCTATTGGAAGTGCTTAAACTTTGCTTGTTGTCTTTTGGTGTCGACCCTTTCTTGTCCTAGTGTTGAGCCTGCACATTCTGAAATTTGTTGCCGACCCTTGTAAGGCTTGGTGTCAACCCTTGGTTGCTGTAACACTTAAGCATTGTATACTAAAATCTGGTGTCGACCCTTGCCATCTTAGTGTCGACCCTTTGACCTATTTAAGCTCTTTTTGGCCTCCAAAAGGATTGTTAACATAGAGATAATGTAGATTATAAAGATTTAATCAAACAATAAGGTTTTCAATTATAATCAATTCCTCAAAATAAATCAAAATATAATCACAACAAAATCATGTTATTCATTCTATGAACAACAAAAATAATGTCTAAAAGATTTATCAATTTTACATATTTTTATTTTTAGTAGGTAGAAATTATTTTTAAAAATTCAAAAATATTTTTTTGACATTTATTTTTTGTCAAATTAGTTTATGTTTTATTAAATTAACGACTTTGCCATTGAAATTGAGCAATGGAATATTAAATTTTCCTTATTTGGAACAAGATTCAAAATTTAAGGTCAAATATATGACAATTGAAAAGTTAAAGACCAAAGTGACACGATTCACAAGCTATAGGAACTGTTAGTGTAATTCGCCTTATATAAATATGCATATTTTCTTATATTTATCTCAAATTCCAAAAGATACCAATTGTAAGACAATCTATCAATACTAGTCTTTAGAAATCATTTTTTTTTTTTTTTTTTTTTTTGCTATACTTTGTTAAAATTGTTAAATTTTTTATTTAAAGGTAAGGGTAGTGCAACAATTTAGTCTTTTTCAAAAACCTAAAGGGGTCAATTTTGTATAATTTGAAAATAAATAATACTCCTTCCGTCTCAAAATATTAGTCCATTATTTTATTTTTCATTATCCCAACATATTAGTCCTTTTCCAAAAATCAAAAAATAAAGGAAGATGAATTTTCTATTTTACCCTTTTTTAAAATTCATTAGTAGTATTTTTGTAGTGTAATAATTGTACTACCAAATGATAGTTTTGGAAAGTTAATATTTCTGAAGTGTAATAATTATATTACCAACAAAAAGTTAGATTTCTCAAAATAGACTAATTTTATGATGGAGAGAATAACTAATCCTAGTATATAAAGACATTTTGTTTGAAATTGTGGGGTGCGACCACCCCCTCTAAGTCCATCCTTGTAATCACATCTATTAGACCATCTATAATCCTTCATTAGATTTTTCATCAAATTTAAATTTGACAAAAAATTGATAAAAACTGTGCTCTAACGTTAACATCAAATCAATATCATATTCAAGATATCTCAGTTCTTTCATCAAATTGAGAATGCTTGAGCCTTTCATCAAATTATTATAGATAGTTGTTAACTTTACAGGTATGCATAAGCACCGGACGATTGGCCGGATGTTTGTGTAATGCCCCAAATTTCTAACCCAAATGATAATGCAACAATCATGGCTCTCTCAAAGGAAAACCAAATATAACTTCACATACTTGCATTACATAATTGTTAGGTTTTTATTCTTGGCAATCCCGTTTGACAAAACTCCTTTGAGTTGTAATTTTATTCGCTTTTTTATTTCAGTGAGGCTATGAGTTGTTAGAGGCGAATCCAACCCGAATCGTGCTTTGCAGAGAAGTTTGTGATGTCAATACTTTCAAAATTGTCACTTCGCTCGAGCTACGGCTTGCTCGCTCGAGCTAAGGAGTTCTTACTCGAGTGACAGATTGCGTCCATACAAAAACCTGAAAGAGTTGATTGCTCGCTCGAGCCAAGGATTCGTCGCTCGAGCCAAGGCACTAGTAGAAATCATGAAAATTAAGCTCCTCGCTCGAGCGAGCTTCAAAATCCAGATTTCTTAAGGAGTTGGTTTTCTTCCAAATCTAGGATTACTTTTGGTTTTCTATAAATGCTTGGTTTTCTTCCAAAGCTAAGTGTACTTCTCCAGATCTTCTTTTTGGATCTTAAGGTTTATATCTTGAGATATTTTGTTAGGTTTTCTTTGATGTTTTTATTGAGTATTCAACTCATGGTTTAAAAGAGAGTACATCAAAAGTTTTGTTTGTTATACAAAAGAGAGAGTTGTTCTTCAGTGGATTCTGAAGAATTTGAGCCTGAAGCTTTGGTGGATTCTGGAGTGGCTCATTGTAAAGACAATTCCGAGGTGAAGACAGGGTTGGAAAAGGCACATAGAGGTTGGTTCAATTAGGCGTGGATTCACTAGGTAATTGAGAGTATACCTGTATAATTCCTTTAAATCTTCTTAGTGGATTGTTTTTGTGGCTGTTGCCCGTGATTTTTTAATCACAGTTGGAGGTGTCAAATTGTGGTTTTTCCACGTAAAATCGTTGTGTCGATTTGTCTTGATTGTTTGATTGGGATTGTTATATACTACTTAAAATTAATACATAATTACAAATCAACATCTAGGGGATTTCTAGATTTTTCAATAATAATAATAGTTCCTCATGCGATATTACATTGATTCAACAACAAGTAAATAACCAAATAAGCACCCCTAAGGGTTTACAATCTTCCAAGGCTTAAGCCCGGTACACAAAATGGTTATTCAAACTCACACATACATAGCCCTTGGCTTACAAATAAGATCACAGGAAATGAGAACTTTAGTGCTCTCAACACACACATTTCCACGCCCTCAGTTAGGCGGATTCACCACGTCTTTTCCTGCACAAAAATTCGTTAGGGTAAGCTTAAAGCCCAGTAGGAAATCCTTAACAAAGTATATACATTTTATACAAGTCTCAAGAAATGAATGCACATGCCGTGCCATGCCATGCCATGTCTTTTTGAAAATAAAATACATCTTCATCTTTTAAAAACCATCATGCTCAATGATGTTACGCAACTTCAACTGTTCAAAATTTATCAATTTAATTAAAGGGGGCGGTAAATACAACTCTGGTAATCCCTAGGTTGGTACTTGCAAGTAGACTATACGAGTACTACCAATTGTCATTTTTACCGGTATTAATCGGAAGGCTCGACACCTATTCGCGTGACTTTCTGGTCTTTCACCAAGGACACTCAGGCCAACTTAAACAATTTCATCTACACCACCTATCAAGACTTACCACCGTATTTACCGTAAAACCATTTCATGAAAACCCATTTCCCAACATTCTTTTCTCAATGCAAATTTCCAAAACTTAACATAGTCCAACGAATTGAAATGCCAATGTACGTTTAATAATGCAATGCAACATTACTTCCATATTCAATTGTTCCACACAATATACCATTGTGATCAAAATTCTCAATCCTCTTTTCAACATAATTCCACAAGATGAATATATATATATATATACTTTTATATCCAATTCATTCAAGAGAATAACGTAATTCCCACATTTCAAACAATCTCAACAATTTAGTCAATTCAAGACGAAATCAACATTTTGACAATAATTTTCAAAGTAAACAACATTTCTCATTTTTTTCACAAAATTCGTCATTTATATATAAATAAACAATTTTCAAAACATCCATTTATTTCGGTACATAAAATAAACATGACAACATCTTCTAAGTATTTTCAACATATTTCAAAGAAATTAGGTTTTCTCATCAAAACCATTCATCTCCAAGATATTTAGAAGAATCTCCCCAAAATCATCTTTCTTCAATCAATATGGTTCAAAACTTTCAATTTCTATTTTAAAAGGAAAAGAAATTAAACCTTCTTTCAGAATCACTCATCTTCTTGAAATCAACAATCAATTTCTCAAAGCTAATCAAAGGATGATTTCGAAAATCATCTAGATCTTGCAAAAACATATATATAACTCTAAGAAAATCCCTACCTCAAGTTTTGAAGAAGAAATGAGATGAAACCCCCAAAATCAACGGTATCAAAACTCGATCTTCATCGCACACAATGAAGCCCTCGAGATGATAACCAACTTTGGTGAAGAACTTAGGTCTAAATCTCAATGGATTTGGAGAAATCAAAGATAGAAAATGACTTCTAGAGAGAGAAGGTTCCGATCTGGAATTCTGGAGAGTTTTAGAGAGAGAAAGGACTGAAAAAAGTGATATGAAATATCAGATTCACGAATTGATATAACATGGTCTGCTCGAGCGTGGAATGCCCCGCTCAAGCATCACATACACTAACCCAGTACTTTTGCAGACAGGTCAAACTTTTGAAACCAAACATTCTCCGCTCAAGCGCATAAATGGCCGCTCGAGCGGACAAGCAACTTCGAATGTATTTTGCATTTTTGTTTTAGGGGCACTGCCCCTCAACCCCACTAGGGCGCTACCCTAGATTTCGCCAAGGGCGCCGCCGACCCCACGGTGACCAGCAGACGATTTACAGGGCGCTGCCCTTGGACCCGCCAAGGGGCGCTGCCCCCTGGACCCCCGCCAGCTGATCGGGCAGCTAGACCCCCGATCGGCTTAGTTGAAGTGGCAAATCATGAAAGAATGATCGAAACCGGGATCACTACAGTTCGGCCAATTATCCTTCCGGTTGACTACCTCCTTGCAAAATTTGTTTCGAGATTTTGGAAAATTTACACCGGCCAGTCGACTAGCCCAACATCCTCTTGGTCATCCTTTTGGTCAACCAGTGGTTTAACGAAATCCCAAATTACTCTGTTAAAACGTGCCATATTAGATGAATTTTTTACTCAACTTTTTACTCAAATTTGATTGGAAAAAAGAAGAAGAAGAGTAAACGTTAAAAATGCTCTACGCTTCAAATTTTGGTTATGGCTGCGAATACAGCTTCCCTAGTCCTCAAATAGTATGCAATCCATAGCATGGTTCAGTTCGATCAACAAAAACTATATTTGAATTATAGATTTGAGAACAAAAATTATGAAATGAAAGAAAAGTGAAATAAAAGTTATTTTTTGGCCGTTGGGCTCAAGTATTATGGAGGTAAAAAAACGAATTAAGAAAAGTAAAAAAAAGGCCATTTGCATACAAGTCCCATTTTGTGAACTTCTAATCCATTAAGTCCTAGATAAAATTATTTGCTCCTTTAAGTCCCATTAATTTTTAATAGACCAATTTACCCTTCCAACAAACTCCAAGCAAGCTGTCTCGATGTCGTCTTCCCTCTCCTTTCCGTCCTCAAGTCCTCCATGAACGTCCTTAACGGAGCTCCGTTGTTGGAAATCCAACTTCGCCACCAGAACCACCGCCTCCTTCCCCTACTTAGATCTGCAGTGTCGTCGTCGTCGATGAAGATGAAGAACTAAAATCCGCAAGTGGCTCATGCGTGAGGTTGAGGTTGTTGTTGATCTATCTCTGAACAGATCTACCTCTCTCCATCGTCGCCGATCTGCCTCGTCACCACCTAAAATTCAAGGTCTCTAGGAGGGTTGGGTGAAGAATTAGGTGGATCTGCAGCTGTTGCTTATGAGAGTCCACCAGAAGATAAGGACTTAGAGCCGACGTCGGAGACTCGTCTAGAAGGCGAGGAGTCCATTGAATGTGAGGTCTCGGTTTTCACTGAGTTCACAGATGCCACTACCATTAAAAAGAGAGAAAGAGAGAGATCTAGGGGTTTTTAAAATTGAGAACATTCTCAGTTTATAATATTCTCAATTATAATAATGAAAAAATTGAAAAATTTCTCAAAATTGATAATTATAAGTTTCTTAGTTTTGATAATATTTTCAGTTCATACTAGAAAAAAAGTGAGAAATTTCTTAGTTTTGATAATTATAAATTGAGAACATTCTCAATTTTGAAATTTAGAACATTCTCAGTTTTGGGATTAAAAGGCAAAACGTCTTTTTACCTATAAATGGGACTTATCGGTTCAAAAAAAATTTGACAGGACCTAAGCTGTCACCAAATATGTAGATAGGACTTTTAGGTAATTAATCTTAAAAAAGAATATGCCTTGAATGTTGGCTTATTGGGCTAAACTCGCGATCCTGACGTATTGGCTTGGTTGGTAGGTTGGTGAGCCCTTTTGGGCCAAACCCATTGGATAGAGCTTATGTCTAAGGTTTTGGCTCTTGGGTCTGGTCGACCGAACTGATTAAGAAAAGGCCCGTTGGGCTTAGCTCAAAGGTGAACTTGGGCTCCATTTTCACAAGTTGGCTCGAGCCGATGCCCGCCCCTATCGGTACACATTACTCAAACTAATTTTCTTATTATGGTTCATGTTTGTATTTTTTGAGATACTTTTTTTATTTTATTTTTATAAAGTTCAAATTAGTTTAAGACAACCCAAAATATTTTTTTGTGTTTGAATTTGGGGAACCAAAGTTAAGTCCAAATTCTTTGAGTTAAACTCGAACTCACGGTTTAGCAAAAAAACTCTTGCAAAAGTTAGGCTCGGACTTGAATAAATTCCTCTACACTTTAGATTGATTTTTAACTTGCTCAAACTTGCCCGAGTTAAACCCTAGATTTATGTACTTGTCCCCATTTTTCCTGTCATGTTCTTCATAGCAATAGATTAGGGCATCCCTTTTATGTAACTATGTTCAATTTCATTTGTTTAAATTAAGGGTAAACTACCAAATAGTTGGATTTAATTCCCATCAAATCCTATTGAAAATAAGTCATAATAAAATCGTTGTTAAAAATAATTTTTTGTGATTATTTTTTGTTTATATCGCTAAAAATTGACAATTAGTGACTTTTTTGTCACGATTTTTATAAATTGTCACTAAAACTTACAATTAGTGATTTTTTTTGTGACAAAATTTTCAAATTGTCACTGAAAGTTAAAAATTAGTAACTTTTTTGTGAAGATTTTTTTAAACTGTTGCTAAAACTTAGTGACATTTTTTGTGATCAAACTTTCAAACTATTGCTGAAAATTAATAATTAGTGACTTTTTTAATACTGCTTGACCAAAACTATCATTAATTATCATAAGACCTATTGAATAATAAATTCACCTATTAAAACCTACACGTAAATGCCCCTTTAATTAATAGTACTTTTCCTTTCTATTTTATTTTTTATTTTCAAGATTTTTGTATATAAAAAGAAAAATCTCATGAAAAAGCATCTTGGGTTTTTCTGCCTTTTTGGTTTGGTTTGGTTTGGATATGGAGAGGGAGTCCAGCCAACTCTCTCCGGCCATCCTCCTGTCAAGGGCCAAGATTTGGCCACGTCACTTTGACAAAAACCTATGGCTCAGATCAAGTTTGATAATTTAAAAAAAAAAAAAAATCATTCAGCACAGCACAGAACTTCCCTCCCATTCAGCTTCCCTTCCCTTCCCTTCCATATCTTCCTTGCGTCTTTTTCCTCCCTCCTGAGTTCTTCACCAGCAACGACTCCATATTGTGAAATCAACGGCGAACATCAACGGCGGCGAACATCAAAGCCCAAACCAGAGCTCCGACGAATGAAAGCAATGGCATGACCTTAATATTCATACATCTATATCTATAATATTCATACATATATATAATATTCATACATCTATATCTATTTTGTATATATATATATATATATGTATGCATTGGAGTACTCTGTTTCTGAATTTTTTTCTTTTTATTCAATGAATGACCTTAATTTATTCAACAATGGCATTGGAGTTCTCTGTTTCTGAATTTTTTTCTTTTTATTCAACAATGAACCCCTTCCATTTCCTTTCCTTTACTTTTCTGTTTTATTTATTTTTTAGTGTTTTATGTTTTACCTCTTCTGTAGAGAAGAGAAGATTCTCATAGATTTTAATTTCCTTTCTTTTGCAACCAAGAATCTGAAAATGAATCATGATCACTATGCCTCATGGATGGTACACCTCGGCGGGATGAAATCGGAGAGAGGGAGAGACAGGCGGCTCAAATTGTGGCTCAAATTTTCGGAGTAAGACAAAGGGAGAGAGGGAGAGAAGGTCGATGTTCGCCGCGGACTTGGATTCGTCGCCAATCATCGTTCACCAGAGCTTCGAATATGGAGGGAAAAAGTGGAAGGAAGAGAAGCTCTGTTGCAGAGAAAAGTGAAATGAAATTCTTTTTTTTTTTTTTTAATTTTATTACCAAGCATTTGATCTGAGCCGCAGGTTTTTGCCAAAGAGACGTGGCCAAATCCTGGCCCTTGACAGGAGGATGGCTGGAGAGAGTTGGCTGGAGAGGATCCGGACTCATGGAGAGGACCCCTCTCTCTTTTTCTCTGTCTCTCTGAAATAATAAAGTAGCATCTTGAGTCTACCACTCATAGCTTGACTGCCAAGAAAAATAGTACAGATACATATAGAATGGATCGAATTTGAATGAAACAGTGAACTTCTACCACACACTTCGACTTTTTGCGTATGGGTTAAAGAGAACTTTTTCAATTTTATAAAATAAAATCCTTCATTTTCAGACACACACAGAAACAAACTTTGATTCATAGCCATCCATCTTATTCTACCAATTCACATATATACTTCGTTTAATTTTCTGACTAATCGAGAGAAAATGAAACAGAAAAAGTAATCATATATCTTATAACTAACTAAACAAAATATTAGATTTTTGTCATTTTATCAGATGTTGTTAGTTTCTTGTTTTCTATTTGCATAAATCAGGAAACTTTTTTCTTTTTTTTTGGTGAAAAACAAAGTAAAACCTTGTTTAGTGGATACAAAAATTTTCAAAATAAATAAAAATAATAATAAAGAAATATATTGGGTGAATTCTCGTAAGTGGTGGCCGGCCATCCAAGGTAAAAAAAAAAAAAAAAAAAAGTGGTTGGTCGGTGGCAAATGATCGATAGATGTGGTGGTCACTAGTGAGGTAGCTAGAGTTGGTAGCCAAAGTGTCGCTAGAGTCCATGGGTAGGAGGTGATGGGGTGAAGGGAGGGTCACCAGCCAGTGGTTAGTGGCTGGTAGTGGTGGTGGGGAAGGAAGGGAGAAGAGTGAGTGAATGAACTTGTCATTATTTTTTTTAGTTTTCAAAAATTTTAAAAATTTTGAAATTAATTTTAATTTTTTGAAAACAAAAACAATATACCAAAGAAGTTTTTGTTTTCAATTTTTTTTTAAAAAAAATGAAAAAGTAGATTCTATCTCATTTTCTTTTTCAATGTTTTTCCTTTATGATTTTTTTTTCTCTTATAAATTCTTCCAAAAATCTAATATCCAAACAGAGCTTATCATTGTTGATATTGAGAATGTTAATGTCTGATGTCACCAGTTGATAAGTGGTGCAACCTTTAATGAGGGTAGAAGTTCATACAACCAAAAGGAAAATGTTATTTATACATTATGTCTCGAAAAAGTGTCGACCATGTTGTCCCAAATTGCTAATTTTATTTTTTTTTTCAACCTATTCTAACCTAGATTTGTTCAAAAGACCATAATCTTGAGAAGGAATGTGAGTGTTGTTTCAAATCCCATAATTCTTGAAACGGATTATAATGAAAAAAGTGATTTAGCAAAATTTAGCAAAACATTTTCAAAAAATCACAAATAAGATTTTTATTTACATTTTGTTAAAAAATAAAATAAAACATTTACATACTGATATATAAACAAAAAAAAAGTACAGAAAACTCATACAGAATAATGTGACTACATTGTGTACCTATCACTACAAAATAAAAAATAAATCAAGGTGACTGTTAATTGCAAAAAATGTCATTATCATACCATTCTAAAACCAGATTTTGTATGAATTTTATGCAAAAATAACTTTTTTCTTACATCAATAGAATTGAATTGTCAAACAATAACATTTTAATAATATATGAGGTTAAAATTTTAATTTTGACGTTGTCATTTTAGCATCAATCACTGTCTTTTTGAAAACAGCAAACTTGTACAGCTTGAAGAATTTAATGACAAAAAGTCCTAACATTAGCAAAAACACCACACTACTAATATATTTGTCCCAGCATAACTATGAAAATAAAATAAATAAAAAATAAAAAACGAAATAGAAAAAACTATTTCTGAGATGCTGCTGGATCTGAGAAGCTTACTCTAGCAAACTGTTTATTTGTTTAGCCCCCACCAATCTGTAAATTGTAATGGCTCTGATTTCACACTACAGAATTTTTATGTAGAATTCACATTGCACCCTACAGATTGGTGAACATCATTTACAGATAAAAGTGGTGACCCTCATTACATAGACCAATAGCACCAAGGGATGGAAAAACTTTGGTGTAATTTGGCATTGAAGTGTGATGAATTAAAAGGGTCTCTTTTTTTCTTTCCTTTTTTTGGTAATTAGATCTCGTTTGTCAACTATAAATTTTAGCCAAAAAAACCAAAAATCACAAGAAGTTGTCACATCACTCGTTCAAGTTTCTTTTTCGAAACAGCAAAACTTGGATAGCAAACAGCTGTTTACTTGTTTTGCCAAGAAGTTGACAGCCAACTCCACCAAATATGTGATTGTGGAAGAAAAGATGAAAGCAAATATTTTGGCCATCTTAATTATACACGCATTAAAATGCTAGCCATCTGCAATGGAGTGCCAAATTTTCGAGCCCTTTCAACACCATGGCAGTGGGCATAAACTGTTTCTCAATGTCCTGAGTTTCAAGGCACATTCACTAAAATAACCCATCTACAAATGGAGCAAGCCAATTGCACACTACAAAATGGAAGGGTAGTGCTTGATCGTTCAACGAAACTCGAACCATTTGTGGAGTCTTGGAAAATGATCAGAAAACTTCAATCACTCTCATCTTTAGCAATAGATACAGAAAAAAACACATTACAACAGTTGAAACTGTCAAAAGGGGCAGACTGTTTTTGATTCATTGCACAACACTTTCATTCTATAATTTAGGATGTAGCTGGCTTCCATTGAGAAGCTCAGCACCCCACTGATATTACCACAATCATAGTCAAGTTCACATAACCTTTTTGAAATAACCGCAACAAACCAGAATTTAGCTTCCCAAATAAAAATAAAAATAAAAATAATTCAAAGCAAAGATGTTGAATTTTGTTAGTTTTTACATGCTAAATGCCAGCTATATCCTACAAAAAGCCAGATTTTCATGGAGGAACTGATAGTTACAAAAACAACCCATTCTCCAAAACTATACAAATACAGATTGAATGTTATCATCTGTCATTCCCTAAAACAACAGATTTTTATTACAAACCAATTCCATTTCCATATATATTGGTAGTATTTGGTTTTTACTATAATGAAGACGGAAATGGAATGATCATTTTATTGAAATATCCATTCTCATTTTTTGTTTCGTTAAAGAATATGAAATGTAGACCCATATGAATTCACCATTCACTAATTTAAAAGAATGAGCATTCCATTGGAAAGCCAAAAACATAATCAATCCATTCATGCCCAAATTTATTCCAATGAACCAAGCACTACCTTAAGATTTCAACAAGTTTCATCCCTCTTCCAAATCTTTTCTTCCAAATCTTTGCACTCTTGCCGCTCTTATAATGTAGGAAAAATAAGCTAAAAAGGCACCATGAATTTGATCATCCAATGCCAATCCCATTTATGCCTAAAATTATTCCAAGAAATTAAACCCTATATTAAGATTTTGAGAACTCTCATTCCTCTTCCAAGATTTTGAGAACTCTCATTCCTCTTCCAAATCTTTGTACTCTCTTACAGCTCATAAAATGTGAGATTGTTTATCCAATTGATGCAGAGAACATTACGCAGCAATATCAGGGAAATCTACCACCAAGCAAAGAGAGAATACTAGAAACAAGAAAATGAATTGAAACGGGGAAAATGCAAAGAAAATACTTGAAACAAGAAAATGAAATGAAAAGTGGAAGAGGATATTCTATTTATTTAATTTAATCAAAACAACATAAAAGAGTATGCAGAGCCATCTGTACACCCTAAATCTTTGGAGGCATAGCCATTGAACAAATCCCTAAAATATACAAAAATAAAAAAATAAACAAATAGATACAAACAAGCCAACCCATCTTCAATGAAAGGGTTGAAGAAAATGGCTTGTAATGTACATACCGTAAACAATGTACAAAACCAAAAAGAGCTCTCTCTATCTGCTCATCAGATCTCAATTCTCTAACTCAATCAATTACGACTACTACTACTATTAGTAAGTACAACAATGACTATACAAAACACTTTTTGTCAATCAACAACTCAAATCTCATATTTCTGCTTCCATTTCCATAAATAAATCTTTCCTTGGCCACTGATCTTCTTCTGGTGAAGCAAACAAGGCCACTGAGATGTCGGCCAGCTTCTTCCTGCTCAATCGTGACCGCTGATTTCGAAACTGTTTCGGAGCATTCGGTGCCTCAACCTCTTCAATGTCCCCAGCATCTCCCAAATCAATAGAATTCTGAAAAGCTAAAGTTTTTGTAGGCGTGCTATATGCGAAATGCCATTGTTTCGCAATTAAAGTCTGTCAATTCACAGAACAAACACAAATCACAATCAATAATCACCACAACAAGACAGAAAATGAGAAAATGAGAAAAAGCGAAAACAATTGAAACTTACTGCTTCTCTGATTGGTTTCGATACATGGAAAAGCTGCTTGAGATCATCATGATCAACATTGCACAATATCCTAATCTGCAAAAAGCAAAAAAAAAAAAAAAAGCCCCAAATTGAATTCAGAAACACTGTTCAATCACAAAACCCAATTATATATACACATTTCGCACAAAACCCAGTTACATAAACACATTTCTAGGTTGAATTAATCAAATATTTGGTACTAACCAGAATGTCCTGAGGCAGGGCTTCAAGCAGAGACTTGTCAAAACTCATCATTTTCTCACTGCAATGTTTCTTCATTCTGGGTGTTGTCACCGTGGAATCAACCTCCATATTGCTCGATAAAGCAATCCTCTTCCCACTCATCGACCTCGTGTACCGAACAAACCCTAACCCTAACCCTAATCCTTCATTATCACGCTTCACATTCGACCCACATCTCTTTCCCAAAGCCATTTTCTTCCTCAACTCCTCGCAACAATTCTCAACAAGATCTGATTTTTCCATCAATCCAAACAACACAAAATCAAAATATGCCCCAACAACAAAAACCCAATCTAACCGAGTACCAATCAGAAACAAATCACCATGTTATATATATAAACAGATATAGAGAGCGAGAAAAACCTGGTGTGAGAGAGAAAAACCCTAAATCGTGGTTGTGGAGTAATGGGTGATTAGTATAACGTTGGCTCTGAAGAAGGAAACAAAGAACCGACCTTTTTTTGTTTTACAACTATGGAAGCTTTCTTTAAAAAGAGTCCTAGTTATATACTTTCTAAAGAGATGAGATTGAATTTGGGTTTCTTTTTTTTTTAAAAAATTTAGATTTAGATAGAAAATTCGTATATTCAGTGGAAGGGACTCGAAATTTCGGATATAAATATCTGGGTTGGCTTT
This sequence comes from Camellia lanceoleosa, assembly GCA_025200525.1. Classification (NCBI taxonomy): domain Eukaryota; kingdom Viridiplantae; phylum Streptophyta; class Magnoliopsida; order Ericales; family Theaceae; genus Camellia; species Camellia lanceoleosa. Next base: position 32,039,049 of record CM045765.1, read on the forward strand.
CTCCGTGTGAGACCGAGAAAACTAGCCGTTGGAGAGGGGGAACACGTGGCGAGTAGAGATGCGTGGAGAGGAAACAACGTGGGTGGGTGGGTTGGTGATGACGTGGGCGATTGGGTCGGTCTAGGTCGGTTTTGCGATGGTGGTTTGTTTTGTTTTGTGTCCGTGTGGTGTAAAAAGCTCGTCGATCGAAACACGTTTGGCTAGTGGGAAATGGACACGTGGCGGTACGGAGTTGAGCTGTTTGATTTATGACACGTGTCGGTGAGTGGGTGAGTGGAGGGTGGAGATATGGTGTCAGAATGTTGGGGGTGATCTAAATAGGCGGCCTGGCGGCTGCTGCGGTGTTCAAACGATGGATGGGTTTTGGATTTGGTACAGTCAATTACGCGTCAAACACGGGATTCTACTGTTAAAGTTTTGTTTTTTTAGGTGCTGGTGGTGGTGGGATTTAAAAGGCTAATTTTGAGATTAATTTTAAAGGTAAAGTATTTATAAATTTTAAATAAAAATTTTATGAATTGTTTGATTTTTTTTTTTTAATATATTCAAAGATTCTAGGGGCACTTTTTATAAATCTTTTTTACCTATTTATATTATATTAGTCTATATTATTTTTTTATGTTTCAATAAATTTTATAGGTGACATAATTACCAAAATACTTTTAATAATATTTACATTTACATTGTGAATGTTCTATAATGTGAATGTTTACTCCAATGTGAATGCCTACGTCGTTAATGTGAATATTCACACCATCAATGTGAATGCTTACATCATCAATTTGAATGTTCATACCATCAATGTGAATATTCACACGTCAATATGAATATTTACATTATAAAATATAAATATCCACATCACTAAATTGTTAACCGTTCAAAAAATATTTGTAAGAGTAGAAATGTCTATAAAATACCTTAAATATGAGAATTAGGATTTAATAGATCAAATGTCTAAATAATAAGACTTATTAGAATATAAGAATATCTTATGAACTAATTGAGATACAAACAATTGAAAATTGATTTTTTAATAAATTTCCCAAGATTCTATTCTAATGTGAATTATATAAATGGTTAAGTATATACACGTGTATTGTGTGTTGAGGAATAAATGTGGATTTTCTCGTATGCTCGATTTGTTTCTAGAGTTAGAGGATAGAATTGAGAGTAGCAGTGAGATGAGATTCAAAAAATTGTGTTTATTTTAGAAAGTATCCATGAGATTAAGAGTTCCGTGGGACTATGAAACGCCTCCAAGGAGGAGACTAGCAATCCCATGGGAGAGGCTATTTTGATATCAAATCCAATAGGATTGGAGGTAAAATTACTATTTTGTCCCTCATTTTATAAAATTAATTTAATATAAAAATAATTTTTAATATTAAAATAAAATAGTATAATAATATATTTATACCCAAAAAAAATATCAACATAAAATAATATAGTACAAAAATATAATTTTTAATATTAAAATATATCAAAAACACCAAAGGGTATTTAAGATATTTTATATAGTTAATATTGACTAAAATATATTACAAACAAACACAATTTTTCTTAGTTTCCTTGTAATATGGCTCATGTAATATTAAACACAAATAATTGAGTAAAATTTTATTGATAGTTGAATTCTTTAATATTTACGAAATAAAAAAAAAAAGAATAACATTGAGTAAAAATTTATTGATAGTTGAATTTATTAATATTAAATAAATAAATAACATTGAGTAAAAAAAAATTTTGATAGTTGGATTCTTTAATGTTAAAAATAAAATAAAAAATAAAAGAAGAAGAACATTAAAAATTTATTTAATCTTTAATTGGTATTAGTCTAAATTTGATAATAATGTAATGGGTATTTGTGAAATTTTACATAGTTAATCTTACTCCTACCTCTAAAAACAAACACGAACTATTAATAGTCCACTAGCTATTAAACAAACACAATTTTTCTCACTAGCAGTCTCCTCACTAGCAATTTCCTCACTAACAATCCCCTCCATTCTACATCAAAAAACAAATGGGCCCCATAATGTTGAAATTACTAAACATAACACTTCAAAAAACTTTCTTTAGTGTTCTTTTCCAAACGTAACACTAACAATCCAAAAACGTAGCATTTCAATGCAATACACTAAAAAATTCATTAGTATACTTTTTTCAAACGTAACAATATGTTATTCCAAAAAAACTCGTTATTGTACTTTTTCTAAACGTAACACTTTAATGTAACACACTAAAAAACATCCTCAGTGTACTTTTCTCAAACGTAACGCTTCAATGTAATACACTAAAAAAACTCTTTAGTATAATTTTCTTAAACGTAATAATGTTGCATTTCAAAAAAACTCCTTAGTGTATTTTTTTCAAACGTAACGCTTCAATCAATGCAACACAAAAAAACTTCTTAGTGTACTTCTTCTAAACATAACACTCTAATATAACATTTCAATGTAATACCAAAAAATTAGACTAACATAAATGTATATTTCCACACTCGACAACCAACACTTTAGCCACCAATCCTCCTAATCCTAAAAAAAATCTTCCACACCTCACATTTCCATTCTCATCCCACAAACAAATTAGAAAATTAGAAAAATAAATTATAAAAAGATATTCACTTAAATAAATAAAATTTTAGAATTAAATGGATTAACATTCCCTCACATATGATCTATCCGTAAATTTTCACAATTGGGATTAAAAATATTTCCTTTTTAATTGTGATAATTCATTTAATAGTCTTGTCTGGTTTATATTGTTTTTCTGAATTTTTATTTTTTTATAGTAAATATTTTTAATAGTTTAACATTTTTTTTGTTTTTAAACTTTTGAGATTCTTGTAATCTACCTATATTCAAAAATTATAATATTGATAAAAAAAAAATCACTAAAAAATTCACTGAATACAAAAAATATAATAATTCAATGTAATTTATATTATCGTGTATATATTGAATTTATTTTATATTTTTAATAAATATTTTACTTATTAAGTGCATCTAACAAAAATAATAAAATAAAAAATTTGCTGGTATTATGTTAAATGAGCTACCATAAACTGTTTTATGTAAATTATGTTTTAAAAATCATATTAGTTTTTAAAAGTATATTATTTGTTAAATGAATCCTAATTGCTTAAAAAATAAAACCTATAGATATTATTGTTTATTAAATGTGTTTTGGACAATTATTTTGTAAATGCCACCATGGAAATCACATGCCTTGGGAGACTTAAATAACCATCGCTCATCTGAAATGTCACTTTATATGACATTCTGTTATGTTCTGTTGTTACTTTAAGTGACTCTCTATTGTCATGGATCTACTAACCCTTTGATTTCTAGCGTAAAGCAAAGTGTTGTACGGAGCTAAGTGTTACACTATTGTGGGAGCCACCTCTAAAATTTATACGAGCCACCTCTTGAATCCATACATCTGTTCTGTTTGTTCTGTACCGTGTTTATGATTATTTGCTTATATAATTTTTGCGTTATGCTTTTGTTATTTAAAATGATTTATGTATTTCTATTATCGAGCAAATATCTATTTAGCCAAATAATTATCCATGGTGATTATATACCCTTATACTCTCATATAATATTTATCACTCTGTCATGTGTTTATAGTTGTTAACCACTTTTAGATGAAGTGTCAAGACTAGTGCGTGGGGTAGGCACAAGACACTTTGTAGTCATAGTTTAGCTCTGGCAATGTAAATGCATAGAAGCTCCAATATATATGTTATAATTAAGATTTAAATATCATTTTATTTTACTCCGCTACACTATTAATTTGTTATAACTTCAATTATTATCTTGTTATGACGCCAAACCTTTGTGTACCGAGTTTGGATCGTGACACTTTCTCTCTCTCAATTCCGAAGACTCTGGATGAAGGAGGAAGAGGAAACAGAGCAAAGGTGGTGGTAGTGGTAGATTCACCGTCGTTGCAAATCGATCCAAGAGATCTAAATAAATCGACACTGTTGATCTAGTTCTCTCTCTCTCTCTCTAGCATCGCAGTCACCACAGCCACCGCCACTATTCTTATCAAAGTCAAATCTTGATTAGGGCTTTGGATTGAAGTCAAAATAGGCCACCTGATTCGGATTGAAGTCAAACCAGAGTCGCAAAGAATAATCACGAGTCAAAAAGGTCATCTTTGTCCAATCGTCAAATATCTGTTGTGATTTATTTTATATTTTTTGTATCATTGATTTGTTATTGTTGTTGTTGGGCTTCAAATTGTTGTTGTTGTTGTTCTATAATTGATTTGTGATTTATTTTGTGTTTTTTATATTTTTTCTATTGATGCATTCTAGGTATTTGTTGAAAGTCCATAAGAGTGGTGTGGATTATTGTGAAGGCACTGGTTATCGGGCTTTGGGTGGTGGGTACAGTGGAGGAGGGTATGGTCCTGGGGCGACCAGTGCATGGGAACATCCCACTTTTTTGCCTCACTTGGTTTCATCTTCAAGACATCATGGTTCTTGTTGTGACAGCAAAGTTCACTTATTTTATAGGATGCATATTTTTTTCTTTTTCTCTCTTTTTGTTTCTTCTCATTTTTGCCATTGTGTTTGATATTTGAAGTTTCCCCATTGGTTTTGTAATCCTAGACTAGAAGTTCTCTAATGTTATGGAGAGGGGAATTGAACACATAACATTAAGGGAGAGGGGTAGAGAGAGTGAATCTGGAGAGTAAAAATAAAACAAATAAGGAAAATGTTTAGTAAACAAATAAGAAATTGAATTATTATTTGCATAGATAAAAAATTAGACAGATAAAATTTATACAAAAAAAATTTTGGACAGATAAAAATTGAACAGATAAGGGAAAAAATTTGAATAGATAGATATGAATTTGAACAGATAAATATAAATATGAATAGATAATCAAAAAAAATTCAACAGATAGTTAAAAAAATTCATCAGAGATAAAAAGTAAAATTAAAAGAAAATACCCTCCAAAACCAATAAAAAGACTTCTTACCAAATTATTTCACAAAGGATAAATCTTTCACCAATAAAAAACATCCACTAGACCTAATGTCTTTATTAAATTGATTTTTTTTAATAATTTTCTCTATAAAATGTACAAAAAACAAAAAAAACAAAAACAAAAACAAAATCTTCATGGCCTAGTAGGTAATTTACAACACTTCGACATTTGTAAGAGTCAATTACACATCAAACACAACATCCATCCTACATCAGCAAATAGACACCAATCATCAGCATAATTTAGATTACATACAATTTCAGAATTTTCTGTTGAAATTGATGAAAAAATAAGCAAGAGTATACACTCCAAATGAGCAATTTTGTTGATATCAAATTCAATATCAGCTCAAGAAAACTGGCCCTTAAGTATACCGAATGGACCTTTGCATGAACTGAAGCTAGTAAATATACAACAGAAACGGAAAATCAGGCTAATCTCACTTGCTCATAATTAAGTTTATAATATAGTTAATGCAATTATACAAATAACTTGCAAACAATTCAAGGATCCTGGCAAAGGTTTGAATCTCCAGAATCCATGCCAGTAGCATTGTCCACCATTGAAGCATAAGCGAAGCTCCAAATGGAAGCACAGTTTTCATCACCTAAGCAGTACAAACACAAAAAACAGATGATTAGTAATGAATATCATGTGCATTGAGTACATTTTCTTTCTAACCTGTCATAAAAGAAAGACAAAATTGGAACGACCAATAGTACAAACGCTCTGTTTGGTGGAATACAATTTCTTACAGAAAACATCTTTTCGAGGAAAAGGTTTTTTTTGTTTAAATGTTGTTCGCAAAAAAACCATTTTTGTGTGTTTTGTTGTGACCTTGAAAATGCTGTTCTAGAGAGGTGGGTGGTGGTCGTGGTGGTTGTGGTGGTAGGATGGCAGTGGCAGTGGTTGTAGGGTAACAGTGGTAGGAGTGGTGGTGGTAGGTTGCTCGTTGTGGTTCTATAATGGTGGCATTGGTAACATTTTAATCCGGAAAACATCTTGCATTTAAAAAAGGAAAAACATTTTTTTGCCAGAATCAACTAATTTTCCATTAATCACTCCGTCATAACAAAAGCCAGAAAATGTAAAAAAAAATATTATTTTGTCGAAAAACCTTTTCTGCCAAAACAAATGGAGTGTAAATTCATGGCACATCTAACACATCACTTGCAAGTTGCAAACATATTGCATTCTGTCAAATTAACTCGGCCTTCTAGTTTAGCATTTATATCTTCTTGTTTTTATTTTTTTATTTCATCAAGATTCTCGTAGGAGACCCAGACATTACAAATTTAACAAACACAATTATTAGAAGAAAGGAATGGGAAAAGTAAACATAGGAAGGAAAGGAGATACCACTCAAGCTGAAGTCCTCGGGAGAATCATCGAGGCTTACAAATCTTCGATGCCCTGATGAAGAGCCTGCCATTGGCAGAAATGGATGGAACGAGAAGCAATTGACAGTGTCTGAACGGGAAGGAATATGAATTCATTAGAAATAGAAGAAAACAAGAATGTACTGCAAACTAAATATTGCCTGACAAGGATACGGAATAGTATTACCCAGTGCAGCTTGAAAGCTTGATACCCACTGCCCTGTTTGGAGATTATAAATATGAACCAATCCGTCCTGAAAGCAAAGAGTGCAAGGCATTGAACTGATTAGCATCATACCTGGAAAAGGGACGAGGATGAACACTAGAATAATACCTCACCACCTGTACCAAGATGCTGACCAAAAGGATCAATATCAAACAGTATCCGCTGATTGGTATTTTCTGAAGATCGATACAGCCTAATTACAGGATGCACACAGGCAAAACAATCAGTCAAAGCCCTTCTATAAATTGAGTGATTAGAGAGGGTAATCCAGAACTTGCATGAACAGAAAGAACAAGCCATTTAAACCAATACAGACTGGAAAATGTAGTTACATCATACCCAAGAGTGAGCATCAGCCCAAAACTTCTCCCACCCCCGCCGGGAAAAAAAAAAAAAAAAGCATATGATATTTTGAAGTGAACTGAAAAGGATAACTTAGAATAAATTCCTCTTATTTTGAAAAAAAGACTTGTGTGTATGTGTGTATGTGATAAATAAGGTTACATATTTATAGGTGCAGGTGGGCAAATCCAATAAGCAACACCCTTCTTTCTTTCTTTTTTTTATCGGCTCCAATAAACAATACCTATGTTAGCACATCTACTGAACTTTCATTCCAATAAAGTAAAATAGTACTTACTTAAACACAATGTCAACAGCTTTGCGTATATCCCAGCAGATTATGTAAGGGTCCTATAACAAATTTGAGGATAATTTTTTGGTCAAATGCATGCATTTTATCCAGACGTTAGCATATAAAATAATGATAAGGTTCATTAAAGGGTAAGCTGCAACTAGATAGCTCATGGAGGACAAAATAAGAGAGCAATTACAAGGTTTAATAAATATCTTGGAGATGAACATAAAAACAAATCCATTAGCTTTAATTGAACAACTAAGACTGGAAGAAAGTCTGCATTAATTATTTGAACTCCATTATCATTATATTATGACGGTGTTATCCTATTTTATTGACAATTGGCATAATATAAGATCAGCAGGAATGCAAGTTATCTAGAATTGTTTCCTGAATCTAGCTTGTCTTTGTACAAGATGGAGCTTAAAAATATCATATTATGGATTTATTTTATCTTTTTTATAACAAATATTAACCACCAAAAGACAACAAATTTAGAAAATGTATGTGTCCTCATCTTCCCTATAGATTGCAGTAGTTTGACCATAGGAACCCGTAGCAAGCATCCCACCTAGCCTATAGTGTACATTTCATGTGAGGAAAAAACAAAAAAAAAGAAGAAGACAGAATTCAAAAAGAACAACACAATAATTTACCTTTCGACCCCCCGTATATAAATAGTTACCATCTTTTGAGAATTGCACCTGACAGAAAGTTGTGCTTGAAAAGGTTAATTGTTCATATTGCAGAAAGATTTCAAAATGAATGACAATAATATGAACACTTACATGTGTAACCCCACCTTGTTGGCCATGTAAGATGTACAACGGTTCCATATTATCTTCCCTATAGATTGCAGTAGTTTGACCATAGGAACCCATAGCAAGCATCCCAGTATGACTTGGAGAAAAAGCAATTGAAGATATAATACCTGAAAAAACACACACACACAAAACAAAACAAAAAAAGGACAGATAATTTGTTACACAACATTCCTTATAAGGAGGTTGGTATAATTTTTGGAACCACATGGATGCCAAGTGTATCAAAGACAAGGAGAGCAGAACTCCCTCCATGCAAGACACTAGGCCATAGCTCTATTGCTTATTTCATCCTTGGTAATACTGCATTATCTTATTATTCAATAAATAACTTTAATTTATATATCAAAGTTAATAACTACCTGGTTGTTGGTTATTTCCTTTAACAGTTGAATGATGTACAGAATCTCTACCAGGGCGATGAATATCAAATATTCTTAGAGATTTATTGTAGCCAGCAAAAATCCTGCAACATAGTTTAGAAGTCCACAGAAATTATTCAATTTGAATCCGGAATCAATATATATATATCAAACAACATCTACATATATTAAAACCCTACACAGAAGAAATAGGGGATTTGTGGATGACAGCTCACAGAGACCAACAGTGGAGAACATGATATGACCTAGGATGAACTATACCACAGTTCAGATTTACTTATGGGCCTCCTGTAAGCTGTAGGAGATTATTTTGTTTAGAAGTGAGTTTCATTTTCATTTTTTTTGTCTAAACTGAGACATTTGGGGGAAAAAAAGAACATATCAGACAATTATAACAATAAAGTAATAACAATTTACAACTTTGCTGATAATTTGCGAAGTAAAGCACCAATACTACCATTATGCAAAATAAAGTTTGATTACATAGGACACTTTAATGGTAATAAAGTTCAATTACATAAGACATAATTTAATGGTAAATTGATAATTGATCGTGTATGTGCCATATTACTTGGAATATAAAGAGATCTGTGTGCATGAAGACGACACTCATCTTCTTGCCTCATATCTGGATGATTCCTTCTCAATAGTGCTAGCCTGACTTCATGATCAAAGAGGCCATTTGGTATTTGTACCAAAGGTAGATATTCCCTAGGTAAGTCTCATTCAATATTTATAAAAGACTCATACACTAGGCAAAAGATTGATGATGCGTTCATGTCAGAGAATCACCAATCAAAGAAAACTCATTTTTGCCACCACTTTGTGCAAAGAATTATATACCAAATTCAGCCAGGATTGCATATTAATAGTTCAAATTCGAAGTATCACTATGGTCAACGAGGCTGATTCAGGATGAATTTATACAGAGAGAAAACTTAAGAAACCAGCACGGTCTTCGATTTGAATTTGAAACTAATACATAGGGCAAGTTATAAACCCGTTGAAAAAACTAATACCTATTACTTACTTGGTCCCAGCAGGGTTAAAACCAATGCAGTAGGCAGCAGTGATTTCGTCCACGTCATTATAAGCCCGATATGTGCAACGAAGCTGCAATTCCAGTTAAAATCATTGGTTACCAATATGAAGTCATAAAAAATGCACGACACACCATAAAGCTGTTCATACAATCTATTACAGTAGCATGGTAGAATTTTTTTCATGAGTTGCCACTGAGCATAAAAATTCATCTTAACAAATCAGACTCAGCAGACATTCATAGCTCAGCAAAGGATAGGTGTAGCCATGGGATGGCCATTAACTTCCAACATATTACAAGATCAGAATTTAAAACTTTATCTGGGTAAACAAAACAGATTTTCTTCTCTAAAGAAAAATGTTAAAAATAATGACACAGAACCTCGCCTGAAGTAGCATCCCAAAGATGAATAGGATGATCACGAGTGGTACTTGCGAACACACATGTAACTGGATCTGAAATCTCAAACATTATAGCAGTTAAACTTCCATTTTAGTATCATTACTTGCTGTAAATCCATCTCACATTAATGGACTATATACTACATTTTTATAGAACTCCCTTAACAAGCAAGGTAAGAGATGAACCTGAAGCAGACATATATGGGTACCAGCAGAAATCATAAACAGGCTCCCCCTCATTCAGAACAAGATTTGCACTATAAGAATCTGCAGCTGTTTTAAAACCATAGGAGAAGTATAATGAAAAAATAAAAATAAAACCCATAAGAGTTTAAAGTACCTTATACACAGAACCTACCTAAATTTAGCTTAGTAATAAAGCAACATCATGAAAAACAATGACAACAGTGAGGAAAATGTTGTAGTACCAAAACCATTAAGAAGGGCATTTGGTATCAATTTATTCACAAAAGTTTTCACTCTAAAACCAAGAATAGACTTAAACAAGCTTACCTACATCAGCAGCAAAAGAACAAGAATTCTCATGATAGACACTTCCAGCATCTGGTCTAAAGAGGAACAAATTATAAAGTCATCAGATATATTACATGCCATAAATCAATTAAAATACCAATTTGCAACAGAAGTCCAAGAAGCACCGTTCCTAACTGTCAGATTAGAGTGATCTTATCACATTAGTCAGCTGCCTGCATCATTACCAAAGCCATGGCACAAACTCTACTTGAATTAACTCAACAAACATCATCCCAACTATGACCAAAGCATACAAATCAAATTGTCTCTAAACTTGAAATTCAAGATTACAGATGAAATGCATTAGTACAGTTTATAAAGCTAACCTTCAAAAGGGAACCTATCAACCGAATCGACTCATCCAAACTCAAATTTTCACATTTTTTCACCAAGAATATATATATATATATATTGAGATGACAAAACCCTGCTATTTGGATCTCCACTAAAAACTTTTAGCTAGCCTCGTTTTTGCAAGGATTAAAACCCATTACTGATATTGAAAAATTTATCCAATAATTCCCAATATCAATAGCCATTGACTCGATTCTCGATGTCATCTTCATTCAATGAATTTAGATTACTCCTGATTTTATAAACTTCAGACAAATTTGAGGTGAAATTCAGATAACAAGACTCTCATTGGGATCAAATTTATTAGTTATATTTCTAGCGTACCACACATAAATAGTGGCCAAATTTGAATACTAAATTTTGGATAGCATCTCATGTGTTGTCAAAGCATTGGTTTATGGACCTCGACTCTTTCATGTGAGTGACACACATCACATCAAATCCACAATGTGATCATCATAGCATCACTATGAATATATATATATATGCAAAGTATGTGTTTTGTTGCACTTTAGTTTCTAATATTTTTATTTTGTCAGTTTCGACCTCTAACTACCAAATGTGAGTTTAAATGGTCCCTAGTCCTCACATAGTCAAAATTGATTAATGGAAACTACAGTATTTGTGTAATTTTACACATAGACTTGAAGAAATCAAAATGACCAAAATACACACGTCTCAAAATTTGTGTTTTGTTGCCTTTTAGTCCCTAATCTTTTTAGGATGAAGTTCTGAAAATACCACGCTCCCATTAATCAATTTAGACAACTGAGCATTGGGACTATTTTCTCACATTTTGTACTTAAGGGACCAAATCAACAAAATAAAAAGATTAAAAACTACAATGCAACAAACTTGTCATCATTAGTACTATGTTTGTGTGTTTGTATATATAAGGTTAGCCCCACAGTTTTGACATAATCACACTTGTCTCACTTGAGATTTTGATTCACAATATAGTTAGGTCAATTTTTTGTCAATAATTCAATGATAATTCGTTAGTTATATGAATGAATAAAAAATTGATATATTCATCTATTTTGACTAAAATGTATAATTATTTTTAATTATTTCAGTGTCTATCTACCATCATTAGTTTCCATTGTTTTAGACGCACTAAAAGTTAAAAGAACAATGTAATTATGTTCAAAGTGTGGGACTAACTGTATTTTCTCCAAATGAGTGTAATTTACCCTACATATATGAGAAATGCTATGGTATGCACCCCTCTATAACAAAATGTGTAATTTTACCGTAAAATTTTATACCATGAACCGCAAAATACATAATCTCACCGCAAATTGGCATAACAAAAAAATATCATAACCAAGCCACAAAAAATTTTTGGACATTTTGTTATGCCAATTTGTAGTGAGGTTAAAAATTGTATTTTGCGATTAATGATACGAAATTTTGTGATAAAATTACATATTTTTGTGATAGGGTGCATATCTAAAGGTGTGCATAGGATTTCCCTATATGTAGAGAGAGAGAGAGAGAGAGAACTTACAAGGGGAATACACGAAGGGACTTTTCGTCGGTGCATGTAAGAAAACAGGAACCGTCGGGAGACCTAGAAAGAGAATGTTAGAGGGAAGCAGATCGAGAGCTAGAGAGAGAGAGAGCAGAAACAAACCATTTGATGCCATAGGGGAAATTGTTACGGTTTGAGGAGGGGTTCCTGAACTGGTAGCAGAAGTGGTAGGTTCTGACAGGAGGGACATCGAAGCGAATCACAGGCCAAGAGTAGTCCTCTACTACTTGCTCTCTTGATTCTTTTGCTGTCATTTCTTCTACTTCCTTTTCCGAATTGGATTGTTGCTTCTGCTTCTGCTTCTGCTCTGCTTCCTCTTCCCCCATTGTTAGGGACTGTGACTGAATAAGACTCACTCAGCTCTCTCTCTCTCTCTCTTATTTGTGAATGGCTCTATTTTAGCGCCCAAAGACAACAGAGCAAGAGGAGGTAGTGTTATGGACTTTCTGGGGTATAAGGTTGAGTTGGGCAAAATTTTTAGCCCAATATTGATATGGGCTGGGCTTAGGGACAGGTCAAGCCCGGTCTAGTCTTATTCGGTCCGCCCATAAACTATGTTATTGTTAGTAAAAATTCTGTTAATCCCCGATCGACAAACAAATAATTGAACAAAAGATCACCCAATTATGTAATTGATTCAATGCCTACAAGGACTTTTTTTGAAACAATCACAGTTACAAAAAGGATGTGAACAAAGATAATTTTAAATAAAACTACTAAGGTTCATAAGATTACAAACTATAAGATTTTATTGTGGTTACTCCTAAATACAAGCAACTATTCCTAACATAGCCTTTATACTTCTCATTCCTTCTCTGACCCATGACCTCACTTTCTTTAGAATTCACGGACCACCTTCTTTTAACTACTGTAACTGCCTCAACCTCTTTAATGATGTGTTTGATGGGATTTGGGAAGAAATTTAAAAAGGAAAATAGAAAATGTGTGTAAAATTAGGTGAAATATAAGTATGTTATATATATATATATATATATTTCACCAATCTTTTCTATTTTCTTTTTCAAATCACTCTCAAATCTCCCAACCAAACATAACATAAATCTTCCATCCTCAATACATCTCACTTTCCAAACACAAGCAAACTCCCAGCCACATTGTCTCGTGTCCCCTTTTAATTGACAGACCAAACTGCCATTCCTGAGCACATATGCTTTCTAAAAATCAGCTTACCAATCCAACAACAGCTCTACTAACTTCATTCACAATAAAACCACTACAAATAAGTCAATCACACTTGGTCTTTAATGCCACGTGTCATGATCTTGCCTCTCATTCCCTGTCGATAGACAAACCAACAAAAATGAGTGCAAATAATTTATAGGGTTAATTACACAAACGTTTAACAATTACAAAGATCTTTCTTGGAATTTTTAAGATTACACTGACGTGGTCAAAAATTTTATTCAACGGGATCGATTATTAGATTTCACATAGGTCATGTTTGATTTACAAGATTAATATTAGTGTGGTATTCACTATCCAATAAGATTAATATTCATTGGATTAATAATGCCACCCCTACCCCATTACTAATAATCCTACAAATTTGTTAGATTAATTATCCATTAGATTAATAATCCTAAATCAAAATGTTAAAACAAACATAAGATAATTGGACCCACGGATTAATAATCCTAATCACATGTTCTAATCCACCTAATCAAACATGCTCATAGTCTACAAATATGACGCACTAACATCCCTCCATAGATCATGTATTAGTGTTTGATAAGTATTCGACACAATCACACAATAAGATATATTAATAGAAGTGTCCTATTTTTATTTTTATTTTTTTTAATTGGTCATTGGTCATGCTAAGGACGCCTAGTGTCTTATTTATTATTATTATTATTATTTTTTTTTTTTTTTTTTTTGAAATAGCATACTCATGGTTAATAAATTTAATAAAAATAAATATATAATATTCAAATATATGACATTAACATTTACAAGAAGCTTTCTAAATTTCATATATTGTCTATTACATTGACAAAACTAATTATAAGTAATTTACTAGGGTCAATTTTGAACAAATAAGAATTTATCAAAATTAATATATCGTTTATAAAAATCCCAAACTTCTTGTTAAAATCCTATATATACTCTACAAAAATCACTGGTGTCAATTGACCCCAATACATTAGGCATAGCTCTGCCTCTGACACTAACCTCTTTTATTTTAAACAAAAAATAATATACATGAACCTCTCATCTGTTAAATACCTATTAGAGGTGCTGACAAAATATTACACGATGAATCCCTTTAAAATTTTAACCGTAAACTTCAATTCATTAGTTTAATTTCAATTGATCATCGGTATTTTTTTATGAAACATCTTCAAATTGTGTTTTGATTTAAATTATTTTAACATGATTGTTAGCATTTTTTCTAAAGAAAAAATCTTTATTTTATTTTTATATTAATACATGACATGACAATATTTATGACAATATAGTATGACTTCAAAAAATAAATGATCAAACAATAATCGCGTTTTAACACGATGCTCCTATTGTGCCAAAATGAATAATATCATACTAAATTAAGCGCAATAGACAGTGCACTAGTGTGTTTTTTATGTCTATTTTGCTAAAAGCTGGAGTCCAATCCAACTGCCAACATTTTCTGCACTCATCAAGTAGATTGATTGTCATCATACAATTCAGTAGATACTTTTATCCCAAAAAAAATATATATTATTTAACACTTGTCGAATATGTTATTTTACTTCATTTAATCACAACAATCAGTCAACATACACAATTGATCCAATAATTGACCTTCAACATAGTTTTATCACGTCCATTGAAGTTCATGGAGTCGTATAAATTAAAAAGTAAAAGAATATAACCAATGTAATCACAATGAGATCCACAAATCAGTTTTGCAGAAGCTAAGGATGACTGCCATCCCCGTGCAACGATCTTTTCAGATATGGGTCGTCCTGGTACTTTGAGTACAGGGGAAGTTCAAGGGCCGTCTCTGCAATTCGCCTATCTTCATGAATCTTCTCTATCAAGCTCTCCAGAGATGAGAAATTGGCCTATCATGTTCCAATACATACTGTCAAAAATGCTGGGGCAGGGGAAACAATGATACTTGTACTTTGTTTTGCCACAGCTAAGAAAGTCGCAAATTTTTTTCTACTTCTTTTTGTCTATAATGAATTTTTTTTTTTTAACTTTCGTCAAAATTTTACTTTTCAAGTCCATTTAGTACAAAAGAAACTAAGAAGCTTTTTTTGGGAAAAAAAAATACAAAAAGTTCACTTGAGACCAACCAAAAAAAAAGTCAACTTTTTAGATGTTTTTATTTTTATTTGTTTAATGGATTTTTTTTTTTTTAATTTTTTTTTTCCAGCTCCATCTAATAGGTTCTACCTAGAAGTGAAAAGTTATTTGAAAAAAAAATAAAAATCACAGAAGACGAAAAAAAGTTGCTAAAAAAGCAATTGCCAAACTCACTCCTAAATTGATAAAACAATAATCACAGTTTTATAATACCTCGGGCCGTATGTACCCAACAATGGCAAGACGCAATTCCTCGCCATAGAAATCCTCGTCAAAGTCATAAAGCAACCACGGTTCCTGTATTACAACCAAGATTAGAGACTAAAAAGGAAAGCTCACCACCACTGATCCACATTGTACTCACCATGGTCTTCTCAGCATTGTTGAAGTAGGGATTCCAACCAATACTCATGACCATCTTGTAAACGCCTCGTGTTGATAATCCAGCCCAACCAAAATAAACCCCTGAGGGATATTCTGAAAGGACAGTTGAGTAGCCTTTGGTTGATAGATTAGCTGAAAGAACAAGTGATCCTATTAGATTAACTCAATAATGAAATGAAGGAACAAAATGCACACAACTAAATCACTAATTTTTTCCCCCCAAATCACGCAATCAAAGAGAGACCACAATGTCACATCATGATCAACCACAAAACAAACAAATAATGAGTTAAATCTGGACAAGAAACAAGAGTTTTACACAAATATAAAATAGGTAAGCTGCAAGTCAAAAAGCGTTGTAATTTCATGCCTACGTCATCCAGAGTTCAATATTCTCATTAAAACTCTATTTAGTTTAACCAGGGGAGAAAAAATCTTGGGCACCTGTAGGGATTCCAAGCACCTTTGAACCACGACCAAATCCTTTAACAACCGGACCACCAAAATACCAAGGTTCTATTGGTAAAGTACCCTGTATCCCTGCAATAACAGATCGATTGACTTCATAAAATTAACTGGAGTAGACACAACCTTTATTGTAATTTGAACAAAACAGTGAGAGAGGTTTACAATCTTCAAATGGTGATAGGCCCCATCTTTCTGGTCGCAAATCAAGAAGAGAGTTGATCACCTCATCTGCCGAAGTATAAAGATGGGATAGTTTTGGTAAGGATGGAACAGCAACAACTTCCATTCCGGCAGCCTTACCAGCCATCACACCTGGTCTGACATGTCACAAAAGCAGTTATTCATAAACAACAGAAATGGTGTTTCTTCCTTCATCAACTATGAAAACATTCTAATACCATGTCCCACAGGGCGAACATGACAATCTAGATTTTTGACTTAGAAAAGAAATGAAACTATTACTAAAAGAAACAAATAAACTGAAGACATCAATTTCTTTTGAAGCTGCAATGAAACATTTCACTCAGTTGATTGTATCATTTCATAAAGAGGTTACACATCCGCTGCATAGACAATGAAGTTGCATAAATGTCCCCTGTTTTATAGAAAACTTCAATGCCACCCAAAAAAAAAAAAACAAAACAAAACAAAACAAAAAACAAAGAAGAAGAAGAATTAAGGGCGGTTGCTCATCTTTTTTTGTAATTTCTCGTATCTAAGAACTAAATAGACTAGCAACCAATGAGGCCTTTCAGGTAGCCAGGGCTAAACATTTGGTTGGGGACCCTCCCTTTCAGCAATCACCCTTGTTTTTGTACTTGAATAAGGGAAAGTTCTCTTATTCTCGTATTGTTTTGTACATCCAGAACACTTGGGCACATTTCTATTTATCTCTCCATTTCATTAATTCTTCACTAATTTGTATCACAAACAACAATAATAAAACTACAACTAAGCATGATGCCTGCTTGTTTTGACTCCAATAAATTCTTTTATCCTTGATTGCATTTTATTGCTGTTAGGCTTTTCCATGTGCATCATTAGCACACTTACGGAGGAAGAGTAGTTTCAGGAAGTTAAGCAATACTTGTGATTTGTTCTTCAAATATGTTTCAGTGAGTAATTAATCAACAAGACTGCTTATCAGCAGCACTAATACAATTAAAGTAAATAGATCCTGTCTATGTGAATGCAACCTAGGCAAATTGTACTTCACATTTACAGAAGAAAAGCAGATTAACTAAAACACATCTTCTGAACATCTAAAATAAACTCAAAACTATCCAGTCGACTTCTTACAAGAAATAGTTTACAGTTAAGATGTCAAACAACAGCATAAGAATATGGCATACATCAGCTATCCAAACTATTTTCTTCCACGCAAATCTTATGGAAAGCATTCACGAATCACAACTTTGAAAGACATTTATGAGGAAAGAGGATATCATTCAACAGATAAATATTATATATAGACAATCTTTGGGCAGGACAATTTACTTGAAAAACAGATCCAATTTCACCTTGAACCAAAGTCACTTACATTGAATCTTCAACGACTAGGCACTTCGAAGGATCAATATTTAGCTTCTTAGCTGCTTCAAGGAATCTTCAACAATAAAATGCACAAGGTTAGATTTTTGGAGAAACATATGTATGTGTATCTGGATAAGAAAGGTAAAACTCTCATGGAGTTGCATCTCACATTTCTGGAGATGGTTTTCCTGCCGTCACTTCATCACCACCAATAATGACAGAGAAGGATTCTTTCCAGCCTATAAAAGGTAATAATGAGCGCGTAAGTTCACTTCTGAAAAAAATAGAACAAGATTTAATTTAAAAGCATGGCAATCGCCAATTGGCTTATTTTCTTATGTTTAGAAAAGAAAACAACAACAAAAAAAAAAAGAAAAGAAAAGAAAAATCCATAGTTTAGGGTTGAAAACAAATAAAACAAACCTACCAGGATGATAAGAGATTTTGGTTTCAATGTTTTCCCTGGGAGAATTTGAAGCCAATGCCATTTGCACATCATGACCCCTCAAATGGTTGATTAACCGGTTTGCACCTGGAAGAGCTTTGATACTGCACCATCTACAGTGATAATTGTAATAGCAGATTCAATACAATGCAATACAAATTCTAAACTCCAACACACGCACACACAAAACTCTGAATAGCAAAATTGGAAACAATGTACAGTTTACAAAGCAATACACATACATTCACACATAAAACTGTATACTATAGTATAAGGTAATAAAAAAATCACATGAGTCTGTCTAAAGAAACATTTGTAACATGTCCCAAGTGTGAGTTATTTTTTTCGGCTAGGAAATGAAAGTCAGAGTACAGTATATTACTGAGCAGAGAACATTGGGGTAATTTCTGAGACAAATTCATCGATTGATAAGGGAAGCCCATAATCTTCCACAATAACAGCTGCAGCTTCCGAAGGTGTCTTTCCCACTATTTTATGAGCTCCCCTCCCATCCCATTGCTTTCCATACTTAACCAAGTAAACTTTTAAAACTTCACTCACTATGCCATCTGTCACAAAATAGAAATTAGGTCACAATTGGAAAAGGTAATGTAGTAATGGCAGTGTGGGATGTTTAGTTTTGTAATCTAACTTAAGAGAAATGACGGTTGAACCAAACAGGAACAAGAAGCACGATTCATTTTTGTGTTGAATATGTAGCCCATATGCAGAGGCTGAAACCCAGTAGAAAAAATCTCCAAATTTGAGATTGTTTAGCTGGGATAAAAGAAGTAATGCGGAAAAAGCTAGCAACTCACTCACATATCCATAGAGTGGCAATCCTTTTAAGGTACAGTAAGAAGAATTTTGGAAACTGTATCAATGAAGACACCATGAATGAACATTCACTTTCCATGGTTTCCACTCTATAAACCAATATGTTCATGGAACAGTTGAAATATGTTGGCTACACAATGGATTTCATGGGAACCATCACATGCAACTATGCAAGACAGGATGAAGAAACATACCAAATTAAGAATTAATTCAAGAACACAAATATACCTGTGTTCAGAAGTGTACCATCCAAATCAAGTATGACACATGACACTAACTTCTTTAAAGAATTTGCCATCGACATTGTAATGAATATATGGATTTCTCAAATGATCCAATTTATTATATATAGCTGAAATGAAAACAATGAATAGAGAAAGTAACTTCAATATCAATATATCATAAAAGTAAAAAAAGATTCAGATTTGTATCATGTCTAATCAGTACTTATAAATACAAGATATCAAATAAAGGGAAAATATAATAATGGCAGCAAAAGTTTCACATTCATTGCAAATCAAATAGGAGCACCAAGATGAAGCATCATTTAGTCATCAGACAAAATGTACGACTACATACTGTACTATAAACATCTTTGTATCTTACATTTATCAACAAAACATACGGTGTTATGTTTTTTTTCAAAAATGTAATTTCCTTGTAAATAAAATTCTTCACTTTACAGTTAACCAAAAAGAAGGAAAACAAGAAAAGAAATATGTAAACTTAAAAGAGAAACCAGAAGATCAATTTATATGTCATTTACAAATAGCAGTCCTACATAATCAATAATCAATAATCAATAGTAGTACTTCACGAATTTGTTCGTTCTTTCTTAAAATAACTTTTCTCAATGATTCTAGTTTCCAGATACAAGAATGTAGATTTAAAGCTCACGGTCAGATTTAGAAAGGGCTAATTACACAAACATCCCTTGAGATTTTTGAAATTACACTAACCTCCCCCATTTGATCTATTCTTATCTCCCCAGCCAAACAAACCTCTGTGTTAACTAATATCCCAATATCCGAACACTACCTTTCTTCTTCCCCAAACCCACTGTCCTTACAAACCCCAAAGATTAGCAACAGTACATAGATTAACAACAGTACCACCACCACTCAATCAAAGCCCACCATAACCTATTTGATATGTTTCTCAAGCAACCAACAAGAAAAATCACAGTAAAAAATCCGACCAACAACCACAAGAACCAATCGCACATATCCATCAAAATTCATAGATATGATATGACCCATCGTACATTGCCAAAGAAATTTTCATAGATCTGTACCAAGAACTAATGACACCAAATATATATATATATATTAATCTCACCCAAACCCTCTCTTCTACAAACTCAAACCAAAAACAGTATCAAACTCAAACCAAAACTACAACTCATCTACCAAAAACAATTTCAATTTCCAAACATTTAAACACCCACTGGGTTGAGTCTAGTGTTACAAATTTAAATATATATAAAAAAAAATAAAAACTCTTCAAATCCATATTTTATCACATTGAAGCATTTTGTTTCTGTTTCCTCATTCTCTCCAAATCAAACAGATACTGATTTTGAAAAGTTTTGGAACAACAAATGGAATTATATTCAAATTCAAACAAGACTGAAAACCCTAATACTAATCAGTAATTGAAGACTTACTTGGAGGATAGAGAGGAATCGATTAATTGGTTGAAACAACCAATCGTAGCCAATTTCTTACTCGATCTATTAACAGAAAGTATATATGACTAGAGCCCAAAAGACTGAGAAACCAAGGCCAAAGCCACTCTTCTTCTTCTTCTTTGTCTTTTTCCTTGGATTAGGAGAGAGAAGAGAGGTTGGATCTTCTGTCCCACTTGTCTGTCTTTACATCCTGTCCCTTTATTCTCCTACTGACACGTATCATAAAATATACTCCCTCTGTCTCAAAATAATAACTCCTTTTGAAAAATTTAACTTTTTTTTAGTAATACAATTATTGCATTTGAAAAAAATTGATTTTTTAAAATTACTCTTTTGATAATATATTTTTTAAGAATATCAATGTTATAATTGTACTTTTTATATTGTTTATTAATTTAAAAAATGACAAAATAGAAAATTTATATTATTTTTATACTTGATTTTTAAAGAAGGACTAATATTTTGGGACAATGAAAAATGAAATAAGGGATTAATATTTTGGAACGGAGGGAGTATCTCAAATTTTACTTTCTTTTTTTAAAATTTGAAAAAAATATATATAATTAACTTTCAACAATGCTAGGTAGTTCAAAATTTTGTAACTTAAATGGCTCAAATCATTTAAAACGACATTATTTTGAGCGTAAAACGACGTTATTTTGACAAATTAACAAATTTTAATAAATTTAAGCTATTTGAACCACAAAATTTGAAGGCACCAAACATTTTCCATTAACTTTACACTCTCGATTTTCTTATACTCATCTCCCTTTAGTACGATTAAGGGATATTTTGAGAAGAGGACGAAAAATTATTTTTTTGACTTTTAATTAAAAATTTTAATTTTTTAAAAATTTCATTTGAGAAACTGATTATTTTTTTTTTGATTAATATTTACTTAAATTGTCACGTCAAAATGTCTAAATATAAATTGATCAAAATATCCCTACCCAATCTACAAAGTATTTTTTCACCCATGTCCAAACATATATCATCCTCATCGTTCCATAGGCCCAGACATGTGAAGATAGAAATACATGACAATTTGGAAGTGGCACTGCAGCAGAGTGTAATAACGGAGGTCTAGTCTGGTGTATCATCGTTCTGCTGCTTTTTCTTCTTGGTCAGCAACAGCTTAACTCACTTTTGTTATCAATTCTACAGGACAACCGACACAGGGAGCATCGACATATGCAAAACAGGGACAGACCGAAATCTGTGCACCATAACACTCCCCAAACATGAAACACGTACACGATCGACAAATCGAAGGCAAAAACGCAAAAATAGACGACTCAGCAAACACGCATGAAGAACAGGTTGGTGTATTTGCTACAAATTCGTCAGGAAAATGAAAAATCTGGATACCTGATTCTGCGAAGACACCGATGAAGCTGACCTGGAAGAGTGGCGTCGGAGGCGTTATCGACGGCTGACGATTGCGACGTCGCTTTGGCGAGGCGAACCCACAGCAGCGTCGCAGCGGGGCGGAGAGAAGCAGTGAGTCAAGCGGCGGGATTGAAATGGAACCCTAGACAACATGGAGAGTAGTTCCGTAATTTCACCTTTGGCTTATATCCACAATCCCAAATCAGTCTTGGCGAAAAAAGCAAACCGTCTCGCGTCCGCGTTCAATGTGTTTCCAAGACTGACCTATATCAGCTAAACTAATACAGATGATATGTACATACTGAAATACGCGTATTTTTATATAACAAAACAGCAGTGCTATGTTGCTCGAATTTACGCCCTCGAATCTCCCGAATCAAAAACGACGTTGTTTCGTTGTTTTTGAATTTTTTTTTTTCGTTTAATCAGAGATGAAGCAGAGGCAGAAATGAAGAAAGAAAAAGGGAAGAAAGAAAGAAGGGAAGAAAGGAAGAAGAAGAGAAGAAGAAGCAAAGGTAGACGACGGCGGCACGGCAGACGGTGACGGAGCTACGACGATGGCGGAGCTACAACGATCGGCTGATCGGCCGGAATGCAGGGGTCCATGTGTGTGTGTGTGTCTCCCTCTCTTTCCCTCTCTCCTCTCCGCTCTCCCGCTCTCTCTTCCTCTCCCTCTTCCTCTTCCCCCCGTGTGTTTGAACTCGAAATGTCGAAAATGGAAGGAAAAAAAAAAAAAAAAATCCTAATGCCCAAAACGACATTAGGAGGGGCAAATTTTCGAGTTCTGAAACATTATTCATAACAAAAATAATATTTTTTTAAAATTTATTTATTTATATATATAATTTTGAATTTAATAGTCTATACATTTTTATATTAAAAATTTATTTTAAATAAAATAAAATATTTTTAACTTTATATTATTACTCAATATTAATTTCTGAACCTTATGATATTTTTATTATATTTTTTTATAACCAAATTACACTACAACATAACATTTTAACCTAATTAAAAATTATGAATTTGTTTCCCACGTTTTCTCGCTCCCCACCTTTCACGTACAATCATTTTTTGTATCGAAAGAAAATGTGGTGGACATACACATGCCATACCACTAGGTGATTCATTTCCTTTTATCCCTCTTTTTTAATTTCTTTTCATTTTTATCTTCTTTTACTCTCTTTTATTTTTCCAATAAATTAAGCCTAACTTTTCCTCACATTTCTTCATCTTTTGCTTTTCTTCTAGTTTCATATCTCTCTTTCTCTGTCCGTTTCATCTCTCTCTCTCTCTCTTTCCACTTCTCATTCTCAAAACTCTTTTTTTTTCTTCTTTATCTTTGTTCTTCCTCCTCCTCTTGACCTCCATAGCCACGGCCTTAACCCATACTATCACCACCCGAACCACCAACCCGCGAACTTCCCCACCACCGTCGCACCATCAAACCGCCACCACCACCATCACTGAATTCCATTATCATCTAAAACCACCATTCACAACATGTTGTAGGTGAAGAAAGAGAAGAAAAAGAAAGATGGAGGAAAAAGAAACAAAGTTGGAGAAGTTTATTTTGAATTTCAAAAGTTGGTTTTCGACTTACTTTCGACATGCCAAAATCATCCATTCTGGAAAGAAGTGAGAAAACTAGGTCATGTAACATGAAGTATGAAGTAAGTTGAAGAGATTGGTGAAAGAATATAGTAAAACTGTTAAGAATCAAGAAAGTTATAGAGTTCAAAAGATGGTTCGAAGAAAAGTCGGAGACGGGAGAAAAAATCTTTATTTTCGGTAAAATTTTAGAGATCTGATGGCATGCATAAAGAGACGAAACGAGGCTTGTGAGCAATGAAACAAAAATTAGGCCGTGAGGTAAATCCAATAATGTAAAGATAAGTTAAAACGAAGTTACGACGAAGAAGATACAAGTATTTGAACTAGTGGCATTGAAACTAAATTTCTAAGTCTTTCTGTTCGAGCATGCCGCGGCTGTTGGGAGAAGATGAACTGAAGTTTATCCAGCGTTCATCGGCTCATGGTGCTACAGTTTATCCTAGTAAATTTGGGTTAATCGAGTGGTTCTATGACTTCAGGAATGATTACCCTTAGGTTTTTCGACGTGTCCATTTTTGGGGTTAGATCTTGCATATTCTAAGTCTAAGATGATGATCAACAATTGAAAATTCTGAGAGAATCAAATGAAAGATCAACAGTGAGATTATGTCTGATTGATGTGAAATTTCAGCAAGAAGATCATGGAGCCAGGACGGTCATATCTTACGATCAGAATCATAAATTAAAATCAGACGATAAATCGTTAGCAACCTAACATAGTAAAAAAACCCTCTCAACTCTCTTATTCTTTTTAATTGTTAAGTTTTCAGATTTGAGTTCATATGTTAAAATAGATAAAAATTTAGATAAAATCTTGTTTATAGTTGTTTGTAAATTTGTGATTTGTATATTAAATATTGGAAGGTTATTTTTATATTAATGTAACAACCCTCACCACTGCTTACCAATTAATTACTGATTACTGTTAAACTGAGACTGATTATGATGCGTAATTGAACTGATTGAAATACTGAACTGACTGACCGAAATCTGAAGCTGATCAATTGAGTATATTTGTTTGAATTGCATTCTATCTGTTTGATTGCCAAATTATCTGTTCATGTCTTTGTGTTTAGACTGCTAATTAAAGGCCTTATCGGCGACCGAGCCTAAAATTGGTTGATGATTTGGGATTATTAGAATTTATGTGATTTTATGGTGTATTTAATTAAAATGTGATTTGGTATGATTGAAATAGATTAAAATAAGCTTAATTCCTCAAATTGCATTATTTACAACCTTGTCCTATTAGTGGACCATTAACTAAACATTTTGAGGCTTGGTTTATTTCATCTTAGCAACATTTTGTTCATCTCATTTGAGACCCTTTGCCGACCAAGAGAGAAGAGAGGGAGAGAGTGAGAGAAATTGAATTCCTTCTTGTGTCTTGCTTGGTGAGTTGAAGAAATTGGAGGATAATTGTAAATTGAGCTCCTACACCTCAAGCTCAAGACTTAGGTAAGGAGGTTCAACCTCTCATTGTTGTGTTTAAGCTTGTTCTTGCATGGTTCATGAGCTTCTAGTGATCTAAATCAAGATTTAGTCTAATAATGTTGAATCGTAGCTTGATTGTTGCATGCATATATATATATTGAAGTTTTGAGGTCGTGGTTCATAATTCTTCACATGCATGTTCATAATTTTACATCGGACCATGATTTGATCTTGTTTTGGGGCTATTAAGCTCAATAGAGCATGAAATTGAAGCTTTGAATGGAGTTAAACTCATGCATGTCATGTTTGTAGCATGTTCATGAATTTGAATTTGGATTTAATTAAACTACCTTTGGGCCTTGATTTTACAGATTGAGCTTTGAATCATGTTATTCTATGTATTTACAAGTGTTTTCCAAGAAATGGGCCCAAACGAATTGATTTTGATACATTGGAACTTGATTTGAGCTTGGAAGTTCAAATCTGGAAATTCCAGATTTTGGACTCCCGCTCGAGCGAGGAAAGTGGCCCTCAAGCGGGAAATTGTGTCTTACGCTTGATTTGGACTCTCGCTTGATTTGTGCTCCCAGTACTTTGCACTGTTTTGAAGTCCGCTTGAGTAGAAGAATTGACGCTCGAGCAGGAACTTGTGTCTTACGCTCGAGCGGGTGTCGAGCGCCCAATCGAGCGTAATTTTCACTCATCCAGTACTTTTGTCATGTTTTCCAGTCCGCTCGAGCGTGGGAAGTGACGCTTGAGTGGGAACCTTTACCTGCATATACACTCGAGCGGGACCCCTGTTTTCTAAAAATTCTGAAAATGCTTTTAAAATGTATCTTTGCATCCTCATTCCATCATAAGCATTCTTAGGCCTAGTTTAAGGCATCTTAATAAGGATATAGATGTAGAATCACACCGAGTCTAAGTAAGGACTAAGTCCTCGATTTTCGACTGTGTAACTTAGCATGTGTTCATTCTGTCACTGTTTAGGGTTGACTTCCGGAGACGCGCTCTAGCTGCTTATAGCCCAGAACTCTGTGAGTAACAATGTTGTAAAGATATGTTCAATTGTGAATATCTCTGACTGTTTAACTGAATTGCTTTCTGAACTGATACTGTTAATCAAATGAATGTATGTCCTATATTCTGAACTGTATTTTGGCATCCTTAGCAACCATCAAGCATCACATCATATCACATAGAGATCTCTGTCGATCCTTTGTTGGAACCGCCATCACATCGATTGATGACCATCATTTTTTGCTCGGTCTTTTAAGACCATCACATCAGATCGCTATGCTAATGGATGTACCACATATGACTGTTACGACTGAATGACTATTATACTGAATCAATGAACTATTTTTATTACTGTAAGGACATCCATTCTTAACCTCTTTACGCATTATGTTATTCACTGGCTTTAGCTCACTGTTTATATATATATGTAGGTGTTCAGGCACCAGACCGGAGCTAGGAGCATGGGTTAGACTCCCATTTTTTTTGTCAAGCCAACCACTGTGTCTCACTGCGAGGTTCCGAGCTTGCCAAGCTATGGCTTAGGGATGTCCTAATTTCCCCGTCTATCTCTGTATCTGTTTGTAATAACTACATAGACTGATAGCACTGTACTGTACTGTTTATCAGGGATTAGGTCCCTGTTTTGATCGACTGTAAATGTTGTACATACTGTTTTGTACTGTTCATGTATTTATGTATATGTATGGAAAGTCTTTTTGCATTCAGATTGTCACAGCTCATTGGACATTGTTTATTTACTGTATTGGATTCCGCCAGCCCCTGTACTTTGTATTACTGTATCACTATTAAGCAGGCCTTCGGTAATATTGGATTATTGGCCGGTTACGGTACTAAACCCATAGGGGTGGGTTTGGGTCGTGACAATTAATAGCCTTAAAATCATAGTATAATTTTGGAACTTGACTTGCATGTATAGTTTGTGCCATTAAAGAGATGATTGAAGATTTGATTTGATTTGATTATATGACTCTTACATCTCCTAGAAACTTGTACGAATTTTTAGACGATTTTATGCTCAAAATTTTGAGATGATTTCTTCTACAAAGTTGTTAAGAATAATGTCTAGTTCATCCAGGAATTTCTGTAACAATTTTTATAGTTTTGTACGAACTTATACAAAATTTTAATTAAATCTGAAACTGTAGACAGATTTTACTGCCTATTTGAAATATCATTAAAAATCCTATATTAAACCAAATATGGTATTTTCTAAATAAAAAATGAAATTTGAAAAGTCTAGTTTCATAATAAATTTTTAGATTACGGAATTGATTTATAAATTTAAGTGTGGAATTATTTTAAGAAAATGTGACGAATCTATGTTATGAAATTTCTTGAAATTTTATAGAATTATTTATAACTTATTTTTGGAAACTTCTTTCTGAAAAATGACCATAACATGTTTGTTGAATATCTCATATGGTTACATGAATTTTAGAGTTATATAAATAATTTATTTATAATTTCAACTTCAAAAATTATGTTCTGAAAATTCTGGGTGGAATGATAAAGAATCAAGATTACTACTTCAATTATTTGTTAGGACTAAAAAAATCAGTATTGTGCTAGTCTATTTAATTGAATCTTGTAAATTAGTAGTCCATGCATGTCACGACCCGAACCCGCCCCTAGAAGGTTGGCATCGTAACCGGCCAGTAATTCTAGATTACCACAGACCTTCCTGAACATAACATAAATAATTGGGGCTCGCGGAAGCGAAATTAAATGCAAATAGTCCAAAGAGCTGTGCATAAATATGAACATACATTACATGCCAAAAATGATGTTAATTTACCCACTATCTTTACATAACATATACCAAAAGAACATATACAACACATGCCACATGTACATAACAAAACAAAACTCGTACGGCCTTCCAGGCCTAGCCCCAGCTCGGGGGCACCATGACTCGGGTAGGCTTTCAAAACGGCGGCTCTACTCGGACTCCGCCTAGGCTTGACTCCCAGCATGCTCACCTATAATACATAAATACAAACAATGAGCTAGAGCTCAGCAAGTAACAGTAACGTAAAGGGGTTAGTGAACGAGTTCCAATATTTCATAAATTCGTAATAAAACATTTAAAATCATAATCAATCATCATATAGAACATACGTAATGGCATACTCCATAGATCATAACATAGCATAACATGTGTCGACTAACGACTAGAGTAACCGGTCCCGGACACCGATTAATCACATACCGAGATCTCGTAAACTGGTCGTGGGCCTACATTTCCATGCCGTCCCCCATGACTCAAGCACATGGGCCTGCACTTCTATGTCGTTCCCCACGACTTCAACTAACTATGGATGCCATGCTAGATTCGCAAACAGGACATTCGTTCACAGTTAACATTATTATTCAAACATATCATATCGTATCATTTATCACTTTGAAACATAATTCATAATAACATATCTTTACGAAAATGTTACTTACAGTGGGTTTCCAAAACCGATGGCACGGTCTTCACTTCTTGACCTGCAAACATTGACATTATAACACATTTCTTAACATTTTGTCATCAAATCACATAATTCATGCCATTTCTTTTCTTTCTTTACATCCTTTCATATTCATTTCCTGCTCAATCTACTCTTTCTTTACTTTAATTCATGCTCATGAGATGCTAAATGATGCCATTAACATGCTAAAATCATGGAAAACATCTTCCCAAACTTTTCCTGAAATAAGCCCTCCCACTCGAGCGCCCATATGTCCGCTCGAGCGGACTGTACACTTTTCAAAAAACTGCTGAAACGCTGATTTTCCCGCTCGAGCGGGCTTCCCTCCGCTCGAGCGGACCATGCGAAATTTTGAAATTCTGGTTCTTCTTCTAAACTTCATCCTTTCCTTGAAACATTAACTTCCCCTCTTATGAAATCAAAACTCACATGAACCATAAACAAGATCAAACCCATGAATCAAGGTGGAAATCCATGAACATATACATACAAGCTTCATATCTCTATATCCATGGAGGTTCTACCTCAAATTGGCCAAACATGTAAAGAAACCATGATTTAAAACATAATTATGCCATAATCTTGAGTCCCACATGCTAGATACCAAGAATCAACAATCAATTTCAAGACAAATCTTACCTTAGATCATTAATTTGAGAGACTAGCTTGTTTTCCCCTTTTCTTCTTATTTCCCTCTTGGTCTCTCCCTTTCTCACGATTCTCTCCTCTCTCTCTCTTTCTTTTCTAGATTTTTCTTTTCCCCTTTGTTGAGTCAAATGAGGTCAAAGCCTCATCTTTATCCATATATATCATATAAGCTCAATTAAGCCAATCAAGCCAAAAACATAAGCCAAACGGGACTTAACGATTCAGACGAAATTCAGTCTTCAATTTATTTTCTCAAATAGTTCTAAAAATTCCCGGTATCGCATAGACATGTTCAATTTCATTTTCTGAACTCATTACGGTCATCAATTTCAGTCCCGAAGTCGTAATTCCAACAGATATTTTCCAATTCAAACAGAGATTCTTCAACTAATTGAACTAATCACATAATTAATTACGAATAATTACACCATACGTGTTGGGGTCATTACAATGCATGTGTGTGGTGATTTATTTTAATATTTAAAATTATTATTTCACAACGTGGCTTGATTAAACTGTTCACAATAATTTATACACATTGATGGATTGTTGTAGAACGTATGTGTTGATATTTTTCTATTAAAAATTATATTGAAATGGTATAATATCGATTGTGATCTAATTTGTAATTATTAGTGATTAGTATGAAAATTAATTAAAATGATCAACAAAATGTCCGAAATTAACGATTGACGATTAATACCGATTGTTCAGGGTGAGTCCTGGTTTTAAAGAGTGTACGAAATTAAGGGTTAACGGTTAATACCAGTTGTTAAGGGTGAGCCCTGATTTTGAGAATTCTTATGTAAATTGTATCGTGAAAACCCTAAGATGACACGACACTTATTTGAACCCTTTTCAATATTCGATTTTGGAATAAGGGTGGATGTGCAGGTAACACGCAGGGTGGTTATGTACCCTGGCAGACCGTTTCCTTGGGTAGACGATGGATGCCACTACTTGGGTATATAACTCCGGACGTGAGCATCCCTGATAGTTACGATTGGTAACACTTGAATATTTGACCAACAGGGGGTCTCAAATTAACCATGGCCATGGCTTAGTGGTTAGTAAGTTAAATCTATTTGGTGAGATTTTTAGTGTCACCTATTTATTAAAATTATTGAAATTATTTTAATGATTGTAATTTATATTTACAATTATATTGTTATCTCATGCTTGTAATCACATTATTTTTCTCTTAAAAAGAAAGATAGGTTTGTTGTGTTTTCTTACTGTGTTGCGAAATTCATGGCATATATTTTGTTACCATGGCGTTTTATGCCAGGTTTTAGGTAGGAAATAATTGAAGCTGAAATGGAGTTAACACTAACGTAGAGCTTTGACTAACTTGAAACCATGACTAGAGCCGAATAACTTTTATTATCTTATGTATTAGCTATTAAGGACTATATAATTTTATTTGATGTTGTATTTGGATAATTTTAAATTTTTATTTAATATTGTTTAAACCTTTGGTTATGTATGAGGTTGAAATGTCCTATTAAGATGTCAACTTTTTTATTTATTAAGTCATTTTGTTTATTTGGTTTCCCTTGATGTTCCAAAAATTGGGAACGTCACATAAATAAAGATAAATATATGTTTTTTAAGAAAATTTGGTCAAAACTCTCTCATAATAAAACGTTAATGCATTAAGGACAAGTACAAAAAGTTTTTTTTGAAAAATCTAACCCATGTCACTATTACCAAAATATTAAATTTTAAAATAATATAATTTTTGATGTAAATGTCAATTTTTAATAAAATTAGTATTTTTTTAATCCTCTCATCAAGATCTATTAAATAAGATCCAAGTTGACTATTGAAATTCTTAAAAAAAAAAAAAAATACCGTTGAAATTAATGTAAACAGTAACATGTTACTCTATTTGACAGTAACATGTTACTTTGGCAATATTGTCCAAGAAAAAAAAAAAAAAAGAGTAAACTACCAATAAATCCTAATAGTTTGACTTAATTCTCATCAAATCCTATTTAAAATATGTCACTAGAAATAATTTTTTTGTGCTAATTTTTTACAAGTCGCTAAAAATTGACAATTTTTATAAATTGTCGTTAAAATTTACAATTAGTAACATTTTTTTGTGACAATTGTTAAATTGTTGTTGAAAGTTGTAAATTAGTGACCTTTTTTGTGACGACTATTTTAAATAGTTACTAAAACTTATAATTAGTGACATTTTTTGACAAAATTTTCAAACTGTCTCTGAAAATTAACAATTAGTGACTTTTTTTTAAAATAGTTTTTAATAATAAATACCATTAATTATGATAGAACCTATTAGACAATAAGTTCACTTATCTACACATAAGTCCCTCCAACAAAACAAAAAAAAAAATTGAATTGAATTATCTTTTTCACCAAATAAGGGTCCAATAGAGAGATTTTAGCTAAATTTTTCATTTTTTAATTAAAAATAAATAACAATATTATTTTTTCATCTATATGACCCGCAAATTATTTATGAAAAATGATTTAACTATTATGTAAATAAAAACTTAAAAAGAGGTCAATGTAAATATGTCAAAATATAAAATAAATTGTATTCTTTTTTTAATCTCAAAAAAAATGTGAATGTAATTTTCCTTTTTTAAATGATTAATATTGATATTTGTAAGCCAATCTCTTCTACAGTATGAGAGAAAATATTTAATCAATTTGATAGATGACACGTGTTATGTATGTATGTATTTACCTTATTCATAATAAAATATAAAATTCTTGATAAATTGAAAAATGTATAAGAGAAAAAGTCTGGTCATGGACATGGATATCAATTATTATTATTATTATTTTTTTTTTTTCACCCGTACATTCTATTTGAGAGATCGTCAAGATCTGCTACTGAAAGCTAATCGTAAAAATCATCTCTCATAGCTAGTTCATTCCCCCCATTGGTTATCTTGGTAATCTTCTCCCATTAGTGGTGACTCATGAGAGACGCTATGCTGATAGTTGGGAAACTAACTTTCATCGACAAATGTTTCTTTACTGAAGGGATAACTTGGGATAGCTAGGTTACAGTATATCTTTTGATTTCTATCTTTGCAAACTAGATGCCCATAATTTCCATTATACGCTAATAGAGGATTATTAGCAAATTTCCTCCATTTATTAAGCTGATCTCTAAGTGCAAATTTTCTTCATGGCCAGGGTCTCCGATTGAGAAGTCTTGGGTATCTTGGAAATGTTAAAGTTCCTCTAAGGTACATTTTATGCTTGGCTAGGATGCACCTTATTCCTTTCCATTCTGGTAGCTTGTTATCAATTAATGTTTCTACATAAGGATGATGCTCTTCCATTGCACAAAGTACTGCATGAGCAAGTTTATTTCCAAAACTATCTGTCTGATCTGGATTTGAGAAAATTGTTCTAGAGATAAAGCCATAATCTAACAATTGTGAGCCTGTTAGATAACACGTTTTGCCCCTAATTTCTATATTCAATGGTTCGAACGTTGCTAGATTTATCTGGCAAAGGCAAATGCTGAAATCTAAATTACACTAACATTTATCATCCATATTATAAAATTTAAATCAATGCTCATTATACCATACCTTGGGTAAAAAATCACAAATGGAACAATCTTATTTATGATCCTACTTGCAATCTTGCTATAATATCAATTTCACAACAATCTAGATCATTTTAACAAGATCTTGCAATCTGGATTGCAATTTTAATAACTATACACATAATTATTCATATGAATAATGAATAAAATATTGCTCACACAATTAGTCGGTTACATAAGTTCAAGTTGTTGACATAAACAAAATAATATCTAACAAACTACAGGCTGCTTTAGTTCCAAAAAAAAAGAAAAACTACAAATTGCTTTACAAAAATGAAAAACACATGATAATAACAATAATAGTAGTAGAAAAAAAGTATACTATTTCACTAATTTCAAACAATTTCAGAAAATGTAATTTCACAAAAATAAATACTTGGAAAGGGGTTTGAAGTTTCTTCATCTTCTTCACTCAATTTTGTCTTCTTCATCTTTTTCAGATTGTGATTTTGTTAAACTTTTAAGATGAAATAGATGAACCCAGATGATGAAGATTCGAACAAACCGTGATGGATTGAACAAACTTCTGCCCCCTTTTGGCCCTTGATGGATTCGAACAAAGCGAAATGAAATGAACTCTAACCCAAAGTGAAGGAGAGAGACGGAGATGCGCACTAGAGAGAAAGAGAGAGCTAAGATGTGAATGAGAGAGAGAGAGAGAGCTGAAATGAACTGAGAGATGAAAGAGAGAGAAAATAGAAGAAGTTTATGGAGAAAAAGAGCAAGAGAGAGCTCTGGAGATGAGAGAGAGAGAGAGAGAGAGAGAGAGAGAGAATTTGGAAGCCTTAGAAATTTTTGAAAAGAAAGAAAAAGAGACTGTTGTAATTTATTTTTAGTAATGGAAAAGATTCACAATATTATTTTATGATGTCTAAGGTTCTTCAATCCCCACACTTATGTATCATAGAGAAATTTCTCAAATCAAACCTCATTTTTTTTTTCTCTCTCTCTCTCTTTCTTTCTCTCATTCTAAACTCTTCTGCTAAATTCATCTCTTCTCCTCTCTTTCTCATCTCTACGTCTCTTTCTCTCTCTAAAATGTTCTCTCTCTAAAGCAACAATCTTGATCTTCCAGATTGTCCCTATTCCCACTGCCATGCCCATGCTCGTCTCCAATCTCTGCTCTTCTCACCGGAAACTTCTATCTCCGACGGTTGTAATTGAAGCTCTGTGATGAAGATGATAAAGAAGATGAAGTAGGTCTAAGAGGCCGAAGCCCTGTTCGGGTTGGCCTTGTATCAAGCCTAGACCTAGAGATGGCAATTTGACCCCGGCCCGACGGGGACCCGATCCCCCGACCCCGATTTGAACGGGTTTTCCCCGAAAATTATCCCCATAGGGCCGGGGATGGTATTAAAAATCAAATCCCCGATGGTATTCGGGCCGGGGACGGGGATAGGTTTCCCTGCCCCGGCCCCGCCCCGCAATATACCCGAATAATTCCCCGGCATATTCCCCGAATATCCCCATATATATATAACATGTTTGACGCCTCTCTCTCTCTCATCACTCACATTTCTCTTCTGTTAACCTTTTTTTGAACACATCTTCTCTTAACCTCTCTCTCTCTGCGACAAATTTCTTCGCTTCACTTGCCGATCTCCCTACTCCCGTTAACGCCGATCGACGTCGTCCTCCATCACCTCCGTCCCTTCTCCCCATCACCGCTGTCCCTCCCCATGGCCGCTGTCTCACCGCCGATCGCTGCTGTCCTCCGATCGCCGCTGACTCTCCTTTCCGTCGCCGACTCGCCGTTGTCTCTCCTCTTAAGCACCGCCGACTACCGTCCTCTCTCTCTCTCTCTGAATGTGTCTATTGTTTATTTTTTGTTTTTAATGATTTGTTCATATATGCTTAGATCTGTTCCTCTCTCTCTCTCTCTGAATGGTCAGAGTTGTGTTGTTGTTAATGATGATGAATGCTTAGATTTGTTCATATATGCTCGATCTGTTCATATATGCTTCTCTCTGAGTGGTTGTCTCTCTCGAGATCTGCTTTGTTTTTACATTTTGAGCTCGATTCTGCTCATTTTGGCGGGAATTTTAGGTCGAAACCCGATCCTCAGCAGTGAGGGAGCGGTGATAGGCTCCCCGTCGGGGATTGGGGCCGGGGTCGGGGAAATTTCTATCATCGGGGATCGGGGACGGGGAGTGTGGTCCCCGGCCCCGCCCCGGCCCGTTGCCATTCCTACCTAGACCCACCCGTTAGGTTCTTTCTGTAATGATGACCCTTCCAGCAAGCGAATTAGCAGCAATTCTGTTTGATCCCCAACTTTGGGTCCACCAATCCTTCTCCCTCCCCCGCCCTATTTTCAAGTGAATTATACACACATATATATGTATATGTAACTATGAAGATTGATGAATTTAAGTGCTATTTTAGATGATAATGATGGTCATTGTAAAAGTTGCGCAATTGGATTCTTTATGCTTTATTGATTAGTTGATTGTTGTATCAGTGGTTGCGTGTTTGGTTGTTGAGAAAATGTGTGAAATGGAAAGAAACTTAAAATTTGAATATTATTAGGTTGAAGGTTTGTGATGAAGATGATGAAGAAGATAAAGTGAGTCTGAGAGATGTTGGAAATCACAGAATATGGAATTTCTCTGATTTTGGAGATAATTTTTCTGGGTTTGAGAGAATTTCTCTGGAAAGGTTTGTCTAGGAATTTCTTTGGTTTTGAGAAAATTTCTCTGGGTTGGAGGAGTCCAAGAATTTCTCTGGACTTTGTATTAGTGGTTGCGTGTTTGGTTGTTGAGAAAATGTGTGAAATGGGAAGAAAGTTAAAATTTGAATATTATTAGGTTGAAGGTCTGTGAACAAGATGGTGAAGAAGATGAAGTAGGTCCTAGAGATAAGTAGAGAGCTAGAAAATGGAATTTATCTGATTTTGGAGAGAATTTCTCTGGGTTTGGGAGAATTTATTGGGAAAGTCCAGAGGAGAGAATTTCTCTGTGAAGTTCAGAGAATTTCTCTAGATCTAATTTTCTTTGGATCAATTTAAGGAACCTTAGACATTATGAAAATATTGAATGTTCTTTATGCTATAAAATCTTAATATCAGGGACCGTAAAAAAAATCTCCTTTATTTTTCAATCTAATTTTAAAATTTCAAATTTTAGTATTTTTAGTATTTCTGGTATTTGTAATTTTTAGTATTTTCTTTTCAATGTAATTTTTATATTTCAATTTTTAATGTAGTTAATAATCTTTTTCTTTTTTAAATTTTTTTTGTAGTGGTATCAAATGGTGGAATAAATTATATTTATATATTTTTTTTCAATTTTTTAAAATTTTTATATTTGTCTAGTCTGATAGAATGTAAATATTTAATTTTTTTAGAAATTTTTTTAAAAATGTCATAAAAGACAAAATATAAACAACAAAAAAATCACGAAAAACTTATATCCAAACAATACGTACAAAATTAGAGGGAAAGTTTGTTGAGATTTACCAAAATGGCGTGTGGCCATTGGAGCACCATTAAAATATTTTACTTTCTCCTTAGTCAATTATGTGTTTCATCCTTAGGGTTTTATGAAGCAAAATAAATTAGGTTGTCTTTTTCATCAAACAAAGGTCTAATAGAGGGATTTTGGCTAAAATTTTCATTTTTTAATTAAAAATAAATAATAATATTATTTTTTTATTCATATGACTATCGAATTATTTATAAAAAATGACCAAACTATTATGCAAATAAAAACTTTAAAAAGACTAATGTAAGTATGTCAAAAGTTGTTCACCCAAAAAAAAGTATGTCAAATGTATAAAATATATATATTTATATATATTTTTAAATCTCAAAATTTGAATGTAATTTACCTTTTTAAAATTATTAATATTGATATTTGTAAGCCAACCTCTTCTACAGTATGAGAGAAAATATTTAATCAATTTGATGGATGACACGTCTTATGTATGTATGTATTTATCTCATTCATAATAAAATATAAAATTCTTGGTAAATTCAAAAATGTATAAGAATATCTAATCAATTTGATAGATGACACATGTTATGTAGGTATGTATTTGTCTCATTCATAAAATTCTTGGTAAATTCAAAAATGTATAAGAGAAAAAGTCTGGTCATGGACATGGATATCATTGATGCTTATCGAACTATGAATTTTTTAGCTTAATATTTATAAAATTACGAAATCAATGCTCAATATACGATACCTACAGTGAAAAATCACAAATTAAACGATCCTATTTATGATCCTACTTACAATCCTGTTATAATATCAATCCCACAACAATTTAGATCATTTTAATAATTTAGGATCTTACTATTAAGATCGCGATTTTAATAATCATACACATAATCATTCATATGAATAAAATATTGCTCACACAATTAGCCGGTTATATAAGTTCAACCTGTTGACATAAACAAAATAATATCTAATAAACTAAAAGCTGCTTTAGTTCCACACAAAAAAAAAAAAAAAAAAAAAAAAACATACAAGCTGCTTTACAAAAAGGAAAAAACAAAAAAAAATGAAAAATACATGATAATAACAATAATAGTAGTAGAAAAAAGGTACACGATTTCACTAAGAAAGTGAAATTAATTGAGTTGTTCATTTCACACACAGAACTCAACTACTGCATTGGGGGAGGATCTTGGAAAGCTTAACAACAACTTTTGATCTGCTTGGGAAAGTTTTTTCGGCTTTTTAGCATGTTCCCATCGTGTATAGACAATCATCTTTTGCAGCACCCTTGCATTCTTTAGCAAAAATTGTGCAAAAGAAAAGTTTAAGTCACAGTAATTCCATGTTAAACCAGCGAACTTGATTGTTTTCACATGCATCATCAAACACTCGAAAGTCTTCTTCTGTGATGTCCAATATTGTTCTCCATTAAAATTGTATAAGTCGATGAGTTTGCCCCAAAAATACTGCAGATGAAGAATACATTAAGCTGAAACTATACAGATTTTATTGCACATTGCATAAATGTAAGGGCATCAATGGAACTTACAGCAAGAAATGAGGTTTTATGCTCATTGAAGTCCATTGAACGATTATTTACAAGGAAACTTTGAACACATAAACATGATGGGTAAGCTAAGAAGCACAGACATCTATAGAGAGGCGTATAGTGTTGGTCACCGACACTCTTTGGACTTTCCTAAATGTGTCTTAATTAAGATTTTAAATTCGTAATATCGGACACTTTGTAGACACTTCATCAACATTTCTTAAACCTTTCAAACACTACTTATGTGATGAATCTCTTCACAGTAGCAATGTTCCACATTCTTCGAAATGCAACCCGTAAACTCAATATGTCATGAAACATTTAAATGATAAATGCATCATGTGTATTTTAATGTTCTACAATTGTTTTGCATTATTTAGAAAACAATTATTACATGAATAATATCTTGGCGTTTAAATTATGAATAAAATTTTTTGATTTTAATTATTGTTATGTTACCCTTCTTTTTTTTCATTACATTTGAACAAACTATTCATATATTTGACATATAACAAAATGTGTACAAGGCATATCATATCCTTTATTTTTGAAAATTGTTGTGTCGGCGTGTTATGTATCCATGTCTATGCTACTTAGTGGGAAAGTAATCTCCAGAAATGGATCATCTATCTAGTGATCACCAAGCACTAGAATTGATTGGAATTATCAGACAAGATACAGAAAGATAGATTAAAGTAATTATGTAATGAAGTCTTTCATTACACAACCTGAATAACTTAAAGAAAATAAATAAGGAAATATTTCTGAAAACACACACCTCCCTATTGCTGGAAGAGGACATGGTTATGACTAATGTCTCGAGAAAAGGTGAACTTTCCAACAGATTTGCTATTCCAGGGAAGACTGATCCTTTGAGGGGCGTATCAAGTGTCAAATATTCGCACTTCGACCGTGGAGAACACAAGCCTTTTGTTTCCATTATTGATAGTACCTTGGTATCAAAACAAGATGCAACCAATTAGAAGATTGTTTTTTTTTTAAAAAAAAAACTACAACACCACATTTTGTGTATTCCAAGACGAACAAAACAATATGAAATTAATGCATCATTGTTTAATTTTCACTTCTTACAGTGGAGCAAAAGTAACTATAAAGTATTGAAGAGCCAAGATTGGATTACATAATAATACCTAATAATAAAAGAATGCACTTTGCCATTAAACATCATTTAACACAAAAACAGGACCAAAAAAATGGACAAGGTCTCGGTTTACTTTTTTTTTTTCTTCCCTTTTTTTCATCCACAAACTCAATATCTGGTCCACTGAGATTTCTTGGTTGTTGTATCATAGAATGAATTGTGATATAGTTAATCAATTAAATTTGGGTCTGAATCAATGACTTGGCAAGAGATATATGAAAACAATTGCAACCATAGGGGTAATAGGGGAGAGGGGGAAATAAAAACATAAGACCATTTTTCAATTACTTGTAGAAGTTAACTGTGCTACAGATTAATCGTTCATAATGTAACCTTCTAATTTGAAAAATATGCACAAGCATTGATGACTTGATTCCAAATTGAAACAGCTGTTCACAATTTGAGAAGTCTTGAAATACAAGACATGATTCTAGCCACAAAGAAATTGTTTAATTCTCTATGAAGAGTAACATAAACTCAACAAACATATAAAATCAATGTTATTGGCAAGCTTAAACATAAAATTGTATTTTGAAAAGTAAATGATACAATATAATATGTAGTATATAGAATTTAATGGCACAAGAAAATGTGTCGAAAGACCAACCTGTAAAGCCCAAGTACCTAATGTGAGATTCTTGACATGAACAAGACTCTCAAGAAGTCCTCTTAAAATATATTGAAACCACTCGTAATCATCATTGCAATCATCAGCACAGCTTATGAAATAACAATCAAGGGTCGCATCAACCAAAGACGATACATCCTCCAGCCAACAATTCTTCCTCCCAAAACAACCCGAAATCTCCAATGAACGAACATGAGGAGCCCAAATTTTCAACCCAGAGCAGTCTTCTTCAATTGCATCAAATCCATCGTCAAAAAACAAATATCCTCTCAGGATCAATTTTTTCAAGTTCACATTATCAACCTGTAAACGATCCAATCCATAAAAGTCATACAATTCCAAGGTCTCCAAAACAGGACTACCCGACAATATATTCTGAATCACATCTTCACTCAAATTCACATACCCAATTGACAATTTCTTCAGCGAATTCCATGAAACAACTTCTTTAGGCTTCACAATGCACAAAGAAAAACCCAATTCTCTGAAAAAAGAATTGTTATACAAAATCTGCGGCAACACGAAACAATCATTCTCACCCAAATACCCCTCCGCAGAGCAGAATTCCAGGCGAATCTGTTCCGTCCCTTTGGATATTGCTCGGAAAATCCACACGTTCACATTATGAGCAAAACGAGACTCGTAATCGAAATCAACCCAGAATTTCTGGATCCTAGAACCGTTGTAGAGGACTAGGGTTTTGGTAACAAAGCTAACAAAGTCACCAATTTTGTCTCCGTCATCATAACAATGTCGGTAATAGAAAAATAGGGATTGAACACAAGTCCAGAGAAATCGCCATCGTTTCGACAAAACAGAGGTTCGAATCGCGTGTTGGATTGGTAAGAAAGAGAGAATGGAAATGAGTAAGGAGTCAGGCAACGTACTGATTTCATCGACAGTGCTATTCTTCCTCGGCCGTTTCGACGATCGATCGTCGTAATCACCATCATCGTTGACGGTTTCTGAGGTGGTGGTCGGAGAGTCGTAATCTGTGCGGCGGTCTTGGCTCCATTCTGTGTGGGTTTGGTTCGAGTCATTTTCGCTTTCTGGAGTGGTCGGAGAGTCGCAATAATGGCTTCGAGAATCGAGGGTTTGAGGTGAGTCATTGTCGGTTTCTGGAATGTTCGGAGGAGAGTAGGAATTTCTTGAACTGGGACTTGGGCTTGACATGATTTTCAACTCTGCTTCACATTGCTTGCTTCTTGAACAAATAAACAGGGATTTGGAGGAGAATGACTGGGGCGCCTTCTCCCAAAATAAGCCTAACAAGTAACCAGCTAAGCCTAACTTAGCCGAAATTTTAAAAATAAACTGAAGCGTTATTTCAAATTACGTTTTTATTATATTTTTAGCTCCGTCGCAAAAAATTGATAAAATTATACGAGTGTGGTTATAAATTATGTTTTTAATTAAGAAAATGTGATTACAGATTACGCATTGAAGAAAATCTGTTTTGTATAGAAAGTATGGTTATAAATCACGCTTTTGAAGAAAACTATTTTGTAAATAAAATGTGATTAGAAATCACGTTTTTAATAAAAATTTGCTTTTAAAAGAAAAACGTGGGTAGAAACCACGCTTTTAACGAAAATTCGATTTAAAGGAAAGTTTGGTTCGTAACCACGCTTTTATAACTTATATAAAACACCCACCCCCTCATTTGCAACCACGCTTTTATACTTCATTTTTTTTCCCTCCGAACCACGTTCTCTCTGTTCTCACTCTCTCTCTCTCCGTGGGTTCTCTGCTCTCTCTCTCTCTCTGGGTCGCTCTCTTCTCTCTCTCGCTGGTATGACTGTCTGTCTCTCTCTCTCAATTTGAATTTTATGTGTTCATTTTATTTGTGAAAATGTGAATGTGGGTACAATGTGGGTAGAATAGAGTTTGTGAATGTGAAAATGCTGTGAATTGATGAAAATGTTGGTATAATAAATATTGTGAATTGAAATTTAATTCAATGTGGGTAAAATAGGCTTTGTGAATTGAAATTGTGGTTTTGAATTGGTAAAATCTTATGGTTTTGAATTGTGAAAATATTCTAGGGTTTTCAATTGAATTTGAAATCAGAAATTAGGGTTAGGGCTAACCCAAAGTTTTTGTTTGAATTTTCTGACAATTCTAGGGTTAGGATTTCATATCCGTATCTATATGTATATTTGATTTGTTTGGTATTATTATTATTATTCAAAATTAAAGAAAGGTTGACACACTTATATAATTTCCATTTTAGTACCAAAAAACAAATTCAAATTAGAAAAGAACTTTTTATTGTTTCCTAAAATGTGAATTGCTATAAAAAAAAAAAAAAAAAAACAACAACAACAAAAATAAAAAATAGTATACAAACTATAATTTTTGAAAAATAAAAACAAAAAACGAATACAATATTAAACAAATAATTAGGTTGTATTTAAATCTTAATATTTTAGTCCAATTCTATTGCATACACGCATTTTTTACTCTACTTGTTTACAATGGCTGTGCGACCCAAATCATGTGAAATTAAATGCATGACTTAGGCTTGAAGTTATTTGTATAGCTTTTCTTCACAATATAATTATACTTTCTCCAAAATTTTAACAGTAAGTCCGAGAATTCATAATTTAAATACAAAATTAGACACAAAAAATAAATAAATAGATAATATCTTGTAAAAATAGGTTTCACCAACAAGTCTTAAAAGTATTCATCTATACACCTTTGTGGCCGATTCTATACTTGATTTTTGTATTCCTAACATTATTGAAATTGTAAAGCCCGATCATTTGATATTATTTTTCTTGGTTAATTACACCAAGATTACTTTAATTATTAACAAATATTAGTTTACCGCTCCTCATTTATGAACTTATATACTTTGACTCCCAATTATAAAACTTGTACAAATGGTTTTTTTTTTTTTTTTTTTTTTTTAAAGA
Organism: Camellia lanceoleosa; assembly: GCA_025200525.1. Taxonomy (NCBI): domain Eukaryota; kingdom Viridiplantae; phylum Streptophyta; class Magnoliopsida; order Ericales; family Theaceae; genus Camellia; species Camellia lanceoleosa. The sequence continues at coordinate 32,081,940 of CM045765.1, forward strand.
TAGGACAAATGGTATTCTTTTTAAGAGGTGAAAATAATGCATTTTTATAATTGAAGGATAAAAATATATGAGTTTAAAGATGAGTAGAATCATTAATAGTTGAGAAGGGATTTTATTTTTTGATTATCAGACAAATGTTTACAAAAATAATGAAAAAAAAAATTTTAAACTCTCTTAAAACAGATAATAAAAATCTTATAAAAATTGTAAATTCTGTATAAAAATGAGTGCATGAGAGAATGAATAATTCTTTTAAACTCTCTTAAAGACTTTTTTATTATTTTTTTTTATATTTATTAGTATTGTTTGAACATAATTACTAAAATTTGCATATACAGATTAAGCTATGAAGGAATCATTTCAAGAACTGAAAGAGATAAAAATAAATAAATAAATGATTTTGTTACTTCATAGTTTACTAAAATTCAGTACACAATTTTGAAAAATATAAAATTATATGAAAACAATAATTTAAATGCAACACATTTTCACTTAAATTTGGATTTTTTATTTTGTTGCAAAATGAATTGAAGCATATATAATGTGTAGACACCCCATTTTTGACCGACCTTAAGACTCGGACATTATCGATTGAGCGCTCGGCGATTGTGCATGCTGTGCTCGTTTCAAGTTTCCGGAGTTTCGGCTAAGAGCCTTGCCTCCGGACCTCTGAACTCTTTGTGCTTCGGCTCGGTTTGTGGACCAAACCTTGTTTTCCTTCCCTGGAGGGATGGAGGGGTCTTGTAAACCCCCTCTTGTGGTCGTAGACCACTTTTCCCGCTTGGAGACTAGTTTCCGATTTTCACAGTCTTCGGCAGCGCGTCTTGTCTTGGGACCGCTTAACGTTCTCCGTTTGGCGTGGTTTTTGAACTACGCCTTGTTGCCTCTGCCTAGAGGAACACTGTGGTCCGAGAGACCATTTTTGTGGTCGTAGACCACTTTTGACGCCGGTAGACTAGTTTTGAGGCTTTCGGCTGCACGCTTTGCCTCCCGAACTTTCGTCTTGCATCCTTTTTGGTTTGTTTTTGGTATAAACCTTGTTTTCCTTGTTTGGAAGGTGGTACAAGGATGGAAGACCAGTTCTTCCCCTTGGAAACCACTTTCCTCCCCGCTAGTTTTCTGGTCGGCTAACTGGTGTTCTTGGTCTTTGGACCACCTTTTCTAGTCGGCCACCACATAATTGGCTTGCTTTCAGTGTGTAGACTTCTCCTACCCATGGCCGACCAGTTTTCTTCTTGGGAGACCACTTGTGGTGGTTGGTCGACCACTTCAAGTAGCTGGCCGACCACTTCAAATGGTCGGCTGCTTTTCATCACCTTTTTGGAGATATTTTTAGACTAGCTGTGCCAGCTGGAAGGCACAGAAGCCATCCTCCATACACGTGTATGGAGGGATGGCTTTAAGCCTAAAGCTTGTCCAAAAAGCTTGAGCCTTGGTGTAGACACCCCATTTTTGACCGACCTTAAGACTCAGACGTCACCGATTGAGCGCTCAGTGATATTGCATTTTGTGCCCGTTCAGAAGTTTCAGAGTCTCGGCTGCGAGCCTTGTCTCCGAACTTCCGAGCTCTTTCGTGTCTTGCCTCGGTTTGCGAACCAGGCTCTGTTTTCTCTGTTTTCTCTTCCCGAAGGGAGGGAGAGGTCTTGTAGATCATCTCTCAGTGGCCATAGGCTACATTTCGTGGTCGTAGGCCATTTTTTCCATTTGGAGCTCGGTTTCCGATTTTTCGGAGCCGTCGACCGTGTGCCTCGGTTCGGGACCGCTTAACCACCTCCGTTTGCTCCGATTTTTGGCACATACCTTATTTCCTCCCTTTTGAGGGACACTATGGTCCGAGAGACCAACTTCGTGGTCGAACACCACTTCCGGTGCCTAACTGATCGGTTTTGAAGCGTTTTGGCCCCCGAACCTTCATTTTTGCATCGGTTTGGGCTCATTTTTGGTAGAGGCCTTATTTTCACTATTAGGAAGGTTGTAGAAAGGTGGGAGGCCAGTAATTGTTCTGACAACCAGTTTTATTCCTTCATCACCCTCCGTCGCCCGTTTTTCTTACTAGAAAGCCAATGTTGACCACCTTAAGGCCACTTTTTCTAGCCCTAAACCACATATTTGTGTTGTACACACCTGGGAGGCGACAAATATCATATGGCCAGCCAGTAATTGTGTTTAACCCTTTTGAACCCCTCTAAAAAATGGGTTTTTCTCTCTCTCCTGGTTCACCTTCTCCAGTTTTTGACGACATAGTTGTGTTGTGCACACATGGGAGGCCACTAATATGATATGGCCGGCCTCTAATCATGATTGACCCTTTTGACCCTTGGCCGGCCAGCCACCTGAACCCTAAAAAATTGGCTGGCCATGATCCTCTCTCCAGGTACTTTCCAGATGTGCAATTTGTTTTCCCCTAGGTCCTGTATCCGGGGTTTGGCCTTTTGGGGGGAAACTTGAATTGGTTTTCCCCCCAATTTTTCCCCCCTTTTTCCCTTCTCTCCCTCTATAAAACCAGTAGCCCCAGCTGTGTTTTGAGGTTAGAAAATCCTCTTGGAGCTTTGCATACATACATCCTCCATCTCTCTCTTTCAAAGCTTCAAAACCCTTTGTTCTTGGACCATTTCTACACCACCTCATAGCACCACTCCTCCTTACTCCATTCCAGCAGCTTGAGGGCCATTTCCAGAGGCTAGGAGCACCATTCCTTGGACCAAGAGTTGTTGAAGACATAGGCTACAAGGGTGAGTCCCATTTTCCCTCTTTTGTGCATTTTTTTGGACTATATCTTAGCTCCTTGTGCTTATATTTTTGGGCTCCGACCCTAACTGAAAATAGCATTATTTTGAGATCCTTTTCATGTTTGTTTAAGGGCCTCTCCCTGTTTGAGTCTTCCTTTTTACACTTGCTTCTTTACCTCTCTTGTATGCCTCTTTCTTGCATAGTATTTTAGGCTCATTTGTAAATTGTTTTGAGCTTGGTTATAAACTGAAAAGTGGCTTATTTTGAGCCCTTCTTCAACATTGTTGAAGGGCTCTTCACTGTTTGAGGCTTCCTTTTGTCACTTGCCTCTTTATCCCTCTTTTGGCTTTATTTTTGCATGTTTTGTTAGCCCCTTGTGCTTGTATTTTTGGGCTCTGGTCCGAACTGTAAATAGCATTATTTTTACCCCCTATTTGTAGACACCCCATTTTTGACCGTCCTCAAGACTCGGACGTCACCGTTTGAACACTCGGTGATCATCCATGTGTGTGTTCGTTTGGAGTTCCCGGAGTTCTCGGCTCGCGCGCCTTGCCTCAGGACCTCCGAACTTGGCCGTTTGTGTCAGTTACGCACTGCACACTGTGTTTTGCCTTAGAGGGGCAGGGAATGCTTTGTGAGGCATTCCTACACACCACCGGCTGTGGCTAGAGGCCACCGGCTGGCTGTAGTTGCCACCGGCACTATATTGTGCCGGTCGGCACTCTTTTGTGCCGACCGGCACTAAGTTTTGTCAAAATGACATTTTTTGCCGGCCGGACACTGTGCACTTGCTTTCTGAGATATTTTCAGACAGCTGTGTGCAATTTGCTTCCCTTCCATACACGTGTATGGAGGGATGAGCCCTTGTTTGCTTAGCTTGTAAGTCTTACAAGTTCTATAAGAGGAAGGCTCTTCTTCTTGGCTTAGGGTTGGATTTCTTGAGAGGTTTTCAGCCATTTTAGACAGAGAGGAAGCTCTGGTTTAGGTTAGAGAATATATATCTATCCTATATCTATCATTCTCTTGTTAAACTAGGTGTTTGTGCCTTACTTTTGCACACTAGCACCTAGTGTTTCACCTTCCCCTTGCTACTGAGGTTCCAAGAGGTTGTTCTTGAGGTTTGTGGCTGGTTTGAAGCTAAAGGAAGCCATCACACCATCTTTGTTGAAGAAGGCTACAAGGGTAAGAACTTAACTCCCTTTTTACCCCATTCTTGTACCTTGTTTTTACATAGTTTAAAACAGTTTTTGGGCTTAGTGTTTGGCACATAAAAGTTCTGATTTTTGACCCTCTTTATTGTATATTAAGAGTGTTTTGTGGTTTGGGGAGGTTTGACCCCCTTTAGGCCTTGAAAAGGTCACTTTTTGTGCTATTTTGGAGAGATCCGAGACTTGTGCGTTTGGGCCTCTCCACCACTGAAATCTTGAGGGATTTCAGTGGTGGAGATGGTGCCATAAAGTCCTAGAAAGGGGAGGGCCACCCCCTCTCCTTGATGTCCTTGAAAAGGGCAAGTTTTACCTCTTGAGAGAGCACCATGCTTGAGTATGTATTGAACATGTTTGAGTTGTTTTTCATGCTTATTATGCCATGTTTTAACCTGGTTTTAAGTTGGTTTTGGTCTCCTATGCATGCTTAGCATGGTTGCCTTGTAATGCCCTTTTATGCTCTAACATGCCTAGGTGGTATGCCTTCATTTCTAGCATGTTTTAGGCTTGCATTTGTGAAGATTTTGTGCTTATATTTCCATGTTTTAGGTCTGTCCATAAGTATTTTGGTCAATCTTAGCATGTTTAATATAGCCCCTTTGCATTTGGCTTGTTGGCCTTAAGAGTTTGGATGTGTAGCATGCCTTTGTTTGCATTGTTTTGATGGTTTGGAATCACCTAGCATGCTATTTCAGTCCATTTGGTGTGCTTGTATGCTTACCTTGCATGCTCCTTCGTGACTTCTTAAGCTTGCGTTATATGCTCCATGTTTAGGCCTTATTGCATGCCTTAGGTTCCATGTCCCTTAGATGCCATCTAAGTGGTCCTTTGGGCCTAATTTGACATGCTAAAAATCTGTTTTGAGTTGTTAAGTGCATGCCATAATTGCCTTGCATAGGTGTGGTTCAAACCCCCATTGGCTTGCCTTAAGCCTAAGACCATTTGCATGCTTTGTTTGGCATGCTTCATTGCATGATTTAGCATCATTTTTTTTTACATGAATTTCAGAGCCTTTAATGCATGTTAGTTGTCCATGTTTGGCCTCTTTAAGTGTGCTTGAATGTTGCTTGTTTATGCCTTGGGTTTGGTACCTTAACATGCGCATGTGTGTGTGTGTGTTTAGTCCCCAATTGTAGGCATTTTGGCTACTGATTTTAGGCCTTTTTGAGTTGCCTAATTCATGTCTAAGTCTATCATTTCATTGGTTTTCATGCTTGCCTTATATGCTTGTTTGTATGCTTGCATAAATGCATTGCATAGTCCATGTTGCATGCCTAGTTAACATGCTTAGGGCTTCATCACATTGACATGCATGCCAAGTCTCTTGAAGTGAGTTTGATAGAGGTTTGGCACCCTTTTGTGCCTATGTGATTTGCATGCATTTGAAATCAAATTTGCACTCTTGGTTCTTAGGGCCATCATGCATGGAAATGCGTGATTGGTGGTCCGGGAATCGAGGCACATACCCCCATTGAGTCATTAACATGATGTGGGATGTGTTTTGTGCATACATGCTTTGAATTGCCTTGCCATGCATAGTTTGTCCTCTCGTCTTTGTGAGTTGCGGGATCTGCAGAACATTTTGTGCCGACCGTGATGTTTTCCAACCGATGGAACAATTGATCTGCGGTGGCCTCCTCCTTGTGGTGGTGTTCTACCCCGGTGGTGATCTCAAGGTGCAGGAGGCATTCTGGGATTTTGGTAATTTTCAAGAGGAGAGCAGAGAAACAGAGCACACTTGCAGCGGTCTTGATTCAAAACGACCGCCTTTTTGGCCTCATCCCGAGGCGATTCTTGTTTAATTAGATTAATTAATTAATTTAATTAATTTAGTTAATTTGTAATATTTAATTAGCTAGAGTAGTTAGTTATTTATTCGGTTCTGTATTATTATTCGGTCCCTCCGAGTGAGGGCAAAATTGTAATAAGTGTGTGTGAGTGAGTGTATGTCTTCAAACCCCCATTTCTTTCTCCCTTTTATTTACCCGCTTATGTTGGTAGATTAGGGCACATTTAAATTAGCATACCTTATGCAATGCATGTGTGCATTCATGCATTTGTTTACATGCATTCGGGCTCGGCACATCATGCAAACCGCATCGTACTTTCAATTCCAAATTGAATACGTGATAGTTGTTGCATCTCATGTGCCATGTTTAGGGTTAGCCGAGCTTGTTTAGATTACACTCTTGTATGTGTCGCATTAGCCACTTAACATGAACTAGGTCATGCATGTTTGCTAACTAGTTTACTGTTTTGGCACGGAGTACGATGTAAGTTTTTATGGCTTTAGCATATCGCATGCGTGTGAGTGTTAACATGACAGTATGTCTATCATGCGGCTAAGTGCTTATGTGATAAATCGTTTGAATGCCTGTGGGTGGAGGTTGGATTGCCTGAGTTGGAACAACTCATTGAAATCCGCATTTTAGCCTACTTGCGAGTAGCAAAAGAAAACAACACGTTTTTTTCGAGACAAAACGGATATGCAATGTTTATTTCCAAGTTAGGCAATCTAGTCTATACTTTTGTGTTGTGCGCATCACATAGTAATTCTAGGCTAAATAATTGGAATAAGAACATGTAATGTTTTCAAAAACGGATATCACGGTTAGTAGAGGCGGTCTTGGACCGGCGAAAGAAGTGCTCATAGCTGACCTTCCCCGATCGTACCCAAGCTCCCGAGCCAAGTCACTTTGGTGATGACGGACACGTGGCCTTTGGCACCGAGTTAGGGTTTCCTAAATTTCCCATTTTAAAATATTTAGGTGGCGACTCTGTAATCTGGCAAAGCAGTCCATGTTTGGCACTACTTTTCAAAAAATCTATTTTCAAAATCGATTTGCCGGATTTGGACTCTTTGGTTCAGATTTAGAACCGTGACACAAATCGAGTCCGAACTGTAGTGACCCCAAAACGAACAGATCGGGACTTAACCCTCCCGGGGCGTTCGGGGACGTCTACACTATTCATGTTTGATCAAGGGATTTTTGCTATTTGAAGCCCCTTTTTGCTCTTTGTGTTTAAACCTCTTTTTAGGCCTTATTTTGCATAGTATTTTAAGCTTGCATGTGCACTGTTTTGGGTTTGGTCACTAACTGTAAAGTTCTTCATTTTGAGCCCCTCTTCAACTTTGTTGAAGGGCTCTTGGCCATTTAGGGCCAGAAGCTGCTACTTGCTTCATTATCTCTCTTACGGAGCCATTTTTGCATGCTAGCTTAGTCCTATTTGTGTTCACTGTTTGGCCTTACTTAAAACTATAAATATGCTTTTTTTAGGACTGTCTTGATTCTGTCTTCACACTTCATGTTCAAATAATGCATTCTTTGCATAGCCATAGGCCATTCTATGTACCTAATTTCATGTTTCGGGTCTCATTCCATGTATCGGGTGCCATGTTTCCATGTTTTGGGGCTGTTTTGCATCATATTTTGCTACTGAAATTTGCATGCTAGTATGCCATATTCCATGCCTTGCCATGTCTTGTTAGAGTGGCATTTGGTGCCTTAGGGTCGGTCCTCGGTTTGCGTGCACGTGAGTACGTATTTCGAGTTGTCTCATTTTCATCTAATGGCCTCTGATGTGAGTGTGGCTGAGGTCCACTCATATTAGTGTAAGTCCATTATGCATTGTGTACGCCATTTCATTCCATAGCATTGTGTATGCTAGGCTGTATGTTATCGCATTGTGTATGCCATGTTACCTCGTACATCGTGTATGTCATTTCATAGCATTGTGCATGTTAGGTTGTATCTTAGTTGCATCCATGCATGTCATGCATATTGCATTGTGTTTGGGATAGGAGTTAGCAGAAACACGAAACGAGGTACGTTCAGACTCAGTGACTTGAACGTGTCTCAATTCCCGATCAGCCAACGATTCCGATTGTTCATGATGGAGTTAGGTCTTAGTTGTATTTTCATGTGCATTCATTCCATATTGAGTTGTGCAATTCGACTCCTCAGCCATTATGCATCGAGATGGGTGATTGGTGGCACGAGGGTCGAGGCATGCATACATGTGTGAAAATACTTTGCCATGCCCTTCTGTTGCTCTCTGTTGCAGCAAATCAAGAATCAGCAGCCTTCCGAAGCTTGGCACGCATTCCAAGAATAATTACAAACAAAGGCTAATTAGGGCATCGCCATAGATTTCCGCACAAAGGCAACCTAAGCATGCATCATTCATCATCCAGAGAAGAGTCGAGACAGTCCCTGGCTTGCATGCCAATTTAATGCTTTCTAGTTAAATTTGTTAAATAATTAGGATTTTGTACTTATTTGGACTGTATTTATTTTAGACTGTATATTATTCTTTCGGACCCTCTACGCGAGAGCAATGTTGTAATAAGTGTGCGTGTGTGTGATGTATGTCTTCCAACCCCACGTCTTTCTTCCCTTTTATTTACCAGCTTATGATGGTTAGATTAGGGCATGTTTCAATTAGCATACAGTATGATAGCATGTTTGCATTCATTCATCTGTTTTGCATGCACCGGGCTCAGCGCATCATACTAACTGCATTTGTATTTCAATTCTAAGTTGAATACGTGTTAGCTGTAGCATTCCATATGCTATGTTTAGAATAGCCGAGCCTGCTATAGTTGCATTTTTGCATGTGTTGCATTAGGCATTTCTGTATATTTAGGATCATGCATGGATTTCTAATCGGTTTCTGTTTTGGCTTGGAGTACTCGGTGAGTTTTATGCTTTAGCATCTTTGCATGCGTGTGGTGGATCGCCATGAATAGCATGCTTACCATGAGGCTAACTGCTTATGTGATATAACTGCTTGAATGCCTGTGGGTGAAGGTTGGGTTGTTTAGATTGGAACAAATCATCAACTGTTTGTTTTAAGCCCACTAAATAGTGGCAAAAACATGTTTTCTAAGCCCACCCGAGGGTGGCAAATCCACGTCTTAGCCTACCTGCGGGTAGCACCATCAAACCATTTTCAGACAAACAAACATGAAATGTTTTGTTCCAATTCAGGCGACCCAGTCTATACTTGTATGCTGTGCGCATCACATAGTAAATCTAGGCTAATAAACGGAATAAGAGCACACAAAGTTTTCAAAACTAGATATCATGGTTAGTAAAGGCCGATCTTTGATTGGGCGAGCGGGGGTGCTCACGAAGTGACCTTCCCCAATCGTACCCAAGTTCCTGAGCCGAGGCAACTTTGGTGATGACGGATACGTAGCCTTAGGTAACGAGTCAGGGTTTCCTAAATTGTCCAAAATAAAATATTTAGGTGGCGACTCTGTATCTGGCAAAGCAGTCCATGTTTGGCACTTCTTTCAAAAATCTGTTTTCTCAAAACGATTTGCCAGATTTGGACTCTTTGGTTCGAGATTAAGAACCGTAACACAAAATCGAGTCCGAGCTGTAGCGAGGTCCCCCGCAGAATTGTCTGCACTTGGTTCTCTATAAGAGAGAACCTCCCCCTCCCTCCTCTAGGTTCAGATTTTCTTGCTTGAGCTATAGATACACATATATCTCTATATCTCTCTTTTGGCTTCATATTTGTGCCTTAAAAGTGTAGTTTTATCACACTTTAACACACAAACACACACTCAAACACCATCCTTTTGTTGTTGAGGCTTCTTGAGGTTTGTTTTGGAGTTTTTGGACTGGTTTTGGTTAGAAAAAGCTGGTAGAGTTGTAGCTTCAAAGGTGTTCTTCAAGGGTGAGTCAACTAGCCCTTTTACCCTTGTTTTGGTTTAAGCTTTTGAAACTATTTGCATGGTGTTTTAGGCTTAACTTTCTACTGCAAAAATTTTTGTTTTTTAGTCTTTAACATGTTTGTTTAAGGTCCCTTTTGTGTTGGGGGTGGTCTACCTCCTCTTGTGCCTTGTTAGGCCTTGTTTTGTACTATGCTTTTAAGCTATTGGGATCACTTTGTTTTGGCCGTCTCACCACTGAAACTTAGAGGAATTTCAGTGGTGGAAATGGTATTTTGAGGTCCCAAATAGGAAAGGGTCATCCCCTCTCCTTGTGTTCTTGTATGCTTGCTTTGAATGCCTCATGTTTGAGCATGTTTGTTAAGCTTGTGTTGGCCACATCTCAGCCTATTTTAGGCCTTATTTCAGCATGGCATGCCATTGTTTTGGTTTGGTTTTGTCACCTCATGCATACTTTATACACTTGTAGTGTAATCTTCATAAACTAGCTTTGTATGTCTCATGTTTGAACATGTCTTTCTAGCTTGTTTTGAGTCCATCTCAGTATGTTTTTAGTGTTTTTTTGCTATGCCTTAGGTCTGTTTTGGTTTGGTTTGATAGCCCTATGCATACTCCATGCACTTGTAGTGCAATTCCACAAACTAGCCTAATGTGTATCATGCTTGAGACCATCATTCTAACATGATTTTGGCTTAACTCTAAGAAGCTTTTGTCCATGTTTTAGCATGCTTTAGCTTTGATTTGTGTTGTTTTGGTCATGCATGCCATGCTTTGTATAGGTATAGTGCATTCTAGCTTGTTAGCTTTGTGCATTGAGTCCACTATCATGCTTTGCTTGGGCTATTTTCATGATTTGGCACCATTTGAAATGTGATTTCAGTCCATATAATGTTTCTATACATTCATATCTTTCACTCTTTTAATGCTTTGAAGGGTTGGTCCTTTATACCTTAAACATAGGTCATTGTGTATGCCTTCATGCCTAAGCTTACGAGCTATCATTTCATTGTGTTTTTGGGATTATTTTGCCATGATATAACTCTGATTTTTGTTGGCAAAGCCATCCCATGCTTGGTCTTGGTAGGTGTAGTGTAATCCTCTCATATTGCCCTTGCATGATCCATGTTTTGGCCCTTCATGTTAGCTTACTTTGGCTTCCTTCCGTACATGTTTTAGACTCATTTTGACATGTTCTAAGACTATTTTGGGTTGCCTTGGTCATATGCTTCATGTATTGCATAGTTGTAGTGCAATTGGCCTCACTAGCCTTGTGTTTTGATGCCTTATGCATGCTATCTTTGAGCTATTTGGATGATTTGGCATCATTTAATACTTAATTTCAGAGCATGTAACATTGTCATATTCTCATGCATATCACTCTCTAATTATGGTCTAAGAGTTGTGCATTGTTGCGTCATTTATGGCCTAGCATGTATGCCATCTTGCCTAGGTCCTTGAGTCTTTATCTTAGCATGTTTTGGTCTTTGTTTAGACCTAATTAAGCTCTGTCCGTGGTTGGTTCAATCATTTGTGCCATGTATTGCATGCCCCTTGTGTAGTCTCTTTAATGGCCTTATGCCTTAGGCCCTCTTGCATGCTTTACTTGTGTTGTTTGCATGATTTGGCATCATTTCACACTTGATTTCAGAACTCTTAGTGTTGTCACACTTCCATGTTTATCGCTTCTCCATCACGCTTGAGAGTTGTGTTCTCAAGCCTAGTTGATAGGTCATTGCATTGAGCATGCATGTCTTGCCTTTTTGTGCCTTTGTTTTGGTGTTATGGCCACTGTTTTGGGCATGGCTGAGGTTTACCCACATTCGGTTTAAGTCCATTGAGCATTGTGTATGCCATGTTACATCGCATTGTGCATGTTATGTTGTTGTTTGCATTGTGTATGCCATGTTCTTGTTCGCATTATGTATGCCATAATCACATTACATTGAGAATGCCATGTTATTCACTGCATTGAGTATGCCATGTTGCATTTCATGTTGTTGCATACTTGTCCCTTGCATTGCATGTTTGCATACTTGGGATGCATTGCATGATTGCATGCTTAAATTACATTGCATTTCCATGTTGCATGTTGTTGCATTGTGTTTGGATTAGGTGTTAGCCCAAACACAAGAAACGAGGGACGTTTCATACTTGAAGTGATGAAACGTGCCTCAATTCTCGGTCGCCGGCGCTCTTGATCATACATGATAGAGTTCTAGGCTTTATGTGTTTATTTGTGCATTCATTTCATATTAAATTGTGCAATTTTGCTTCTCGGCCATCATGTATCGAGATGCGTGATTGGTGGCCCGAGGGTTGAGAACCGCACTCCCTTGAGCGTATGAAATGATAGGGAGGGTGGTTGTGCACACATATGTTGCAAATACATTGCCATACCCTTTCTTACTCTCTGTTGCAGCAAACTGGAGAAGTGCAGCAAAAACTGGCCGGCCAGCTAGAAAAACTAGCTGGCCGACCACTTTTTTTGGTCTGCAGCAACAAAAAGTGGTCGGCCAGTGGCTGGAAACATCAACAACTGGTCAGCAGCCCTCCCACAGGTCCCCAAGGTGAGTTGGAAGCTTTCTGGAGCTTGGTGCAAAGTTCTGAAAACAACTACAAATAGAGGCAAATCGGGGCATCGCGTTGGATTTCCGAATGAGGCAGCCGAGCATGCATGCACTCTTCTTCCTCTAAGGACATTGCTTTACTGCTTTCCTTAGCTAGTTTATGCTTTGGTTCTGTACCTAAGTAGTTAATGCGTTTAGCTGCTTATTTGTGTTGTAATAACTAGTTAGTTAACTTGTAGATTAATTAGCTTCGTTTTGTACTTAATTAATTAGCTTGTTAGTTAATTAATTTTGTGATGTAATAAGTTGTTTAATTAGCTTAGATCAGCTAGTTAGCTTCTTATTCAGACCCTCCGTCGAGAGGGCCAATTATTGTAATAAGCGTGCGTGTATGTGATACATGTCTTCCAACCCCCATTTCTTTCTCCCTTTTACTTAACCGCTTACGATGGTTAGTTTTAGGGCATATTTTGATTAGCATATCTTGTGCTTGCATGCGTGCATCCATTCATCTGTATTGCATGCACCAGGCTCGGCGCATCATACTAACTGCATTGTATTTCAATTCCAATTTGAATACATGTACCAAGTTGCATTTCACATGCCATTCTAGATAGCCGAGCCTATCTTAGCTGTATTTTTCCTGTGTTGCATTAGCCATCTTAAAATGAACTAGGATCATACATGATTTCTAACTAGTTCTCTGTTTTGGCTCGGAGTACACTGTGAGTGTTTACGCTTTAACATACTGCATGTGTGTTATTGATTGCCATGTTTAGCATGTTTGCCATGAGGCTAACTGCTTAAGTGTTTAACTGCCTGAATGCCTGTGGGTGAAGGTTAGATTGCTTGAATTAGAACAATTCGTCAAAATGTGAGTTTTTAGCCTACTTGCGAATAGCAAACTTCAAACCGTTTTCAAACAAATGAACATGCAATGTTTTGTTCCAACTTAGGCGATCTAGTCTATACTTGTATGCTGTGCGCATCACATAGTAATTCTAGATTAATAACCGGAATAAGAACACATGTGTTTTCAAAAATAAAATATCATGCTTAGTACAAGTCGATCTTTGATCAGGCAAGCGGGGGTGCTCATTGCATGACCTTCCCCTCTCGTACCCAAGTTCCTGAGCCGAGGCAACTTTGGTGATGACGGACACGTAGCCTTAGGCACAAGTCAGGGTTTCCTAAATTTTTCAAAAATAAAACATTTAGGTAGAAAGCAGTCCATGTTTGGCATTTCTTTACAAAAATAAGTTTTCCAAAACGATTTGCCAGATTTAGACTCTTTGGTGATTCATCGATCTCACATTGCACTTTGTGAGATTAGATTCAGAACCGTGACATTGAGTCCGAACTTGTAGTAGCCTAGAACAAAACGGATTTCGCGCTCTCGCAAACGCGGAGCCGGAGAGTTCTCGGGGCACGTCTACATAATGAAGATAAAAAATATACCTGACACAACACAAAAACAAATGGACCTCAAAGAATAGGAAAATGCGTTTGTACCTTTTGGTGAGAATAGAAATTTTTGGGCAGCTACTCTCATTCTCAAAAGGTTTTAACTGGGCCTTTTTGTACCTTTTGGTGATTACCTAAATTATGTATCCAGGTCGTAGGTAAAGATGATTAAACTGTATGGGCTGAATTACCTAAAAATTTCTGTACATGTTGACAGCTTGGCGTTTAGAACTTCTTTTTGTATATGTATAAAATAAAATATAGTATAATGTTTTACTAAACATGTTTAGAACTTTTAAAAATAAACATGTTTACTTTTATCGTATTTACAGTAGGTTATCAAAATTTTCAGATTTACTGAAACATATCAGGACTTGTGAATTAAACATATGGGGATGGATTAAAATTTAGTTTGGTTTGGATTTTGGATATGAGTGGGAAAAAATAGGGTATCACTTCTTCCATAGTGCCCCAACATCTCAATTATTGTCACCAGGTCATCTCTTTTGCATGCCTATAAATAGCGCTACCCCTAGTATGATGTTTGTTCAAGTCATAATAATAGTAATATATCTACAATTACTATTATTATTAATTTTTTATTTTATGAACAATGTCTTCAAGAGGTGCAGGAAGTTCACGCCGTTAAAGAAATCCGAAAGTGTGGCTACTACCTCAATTTACTTATGACTACAAGAGGGAAAAGTACTCAAGTCCGAAGGATTATTATGCTAGTATCTGAGCAGAATGGGCGTTCAGAGTAACGGAGCAAGAAAGATTGTTTAATGATCTACATAATTTTGGGGCACCGGTACCTCATCGTCGTTCATTGACCATGGCTAGACGAAATGTGAGTGACTATGAAAAAGCAGTTAGCAGAATTAAGAAGGAGAATAACAGAATGTTGATGCGAAGATGTCGACATTTTATGCTTTAGCTAGCCACCGAAATGGCAGAAGCAAGCAACAGAGAATTGACAGTGATTGAGCAAAATAATGTCTTAAACAATGAAAAATATCTCTCTGACTACTACATGTCAGATGAGAAATGAGAAATCAAATACCTTTATCTTTCATATATGTTTGTATGTTATGTCATATCTTCGTTATTAGAGTATAAGACAATGTTGTTGTTCATCTAGCTTACGGATGTATTTCAACTATTTGTTATATGAATGTGAAGTTTATGAAATTACTACATTTATGAGTACACATGTCAAGATTCGTTACGAATTTCTCTTCTTATTGATAACGATTGTATAAGCATTGTAAAGCCATTACAATGAATGAAAACGTTTGGTGATACATGCAACCAAGTTCATTCAGTATCATCATTATATTTCACTTCAATAATGCATGAAATCATGAAAGTGTAGTTCAATTAGCGTTCTTTAAAATAACAATTACGGATAGAAAGCAAAGGTATTTGTTATTTGTAGAATTATAAGAACTATTCAAAAACTATTGAAATTTCTCCCTTCATTGATAAGTCGTAGATAAGCATTACAAATCCATTACAAGATAAATGATTTAGTCATTCATCTAAACAATTTCATTCATTATCATCATCATCTGACATCTCAATATCAGATTTATACATAGCATCCATGCTCTAGGTGAAGTACTGGTGTACGTCATCTATTAACCCATCTTCGACACACTCATTTGCGGTCTTCATTAGTTCAGACTTTTGCAAACGTTGGGTCATGCGATTAACTTCATCGCGGATACGATGCAATACCCTTTGCAACAACTGTGGAGTGTTAGTTGGCATACACATGGCTAACCGGTGAGGAAATTTAATATTAACTTCACGACATAGCTCAATGAGAACATTTGCTTGAGTTATGCGAAATTCCCACTCAGCTCTCATGGTATTGATGACGGCATGTGAGTAACGCAAATTTGGATTTAATGGGTATTGAAATTCATCTCCATCTACAACCCAATAGTCACCCATTGTTGAATATAGATCAACCACCGTATATCTCATGATGATATCGTTCGAAATAGCTATAAAACTTTTGTTGTGGTATGATGCGATATTTATACCACATATACACAGTTGTTGTAACATGCACAAATTCAAAATGGAGATGGACGCAGGTATTCATGTCTTATAAACTTTAAACTCACATGCCGATAATGAAGTACTGATACTTTAGGAAGTTCACATGGTAGTTGTATGTTTGAAACTATTGTAAACAACTATGCATCAGAGTTGTCACGCCAATTTTTATGACCTGAACAATTATGCATCAACTTTATAGGAGTTGTCACTTCGACTTTTATTTACTACTGAGTGCATATCTGAAGGTTTTAAGCAAAGTTCAAATCCGCTTAGAAATTTAATTTCACTTTTCCGCTTACAAATATAATTCAATTTATTTTGTCTTGACAATATATTTAATTTCACTTTTCACCTTACATATTTAATTTAATTTAATTGGAGAAATTTAACTAATTTAATTTTAAGTTAACTATGTGTTGATTTAAGTCGGTGTTGTTCTTATCTACATACTAGGCTAGCTTTTATCTGTAACACTTTCAAGTTCTATACATCGAAAAACTCATTCATTCTAACTCTACTACAAATTAAACTTCAATACATTCTAACTCTATAATATTTTGTCTTCAAGGTTTATGAATCTATTTGGAGCTGCATAAGGTGGCTTTTTAAACACAAAGCATCTAATTATTTTGTTGTTTTGTTCTGACACTTTCTCATCCCATTATGAATTACAGAAATTCACATGGACACAGTAGCTGTGGTACGATAATAAATTGTAGCTTGGCGCAGTGATACGTCCAACATTTCTCAGTGATGCAGTGATGTAGTGATTTTAACAGACGTAATAAATTGTATGCTTTGTTTTTTCCTCAGATGTTATGTGACTTTGTGTAGCGATGCAATGATTCATGTGACTTTTTTCCTCAGATGCAGTGATGCATGTGACTTTATGCAGTGATGCAGTGATGCATATGACTTTGTGCAGTGATGCAGTGATGCATGTAACTTTATGCAGTGATGCAGTGATGCATGTGACTTTCTAACTTTGTAAATTATATACTTTGTGACTTTTTTCCTTACATGCAGTGATACATGTGACTTTGTGCAGCGCGACTTAGATGCTTTGTTTTTTCCTTACATTTCAGAATTCATCTAAGTCACATTAATACGACCACTTGGCAATAGTGTTGACAAACAACTATATAAAGGACTGAAGGAGTGATGGTAAACACGCAACATTTCCACTCAGTTCACCCTAGGAAACTATCGTTTGTCTATTGAGAAAAAATGAAACGGAGTATAGATTTACGACAGGGGGTAGGAATCGCAGAGGTGAGAGTTCACGACGAGACGGATTGTGCAATTGTGGTCTTGAAACTTGGAGGTTGGAAGTCTAATTCAAGATTTAATCATAAATTGTGAGAATCAAGCTCCTAGGTGAGTAATTCTTGGATTATAGTTTGTAATTTTTGTGTGCTCAAACTAGTTTGGTGATCAAGAGTAAGATTGAAATGAAATTGGATTGTATTTGTTGAATTGAAGTTTAATATGTGCATGCATGTAGGAAATCACCTTGATATTGCATGTTTGGGCACAAATGTGTATAATCCATATGAAATGTTAAAGGAAACTCATGTCTTGATCACCCTTTGTGTTACCTAAGTTGAGAATGTGGCTAATTCATCACATGCATGTACAATTTGAAAAGATAGGAGCTTGAAATGCATGAATATGTATGATAGAGTTGAAGTTGATGTCAATTTGAAACATGCAAGTGTGTAATTCTTGATATTGAGCTCCCTAATGTTGTAATTTTGCATTGGTAGCATGTTAACATGTGTAAATGTGTAATTTAAGCCATTGCATGCATATTTTGTTGGTTGGAATTCAAATTGGAGCTCAAGAACTCAATCTGGAAAACCCAGATTTTTGATGTCCGCCCGAGCGGGGAAATGGCTACTCGAGCGGAAAAATCGTGCTCCCAGCACTTTTTGCAGAGCTGGGTATCCGCTCGAGCGGGATATCTCACGCTCAAGCAGGGAGCTTTTGTGGGCAGGCCTTCCGTTCGAGCGCTCTATTCCACACTCGAGCTCATTTTTCATGCAACCAGTACTTTTGCAGGCTTAAGGGTCCGCTCGAGCGGGGACCCTGTTTTCTGAAATTCTATTTTTGCATTCTGAGTTCTGTTTTCCGTTCTCTTCCACTTGTAAGCACTCTTAGGCATATGTTAAGCATCGCAAATAAGTTAATGAGATGGGAATAAAGCCTAATGAGGAACATGTGAATTAAAGAACGGATTAAACTGTTGGTGACCCTTTTGTGTTCATGAAATGTGCAGGGTCAAGCTCCGGGGCAAATCCACAAGCCGATCACTGTGAGTAATATCGATATTCGAATGCTTGTGAATGTCCAGTTGTTTATTCCCTTATAAGCTTTATGAGTTGCTAATTGGGATTGTGAACAAAAGCCTGACATGAATAAATGAATGGACCGAAGGTCGTTTTGATAAACACAAATGGACCAAAGGTCGTTTTGACAAACATAAATGGACCAAAGGTCGTTTTGATAGAATTGAATAGACCGAAGGTCGTTTTGATGGAAATGAACGGACCGAAGGTCGTTTTGACATACATGAATGGACCAAAGGTCGTTTCGACATGAATGAGTGGGCCGAAGGCCGTTTTGACATAAATTAGTGGATCGAATGCCGTTTTGACATAAATGGTCAGGCCGAAGGCCGTTTTGACATGAATGAGTGGGCCGAAGGCCGTTTTGACATAAATGAGTGGGCCGAAGGCCGTTTTGACATAAATGGTTGGGCCGAAGGCTGTTTTGACATGAATGAGTGGGCCGAAAGCTGTTTTGACATAAATGAGTGGGCCGAAGGCCATTTTGACATGAATGGAAACCTGAATGGGCCAAAGGCCAGAATGTTAAAACTACAAATCACTTGATTTGAAATTCGTATAGTTATACATCTGTTAAATAGAAATATGAATTGGGCCCAAGGCCGTTTGGAACCTGTTGTTCTACATTGATATGTAACTTCTGTATTTGATATTATTCACTAGGCTATCGCTCACGCTCATTCATGTGTTTGTAGGTGAGCCAAGAGAAGTCCAAATCCGGCCCCAGTGAAGTCTGCCACGAACAACACGAGTTTTGGAGAGTCAACCTTGCGTCTCACGCACGAGATCCATCCTTGCCATTTTGTTATGCATTTACGTTTTGTTTTGTTGGCAAGGACTTTGCGTATATTTGTATATAGTCTGTTATGGGTTGGCTCAACTTAGATGATCCTGTTTGTAAAGAAGTTTTAACTACTGTACTTTTGATGTGGGTTATTGACGTATATGAGTTTTGATGTGCATATAAGCACGGCTCTATGGGCAAAGTTTTAAAGTTTTGCTTCCGTTTGGCCCCTTTACTCTGACGAGTTATGTCTGTTTTGGTCTGAGGCCGTAGGTAATCACAAGGTTACTGGCCGGTTATGTCCTTAACCCATAGGGGCGGGTTCGGGTCATGACATCCATATAGTTTCGTAGAGGATCCATCTGATAATCAAATAGGATATGGTTTAGCAGACGCTAGACTTATGTCGGGAAAATCGATTGAAGGTGCTGAAAGCACGTTTAGTTCAGATCCAAAAGGAAGATCCAGATAATGTTGATCGACTATATGAAAGACTTCGACGTGAGATTTCTCAAATGCGCCGTAGGTCAGCCCGCGATATGAAACTATCTATACTTAAGTCGGATGCCAAGAAGAACGGAACAGCAACCAATATTGCGGCTATCAAGGACGATCCTGCACTTCTCTCTGACTCTGAGCTCTCTGATTGTTCGGACTCTGAGATTGTTGATTTGAGCGCGGATTAGGCGTTTATCTGTCTACTAAATTATATTAGGTTATCCATAATTATGTGTTGTGTGTGTTAAAATAACTCTTTCGACAATGAGTTTGTGAAAGGTTTGTCTAATATTTGCCTATGTAACTGTAAAGTATTGTACTCGTCGCTTTATTTTATGTACTATGTTATGTTGAATGTTTCCACAAATTTTTTTTGTGGGATAGTTATATTTGAACTAGCTACGGCGTTCTAAAGTGTTATAAGTGTTATAGGTGTTATAGTCATACCTTTCTTTTGTTTTCATGTTCGTAGTAGTAATAAGCAAATTAGATATTTTGTATATGCTGTGTGAAGTTTTATTTAAATAGTTCTTGGCAACAAAAATTTAAGGAAATAACAAATATTTAGTTTCGAAAATTCCGCAAAAGTAGGCTTAGTTTGGAAAATAAATTAGTATAGGAGCTTAGTTTGGAAAAAGCCCTTACAAAATCTCTCCGAAACTGCGTAAAAATGTTCTCTGGGGAGGGTGCGTGTCTCGAGGCCATTATTTTTTTATTATTTTTTAATTTTTTTTTGTTGTTTTTATTTTTGTCCATCATCGATCTTTTTTAAATTATATTTGAATTATATAACAAAATAAAATTTTAATTTAAAAATTTATATTTAAATAACAATTTAAAAAATATCAGGTAAATTAAGCAAATATTTAATTTACATTTTTTAGACAATTCACTACTCTTTAGACAATGCATGCTGTTTATTTTTTAAAAATTTTATGTATAAATTATTTATGTAAATATCAAATTGATCTGATAATCGTACATACAATTTTCTCATTTAAAAAAAAATAATGGATGTGAAACATAATTTCAAAATTACATAATTTATTTTTAAATATTAAAATAATAAAATTTGGTAGCTAAGATTGTTTATCAATACGATATTTTATATGAATAATTTATATATAGAGATCTACAAGATAACTGAGTGAATTATAGAATGTGTATTAAATAATAATAATAATAATTAACAGTTGTGGTTTGGTTGCAATTTAAAAGCGTGGTTACGAATTATGTTTTTTGTAAAAACCAAATTTTATTTAAAAGTGTGGATGATAACCACGCTTTGTTCACAAAATAGTTTTCTTTAAAAGCATGGTTAGGAACCACGCTTTTTTCACAACACAGATCTTCTTAAAAGCGTGTTTTATAACCACACTTTCTTAATTAAAAGCGTGCTTTGCAAAAACGTTTTTATGATTTTATAAATTCACCACGCCTACGGCAGAAGTATTGTGAAAGCATAGTTTCAAATAATGTTTCAGTTTATGTTGGGAATTCCGTCCAAACTAAACTTAGTTTGGAAAATAAATTACTACTTTAGCTTATTTTTTGAAAAGGCCCGAATGACTGGCAGTTGTTTGAGTTAGCAATGTTTTGGGTAGTGTATTTTTTGGTTTATTTATTTATTTTTGTTTTTAGTGAGTTTTTTTTTTAAAAAAAATAGATTTTTAAATTTAGCTCAACAAGATAAGCTGAAAAATTATATTTTAAAAAAAAATTCAAAAAAGATAAAAATAAGTAATGTTTTTTGGCTTATTTTCATCTTTAGTGGGTTTTTTTTCTAATTTTTATTTTAAAAAATATAATTTTTAGATTTGTTTCAACGTGACAGACCGAAAAAGTAAAAAAATTTGACATAATTTTGAAAAAATACGTTAAAGATAAAGGGTTCGTTTGGGAAGTGGGTTGACTTTTTTACTTTTTTGGCTATTTTAAGTTGGAGCTAAGAAGCCTGGTTTGGGAAGAAATTTTGATTTTTTTAGTTTTTTTGACTTTTTTGTGAGAGAAAGAATGTAATGATTATGGGTTGGATATTTGACCAAAAAGTCTATTTTGTTTTTTATGGTTAAAATATCCAAAAAAATCCCCAAGTTGGGCTTCCCAAACAAAGCCAAAAAAAAATTAAAAAAAAAGAGCTCATTTTTTTTTTTGGTTGCTAAAATGGGTCTATTAGGGTTCTCCCAATCGGATTGAGTAATTTAAGTCGGATGCCAAGAAGAACGGAACAGCAGCAAATATTGCGGCTATCAAAGCTATCAAAGACGATCCTGTACTTCTCTCTGACCTTGAGCTCTGTGATTGTTCGAACTCTGAGATTGTCAATTTGAGCAAGGATTAGGCGTTTATCTGTCTACTAAATTATATTAGGTTATCCATAATTATGTGTTGTGTGTGTTAGAATAACTCTTTTGACAATGAGTTTGTGAAAGATTTGTTTAATATTTGTCTATGTAACTGTTAAGTATTGTACTCGTCGCTTTATTTTATGTACTATGTTATGTCGAATGTTTCCATAAATTATTTTTATGGAATAGTTATGTTTGAACTAGCTACGGCGTTCTAAAGTGTTATAAGTGTTATAGGTGTTATAGTTATACCTTTATTTTGTTTTCCAGTTTGTAATAGTAATAAGCAAATTAAATACTTTGTATATGTTGTGTGAAGTTTTATTTAAATATTTCTTGGCAGCAAAAATTTAAGGGAACAACAAATATTTAGTTTCCAAAATTCCGCAAAAGTAGGCTTAGTTTGGGAAATAAATTAGTACAGGAGCTTAGTTTGGAAAAAGCCCCTACAAAATCTCTTCGAAATTGCGGAAAATATTCTCTGGAGATGGTGCGTGTCTCAAGACCATTATTTTCTTCTTCTTTTTTAATTTTTAATTTTTAATTTTTTTTTGTTGTTTTTATTTTTGTCCGTCATCGATCTGAATTATATAACAAAATAAAATTTTAATTTAAAAATTTATATTTAAATAACAATTTAAAAAATATCAGGTAAATTAAGTAAATATTTAATTTACATTTTTTATACAATTCACTACTCTTTAGACAATGCATGTTGTTTATTTTTTAAAAAATTTATGTATAAATTATTTATGTAAATATCAAATTGATCTGATAATCGTACATATAATTTTCTCATTTAAAAAAAAAATTAATGGATGCGAAACATAATCTCAAAATTACATAATTTATTTTTAAATATTAAAATAATAAAATTTGGTAGCTAAGATTGTTTATCAATACGATATTTTATATGAATAATTTATATATAAAGATTTACAAGATAACTGAGCGAATTATAGAATGTGGATTAAATAATAATAATAATAATTAACAATAGTGGTTTGGTTGCAATTTAAAAGCGTAGTTACGAACCACGTTTTTTGTAAAAACCAAATTTTATTTAAAAGTGTGGATGATAACCACGCTTTGTTCACAAAATAGTTTTCTTTAACCACGTTTTTTTCACAACACAGATCTCCTTAAAAACGTGCTTTGTAACCATACTTTCTTAATTAAAAGCGTGCTTTGCAAAAACATTTTTATGATTTTATAAATTCACCACGCCTGCGGCAGAAATATTGTGAAAGCGTAGTTTCAAATAATGTTTCAGCTTATTTTGAAAATTCAGCCCAAACTAAGCCTAATTTGGGAAATAAATTACTATTTTAACTTATTTTTGGAAAAGGCCCGAATGACTGGCAGTTGTTTGAGTTAGCCGTGTTTTGGGTAGTGTATTTTTTGGTTTATTTATTTATTTATGTTTTTAGTGAGTTTTTTTTTTTTTTAAAAAAAAAAAAATTAGATTTTTAAATTTAGCTCAACAAGATAAGCTGAAAAATTATATATTTTAAAAAAAAAAATTGAAAAAAGATAAAAATAAGTGAAAATGAGTAATCTTTTTTGGCTTATTTTCATCTTTAGTGGTTTTTTTTTTTAATTTTTATTTTAAAAAATATAATTTTTAGATTTGTTTTGACGTGACAGACCGAAAAAGTAAAAAAATTTGGCATAATTTTGAAAAAACACATTAAAGATACAGGGTTCGTTTGAGAAGTGAATTGACTTTTTTACTTTTTTGGCTATTTTAACTTGGGGCTAAAAAGTCAGGTTTGGGAAGGAATTTTGACTTTTTTAGTTTTTTTGAATTTTTTGTGAAGGAAAAAATATAATGATTATGGGTTAAATATGATGTTTTGTTTTATTGGACCAAAAAATTTATTTTATTTTTTGTGGCTAAAATAACAAAAAAATTCCCAAGTTGGGCTTCCCAAACAAGCCCAAAAAAAATTCAAAAAAAGAGCTCGTTTTTTTTTTTTTGGCTGCTAAAATGGGCCTATAAGGGTTCTCCCAATCGGATTGAGTCGGATGATGTCACCGATTGAAAAAAAAAATTATATTCATCCTTCGGACTATTAAAATCAAATTTTATGATAAATTGATTTGGGTCTTTGGATTTTAACAAATCAAGAAATATTGCCCAGTTGGGCTGCAACAAACCATTTGATTTTTGTGATTTCGGAGGGAAAAAAAGTAGATATTTGTTTCGTTTAAATTTTTAGAAACTGTTTTTTAGCTTTTTTTTTTTTAAAATTTTTTTTATATTTTAGTTTTTTTTTTTTTAATACATCAAACCCAAACAAAAAGAAAAATATATTTAGTTTGTTTTTACTGTAATAAACTTTTTTTCATATGTAAAATTTGATTAAAATGATTCTAGAAATAATTTTCAAATTTGAATTATGGGTAAATTATAGTATTAGTGCCTCTAATTTGAATAAAATTTTCACTAATGCATTATACCCCTAGTGAGGTGTCACCCCGGGAGTGGACCAAAAAAAACTTTTTTTTTTTTTTTTTTTTGGATTTCAGCAAGTAAGGAACTACCACCTCACTGGGGGTCGACCTCCAGTGGGTGTATGTAGCACGGTTGTAAAATTTTTACTTCGATTTTTGAATTTTAAACACTTTTAGCACCAAAACATATATCTCAAAGGCAGCAGCCATAATGTATGGAATTGCCAAAAATATGTGATACCAGCAAATGATCAAGGCAGGATTCCACACGCAATCACTTAACCAAACAAACGTAGGGAGAAAAATAAAAAATAAAAAAAAATCAACGAAAAATACTTTTTATGGAAAGAAGATATTTTTTTTACATTTGATGGTGGTGGGATGAAGGTGGTCACAACAATAATAGTTCCAATAGTGGTGTTGTGGTGGATAGAATAACGGTAATAGTGTGGTGACATTAACAAGATTTTAATTCTGAAGAGTTTTTAACTTTTTAAAAGTGAAAAATATTTTTTATTGATTTTCATTTTCTATTATACCAAAGGTTAAAAAAATATATATATATATATTTTCTATCCAACCAAACGCATTATTAGTATAAATTGCCCTTGGAACATAGTTCACACATAAATTGAAACATCGAATTTACTCTTCCTATAGCTCTAGCATTTGGAAAGAAAAGACCCGTGCTGTAGTCCAACTAGTCATGAAGGAACATTTAAGTGCCAGTAAGAAGAGAGGTCTCAGGTTCGAGTAAATAGAGTAGCCTCAACCTACTGTGTTAATTTCTCTCTATTAACCTACTAACATTCTAACGTAAGGGAGACCCACAAAATAAATAAAAATAAAAATAAAATAAAAAAGTAAATTTGGAAAGAAAAATAAAATTGTGGCTCTAATTTTTGTTGCCATGTATATTAACAGTGTTGCAACATACATAATTTTCATGAACTTCATATTTTAGACCAGAATTAAGTACAACAAAAGTGTGCAAAAAGGATGGGAGTCCTTAAAAATACATTCCTGATTCAGAGGAGCATAAGCTAATTTAGCCCGAGTTTCAGCTTCCGTGTCGACAAAAGAGAGTTGGAGGTGGTGGTTGAAGCTACCAGCTAAACTAGAGTCTGGTTCATCGCCTTCTAGGTGTTCTTCCTACTTATGTTGTGTTTGATTGGGAGATTTGAGAAGGGATTTAGAAAGGGAAAGAGAAAAGGTGTGTGAAATTAGGTTAAATGGAAGTATATTTTATTCATATTTCACCTACCTTTTCCATTTCCCTTTCTAAATCCCTTCCCAAATCCCCCAACCAAACAAAGCATTAGAGAGTTAAGAACATTTACCGAGGCCTCGTTTGAGAACAAGCTAATTTAGTAACTTTTTGACTATTTGGCTAAAATATGAACAAAAAAAAACTAGTATGTTTGGAATGATTTTTTGACTTTTTACGAAAAGATGTGCAAAAAGTAGAGAGAAAAGAAAATCTTTGACTTTTTAGTATGAGTTGTTGACTTTTTGATTTTTTTAATAACTTTTTGACTAAAAAAACTACTTGCCAAACGAGGCCCGAGTCAGATTCTCGTTAAAACAACTAAACTCTAAATTAACCATGCCCAAACCAAATACAAAAACAAAAAGGGGTTCACAAAGCAAGCTTGAAATATATCATGAGAAAAAGTCTCATCAAAAGTCTTACCCTTCTAACAGCACTTAACGATCCAGAAGTTCAACCCATCTGGATAGACAAAACAGTATATCCCATAAAGCTGTTCCATGCCACAAAAATAACCAACTATTGAGCCATCGAGCCAAGTATGTAATCTTGATTTTCACTAAGAAAACATAACCACAGCACGGGGTGAGGCTCTTGGGAAGCTCAATAATCTTTGTATTAGTCGTACAAATTCTTGTGATACAGAACACGTCGAGCATGGCTCGTAACCTGACTTTCCTGTTTTGATTACCATCTTCTCTAGCACTTTTGCATTCTCAAGAAGAAATTGCACAAGAGGAAGCACAAATCCTTCACAAACTTCCCGGAAGCCAATGATCTTAATAGTCTTTAGACGCAGCAACCGGCACTCGAAAATCCTCTTCTGTGATGTCCAGTAGTTCTCTCCATCAAAGTCATAGGAATTGAGAAAACTTGAGGAAAGTGGAAACTACAGCCAACACTTTAGTTACGATGCAATTTATTAATAATTCCACTGTAAAGTAAATTATCAAATGTCAACTGCACCTGCGTTTTGGCGAAAAAATAATGAATAATTAAAAACACTCATCATTTTCATATTGTTTTCTTCTTTTATGCAAACATATCTTTTTAATTCAAAAACATTTTTTCCATTGTTTATTTTTGCCAAATTAATTTTTAGTATTCTTCAGAAAACCTATTTTAAAAACGAAACCAAACAGAAATATCTATGAAAGGATTTGTTAACATGATTCCAAACTTACGAATAAAAAAAAAAGTAAAAGAAAGGAAAAGTCATCCTCAAAATAAAATAAATTAAAGAGAAAATATCTAGGAACATAACTCTAAAAAATAAATCCACTTCAAACCTCTACAATGACCTTTTTAAATTCTTTCAGATGAGACCTATTTGGAAATTTTAATTAGCTGAAAAGAAATTAATCGAAAGTTACTATAAAGTGAATTTCCTTCCAAATACATGTCAATGAGTGAATGCATGTAAAGAGAGAAATGGGGAAACAGTTTCGGAAAACTTACCCTTTGGTCGTAAAGGGCGCTCATATCCACAATTAGTGTGTCTCTAGACAAGATGAACTTTGTAACAATGAGCGAATGCATGTAAAGAGAGAAATGGGGAAACAGTTTGAAAAACTTACCCTTCGATGGTAAAGGGCACTCATATCCACAATTAATGTCTCTAGAGAAGGTGAACTTTGTAGCAGTCTTGCTATGCCAGGGATGTCAAATTTCATGATGTGTGTATGGAGTGTTAAAATTCTGCAGCTTGATGTCGGAGAAGGCAAACATTTCACTTCTGCAATCGACAAAACCTTAAGAATGAAAGAATCAAATAGGTTAATGCCAATTTGGGAAAACAATGCTATTCATGATTGCTTTGTTTGGAATAAATTGCAAGCAACTTTTTGCAAAGTAAAAGCTGCATAAAGTGTTTTGCAAATGAAGTTTCAGTTTTTTTTTTTTTGATGATGGGATAACTTAAACCGGTCCACTTTGTTATCTAATCCAAGGCCTTATGAATATACTCCGGATATGAACAATCACCCGCAAACCACACATTGGTTAGGCCCGAGGAATTACCCCATAATGGAGTTCCCATGTTCAACCCCTCAACCATTGGGTCACTCGTGTGAATGAAGATTTCTTGTTTAGAGTTGCCAATGTATCATGGAAGCACATGATATTGCACTTCTGTAAACCAAGAAATCGGCAATAATTTTTCAAATTTGTTTCAAGTTTATTGACCTCATCACTATTTGGACATCATAGAGATGAGGATGAGGTAGTTGAGAACCTCCTCACTGGTCCCAGTCTAGGAATTCAAGATAATATTGTCCTTGCCTCTGAGTGCCAGGAGGGAGATGAGAACATTGCAGATGGAAGGATTGACACAGGGAGTTGGACCACAATTTTTACTTAGCGAATGCTTGGCAGGAGAAAAATAACTTTTCCAATGAAGATCATGGTATGGAATTGTTGGCAAGCTGGTATTGATCAGTTTCTCCGCACTACGATCTAATTGAGAGTCACGACCCTCATGTTATTGTTGCTTCAAACCCAGGTTTCTAGCATTAGGGCCGATGAATCGTGTTTAACAAGGTTGCGCATGTTGATGCGGTTGTCTTCTCATGAAAATTTTGGATTTTTGGAGGGATGAATTGGTGGAGGTGGAGGTTCTCCCCCACTTATCTCAGATGTTGAATGCCATTATCAAAAGGAATAGTGAGATGGATTGGTTGTTTACTGCTATATATGCTTCTCTAATCCCTCTTCTAGAAAGGAGCTTTGGGAATACCATGCTGGAGTTGTTGGGGATTTGAAGCTCACTTGGACGGTGGCTGGTGATTGGAATGAGGTAAGAGGTAGCAGTGAGATGCAATGCACCAGTTAGCCAAAATTGCAACAAGTTCATTCAGTGTTTAGATTGGTGTAATTTTATTGATCTGAGGTTGTGTCAGGGCCTTCCTATCCTTGGGTCAACTCCAGGAGAGGTTTGAATGCAACACATGAGACTTGAACATGCCAGTGTACAATCCTAAATGGCGTGAACAATTTCCTAAGGCATCAGTTAGGCACCTCCCTCATACGCATTCAGATCATTGTTCAATGTTAATTTCCTTGGATGTTATTCAACCACCTAAGTCTAATTGTCCCTTCCGCATGGAGTATTGTGTGGTTTGTTCACCCATCTTTTGAGATGAGGAAAATCGGACGAGCTGAATATCTCCCAAAGCATTGATAGATTTACAAAAGCTTCTAATGATTGGAATAGAACAGTCTTTGGCAACAAATTTCAAAATAAAAGATGAATTATAGTGAGACTGGAGGGAATTCAAAAAGCACTGGGAAAACAAAGTTGTTGGTTCTTGGAAGAACTTGAAAAGCAGCTAATGTAGAAATTTTTATATTTTGATGCAAGAAGAGATATTTTGGTATCAAAAGTCCTGGTTGAAATGAGTGGAGTTGGGGGATCGTAATACGAAGTTCTTTTATTCCACTATGTTGATCAGAAGAAGGAAGCATAAAATTTTGTTCATTAAAATGGGGGATGGAACATGGCGTTCCAATGAGAAGGAACTAAACAGGATGGCTGTCATTTATTTTACGGAGCTTTATGAAGCTAGGCGGTAATCTGGAAATGATGTGAGTTGGATCCACAACTGACTACAAGGAAGGGGTCTCAGTGAAGATCAATATTGGCTAGCACAACCAGTGTCAATGGATGAGGTGAAACGGGCTTTGTTTTGCTATGGGGGGATTTAAGGTGCCAAGACCGGATGGGATTCAGCCAATTTTGTGTATGCAGTGATACATTTTGTTGACTCAGCAGTTAACCTCATTAAATAATTGGCTTATCCACAAATACATATATCGCTGCATACACATCACGAGTCATAAAAGTTCAAGATTTGGGAAACCTTACCGATGAAATAAGATGTACAACAATGCACACATTTCTAGAGGGCTAAGGCATCAGTACTGTTTGAGGAGTTATTTACCAAACCCAAGTTCCTTAAGAAATTATTTCCCAAATGCAAGTCGTTTTGAACTTAATTCTGAAACTCATGTTTTTTCATGAACTTGGGTTATGAAAACACCATCTCACACCTAAAGTTGTGCTTTCAATAAGTTAATTTAAGTCATGTTTTCAAAACACCAATTTAAGCATAAAGTCATGTTTTCAAAATACAACTTCACAAGACAACATGAGTTTGTAGTTTGGGAAATAAGTTGGTGGGTTTGGTATTAAAAATATATATATATATAAAATAAAAGAAAAAACTCAGTGTATGTGTCAAACAAAATGCAAAGAAATTAGACAAACCTGGATACACCAATTTCCCAATTGAATTTCCTTAACATGTTGAAGTCTCTCGAGAAGTTCTCCCAATTGGTTACGCTGCTTTTCATAATCATCAATGATGTCTTGACCAGAAGTGTCATCAAATGTAAAACCAAGGTGGGCTAGAACAAGAGAAGAGACATTTACCAACCGACACTTTATTAGGCGGAAATGCCCCAAAAGTTTCAATGACTGAAGATTTGGAGCTGAAATTTCCAGCATAGATTCATCAGAATTTCTGAACACAAACACTATCACCAACCTTTTCAGACTTGCTGAATTGATATCCAAACGGCTGGTGCCAGAACATGAATTTATTTTCAAGAATTCCAAAACCGGACAACCTGATAGTATTTTTACAATCATTTCATCACTCAATAGCACATACTCAACCGATAGACTCTTGAGTGATCTCCAGTTAACATCACCACTTGGTGCGACAACACAATTCAATACACTCAAAATTGCCAATGATGAGTTGGTGAATAGATGCTGAGGCAATCTGTGGCCATCAGGCTCTAGTATTGTAGAGCATCCTAAACGTAAATGAAGGTCTTCCACATTGTTTAGTGTTGTGAAGCGAATCCAAAGGTTAACATCACGGGCAAAACACTTTTCGTACGACCAGAAGTCGAGTACAAACTGTTTAACGTTGGAGCACCTGCACATAAGTAAGGTGTGATTGACAAAGGCCACAAATTTACGGATGCCATTTTCTTCAAAATCTTGGTTCTCAAAAACAAGTGTTGATCCAGAAGTCCAGAGGTTTTGCCATCTTTTTGATAATGCACCAGTTCTTACAACATCTTTCATGGGCAAGAAAGACAAAATGTGAAGGAGCACCCTATCACTCAAGGTGCTAATTCGGTTTCGTCTTTGATTCATTGGCCGTTTGGGTATGGGCAGTGGCGGTAGGTCAAATAGAAACTTTTTTATTCTTTCTTTTCCTTTTCCTTTTCCTTTTCCTTTGCTGTTGCACTCCTCCTCATCCTCCCCTTCTCTTCTTCGCACTCCATCTCCTTCAATTCCTCCTTTATAATCATTGATTCTCTCTTTGCTTCCTTCCTCCTCTTCAAATTCATCAAATTCTTCGGTATTTGTGCAACCACCAGAATAACAGATACTTTCATGGTCTGACACATTGGTTTTTTCCTTCATGGTTTCTCTTCTTTGGTACACCTTCATGGTTTCTACATAGTAGGCGAAATAAAAACATATGTATATATATAGACACGTACATATACGAGAGAGAGAGAGCAAACAATCATAGTCAAAGCATTTAGCCTTAATAAACAGAGCAAACCATGAAAGGGATGGGGCTTTGGAAAGACTCCTAGCAAAAGCTACAGCTACTAGTTAAAAAAGTTTGGATAAATTACAAATACGCCCCCTGAGATTTGTTTAAAATATGAATTGTCCCCTATAGTTTGAAAAATTACAAATACTCATTGTCGTAATTTTTTATTTAACAGAATTAATTGAAAAAATAAAATTTATAACTGCTCTCCTATATAATAATAAGATTACTCAAATTATTAATTGAAATAAATTTATGATATAATAAAAAAATTTAATTGACTTGATGATTTATTAATAAAATAAGCTATTTATTATGAAATTGAAAACTTTAAAGGACATGATGTAATTTTCAGAATCACAGAAGGCAAATTATATTTTAAACAAACCTCAAGGGGTGTATTTGTAATTTGTCAAAAAGTTATAATGAGAACTTGGAAATTCATATAGAGTCAAAGCATAGAGCGGGCATCTCCAATCCTCGACTCAAACCTGTATCAATTTAAATTTGGGTAAAAATCACTCAAAAAGCCCTCAACTATTTGACCCAAACTCAGTTTTCCACAGATTTTTACCCTAATTATTTTGGGGATATTAAATTTACCATTCTGCCTTTAGCAAAGCTTTTAATCAAATTTATGAGTTTGTCTATCAAAGTGGTTCATATCAAATAAAGTATTTACTCAAATTTGAGTAAAATTTTGAGTAAGGACTGGAGATGGCATTAATGGACAGAGTAAACCGTGGATGAGAGGGGTTTTGGGTAGTCATCTAGCTAAAAATTTATAATGGATGAAGAAATGGGTGTTCAGGATTTGGCCGGTTTTTAAGCCACTAGGCCTCATCTGGGATATTTTAGCATTTGGCCAAAAAGTCAAAAAATTTTATCACTCCACTCTCTCTATTTTTTTTTTAATATCTTTTCGTAAAAAATCAAAAAAAAGTTACCAAGACTGTCCGTTTCCAAACCAGGCCTAAGGTAGTGTTCGGTTCAGTGTAATGAAATGGAATGAATGATCATTCAATCAAATTGTTCGTTCCCATGTTTGGTTGACTAAAAAAATAATAAAACTTGTAATGCAAATGGAATCATCATTTACTATAGAGGAGTATAAGAAATGACCATTCTATTCCATCTCATTTCAGTCAACCAAATGGAGCAAAACAGCCTGAAAGGCACAAAGAGAGAAAGGGTTCAAGCACAAACAAAACCCAGAAAATGCAGCAAATTTTGGGTGAATTTCGATAATCAGAAATGTAAAGAATTAGATAGAGAGAGATGATGGGTTCAGAAAGCGAAAAATCAAAGCATCAGAGCACTATTTTGAGATTATTAACCGAAATAACTAATGGAAAACAACTGAAAACCCCAAAACCCTTGAATGGGAGAGAGAGAAGTTTATTCATACCTCAAAAATACGTCTTGGCTCTTGTATTTTGGCAACCCAAAAAACACAGAGGAAATTGCTGAGAAAACGATGAACCAAAACGATCAAGTAAAATTAGAGTTTGTTTTGAGTTTTTTTTGAATTAAGGGTTGGTTTGAGATGTCCTAAAAAATTGTATTTTTTGTCTTTTTATGAAAAGAAGTGCAAAAAAGTAGAGAGGTGATGTGATAGAAAAAAGATAAAAAGATAAAAAGATGGATTATATAGTAGATGCCAAACAAGGCTTAAGTTTTTTAAAAGTTTAGTTTTTTTGGTTTTTGTATTTTTTTTTTTTGTTTTTAGTGAATATTATTTTAAACATTTTTTTATAGTTTTTTAGATGCACTTTACTTAGATGTATCTAAAAAGTAAAAAATTTATGAAAAAATATTTTAAAAATTTAATAAATACATAAAAATATAAAAAAATGTATTAAATTCTTGTATTTTTTTTTATATTTTTGGTATTTGGTGAATTTTTAAAAGGTTTTTTTCATAATTTTTATTTTTATTTTTTAGGTATATTTATGTTAGGTATGTTTAAAAAGTAAAAAAAGTTGTTTAAAATATTTAAAAAAATTAGTAAAAACAAAAAAATACGGAAAATAAGAAAGTATTCTGAAAAGTATTTTTGGAAAAACACAACCAAGCAAGCTGAGTTTGGCGGATTTGGAACTATTTTAGTCAAAAATAAATAAATAAAATAAAATAAAATATTTAATTTAATAAGATAAAATATTATAATTCATAATCATTATAATTTTTATCTTATAAAAAGTTAAAAAGGTTAAAAAAATATTTTTTAAATGAGGCTTTTTAATTCCAGACTAAAATAGTTAAAAAGTCAATCCGCTTCCCAAATAAACTTTAAGTGTCATGCTCTTTTATTAATAAATTATAGGGTAAATTACAAACACATTCTGAGATTTACTTAAATTATAAATTATTCTTTATAGTTTTATAAATTATATTATGTCCTGTAGGTTTATAATTTCATAACAAATAGTTCTTTTTATTAATAAATTATTAAGTTAATTAATAATTTTTAATAATGTTAAAAATTTATTTTGATTAATAAATTAGATAATTTTATTATTGTATACGTGAACAGTTATAAATTTCATTTTTTTAATTAATTCTGTTAAACAAAAAATTCTGAAAAAGAAATATTTGTAATTTTTCAAATTATAAGAAATAATTATTATTTTAAACAAATATTAAAGAGTGTATTTATAATTTATCTTAAATTATAAAGTTAACCCTTGCCATGTAGGAGCTAAATATACTTATTTGCTTTAAAATAATTTTTTTTAAAAATTTAGTAAAATTATTTATATTTTTAAATATATTAAAATATTTAAAATAATTGTTAAATTAGAGAAAAAATAAATAATAATTTAAAATTTAAATAATGATTCTAATTATTTATTTTAATAATTTTAGTTGTATTGTTTCATAAAAACGATATTTAAATCAATACTTATATTAATTTTAAATAAATATTTTATGTGTATTTTAATAATTTTAGCTCTATTGTGTTATAAAAATTTAATTTACATAAATATGTATATAACAAATTTCAAAAAAATAAGGAAAATTTACTCATAAGTCCTAGTTTTTGAAACGTTGAACCATTTAGTTCTAAAAGTTTTCTTATATTCCATTTAGTCCCATTTTTACATCAGCCTGATGTAAATGATGTAAATGATTTGATATTTCATTCTATAATTTCAAAATTTATTGAAATCTGATGAACATTAGATATTTTTCATCCTATATTTTCAAACATTATTGAAATTTGATGAACATTAGATGTTTGAAATCTAATGTTTGTAACATGACTCTGATGTTATTAACATTGTAATGGGACCTTTCAGTTTATAAGAAAACTTTTAGGACTAAACAGTGCATAAGTTATTAATTTGGGATTTATTGGTGCATCCCCCAAAAAATAAATATTTTAATATTTAATTTTTTTAAAAAAAGTGAAAAAAGTAGAATAAAATTAATTGATAAAATATTTTCAATATGTATAATTCTATTAAGTTTTGTTTATGGGTAATTAGATTAAGTAGAAGTCTTTAAATATTAAATTTTAGAAATAATTTTGGTAAGGGTATTGATCTAAAATTAATTTTAATAAAAACGAAAAAGAAAAAAAAAGGAGATGTGCTACATAGGAGAGAGAAAAAAAGTTAAAAATAAATAGTATTTATTTATTTATTTTAATAATCTTAATCTTATCGTTTTATAAAAGTCTTATTTAAATCAATACATATAATAATTATAAATAAATTATTTTGATAATCTTAGTCTTCATATTCTTCTATCATCTAACACAAAATTATAAGTGCTACATTTTGTACCAATCACAGCACTATAGAACACCAAGCAAACCTAAGGACTTTATTGTTTTTAGCTATTATTATCTAAAAATAATCAAATTATTAATGACAAAACAAAATCAAGAAATTACCCCTTACCTGCAAAATTATAGAAGATCTCCTTTAAGATCCAATAATTCCATTGAATTGAGTATGATTGTATTTGTGATATCACCTACTATATTGGGAATATCAATGAACCCAATTATTATAATTGCTCAAAATACCTTTCTTTAACTTCATGGCCATTCTGGAACACCTAATAATTTTACTTCGGTGTGATGGATTGGTTGTAATTTAAAAAGCTCATAATTAAATGAAGTTAAAATATATATTTTTCAATTTTAAGATAATAATTATTATTTTTAAATTTATTTAAATTATTTTTGTCTAATAAATTATAAGTAAAAATTATACCAAAACTCTTAAATTAAAATAAGATATAAACAATTTGTTTAATCTGCACCAAACACTTGCACTTAAGGATAATCATTTTCTTCCGTTCCGCCCTGCATAAGTTTTCTCCACCCTAATGAGAAAGTGTGACGGGAGTGGATTTTGCTTTTCACAACCCCATTCACTCGATTCCGCTCTGATTATATTTATTTACATGCATAAAATATTTTTTACTATAATAAAAACTAAAACACTAAAATATTACAATTCATATATAATTATACTTATTTATTTTTTCATCTTATTTCTTATAATTATTATAAGTGTAAATTATTATTCGTAATATATAATATATAATATATCTATAATTTTTATTAATATTCACATTCTTTGCCTAGCCCCTGCCGACAACGTGGGAACTAGTTACCAAGGATGGATCTATGGGGGTATGGGGGGGGGGGGGCGGAGGGGGGTGGCCGCACCCTCAAAAATTTAAAAATATCATATATTATACTAGAAATTTTAAAATAATTTAAAATTATAGTTCGCACCCCCAAATTTTTTTTAGATAATTTCAAAATTATATAGCGTAACCCCCTCACTTTGTAGTTTGATAAACATGTTTAGTGCTACTTGTGCAGTCCTAAGAAACATAATTAATGATAGAAGCAAATCGAATCAACGAGCTGAGGCAGATGGAGTTTATGATTTCATTATATCTTTTGAGTTTGTCTTTATCTTACATCTTATGAGGGATATCATGGAGATTACTGATGATCTTTGCCAAGCTTTGCAAGTAAATCTCAAGATATATTAAATGCAATGCATTTGGCGTCTACAACGAAGATACTTATTTAAAAATTTAGAGAAGATGGATGGGTTCCATTGTTGGAGAAAATTAAATTATTTTCTAATGATCATGGTATACAGATTCCTGATATGAGTTGTCCTTATAAAGGAGGCTGAGGTCGGTCTCATTCTAAAAGAGATCAACTCACCATGGAACATCATTTTCGAGTTGATATTTTTATGGTTACAGTTGATTCTCAGTTACAAGAATTAAACAATAGATTTAAAGAAAATGTAATGGAATTGCTTGTTCTTAGCTCAGCTTTGGATCCTAGGAATGGTTATAGATCATTCAAAATTGAGGATATTTGCAAACTTGCAAATAAATTTTATCCCATGGATTTCTCTGAGCAAGAAAAATTACATTTGAAATATCAGTTGGAAAACTATAAGCTTGATATTTTCATACTTCCCGAGTTTCAGAAGCTGTCAACCATTTCTGGGTTGTGTCAAATGTTGGCAAAAACAAAAAAGTCGACAAGTTATCCTCTTATTGATAGATTGATCTGCCTTGTGTTGACTTTACCTGTTTCAACTGCTACATCAAAACGTGCATTTTCAGTTATGAAACTCATTAAGTCTAAATTGCGCAATAGGATAGAAGATGATTTTCTGGCTAGTTACTTGATTACGTACATTGAAAAAGACATTGCTCGAGGGTTTGATGTAAATTATATCATCCATGCTTTTGATATTATGAAAGAGCGTCGAGTTCAATTGAAGATGCCTAATTTTAGTATATAAATGCATGTAGAAATAGTTACTACTTTTTGTTAGTGAATATGGGCAAAAAAATATTCTCAATTGTATAATCATCTTTTGGTACTCAACTATGTTGACAAAGAATATATAGTTCAATATTTTATCGTAACATTATTGATTTTTTCCATGTTAGTAGAAATTGGTATTGAACTTCAAATTTTATTTGTTAGAGGTTAAACGTACTTTGACCCTCCCAAAGTCATAATCCTGGATCCGTCCTTGCTAGTTACCCAAACCTGGTCTAAACCCTGCTTGTGGCCATCACTTCCCCTACTGTGCCAAGCACTATGCAAGTTCAAACTACATAGTTTTGGGCTATTTAAAAATTAGAAAACTTTATGGAACAATATGGCTTATTGGGTAATTTTTGACTTCTTATAAACATATACACGGAAAAATAAAAAAGCGATAACTTATAGCAAATAAGCTAATAAATAACTTATTTAGTTGATTGCCAAACCACCACTAACTAGAGCTAAAAACTAGTCAAGTTCCACGAATTACAAGCATTTGAGCTCGTTTCGTTATAAATTAATTGGAACATAACTTGAGCTCAAAGCTTAAAAATATTTGAGGGGAATCAAACATTTTTATAATTTGAACATAACTTGAGCTCAAAGTTTAAAAATAACTTGAGCTCGGCTCGTTGGAACATTACATTTTTATAATTTAAGGAATTAAAGTAATACTTTTTTATAGTTTAGGGGATCTCTATATAAATAATCCTTTAAGTTATAACAAGGGTTGTGCAAAATACCATCAAATTCACTAAAAGCACATTGATCCGCACCGTTCGATCCACTACGTTTTATTCGCACCGTTTTTGTCACGACCCATCCTGATGACCAAGGCTGGATTGTGACTAGCTAATCCTAAAATCCCACAGAGTGATTCCAAGTAATTAATTTAAATAACGCAGCGAAATGAAATAAATGAGGTAGATTAATATCCAAGCATACATAGAAATCTATTCACCCAAAAAAAAAAAAAAAGCATACATAGAAATTATTTTTTTATGTAACGATGTAACATTAGTCAGATAATGATTACAAGGAAAAAACATAATATCCATAACAAATTTGAGGTTCTGATCCACAAGGTAAAACCATCATTCTTTAGATTTCTTCACCTGAAAAGGGTTTTAACAGCTATAAGCACATGGCATAGTGAAAAATATTATACTGAGAGCATGGGGGTATAAAATCACCATGGATAATTATTTAGGCTAAAGATGAATAGTTTGATTCAAATAAATTATTTTTAATAATAGACATATAACAAAATAATCATAGCCATGATACAGAACAGAATAGAGGGTCAATGGATCCGTGACAAACAGAGGGTCACGAAATGACTAATTAGAGAGTCAAAGGTTATTTAAGTCCCCTAAGACATGTGACTGTCAGAGGGTCACTAAAGTGACATTTCAGAGGGCCAGTAATTATTTAAGTCTCCTAAGGCATGAGACTTCCGTGGTGGTACTTATTCAAAACAAATGTTTATAAAATCATTGTCAAATATTTTTCTAAAATTTAAACAAACATATCCATAGGTTTCATTTTAAACAAATGGAATTTAGAAACATAATCCACGTAATTAAAATATTAGCATAACTATAAAACATAATTTATATGAAAGAAATTATGATAACTCAAAACATTTATGTTGGCTACATATTTTGTAAAAACCAATTACGATTCGACACGTGGCAGAATGAGGGTAGTATTGGAAGATGATTTTAATCTTAAATCTCAATCGTACACGTGGCAATAAATATTGGTTCTCAAGTGGTCTGAGTAGCACTAGATCAGGAGTGAGATGCAAGGTGACGTGGCTTCAACGGTTACCTTTATTCAAATTCGTAAGCAGGAGGAAGTCCAACTGCAAGTGATGGCATAGTGGAACTATTCCTAAGGTAACATGATCAGCGATCATGGAGGAGCAGTTCGACGGTTCGAAGTGCAGTTCGAAGGTCATCCCTAACAAGTATAAATAGCAGGGAAGTTCCCAGAAAAGACCCCCAGACTCAGATCATAAAAACCAGTCTCTATTTCATATTTTCCTTTCCAGTTTACCTTTCCTGTACTTTAAATACTTGTTCTTTAAATACCTGCACTGCACTTCAATTCATAGGAGTAGTTTTCAAGTAGATTCAAGTAAACCGTTGCTGTAAACTTTCTCAAGGCTGAGTTTGGACAATTGTAAGTGTTTATGTTAATGAAATACTTCAATTGCTCTTCGTATTAATTGTCATTTCTCTTACTTTCTCCTAAAAG
Source organism: Camellia lanceoleosa (assembly GCA_025200525.1). Lineage (NCBI taxonomy): Eukaryota > Viridiplantae > Streptophyta > Magnoliopsida > Ericales > Theaceae > Camellia > Camellia lanceoleosa. The sequence goes on from CM045765.1 coordinate 32,121,035, forward strand.
TCAAGCCACCAGTAAAAGTCCTCTTCATTGAGGCTGAAAGAACTAAAACATAGTCGCCTGATAATTGATTGGCAATTATAATTTCTGTAAGGACTGATTGATCCTTGCTGGCACGCTCGCATTTACAAATATATCCTTCGAGAAGCCAAAAAGCCAACATATATTTTTGGCACGCCCAGTGGGACTAATTAAAAATGGCTAGACGAAGACGACAAGGAGAAAATGAACGCTTAGAAGAAGGCGTAGAAGGAGAGGTAGAAATACCTAATCCAGAGGAGAATGTGGTAACACACTCTGTGGAAACTCCTATGTTATCAGAACCTTTGGTCGAACAGACCAGTACTTCTGGACAAGAACCAAATGTTCATAATATTGGACGAAACCAAGGAATTGGACCATCCACCATTCCATCTTCTCAGCCAACAAATCCATGGGATGGCTTGGTAGATGCTATGGGACAACAGTTAATGAACACAATGGAAAGGTGGGCAACATCCTTTTTGGATCGAATGAACAACCACCAACCAACAAATACAAGACATACAGAGGAAATTTTAAATGTTCATCAACAAAGATTGGCTAGAGAAAAACAGCCTATGCACGTTAATGGCCAGGTTAATGGTCAGACCAGTACTCAAAACTATGAAAGACCATCGCCTCAGTCTTGGTATGAACCTATTCCAAGGCCTGCAGTAGGCCAAAATACCACTGATACTCAACGGTGAAGCCACACCGGTTGGTAGATCTCGGCCAAGTACAAGCTGGTATAAGAATGGTAGCAAATCCCATGTTGAAGCCATACACGGCACTAGGGGTTATAATAATCCCTTATTTGAATTTATACCGGGGGTTGGAAGGTTTACCTACAAATGGAAGGACACAATACCTATTCCAACACCTTTCGCAGTCCATTAGCGGACAGACTCAAAGGGTATCCATTTCCCCAACAACAACCTGCGCCTGAGGCAACCAGATCCCAAATGTACCATTGTATGGACCAAGAGGACCACAGCACAAGTTTGTCCACCAAACCCTGTGTTTGCTCCTCCAGTAGTGGTTCAGCAAGCCCAAAATATGGTCCCTAGGGATCAAATTGCTGATATTGTCAGGGAGATATGTGGACCAATGGCTCGGGGGGTCCAGACCCCTGTATACAGAAAACCATATCCAGAGTGGGTTGATAGGGTACATGAATACCCAAGAGAGTTTAGAATACCGATTTCACTCTATTCTATGGGCTGAAATCAATCAACAGTAGAGCATATTGCTAGATTCGCTGCTCAGTGTGGTGAATTCGCTAATCATGACTACATAAAATTGAGATTATTTCCAAACTCTCTAACTGGGGGAGCGTTTGTATGGTATATCAACCTTACACCTGGCTCCATCCAAACTTGGCAACAGATGGAAGAGGCATTTCATGCCCAATTTTTCCAATCAGAGCCAGAGGTGTCCATGGCAGATTTGGCAAGATTGAGTCAAAGGCCTGAAGAAGGCTACTCAATTCATTGCAAGATTTAAAAGGGCTCGAAATAAATCAGAGTCATCCTTCGAGCGAGAATTTATGCGATTGGCTCAAAAGCGGTTTAGAGTTCGGGCTTGAAAGAAGTTTGATTCAATCGAATTCGAGGATTTGGTCGAATTAACCTATAAGGTGTCACGATATGAAGCATTACTAGAAGAAGAACAAGATCGAAACAATGCTTCATATAAGACATATTAGAGATCCCAATTATGAGATTGATGCAAGAGATTGTGGGCAAAGAACACATGTCTGTGAAGCATTAATTCATAAGGATACGACTATCGACCAGCAGTTTAAAAAGAAAGACTTTCACAGAAAGTATTCTTTTGATTTAACAAAAGCAGATGACATTTTCGATCATTTGCTTGCAGCCAATTTCCTCAAGTTACCAAAAGGAGTAAAACTGCCTTCTCTTGATGAACTTAAAGGAAAAGTATACTGTAAATGGCATAATTCTTGGTCTCACTCAACTAAAAACTGTATTGTTTTTCGAGACAGGATCCAAGAGCAAATCCGGAAAGGAAGTCTGAAGTTCCCGACCAAAACAGAGAAAGCCATGGGAATTGACAGTAACCCGTTTCCAGAAGTTGGAGAAAGCGCAGCTAATGTGGTTGTTCCAAATTTTCAGAATCTATCTCTGCAGGAATTGGAAGAAGTCAATGTGCAAATGCATATTGCCAACCGAACATTGCCAAGAAAGAGACCGAAGTTTACCGGTTGTTGGTCGAGTCTCTCACATCGGAAGGAACATTACGATGAAGAAATCTTGACGATTCTTTAGAAGCAGCTGTAATGCAAAGGATGTGTCCAAGGTGTAGACTAAGCTACAAATGGTTGAAGGGGCTTCCAATTGATGGGAAGCAATACTATAAGGATGTTCAGAGACGTCCTAGAACAACCAACGCTTACAACAAAAGGCCGTACCCGGCTAGTGATAGGCAGCGACCAGTGGTGGTTGAGCCTGCAGTTGATAGAATGAATGCTAAAGGCAAAAGACCCTTGTATGAGTCTAGGCCACTAAACTATTATAGAATGGAGAGCAGACATTCTGAAAGAAGATTAGAGAGGAGTTCAGGTTATGGGACTAAAGCCAGAGATTGGCCCCGGATCAACTTCACCTGAGCGAAAATGGCCATCTCAAACAAAGGCCAGAATCAAGCTCGAAACATGAGACCAAAACCAGGCACTTACCTCCACGGCCAGTTTCGAAGATGGCTTCGAAGGTGGAAAAGGGTGATTCAACGTCTGAATCAGTAAGTTCTTGGGTGCCTGGAGTCCCAGATTGGTTTGTAATGCAAAACAAACCTAGGGAATTGCCTGACAGGAGAGATGTTGGAATCACAGGCAGAATGGTCAAGCCACCTTTGGTGGCTCCCAACAACCGGTATTCTTTGAAACACCCAAAGACAAAGGAGCCAAATATGGTTCGGTTATCTCGAATCACAAAGGAGGAAAATTCAGTATGAATACACCCAAGACCAAAGAAGATCTGAAGGGGAGTGAAGAGAGTTCTTCACATGTCAAGACAGAAGAAAAGAAAGCTTCGAAGTCAGACCATGTTCCAAAACTGACGCTGCAAAGTAAAGTGGTTTGTAGCAGAGAACAATTGGCCAAAGTTCATTCTGAACTGAAGGCCAGGGAAAAGTCCAGTTTGGAAGGATTGGAGAAGGCTCTGATGGAAAGTGATAGTGAAATAGAAGAAGAGATTGGCATGAGCCAAAAGAAGGAAATGGCAGAAGAAGAAATGTTCGAAGCCTTCATGGCTGAACAAACATTTCTGACTAAAAGCCTAGTTGAGAAGGATCCTTCGAAGGGATCAGTCATCAATGAAATACCAGAATGCAGCATGGAGGACGCTGCTGAAGACACTGAACAAGGTAGTCAAGAGGGGAAGAAGGTACAACCAGCCATCCAGTTTGGCTCATTCCCACCTGTATCAGTCAACATGGTACATATACTACCTCATGAATTTCAGGCTGAGGATCAGGAGGACCAAGACATGGATCCAATCCCTGTTTCTAGTGAGGAATCACAAGTGAGCATGGTCTTGGATACTCTGAAATGGTTATTCCTATGGAAGTTGAGTCTTGGCGAGGAAGAGGTGAGCATCAACCTCTCATATCCCTTTGAATACCCCTCGAATTCCATGACCCAACATGTTAAGCCTTTGTACATTAAGGCTTTCTTCGATGGTATACAGTTAAACCGAGTCCTAGTAGACAATGGGGCGGCGGTTAATTTATTGCCGAAATCTTCTTTGAAGAAATTAGGGAAGAAGAATCCAAGGTTGATCCCAACCAGTACAACCATTCTTTGGTTTCTTTGGAGATAAGCAGATGGCCCAAGGTATTCTGCCTATTAATTTGAGTGTGGGAACCAGGGATTGTATGACAGCATTCTTCGTGATTGACAGCAATGCTAAATATAATGCCTTACTTGGAAGAGACTGGATTCACACCAACAAGTGTGTACCTTCCTCTTTGCATCAGAAGATCATGATGGCTCTGGGCAATGGAGAAACAGAGGAGATTGATACAGATCCTCAACCTTTCATAGCCTGTGCAGACTTTGCAGAGGCCAAACTATATATTGAAGGGTAACTCCACTCAAAGATATTGAGGAAAGTGATGGCTCACCAAGTGTGGTGATGAGGAAGTTACACATCTGAAGCACTTAGTCCAAGAAAGTGCTGATGAAGAGGTTGTCGTGAAAGATGACAACGATGCCTGGTTGTAGGCAAAGAAGTGAAGAAAGAGAAGCCAATTCATTGGCTCTGATTAAATTCTCATCATTGGATGTAAAAGCAATAGTCCAGAAGGTACAGAAATAAGAGAGAAGCCATGACAATTGGTCAGAACAAGAACAACAACAGGTCAGGAGATTGACCTTTGGGAAATATTGTGCATTGGACATTGAAACAAGAGTCCAGGAAATACAAGAAGAAGACGCCTTATGGACAGATTTTGTCTATGAGGAAGAAGGTAGAGATGTCGAAATAGAGAACCTAGAGGCGGAACAAGGTGAAAAGATTGCTTCGAAGGTTGAAGAAACCAAGGAGAAAGCTCCAATGAATTCTCAGACGCAGGACCCCTTAGAAGAAGTGAATTTAGGGGAAGGTTCTGTGCAGCAGCCCACTTATATAAGTACCTGTTTGAATGCTTTGGACAGAGACCAGTTGTTGGTTGTTTTAAAGAAGTACAAAGATTGTTTTGCGTGGTCTTACAATGAATTACCAGGATTGGATAGATCATTGGTGGAACATAGGCTCCCTTTGAAGCCTAATTTTAAGCCATACAAACAGAAACCTAGGAGGATGAGTCCAGATGTAATTCAGAAGGTCAAAGAAGAAATTCTTAGACTACTTAAGGCAGACTTTATTAGGACAGCCAGGTATGTTGAATGGCTATCTAATATTGTGCCTGTAGTTAAGAAAAATGGCAAAATGAGGGTATGCATCGATTTCAGGAACTTAAACCTAGCAACTCCTAAAGATGAATACCCTATGCCTGTAGTGGATCTGTTGGTGGACAGTTCAGCAGGGCATCAAGTTTTGTCAATGATGGATGGCCACTCTGGTTATAATCAAATATGCATTGCAGAGGAAGACATCCACAAGACAAAGATTCAGATGCCACAGGAATATTGGCACCTTCGAATGGGTTAAGATGCCATTTGGTCTCAAGAATGCTGGAGCTACCTATCAGAGGGCTATGAACACCATCTTTCATGACCTTATTGGAGGGTATCTAGAATGTTATATTGATGACATCGTGGTAAAATCCCAGTCCATGGAGAAGCACTTGCTTCATTTAGAAGCAGCTTTTGAAAGAATGAGGAAGTTCAAGTTGAAACTCAACCCTCTTAAATGTGCTTTTGGTGTGTCATCTGGAAATTTCTTGGGTTATGTGGTGCACAAGAAAGGAATACAGATTGATCAGAATAAAGCCAAAGCCATCATTGAAGCTAGGCCTCCATCAAGTAAGAAAGAATTACAAAGGTTCCTTGGGCAGGTTAACTTTCTTCGAAGGTTTATTTCTAACACTGCAGGGAAAACTAAAGTGTTCTCTTCCTTGTTAAGGCTGAAAGATGAAGAGGAATTTGTGTGGACAGCAGAGCATCAAACTGCCTTCGAAGGTATCAAAGCCTACTTGGCCAATCCTCCAGTGCTGATGCCACCAAAACGAAATAAGCCCTTGAAGTTATACATAGCGGCAGCAGAAGATTCATTGGGAGCTTTCTTGGCTCAAGACAATGAAGAAGGCAAGGAACAAGCTGTTTATTACCTTAGTAGGTTTTTAAATTCTTGTGAATGTAAATATTCAGCTGTTGAAAAGTTGTGTCTTGCTTTGTATTTTGCTGCAATGAAATTAAGATATTATCTTTTACCTACAACTCTTTGGTAATTGCAACCACAGATTTGGTTAAATACATGTTATCTAGACCTATGTTGAGGGAAGAATTGGCAAATGGATATTAGCCTTATCGAATTTCATTTAGAATATGTCCCTCAAAGAGCGATAAAAAGGGCAAATCTTAGCCAATTTTTGGCGGATCATCCATCTCAAGCAAAGCCAAGAAGTAATGGAACTTGGTATGGCTAGTGTTGAACCATGGCAAATGTGGTTCGATGGATCGAAGGCCAATGGATTAATTGGAATTGGTATTGTGATTAAGTCTCCAAGGGTAGAAACCACACATGGTTTGAGTGGATGAAGCTAGCTGTTCCAATAATCAGGCTGAATATGAAGCCTTAATAGCAGGGCTAGAAATCCTTATTGGGTTACAAGTACATGCAGTTGACATATTTGGGGACTCTCAATTGGTGGTTAACCAAGTAAAAGGGATTTTCAAGTGTCAAAGCATAAGCATCCTACCATATTATGTTGTTGCATTACATCTGCTTTCTCAGTTTCAAATAGCAAATGTAACCTATGTTCCAAGATTCTTGAACAGTAGAGCAAATGATGTGGCTCAAAAAGCTTCGAACTTCAAGAGAAGGGATAATACCCAAAGGGATATAAGCCAAACAACATATCAAAGATTAATACAACCTTTGAATAAAAGGAATGTGATCTTGGAAGTCAATCATAATGACTCACAAGAACAGGATTGGAGGCATCCAATTATGCAGTATTTGGCTGGTCCATCTTCAAAAGCCAGCAGAAAAATCAAATTGCAGTCTATGCAATACATAGTATATGATAATGCTCTATACAAAAGGGGAGTAGATGGCTTATTATTGGAGTGTTTAGGTCCAAAAGAAGCACTAACAGCTATGGCTGAGGTTCATGAAGGCATTTGTGGTGCTCATCAGCCTGGTGTTAAGATGAGATGGTTGCTTCGAAGGCATTCCTATTATTGGCCAACTATTCTTAAAGACTGCATAGAATATGCTAAGGGTTGCCAAGCATGCCAGAAACATGGCACAATAAGACATGTGCCCATAACTGACCTACATGCAGTAGTGAAGCCTTGGCCATTCAGAGGATGGGCCATGGACATGATAGGTAAAATTCATCCACCTTCTTCGAAACATCATTGTTTCATTCTAGTGGCTACTGACTACTTCACTAAATGGGTCGAAGCCAAGCCATATAAGGCTGTAGACCAGACAGAGGTCATTGGGTTCATTAAAGATTTGATCCATAGATTTGGCATTCCACAAACCATAACAGTTGATAATGGAACTGTGTTTGATTGGAAAATGGTGAAATCCTTTGTAGCAGAGTTTGGGATTAGCCTTATTAATTCTACTCCCTATTATGCACAGGCCAATGGTCAAGCTGAATCATCCAATAAATCCTTGAAAAAAGGAATACAAAAGATGGTGGAAGATAATCCTAGGGATTGGCATAACCTATTGTTGGATGTTTTGTGGGCTTCTGAGAACTTCCCCAAGGTCGAACGTGAGTCACCCCTTATGCCTTAGTATACAGCACGATGCGATATCACTGTGGAAATTAATGTTAAATCTCTGAGGGTAAGATGTCAAGATCAATTAGAATCTGAGCAATATCATCAAAGTATGTGCTTGGAATTGGAAGACATAGATGAAGCAAGGATTTTGGCGTTAAACAGCATTCTTTTCCAGAAGAAGAAAGCAGCCAAGAATTATAACAAGAAAGTCAAGCATATTGGCTTTGATGAAGGTGATTTGGTATGGAAAACAATACTCCCAATAGGGATTAAGAGCCATAAGTTTGGCAAATGGTCACCTAACTGGGAAGGACCATATCAAGTTCATAGAGTTTTACCTTTTGGGGCGTACCATTTAAGAAATTTGAATGGCTATGTACATCCCAAGAAGATTAATGGAAGATATTTGAAGCCTTATTTTCCAACCATTTGGGAAACACAAGGAATAGAATAAACATTGAATACAAAATATGAGACTACTCAAAAGATGGACAAAACTTGTTCTTTCATAAAGAATTAAGTACATTATGCCACAGATTGGCCCAAAAATCATTACAATGTTTCAATTGTTTTTGTACAGTTGACTTCCTACTGCTAAGTGATGGGAACAGGTGAATAGCTGCAGCCATGTCTTCTTTTCGTTCGGACAGCTCTTGGTTGGTGATTTGCAATTTGGTGTCAGTTCGAACCAAGGCCTGGTTTACTGCAGCTAAATCTTCCTCAAGTTGAGCTTTCTTCTCCAGCAGCTGAATTCGAAATTGGGAGGCAGAAGAGTGTTGTTCTTTGAGATCTGATATTTCGGTATGCACTTGAGAAATAAAACACTGATCCCTAGCCAATTTCTCATTGGCAGTATTGGCAGCATGACAAATGTTGATGTAGAAATCAATAGTAGCTGCAGCCTGGGATAGGTGATTTGAGACATTCATACTCGACTGCTCAACAATATTACAGCACTGAAGAAACCCATTCCTGATAATAGGCCTTTGTAAAGCCTCGAAGGGGATCCTCGAAAAGGAAGTCAACAGCTCCATACATGTGTCCAAATCCGCTGAAGGTGCAGGAGACTTGTTGCTAGAAGAAGGAGGACTCTCAAAAATCTCTAGCAAGGAGTCAGCTAAGATTAATGGCTCAGCTTCAGCACAAAAAGTTGGAGAGGTAGAAGACACGTCGAAAAGACTGGCAAGTCTTCCTTCAAAGATGTCTACCTCATCCCTAGACATGAAGGGCATAGAGAGTATGGTAGTGGAAGACACAGAGGGCTGCATGGGGATAGGAGAAATGGATGGAGCATCTCTGGCGGTTTCTATAGTCTTAGCCACCAAAGAATCAAGTGAAGAGGGGCTGGAAATTGATATAGGTGATGAATCACGAATTGGAGAACTACCATCACCCTCGTTGGAAGAATCAACTGTCACTAGGGTTGGAGTAACAACTGGAGTATCCGTGGAAGAGAGAAGGGCAAGGTTCGAAGAAGGAATAGACTGAGTTGAACTGAAAGTCAGGAAAGGAAGATACGGTTCTAAGCCAAGAAGAAGAGATGCAGGAATGTTGGGACTCAAGGAAGGTACAGGAAGCATAGGCTTGGGAAGTTGTATTTGGATAGTCCTCACGTTTCGCATATGGTCAACTTCAACTAAAACTGGAAGAGGCCCCATGGGAAAGATAAGCGCAGTGGTTGTTACTGTAGAAGGAAGAAATGTAAAGCAATGTTAAACTTTAGATATTTAAAGCTGATGAAAGGAAAACAACAGAAGTATGAAAGAAATTACTTGTTTCAGAAACATTGATGTTGGTGGGAGAGTTACGAAGAGAATAATGTTCAACAATTTGTTGTCTTCGAACAATTTCTCTTTGTAACACATCAGCAGCAGCGGCTTCATCTCTCAGAAACTGTTGTTGCCGTTTCTTCTCAGCTCTCTCAAAAACAATTATTGCTTTGGAATGCTCCTGCTCTACTACTCTGACAGATGTCTCATGAATGGGATCTTCAGTCAAGTCAGCAGTTGAAGCAGCCATTTTTCTTTTCTTTCCTATTATTTGAGCAAGTGTCTCAGTCGAGAATCCTCGTCGAGAATCGGAAGAGAGGCATCAAAATCGAGAAGAAAGCAGTAATCTTTCTTCTCTTTTTCCTTTAGTCGGCATTATCGCTCATCAATTGTCTTTTCAGCTCTTTCAACCAGAGATTCAGAATCCCTAGAAGGAAACTCTTGTTCTGATCCTTTAAAAGCTGTTTCCTCATGAACCAAATCAGCCACTTTTCTCCTCTTTATCAAGGCTCGAGTGACTCTGAGAGGAGTTGAAATGTGAGCAGATTGAGTTGTAGGGGAACGATGGAAGAAGTGACAATTTGATTGCCTTTGGATCGGGACACATCCAATATTTTCAGTCGATCTTGAGGAGAAATAGCCAAGTACACTTCCATATTGCTTACCCACCATTTTTGGTTTCTCTTCAGAAAAGTGCCTTGAGGTGTGAAAGGGGTGGATTCAAAAGGGGCTAAGTCATCTATAAATTTGTGATTGCCTCTTCTAGCCTTGATTTCCGAACTTTCAAATCTCTCTTGGTAAGGGTTAAGTTGGTGTTACTACAAAGGGGTATGGGAACTCCTTGTGTAAAACCAAACTGTCTAGCAAATTGAGCAGGACAGTAAGGCTCAGCTATGCATTTATAAGCCCTGGGGTTCAGGGTCCCAATAAACAGTTCTCTAGGAATTAGAATGGAAGCCCATATGTCTTTATGAATGGGTAAGGTACAGAGCCTGTCACTCAGAAAGTGATTCAACCAAGTTGGGCCTACACTGGCTTCGAAAGGACGGAAACGATGATTGGGAAGGGCAAATGGCAGCTGGTAGAAGAAGGAGAAATAAAAGGCAAAAGTAGAGGGGTAAAGTGAAGCATTGGCCAATCTTATGCCATGAGTGAAAGAGTGTAACCCATGAAATTTGAGACATTTGGATTGTAATTCAGTGAAATAGGCAAAAAGCCAAAGCTGAAGGATCCAGAATGGCCCCCCTTGATTGGCATCTAAAGGTTTTTCACAGAAGAGGGAGCAAACTCTATAAACATGGCCAAGGACATATGGAGCTAAGGCTACTCTTTTCTGTAAAACAAAGGCTTTGGCAAGAGGAGCAAATTCAGGCATGATTCTTTGGGAGGAAGTACAGAATAGGAATTTGCAAAGCCAATATAATAAGAAGGAAAAGAGTTCCCTATCAGTTACTGGACCTTCCCTTTTATTTTCAGCCTTAACAAAATCACTGTAAGATGAAGTAAGAGAGGGAAGGGAGAAAGGAACTGTTAAATCGGGAAAATCTGGGGTGATGGGGGTGCCAATAGGAGATATCCCTAGAAGGTGACAAATGTCAAGGACGGTAGGAGCCATCATCCCACACCTAAATTGAAAGAAATTAAAGATGGGGTTCCAAAAGCACAAAGCAGCAGGAACTAAGAAAGGGTCTTCTGAGATAGTTACCCTGGATAATCGAAGAGCATCGAGAAGACAAAGCTCTTGAAGGTCTAGCGTTCTGGCAGGGACAACTCGATCGTACCATTCCTGCCATTCTGGTCTCATCGTGGGCCAACATCGGTGGGGACGATTGATTCTCCAGCTTTTCCAGTCAAGATTACTTTCGTAAAGAAGACGTTGATCCTCCAAGCGGGGATATAGGGCAGGGAGTTCAGTAAGAATCTCCTTGAATATTGGTCCAAGCACGTAGTCTTGTTGCTCATGATGACGAGGGACAAAGATACGCCCATCAATAGCACTTTTCTGCCCAGCCTTGTATTTCTCACATTCTGTATCGATAAGCCTTTTCAGGACCACAGAGGGGCTTAGACGCTCTATGGTTGGGACTTTTGATGAGGAAGAAGCCATTGAAGACTGATAAGGGTTTGTATGTTAAGAGCAAGTGATTTCAGAATATAAAACAAAGGGCCCTTTTTAAAAGTTTCGGTAATGCGAAAATATAGAGCGCGTAAATCGTTAAGTACTAAAAGTACGGATACGAGGATCCACTCTCGATATTAATGGTTTTGGAGGGAAAAGTATATTTCGGATGTCGACAATAGCTTCGAAATGCGTTGTTTGGCTTCGAAGCCAATTTTGGCTCCAAGAAATCAAATAAAAACGGCTTCGAAATACAGAGTCTGGCTTCGAAGTATGTTACATGATTCAAGAAGCTAAGATGCTTGAGTATTGGTCTACTTCAAAAGGTTTAAAGACCTGTTTGAGGAATATTACTGAAGGTAATGACCTTTAAAACATTGGTTTTTTACAAAGAAAGATTGTCCATTGAATTAGAACAGCACAAGCTACTTTTCAAAACAAGAAGTGGTCAACTTATTGACTATAGTAGCCATGACCATGTATTGGTTACAATTAGTTTTGAAAAAGTAAAATTGTTAAGTTCGAAGCACTAAATTTTATACAATATTGACCAAAATTGTCAATTTTTACTCCATAAGTTGGAAAAAGACATATTGGTTTCTTTTAGTGTTTCATTAAAGACAAGTAAGGCCAAATTCAAAGGATGAGATTATTTAATGTAAAGTTATGAGTTGGCTTTTAAAGTAAGAGGAAACAGAGTCGAACAATGTCAAGTACAGAAGACTTTGCTTTTCATTAGAGCCAAGACAATTACATTAAGTAATCTTATTTTGGTACAAATTCAAGCTCGTAAAAATAAGGAATAGAATAAATTACAAGATCATGAAATTTCGTCCAACAATGATCAATGAATATTTGTTTTTTCTTTATTATGTCTTCCATCTCTTCCAAAGTTGGCTGCATGAGTTGATGTGCTCTCACTTCATGATACAGCTCCTCAGCCTTTGCTTCGAAAGCTTCCTCCCTCAACTTCTGTTCCAACTCATCTATAACTAAATCATCCCAATACGCAGAATCCTTATTTTTGAAGTCTTCAAAGTCTTCAATGAAGTTTTCTGCTTCGTATTGAGCATGAATTCGAAGAGATGAAAGTTGATCCAAAGATTGAGTGGTAACTTTGGAATTTCGATGCCAATGGAGGAGTACTGGAAGTTGATCCAGGAACAGGTGAAGTTCTGCTTGGGCGATAGGATTAAGAATGTGGCCCCTAGTCAGAATATCACAAGCCCACTGGAAGTTCTTAAGAGGAATGTCATCCTCAAGAACATTAAAAGGTAAGTGAGAAAAGGCTGCGAGCAGAAGTTGGGCTTCTTTCCGCTCAAATGAGGTTGGGGATGATGGAGGCTTGTAAGGAGGGAAGATTTTGTCCATTGGAAGAGCAAGCCTTAACTTCTCTATCCAAGAAAGAGGGGGAGGAGGAGAAGAAGTAGATGGTTCTGCTTCAGAAGAAGGTGTGGATGCTTCTATTTCGGAGGATGGAGAAGGTGTGGATGCTTCTATTCCAGAAACGGAAGAAGAAGAAGTGGTTGCTTCGGTTTGGGGAGATGACACAGGGATGGGAGGAACAAAGGCATTAATATAGCCAAGCCAGTCAGAAGAACAAATCTGTGCTTTCTTGGCTAAGAATGAAGGGGTATATCCTTGTGCTTCTTCCAAGCACCGGGCAGGGTGCATTACTCCTGTGGGCATGGAGGATGTATACCAAGCTACAAGCAAATTCTCTTCCAAACTACGTCGAAAGTCGATGGGCACATAAGGATAAACCACCGAGCTTCGAGCGTAGGAAGGAAAATCTAAGGGGTCAGTGAACTCAATAAAATGATGATTGATCCGTTCCCTCAAGTCCCAGGACTCAGGTGCAGACCAGTTCGTCACCCCAGAAGATGAAGCTTCATCCCAAGCAGAAGGTTGTGAAGAAGAATTTCCTAATTCCATATTTGCAAATTGTTGAAGCCAAGGCTTGAAGGTTGTTTGTTCGAAGTGGGATGGGAATTTAGAGGAAGAACTTCTTGTATCAACGAGTTCGTAAACCGAAGGATTGGGGGCAATGTGTTCGTAGTCCAAAGGTTGATAATCTGCGAAAGCCTCCATGACCTGAATATAGAAAGGCGGGTAAAGGTGGCTAATAACTGCGTGGAGATTCTTTTCGAGGAAACAAAGATTACTCAATGGCTCTTCGTATGCTTGATCGTTAGAGTGGGAAGGTGATTGAGTCATAATCCGTTCGAGTGCTGAAGGTATTGGAACGATTCAACAAAGTTAAGAGTTAATGCGAATGATCACCAAAATAGGTGACGGTTGTGTTTCTTAAAAAAAGGCGAGGAAAAGTTTTTGATTCACTAATATTTCCAAGTATTGGGTATATTAGTGCGGGAATAATGTTGGCTACATATTTTGTAAAAACCAATTACGATTCGACACGTGGCGAATGAGGGTAGTATTGGAAGATGATTTTAATCTTAAATCTCAATCGTACGTGGCAATAAATATTGGTTCTCAAGTGGTCCGAGTAGCACTAGATCGAGTGAGATGCAAGGTGACGTGGCTTCAGCGGTTACCTTTATTCAAATTGAACAGGAGGGAAGTCCAAGCGCAAGTGATGGCATAGTGGAACTATTCCTAAGGTAACATGATCGTGATCATGGAGGAAGCGATTCGACGGTTGAAGTGCGATTCAAGGTCATCCCTAACAAGTATAAATAGCAGGGAAGTTCCCAGAAAAGACCCCCAGACTCAGATCATAAAAACCAGTCTCTATTTCATATTTTCCTTTCCAGTTTACCTTTCCTGTACTTTAAATACTTGTTCTTTAAATACCTGCACTGCACTTCAATTCATAGGAGTAGTTTTCAAGTAGATTCAAGTAAACCGTTGCTGTAAACTTTCTCAAGGCTGAGTTTGGACAATTGTAAGTGTTTATGTTAATGAAATACTTCAATTGCTCTTCGTATTAATTGTCATTTCTCTTACTTTCTCCTAAAAGTCAAGCCACCAGTAAAAGTCCTCTTCATTGAGGCTGAAAGAACTAAAACATAGTCGCTTGATAATTGATTGGCAATTATAATTTCTGTAAGGACTGATTGATCCTTGCTGGCACGCTCGCATTTACAAATATATCCTTCGAGAAGCCAAAAAGCCAACATATAATTTATAAAATATATTATAATAACTCAAGACATATATAAAACATATTATGATAGTTCAAGATATAATATCACTCACTTAAATAGTAACTCGTATTCGTGCTTAAATAGTAACTCCTATTCATGCTCTTTTTCACTACGTGCTGACTCCTTCCCCCATTACATTTGTTTGGGGTGTTTGTTTTCTTTGTTTTTTTTCCCCCTGATTTCCTATCACCTCAACTCCCCTATTTATACTAAGCATTATACTTGCTTAGTAAGTACATAGAGTGACACGTTGCCTAGCTAAGCCATTATGATCTTAGGAGATATGAGATATCAACTTATCCAACTTATCCTAATTGGATACGTTTAATTAGTTTATTTATTTATTTATGTATCTTTGTCTCAAATTCTAACATAATTAAATTATTAGATTATATTTTAGCACATATCATTTAAATATTTTCCTACTATTTTTATTTTATTTTTATTTTTATTTTTATTTTATTTTATTTATTTATTATTATTATTATTATTGTTTTCATTTTATTTATTTTATTATTATTTTTTTTGTAAATTAATTAACCAATTAGGGTGTCATAGTTTTGTCCTCTACGTTGTATCCGTTTTTTAAAGTTTTATCTGCTAATTAATAATTTGTCTTCGAAATAGCGTCCGCTCTGCTGTAGTTAATACATATGTATTTTTTAATTTCTAATGAAATATCATGAAAAATGCCTCATACACCCACTGGGGGTCGACCCCCAGTGAAGTGGCACTCCATAATTGGACAAAAAAAAAAAAAACTGTTTTCTTTTTTTTTTTTTTTTTTTTGGGCTTCAACCAGTGGGGGTGCGACACCTCGCTGGGGGTGCGACCCCCACTGGGGGTATGCAGCAGTGTTGGAAATATCATAGTAAAATTGAGGGTGAGAGATTTAAGATATGAATTTTGTTGCAAATTAATCGTTATATATGTAAAAAATATTGTGCAAATT
Source organism: Camellia lanceoleosa (assembly GCA_025200525.1). Taxonomy (NCBI): domain Eukaryota; kingdom Viridiplantae; phylum Streptophyta; class Magnoliopsida; order Ericales; family Theaceae; genus Camellia; species Camellia lanceoleosa. The sequence goes on from CM045765.1 coordinate 32,136,486, forward strand.
AGTATTATATATTATGTAAATATTTGACAATTGGTTAAGAATATTTTTCAATCGCCAATTCTCTCCAAACTGCCCAAACAACGATTTAGTTACTTGACAATCCAATAATTTGCCATTTGGTTTATAATTTGACTCTCAAACTGTTCGAACCACACTATGCACACCTCTAATTATAACAAACACCCCGAAATGGAAAAATTATATTGTGGTCCAAAGACACCAAACTTTGCCCCTGACCAATCACAATTTACCATGTCCTTGTTCCCTAATCAATTAATACAAAATTATGAATCCTACACTCTCCACTAATTACAACTCACCTAAGCCACCATGTGGCCATGTCCAAAGATCACCAAATAACTTCTCCCTTAAACAGGTACAAAATCTCAATTGAGTCCAATCCAACCCTCGTCCAACCAACTTCTTCCTTAAATGGATACAAAATCTCAATTCAGTCCAATCTAACCTTAGTCCAACCAAGGGCAACATATTTATGCCCGGTTGTTTACATAGAGACCTCTTTAATTATTGAATAATATCACTTTAACTTCCTGAATTATACAAACATACATATAGGTCCTATAAATTATTGAGAAGTATCACTTTACCCCTTAAATTCTAAAATATACAAATTGACCCATTAAACTATTGATATGTTTCATTTTGACCCATTCCATTAGGGAGTCCAATTGGTACGCTTTTATAGTTTAGAGACTTCATTTGTACATTTTTATAATTTAGGGGGTCAAAATGATTGTAACGCCCCGAAACTAATCCCGCATAACTATCACATCAACCCACTTCAAGATGAGACATTAACCAAATCCATTTACATAGTTCCAATATTTACCAAAGTATTCCCACATGCCATTATACATTTATTTACAACTAGTGCATGAACCGATAACATGTAAAAGAAATTATTAAATCACAACAAATAAGGCCCTCAAGGGCTTACAAGTTCCAAGGCAATAGCCCGGTTACACATAATGGTCTCTCGGACCCAAACATATTAGCCCTTGGCTTATAACAAATATCACAACAAAACAAGAGTCGAAGTACTCTTCTTCAAAATATCTCCACGCCCTTAGCTTGAAGGGGGTCACCACATCTTTACCTGCACCAATTCCCATAGAGGTGAGCATAAAGCCCAGTAGAGATTCCTCACAAAGTATATACAGTTATGCCAACCCATCAACGTTAAAAATGCATATGTAATGTCATGCAAATGTCAATAGTGAAGGAAAATCTTATTTCAATGCACCATTTCAAAATCATCATGTTCCCAATAATATTCAATGCGTTATTTTAAATCCACCATGTTCTCAATAATGTTATGAAATCTCATTAATTTCAAACTTCCAACATTTAACAACAGGGGCGGTAAATATGACACTGGTAATCCCTAGGCTAATGTCTGCAAGTAGACTCTACGAGTACTACCAAACTGTCATTTTTACCGGTGCTAACCGGAAGGCTCGACACCTATCCGCGCGGCTTTCGGGTCTTTCACCACGACACTCGAGCCAACTTATCATATTCATCTACACCCCCTATCCGGACTTACCAACGTATTTACCCCATACACATTTCCATTAGTTCTCATTACAATATAATCCTTCTCAAGTAAACATGATGAGAATGCAACAATGGTAATAATTCACTTCATAGACAATGGTGATATTAAATCAAATGGAAACAAGATGCAATAATTAATATATCATAATACTTCTCTGTTTTCAAATGCTTTAACAACAATAATAAACAATACCTTTCTCACTTTCACGAATACGTTTCTCATTTCGCAAAATTATCATGTGTCTTCAACACACCATCCCAATTTCTCAACAATGATTCATCATGATCAATTTAATCCAATCGAAGCCACGCGTGAGGTTTTCGAATATCAACCTCCACTGTTCATAATTCCCACAATCCCTTATGCACAACACTTTATCATTTCATAACAATATATGTATTCAAGTATTTGACAATCATTTCTCCACAAATACATCATATCTTAACTCATGGTTTTTGAGAGGGTAATTTATACTAAATTGGGCCGAGCTGATAATTGGGCCGAGGTAGGCCCAAATGAGAAAGGTAGCTTGTACACCGGTCAGGGGAGTGTTGCGGTAGTTTGGTTGTCAGACTTACATGATGTAGCTCGGTTTCTATTCAGTCCGGTCGTGTCCCAACCAGAGTATGAGAGCAACTTCTTCAGACCGTATGCGTTAGTTCGGTTAGTCACTCCTACGGGTAGTCCGGTCTTGGCATACGAAACCGGAGTAGGAGTGAGGTAATGGAGAGTCGAACTAAAAATCAGTTCGTCTGTATTTGCCAGATTAGTACAGCAGTGGGTAGTTCGGACGTCATTGATTACTTCGGTCGTAGCATGTGGGAAACCGAGGTAATCTATGACTCTGAATGTAGTTCGGTTTAACTCCCTTATGTCTAGCTCGGCCTAAGCATGGGAATGCCGAGGTAAGGGAGAGAAGTAAGGACCGGATTAATGGTTACTCCGGTCATTCGGAGTTTGGCTGTAGAAAGACCATCTCACTTGGTTTAAGCAGTGAGGAGGGTGTTGGAGGATAAGCATTATCTTCCAAGAGTTTGAATCCTAGAGGGACTCTATGCTAGGAGGAGTAATCCTAGGAGGACTCTACACTTGGAGGAGTAAGAGTCCTACCAGGTTTGTGCCACGCGAAACTTATATAAGCTCACCAATATCACCTTTGGAGAGGTAATACAATTTTGCTCCCTGACTACATTGAGCTTTTGTCTTCTTGTCTTGTTTACTGACTTAGGCATCGGAGAGGTTTCCGGCACACCCCCGCCGGCCAGCTCACGATTATGTTTTCAGGTGGTGGAACGACGACGTATAGAGGAACGTAGACTTGATCAACAGGATTATACGAGAAGGTGTATTTCTTTCCCGTACAATTGGCGCCGTCTGTGGGAATTGCAGACAAGAACAACTTCTTGATCAAGTTTTTCTCGAACATCAATGGCGAACAACGAAGAACTTCCTCAGTCCGCCATTGACGGACAAACTCCAGAAGGAGGTGCAAGGCGTGAAGGCCTACCTTTGGTCCCTCCCATGGCGAACCTGGAACCACAAAGGCAGAATTCTAGGAGGGATGCGAGGGGGCGAAGGAGGAATAGCAGTCCTCATCCCTCTCGTTCGCAAAGCCCAGAAAGACAAAGGCGCAGAGTTGATCCCCAAATTCTTGAGGATCGCGTCAGAGAGCAAGACGAACTGATCCGTAGGATGGCGGCGGACATGGAGTCTCTGAAGCGCCAGATGAAAGGAAAAGAGGTGGCGACAGGAGAGGGGCGTAGTAAAAAGACGCCCCCTCGCCACTCAGAGGGTCGTGGTAGGAATTCTACACCCTCTCAACCAGAGGACAGAAGCCTCGGGGCGACGACCGCGATCCAGTATCTTCGGGACTCGTCACTCCAGGTCTGAGAGGACGAGGCCTGAGAGGTCATACACTGAGGGGAGTACCTATTGGCCCTCACATACGCATCATACGAGGTCCAGACAGACGGAATTACCTAGGTCGTCCGACCTAAGGTCCATGTTGGAAGAAAAGGCACGATGGAAGGAGGATGCCAGAGCGCGCGATCCCCACAGGGTTCCTGCCTTGCAGCGATTGGCTCCTCGGACGCATGGAAGCGTCGAGGTTGGAATGCCAAGGCCACACTTGGCATATGAACCAGCGGATAAGGCATTGGCGAGGCTACAGACCTCACCATTCGTCCCAGAAATTGAGAACGCGCCCCTTCCGTCAGGCTTCCTACAACCCAAATTCACGACGTATGAAGGGAAGACGGACCCTTACACCCACTTTCGCCACTTCGCGAGTTATGGTCGTATCTGCGTGAATGAGGCGTTAATGTGTATCCTATTCCCTTCAAGCCTCGGCGACCTAGGCTTGACCTGGTTTGAGAAGCTTACAGAGGGCAGCATAGCCTCCTGGGCGCAGTTGGCAGAGGCGTTTGTAACACGGTTCAGAACAAACACGAAGACCCCGGTGGAGATCGACCAGCTACTCTCCATCGACATGGGCGATAAGGAGACTCTGAGGTCATACAACAGTCGCTACTGGGAGACATTCAACCAGATTGGGGACTGCCCAACCAACCTCGCCATTGCACAGTACAAAAGAGGCCTTCCAGTCGGGAACAGACTGAGGGACTCTATCACCATGACTCCACCACTCACCATGGAGGCCCTGATGGAGAAAGTGCATCAGCACATCAGGGTGGAAGAGGATGGCGCTCGTGCCAAGGCAAAAACTGGCGCGACCGCAACACCAGAGAAGAAGACCTCGGCAAAGGTCAATACGGTAGATCGCCAAAACCGAAACGGACGAAACAAGCGAGACAATGCTGAGGACCAAGACAAGAGATGGTTAAGAGTCCGCACCGCCATAACCACGGTGTTCAAAAAACCAATCTACCGTATACTTAGCGAGATTCGAAACGAACCTTTTGTCAAGTGGCCTGCCAAGTTGGGCGAGGCCCAGAAGGACTATGACGACAGATCCAGATGCACCTTCCACAAGGAAAAGGGGCACCGAACTGAGAACTGCACGCCGTTGAGGCAACATCTAGAAGAGTTGGTGGCGGCAGGCCACCTGGATAAATACATAGAGGGAGGGGCGCAGCCAGCCCCCCAAGATCACAACAAACCCAACGGGATGCCAATCGACGCCCCGCCACAAGGCATCATCAACGTGATCCATGGAGTCTTTGAACCAGAGCGAGTATGCGAGCTCAGAGGTTCAATCAAAAAGGCAGAGCACTTGAGAGAGGTGCTAAGTGCCCAACCAGTCGTCAAAAAGGGGAGGACAGAAGCTACAAACGTCATGACTTTTTCGGATAAAGACTTGGACAGAATATATTGCCCACACAATGATGCCTTGGTCGTCACTCTCCGAGTCAAGGATTTTGACGTCAAGCGGATTTTGATTGACCAAGGTAGCTCGTGCGAAATCATGTACTACGAAACCTTCAAACAACTCAAGCTGCAGGATAAAGATTTGGCCCCTGCAGTATCTCCCCTCATTGGGTTCAACTCCATGCCAGAGTGGCCAGTCGGCAAAATCATCCTCCCAGTCAGAGCAGGGAGTGTTACAAAGCAAGTGGAGTTCTGGGTGTTAAAGGTTCCCTCCACCTACAACATCATTTTGGGCAGAACATGGCTGTACGCCATGCGCTCAGTGGCGTCCTCCTACCACCAAGTAATGCGATTTCCCAACGACACCGGAGTAATAGAAGAAGTATATGGGGACCAGATTATGTCCAAGCAGTGCTTCGTCGCAACGAATGGTAGTCGCGCTGCCAAAGGATATGTTCATTCGGTTGAAGAACCGGAGAGTAATGAACTATTCGCAGATGTTGGCAAAGCGGCTGATCAAAAAGCAGTGGAGGACTTGGTAGAAGTCAGAATAGATGAAAAGAACCCGGACAAGTTCTTTCTGCTTGGTTCATCGTTGTCCAGCGCTGAGAGGCTAGAGGTCTTGGAATTTTTGACCTCTAACATCGAAGTGTTCGCCTGGACCCCGTACGACATGCCAGGCATTGATCCCAACTTCATCTGCCACCAACTCAACGTCCACCCATCGGCCAGGCCAGTCATTCAGCGCACTCGCAGATCGGCACTCCACCACGCCGAGATAGTGGCAGAAGAAGTCGGAAACTTGTTGGAAGCAGGGGCAATCAGAGAGGTGCACTATCCCAGGTGGATCTCCAACACAGTCGTAGTGCCAAAGAAGAATGGGAAGTGTCGCGTCTGCGTCGACTATAAAACTGTCAACAAAGCATGCCCCAAGGATAGCTTCCCCCTACCAAGGATAGATCAGTTGGTGGATCTAACAGCTGGTCACAGCAGGCTAAGCTTCCTTGACGCATATAGAGGCTACCACCAGATAGCCATGCACGAACCAGATCAGGAAGTCACATCCTTCACCACTCCGAGAGGGTTGTACTGCTACAAGGTCATGCCCTTTGGCCTGAAGAATGCAGGGGCGACGTTTCAGAGAATGGTTACCAAGATGTTTGAGCCATTGTTAGGCAGAACAATGGAGGCTTACATCGACGACATGGTGGTCAAAAGCAAGGATGCGGATGACCATCTAAGGGACCTAGATGAGATGTTCCAGATCCTGAAGCAACACAAGCTACGCCTTAACGCTTCTAAGTGCGCATTCGGTGTAGGGTCTGGCAAGTTTCTGGGTTTCCTGGTGACCAACCGGGGTATCGAGGCAGACCCCTCCCAAATCAAAGCAATTCAAGAGTTAGAGAGGCCTAATTCAGTGAAAGAAGTGCAGCACCTCACCGGCATGGCAGCAGCACTTAACCGATTCATCAGCCGGTCTTCAAACAGATTGCGTCCATTCTTTCAGTCATTAAAAGCTAAGTTTGAGTGGGACGAAGAATGCGACCGAGCACTGGAGAGTTTGAAGGAATACATGTCTTCTCCACCACTACTTGTCACCCTAGTCCCTGGAGAAGAACTCTTCCTCTACTTAGCAGTCTCTCAGCACGCGGTAAGTGCAGTGTTGGTTCGAGCAGAAGGAATCCAACATCTACCTATCTTCTACGTCAGCAAGACATTGCTGGGAGCTGAGACAAGGTACTTGCCTCTAGAGAAGCTAGCACTGGCCTTAATGATGGCCTCCAGGAAATTGGCGCACTACTTTCACGCCCACACCATTGTCGTCCTCACAGCCTTTCCACTAAAAGCTTTGTTTGAGAGGGCAAACTTTTCTGGGCGGATTTTGAAGTAGGCAGTGGAGTTGGGACAATATGATGTGAAGTTCCAACCCAGAACCGCAGTAAAGGCCCAATCTTTGGCAGACTTCGTCATGAGTTCACTCTGGAAGCCACCAAGTGCCTAATCGACTGACCGACACAACCAAACTAGGGATGGAGATTGACGGAATAAGCGCAACCCCTAGTCCAGTTACTCGTGAGCCCGAGGCAGACCAGAATAGAGAGGGCAAGGAGGAAGCCAACCTTACTACACCAAGTCAAAACTCACCAGCAACTAAGGACTTGAGCCCATCAGAAGACAAGGGGCAGACTGCAACTATGGACTCTGAAGAAGACATTAGCAGCATGGAAGACCCCAAGGCATCGTCCGACCCCTCCACCTGTTGGAAGTTGTTCGTTGGGGAGATGTGGAAGCTCTTTGTGGATGGGGCATCCAATCGACATGGAGCAGGACTCGGCATAGTCCTCATCTCTCCAGACGGCCTAGTAGTGGAGCAGGCGATCAACCTTGGCTTCCCAGCATCGAACAATGAAGCGGAGTACGAGGCGCTTCTTGCAGGACTCAAGTCAGCAGCCTATATGAAGGCCACCGAACTCATGGTCTACAGTGACTCACAGTTGGTGGTGAATCAAATTTCTGGCGACTACGAAGCAAAGGACGACAGAATGGCTAAGTACCAAGAGCTAGTCAGAACCGAGATCAAGAAGTTCGAGGTGGTGAGGATAGAACAGATAGGCAGGGAGGAGAATAGTAGAGCAGACGAACTAGCAGGCTTCGCCTCAATGGCAGATACCTCCATCCCACATCCTCTGTTGATCGACTATCTGCCCCGACCAAGTATTGAAGACCCAGAAGCTGAAGAGGTATGTTGTGCGGAGTTAGGTCCTTCTTGGATGGATCCCATCATACTGTTCCTAAAAGACGGCACTCTACCAGAAGATAAGAAAGAAGCCAACAGAATCAGAGCCAAGTCGCAACGATTTTGGCTCTCTCCATCCTTGGCATTATACAAGAAGTCGTTCTCAGGACCTTACTTAAAATGTGTCCACCCCAGCAAGGTAGAAGCATTCTTGTTTGAAATACACGAAGGGGTTTGTGGCAGCCATCAAGGAGGAAGATCATTGGCATACCGAGCCATTTCACAAGGGTATTGGTGGCCATACATGCAAGCGGATTCAGAAAAGTATGTCAAAAAATGCGAAAAGTGTCAGAAGTTTGCACATCAAATACATCAACCTGCCAGAGAACTCCTACCTCTCACTAGTCCGTGGCCTTTCGCAATGTGGGGCTTAGACATAGTGGGACCACTCCCAACAGCACCAGGCAACAGGAAGTTCTTTCTTGCGGCAACAGACTACTTCACAAAGTGGGTGGAAGCAGAGGCCTTGGCGTCAATCAAGGAGAAAGATGTGAAGAAGTTTGTGCAGCGAGAACATCATTACTCGCTTTGGCATACCAAAAGCACCGATTTCGCATAACAAGGCTTTTCGGTTTGATGGCGAATTTTGAAGCTTTTGTGAAGAGTACAAGATAGAGTTCTACAACTCCACACGGCATATCCCCAAGCAAATGGACAGGAGGCGTCAAACAAGGTAGTCTTGGACGGATTGAAGAAAATGTTGGAAAAAGCCAAAGGCAAGTGCGTAAGAGCTCCCTCATGTTTTATGGGCTTATCGCCACGCCACGGCGGTCAACAGAAACTCCATTCTCCTTAGCCTATGGCATGGAAGCGATCATTCCATTAGAAGTCGGACTCCCCACAATTGGCGAAAATTTTGATCCAGACTTAAATGAAGCTATAGCATTAGAACTTGACCTTGCGGAAGAAAGAAGAGACAGAGCATTGGTTCACATCGCCTCTTACCAACAAGAGCTATCTAGGAAGTATAACAAAACTGTGCATCCAAGACAATTCAAGATCGGCGATTGGGTACTTCGCAAGGTTATGGGCAACACATTGGTCCCAGGGGATGGCAAGTTAGGTCCTAACTGGGAAGGTCCTTACAAAGTGGTCGGATTAGCAGGCAAAGGGGCATACCATTTGGAAGATAAGGACGGCAAAGCAATTCCTAGGCCATGGAACACTGCCAATCTCAAGATATTTTACTTTTAGCTTTTTTCTTTTTTGAGTATGTGTAATTTTCTACTTTCTCAATAAAACAAGTCGATTCTTTTCAGTATATCTGTTTTCCATAGAAAGTAGTTTTAGCAAGTTAGTAGCATTGTAAACATAGTTGGCCGGAATAACCAACTATCAACCCTTCCTAAGCCCCGGATCAGGATCCAGGCTGCAGGACGTTTGGTCGGAATAACCAAACATCTTATTCTAAGTTGGCTGGAAAAAACCAACTTAGAGGTTGGCTGGATTAAACCAACACTTGTTACTCTTCAGCCGAAGTAAGTGTATGGCTGAAGAGTGGTTGGCTGGATTAAACCAACACTTGTTACTCTTCAGCCGAAGTAAGTGTATGGCTGAAGAGTGGTTGGCTGGATTAAACCAACTCTTTGTTCTCTTCAGCCGAAGTAAGTTATATCGGCTGAAGAGTGGTTGGCTGGATTAAACCAACACTTGTTACTCTTCAGCCGAAGTAAGTGTATGGCTGAAGAGTGGTTGGCTGGATTAAACCAACTCTTTGTATTCTTCAGCCGAAGTAAGTTATATCGGCTAAAGAGTGGTTGGCTGGATTAAACCAACACGTTGTTCTCTTCAGCCGAAGTAAGTTACATCGGCTGAAGAGTGGTTGGCTAGTAAGCTATATAGCTAACCGAGATCACAGTTGCACAAATAAGTTCATGGAAAAGTTCACTACAAGCTTAAGCATGCAAATGAAGAACCGGAATAAGAGATGATAATTTTTCATTGAAGAACAAAGGAAGTACAATTGTGGGGCCGTAGCCCGGTTACAAAAGTTCAGAAATAAAAGAAGCAAAAAGTGCAAGAAACAGTCATCCTAGGAGTACGTCGAGTTCGGCATCCAAGTCTGCATCAGCAGCTGCAGCTGCCTGGAGACCGGTTTGAGGAAGGAGCTCGGTTCGGACCGTGGTATCAGTTGGCAGGACAGAGTTAGCTGGTATCTCGCGAGATAAATCAACTGTTGGCTCCAACCGAGCCGCCTGAGTGCCTTGTTGATCGGTGGTAACCGGGGTCAGAGATGGCTCCCCTTCATCATCATCATCGTCGTCATCATCATTATCTTCTTCGTCACCGGACCCTTCCAAGAATGCTTTTTGAAGATCGTCTGCATATTGCTTGAGCGAAGCCGGAATAAATCTGGTGGGCGTTATGGCGTCGGTGTCAGGAGTACAACCGAGCTTCTCCACCGCACTCCGCCAACCGCACTTGAAGAAAAGGTCCTTTGCTGCGCCACATTGAAGGCCGTATGCATCTTCAGCTTCCTTGAAGCCTTGTTTTTTGGCCTTTTTCACTCCGGGCTTCAGCTGGTCTATTTCGGCGTTTTTCTTTGTTTCTAGCTGGGCCATCTCCCACAGATAGTGGTCTTTCACTTCGGTCACGGCCTTTTGTTTATCACTTTCAGCCGAGGTTACCAGTCCGGAGAGGCGTGATACCTCGGCCTCTAGCTCGGCCGCCCTGTTCTGAGCTCGTGTTATTTCGGCAGTTTTGGTTTCGGCCTCTTTCATGGCCTGCCTTGTGGTTTTGCGAAATCGTGGTCTTCTGAAGAGCCTGCAAAAGTATGATGAGTTTTTTGTTAACCGAGCTGGAAGTTTTGACAAATTCTAAAGACAAATAGAGCACAGTATTACTTACCATGATCATGGACTTCGAAGCCGACCGAAGTGACTTCACCTCGGTGTTGAGCCGCTTATGATGGTGCTCCATGTCTTTTGGAAGGCAGACACCTCTGGCCAGGTTAAGGGCCAGAAGGTGATCCTTCTCTGCGACAACGGAGTCACCCTCGTTGATAGCTCGGTTGTTGAAGACTAGGGGGGGAGCCCACTGGGGGGTTTCAGACCGGCTTGATGACTCCGACTGGGGGTTCGGTTGCGTGACAGCTGGTGGGCTTGGTGGCAGTATGTTCTCATCCTCATCAACAAGTTGTGGCCCGGTTTGGTCAGTCCGGGCACGCTTGTTTCGGCGGGAGGCAGAAGGCTGCTGGTAGGGCTGGGCACAGAACCCACCCACCCGCACAAACCGCCCGACCCTACCCTACCCGCAGCCTTTTGGGCGGTTTCGATATAGGTAGGTGGGCGGGTGCGGGTCAAGATTTCTGCCCAAAATCGGGTTCGGGTCGGGTTGCGGTTCTGACCCTACCCGAACCGCGACCCGCGTATAATTATAATTTTTTTAAAAAAATATTTTTATATATATATATATTACAAAATAAACCTTTATTTTATTTAATATAAGTTATAACCCTAGATGAACCCAACCCCACCCACCCAGCAGCCCGTCTTTCATTTCTCTCCTCTCTCCCCCTTTTGTATTTTCCCTTCTTAGCGGCTAACCTAACCCTAGCAATGACAAGAAGCAGCGTCGGCGAGCAAAGACGGCATGATCGGCGGCAGCAGCGTTGGCTCCGGCGATCGGCAGCAACACAGGTACGGTTCTCTCTCTCTCTCTCTCTCTCTCTCTCTCTCTCTTTTTCATTCGATTTTTGAAATTAGATGTAGATCTGCATAAAAGAAACTTGGGTGTGTGCCTTTCTTCATATAATTTTTCCATTCCTTTGTTCATATAATTTTTCCATTCCTTTGATGTGGATCTGATTTTGTTATTTTTCCATTCCTTTGTTCATATAATTTTTCCATTCCTTTGATGTGGATCTGCAGAAATTAGATGTGGATCTGCAGATTTTGTTAGATGTGGATCTCTTTTCCATTCCTTTGTAGTTCATATAATTTTTTTCTTTACTTTATTTTATTTTGTTATTTTTTCACAAATCCGAAAATTATTTTTTTCTTTACTTTAGATGTGGATCTGCAGATTTTATATGAACTCTTATTATTTTTTCGCAAATCCGAAAATTATTGGCAGTGCACAACTTTAATCTTTGCACATCAACACAACTAATCAATATCATAAAATAAAATAAAAATTGATAATAGCCAAAAATGAGAATTGGTTATTTTTTCTTTACACTTTAGTAAACTTATTTTTACATTTACCATTGGAATTATTCTAAATCATTTTTATAAATAGGAGAAAGAACCATAATGATGATTAATCCATGAAAGTAGGAAAGTAGGTTTATAAGACTCAACTTCCTTTTTTATATCTATTTATTTATATTTATTAATTTGGCTCATTGGAATTTTTTTTGGCAGATTGTTGGATGAGATTGGACATTGGGCATTGGACGTAAAGAGTTTAGTGAAGCCTTGGAATTTGGATGGATACCACATTTTGAAATTATTTTGGATGAAGTTTGTGGACAATGTTATTTTAGTTTGTTACTAATGTTTATTATTATTATTTTTATTTTGGATGAATGTAAAATTAATTGGAGTACTAAATTTTAGGTAAGCTTGCTTTAGATTTTGGATGGATGGATGGATGATTGATTTTATTATTTTTGGTAAGCTTGTTTTTATTTTGGATGAATGTAAAATTAATTGGAGTACTAAATTTTAGGTAAGCTTGTTTATTATTATTTTTGCATTTTAGATGAATGTAAAATTTAGGTAAGCTTTGGATTATGGATGGATGGAGATTGATTTTAGTGTGAATTTTAATATTTTAGTTTGTAATTAGTTTTATCAATTATTTTTGTATTTTGGAAGAATGTAAAATTTATTATATCATTATATGGGCATTTATGTTATCATAATATCATCACATGAAATTTAATTTATAACTTTTTCATAAATAATAAAAAAAATGCTTAAAAAGTGGCCCAACAACATGTCAAATTTGTTCAAATTAATATCAAAACTAAGCCCAATTTAAAAAAAGCCCAAACCGCAAACCGAACCGCACCCGCCCGCACAACCGATTGACCCACCCGCACAAACCGCGAACCGCATCGCGGGCGGTTGCGGGTCTGTTTTCTTCAACCCGCATGTGTGCGGGTCGGGTCGGTTTTGACCCGCACCTGGCCAAAACCGACCCGCGATCAGCCCTAGCTGCTGGGATGGAAGAGCCACCACGGCCTCGGTTGATTTGCCGGTTTGTGGTACCTCGGTCGGGCTTGTTTCGGTGAGCATGGCCCTCAGTCTGTTTTTCTTCGCCATCTCTTGTTCTGTAGTTAGTCGCACAAGGACGATTTCGGGCAAGGTTGGGTCCGGTTCTGGATCGTCCTCGAGAAGGAAGTCGGTCACCTTGCCTTTACGGCGACCGGAGTATCTGTAGGTCAGTTGGAAATTTAGGAGTTTCTCCCAAGATCTCTCCCTGACCCGGAGTGCGGCCCGGAGTACTGGGATGTTGGGATAGTTGTAGTTGGAGATGAGGTGAGACTTGTCTGCAAAAGAAAAGAAAGCAAGTGTTAGTCCGGTTGAGAGAAGAAAAGCCGAATTATAAAAGAAAAGGCGGAATAGAAACCGAAGTATGTATACCGGGTTCCCCCTTCTTGTAATTTATTCTTCGGCCTGGGATGCGGGCTTCGAGGTCTTCGAAATTCCCAGATACCCAGAAGAAGTCGTCATCATTAACGTCTTTATCCGGTGTGTGCTTTATTATCTTTTCTCTACCTCGGCGCACTCTCAAATAGTAGCACCAGCCTTGGTTTTTGGATCCTATTGAGTACTGATGTAATATCTCGGCCAGACCTAGGTTCAGACCGGTTTGTTGGTTCAGAGCATCTATGCCCATTATTATTCGGTATGTGTTGGTGGATAGTTGTGTTGGGCAAAGTCTAGTCTGCCTAAGAAATTCACATATAAGGGGTTGAACTGGGAATCTGAGTCCGGTCTCGATTATTGACTGGAGGGTGAATGGCACGAAGCCCTCATTATCCCAGGGGTCTACTCCTTTTTCGGCTAAAGTCAGGTTTACATCGGCTGGGATATTGTAATCCTCTCGGAAATCGGCCAGCCCTCCTCGGGTTTCCACTAAGAATCTGTACTTCCCCATTATTTTATAAGTTAAATAAGTTATCTCGGTTGATTGAGTTTGTTCGGTAGCTCGGTCGAAGACGCAAAGGAGAGTGCCTGGGCAACCTAAGTCTGCAAAGTTGGAAAACAAGTTGTTAAGCACTGATCAAAGACCGTGCTATAAAGACATAGTAAGAAAAGACTGGTCTTATTTCGGCTCTACAAGGTGCTATTGTGTCTACCTCGGTTTCTGGCGAGTGCTCGTTATCTCGGTTCACGGAGTGTTTTGTTATCTCGGTTTCAAGAGAAAGTTTTCTTATTTCGGTTAGGCCTCAAGGGGCAGCTTATATGAGTTCGGTCTGGAGCTCAGAAAGCTGGCTTAGCCCCCTAGGGCTTAGCTCGGTCGGAGGTCGAAATTTCAATTCCAAGTATGTTTTTATTTCGGCTAAGGTGTATCATATGGAAACCAATTAAAACTGTCGAGGCATGTACAAGTTCTAGTTCGGTTTCGGTTTGCCTAGATTTTCATATGACAAGAACAGTATCCTAGTTCGGTTGTAGCGTGCATAAAGATCAAAAAGGTGTTCTACTGACTGAATCAGTGTGTTCAAGGTGTTCTTGAGAGGTTCTTTAGAAAGTACAGATAGGTAGGAAGAAAAACAAAGTGTTTTGCAGCAACACATAGCATGAACAACTGTGGACTAAATGCGAAAACAAAAACAGTAGGAAAAAGAAGTAGATTAGCAAAAGCTTACCAGGAAGGGAGAGAGGCTGGAGGTAGAAGCAGATGAAGCCACAGCAATGGAGGGCACCAGCTCTTGAGACGTGAGAATGAAGAACAATAAAACAAGAGAGAGAGAAGATAAACAGAGTATGGAATGATTTTTGAAATTGAGAAGTTTGTTTTGTGTAAAAGGCAAAAAGGCGGGACTGTTCAAATGTTGCGAAGTACGAGGGACGGCGCTACAGCTGTGGGAGGCCAATTAGAGCCTGCCACGTGTCATGGGAAGGACAAGCGTTTCAGTTTCTGCAACTGAAGAGACGTTTGACCGGACGTGCACAGTACGGCCCACGTTTAGCTCGGTTGGATAAACTAAAGGGTCTTAGCTCGGCTGGAAAGGCTAACGGGTGTTTTAGCTCGGCTGGAGAGGTTAAGGCCTCGTTTGGGAACAGGCTATTTTAGTAACTTTTTGGCTTTTTACGAAAAGATGTGCAGAAAAGTAGAGAGGTGATGTGATGTGTTTTAGTTGGCTTTTTGGCTTTTTGGCTATTTTAGCCACTTCCCAAACATAGCTTAAGACTAGCTCGGTTGGTGGACAGGTAATCCCAATCATGCTTTGCAGATGGAATTAAGGGGCAATTGAGAGGGTAATTTATACTAAATTGGGCCGAGCTGATAATTGGGCCGAGGTAGGCCCAAATGAGAAAGGTAGCTTGTACACCGGTCAGGGGAGTGTTGCGGTAGTTCGGTTGTCAGACTTACATGATGTAGCCCGGTTTCTATTCAGTCCGGTCGTGTCCCAACCAGAGTATGAGAGCAACTTCTTCAGACCGTATGCGTTAGTTCGGTTAGTCACTCCTACGGGTAGTCCGGTCTTGGCATACGAAACCGGAGTAGGAGTGAGGTAATGGAGAGTCGAACTAAAAATCAGTTCGTCTGTATTTGCCAGATTAGTACAGCATTGGGTAGTTCGGACGTCATTGATTACTTCGGTCGTAGCATGTGGGAAACCGAGGTAATCTATGACTCTGAATGTAGTTCGGTTTAACTCCCTTATGTCTAGCTCGGCCTAAGCATGGGAATGCCGAGGTAAGGGAGAGAAGTAAGGACCGGATTAATGGTTACTCCGGTCATTCGGAGTTCGGCTGTAGAAAGACCATCTCACTTGGTTTAAGCAGTGAGGAGGGTGTTGGAGGATAAGCATTATCTTCCAAGAGTTTGAATCCTAGGGGGACTCTATGCTAGGAGGACTCTACACTTGGAGGAGTAAGAGTCCTACCAGGTTTGTGCCACGCGAAACTTATATAAGCTCACCAATATCACCTTTGGAGAGGTAATACAATTTTGCTCCCTGACTACATTGAGCTTTTGCCTTCTTGTCTTGTTTACTGACTTAGGCATCGGAGAGGTTTCCGGCACACCTCCGCCGGCCAGCTCACGATTGTGTTTTCAGGTGGTGGAACGACGACGTATAGAGGAACGCAGACTTGATCAACATGATTATACGAGAAGGTGTATTTCTTTCCCGTACAGTTTTCTAAAACAATTTCTCATTATCTACATGTCACAAACTATCCATCCTTTGCAACTACATTATGAAATCTTCATACATTCATCCTTTATCACAATTAAAGAAAGCATTTCATGGACTTTCCTATATTTTCCAAAAAAAATCCCCAATTTCTAGGGTTTTCATCACACATCCAAAACATCTCCCAATTTTTATGGTAAAAGCTCATCAAAATCAACTTTTGAAATAATAAATGTTAGACTTTAAAGATCAACATAGAAACCTTTGAGTCTTTAAACTCTTCTTTGAGAAATCACATTTTTTTGGACCAAAATCGAAAATCTTAAAATAAATCCAAGAGAAATATAAAATCAACACTAAATCTTGCAAAACATGTATTTATGACTCAAGAAAACCCTACCTCAAAGCCTTGATGAAGAAGAGATGAAACCCTAGCCTCAAAGATGAGAGAAATTTTCGGATCTCCACCACCCAAGTGAGGCCCTAGCTTTGGATCTTCAAGATTTAAAGGAAGATGATAAAGATCTTGACCCACAAATTTCCAAAATCAAAGTGTATAGATGTTTTAGGAGGTTTTCTAGAGAGAAGGGGGGAGAGAAAATAGGTTTAGAATGAGAGAAAAATGAGTTAGAGGTGATATAAATTTGGACCAAAACATTATATAAAAACAGAGCTCGGACTGCCTGTTTGGCCGCTCGTGCGGCCCATTTTCTTCGCTCGTGCGCTCTAGACAGAATCGAAATTTCTGGGTGTCAAACTTGGCCGCTCGTGTGGCCACTCCCACCGCTCGTGCGGCCACTCCCACCGCTCGTGCGGTATAATATTGCACGTGCGGCCTAGGGCTCCGCTCGTGCGGTCCTATCCCAGCAGCCCAAAGTTTCAACTTCGTCTCCGGTACCCCGAACTCACCCGTGCACCCTCCGGAACAAACAAAATTTAACACTGAACAAAAAGACACTAGAACTCCAATCTAGGGAACCATCCCGGACATCTCAAACCCAACGAAGGCACATGGAGAATGAAGCGAAGAAAGAAAGAAGAAGAAAGGAAAGGAACCAGGCCGTCACAATGATATTTTTCAATAATTTAAGGGGTCTATTTATATGTTTTTATAATTTAAAGAGTCAAAGTGATACTTTTTCAATAATTTAGAGAGTCTTTGTGTACATTTATGCCTAATAAGTAGGGGTGGATATCGGTCTGTTGGCCTACCCAACCCGTCCGGCCCAACCCTATTTTTTAAGGCTTTTGGAAGATTGTTTTAGTTAATAGGATCAGGCTGGACAGCATTTTTAGCCCGATATATTAATGGATTGGGTTTGAAATTTATATTTTTAACCTAGTCTGGCCCAGCCCAGCCCGCTATTAAATTAATTAATTATAATATATTTAAAAAATTGAAATCTGTTTTATCTTTATTAATTTTATTGAAACTCACATTTATAATGATGTGTGATTGGATTTATTTAAGAAATCATTCAATTTATACACAAAATATTTCAATTTATAATTATGTCAATATATTTATTTAAGAAATATAATGTGTGATTGAATTTAATCATGGAACGTTTTAATTTTTTTTTAACATATAACCCAATAGTTGGGTTTGAGATTTATAATTACTTTTTTTAAGCTTGACTTGGACAAATATAAAAGACCCAATGTTACCAACGAAGGTTGACCTAAGTAGAAATGGCTTTGGTCGCTTAAGTAAGTGGTCTCGGATTCGAGCCCTTGTGGATGCAGAAAACCTTCTTGGGAGAGGTTTGTGCCTTAGCGCCTGACCGTACCTTGGAGGATTAGTCTTGGGCAAATCCCGAAGATGCCTTGGGAAACTAAAAAAAAAGAAAGACTCGATATTAAGGGTTGGTTTGGCAAGGGCTCATTGGGCTTTTTTGACTCAATGAGACACAAAAGACAGAATAGGCTCATGAGCCACAATAGACAAAACATCTCATCCAACCCTATAATCATGACACTCTTCTCTCACAAAAAAGTTAAAAAGCCAAAAGCCCTTCCCAAATCAAGCTTTTGAATCCAGGCTCACATAGTCAAAAAAGTCAAAAAACCAACCCACTTTCCAAACGGAGGCTAAGACCAAATTGACCTTTAACAAACACAAAATCCTTTATTATGACTTAGTTTGGTAACACGGTTAAAAACAAGCATTTTGATTTTTTCTTAGGAAAATGTTTCAGTGCTCGAAACTAGAGGCTCGAATGTGGCTCAAAACCCAAAACGACGTCGTTTTGGGTTTTGATTTTTTTTTTTCCTTCTTTTTCTGCCATTTTCGTTGCAGAGGAAGAGGGAGAAGAGGGAGAGAGAGAGAGAAAGAAAAGAGAGGGAAGAGGAAGAGGAGGTCGTCGCAGCTCGCCTCCGGCCGTCCACGTCTGTCAGACACGTCGCCTGTGACTCCGCTTCGCCGTCAGCTCGCCTCGCGATCGTGTCGCCTCCGCCCCTCGTCGGCTCCGCCGCCTCCTCCTCCCCTCCCCCTTCATTTTTTAGGCTCCCTCCAGTCCCCTCCTCCCTCCTTCCCTTCTCTCCTCTCCCCTCCTTCCTCCTAATTTCTGCGTCAAAAAAAAAAAAAAAAAAAAAACGACATTCGGGACATTCGAGCTACGTAGCTTTCGAACTACGTGGCATGACCGTTTTTCTTAAAGCTACTATTACCTCTTCATTTTTTTATAAATTTTTTCAAAAAAAACACACCCAAAAAAAAAAAAAAAAAAATCATCTTTTAACCTACTAGCCATAGCCCTATATATAGTGCCCGGCTAGCGTCCAAGCTATAGCAGTATTGAACAGCAACGAACAGCCCCAGTCGAGCACTTGTTGTCGTCTCTGTTTTTAACTCACCGGCGGTGCCAAAACCATGTCGGAAAGCAAAGACAAAGATCAAGAAGACTACATTGCTTTCCAATATCGAACCTGTACGGGGGCGAAATATCCACGCCTCTCCGTACGCCTTGAACGTCGAGCTTCTACTAACGGCGTCTGTCTCTGCAAAACAAGGACGGTGAGCTGCCCGGCGGTGGTGTGCCGGAAAAACCCTCCGACGCTCAAGTCAGTTCAGTGAGCAAGAAGATGATGAGAAGGGAGAGAGCTTGTGAGAGAGAATTTGCATACCTGAAACGTTCGCCCTCCCTTCTCTATATCTAGGCTGCTTGGCAGCTCCGAGATTGTGCCCGCACTACCTCTGTCCTTTCCTGGACAGGTGGCAGTGCTCTCCTTTCACCACCTTACACGTGTAAAGGTTTTGTCCTCCTTCTGACACATGCAGAACTGCCTAACGGTATTGAGGCGTTCGTGGAGCAGACGTCCTTCCCTCCACACCATTGGCCCAGGTGGCACCCATGACCGAGGTACCACGACCGGCCAAACGCTTGTGGAAAATTGCCATCACACAACCGTGCTACACTCAGCCGGCTTGTAATTTGGATCCAAGCGAGGACTCAACCGTAAAGCCGAGCAACCCTAAACCGGTTCACCGCGATTGTCCGGTTGTGAGGCATGCCGGCCTCCAACCGTTTCAGGCAGAATCTTGGTCAGGTGCAACCGCTTCACGGCGGTTGGCGGTGGCATGCGTCGTGCCGCATCCTCGGCGTAGCCCGGTCAGTCCTTCAGCTCGGTTACATCTCCGCTGTGAACTCCGCCCGACCTAGTGGTCCTCAGTCCGGCCCCAAGAGGTTGCTGGTTGACCTAGTCAACCGGACAAGGCAGATTGCTCGGCCGTAGCTTGCCCAGCCAGCTCGGCGTCGCGTAGTCTGTAACGCCGGGCGTTATCCTTGCTCGGCCGTACTAACAGATGGAAATCTCCCCACTCAATTGCCCCTTAAACCCATCCGAGCTATCGTGATTGGGTTTACCTTGTCCGAGCAAAGGTTGGATCGCACCCTTCTCAGGCCGAGCTTAGTCGGAATGTTTTTGCTGCCGAGTGACAGCCGAATCGGATACATTCCCGTCGCCGAGCTATCCCAATCAGGGATACATCAATCGCCGAGTAGTCTCAATCGGGGACACTTCAGGGGCCGAGCTACTACAATTGCACGGTGGTCGTCCAGCAGTCACATCAAACGTCGTACAGCCGTACTGCAGCAGCTTTCTCAGAGCCACGTGTCGCCATACCATTGGGTCGTGCACACAACTGTCACCCACGCTCGAATTTCAAACGGCTGCGCCGTTTGGCGCTTCCCTCCTCGTCATTAAACCCTGCCCTAAGGGTTTTAGACCCTTCACTTTTCATTTCTCCCATCATCCAGTCGAGCCCCCAAGAACCCTAGCTTTCTCTGCCATTGCTGCCGTTGCACCCTACCTGCCATTGCCATTTTCGAGCTCGAGCCTTCGTTCTTGTTGCTTCAGTGGGGTTCTACAGTGCCCGTCTCCATCATCTGGTAAGCCCTTCTCTCTATCCCTTGCATTTTCAGCCTTCCATTTTCCTAGCTTGTTCTCCATTTACGTTCACTGTACTATTGTTCTTGCGTGTTGGTTTTGTTGCCTTCTTTTCCTTGCTTTAGTGTTTCGTGCCCTAGGAGAATGGAAATGAAGGGAGGAGGGGGCCCTCGTGCCCCCATTTCCCCTTAGGTAGATGAATGGGCCAGGAACTTAGGAAGAACATGATGAATTCTGGGTAGAACCGAGCAAAACGCTCATTTGGATCCAACTTGAGGGTTTAAACCGAGAAAAAAGCTGTTTGTGACTTTGCATCGTAGTCACAACCGAGCTATCCACCTTAGATCGGCTGATAGGTTTGCCCGGGCTAATCGACCTGAAATCAGAGGCCAAGTCCTTGAACTGGGGCTCGACCGAGCAAAAATCTCATTTAGAATCCAACCGGTCAAACCTCCTAGACCGAGTAGAAACCAGTGCCAAAAAGAGGAAGGCTAATTCCGCCGTCCTGATGGGCCGAGGTAGGGGAGGCCGGCCAAACACCTAGAGCCTATTAGAGCCATTTCCAATGCAAGCCGCGCAATATATGCCGTGCTAACCCTTATCCCTTTTTTCATCATGCAGAGCCCAAAGACCGAGCAATCATACCGACATTTTTGACCGAGATACCGTAAAATAAATATAGCCGAGATAATGGGAAAATACCGGTTTAGGGTTAGCTCGCCCGGGGCAATAGCGGAGTTCCGAGAAGAATTCAACATCCCCGAAGACGTAGTCTTGGAGCTCAGCAAGAAGGGAGAAGCTCCGTGGGGCGATTTAGAACGGTGCCCCTTCACCGTGGTGTCAATAATAGAGGGCGGACTTCGTTTCCCGGTCCAACCCCTGATCTGCGAATTTTTGAGGCAGACAGGGCTTTGCCCCACCCAGGTTTCCAACAACACATATAAGATAATAAATGGCGTCGCCGAGCTGAACAGACGGCACGGTCTCGATCTCGGCCTCGCGGAAATTTTTCACCAGTACAGCCTCAGTTCCAATAAGGGTGGGTTTTGCTACTACCTTAAAGTGAAGAAGGGCCGAGCAAAACTCATCGAGGGCAACCCGGACAAAGAGTCCAACGACGATGACTTTTTGTGGGTGTCCGGTCGCTCTGAACCTAGAGGCACCCATACTGGGCAGATTAGGAAAAATTTCGGTAGAAGCGTAAGGAGCCGCCGACCGTGCAATTTCTTTCTTCTCTGAATTGCTCTTTATTGCACGGTCTAAGACTTGACTCTTTTGCGGTAAGAATTTGGCATGGCCTACAACCGACCAAACCAAAAAACATTCCGAGTGTTGCTGCGCGTACCTGCCCAGGAGAGCGAATGAGCAGATTTGCTCGGCTTCGAACAAACGTACAATTATCAAGCACCGCGCAGAGGCAGGGTCACCGATTTCCTGCGCGAGCCAACACCCGAGCCAGATCCAAATTTGCCGCCGGTCAGACTCGTCCCAACCACCGCCGAGCAAGAAATGGCCAAAATCAGAGCCATTAGGTCAATGATCACCGGGGAAGAAGGTGAGTCCCCGACCCCTGAAGCAACCGGGGGAGGATCTTCCACTCCGGCCGGGCAACAAGAAGGGGCGGTGCTCGCCCTGCCCAGCGAACAACAGGCTGGCCGGCCAAAGAAGAAGCAACGGAGAGAGGCGGCCGGGCAGAGTCTTGTGGATGAGGATTCCACAGAGGTGGGCTCTGCCGAGCTCGGCGACCAGACCGAGCAGCTTGCCCGCAAAACCAAAGGCAAAGCCCTCTTTGCCCCGGTCTGGGCGCCGAGTTCACCTAAGGCCGAAAGCGCCGATTCATTTCGCGCCGAGGACAAGGATATCTCCCTCGGTTTCAACGACGAAGGATTGATCTTGCCCGGTGACATGAAGAAGCATGACGAGCTGACCGACCTGAAGGTCCTCCGCTCAGCGGCGGAATCGATTGTGCTGGTAAATTCAACTTCTTTTCTTGAACTTTCTGTTCGGTTTTTAAGCTCGGCTTTTAGATTCTGATACTCTGTTCTATTTTGCAGGCCGCACAGAAGAACTACCTCGCCCACGAGCGAATGGCTTCCCTCCGCCAAAGCCTTCGTGACGCCATCACCGAAAACAAGGTGTTCAAGGCCGAGGTAGAAAGGCTCAAGGCCGAGCAAATGGTCGTCCAAGGCGAGCGGGACGAGCTTCGCCAGAAGCTGGACCGGGCAGATGAGGACAAGAAGAAGGCCGAGAAAAAGGCCAAAGCTCGGTACCTCGCCGAGCTTCGAAAGCTGAGGGATGCTCATAAGGACGCCCTGGCCACGGCGGTCGACGAGGCTGAAGACCGTGGGTTCAAGCAGGGGGAAAGGACCTATGAGCGGCAGGTCCGGGCTACCAAGGACATCTTCTTCCGGTGCGGCTGGAAAGCTGCCGTGGAAAAAGTTGGCCTTGGCCAGGATTCTGAAATGTTCATCAACCCGCCTCCTGCCTACATCCCGGTCTACATGCTCTCCTACTCCCAGGCCGAGCAGAATCGTCTTCTTGCCGAGGCACGGCAGGAGGCCGAGGAAGAAATCGCCGCTCAGAAGCTGGCCGAGGAGATGGAGAAGTCAACCGAGCAAACTCCATCCGGCGCGTCCCCGAACGCAGAGGACGGAACAGAAGACCGAGAGATCGTTATTTTGAGCGGCGCTGATGCCGAGGCCGAGGAGAGCCTAGAGGAGCTAGTGCCCCCAAATACCGAGGTGCCCACTGGAGAGACCGAACAAGGCCTTGATCTTGATTGAGGATCTCTTCCATTTCTGGCCTTTTTGCTTCCTTTGTACTTTTTGTTTCTTATTTTTCTTTCTCTTTTGCTGTGTAACCGAGCTATGCTCCCCAAGTGTAATGACTTTCTTTTATCAATGAAATTACAGTCTTTTTGCTCGTACATCTTTTGTTTTTGTTCGGCTTCTTCATGTTTGAATGTCTTGTTCCAAACTTTGTTTTCAACTTCTTGATCGGTTGAACCGTGCAAACAACATATCTTCAAGTAACCCTGCAATTCCTTTCGGTTCCAGGTAGACATTTAGGAACCGGCCGAGCAAAATCCGCTCGGTCTTGCAGGCTAGAACCATCGGGCCGAGCAAAAACTTGCACGTCATTTGTAGTTTGTTCAATTTGCTAGTACTTCTTTTCGGCCGAGCAAATTCAGCTCGGCCTTGCAATTGCTGGAAAAGACACCAACATTGCCATTCCCACCGAGCAAAATCAGCTCGTTTACCATATTGGGCAATTCACCAATATGCTAAGTGGCCGAGCAATGTCCGCTCGGCTACTACATTGGTCAATTCACCAATGTGCTAGATGGGCCGAGCAAAATCAGCTCGGCTCCTGCATTGGGCAATTCACCAATGCTTCAGCCAGGTTGGTTATGCCACCAACACTCCCACCGGGCGAGCAAAACCAGCTCGGCTCGAATGCTCACCGTTCCACGCGCAAGTGTTTGTGCGGTCTGCTCCCATTCCGAGGAATACAGCCCGGTTTGCTTGGGTCAATTCTTGCCCCTGGCATATCTTACAACCGTGCAGTGCCATACAGGGAAGTAATACAAAAAAACAACAACGTAATACAGCAACAACAATACGACTAGCTTTCATTACATAAATATTGCAAAGGCAATGCTGTCTTTTTACATGTAGTGCCAAAGGTCTAAGAAAGCTAAACAAGAGCAAATAGCTAAACAAAAGCAAATTACATCTTAAAAGTAAAAGACCTTAAGGTTGGCTGCGTTCCAAGGTCGGGGGACTGCCTTGCCGTCCAAATCTTCCAGATGGTATGCCCCCTTGCCCGTTAGGCCAACCACCTTGTATGGTCCTTCCCAATTTGCGCCAAGCTTTCCTTCACCAGGGATCACCGTGTTGCCAAGCACCTTCCTCAGGACCCAATCCCCAATTTTGAACAACCTGGGGTTCACTGCCTTGTTGTATTTTTTGGAGAGTTCCTGCTGATAAGCCGCCAGGTGAATTAGCGCACGCTCTCTTCTTTCTTCAGCGAGGTCTAATTCCAATGCCACAACTTCATTGTTCGATTCAGGCTGGAAACTCTCTGAGCGGATGGTTGGCATGCCAATTTCCAGTGGGATAACAGCCTCCATGCCATAGGCTAAGGCGAAAGGTGTTTCCCCGGTCGATCTCCTCGGTGTAGTGCGGTATGCCCATAACACGTTAGGGAGCTCTTCAACCCATTTACCCTTAGCTTTCTCAAGCCGCTTCTTCAATCCATCCAGGATGGTCTTGTTGGAGGCCTCAGCTTGACCATTTGATTGGGGATAGGCCGGCGTCGAATTGTAGAACTCAATCTTCAACTCCTCGCAAAACCCGCGAAAGAGTTTCCCATCGAATTGAGTACCATTATGCGAGATTAAGGCTCGGGAATACCAAAGCGGTGATCACATTCTTCCGACAAATTTCTTCACATCCTTCTCCTTGATAGTTGCTAGTGGCTCGGCTTCCACCCACTTGGTGAAATAGTCGGTGGCGGCAATGAAAAACTTGCGATTGCCCGGTGCAACTGGGAGCGGTCCAACAATGTCCAATCCCCAAAGCGCGAACGGCCAAGGACTTGTGAGAGAGCGCTCTCTCGGGTGGTGGATCTGGTGAGCAAATTTCGACATTTCTCACACTGCGAACATATATTTCAGCGTCACTTTGCATGCATGGCCACCAATAGCCCTGCGAGATTGCTCGGTATGCTAGGGATCTGCCCCCTGTATGGCTGCCGCAAGTGCCCTCATGAATTTCATAGGGGAAGGCTTCCACCTTAGGGGGGTGGACACACCTCCAATATGGCCCCGTGAAAGATTTTTTTTGTACAAGGTATTTGGAAGGTGAGAGCCAAAACCGCTCTGACTTTGCTCGGATCTTGTGGGCCGCCTTCTTTTCTTCTGGCAAAGTTCGATCTTTCAAAAAGGCGATGATGGGGTCCATCCAGGAGGGTCCCAAGTCGGTGCAGAGTACCTCAGCTGCCTCTACTTCCTCGATGCTTGGCCGCGGTAAGAATTCAATCATCAAGGGATTGGGAAAGGTTGTCTGAGCGGAAGCGAGACCAGCCAATTCATCAGCCGTGCTATTTCCTTCGCGGTTGATCTGTTCGACTCTGATCGCAGAGAACTTCTTGATCTCTTCTCGGACCAACGCTTGATACTTGGCCATTCTGTCATCCTTGGCCTCATACTCCCCTGAGACCTGATTGACCACAAGCTTGGAATCGCTGAACACCATAAGAGCTGTGACCTTCATCCTCAATGCGCTTCTCAGCCCGGCGAGGAGAGCCTCATACTCCGCTTCGTTGTTGGAAGCTGGGAAGCCGAGCGTAATTGCTTGCTCTATGATGAGTCCATCTGGTGAAGTTAGCACGACTCCTAGCCCGGCCCCATGTCTGTTAGAGGCTCCGTCAACGAAGAGTTTCCACATTTCGCCAATGAACAACTTCCAACAATCGGAGGGATTCTGTGAACTTCTCAAATCAAAGTCCCTGGTCGGTTCAATCTGGTCTCTTTCCTTATCCTGGTTGTTCTCACCTCCCATCGAACTGTCAACCTTAGATTGACCGGTTGTGTTTTGCTCTGCTTCCTGGAGCGAGTTAACACTTGTTGCCAAAACCATGGGTTGTGCTAAATCCGCATCAACCAAATCAACCGGGCAAACAGGGTGTGTTCCCGGGGCAAATTCCGCCACAAAATCTGCAAGTGCTTGTGCCTTTATCGCGGTGCGCGGTCTGAACTTGATGTCATACTGCCCCAATTCCACGGCCCACTTTAGGATTCTCCCTGTGAAGTCTGCCTTCTCAAAAAGCACCTTGAGCGGAAACTCAGTCAACACAACTATTGAATGGGCATGGAAATAATGTGCCAACTTTCTCGATGCCATCATCAGGGCCAACGCCAACTTCTCTAAGGGGAGGTACCTCGTCTCAGCTGGAAGCAGAGTCTTGCTCACATAAAAGATTGGTAGGTGCTGGATGCCCTCAGCACGAACCAATACCGCGCTTACCGCGTGTTGAGAAACAGCCAAATAAAGGAACAGCTCTTCGCCCGGCTGAGGAGTGACAAGAATAGGCGCCGACGAAAGATAAACCTTCAAGTCGGCCAACGCACGGTCGCACTCGTCATCCCAGAAGAATTTGGACTTCAAGGTTTTAAAGAAGGGCCTGCAACGATCCGAAGACCGGCTGATGAATCTATTCAGCGCGGCTGCCATCCCAGCAAGATGTTGCACGTCCTTCGTGGAGTTAGGGCGCTCCAATTCTTGTATGGCTTTGATCTGCGATGGGTCGGCCTCAATTCCCCGGTTTGTGACCAGAAAACCCAGGAACTTCCCAGTGCCAACTCCAAAGGCGCATTTGGAGGCGTTCAGGCGAAGCTTGTGATGCTTGAGTATGGCGAACATCTCTGCTAGGCCGGCAAGGTGCCGAGACTTCTCTTTACTCTTCACCACCATGTCGTCTATGTAAGCTTCCATAGTGCGGCCCAAGAGTGGAGCGAACATTTTTGTTACCATCCGCTGGAAGGTTGCCCCGGCGTTCTTCAGTCCAAATGGCATGACCTTGTAGCAGTATAAGCCTCTGGGGGTGGTAAAAGACGTTATCTCCCTGTCCGGCTTGTACATGGCAATCTGATGATAGCCGCGATATGCATCCAAGAAGCTAAACCTCTGATGGCCAGCGGTTAAGTCCACCAACTGGTCGATTCGAGGGAGAGGGAAGCTATCTTTTGGGCATGCGCGGTTGACAGTTTTGTAATCCACGCAGACTCGCCATTTCCCATTTTTCTTTGGAACCACCACCGTATTAGAAATCCACCGGGGGTAGTGCACTTCTTCTATCGCTCCAGCTTCCAGCAAGTTCTTTACCTCTTCTGCCACCACCTCAGCATGGTGCAAGGCAGAGCGGCGTGTCCTTTGAATAACCGGCCGTGCATCAGGGAAGACATTCAACTGGTGGCAAATGAAATTTGGGTCGACGCCAGGCATATCGTAAGGCGTCCACGCAAAAGCCTCCAAGTTAGAAACCAAGAAGTTGACATATTCTGACCGCTCGGCATTGGACAATGATGACCCCAAAAGGAAGAACTTAGTTGGATCATTCTCATCAATGCGCACTTCTACCAGATCTTCAACTGATTTTTCCTCGGCATTCCTTCCAACATCTTCAAGGACCTCCTTGCCCTCAGGCCCCTCGATCATCTGGACAAACCCTTTGGCTGCTCGGCTGCCATTTACCGCAACGAAGCACTGTTTCGCCATCACTTGGTCTCCCCAAACTTCTTCTATTTGCCCATTTGATGCTGGAAAACGCATGACTTGGTGGAAGGTTGAAGCGACCGCTTGCATGGCGTGCAACCAACCCCGGCCCAAAATCAAGTTGTAAGTCGACGGAACCTTGAGCACCCAGAACTCCACTTGCTTTACAACCGACCCCGTTTTGACCGGTAGAATGATCTTCCCAATTGGCCACTCCGGCTGTGAATTGAAGCCGACCAAAGGGGACGTTGCTGGTGCTAAGTCTTTGTCTTCCAACTTCATCTGCTTGAATGCGTCATAATACATGATTTCGACCGAACTTCCCTGGTCGATTAAAATTCTTCTGATTTCAAAGTCTTTGACGCGCAGGGTCACCACTAAGGCATCGTTGTGCGGCATCTGGATCCTTTCTAAATCTTTCGTCGAAAATGTGAGGATATCTTTCTCTTCGGTCTTCCCCTTCTTCACAGCAGGTTGAACAGAGAGCACTTCCCTCATGTGCTCAGCCTTTTTGATCATCCCCCTTAGCTCGCAGACTCTGGCCGGTTCAATGATGCCATGGATGACATTGATCACTCCTTGCGGGGGGGCCTCTAAGGCGGCCATTCCGTTTGGCTCGGTTTGACCGGTTGGCGCAGCCTTAACTCCCCCATCAATATACTGGTCGAGATGCCCCGCCGCCACCAACTCCTCCAGATGCTGTTTGAGTGGCAGACAATCCTCTGTTCGGTGCCCCCGTTCTTCATGGAAGGTGCATCGGTACTTTGGATTGAAGCCACGCTGCGCACTCCCCAACTTGGCTGGCCAACGGACAAAGGGCTCCCCACGGATCTCGCTTAGAATGCGGTAGATGGGGATTTTAAAGACCGTAGTGATCCCTGTCCGTGCCTTTAGTTTCCTCTTGGCATCTTCTGCTGCGTCGCGGGGTGCATCAGCCCGGTCATTCCTGCGACCTTTGTTTTTATCATTTTGGCCGGTCCCTCGGTGATGGTCTTTTGATCGGTCAGCAGGGCGGTTTTCCTCCTGCCCGACCGAATGAACTTTCCCCGCTACTCTTCTGTCCACCACGACCGGATTATCCTTCTCGGTTGCTGAAGCGGCATCCTCTTCCACGCGGATGTGTTCGTTGATCCGCTGCATCAAAGACTCCATGGTGGTCGGTTGATGCATCGTGAGTGAGTCTCTCAGCCTATGTCCGACTGGGAGACCTCTCTTGTATTGAGTGATGGCCAGGTTGGTGGGGCAGTCGAGGATTTCGTTGTAGGTTTCCCAATACTTTGCATTGTATGCCTTCAGTGAGCTTCCCGACTCCATCTTGACGCCTAAGAGATGGTCTACCTCCTTCGGCGTTCGTGTGTTCGTCTTGAATCTGGTGACGAAGGCTTCCGCCAGCTGTTGCCACCCCTCGATACTCCCCTCCGGGAGCCTTTCGAACCATTTTAGGCCCAACTCTCCCAAGCTTGCTGGGAACATGAGACACATCAAGGCGTCGTTCCGTCGGTGGCCAGCCATTACTTGCCGGTAATGACTCACGTGCATGTACGGATCAGTCTTGCCGTCATACAGAGTGAACTTTGGCTGGTGGAATCCGGCAGGGAGTGGAGTACTCTCGATCTCTGGTGACAATGGAGTGGCTGAAAGTCTCGCCAGCTCCTTGTCCACCAGAGCATTGGCTATCACCTTGGGCGCTGGCATCGCCACCTCTTCACTGCAGCGGACTGGAACACTCAATCTCTGGAGCGCCGGCACCCTCTGAGCTTCTCGACGGCGCGCTCTCTCCTCCAACACGTCCCTGAGATCCCTGGAACGGGAAGAGGCCGAGTATCGCGTCGTCGATGACGGGCGCGAGGGGCGATAGGTACTGTCGCGCGTGATAGACCTGTCTTCTCGCTGGTCAGAATCTCCAACCCCATAGTTCCTGGTGATTGAGATTGAATGGGTTCTCCTCTGGCGGCGGCTGCTAGAGCGAGGGGAGGGGGTGTGCTCACTAAGGTTGCCCTCTCCAGCAACACCCTTCCCCCTCACTTGACGCTTCAGGAGCGCCATCTCCGCCGCCATCCTCTGAATGAGGGCTTCTTGATCTTTGAGTTTGTGCTCCAGACGCTCCTCACGGGACTCCCCCCGGCGACGGCGGCCCTCTAGACTCCGCGAACGATCTGAACTCCTCCCACGCTTGTCGCGCGCTCCTCGCGAAGAAGTTTCCAGGCCCGCCATGGCTTGAACATTGGGGAGGCCGTCTCTCCTACGGACAAACTCCGGTGTAGCACCATCGACGACGGACAGCGGAATCTCTTCATTGTTGGCCATGGAAACGGCTGAAAAAGCTCGAAGAACAAGGGTTGATCAAAGACTTCCCACAGACGGCGCCAATTGTACGGGGGCGAAATATCCACGCCTCTCCGTACGCCTTGAACGTCGAGCTTCTACTAACGGCGTCTGTCTCTGCAAAACAAGGACGGTGAGCTGCCCGGCGGTGGTGTGCCGGAAAAACCCTCCGACGCTCAAGTCAGTTCAGTGAGCAAGAAGATGATGAGAAGGGAGAGAGCTTGTGAGAGAGAATTTGCATACCTGAAACGTTCGCCCTCCCTTCTCTATATCTAGGCTGCCTGGCAGCTCCGAGATTGTGCCCGCACTACCTCTGTCCTTTCCTGGACAGGTGGCAGTGCTCTCCTTTCACCACCTTACACGTGTAAAGGTTTTGTCCTCCTTCTGACACATGCAGAACTGCCTAACGGTATTGAGGCGTTCGTGGAGCAGACGTCCTTCCCTCCACACCATTGGCCCAGGTGGCACCCATGACCGAGGTACCACGACCGGCCAAACGCTTGTGGAAAATTGCCATCACACAACCGTGCTACACTCAGCCGGCTTGTAATTTGGATCCAAGCGAGGACTCAACCGTAAAGCCGAGCAACCCTAAACCGGTTCACCGCGATTGTCCGGTTGTGAGGCATGCCGGCCTCCAACCGTTTCAGGCAGAATCTTGGTCAGGTGCAACCGCTTCGTCACGGTTGGGCGGTCAGTGGCATGCCGTCCGTGCCGCATCCTCGGCGTAGCCCGGTCAGTCCTTCAGCTCGGTTACATCTCCGCTGTGAACTCCGCCCGACCTAGTGGTCCTCAGTCCGGCCCCAAGAGGTTGCTGGTTGACCTAGTCAACCGGACAAGGCAGATTGCTCGGCCGTAGCTTGCCCAAATGCTGTCGTCAGAACGCCGGGCGTTATCCTTGCTCGGCCGTACTAACAGATGGAAATCTCCCCACTCAGAACCCTAGAAGATCGAATCAGCGCTTTGCCCTTTTCTCTGATTCTTCACATCCTCTCCTTCCTATCCATGAAAGATGTTGTCAAAACCAGTGCATTGTCGAAGCAATGGCGGTACCTCTGGACCTCTTTCTCAACGCTTAGTTTCAACGGAGACTATGCCATGGAAGTCGGGACTCGTAAGTTCATCACTTTTGTCTATAAAGCCTTAATTCTCTGCAAATCCCCCAAAATGGAGAAATTCGTGCTTATTCTTAAATACAGCCCTTGTTTTGCTTTCGATTTGAATATCTTCATTAGTTTCGCGATCCAGAACAATGTGGAGGACCTCGAGTTGCTTTTGGATTTTCGACGTAGCAAAATTGAATGTTACAGATTGCCTCAGTATATCTATTGCAGTTCCTCTTTGAAAAAATTGAAATTGAACTGTTGCGATGTAATGCCGACTATTGGTGTTGTTAGTTGGAAATCGCTTAAGAGTTTATCAATGGAAGGTGTGGAATTGGGGGATGGTGTGATTTCACAGATACTATTAGGAAGTCCTTGTTTGGAATTCTTGAAATTGGATTATTTTCGTTTTTGCAGCGCTTTAGATATCGCTTCATCGAGTTTGAAAAAGCTTGTGTTCAAAACAAATATGACATCAGGGGAATATGAAACTTTGTTGGAAATTTCGGCTCCCAATCTTCAATCATTGGAAATATTGGGTCACTTTCATCGAATAAAATTTCGGCTTAGGAATGTCTCGTCTCTCATTAATGCTAACCTCAACTTCTCAGTTTATTATGATGGATCGGAGATTGGTAATTACTATCAAAGTCAAAACCTATTAAGGCCAAGTTTGGTTAAATTAAAAAAGTGCACTTATTTTATCTTTTTATCTTCTTTGAGTCACATCAATTAACATATCTTCTCTACTTTTTCTATACATTATAATACAAGAAAAGTTAAAAAGTACACTTATTTAGTCTTTCCAAACTTGGCCTAAGAGAACTTTTTGAAAGCCTTCGACACGTTAGAGAAGTTAAAATAGGGAGTTGTTGCTTCCAGGTTCGCATTTCTTGTCACACCTTATCATATGATATTTGTGTGATAATATGTGTCCTATGATACGCATGTTCCAAAACATGGTATACTTTCGTTCCAAAACGGTAAATTTAGTAATCTGAAGCAATCTCAAAAGTTATTTCCTTAAATATTACTTTGCGGGGAAAAAAATCAAGTAGAATGAACTAAAATCCATGGTGACTTAAGTTTTGACAAGACAAAACATCAAAACATGAAAAAAAAATATATAGTACCTTAAATTGTTAAGTGTAAGATATACAAGTCTGCCTCTATCGTATTACATTTTAGAGCATGTGACATGCCACGTTCCCGTTCCATATACCGGAACGATCCACGTTCCAGGTAACATAAGCTTGAGTACGTTCATATTGACATTCGTACAATATATATCATATGCACTTTTGTAATTGTGTATATGAATTTTCTCATTCTTTTTTATAGACGAAGTAATTCACCAAAAGGCATATGAAGCATCACGTCACAATTTGTTAAGAGAATTTATGGTGTATCAAATATTGATGATGATTATCTATATTAAAATCCTTCAACCTAAGAGGCACAAATACGACAAAATACAAATGTGCCGACATGATAATTTTCAAAAAATCTGGACACGACTACAGATAGATATTTATTTTATACATAGACATAGAAATAGCTTTAAAAAGTATATAGACATGAAAATAATTATGATTTGTATATTTTTTACATTTTGAATATACTTGTAACACGTGAAAATAGCTTAAATTCAATATGTTGATTTTCTTATTGTCAGTTTTTCTGAGATGGGTTCTATAAATAAACACCAAAACTAGTTTTAATTGTTTTGCAGAAAATGAAAATAGATAACTGTGATATGAAATAGATAGTAATATTGTATAATAGTATTCTCTAATAAGTTCTACTTTCCAATCCAAAGCCCCTCTCCCCAACCCCCAAGAAGAAAAATAATAATCTCACTATAGAATTTCATGCATCCTAGGTGCAGTCCAACTAGGTTATACATGCCAGTTCAATCGATCATTAAAAAGCTAATGTTAATGGCCAATTTTTTTAGGTTGAGATTTATAAAGTTAAGAGAACAAATGCTTGTGACTTGATGAGAGATGACCTTATCTATGTTTAGTGCTCCTTTTCTTGCTACTGTGCCACATTATTGTCACTTCATGCATCTTCAATACAAGCAGTCTTTTCTTAGGTCTACCTCTTGAACATTAGGGGGCAAGCCAATTTCTCCTTTCTTTTTGTGAGTGATCCTACGGATGGGAGTAGCTCCTCTCAAGACTACATCTTCTCCATACCTCTCAAGACTCTACTTTGTGGGCCCCATGGAATCCATGATGGTGATCCGAACCATTAATCTCATAGGCATCAAATAGAAGAATATATATGTAAAAAATTAGCTTGACTAGACGTCAATAAGCATACTAACTTATCGTGTATTGTTTTATAAAATAGATGTTTTAGTTTAAAATCATATTTACCATTCATTTCATAAAATAAAATATGATTAGTTAGTGCGTCTAACGATATCCAATCAAATTAATTTTTTTGCATATATATTCTTCTTTTCGAAGCCTACGAAATGAATGGTTCAGATCATCGTCATAGGTCCGTGGGGCTCACAAAGTGGAGTCTTGAGAGATGTGGAGAGGATAAAGTCTTGAGGGGAGCTGCTTCCCCTGCGGATCTGTATATGTGAAAAATTCTTCCATTTGACGTACGATTTACCAAATCAACCTAAGCCTGTGTCCCAATCAAGTGATGTTGGCTACATGAATCCTTTTTCGCCATGTATTGAAAGCTATGTGTTCTTTTAAATGAAATAAATCATTATAGGCAGACTTTCTTGATCCTAAATTCATGGTCCAAGACTCGAATTTTTTTTCTTTTGTTGATTATTTGATTTCTATATGTTGAAAAGAAAATCTATCTTTTATTTTGTATCCATTTCAGCAGACTTTTCAAATAGGAGTCTGCTTGCAAGATACGGCTTGAAAGCAGCCATGAAGTGTTATTTTTAATTTTGAAATTGGCTTTACCTTTTTGTACTCTTTTGCCTTTTTGTGCAAGGTTCTGTCAATATTGGAGGTCAAAGGTGTGCCGTTTCAATTGTCAAGCTGCAAAAGCTTAGCACTGAACACTTATGTCAATAGATGGGACAGCCCAGCCATAGCAAGCCTTCTAAGAAGTTCACCAAATTTAGAGACATTAGTCATAAACATGACCCCTCCTTGCGGCGAAGGGGTGAGTTTTCCAGAATCTGCTTCCCATTTCTTTCCTTAAATTCATGATGCATCCAGTCATTATAATGTGTGTTGAGAAGAAACAATGAAAATGATTTCTATCAATTGTTTGCCATTAATTTGAATCAACTTAAATCCTGAATAAGCTGTTCTCCCCTCTGTAGCTGAAAAGTTGAAAAGGACAGTCCAGAGGTTGGAAATTAGATTCTCCTATGAGATTGTGCTAAATTTTTTTCTTTCAAATTTTTTTTCTTCTCAAGGATGATTTTTTTTTTTATTTTTTTTTATTATTAAATGTTTGGACAGTTTAAGATCCTCAAGCCGTTAATATTGGGTTTTTTGGACTTAAGACGAGTTGGGTTAGAGACATTTGGAGTATTCACTTGAGAATCATTTTTCATTATTATTAGTCTATAAATGAAATTTATTGTCCTAATTAATTCTTCAAATGTAGTTTATTTGCGCAAAAGTTGTTTCCTTCTACTGTCTTGATGGAGAGGGCTACTGGACTTCACCAAAGAGGATTTTAAAGTGCTTGTTGCCGCATCTGAAGACTGTGAAGATTGTTGGCTTTGCAGGAGATCAGAGCGGATTCCGACTTCCATTTATACAACTTTTGCTTAAGAATGCAACAACGCTAAAGAGGATGGACATCAGTGTAGGAAAAGGGTGTTCATATTTCAGAAAGTGTGATATCTCAGAGTTTCCAAGAGAGATGCAAAGTTTTCCAAGATCCTCTCCGGATGCAGTAATTATGTTTTCGTAGGGACACCCATCAGTTATATATTTTTCATTTATGTAAATGCGCAGATACGTACTTTTGGTGCTGCTGCGATGCAGATGACTATGCACTTATTTCATTTTCTCCTAGTAGACTTGTTTGTTCCTTGCTTCTCATCATTACACAAACACTCTGCATTTTTAGCCAAGGAATTGATTTACAGGACTACATTGCATATATATAATTGGAGTATAGATTGCTCCTCAACTGGTCTGTGGAGTCTTCATGTAACCATGCATTCATGAGATCATTCTCAATGAGAAGGTATTCAGTGCTTCGGGGCTTGCCTCCATAGTCACACATGGACACGAATGTGTTGATCCTAGGGTTGTTGGGAGAATGCTCCAAAAGCATACAATAAATCTCCATTCTCAATCACTGATGCTGTAACATATCCAATGTATATGGAGTATGCTCGACAAAGGCAATTTGTCGTTGCAATGAGGAATTTCTGTAATAGTTGCCCACATATTTTCTATGGATTACTCAGCTGAGACAAGAAGAAGACTGGATCATCCCTACTTCACATAAACAAGAACTAATCAAATCTAAATTCTAAATCGACCAAGCCTAGACCATTTACAAAACCAAATATGCACTCAAAGCAAGCATTGATGTCCGAAGGAAAACAGAAAGTTCAATCCATCTTTATGGACACTATTTCATAAAGCTGTTGCATGATCTGACTGTCTGGTTTTTGTCAACAAATTCTCCTGGATGATCTCATTGGTCCGTTTTTAAGTCTTTTGTATATAGATTATCTATGAAAATATTCAAATGGGTCTGACAATTGTCACTACATGATTTTATTAAATTTGTATTTAAAAAGAAGCATAGTGTGTTCATAAAATCATGTCTTCCATTTTTTATAAATAAATATTATGAAATGATGTACATAATTTTTATACAAAATTTAAGACGAAAATGATGTGACAATGTTATTGATGCAATTAAAAAACATAAAGATGGACATTTAACTTCAAACCAAACTGATATAAATGAGACAAGTCATCATTTATGGAGTATTTGAATACAATGTTCTAATTGCATAACATTAACCTAAATGGAATGATTCTATAGGCACTAACAACTTATTAAAAATCTTACTAAAATTATAAATGGTCAAATATGATTGATTGTAAAATATATATATATATATATATTTAAACTTCTAATGATATTTGGACATAGATATTTTTGGTAAGATTGTTAGTAAGATTTTAAATATTATTCAAACAAATCTTATTGAGGGTCCTTCAAGTCAGACTAGATGATCCCATCCACACACTAATCAAATGATGAAAAATCATCATGATACATTTCATGATATTCTTTTCATGATTCTTAATATTATTCTATTAATAGACTAGAGACAATCTAAATTCGAATCAAGTATAATAGGATTTAGTGTAAACAGCCAAATCAAAGAGTAAAAAAGACTAATTTCATAAAGTTGTTGCGTGCTACAAATCATATCCCATTACTATTACCACTATAGTCATTGAGCAATGCAAACTATGCAATCTACTACTATTATCACTATTACAATGTGTTTTTCTCCCAAAATTAGAATCCCAGATTCGTTCCTACTAAGAAAATGCTCCTAAAATTAGAATCCAAACTCGTCCTACTAAGAAAACAAAAATGTTTGGTAGCTCTAAAATAAAAGCTCTAATTACGTGGCACTAGTCCATGTGTAATTATTGGTGCTTTACATCTTTTTTTCACCTGCCAACTCACTAGAGCTCTATTTAGATCTCTTGAATTAGAGCTATGTATCATTGCTGCTAAGAAAATATAACCACAGCGCGGGGAGAGGCTCTTGGAAAGCTCAATAATTTTTGGGTTACTCGAACAAATTCTTGTGATAAAGAACATGTCAAACATTGGTTGTGACCTGAATTTCCAGTTTTGATCACCATCTTCTCTAGCACTTTCGCATTCTCCAGCAGAAATTGCACAAGAGAAAGTGCAAATCCTTCACGAACATCCCAGAACCCAACAATCTTAATAGTCTTTACTTGCATCGTCCAGCACTTGACAATCCTCTTGTGTGATTTCCAGTAGCTCTCTCCATCAAAGTCGTAAGACTTCAGAAAGTTCGCAGAAAATAGAAACTACATGTAAAACTTTGGTTAGGATGTAATTTATTCATAATTATTTTACTCTAATGTAAATTGTCTGACTGTAATGAACCTCCTAAAACTAAAGCAACCTTAAGAATTTAAAGAGAAAAAAAATTCCAAACTCTATAATGGAATAATCTTCCACTCAAAATCCTATTTTAGGATTTACTTCATGATTAGATCTATTGGAATAAATTAAGTAGTAGTTGAGAAGAAAATTAATCTCAGTTACTCACAAGTGAATTTCATTCCAAACACACCTCAATGAGAAAAAAAGAGAAATAAAAATAGTTTGGAGCAATTGAAAAGGACTTGCACCAAAAAAATTTCCACGAAAATGAACTTTGTAGCATGCTTTCTATTACGGGGATGTCCCTTGAGAATAAAACTTACCCTTTCATGGTAAACAGAACTCATATCGACGACTAATGTCTCTAGATTTGGTGAACTTCGTAGCATGCTTTCTATTCCGGGGATGTTCCATTTCTTGACATAGGTATATAGTGTTAGATGTTTGCAGCTTGACATCGGAGAAGGCAAACCTTTAACTTCTGCAATTGATAGAACCTTAAAAACAAAAGAATCAAATTGGTTAAAATCCAATTTGAAAAAAAAAACAATGCTACTATCAATTTCTTTGTGTGTAAAAATAAATAAATAAAATTTTGCAAACTGCTTTCTGCAAGTGAAATCTGCAAAAATATTTTACAAAATAAAGATGAAACGAGCAACAATTTTCCAAATTTGCTTCAACTCTAAAATCTTGATTTTGATACTGCATATTCCTTGCCAAAGGGAAGGAAAGGAATCTGCATAATTAAAACTAGTTTTGAAATAAGCTGACAACTTGTAAAACCATGCAATCAACTCAAGCTCAACATGTTAAAAACTTGTTCGAGATTAGTTTGTTAGATAAATGAGCCAAGTTTAAACTTGTTTCGATTCTCATTAATTTCTAAGCTCAGCAACCAACTGGGTTAGCTCAGTTGGCCACTATTGTACACTTAACTCTAGAAGGTTTGGAGGTCAATCCTTGCTGAATGCAAGGATTGATAATTTCTTCCTTATTACAAGGGTCTTTGTTGTATTGTTAATTTCGTTT
This sequence comes from Camellia lanceoleosa, assembly GCA_025200525.1. Lineage (NCBI taxonomy): Eukaryota > Viridiplantae > Streptophyta > Magnoliopsida > Ericales > Theaceae > Camellia > Camellia lanceoleosa. Next base: position 32,174,758 of record CM045765.1, read on the forward strand.
CTAAAATGGTAAATCATGAAAATGTACCTTGGATTTTACCAAAAAGTAAGTATGTGATGTAAATTTAATCTCCCTGGATGTAACTGTCTTTATACCATAAATAATCTCATATCAATTGACCCCTCAAAAAGAGAAAGAAAGAATTCCTAACCTCAGCTCAAACCCAATTTGATACACTCATATGTACTGTAAAAAATAAACAAGAGCTAGGCACGATTAAAACTCGTTTCAGATCGGCTTAAAAAATAGATAAGACAAATTTATCAATAATGTTACATCTCTCTAATTTATCACTCCTAAATCATCCCTAATAATGTACATTGAGATTAGATCCTACATGATAGAATGTTTGACAAATCAAAATTTGACACTTATCACACATATCATTAGGACAGTTTTTAGGAGTAATAAATTAGTAGATGTTTCAAGTATTTTTTTCTAAATCTAAATATATTTTCAAAACTACCATAAATTGAATGATTTACAACTGTACTCTATTGAACATGGCTTGCACCAAAATGTATGCCTAGGTTGTCTATTCGGGTGAATTTTGGTAAAGATATTTTAAAATATATATATTCATTATAGTGTGCGAGACATCTTAACTGTTGATTTATATGAACACCAGTTGAAAGCCACACCAATCAACCACTGAGATGTGTCAATAACTTGTCAAAGAAATAGGTACATAATATTTTGTGCATTCATTAAACAACTTAATTGGAAAAAAGGGCAAACCTGAATACACCAAGTCCCCAATTGAAGCTCCTTAACATGTTGAACTCCCTCAAGAAGTTCTTTCAATTGGTTCCACTGCTTTAAATTATCATCTTCACTGTCTCTACCACAAGTTTCATCAAATGTCAAACTCAGATTGGCTTCAACAAGAGATGAAACATTCACTAGTCGACACTTTCTTCGATGAAAGGTTCCCAAAAGCTCCAATGACTGAAGATTAGGAGCTGAAATTTCTAGGACAGACTCATCATTTCTTCCAACCACGGAGTGTTGTATGACAACCTTCTTCACGCTCACCGAATCAATATTCAAGTGATTGATACCGGTAAATGAATTCAATTCCAAAAATTCCAAAACCGGACAACCTGAAAATACTTTTGCAATCAATTCATCTCTCAATTTCACATACTCGAGCGAAAGACGCTTAAGAGAAGTCCAACTTACATAACCATTTGGCGCGACGACACAATTCAAAACACTCAAATTGGTTAATGAAGAGTTGGTGAATAGATGCTGAGGCAATCTGTAACCATCCGTTTCAACTCTGGAAAATCCTAACCGTAGATAAAGATGTTCGACATTGTTGTGTGCTGCGAAGCGAATCCAGAGGTTGATGTCAGTGGCAAAACAGTGTTTGTACCTGAAATCGAGTACGAGTTTCTTGATGTTGGAGCACTTGCAGAGAAGTAGGGTGTGGTTGACGAAGGTGACGAAGTTTCGGATTTTGATTTCTTCAAAATCGAAGTTCTCGAAAACTAGTGTTGATAGGGAAGTACACAGATATTCCCATCTCTTGGATAATGCTCTAGTCCTTACGGCTTCTTTCGCAGGCACGAAAGATAGGATGTGGAGGAGCACTTTATCGGGCAAGGTGCTGATTCGGTCCAGACTCTGATTCCTTGGCCGTTTGGGTGGTGTCAGAGGTGGTGGTAGTTCTTCGGCCGCCACCTCCTCCACCACCTCTTCTTCTTCTCCTCCTCCGCCCTCACCCTCTGCCTCCTCCTCCTCCTCCTCCTCTTCCTCTTCCTCTCCTTCTTCTTCTTCTTCTTCTTCCCCCTCACCCACTGCCTCCTCCTCCTCCTCCTCCTCCTCCTCTTCTTCCTTTTCTTCACCTTCGTCTCCTTCTGTCCCTTCTAAATCATTGCTTTTTTCTTGTTCTACTTCTTCTTCTTCTTCTTCTTCTTCAAAATCATTGCTTCTCACTTGTTCTTCATCTTTGATGTGACCGAAACAAAAAATGTCATGGTCTGAATCATCGGGTTCTTCGTCCTTCATGGCTTCTGCACTGTATTCGCCGTCGGAGAACAACTGAGATGATGAAAAAGAAGATGATAGAAAAGACATCTTGAGAAACTATAAAGTCACAGTCTCTTTGGTTTGAAGGTTCAATATTTAAAGGAAGGAAAACATGAATGAAGAAGATGAAAAATGCTGGAGATGTGAAAAGTTTTACTAAAATTTTTATTAAATGTTTCGAATGGCGCATGAAACTCAAATAAATAATGTTAGGACTTCAAATATTGTATCAAATATTCTATCAAACTTCTCATATTGGTGTGAGACCCATATACATATCGATTTGTACATATATAGATTTGTGTGAATCTCACCCATGTGAGAGATTTAGTAGAATATTTGGTATAATATTTCGGATACATAGCATTTTTTAACTCAAATAATGTGACATTTAGTAAAAAATTTGATAAATTTTTTGAGGTTTCTAGTATTGAAGATTAAAAGGTGTGGCCCCTCGGATCTCAGGTTGTCATCTAATTGGTCGGTACATATTACCTCCTCTCCATTTTTTTTTTTTTTCCACCAGATTTGCTCTACTTAAACCTGATGAAGATTTTGCTAATTTTTGCTTTTATGCTAGATGTTATGTTTATTGAAAAATGCTAGGAATCCATCTTTACTGAGTCCGAATTTATCTCGAATGTATTTGTATGGTAAGAATTGAATTATTAAAGTGTGGGATCCATATATAAAATGAATCTGAACTATTATTATTTTTTTTCCTAGATAAATTTTAAATTGATAAGGGTAGATTTGTAAGATTATTGTATGTTTATTAGAAGAATTGTGCATTTTTTATGAAACTCATAAATAATATAATATTTTTAAAACATGCTTAACATGTGCCTTAATCCTCTGTTTGGATCATAGGGTAAGGGGAAAAAAAATCATGTTTTTTCAGAGTCATGTTTGGATGAGTGATAAAACAACTATATCAGATAGGAACATAATTCAAATTTTATTTTATTTTATTTTTATATTTTAAGAGACAATCTTAGTATTATAAATTTTTTACAACTAATCAATTTTTTTCTCATAAGATCTCACCACTTAGGCTTCGTTTGGGATAAATTTTTTTAGCCCGACTTTTCGACTATTTTAACATGACTAAAAAATGCTTTGTTTGAGATAGACTTTTAGATTTTTTTTTTTTTTTTTGGTTTGGATGTGATGATTGTGAGAAAAAAAATAAAATGATTATGATTCAAATGTAATATTTTATCTTATTTTGTCTTTGTATCATATTTTATCTTTTTATGGGCTAGCCTAATCCATACCCCCAAACAAAGCCACATTGAGGAATGAAATAAGGTTGGTTCTCTTTGATACTATTTCTCACTTAACTTATAAATCAAAAATAGAAAAAAGTCATCTTTTTCATCATTTTTTATATCATTTTTCACTAAATCATCTATCCAAACATGGTGTAAAAACACACATTAACAAAACTCATTTTTAAATTAAAACAAATATATTGAAAAGTAATATATAAATTTATTTTCTAAACTCAAAAATGTGTAAGTGAAATAATTGATTAATGATTAGGTAAAATATGAAAAATAAAGTTACTTTAGATATTCTAATAGGTTGTTATATTGAGCTTGAAAAAATAGATGAAAATTTTGAATTAGAGCTCTACTCGTATATATCAAATAAAAAATTATACACATGCAGCGTAGTATTATTTTAAAACAAAAGTTAAATATGTTTTCAAATCAAATGTTGTAACAATTTATCATAACATTTAAGTCAATTCTTTTTCATATATTTTTTTTTATTATCTTTATTACACTTCACTGATTTAAAAAATGAGTTTAAAATGTAGACTTATATATATTGCATAGTTTTATGAGAAAATTACAAATCAGAGTAATTTTTTAAAAATAATTTAAAGCATGTGTAAACATTTATGATTTTAATAATTAAAATTTATAAATTTTTTCATTCATGTGAATTTTTTGTGACTTGCAATTGATTTGTTAATTCCTCTAAATTTATTCCAATTCCGGTTGGAATAAATTCTTCTTTCAAACTCTACTTCTTCTTTCAGACGCTGTGACAGAGAGAGAGAGAGACGTCGCTTTATCAGACCAATTAATTTGTTAATTCCTCTAAATAAATTCCTCTTTCAGACCACCGGCACCGCCACCGACAGAGAGAGAGAGACGCCGCTTTATCTTCCTCCTCTCTCTCGCCTCTTCTCTCTTCTGTATTTGAAAGCAAGAAAAAGAAAAAAAAAATAGAATACCTAAAATGACGTTATTTTGGATATTTAACAACTTTCGAACCAAATTTCTAGTGCGTCCGTTTGGGAAGGGCTTTTTTGGCTCATGAGCCACAAAAAACAAAACAGGCTCATGAGCCACAATAGATAAAATATCACATCCAACTCCATAATCATTACACTCTTCTCTCACAAAAAAAGCCAAAAAAGTCAAAAAAGCCAAAAAGCCAAGAGCCCTTCCCAAACCAAGCTTTTGAGCCCAGGCTCATATAACTAAAAAAGCCAAAAAGTCAAAGAGTCAGCCCACTTCCCAAACGGAGGCAAAGTATCATTTAATTTATTCCGTTTACAACTTTTTAAATAAATTTTCGGTTAACAAATAAATTTATTAGAGTTCTGAAAACCTATGTGACTACTAGTGATTTACAGGCCAACGACGTGAGATGTGAGAGGACATGATCTTTACTCTTCTAGGCTTTATTTTTTTTTTTAGGATGGAGGAAATTTATAATGAGAAGATTGATAGTGAAGGGATTAAGTAAAATTATATTTGTTTTGATGATAGTTGTTAGTATATGAATTATTAAATTATTTTTATATAAAATAAATATAAAATGATAAAATAAATAAAAAAATACAAAAACATTAAACATTAATGTTTTAAAAAAAATACTCAACATGTAAAATTTTTTTAAAAAATTTGAAAACAAAATAAATAAAATAATAATTTTTACTTAATAAAAAATATAAAAAAATTAAATATTAATATTCAAAAAAAAATACCCAACATGTAAAAAATAAAATAAATAAATTTTAATCCGGCGAACTATTTTTCTAATACCAAGTTTTGGAGGCCCATCCGAATCTCCTCCCCAAGAGTATTTATAATCCGGAACTCACTATCAATCCCCTCCCCATCTCTCAAAACAAACATAATGTTAATAGGTCTCACCTCACCTCACTTCTAATCCCAATCCCTTCTAACTCTCCAAATAAATGGGGCCTTAGAATTTATCGATTGATTCAAAAACAACGTTATGTATATGTAATTAGTAGAAGGTGTGAGACTCATAATTTTATCTTGAATAATTAAAAAATATAAGAGGGTATAAAAGTTTGTGACTAATCTGGACATCATCACGTAATGTGCTAAGACCCACCAATACCCTAATCTTTATGTTGAACATTGAACAATAACTCAGATTTTTTTAGTGGGTAGTTATGGAAAAGGTTTTGTATATGAATAAGTATCGTATGATATTATTTTCCATCAATTATAAATATATATGTTGTCTGTTATTTTCTAAACATCTAATATAAAATATAGTGAATTCACAATAGTAAAAAATAACACATAACATATATTGGCCCTGTTTGATGTAGCTGTTAAAATAGTTTATAGATTATAACTTAACAGATTATAGATTATGATTTTAATCAGAAGTTGTTAATCTGTTTGGTGTAGCTGTTGAATTATAAATTTAAGTTGCTGAGTAGTATTTGTTAAATAAGTTGTGAAATAGCTTTTTCAATTAATTTTTATTTTTTGTTTGTCTACATTTCCCATAAAAAATAATAATAATAATCTATAGTCTATTTGGGTCTTGTTTTTATTTTTAAAAAAATAAAAAATAAAAAAATCATTATAAATATGTTGAAATAATTTAATATTTTGTCTTGTGGTATACATGAAATTTATAAGTTAATTTTTATATTTATAACTTTTTAAATTATTAGTTTAAAAAATTTTTAAAAATATATATCTATTTAGTACAATTTTGATAATTTGTAATAATAAAATAAAGTTAAACCTAATTAAATGAGGTTACATGAGTTATGATTTACCTCTTCTTGTTATGAAAATATACAAATTTAAAAATTATAATTAAGACAAATATACAATTTTATTATTAAATGTAAAGTGAAGTGATATTTAATAATAATTGATAAGATGTTTCTATTATTAATCCAATAATTTAAGTTACATTTATTTTGGTTTTAATTTCATAACTAAAAATACAGTATGAATATAATACGTACATGGATTTCCAATTTTTAAGAATAAGAAGGTTTTAAAATATTTTCAACCCTTCATAATTTTCTTTTAATTTTATTTATATAATTTGATTTTAAATTTGAATAAAAATTTTGATTTCATATGAATTACTTTAACTTTTTCATTAATTTTTTAAAATCATTTTTAAAAGAATTTTCATTCTTATCCCAATTTTTTTTTCATCAATTTTTATGAAAAAAAAAGTAATTTCCAACGCTTCATCTTTTTAAATTTTTATTAAATTATAATTCGATAAAAAAAAATATTAAGGGTTGAAGATTTTCTTAATTGAAATTATAGTGAAATGACATCTTGAAATAATGAAAGTTTGAGCATGTGATTGGTTGAAATGTATAATTTGATTAATTCTTTTTTCATATTTATATAAAAATTGACACTTATAACCACATCATTATAAGTCGGATTATGAAAAAAAAATTGGGGTGCAAACGTTTTTCATTTGTAAATATCCTACCCATTAAAAAAAAGAAAAAATAAAAGAAAAAGAAAAAAATGTATAACTTTTGGATATGTGTTTATCAATTTTGTTTTGTGGACATAAACAATTGATATTTCAATTTAAAAAATTAAAAAGTATATAAAAAAAATAGATTGGGTTTTTTTGGAGATAAAAGAAGTTATCTAACTCCTCTATATACTATTTTAAGATGGACTATTTTAATCACATAAAAAAATATGAATTATATTTGGAGATTATCTCTATATATTATGCTATTATATACAAATATAGCGGCAACAAATTAATTAATATATATGAAAAGTTATACTAAGCTTTCATTTTCAATTAATTGAATTACGATTAACAAACTAACAAATAACAATAATGGTATAATAGGATAGAAAGAGGATAAAAATAAAAAATACAATGATATTTAAAAGTTTTAAATTTACTTAGTTATACAAAAATCTAATGTTATAGTACAATCTTGAATTCCAAATAAATTTTCACATTTTCTATAAAATAAAATGACAATAAAAAAATAAAAAAATTCGATACCCATTTTTTTACTTCAATTTTACGATTTTCATTATAAAAAAACAAAATCCAATCAAAATCCTTGGTACAGAATGGGCATAGATACTTCGATTGCAACCATCATCACCAATTATTCTTCTCCACAATGTAAACTTGTAAACAAACACATAAATCTCACTAAAAACCGAAACCAAAACCAAACCAACAAAAAAAGAAAAAGAAAAGAATTACACAAGGAAAAAAATAAAATTAAAAAACAAATAAATTTATGAAGTGGTAGGATATTACCCCCCAACAATATAGACCTCGCCCTGCCTAATCCGTTCGCTTTTTCGCCAATACCCGCGAAGTATAGGAGTTGAGATGACTAATCAGATTATTCTTTAAATAAGACTTGAAAATTAATTAATTTGTCCCATTAACTGATTTAAAATTTTGATAGATATACATAAAAAAAAAAAAAAAAATAGATAACTACAAGTCAAATTAGATATAGTTATATCTTTTTGAGATCTATATCTAAATTAATGTCACGACTCAAACCCGCCCCTATGGGTTTGGCACCGTAACTGGCCAGTAATCTGAGATTACCGAAGGCCTACTTAATAGTAATACAATAATACAGAGTACAGGGGCATAGCGGAAGCCAATACAGTAATTAAACAATGTCCAATGGGCTGTGACAATCTATATGCAAAAAGACTTCTCATACATATATGTCTACTCAGTACAGAACAGTATGCACAATATTTACAATCATTCAGATCAGGGACCGAATCCCTAGTAAACAGTGCAGTACAGTGCTATGTCTATACAGTTATACAAAACAGACATAGAGACAGACATGGGAATTAAAAACACCCCTAAGCCATAGCTTGACAGGCTCGGAACCTCGCAGTGAGGCACAGTGGTTGGCTTGACAAAAAGGGGAGTCTAACCCACGCTCCTAACTCCGGTCTGGTGCCTGAACACCTACATATATATATATATATATATATAAATAGTGAACTAAAGCCCAGTGAATAACAACATGCGTAAAGAGGTTAAGAATGAATGTCCTACAAAGAATGAAAGCAGTTGATGATTCAAGATAATTGATCATTCACCATAATACGGTCATATGTGGTACATCCATTAGCCTAGTAGTACAGTAAATAGTAGGTCTTAAATGACCGAACAGTAAATGATGACCATCAACAAGAAATGATGAGTGGTTCTCACAAGGAACCGACAGAGATCTCAGAATAAAGATAGTAAAATGCGATAGTTGCTAAGGATGCCACAATACAGTTCAGAATATAGGACATACATTCATTCGATTAATAGTATCGATTCGAGCAGTTAAACAGTCAAAAATATACACAGTTGAACATATCTTTACACAATTGTTACTCACAGAGTTCTGGGCTACAATTAGGCTAGAGCGCGTTCCCAGATGCCAACCCTACACAGTTTACAGGATAAACACACACTAAGTTATACAGTTGGGAAACAATAACTTAATCCATAATTTGCCTCGGTGTGTTTCTAAATCAATATCCTCATTAAGATGCCTTAAACATGCCCTAGGAATGCCTAGGATGGAAAGAGGATGCAAAGTTGCAGTTAGAAACACTTTTCAAAATTTTCAGAAAACAAGGGTCTCGCTCGAGCGTGGCTTTCTACGCTCGAGCGGACATGCAGACAAAGGATCTCCGCTCGAGCGTGACTTCCGTCGCTCGAGCGCACTGCAAGCTAAAGTGAAAATACTGGATGCTCAAAATTCACGCTCGACGGGCGCTCGACCCTCGCTCAAGCGTGAAACACAAGTCTTCGCTCGAGCGGACTGCAAGCTCATGCAAAGTACTTGATGCACGCATTTCACGCTCGAGCATCACTTTACTCGCTCGAGCGGAAGGAATGATCACAGAATGTACGCTCGAGCGTAGAGTTCCTCGCTCGAGCGTGGGTCCAAAATCTGAAAATTCCAGATTTGAACCTCAAGCTCAAAACCAAGTTTAAATGCACTAAATTCGATCCTCTTGGGCCAAATTTCTGGAAAACATTTGTAAACACATAGAATAACATGTTTCAAAGCTCAATTTGTAACATCAAGGCCCAAGAGTAGCTTAATTAAATCCATTTTCAAACCCAATTTCATGAACAAGATTGAACATGCAACATGCATGAATTTAAACCACTTTCAAGCTTTAAACACTTGCTCTAATGAGCCAATTCTTACAAAATCCAGATGAAATCATGGTCTATAATATAAACATGAACATGCATACGGGAATTTATAAAGAACAACCTCCAAAAATGAGGGATATGCACATGCATGCATGATTCAAGCTCTAATTCAACTTTATTGAACCAATTCTTGACTTAGCTCTTTAATCTACCATGATCCATGCACAAACTAACTTGAATTCACAATTAAGTAGGTAGTTACTCTACCTTAGGTCTTTAATCACAAGACTATAAGCTCAAATATGAAATCTCTACTTCAATTCCTTCAAGTCCCTAGCAAATCTACAAGTTGAGCTCAATTCTCTCACTTTTTCTCTCTCTATGGTCAGTTAGAACAAGAAATGTGGCTGATGAAATTGTTTTGGTCAAGTGTAATGAGGCTCACAAATGAGCCATGTAGTGGACCACTCACAATGGCAAGTTGATAAATACTTGGACTTGGTAATACAATGTTATTTAACCTAATTTAATCATACCAAATCACTTTTCAATTAAGGATACCATAAAATTACATAAATTCTAATTAACACAGAACATCAATCAATTTCAGATTCGTCCACCGATAAGGCCTTCAATTTACAGTTTCAACATAAAGACATGAACAGATAATTCAACAATCAAATAGATAGAATTGCAATTTAACTAACATATTCAATCAATTCGGTTCCAGATTTCAGTCAGTCAGTTCAGTATTTCAATCAATTCAATTACCAATCATAATCAGTCTTAGTTTAACGGTAATCAGTAATTAATCGGTAAGCAGTGGTGAGGGTTGTTACAGTCTCCTATCCTTAAAAAGAGTTTAGTCCCCTAAACTCGAGTTACCTTCATTCTGGAAGAAAACAGGGTTCAGTGGAAACAGTTCAGGATATCTTTTAGCCATGTCATCTTCCTTTTCCCAAGTGGCATACACGCCACCATGGTTTTGCCAGTCAACTTTCACTAACGGGATCTCTTTGTTTCTCAACTTCTTGATCCGTCTGTTCACAATCTGTATAGGCCATTCTTCATAAGTGTAGTCATCACTTAGCACTATATGGGTCGGCTTTATCACATGAAAAAGATCCCGGAGGTAGTCCCTCAACATAGAGATATGGAACACATTGTGCATATGCTCCATTTAAGGAGGAAGCGCAACTTGATACGCCACCGGATTGGTTTTCTCAATAATTTCATACGGTCCGACATATCTCAGCGCTAGCTTGCCTTTGACTCCAAAATGAGTCTGGCCTTTCATCGGTGTTATTTTCACAAAAACGTGATCACCCACTTCATACACTCTGTCTTGTCTTCTGACATCCGCATAACTTTTCTGCCGGCTCTGTGCGGTTTTCAGTCTCTGTTGTATCAATTTCACTTTCTCAGTCGTTTCATATACAATCTCGGGCCCAAGTAAAGGCCCATCTCCAACTTCTGCCCAACAAATCGGAGATCTACATTTTCTGCCATACAATGCCTCGAAAGGCGCCATACCAATACTTGAGTGATAACTGTTGTTGTAGGCGAATTCAGCTAAAGGCAAATGGCTTTCCCAGTTTCCCTGAAAATCAAGGACATACATTCTCAGTAAATCCTCCAGAGTCTGGATGGTTCTTTCTGACTGGCCATCTGTCTAAGAATGATAGGCACTACTCAGTTTCAGTTCAGTACCCAATGCAGTCTGTAAGCTCTGCTAGAATCTTGATGTAAACTTCGAATCTCTGTCAGAAACAATGGACACAGGCACTCCATGCAATCTAATAATCTCATCAATATAAATCACAGCCAATTTGTCTGCATTATAAATTATTTTGACAGGTAAGAAGTGAGCAGATTTAGTCAGTCTATCAATAATAACCCAAATCGAGTCCATACCTTTACTGGAGCGAGGTAACCTAACAATGAAATCCATGGTGATATGTTCCCATTTCCACTCTGGTATTGGTAAGGGCTGCAATAAGCCTGCGCGTCATTGATGTTTAACTTTGACTTGTTGGCAATGAAGACATCTTGATACAAAATCAGCAATTTCTTTCTTCATTCCCGGCCATCAGAAATTCAATTTCAAGTTTTGGTACATTTTCGTATTTCCTGGATGGATAGAAAATTTTGAGTTGTGGCCCTCTTGCAGAATTCTTCTTTTCAGTTCAGAATCATTCGGTACCCACAATCTTCCCTGAAATTTCAGTGCGTTATTCTCAAATTTGAAATCCGATCTCGGTTTAGATTCCCTTTCTCCGATGATCTTCTTCAGAAAGTCATCATGTTGCTGTTTCTCTTTAATTTCTTCAATCAGTGCTGGTTGAGCAGAAATAGCAGCTATTGTTCCACCTTGTTCTCGCAAAATGATTTCAATTTCAAAATTTTCAAGGTCACAATGTAACTCTCTCTGCCCGGTAAGCAAACAGGCTAAGTTCCCAATCGATTTCTGACTCAATGCATCGACAACAGTGTTGGCTTTTCCCGGATGGTACAAAATCTGTAGGTCATAGTCTTTAATTAGTTCTAGCCATCTCCGCTGTCTCATGTTCAGTTCTTTCTGTGTGAAGAAATATTTCAGACTCTTGTGGTCGGTATGTACTTCACATGTCGACCCATGAAGATAGTGACACCAGATTTTTAAAGCAAAGACCATTGCAGCAAGTTCCAAGTCGTAGGTCGGGTAGTTCTTTTCATGCGATCTCAGTTGTCGGGAAGCATAGCCAATTACTCTCTCATTCTGCATTAAAACACACCCCAAATCCTTATGAGAAGTATCACTAAAAATGGTAAATCCATCCATACTTGAAGGTAGGCTAAGAACCGGTGCAGTCACAAGTCGAGTTTTCAACTCTTGGAAAGCTGATTCCCTTTGGTCAGTCCAGTCAAATGATATCCCCTTCTGAGTTAACTGAGTCAACGGTAAGGCAATTTTGGAGAAATCTTTGACAAATCTTTTGTAATATCCAGCCAAACCCAAAAAGCTTCGGACTTCTGTCACATTTTTTGGTCTAGGCCAATTTACCACTGCTTCAACTTTCTGTGGATCAACTGAAATTCCATCCTTACTAATAACATGTCTCAAAAACATAACATGATCAAGCTAAAATTCACATTTAGACAGTTTAGCAAAAAGTTTCTGTTTTCTTAGGGTCTGTAGGGCAAGTCTCAAATGATGTTCGTGTTCTTCTATACTTTTGGAGTAAATCAGTATGTCATCTATGAATACAACAATAAAGTCATTGAGGAATGGTTTAAAGATTCTATTTATGAGGTCCATAAATGCAGCAGGTGCATTGGTAACTCCGAAAGGCATAACTAAGAATTCGTAATGTCCATACCTCGTTCGAAAAGCAGTTTTATCAATGTCCTCAATGTCCTCTGGTTTAACTTTCAGCTGATGGTACCCAGATCTGAGATCAATCTTAGAAAATACTTGAGCACCCTGTAACTGGTCAAATAAGTCATCAATACGCGGTAATGGATATTTATTTTTCACAGTTACCTTGTTCAATTCACAGTAATCGATACAGAGTCTCAGTGAGCCGTCCTTCGCCCTACGGTGAAGCACTAGGCCTGATGAACTTTTTTTCTAGCAGTTCTTGCAGTTGCACTTTCAATTCTTTCAGTTTAGTTGGAGCCATTCTGTAGGGAGCTTTCGATATAGGCTGTGTACCCGGAATCACATCAACGGTGAACTCAATCTCCCTGTCAATCAAATCCCCTGGCAGATCATCTGGAAAAACATCTGGGAATTCTCTGACTATAGGAATGCTGTTCACATCAGTGTTAGCATCAGTAGGTACAGTCAACACAGAACACAAATACCCTTTACACCCCTTTCTAATCAGTTTACAGGCTTTCATGGATGAAATCAAATACGGAGGAGGTACTACTCCACTTTCGTTAAACACAAATTTAGGTAAACCCGGTGGATGGAAAATAACTTGTTTTGTTACACAGTCTATGGTAAAATGATATTTTGTTAGCTAGTCCATTCCCAATATTACATCAAAATGATTAATGTTCAGAGGTAGTAAATCAATATACAGATGTGCATCTCCAACAATAATTTCACAAGCAGGGTACATATATGCACAAGTCATGGATCCCCTAACGGGTGATGATACAGCTAACAAGTAATTCATGGGTTCTAATGGTCTACTCAATTTTTGCGAAAAAGCATGCGATACATATGAATGTGTAGACCCCGAATCAATCAGTACATATGCATTTTGAGTACAAATAGAGAGGATACCTGACACAACGGTCTCGGTATTTTGCACATCTCCCAGTTCTAGGGCGAACACTCGGCCCTGCCTCATAGGCTCTTTCCCGGTAGTTTTGGGGTTAGGCTTTGGTGTAGCAGTTAATGCTGCTGCGCTTGGTGCAGCTTTACTATGCCCCTGAGGAGTGGAAGGGCAATCTTTGACCATGTGGCCCACCTTGCCACACCTATAACAAGCACCCGAGATTTTATAACAAACTCCTTTATGGTTCTTACCACATTCGAAACAGGGCGGTATAGACCGGTTCCCTTGACTAGAAGTAGTTGTTGACCCCGTATTTTGCTTTTTGTTCAACGGGTTGTTTTTGCCTTTCTTGAATTTAAAACCCTGTCTTTTACCACGCCACTCAGACGCTGGTGTTTCAGTCTGTTTCAGTGCCTCAATGTTCGATTCAGCCATCAAAGCTCGGTCGAGAACATTCACATAGTTCGGTAGCTTTAAAACATTTATTCTGTCGAGGATTGCGACATTAAGGCCACCTTCAAACTTTCTAGCCTTCTTATAGTCGGTGTCCACCATGTGTGGTGCATAACGGGCAAGTTCAGTAAATTTTGTCTCATATTCTGCCACTGACATGGTGCCTTGTTTCAGTTTGCTCAAATTCAGTCACCTTTCTGTCCCTGACACACTGAGGGAAGTACTTTTCAAAGAAGGCTCCTTTGAATTGAACCCAAGTCATTACAGTGTTGTCATCACGGATTAGCATCCACCACATTCTAGCTTCTTCTTGTAAGGTGAAGGTAGGTAACAGTACTTTATGTGCTTCAGAGCACGGAAAAACCTTAAACAATTTTTCTGTCTCAAGAACCCATGTTTCAGCTTTTAACGGTTCCTAGCCTTCCTGAAAGGATGGCGGTTTCATCTTGCTGAACTTATGTGTCAGTGCAATTATGTCCCCATCATTAACATTCTGTTCCGGCTGTACCGGAGGAAGAGGCGGGGGCTGTTGGTTCTGTTGTTGTTGTTGTTGTTGTTGTTGTTGTTGGCTTAAGGCCTTAGTCAGTAATTCAACAATTCTTTCTAGTCTGGCCATTCTGGCCTCAGATGATTCAGGTTCAGTAGTAGCATTTGCATTATCCATTTTACTACATATGTAACACAGTAACAATAAACATATACAGTTACATACTTAAACAAATTATCATATTAAGATATATTCATTCATGTCCACACACACTTTTCATGCTCATGTGATGCCCTAATTGCTTTTCTAGGACACCCTATAGCTCATTTGGACACGTGTGTGCGGTATAACTCGTGGTTAAGTATCACTCTGATACCACTCTGTCACGACCCAAACCCGCCCCTATGGGTTTAGCACCGTAACCAGCCAGTAATCTTAGATTACCGAAGGTCTGCTTAACAGTAATACAGTAATACAGAGTACAGGGGTATGGCAGAAGCCAATACAGTAATTAAACAATGTCCAATGAGCTGTGACAGTCTATATACAAAAAGACTTCTTATACATATATGTATACTCAGTACAGAATAGTATGCACAATATTTACAATCATTCAGATCAGGGACCGAATCCCTAGTAAACAGTACAATATAGTGCTATGTCTATACAGTTATACAAAACAGACACAGAGACAGACAGGAGAATTAAAAACACCCCTAAGCCATAGCTTGACAGGCTCGGAACCTCGCAGTGAGGCACAGTGGTTGGCTTGACAAAAAGGGGAGTCTAACCCATGCTTCTAGCTCTGGTCTGGTGCCTGAACACCTACATATATATATAAACAGTGAGCTAAAGCCTAGTGAATAACAACATGCGTAAAGAGGTTAAGAATGAATGTCCTTACAGTAATGAAAAGCGATTCGATGATTCAAGATATAATCTATTCACCATAACGGTCATATGTGGTACATCCATTAGCATAACAAGATAAGAAAAGAGGTCTTAAAAGACCGAACAGTAAATGATGACCATCAACAAGAATGAGTGGTTCCCACAAGGGAACCGACATAGATCTCTATAACAAGATAGATGTGATGAGTTGCTAAGGATGCCTGTCTGATTCGAATATAGGACATACATTCATTCGATTAACGATGTCGATTACCGATTCTTATTAAGCGATCGAAATATACACAGTAGGGGTGAGCATGGTCCGGATTGGACCGGATTGCGGTAAAACCAGGAGCAATCCGTTATTTACGGTCCCTGAAAAATCGAAACCAATCCAATCCGTTTAAATCGTAGAATCAATCTGAACCAATCCATTTAAATATGGATTGGATCGGTTTAGGATCACGGATTTACATAATTAAATAACAAAAATATATATATAACACTTTAATTTCATAAAAATATAAATATAGCACCATATTAGTTTCACAATAGTAACATGCCTTTTCATAATAGTGACATACTGTTTTAAAATTTAAACAATCATAAGAAAACTAGTTTCACTATAAGTATTTAGACCATTACAAATTAATACTAAAAACTAGCAAACAAAAGTAATAAAAGAAATACTATGCGAGTTTAGGTTTGGATTTAAGTTTTATATAAAATAAGAGAAGATACTATATAGGAGGGTGTATAATAAAAATATAGACTATTTGTATACGGTCCGGATCGATTCCAATCCGGAACCGTAGAGTTCAATCCGGAACCAATCCGTAAACTATGGATTTTTAATTTTTCAATCCGGAACCGAACCACGGATTCAAAAAACCAATCCAAACCTATTGGACTGGATCGGATTACGGATTTCACGGATTCCTTGCTCAGCCCTAATGCACAGTTGAACATATCTTTACACAATTGTTACTCACAGAGTTCTAGGCTACAATTAGGCTAGAGCGCGTTCCCAGATGCCAACCCTACACAGTTTACAGGATAAACACACACTAAGTTATACAGTTGGGAAACAATAACTTAATCCCTAATTTGCCTCGGTGTGTTTCTAAATCAATATCCTCATTAAGATGCCTTAAACATGCCCTAGGAATGCCTAGGATGGAAAGAGGATGCAAAGTTGCAGTTAGAAACACTTTTCAAAATTTTCAGAAAACAGGTGTCTCGCTCGAGCGGACATGCAAACAAAAGATCTCCGCTCGAGCGTGACTTCCGTCGCTCGAGCGGACTGCAAGCTACAGTGAAAATACTGGATGCTCAAAATTCACGCTCGACGGGCGCTCGACCCTCGCTTGAGCGTGAGACACAAGTCCTCGCTCGAGTGTGAATTCTCTCGCTCGAGCAGACTGCAAGCTCATGCAAAGTACTGGATGCATGTATTTCACGCTCAAGCGTCACTTTACTCGCTTGAGCGGAAGAAATGATCACAGAGTGTACGCTCGAGCGTAGAGTTTCTCGCTCGAGCGTAGGTCCAAAATCTGGAAATTCCAGATTTGAACCTCAAGCTCAAAACCAAGTTTAAATGCACTAAATTCAATCCTCTTGGGCCAAATTTCTGGAAAACATTTGTAAACACATAGAATAACATGTTTCAAAGCTCAATTTGTAACATCAAGGCCCAAGAGTAGCTTAATTAAATCCATTTTCAAACCCAATTTCATGAACAAGATTGAACATGCAACATGCATGAATTTAAACCACTTTCAAGCTTTAAACACTTGCTCTAATGAGCTAATTCTTCAAAATCCAGATGAAATCATGGTCTATAATATAAACATGAACATGCATGTGGGAATTTATGAAGAACAACCTCCAAAAATGAGGGATATGCACATGCATGCATGATTCAAGCTCTAATTCAACACTATTGAACCAATTCTTGACTTAGCTCTTTAATCTACCATGATCCATGCACAAACTAACTTGAATTCACAATTAAGTAGGTAGTTACTCTACCTTAGGTCTTCAATCACAAGACTATAAGCTCAAATATGAAATCTCTACTTCAATTCCTTCAAGTCCCTAGCAAATCTACAAGTTGAGCTCAATTCTCTCACTTTCTCTCTCTCTATGGTCGGTTAGAACAAGAAATGTGGCTGATGAAATTGTTTTGGTCAACTGTAATGAGGCTCACAAATGAGCCATGCAGTGGACCACTCACAATGGCAAGTTGGTAAATACTTGGACTTGGTAATACAATGTTATTTAACCTAATTTAATCATACCAAATCACTTTTCAATTAAGGATACCATAAAATTACATAAATTCTAATTAACACAGAATATCAATCAATTTCAGATTCGGCCACCGATAAGGCCTTCAATTTACAGTTTCAACATAAAGACATGAACAGATAATTCAACAATCAAACAGATAGAATTGCAATTTAACTAACATACTCAATCAATTCGGTTCAGTTTGATCGATCGATTCGAAGATTTCAATCAATTCAATTACCAATCATAATCAGTTTTAGTTTAACGGTAATCAGTAATTAATCAGTAAACAGTGGTAATGGTTGTTACAATTAATGTTTTCAAACCCGGACTGGACTGGCCGGTCGGACCGGTTGAACCGGGAACTGGGCCTTGTTCTGGTCCGGTCAACCCCCTAAACCCGGAGTAGGAGCAAAATCGGAAAAAACTGGTGACTCGGACCCGGTCAAGAGGGTCGGATCGGCTTGTTTTTTTCGATTTTATTTTTTATTTTCTTTCTTTCTTTCTTATATATTTATATACTAGTGTATGCCCGTGCCTAAAGGCACGATATAAATAATATTGAGATCGAAATATGTTTTAATATATTTGTTAAAACGTGTGGAGTCTGTAACATTTTTTCTTCTTAAAGAACTTTTAATAATTTTGCTTGTACCATACCCTCTACAGAATTCAATTAAAAATAACAACTCTTCCTATTCTTAATGCAAATTAAGGAATAAACATATAAAATTTATAATGTTCATTAAAATTAAAATGGTAAACTAATGTTTTGCAATTATAATAAAATAAAATTAACCAAACAATGCACACCAGCTAATATTCTACAATTCTAAAAAATTAAAATTGGATACCAAACAATGCACGCCAGTGCTCTGTAATTCTAAAATAATTTAATTAAAACAAAACAACAAACAATGCACACCAACCAATCATCTGTAATTTAAGACCGAACAACAAACAACAAACAATGCACATCACTACTTTCCAAATGTGAAC
This sequence comes from Camellia lanceoleosa, assembly GCA_025200525.1. Classification (NCBI taxonomy): domain Eukaryota; kingdom Viridiplantae; phylum Streptophyta; class Magnoliopsida; order Ericales; family Theaceae; genus Camellia; species Camellia lanceoleosa. The sequence goes on from CM045765.1 coordinate 32,193,631, forward strand.
ATAAGTTCAAATAGTCTTGTGGGGTGTATTCATTTTGAAGCCCAACCTCCACTAAAGCCTTGTAAATGGTCTCATACATCATTTGCATTGTTTTGTTCTATACAATAAATGAGAGATAATTTCAAAATCAAAAATTGATCCTTCTGAAGTATATACACTGATGGGCAGATTAATAGAATTTTTTGATTTCCCATTGGAAATAAATTAATCCAATGAAAAAAAAAAAGCAACAAAGTTATCTATCTTTGAAGCTGCCATTGCAGAAGTACAATGCTATGCGTTGAAGTCATAATTAGTTCCTACCTGCCAAAATAAAATCCTTTGTGTAGCAGCACCTGTTGGATTGCCTTCTGGCCATATCGGAATAACAATATAAGCTGCAAACCTCTCACGTGCTCTGATTTTCTCAGCAATTTTAAGTGCAATTTCCATGGGAATCAAATTGTTCGCACCTACAGCAAGAAAATATGCTCACAATCAGTATTCAGTAAAGGAATTTCAAGCATAAAAGCTTAGGAAAGCATTTATTTATTGTCATATCAAAGGCCACTTCACTCTCAACTAAAACACGATGTAGCAAATCAAAAGAACTACCTAATCTTATTAAACTGTCTACTGTAAATAAAGACACAGAAAAAATCCTCAACCAGTCTCCTTGTTTGCTACAACCAAGCAAGTTTCACTACCATCACATTGAAAGCTTATGCTGTTAGAGAAAGGAGTAACATCATCAAGATGTATGGGTAACTTCATTATTTGTATCCTTAACACTTCTACTCACATGTGACCATGCTCTCATTCATTAACGGATAGAACACCAGTTATCCCAAAAGCTTAAATTGTCAATAGATGAGCCCAATAATGTATGTTATGTTAACACTCAATAAATAGTGTTGAAAAAAAAGAAGCATAGTAACATATCCTCCTCCCATGGCATCCCAATCAGCCTTTTTTCTTTCATTCTTAGCTAAAACAATAGAGCCCCAATGCAAGGGCAATTGAACCCACAATCATTAAAAAAAATATGAAGTCATTACCCCAATTAATTATTGAATAGGTCCTTAGAAAATCAATATTCTGTAAGTCATTATTGAACCTCACCTTTGAAATTCATTAGACATTCCACCATAATCTCCTCTATATCCAGCTTGATAAATGAGAGCTTGCTCTACAAAAATTGGCTCATAATTTAGCATCCAAAATAATATGCTATAGTCTCGTACTTGCAGGGAAGCAATCGATGAAGTTATGTTGCCATATTAGCCTTCAGTACATCATAATGTGTTCTAAACAGAAACATGTATTGAAACTATAAAAAGCTAGCCTTTTTAAATTAAGTAGTGAATCTAATCAATTCAAATCGAACAGTCCATGTAAATAAAACCCAGTAGCCTAATCGACTATACAATGCCCATAATCACTTCAAGTAATTGTCTATATGCCTAAACACTTCATTCGTGACTCCATTGTTTTACTAATCCTTGGTAAATCTAGCTCAAGAAAACAAATAATTTAAAACACCTCTAATAGGTCAGATTTGTAGATTGCTGCCAATTTGTTTTCTTTAGTTTTTTCTTGATTTGGATTAAAATTTAGCAGAGTGATGCTACATTACTGAGAGATTTAACTCACATGTGAGTTGCAAAATTCCTTTCTAATCCCCCTGCTTTTTCTTTTCTTTTCTTTTGCTAGGCTAAGAAAATGCAAATTCAGGGAGGCCAAAGCTAACAGTAAATATCATATCTCTGGCAATGTTAAACATAGGGATGAGATCAAAATCCAATTTGAACCATAAACTTCCTCAACCAGTGATTTAGTAGAAACACCAAATTCAACACTTAAACTAAACATGCTTCACTGTTTAGTGAATCCTACCAAACACAACTTTCCTTTCCTAAAATGCAACAACAAAATTCACAAATTCTGAACCACAAAACAACACCCAAAATATTTAAAAGTAAAAAATATCAAAACTTTCTTTTGGGTATTGTAGTAACCAATTGTTAAAACAAAACCCTCTGCTGGGTTGCTGAGATATCAATGTAACATTAAACTGTACTGTTTATGTGATTGTTCATATGCATATATATGCGTGAATCCAACGAAACATAACTTTCCTAGTATGCAGCAACAAAATTCACAAATTCTGAACTACAACTGTTTGTGTGTGTGTCTGTGAGTGAGTGAATCAATTGGGGATATTATTGAATTGGATTACCATTAGGATCTGGTTCAGGTGAGCTAATCAAAGGGGCGTGAAGAGAAGGAGGGTAATATCGATAAGAAGAAGCAGTAGTAGATCGAATTTCGTCGACACTGACTTCAGTTCCAGCCAAGGAAACTGTTGGAATTATAGAACCAGCCCTTTCCACGTACTAATACGAACTCCATCTCTCGAAGCTCTGTTTTTCTTCTACTACATCGCTCTTCTCTGTCAATCATAACCCAAATTTACAAATCAAAACATTGGGGAAAACCAAAATTGAAAGCCTATGAAACTGAAATTTTACTTGAGAGCAATGCCTATGAACTTTACTTGGGAATTTTACTTCACAAAATTTGTTGTTAAAGTGGCAGATAACATCAAATTTTATTGCTAAAAATATAATTGAAACTACAAATATCTTCTGTTTATTCTCCACTACAAAAGTTTCTCTTTCTTTCTCCGATTCAAATCTTAGGAAAGTAAATGCAACATATCAGCCTATACCCATTTTTTATATAATAGAGATATGAAAACAGAGTAGTTAATTTCATGAAACAGAGTACCCATGAATGGCACCTTAAACTTCACAAAAACATCAAAACAAACAAAACCCAGTAGAAATTATAACCCGATAGATATATATGAAATGAGATGAGGTGAAATATGGGGTTTCATGAAACTGAGAAGAAAACAATTTATACACTGGACTATACATGAACTTGCTAAATAACACAGAATATACTGTCAATAAATTCAATATAACTGCATCCATTAATAGCTAATAAAAGTTAAGTAAACATAAAGGACAACTTGATAATCAAGAACGGGAAAACATACATCAAAACAGTTTAATTTTGACCAGTTAAATCCTATTTTCCCCATAGAATTTCCTCTTCAATCATATTAGCACTATGTTGAGAGAGTTGATTCAAGTGTTAATAAGACCTAATGGACATTTCATTGGAAAGTAAGACTTATTGGAAATTTTTCCTTTAATGTGACATTCTTTGGATTCAAATGCATCATACAACCTAAACAAATCATTTCTCCAATTACTTTGAACATCTCTACATACTTAGATCTGGTAAGTATTTATTGAGTAACGTTGGATACTCCTAAATATACTCCCAATGACGTGTACTATTATATGCTGTTGTTGATTAGTTTGGGAATCAACCAAGACCCAACCCCTGCTATGTCGAAAATTTAGAGAAAATATTTTAGGGTCTTAAACATTTTACTAAGAACATCTCCAACCCTTCATCAATTTTATACACTGGACTATACATGTATATATATCAAGTGAAACCCATTTCAGACCCAAAGCTTTTTAAAAATGAAAATATCCAGATTCAAAATCTATTTCAAAAATGAAAATTCATTTCTCATTTCAAAATCAACCTAACCAAACACCCAGAAAAATATTCAGATTCAAGCAAAAAAATATTCAGATTCAACCAACCAAACATCCAGATTCAACAAAAATATCCGTATTCAACTTTACAAAGCCACAAAAATATTCAGATTCAAGCAAAACATTATCATGAATTGCAACTTTACAACCAAACCCACAAAAACATCATGAATTGCAAAAGTTGGAAGTTCTAGTTTACCTTGCAAGGGGAGAGAGACGAAAGAGGAAGATGAGAGGAGAGGAGGTGGTCGGTGGTGTCGTCGAGAAAGGATGACACAAAGAGGAGAGGTGGTCGGTGGTCATCGGCGTTGCGATGGTCGGTGGTCGAATTTATAAAAATAAAAAAATAGTTTGTAAATAAAGCATTTATAAAAATAATAAATAAAAAAATAGTTTGTAAATAAAGCATTTGTAAAAATAAAAAATAAAAAAATTGTTTGATTAAATAATGATAATTACTTGATTACAACATCATATTTTAGCAATAAACAATTAGCATAATTTGTAAATAAATTGTTTACTGTCCTAAACAATATAATGAAATTGTGTGACTTCTATAAAACCTAAATGATTTACTCACTATTATCAAATTGGACCCATGGTGTGTCTATATATCCAAACTGTAAGGTTCAAAATGTGCTTCAAACAGTGAATTAGAGACAAACTATTATCATAAAAACTATGATCAAATTGGACCCATGGTGTGTCCATATATCCAAACAATATAATGAAATGGTGTGTCCATATATCCAAATAGTGAATTAGAGACAAACTATTATCATAAAAACAGGGGCAAAATGTGCTTCTTTTGCAAATCAATCACTAACCATAAACAAAACCTAGCATTTACATACAACTTTAAACCAATTTTATGTATACAAAAGAAATTCATAATACCCAATTCTAAAACAACATATTGGGTTTTCTAGATTTTATTAGGGTTAATCACTACAACTTCCACCCCTATTTTCAAAACCCAAATAGAAAGGGGAGAAATAGAAGAAGATATTGAGGTAGATGGAGCAATATTCTGGAAATAGAAGATGGGAGAAACCCTAGATTCTTACACCACCTAAAAAAAACAACAAAAAACAACATGGAGGATAACTTTCTACCTTGGAGCTGTGTAGGGAGAGAGGAGACAGAGATTGAGGCAGATGGAGCTATATTCCGGATATCACCACCGAAGAGAGAAAGCTTGGTGGAAAGAGGAAGATATGTGGTGGGAAGAGGAAGAGGTGTGAGAGAGCGGAGCTTCAAATTTTGAAATCAAAATGAGAGAGAGAGAGAGAGAGAGAAGATGTCTGTGTAAACAAAAGTGAGGAAAACTGAACCATTGAAATGTTTGTGTAAACAAAAGTGAGGAAAACTGATCTCAACCATTAATATTCACCCCAAAAATCTGAACCATTGAAATGTCTAATTGAGGGAAACATTTTCAACCATGGGATTGAACCAATCTAACGGTTCATACTTTGACAAATAAATAAAAGTCTCATCAAATATTTAAAAACCTTCTTCCCTTATTATATAGATATCTATAAATATATTTCGAAATTTTGACTAAAAATTCTTATTTCAAGAGTCTCCTCTCATAAGAAAGAGTCTTATTGAAAGCTTGAGAAGATTATGAAAGTCTATTCCTATTTACAGGAATAGATTTTTCAAAGAGAACCTACAAAATTCTATGTGGAATTTAACCAAATTATTTGAAACATATTGATTGGAGAGAGGGTTAAAAATTTCTTTTCCCTCCAAAATTAAATCTAGCATTCAATCAATTTATTTGGAGGGAATGTTTAAAAATTTTAATTTCTTTAAAATAAGTGATTTTTTTTTTTTTTATCAATTATGACTTTATTAAATATTATTAATAAATACTATGCAACAATTTTTATTTTTATTCGATTATTTATATATATTTTTATTTATTTATAATTTATAGTTATATTTTTTTAATTATATAATATTAATTATGACGTCACGGTTTGACCGCTTTGACCCGACGGTTGAAACGGTGACCCGTCTACTTGGTCCCTTTTCCGGTTTGCTCACCGGTCCGGTTTTGAAAACATTAATCTAAATTCTTATCTTCTTTATTTTTGTGTGGTTTATATTTGTTTTTTTTTTCTTTCAATTTATTTAAGATGGAGTTGTGGGTTTCTATTTTTTTTTTAAAATTTAATTTATCTATGGTTTTTAATTTAATTTAATTCTTAACTTCTTTATTATTATTTAGGTAAGTTATGATGTGAGTTAGATATGTGATAGAGATATGAGTTTTATTGATTTAAAGTATGATGGTATGAGATATTTGCAAATTAGATTTGTTTAGATAGACTTTAAAGAATTTTAAAATTTAAAATTGGATATTAAGAGGCAAAAGAAAGATTTTAACTGAATAAATAAAAATCATATTTATTAATTTTATCTATTTGTATACTTGATTTTTAATTTTAATTTTTTTTGGTTATGTTATAATATAATATATAAGATATAGATAGATATCTACAATTCTCATGAAAAATATTATCTAATTTTTTGAGGGAGAGAAAAGGAAGACAAGTTTAATATTTTCTTTTGGAAATCAATGACATAAATTAGAATGGAGAGATTATTAAATATTTTTGTTATCTTTCCATTTGAAACCCATAAATTACTACTGGTAACCCGTGTTATGCATGGCATAAAAAAAAAATTAATAATATATTTTTATACAAAATAATATAAATAGTTAAGTTTTTATATGTAAATTATAAAAACAAAGAAGATTGGAATTTACAATTTAAATCTCATAATTTTATCACAATTTATTTATTATTTTTTAATTTGTCACAAATTTAATCATTTAACTTTCAATCCCCCTTGCTAGAATTGCAAATTTAGGTGAGCTCAACCCAAGCAACTTAAGTCGAGCTTAAAATTTTTTAAAAATTGAACAATATAGTTTTTAATTGAGGAACTATGCAAAAATTCAAAATAAATTTGAGTGGACTTAAGTAGAAACACCAAATAACCTGAGAAACCAAAACAAAATTATATATATAAATATATAAATTTTTTGCTAATTTATGTTTTAAAATAATAAATAAAATTAATTAAAAATTTAATATTAATGAACAAAAGAAAAAACAATATACTTACGATTTTCAATAGAATTTTTCTTGAAAATATTTTAAAAATATACCTTTTAAGGTTGTTTGGAAAGGGCCATATTAGCTCGCTTTTTTATCTTTTTATCTTTTTTGAGTCGCATGACATCTCAACTTTTTTACATATCTTTTCCTAAAAATTAAAAATGTATACTTAATTATCTTTTTTGGGTCACATCACATATTTACTTTTCTATACATATTTTTATAAAAAGTAAAAAAGTATACTTATTTAGCACTTCCTAAACTACAACTAAGTTGATATTAAAAAAATTTACCTTTTATAATGGCATAAATAATTTAAATATGGTTTTTTAGAAATTCTTTTTAATTTAAAAATTACAATAAAATATTAAATAGAATAAAAATAAATTTCTTACAAAATAAAAGTATTTGAATAAAAAAAAAGGTAAGAATAAAATTTAATATGGTATTTTCATTTAATCTAAAAATAATTTTAAATGAACAATAATTTATTATCTATAACCCTATTTTTTTAAAATAAAAAAAGTTTAACGAACTATCACTTTTAATAAAAAAAAAATTAACATTTCTTATTAATTTATTTTACCAAAAGTAACATTTTAAAATTTTGATTCTTTATTTTAATTTCTTCAATTGACAATTGAGATTAAAAATAAAAATGAAAATCTAAAAAAATCAACAATGTTTGGTAAGTACTAAAAAAGTTATGTTTTATTCTTTTGTCAAAAAAAAAAATTTATATTAAAAAATATTATTGTTCAATTCCTTATAGTTTAGAAGAATATAATTTGTTTTATAAAATTTAAAACAAAAAAATAAAATAAAATAATATCGATTAATAATTTAAATACATGTATTTAAAACAAATTATATTTAGACCAATAATATTATGACACATGTGAATATGATCTCATTCTAATTGTAGTAATATAATTTGAAGAATAATTAAAATTTGAAATTTTATTTTATAATTTAATAAAGGATGCAAAATTTAAGGAATGAATATTAATCTTATTCCAATTATAATAACATAATTTAAGTAAGAATCCAAATTTCAAATTTTATTTTAAGAATATAAAATTAATTTATAGACCAATCGTATTGTAACACGTATTATCAAAAAATTAAGCAAAATAAAACAAAATGAGAAAAAGGAATTACAACTTTCAACCTTAATGAAATAACAATATTTTGCAATAATAATAGTATATAGATAAATAGATATATATATAAATCATAGAATAGATCATTATTTAAAACTTATATATTATGGGATAAATCATTATAATTTTAAATTTAAATTAATGGAATGATTTTCATATTTAGTGCCCCTCAAATTTGAATTTTGAAATGGATTAATATACTTTTCATTTTATATTTTATATATTTGATATACTTTCCATTTGAAAGTCATAAATCTAGAGATATTAAATATATATATTTTACTTGAATGAGAGTTATAGAGGATTTTTTATAATTATTTAAAATAAAAAAATTAGAAATTTTAGTTTGAGATATTGGAGCTTTCACAAAACTTGTGGTTAGAAATCCCTTTTTACTTATATAATATATAGATTGATATAGATATAGATAGATCGATTTAATAAGAATTTATATTTATTTTAGATATTTTTTTAATATACAAATTGTTATTTTTAGATATTTTATAAAAATAATTTAACAATCCCATCACTAACCATAGTGTATGAGATAAGTTGAAAATGGTGTAGCAGTAGGTATGAGAGAAGTTAAAAAGGCTTGTGGGTTGGGAGAAGTCAATAAATGCTGAGGTTTTTTTTTTTTAATAAAAAAAATTAAAAATTTAAGATTGAGATAATAAAGCTCCCATAAGGCTTAAAAAAGGCTTGTGGGTTGGAAAAAGTCAATAAATGCTGAGTTTTTTTTTTTAAATTAAAAAATTAAGATTGAGATATTGGAGCTCCCACAAAACTTGTGGGTTAGAAACCCCATTTTCCTTATATAATATACTAGCATATCATCCGTGCTATGCACGGGATAACTATAAATTTTTATGTTTGTTTTAGATTTTTTTTTAATATATAAATTATGTTTTTTAAGATTTTTTTATAAAAATAATTTAACAATCTTATCACTAACCATAGTGTATGGATAAGTTAAAAATGGTATTGCAGTAACTATGCACGGATTGTATCTATAATTATTTGTATGAGGTGATTTTAAATGCTGATTAGGGAATTTTGACCAAATCAATAAATACAGGCATATGAAAAGACATGTGGATTGAAAAAAGTTAATAAATGTTGATCATGAGATTTTGACCAAATCAATAAATGCTGAGATTTTTTTTTTAAATAAAAAATTTAGAAAATTCAAATTGAAATATTTAAATGAAAGTTAATAAATGTTGAAGTTAATAATGCTATCTAACTAACTACAATGACAATTTTTATCATAATAAAAAAAATAATTGAAAAAAAGAGCCATTAAAATAGTAAATAAAAAGATTATTTAGAACCATTGAACAAACTACAATCACATTTTTCTTTTTGTGGGTGTTTATGTTTATCTAACTTCAATTATATTAAAAAATTAAATTATAAACAAAATGAGATAACTTCAATCATACAAATCACAATTTTTTTAATGCTATCTAACTACAATGACATTTTTTTTATAATAAAAAAAATTTGAAAAAAATAACCATTAAAATAGTAAATAAAAAAGATTATTTAGAACCATTGAACAAACTACAATCACATTTTTCTTTTTGTGAGTGTTTATGTTTATCTAACTTCAATGATATTAAAAAAATAAAATTATAAACAAAAAGAGATAACTTCAATCATACAAATCACAATTTTTTTAATACTATCTAATCATCATCAATAATTAAAAAAATCAGTCACAAATTAAGTTAATTGATAATTAAAAAATACAATAATTTATTTTTCAAAAAACATAGTGAGTTAAAAAATCAATTACAATTTTTTTGGGGTCAAAATACATTCTAATCATCATTAATAATTGGTACATTATGTGACCCTAATGAGTACAATCCATTTTCTTTTTCAAAAAACACAGTAAGTTAAAAATCAAATCACAAATTAAGTGAATTGATAGTTAAGAAAACACAATAATTTTTTTTCAAAAAACACAGTGAGTTAAAAAAATCTATTACAATTTTTTTTTCAAAATATAATCTAATCATTATCAATAATTGATATTTTAAAAATCAAATCAGAAAAAAAAAATCAAATCAAATCACAAATATTTTTATGCTATCTAACTACAATCATATTTTTGTCATAAATAATTGTAAAAAAAAATCATTAAAACAATAAATAAAAGATTAAATGACATTAAAAAAAAGAACCATTGAACAAACTACAATCACATCATATTTTTCTCATAATAAAAAAAATAAATAAATGAAAAAAAGAACCATTGACTAACTACAATCAAATTAAAAAAAGAACCATTAACTAACTACAACCACAGTGTTTATGTTTATCTAATTTCAATCATATTAAAAATAAAATTAAAATAGTAAATAAAAAGATTAAATAACATTAAAAAAAAATCATTTAACTAAGTACAACAATCATATTTTAAAAAAAAAAGAGAAGCCATTGAACAAACTACAATCACATTACATAATTTTGAATAAAAAAAAAAAAAGAACAATTAAAAAAAAGAACTATTAAACTAACTACAATCACATTAAAAAAAAAAAAGAATCATTCAACTAATTATAATCACATTTTTCTCTTTGTGATGGTTTATACTTATCTAACTTCAATCATATTAAAAAATCAAAAATAAAATTAAAATAGTAAATAAAACGATTAAATAACATTAAAAAAAAACCATTGAACTAACTACAATAATCATATTAAAAAGAAGAGCCATTGAACAAACTACAATCACATCACATTTTTCCGATAATAAAATAAATAAATGAAAAAAAGAACTATTAAACTAACTACAATCACATTAAAAAAAAAAAAAAAAGAATCATTCAACTAATTATAATTACATTTTTCTCTTTGTGAGAGTTTATATTTATCTAACTTCAATCATATTAAAAATCAAATTATAATTTTTTATTCGCTGGACAAATCACAAATATTTTTATGCGCTATCTAACTACAATATTAAAATAGTAAACAAAAGGAAAAGTCAATAAGGAGAAAACAAAAACAAGACTTATTGTTTGCATACGTGGTCACTGGTCACTGAAGTTGAAAGTGTAGAAGTGAGAAGTCAAGGAGGAGAAAACAAAAAGGAGACTCACAGTTTGCAATAGGTATGTGAAAAGTTAAAAAGAGTGTGTGTATTGGAAAATTTAAAAAGACTTGGAAGAATTTAATAAGTGCTAAGTTTTTTTTTTTTTTTCAAAAAAAATCTAAAAAATTAAGAAATTAAGGTTCAGATATTGGAACTCTCACAAAACTTGTGGGTTAGAGATAGATATAAATAAATAGATAGATATAGATATAGATATTTATATTTGTTTTAAATTTTTTTAATATACAAATTATTTGTTTTGAAAAAGGTACTGCAGTAATTATGAGAGAAGTCAAAATGTCTTGTAGGTTGAGAGAAGTTAATAAATGCTGAAGTTAATTTTTTTTTAAAAAAAATAAAACATTAGAAAATTAGGATTGGCATATTGAAGCACCCACAGGCTTTGGGAGTTAAAAACCTCATTTTGCTTAATATATAGTATAGATATAGATAGGTAGATAGATAGATTGATTTAATAAGAATTTATATTTATTTTAGATATTTTTTTAATATACAAATTATTATTTTTAGATATTTTATAAAAATAATTTAACAATCCCATCACTAACCATAGTGTATGAGAAAAGTTGAAAATAGTGTAGCAGTAGGTATGAGCGAATTCAAAAAGACTTGTGGATTGGGAAAAGTCAATAAATGTTGAGTTTTTTTTTTTTTAAATCAAAAAATTAGAAAATTAAGATTGGGATATTAGAATTCCCACAAGGCATGAAGTTAAAAAGGTCTGTGGGTTGGGAAAAGTCAATAAATGTTGAGTTTTTTTTTTTAAATAAAAAAATTAAAAAATTAAGATTGAGATATTAAAGCTCTCACAAGACTTGTGGGTTAAAAACCTCATTTTCCTTATCTATCTATCTATCTATCTATCTATCTATCTATACTATATATTAAGCAAAATGGGGTTTTTAACCCCAAGGCCTGTGGGAGCTCCAATCTCTTAATCCTAATTTTCTAATTTTTTGATTTAAAAAAAAAAAAACCTCAGCATTTATTGATTTTTTCCAACCCACAATCCCTTTTGACTTCTCTCATAATTACTGCAACATCCTTTTCAATTTCTCCCATAAACTATTGTTACACACAAAAATAAAAAATAAAAAAGATAAGAATTTAGCTATAAATCTCAAAAAGATATAACATCTAAATTTGAATTATGATTTAATAATATAATTATTTTTTTTAATGTATATCTATCAAAATTTCAAATCACTTAATGGGACAAATTAATCAATTTTTCAAAATTATTGATTTTTAATTTACAAAATAGATTAAAAAAAACTATTGACTGATGATTTAATAATATAATTATGTATTTTTTTTATGTATATCTATCCAAATTTTAAATCACTTAATGGAACAAATTAATCAATTTTTCAAAATTATTGATTTTTAATTTACAAAATAGATTAAAAAAAACTATTGATTGATTTATTTATTTAATAACAAAAATATTTCATAATCTCTCTCCTAATCTCTCTCACAAATTTTTTAAAAAAAAATATTAAAACTTGCATTCATTTTCTCTTCCCAAAAAATCAGATAGGAGCTCCAATCTCCTAATCCTAATTTTCTAATTTTTTGATTTAAAAAAAAAAAAAAAAACTTAGCATTTATTGACTTCTCTCAACCCAACCTCAGCATTTATTAACTTCTCCCAACCCAAACTCAGCATTTATTGACTTTTCCTAACCCACAATCCCTTTTGACTTCTCTCATAATTATTGCAACACCCTTTTCAATTTCTCACATATACTATGGTTACACACAAAAATAAAAAAAATAAAAAAGATAAGAATTTAGCTATAGATCTCAAAAAAATATAACATCTAAATTTGAATTGTGATTTAATAATATAATTATGTATTTTTTTTTATGTATATCTATCAAAATTTTAAATTACTTAATGGGACAAACTAATCAAATTTTCAAAATTATTGATTTTTAATTTACAAAATAGATTAAAAAAAACTATTGACTGATTTATTTATTTAATAACAAAATATTTCATAATCTCTCCCTCCTAATCTCTCTTACAAATTTTCAAAAAAAAATATTAAAACTTGCATTCATTTTCTCTCCCCCAAAAAATCAGATAACATTTTCTATTAAAGTTGTAGATATCTACATATATTTTATATATTATATTATAACATAACAAAAAAAACTAAAAAACTAAAAAAAAAATCTTTAAAGTTTATCTAAATAAACTTTAAATCAATAAAACTTACATGTCTGTCAGATATCTAACTCACATCATAACTTGCCTAAATAATAATAATTAAAAACAAATGGAAACCACAGATAAATTAAATTTTTTTAAAAAAAAGATACCCACAACTCCATCTTAAATAAATTGAAAAAAAAAATACCCGTATAGAAACCACAAAAAAAAAAAAAAAAGATATATCTATCTATCTATCTATCTATCTATCTATCTATCTATATCTATACTATATATTAAGCAAAATGAGGTTTTTAACCCCCAAGGCGTATGGAAGCTTCAATATCCCAATATGAATTTTTTTAATTTTTTATTTAAAAAAAAAAACTCAGTATTTATTGATTTGGTCAAAATCCCCTGATTAGCATTTATTAACTTTTTTTTTCAATCCACATATCTTTCCACATGTCTGCAATTATTGATTTGATCAAAATCCCCTGATCAGTATTTAAAATCCCCTTATACAAATAATTATAGATACAATTCATGTATAGTTACTGCAGTATCCTTTTCAATTTCCCCCATACACTATGATTAGTATTAAAAAAAATCTTAAAAAACATAATTTATATATTAAAAAAAATCTAAAACAAATATAAATATCTATAATTATCCCGTGCATAGCACGGGTGATAGGCTAGTCTATTATATAAGGAAAAGAGGGTTTTTAACCCACAAGGCTTGTGAGAGCTCTAATATCACAATCTTAATTTTCTAAATTTTTGATTTAAAATTTTTTTTTTTAGCATTTATTGACTTTTTTCAACCCACAAGCCTTTTTGACTTCTCCCATACCTACTCCTACACCCTTTTCAACTTCTCTCATACATTATAGTTAGTGAAGGGATTGTTAAATTATTTTTATAAAAAAATCTTTAAAAAAATAATTTTTATATTAAAAAAATATCTAAAACAAATTTAAATTCTTATTAAATCTATCAATCTATCTATATCTATCTATATATTAAGGAAAAGGGTCCTTTAAAACCCAAGGCTTGTGGAACCTCCAACATGCCAATCCTAATTTCCTGATTTTTTAATTATTTTTTTAAAAAAAATTGACTTGGTGATTGGTGATTGGTTCAAAGATTGTAATAATTACACTATTTATTACAATAAATTCAAAGATTGTAATAATTACACTATTGATTACAATAAACACTTAATTTATAATAATTACACTTATTAAATGAATAACGCAATAAATGAAATCCTAATTTTATTACTTTTTGCTTCCCCAAGAGACCCATGTAATTATTGTGTAAATGCCTCTTAAATAAATAAATAAACACTTATTAAATTCTTTCAAACTCCTCGGTCAAACCCCATATATTTAATTTATATATTATATAATTATTGTGTAAATGCCTCTTAAATAAATAAATAAACACTTATTAGTCTTTTAAAACCCAAGGCTTGTGGAACCTCCAACATGTCAATCCTAATTTCCTGATTTTTTAATTATTTTTTTAAAAAAAATTGACTTGGTGATTGGTGATTGGTTCAAAGATTGTAATAATTACACTATTGATTACAATAAATTCAAATATTGTAATAATTACACTATTGATTACAATAAATACTTAATTTATAATAATTACACTTATTAAATGAATAACGCAATAAATGAAATCTTAATTTTATTACTTTTTGCTTCCCCAAGAGACCCATGTAATTATTGTGTAAATGCCTCTTAAATAAATAAATAAACACTTATTAAATTCTTTCAAACTCCTCGGTCAAACCCCATGTATTTAATTTATATATTATGTAATTATTGTGTAAATGCCTCTTAAATAAATAAATAAACACTTATTAAATTCTTTCAAACTCCTCAGTCAAACCCCATGTATTTAATTTATATATTAAAAAAAATGAAAACAAATATAAATATCTATAATTATCCCGTGCATAGCACGGGTGATAGGCTAGTTATATATTAAGCAAAAGGGGAGTTTTTAATCCCAAGGCTTGTAGGAGCATCAATATCTCAATCTGAATTTTCTAAATTTATTATTTAAAAAAAAACTCTGCATTTATTGATTTGGTCAAAATCCCCTAATCAGCATTTATTAACTTTTTTCAATTCACATGTCTTTCCACATACTTGCATTTATTGATTTGGTCAAAATCCCCTCATACAAATAATTATAGATACAATCCGTGTATAGCTGTTGCAGTACCGTTTTCAACTTCTCCCATATACTATGGTTAGTGATAAGATTGTTAAATTATTTTTATAAAAAATCTTTAAAAACATAATTTATATATTAAAAAAAATCTAAAACAAATATAAATATCTATAATTATCCTGTGCATAGCACGGGTGACAGGCTAGCATTATATAAGTAAAAGGGGATTTCTAACCACAAGTTTGTGGGAGTTTCAATATCTCAACCTAAAATTTCTAATTTTTTGATTTTAAATAATTAAAAAAATCATTTAGCTCTCATCCAAGCAAAAAAATAAATAATAATTAATTAATTAATATCTCTTGATTTATGATTTTCAAATGGAAAGTATATCAAATATATAAAATATAAAATAGAAAGTATACTAATCCATTTCAAATTTCAAATTTGAGAGGCAACAAATATGGAAAACATTCTATTAATTTAAATTTAAAATTATAATGATTTATCCCATAATATAAGTTTTAAATAATGATATATTCCATGATTTATCTATATATCTATATACTATTATAGTTGCAAAACATTATCATTTCGTTACGGTTGAAAGTTGTAATTATTTTTTCTTATATTTTTTTATTTTGTTTATTTTTTGGTTAATACGTGTTACAATATGATTGATCTATAAATTAATTTTATATTCTTCAAAGAAAATTTCAAATTTGGATTCTTACTTAAATTATGTTGCTATAATTGGAATGAGATCAATATTCATTCCTTAAATTTTACATCCTTTATTAAATTATAAAATAAAATTTCAAATTTAAATTCTTCTTCAAAATATATTACTAAAATTAGAATGAGATCAATATTTATATGTGTCACAATAATGTGTCATAATATTATTGGTCTAAATATAATTTGTTTTAAATACATGTGTTCAAATTATTAATCGCTATTATTTTTGTTCAAATATAATTTGTTTTAAATACATGATCATCAAAATTAGTGGTCTGAATCATTATTGAATATGGCACTTCCCAAACAACCCTTTATTTGATGATCCCTTTTTAAAAAGTGTATTTTTTAAATATTTTCAAAAAAAATTATATTGAAAATCTTAAGTATATTGCTTTTTCTTTTGTCCATTAATATTGAATTTTTAATTAATTTTAGTTATTATTTTAAAAAATAAATTAGCAAATAATTTATATATTTATATATATAATTTTGTTTTGATTGCTCAGGTTATTATTTGGTGTTTCTGCCCAAATCCACTCAAATTTAATTTGAATTTTTGAATTTCTACATAGATTATCACTTAATTAAAAACTATATGGTTCAATCATTAAAAAAATTTAAACTCGACTCAAGTTACTTGGGTTGAGCCCACCGTTTGCAATTCTAAAAATGAAGGTTGAACATGATTAAATTTGTGACAAATTAAAAAATAATAATTTGTAATAAAATTATGAGACTTAAATTGTAAATTTCAATCTTCTTTGTTTTTATAATTTGCATATAAAAATTTAGCTATTTATATTATTTTGTATAAAACTATATTATTATCTTTGTTACATGTCGTGCATAGCACGGGTTACCACTAGTATAATATATAGATATAAATAGAAGGGATAACTATTATTTCCAAAATAACTAAATAAATATGCGAAAAGTTAAAAATGGGAGATAATTATTATTTTCAAAATAATTAAATAGGAATGGGAGAAGTTGAAAGGTGCGTATGGAAGAAGTCATTAAGTGCTGAGAATTTTTTTTTAAAATAAAAAAATCAAGAAATTAAGATTGAGATATTGGAGCTCCCATAAGGCTTGTGAGTCCCTTTTTCTTATATAATATATATATACTAGCCTATCACCCGTGCTATGCACGTGATAATTATAGATATTTATATTTGTTTTAGATTTTTTTTAATATATAAATTATGTTTTTAAAGATTTTTTATAAAAATAATTTAACAATCTTATCACTAACCATAATGTATGAGAGAAGTTGAAAAGGGTACTGCAGTAACTATATACGGATTATATCTATAATAATTTGTTTGAGGGGATTTTAAATATTAATCAGGAGATTTTGACCAAATCAATAAATGCAGGCATGTGGAAAGACATGTGGATTGAAAAAAGTTAATAAATGCTGATTAGGGGATTTTGACTAAATTAATAAATGTTGAGTTCTTTTTTTTTAAAATAAAAAATTTAGAAAATTCAGATTGAGATATTGAAGCTTCTACAGGCCTTGGGGGTAAAAAATCTCATTTTGCTTAATATATAGTATAGATAGGGGAGCTTCTATTTACACACACATAACTCTCTCTATGCACATCATTCTCAGTACACACACATAAAAAAATTAAACTTAATTTGTTTTACTCACTGCACACACCTATTTTCCAAATATACCCTCAAAGCCAAATTGTGCACACACACACACACATTGTGCACACACACATAGACATTGCAGCGGCTCCCCATTCCGTCTCTCACACACACACCCATCTCTCACTCTCACAGTGTGTATCGTCCGTCCCCCACCTACATTGAAGACCTCCTCATTGAAGAAGTGCCATTGAAGAGCAGTGAAGAAAACTCTCTGTCCATTACCGTCCCTCACATTTGGAGATTTAGGTTAGTTTATTGATCTTAAAATCCTCATTTGTATGTCATTTGTACTTTGGGGTTTGTTTGAACCATTTTCCGATTGAAGAAATAGCCCACTGTCATGGATGATTTTGTGCTTCATTCGGAACTAGTTTTCCGAAATGTATTGTTTTTGCCGGAAATCAAGCTTCGAAATATGCCCAATAAATCGACAGTCAACTGTCGAAATTTTGAAGTTCATTCGGCATACAACTTCCGAAATATGTTAACTAGTTCGACCCTGGTTTTCCGAACGACGCTGGCAAAAAAAATGGAGCAAAACTCACATTTCCTTGGTTACCTTTCTCATAAACAGTTAGCTGCTTCTCAAAAGCTGAATTTTCAAAAGGTAAATCTTCCATAACAATGAGTGAGGATGAGATTTAGTGTGTAAACTAATGAAAAATGGAATGAAGAATAAGGAAGGAAGAATGAGGAAGACAGCTTGTGAAAGGAGTGGGGAGCTTGTGCAAGGAGTGTACACTAATGAAGAATGGAGTAACTTCGGAGCTCTGGTATGGAGTAACGTGTGTGTGTGTGGATCATTTAGCAAAATGAGGAAGCAGAGGCTTTGCAATGTGTGTGTATTGAGAGGATGTGTGTTTATTTGAATTGTGTGGGATGTCTATAATGGTAATTTTATTTAGGGATAAAATTGTAATAAAAATAAAATTCATTATGTGTGTGCAAAGAGTGGAATTGGTGTGTGCAAATAGAGGCTCCCTATAGATAGATAGATAAATAGATAGATTAATGAAATGCCCAATGTAATTTTTTTTTTCTTTTTTTTTTTTTTGGCAATTGCAACATGTTTTTTTTTAATAAGAATTTAAATTTATTTTAGATATTTTTTTAATATACAAATTATTTTTACAGTTTAATTTTTTTCTCCTTTTTTTTTTTTTTTTTTTGCAATTGCAACCTCTTATTTTTTTAATAAGAATTTATATTTGTTTTAGATATTTTTTTAATATAGAAATTATTTTTTTTTAGATTTTAATGAAATGCATAGTATAATTTTTTTTTTCACAATTGCAACATGTTATTTTTTAATAATAATTTATATTTATTTTAGATATATTTTTAATATACAAATTATTTTTTTTAAGATTTTAATGAAATGTACAGTATAATTTTTTTTTTCTTTTTTTTTTTCGCAATTGCAACATGTTATTTTTTAATAAAAATTTATATTTATTTTAGATATTTTTTTAATATACAAATTATTTTTTGCAATGTAATTTTTTTCTTTTTTTTTTTCACAATTGCAACATGTTATTTTTTAATAAGAATTTATATTTGTTTTAGATATTTTTTTAATATACAAATTGTTTTTTTTAGATTTTTTATAAAAATAATTTAACAATCTCATCATTAATTATAGTGTATGAGAGAAGTTGAAAATGTATGGAAGAAGTCAAAAAGGCTTGTGAGTTGGGAGAAGTCAATAAATGCTTAGTTTTTAAATAAAAAAAATCAAAAAATCAAAAAATTAAAATTGAGATATTAGAGCTCTCACAAGGCTTGTGGGTTAAAAATCCCCTTTTCCTTATATAATACTAGCCTATCACCCGTGCTATGCACGAGATAATTATAGATATTTATATTTGTTTTAGATTTTTTTTTAATATATAAATTATGTTTTTTAAGATTTTTTTCTTGTCACTAACCATAGTGTATGGGAGAAGTTAAAAATGATACTGCGGTAACTATACACGAATTGTATCTATAATTATTTGTATGAGGGGATTTTAAATGCTGATCAGGGGATTTTGACCAAATTAATAAATGCTGAGTTTTTTTTTTTTTAAATAAATTTTTTTAAAAATTCAGATTGGGATATTGAAGCTCCCATAGGCCTTGGGGGTTAAAAACTCAATTTTGCTTAATATATAGTATAGATATAGATAGATAGATAGATAGATATATCATTTTATTTTTATTTTTATTTTTGTGGTTTCTATTCGGGTATTTTTTTTTCAATTTATTTAAGATGGAGTTGTGGGTCTCTTTTTTTTAAAATTTAATTTATCTATGGTTTCCATTTGTTTTTAATTATCATTAATTACGTAAGTTATGATGTGAGTTAGATATGTGATAGACATATGAAATAAACTTTAAAGATTTTTTTTTTAGTTTTTTAGTTTTTTTTGTTATGTTATAATATAATATATAAAATATAAGTAGATATCTACAACTTTAATAGAAAATATTATCTGATTTTTTTGGAAAGAAAAAATAAATGCAAGTTTTAATATTTTTTTTTTGAAAATTTGTGAGAGAGATTAGGAGGGAGAGATTATGAAATATTTTTGTTATTAAATAAATAAATCAGTCAATAGTTTTTTTTAATCTATTTTGTAAATTAAAAATCAATAATTTTGAAATATTGATTAATTTGTCCCAGTAAGTGATTTAAAATTTTGATAGATATACATAAAAAAAAATACATAATTATATTACTAAATCATAATTCAAATTTAGATGTTATATCTTTTTGAGATCTATAGCTAAATTCTTATCTTTTTATTTTTATTTTTGTGTGTAACCATAGTGTATGGGAGAAATTGAAAAGGGTGTTGCAATAATTATGAGAGAAGTTAAAAGGGATTGTGGGTTGGGAAAAGTCAATAAATGCTGAGGTTGGGTTGGAAGAAATTATGAAATAATTTTTGTTATTAAATAAATAAATCAGTCAATAGTTTTTTTTAATCTATTTTGTAAATTAAAAATCAATAATTTTGAAAAATTGATTAATTTGTCCCATTAAGTGATTTAAAATTTTGATAGATATACATAAAAAAAAATACATAATTATATTATTAAATCATAATTCAAATTTAGATGTTATATCTTTTTGAGATCTATAACTAAATTCTTATCTTTTTTATTTTTATTTTTGTGTGTAACCATAGTGTATGAGAGAAATTGAAAAGGGTGTTGCAATAATTATGAGAGAAGTGAAAAGGGATTGTGGGTTGAGAGAAGTCAGTAAATGCTGAGGTTGGGTTGGAAGAAATTATGAAATAATTTTTGTTATTAAATAAATAAATCAGTTAATAGTTTTTTTTAATCTATTTTGTAAATTAAAAATCAATAATTTTAAAAAATTGATTAATTTGTCCCATTAAGTGATTTAAAATTTTGATAGATATACATAAAAAAAAAATACATAATTATATTATTAAATCATAATTCAAATTTAGATGTTATATCTTTTTGAAATCTACACCTAAATTCTTATCTTTTTTATTTTTATTTTTGTGTGTAACCATAGTGTATGGGAGAAATTAAAAAGGGTGTTGTAATAATTATGAGAGAAGTCAAAATGAATTGTGGGTTGGGAGAAGTTAATAAATGCTAAGTTTTTTTTTTTTAAATCAAAAAATTAGAAAATTAGGACTAGGAGATTGGAGCTTTCACAGACCTTGGGGTTAAAAATCCCCTTTTGCTTAATATATAGTATAGATAGATATTCCCTCTGTTCCAAATAATAATCCCTTTTGAAAAATTTGACTTTTTTTTATTAGTATAATTATTGCACTTTAAAAAAAATTAATTTTTCAAAATTACTATTTGATAGGATATTTTTTTGAGGAATATTAATTAGCATAATTATACTTTTTGTATTATTAATAAACTAGCCTATCACCCGTGCTATGCACGGAATAATTATAAATATTTATATTTGTTTTAATTTTTTTAATATATAAATTATGTTTTTAAAGATTTTTTATAAAAATAATTTAACAATTTTATTACTAACCATACTGTACGAGAGAAATTAAAAAGGCTATTGCAGTAACTATGCATTAGTTGTGTCTATAATTATTTTTATGAGGGGATTTTAAACTCTAATCAGGGATTTTGACTAAATCAATAAATACATGCATGTGGATTGGAAAAAATTAATAAATGCTGATCAGGAGATTTTGACCAAATCAATAAATGCTGAGATTTTTTTTTTTAAATCAAAAATTTAGAAAATTAAGATTGAGAGATTGGAACTCCTACAAGGCTTAAGGTTTAGAAACCCCATTTTTCTTAATATATTTACAATTATTTATATATGTGAATTTCGATTTTTAAATGTTTTTATTATTATTATTTTTAAATGTCTTTTTTTTTATATTATATTAAAGTTTAATATTTTGATAATAATCATATGTGTTGGACTTTTTAAGGAATTAAATTTATTCTTTTTTTTATTATATTATATTAAAATTTAATATTTTGATAATAATCATATGTGTTGGACTTTTTAAGAAATTTTTTTTTATGCTTATTCTTAATGCATTAAAATGTTATTATGATGGATAATAATCATATGTGTTGAGACTTTTCAAAAAATTCATGTGTTGGATTTTAAAGAATTTTTTTTATGTTTGTTCTTAATGCATTAAAGTGTTATTATGATGGTAAGACTTATGGATTGTGAAAAGTTAATAAATGCTAAGGTTTTTTTTTTTTTTAAATTAAAAAATCAAAAAATCAAAAAATTTAGATTGGGAGATTGGAGCTCCCACAAGATTTAGAGTTAAATTTTTTTTTTTACTTAATATATAGTATAGATTTAAAATGAGGATAAAATAAGAAATTAATATTTTATATTATATCGGAGCGTGTAGTTAATTATCGTTGAACCATCCAAATCCAGGGAATGTGAGGCTACCCTCAAGCTGTCTGCCCCATTTTTTCGTGGGGTTAAGTTTTCATTCATATCTTATATCTTTACAATTTATTTATTTATTTATTTATTTATTTATGAATTTTAATTTGGATTCGCACAAATAATTTAAATTATTTATTTTGTAGATGTTGCAATAAAGGTTGTCTATACAAAAAATTAATTTTATCAAATAGTTATAAATATAAAAACAAATTATATTTTGTTTTATAAAATAGATAGAGAGTTTTTTTGATAAATCTCATTTCTAAGAGTTTTATTTCATTCAATCTATATTCTTTTTTATTATTTCATTTGGTTCTATTTGAGATAAGAAGACCAAAACACTATCAATTTCTCTTGTCTCTATTAATGTTGATATTTAATGTTGATTGTCATTCCGTTTTGGTAGTTCCTATGACCATTCATATTTCCCATATATTCACTCCAAAAAAAAATACATAATTACACACCACTATTTAATGTTAATATATATTACACAAAAAAAATTAAACATGATTTTTTTTATTGATTGTCATTATATTTTGGTAGTTTCCATGCATCCAAATGTTGATTGTACGTGACGACGTGAATGTTCATATTAAATGACGTGAATGTGAATGTTCACATCAGATGACGTTGTGATAAAAGTGATGTTAAGATTCACATCAGCATTGCATCAAATTACACAACTGCAAGCCTCAACTTTCATTTGAATATAAACATAACTATACGTGATGACATGAATGTTCAACTTAGATGATGTGAATGTGAATGTTCACATTAGATGACATTATGATAAAGGTGATGTTAAGATTCATATCAACATTGCATCAAATTACACAACTATAAACCTCAACTTTCATTTGAATATAAACATGACTATATGTGATACCGTAAATGTTCACATTAAATGACGTGAATGTGAATATTCACATCAGATAATATTTTGATAAAGGTGATGTTAAGTTTTACATCAACATTGTATCAAATTATACAACCACAGACCTTAACTTTCATTTGAATATAAACATGACGTGTGAATATTCACACCAGATGACGTTGTGATAAAGGTAATGTGAAGGTTTATATCAGTAATGCATCAAATTATACAATCACAATCCTCAACTTTCATTTGAATATAAACATGATGTGAATATTCATAATAAAAATTGGGCAATTACATTATGTGTTGTCAATTACATGATGCTGATATTTAATGTTGATTGTCATTACCAATGGTAATCACAATCACAAAAAGGGAGAATATAACATATTATCATTGTTTAAAAATAAGAATGTTCACATATTGTGAACGTTTACATCACTATATTAGATGAGAGAGAATTTTTCAAAAAGGTGTTGTGAATGTTCACATCAGATGCAAGATGATTCTCAGGGCATTAAAACTATTGAAAAACTTTTTCAGGAAGATATCCATTTTATAAGATTATCAAAATTTTTAATAAGTTTGATGAAAATGGAACTTTTTTGGTTTAGGATTTAGGGACATTAAAATATCAATATTAAAGTTGATAAAAATAGAGTTTTTTTGGTTTAGGGTTTAGAGATATTAAATATCAATATTAAATATAAGGACATAAGAGTTTAAGAAAATAGTATAAATTAAGAAAAAAAGATTTTATGGAATAAAAATATACATACATGGGACTAAGTGGATTAAAAAATTCTTTCATGAACTTCTTAGGTTAGAACATTTTTAAATGAGATTTATTAATAAAAACCCCGTTTAAATTTACTTATATTTATCATTTATTTTATAAAATAAAATATGATTTATTTTTATATTTATAATTTTCTAATGAAGTTGATTTTTAATATAAATACTCCTTTGTTCTAAAATATTAGTTCCTTATTTTATTTTTTATTATCCCAAAATATTAGTCTATTTTTTAAAAATTAAGGACTAAAATAATATGAATTTTTTTTATTTTGCCATTCTTTTAAATTCATTAACAACATAAAAAGTATAATTACGATAATTGATATTTCTAAAAATATACTATCAAAAATAATTGGAAAATGTTTTGTCCCCTTAATTTTTTTCCCCCGAATCCCCCGAAATCGCAGAGGAGAGAAAGAGAGGGGAAAGAGAAGAGAGGGAAGAGGAGCTCATCGCAACTCGTCGGGAAGAGGAGCTCGTTGCCTCCGCCCGCTGTCGCCTCGTCGGAGCTCGTCGCAGCTCGTTGCCTCTGCCCCCTGCCTCTGCCTCCGCCTCCGCCCCGCCTCCGCCTCCAGCCCGATTTGTTGGGCCCCCTCCAGTCCTCCTCCTCCCTCCTCCTTCTCCTCCTCCTCCTTCTCCCTCCTCCTCTTCTTCTTTCTTCTTCTCTTCTTTCTTTCTTCTTCTGATTTTCTGATTGAAAAAAAAAAAAAATTAAAACGATGAAACGACGTCGTTTCGTCGATTAGGGGGATTCAGGGGGCTCCATTCGAGCTCTCTAGCACTGATCAAAATAATTTTAGAAAAGTAATATTTTGGAAAGTACAATAATTACATTATAAATAATAAAAAAAGTTAGATTCCCAAAAAATTATAGAAAGAAACGAAACTGGAAGAAGAAGAGGAAGAGGAAGAGGAAGAGGAAGAGGAGGCGGCGGCAGTGGTGCACGAAAGCGGTGGCGGAGGAGACGAAGAACTGCCACCGCCGCCTCCCAAACAGCAGAGGAATGAGAGTGTAGACCATATCAGCACATTGCGCGACAGACTTCTCCTTCACATTCTCTCTTTCTTGCCCATGAAACAAGTTCTAAGAACTGGATCATTATCCAAAAGATTTCAATTTCTCTGGACTTCCCTATCAACCCTAGTTGTCAAGAATGAGTTGGACTTCTCTCAAGCGCTATCTCTCGAGTATGTGAAATTGACCGATGAAGTGATTGCAAAAGTATTGTCAGGTTGTCCTGTTTTGGAATTCTTGAAATTGAAATTGTTCTGGCATAAATCGATTGAATATTGATTCAGCGAGCGTGAAAAAGGTTATTATACAATGCTCAGTGGTTGAAAGGGATGACGAGTCTGTGCTTGAAACTTCGGCACCTAATCTTTGGACATTGGAGCTTTTGGGATCTTTTCACCAGGGAAAGTGTCGGCTAGTGAATGTTTCATCTCTTGTTGAAGCCAATCTCAATTTGACATTTCATAAAACTTGTGGTAGAGACAGTGAAGATGATAATTTAGAGCAGTATAACCAATTGAGTTAACTTGTTGAGGGAGTTGAACTTGTTGAGGAACTTCAATTGGGGACTTGGTGTATTCAGGTTTAATTCTTGTTCCTATTTTTCTCTTCACATTTTCTTTCTTGGCAGTTAAATATGATGTGCTGCTTAAAGTTTCAAAACTTGAAAGTATGAAACAAATTACAAAACTATTGGATATATCTTGGTTTGTAGGAGTGCAATGCCTTTTGCTTCTAGGATACATTGGCAATTCTAAAGCTATTGGAAATGGGAAGTCCGAGAAGTTAGAAAACATAAACATAAATTACACCAAAGAATGTTGGATCTAAGATGTATTTGAAAAAGTGTTTGTTGTGGGTTCATACTGTGAATGAATCTTGGCCTTTGATTATAATCTCTGAGTAATTTTTTGGTTGTGTTTTTTGGTTATGTCACACTAATTGGAAATTTATGGAGACAAAAGAAAACAGAAGGAAAAGTGAAAAAATATAAATTTCATTCAATTTTTTTTTTGCCCCTTCTCCCTTGCAAATTCATCATCAAATCTTTAATCCAAACATAGCAGGCCTGTTTAGTGTAATTTCTTGTAAGTTAAAGTGAAAAGCATCTTTTCCTACCTTACAAATAATCATTTTTTTCAGTTTATTTAATTTTTTATGCTAATACCCAATAAGTAGAAGTTGACCAATTTCAAAATAAATAAATATAAGTAACTGTAGACGTCCCCGAACGCATCCCGGGGAAAGGGAGTGCGAGTCCCCCCTGTTCTGGTTCGATATTGGGTCACTACAGTTCAAAGGACTCAAATGTCACGGTTCTCAATCTTGAACCAAAGAGTCCAAATCTGGCAAATCGTTTTGAAAACAGATTTTTTTGAAAGAAGTGCCAAACACGGACTGCTTTGCCAGATACAGAGTCGCCACCTAAATATTTTATAATGGGAAATTTAGGAAACCCTGACTCGGTGCCAAAGGCCACGTGTCCGTCATCACCAAAGTTGCCTCGGCTCGGGAACTTGGGTACGATTGGGGAAGGTCACTTCGTGAGCACCCCCGCTCGCCCGGTCAAAGACCGGCCTCTACTAACCATGATATCTGATTTTGAAAACATTGTGAGTTCTTATTCCGGTTATTAGCCTAGGTTACTATGTGATGCGCACAGCATACAAGTATAGACTGAATCGCCTGAATTGGAACAAAACATTTCATGTTTGTTTGTTTGAAAATGGTTTGATGGTGCTACCCGCAGGTAAGCTAAGACGTGGATTTGCCACCCTCGGGGGCTTAAGAAAATATGATTTTGCCACTATCTAGTGGGCTTAAGACAAACAGTCAATGATTTGTTCCACTTCAAGTAACTCAACCTCCACCCACAGGCATTCAAGGCAGTTATATCACGTAAGCATTTAGCCTCATGGTAAGCATGCTATTCATGGCAACACTCACACGCATGCAAGGATGCTAAAGCATAAAACTCACCGAGTACTCCAAGCCAAAACAGAAACGCATTAGAAATCATGCATGATCCTAAAGTATACAGAAATGCCTAATGCAACACATGCAAAGATGCAACTATAGCAGGCTCGGCTATTTTAAACATGGCATATGGAATGCTACAACTAACACGTATTCAATTTGGAATTGAAATACAAATGCAGTTTATATGATGCGCCGAGCCCGGTGCGTGCAAAATAGATGAATGATGCAAACATACTGTCATACTGTATACTAATTGAAATATGCCTTATATCTAACCATCATAAGTGAGTAAATAAAAGGGAAGAAAGACATGGGGTTGGAAGACATACATCACACTCACCCACACTTATTACAATTATGCCCTCGCACAGAGGGTCCGAATAAATATACAGTCCCAAATAAAAGAATAGTACAGTCCAAATAATACAATCCGAATAATATACAAATTCCTAATTAATTTACAAATTAACTAAGAAAAATCAGAATGGGCGTGCAAGCAGTGGGGCTTTGATTCCGATGAATCTTTGCATGTTTGGGCCGCTTTTGCTGAAATCCTTTCGATGCCCCAATTAGCCTCTGTTTGCATCTTTTCTCGAAATGCGTGCGACCAAAAGTTCTTGATTCTTCATTTTGCTGCAACGGAGAGCAGGAAAGGGGCATAGCAATGTATTTCACACATATATGCATGCCTCGATCCTCGTGCCACCAATCACGCATCTCGATGCATGATGGCCGAGGAACCGAATTGCACAACTCAATATAGGATGAATGCATATGAATTCTACAACAAAACCTAACTCCATCATGGGTAATCCGGAGTGTCGGTGACTTGGGAATTGAGACACATTCCGTTACTGAGTCTGAACGCGTGCCTCATTTCCCGTGCCCGGGTTAACTCTTATCCCGAACACGATGCAATATGCATAATATGCATGAAATGCAGCTAATATGCAATCCTAACATACACAATGCTATGAAAATGAGATGCCTCGAAATGCGTACACACGGGCACGCAAACCAAGGAAGTGGCATACGCAATGCAATGGGACTAAAATGACAAATACAATGCAACATGCACTTACACTAACATGAGTGGACCTCAGCCACACTCATATAAGAGGCCATCAGATAAAAAAGAGATGCCTTGAAATGCGTGCACGCGGGCATACAAACTGAGAAAATGGCATACGCAATGTAATGAGACTAAAATGGCATAAACAATGAAATATGGGCTTACACTAACATGAGTGGACCTCAGCCACACTCATATAAGAGGCCGTGAGATGAAAATGAAGTGCCTCGAAATGCGTGCACACAGGTACGCAAACCGAGGCAATGATACTTGTCACAGCCCAAACCCGGCCCTATGGGTTTAGCACCGTAACTGGCCAGTAATCCGAGATTACCCAAGGCCTGCCAATCAGTAATACAGTAAATACAGAGTACAGGGCCTGGCGGAAGCCAATACAGTATATAACTAGTGTCCATTGAGCTGTGAAAATCTGTATGCCAAAAACATTTTTCATACATTTATGCATTCAAACCAGTACAGTATATACAATCATTACAGACATTCAGTACGGGGACTCGATCCCTCGATTACAGTAAAACAGTCTATACAGTAAACAGTCTATACAATAACGTGCAACAGTTCAAAACAGTAGGAGACTAGTGGGGACACAAAAACACCCCAAGCCATGGCATGGCGTCTCGGAACCTCACAGTGAGGCACATTGGCTGGCTGACAAAACTGGGGACTAACCCACGCTCCTAGCTCTGGTCCGGCTGCTGAGAACCTACATATATATATAAACAGTGAGCTAAAGCCCAGTGAATAACATAAGGTGTAAAGAGGTTATGAATGAATGTCCGTACAGTAATGAAATCAATTCATTTAAACAGTAGTTCAGTCTTGCAGTATTTCAGTCAACAGTCATATGTGGTACATCCAATAGCCTATAAACAGTAGGTCCAAAAGGACCGAGTCTTAACAGACCCAACAATAATGATGGCCATCAATCAGTATGGTTCCACAAGGAAACCGACAGAGCTCAGAATACCAAGAATGAGGTGCTAAGGATGCCACAATACAGTTCGGAAATAGGACATACATTCATTCGATAAATAATCTCAGTTCAGTAAACAGTTCAGTAAACAGTATTCGAAAGATAACCACTTTTGAACATATCTTTACACATCTGTTACTCACAGTGATTGGGCTATCAATAGCTAGAGCGCGTCCCCGTGAGCCAACCCTAAACAGTAAACAGATAGAACACACACTAAGTTTACAGTCTGAAGGATGATAATTAAATCCCTAAATTTCCTCGGTGTGGTTCTATATCTATATCCTCATTAAGATGTCTTAAACTAGGCCTAAGAATGCCTAGGATGCGATGAGGATGCAAAAATGCATACCGAAAACATTTTCAGAAAATCGGAAACAGGTCCTTCGCCGAAAGACAATCCCGCCGAGCGTCTGAAAAACGTTACCCGCTCGAGCGTAACTTCCTCCGCTCGAGCGGTCTGCAAAATATACTGGATGGTCGAAAAACCCGCTCGAGCGTGAATTTATCCGCTCGAGCGCACTGTACAAAGTATGCAACAATTACTGGGAGTGCGATTTCTACGCTCGAGCGCAGATACCTCCGCTCGAGCGGACGACAGAAATCTGGAAAATCCAGAATTGTGTTCTGAATTCAAAACCAAGGTTTCCACCTCTAAAATCAATCCTCTTGGGCCCATTTTCTGGAAAACTCATAAAAACACATAATATAACATGTTTCAAACCTCAATTTAAGAAATCAAGGCCCAAGGGTGTTTAATTCAAACCCAATTTCAAACCAATTTCATGAACAATCTTTAAACATGCAATGCATGAACTTTAAACCAATTTCAAGCTTTAAATCTTGCTCTAAAGAGCTCTAATCTTTGAAAACATTGTGGAAGCATGGTCTACAATAAAAACATGGACATGCATGTATGATTCTCCAAGAATTCAACTTCAAAACATGCCAAATGACCATGCATGCAACATTCAAGCTTCAATTCACCATTAATGAGCAAAATCATGACTCACATTTCTATATGGGCATGAAAGATGCAATACCAAGCTCAAGAACAACAAGAAGATGGTGATTTCCTTACCTAGAGTGCCAATTCAAGGTGTGGAAGCTAGACTAGGCCAAGTCTCTATCAATTTCTACAACAATTTGAGCTTGATTCTTCAAGATGAACTCTCTCTCTCTCTACTTCTCTTCTATGGTCGGTTATGGGGAAAGAATTGGCTGATCAAAATGTGTCTCCTTAGTGTATAAGGTTCAATGAATAATAATAAACAAATGGTCCACTCAAGGGCAATATAGTAAATAAGCCTAAGTTCTCAATTAGCTCAATTCAATCTACTTTAATCATTCCTAATCAATTTTCAGATAAAAATATCATTAAATCACAAATATTATGCTGATTACAAAACATCAAACGGTTTCTAAATCGGCCGCCGATATGGCCTTCAATTAACAGTTTAAACACATAAAGTCAAACAGATAATCATGCAATCAAACAGATAAGATACGCAATTCAATAGACTAACTTATTCAGTTTCAGTTTCAGTTTCATTCAGTTTGTTCAGTAGTTCATCCAGTTCACTTGTCAGTCATTATCAGTCCGGTTTATCAGTAATCAGTGGTTTATCGGTAATCAGTACGAGGGTTGTTACAATACTAAAGCATGAAATGGCACTCCAAATGCAAATTGGACTTATACTAACATGAGAGAGCCTCAGCCACACTCACATAAGAGGCCGTTGGATAAAAAAGAAGTGCCTCGAAATGCGTGCACACAGGCGCGCAAACCAAGGCAATGACATAAAGGCATGAAACGGCCTGAAATATGATATACAATGAGACTAAAATGAGATGTCTCGAAATGCGTGCCCACGGGCACGCAAACCGAGAAAATGGCATACGGAATGCAACAGGACTAAAATGAGATATGCGATGTAATATGGGCTTACACCAACGTGAGAGAGCCTCAACCACACTCACACAGGAGGCCGATGGATGAAAATGAAATGCCTCCAAATGCGTGCATACGGGCGCGCAAACCGAGGCGATGGCCCTAAGGCATGAAATGGCATGGAAATGATATGCAAACATCCAAATGAATTTTGGCACTGAAATGTGGGGGAAAACAGCCCCGTAATGAGGCGAAAGTACACCCGATGCATGAAATGGCCCCGAAACATGAATTTAGGCACCCGAAATGGCCTATAGCTATACCAAACATACACAATATAGACATGGAATGAAAATACAGTAGCAAGGCAGCCCCAAGACAAGCATTTTTCAGTCATAAAAAGGGCTAAACAGTAAGCACACATAGGATTAAGCAAGAATGCAAAAATGGCTCCCCAAGGGGGGTATTGAAGTAAGTGATATATGCAATGCCCAAATGGAAAAAAACCCTTCTACAACACTGAAGAGGGACTAAAAATATGCACATTTACAGTAAATATGAAATCCCCAAAATCAGTATGAAAATATGCTAAAAATGCCATGCAAGATTGAGGCCACAAGAGGATATAACATGAAGTAGGCCAAACATTCATCCAACAAGAAAAGACCCTTAATGAAATATGTCAAGAAGATCAAAATATGACTCTTTCCAGCTCTGATGATGGCCGAAAACAGAGGCTAGATAAGCCTAAAAGAGCATGTAAAAATGAGGGCCAAAGAGGGGTAGAATGGTAGGTACTACATGGAGACCCCAAACAAGATTAATACCTTCTACAATATTGTAGAGGGACACAAAAGAAGCTTACTCACAGTTCATAAAAAACTCCAAAACAATTTACATATAGGCCAAACAAATCATGCAAATTTACGGTAAATAGGAGAGATTATGAAGTAAGTGCAAGATAGAGGACCCAAACAGGATTGAGCCCTTCTTCAATGTTGAAGAGGGGCTAAAAATAGGCCCACTTACAGTTTACATTATGCTCGAAAACAGATCACTCATAGGCTAGAAATTTCATGCAAAAAAATGGCATATAAGATGATATTGAAGCAAGTGCCAAATGGAGGGCTCAAACAGGGTTGAGCCCTTAAACAAACATGAAGATAAGCTCAAAAGAGTGACCCTTTAAGTTAGGGTCGGATCCTAAAACAGTGAGCAAATAGGCTTAAGAAATGAAGCAAGAAAATGCTACAAAAGAGGGAAATGGAGACTTACCCTTGTAGACCTTTTCTTTTCTACCTCTTGGCTTGAGGAATGTTGCTTCTAAGCCTCTGAGAACCTCTCCTTGCTTCTGGAAATGGAGTGGTGATGGGGATGCTTGATAGTGATGAAGAAATGGCACCAAACTTGAAGAAAAATGACTTTGGAGCTTGGAAATGGAGAGAAATGGGAGGTGAAAGATATAGCTCTCTCTCAAATGTGTCTAACAAATGTCTAACCTTTAGCCAAGAAGCCAAGCCTCTCCTTTATAGAGGAGAGGCATGAAAAATATCTAAGGGACCTCTCTAATCCTCCATAAAGGTGTATGGAGGATGGTCCAATTGGCAACCAGCTGGCATAGCTGGAATACACTGAGGGAGAGGAAAATGGCCGGCTAGAAAAAAAAGTCATTTTTTGGTAAGTGGCCGGCCGGCTGGAAAAGATGGCCGGCCGGCTGGCTAGGGTCAAAAGGTCCAAGCCATAAAACTGGTCGGCCATGTAGCCCTTGAAGTTAGCTTTCCAATGCCGCAAACCTTGCATTAAAATTCCTCTTGTAGAAAAAGTTATGCCAGTTTTCGTAAAGCCGCGCAGATTCGGTCTAACCAGACTTCAACCAACCATATCTCCTCCCCCCGGATTTGGACTTAGGAGATTCTTGAGTGAAAAATGAAGCCCCGGAAGTAATCTTTCCAATGGTGGTGGCCTCATATTTTAATTCCTCTTGTGCAAAGAGTTACACCCGTTTCGGTGAAGCCGCGCAGACTTTTCTCCTTCCCGGATTCATGCTGAACCACTTTTGACCAAACAAAAAGTTAGTTGTCAAAACAATTGCTGGCCTCCCACCCTCCTACAAGCTTCCTAACCATGAAAATAAGGCCTCCACCAAAAATGAGCCCAAACCGATGCAAAATGAAGGCTCGGGGGCCAAAACACGCAGTTCGGGGTCCCGAAAATAGGCTGTTAAGCACCGAAAGTGGTGTTTGGCCACGAAGTGGGTATCTAAGACCCCAGTGTCCCTCGAAAGGGAGTAAATAAGATGCATGCCAAAAACCGGAGGAATCGGAGATGGTTAGACGGTCCCGAACCAAGGCATACGGCCTGACGGCTCCGAAAATCGGGAACCGGGCTCCGAAATAGGCAAAATGGCATACGGGCACGAAATGTAGCCCACGGCCACTGAGAGATAGTATACGGGAGCTCTCCCTCCCCTCAGGAAAGAAAACAGAGAAAACCGAGTCTGGTTCGCAAACCGAGGCAAGGCACAGAAGAGGGTTCGGAAGTCCGGAGGCAAGGCGCACGGCCGCGACTCTGAGACTTCTGAACGAGCACAATATGCAACATCACCGAACGCTCAATCGGTGACGTCTGAGTCTTAAGGTCGGTCAAAAATGGGGTGTCTACAGTAACACATATAAATTGCACCAAACAATATATCCTGAATGGTTTGAAATCATCTCTACTCCATTTCAATGATCAATTATTTTTTATTTAAAAATTGTTACGGAAAGTTTCGAAACTTATTAGAATGATAGACTAATTATAAACCATTCATTTTGATTTTTGTTGTTCTATTACAATTTTATAAAATAAAATTAGAGTTTTCCATTCCACCAGGATCACAATTCACTCTAAAACAACAAACAAAATTCAATTTTTGTTGAAATCGGCATTAATCTATTTGATTCTTTCAATTTTAAAGGTTCTATCAATGGCTAAAGTGGAAGATTTGCCCTCTCCAGTGTTAAGCTGCAAAATGTTGACACTACATACGCACATCAAGAAATGGGACATCTGTGGCATAGAAAGGCTTCTAGAAAGTTCACCTTATCTAGAGACTTTAGTAGTGGATATGAGTACCCTTTACTACCCAACGGTAAGCTCTCCAAAATTGTTTCCTTATTTTTGTCTAATCCTGTAATCAGTTTCTCTATTTATAAACTTGTTCAATTCTCTCTTAGAGTAACTTCCTATTACTTTCTTTTGAACTTATCAATTTTTATATAGATCTTATCTCAAATTAATTCCTAGATAGGCCTTTGTACCCCTTGAGTGAGAATTTAATTATCTTTTGAAGTTAAGTACCTAGATATTTCTTGGTGCTGGACTCAAAAGATTATTTCCAAAATAGGTACTAACTTTCATTGAATCATTTTTTACAATAACTTTCATTCATTCTTTATCCTATGTTTGTTTCAGTGAAAATGTTTCTTAGGTTAGTTTGTGATCTCAAAGCTAACCCTTTCGTTTTGTTTCTTTATGGGTGTACCTTTGACATTTGATGAATGTAATTATGAATTGTGTAAGTTGCATACTATACTAAAACTTGAATTGCAGTTCCAATTTTGCTTCAACTTTCTAAATTCCTACGACTTAGATGGAGAGCAATATTGGGTGTCACACGAAAGGGTTTTCAAATGCTGGATGATGAAGGTAAAGACTATTAAGATTGTCGGCTTCAGAGAAGTTGGAGAAGGATTTGCACTTCCTCTCTTGCAGTTTCTGCTCAAGAATGCCAAGGTGCTAGAGAAGATGATCATCAAAACAGGAAATTCAGGTTTCAATCAATGCTTGACATGAATTTGTTCAATTTACACAAAAATTGTTGAGCTTTCCAAGAGCCTCTCCCCTTGCTGCTGTTGTGTTCTCTTATGGTGTGTTTGGTTGGGGGATTTGGGGAGGGATTTGGAAAAGGAAAGGGAAAAGGTGTGTGAAACTATGTGAAATATATACATATTTTATTTATATTTCACATACCTTTTCCATTTCCCTTTCCAAATCCCTCCCCAAATCTCCCAACCAAACACAACATTAGTGAAATCTATCAGATGGGTTGAACTTCTTGCTGTGGTTCTGTTTTGCTTATGACATCAAGCTTGCTTTTGGTTCATTTTTGGTTTTGTATTGACTAGCTCCATAATTATTTTCTTGGGCCACTGTTTTGTTTTTGTTCAAATGTTGGTGCTTATGGGAAGTCATAAATTACATGTGAGAATCCAATTAGAAAGCATTGATTTGCTTACTACCGAACTTACCTCAATAATCTGAATTATTTTCTTATAAAACCTTTCGAGCATATTATCCATATAAAAAATTAAATTAATTAAACAATTAAACTCACATAATTGTATTGTCTTTCTTAAAAAAGGAAGGGTAAAAGAATTGATTTGTTTTTTTCTCTTCAAACCCAAACTCTTGAAAGCCATGAACGAGACCCAATTTAGGGTTTGAGATTTTTTTTTTTAATTCTTTTTCTTTATCTTTTTGGTTGGAAATTTGGTGGCGTTTAGTTGTTGGTTGGCGTGAAGAAATAAGCTATACATATAAGGATCCAGTTTAAAAATAAAAAAAAAAATAAAAATTGAATTTTTTTTTATTATCTGTAGTGTTTTTTTGTTTTGTTTTTCAAATTTGTGTGGCAAAATTTGAAGAAAAAAAAATCACTAAGAACACAGAAAAAAAAAAAAAAAAATCTTTTTTTTTTTTTTTTTTTTTTTTTTTTTCCTCTAGAGATAAAAAATTTGAAGAAAAAAACAAGACACTTGATCCAAAAGTCTAAAATTAAAGTTTCTAAGGCGGTGTTTGGCAACTTAGTTTTTAGGTTTTTATTTTTATTTTTTTCACGATAAGACAAATGTTTTACAAAAAAAAAAAAATAATAAATTCAAACAAAGGGTTATTTTGGGAAGATTGTTATAATCAACTTTTTAGTTAAAAGCTGATTATAATAAGCTTTTTGTGAGAGAGGGAAGTGGGTTATAATATGAGAAGTGGATTATAACCCACTTCCCAAAAGATCCCAAAATATCACATCAAACCTCATAATCATTTTACTTTTTCTCTCACAAACATCACATCCAATCACAAAAAAACCCAACTATCTTCCCAAACACAAAAAATAATTTCTCCAATAATATCCTACAACTAAAAAAACCTACAAAAAAACCCACTTCTCAAACACCTACTAAATCTAAAAGCCGAGGCGTTTATTTTCTTTGTCCCCAAGGACAAATTCATTCAAAAAGACCAATCTACTCACGTATATATACTAGTTTATACAAGTCAAGCACGGACTATTATCACAGTATATTTAAAATTTGTAATTTAATAATTTTTTAAAAATTTCAACTACTGTTTTATGAAATTGAATATAATAAATCATTAGATACATGATAGAATTATGTGGCATGATATGTATTATTTTTTGATTTGTTATACATCCAATGATGTCGACTCCAATTCTATTACCATATCATTTTGGGTGAATTTATGAGTCTCTAACATTTCTTCCGAATTTATAAAAGAAAAAATAAAATTATAGTGTGTAGCTTTTCTCCACCGATAAATATAAAACAAATACTAAGATAATTCTCTCATCTAAAAAAAATACTAAGATAAGTCACTGAACTAACAAAAAAGCAAAAGAAAATGCATACATATATAAATGACTAATTTTATTAATACATAAATTATACTCGCATAACAAATGATCAATTTTATTCATAAGTAAATCATTAATTAAATTAATAATTTTTAATGATATGAAAAATATTTTTCAGTTAACCATTTTATTAATAAATAAATTATTAAGCCAATTAATAATTTTTCATGATATGAGAAATATTTTTTAATAAAATATTTTGATAATTTATTATTGCATAGGAGAATAATTTTTTTTCTTGGGTATTGTGTTAAATTAAAATTCATAATAAATGATAGTTGTAATTTATAGTATTATAGAACCGATTCATATTTTAAACAAACTTTATGAGTATATTTGTAACTTGTTAAAAAATAAAAAAAAATTATGTTTCATAATTGACCAAAAATATTTATGTAATTACGAAAAAAAACTATTTCATAATTGATCAAGAATGTTTGTATAATTACGAAAAAATCTATTGCATATTTGACTAAGAATATTTGTATAATTATGAAAAAACGTTTACTCAACATATAGCTCACCATTAATAAATTATTTAAATGAAAATATAAAATAGGAAAATAAAGATGAGCCATGGGAAAGAAAGAGATATATTATATATGGTACATAAAACAAAACAAACCCACATTCTCTCTCTTCCTCTCTCTCCTCGATTCCACCGCCACAATGTTGTCATCGGCGTCGCCGTCAACCTCTCTTCTTCCGTCGTCTGACTCCATGACGGTGACTCTGAGCCCTCGAGTTCTTTATCGCCGTCGTCGTCCCTGCCCACCCTATCGC
Source organism: Camellia lanceoleosa (assembly GCA_025200525.1). Classification (NCBI taxonomy): domain Eukaryota; kingdom Viridiplantae; phylum Streptophyta; class Magnoliopsida; order Ericales; family Theaceae; genus Camellia; species Camellia lanceoleosa. The sequence continues at coordinate 32,231,471 of CM045765.1, forward strand.
CGTCGCCTTCGTATATATATATGTATACCTCGCCTTCAAGCTTGATCTCGACTTCTTCATCAATCAAATCTACTACGATGATGATGACAACGACAACGACAACGACAGACTTGGATTCAGAGCCTTGTATGATTTCCCTTTTAGCGATGATAGTCGAGTTAAGGTTTTGAAGCTCTACAATTGTTACCTCTCGGTCCTGCCAAATTTATCAACAATGCGATTTCATTCTCTCAAATCGATGGTTTTCGATCAGGTCAACTTGTCAGACGACATGGTTTCGGGCTGGATTTTTGGGTGTCCGAATCTTAAGATTTTGGGAATCAATTGTTGCTGGGCAATTAAGAATCTAAAGATTTGTTTGGCGAAATTGAAGGAGTTATCGCTTCGAAATTTTGTAGGAGATGAAAGTTTGGTTGAGATTTGTGCGCCAAATCTGATATCAATAAGTATTGCTGGTTCTGAGATGAGAAAGTACGGTTTAAAGGAATCATCTCCAGTTTTGAGAATAAGCTGTGTAAATGCACTATGAATCAGAGAATAATCAAAATCAAAGTCTCTGTCTGTGTCTCTCTCTATATATGTATGTATGTATGTATATGCTTGGGTTTAATAACAGGAAAAAGATAAAAATTATTGTTGGTGTTGTGTACGTCCAACAGATACTAGAATTTTTTTTTTAAATCTGTTAGATTTTTTTTTTTGGATCTGAGATTTTTTTTTTTTTTTTTTGATGATGGTAATGAAACACAATGCAAAAGATATGGAGAGAGTGCTGATCAGATGATGATAAAGAGGAAATGGAAAATTTGCACAGATAAAATTTGGACAGATAAAAAATTTACACATAAATATTTGAATGGATAGAAAATTTACAAAGAAAAAATTTGAACAGATAGACAAAAAAATATTAACAGATAGAAAATAATTTGAACAGATAGATATAAATTTGAATAGATAATCAATAAAAAGTCAAACAAATAAAAAAAATACAAGAGATAAAATTAAAAACAAAATATTCTTAAGGGCTTCTCACCAAACTATTTCATAAAGTGTGGATCTCACCAACAAAATATCCTTAGACAATTGTTAGAGTGAATTTTTCACTAATTTTCTCAAAGAAAAATTCACTAAGATCTTTTTTTTTCTCTGCTTATCTTGTCGTGTAGATTTCAAAAGTAATTTTTTAAAAAAAAATACTTAAAAAAATTACTAAATACCAAAAAAAAAAAAAAAAAAAGAAAGAAAGATAGCTTACACTCATTTTTCCTAAGGTTTGAAAAAATTATAAATATCTCAATACTTTTATCATAATTAAATTAATTTCCCTTTCAGAAAGACTAAAAGTTGTAAATAACTTAAATAAATAAAGATAAATATATATTTTTATCACGCCCCGAAATATTGCAATAAAGATAACTCATATGCGGATTAAATATAAGAAACAATATAAATTCATATATTAGAGTTCACTGTTTAGCAAACAATTAAATGCCATATAGACTTTCATCTTTCCAAGATATTGCCTGGTTACACAAATAGAGTCTCGTTCATTACACGTTAAGCCCTTGGCTTTACAAATAACACTCATGCATACATAAAGCATTACTAGGAAACTCTTGCTTCCCGAGAGTCCATCCATGCTATTGCCTTGGAGGTAACATCTCACCTGCACCTGAAAATGATATTCCCGTATAGGGTGAGCTAACAGCCCAGTAGAAATACACTAAACCAGCTATAAACAATGACTAAAAGATTAGTAGTTGATAGATGGTCAACATCTCGAACGTCTTCTCCATCTGTTTCAACCACACGTCAGCCTTAAGTAGCTCATTCGGATCTCCAAGAAACTCGTCCGGATTAGACCGGAAGAACTCCCTCTTCAAGAAGGAAGGCCCTGCATCAACCTGGGCCTGAACCTGATTCCCTGCTCTGAGAATACCCAAAGCTCCTGTTATCTCTCGGGCCAAGGCACCCATAGCTTGCTAACCCGCTGGCTCGGCCACATTAGCCTGGCCAACTCCCTCCTGTACTGCCGGAATCTCATCCGGTATAGGCACTTCCTGCCTCCTAGGCCTACCACGCCGACCACTTCTTTCTCGTCCTGACATCCTAATAAAGGAAACGAAGAACATTAGCATATTCATAAATGTATCGAAACTAAACACTCGCGTCCTAATGCATTGACAACTTTAATTCACTCAAAGTAAGCATATAAACACATAAGCACTTACGAATTTCCTTTCCGGATAATGATAGTCCCGAGGCGTTACTAGAGTTCCGGTTAGAAACAGCATTGATCAATTGCTTTTCTAACAAGACTCACAGAAACCCAAGGATCCAATCAACATCCTAGAAATTAAATCTCATACCCACATAGTCACATAAACATGTTATCATAGAAACATATAACAGTACAGCTAAATCCCTATCAAACGAGACGAACCCATTGTGATACTAATCACTTTCCACGTACTCAAAGTATTCAAACCCGGTACGCTCTGATACCAAGTTGTCACGCCCCGAAATATTGCAATAAAGATAACTCATATGCGGACTAAATATAAGAAACAACATAAATTCATATATCAGAGTTCACTGTTTAGCAAGCAATTAAATGTCATATAGGCTTTCATCTTTCCAAGACATTGCCTGGTTACACAAATAGAGTCTCGCTCATTACACGTTAAGCCCTTGGTTTTACAAATAACACTCATGCACACATAAAGAATAACTAGGAAACTCTTGCTTCCCGAGAGTCCATCCATGCTATTGCCTTGGAGGTAACATCTCACATGCACCTGAAAATGATATTCCCGTATAGGGTGAGCTAGCAGCCTAGTAAAAATACACTAAACCAGCTATGAACAATGACTAAAAGATTAGTAGTTGATAGATGGTCAACAATGATACATCCACTTATATTACATTACAGTTTTATGACATACAAGTCCATATTATTTTTCATTTTCCATTTCTTATTCATTTCTCAATTCATAACCATGGCTCAGAACCTAGCCAAGCAACTTATGTGAGACAGTAACTCATATTAGACATTTTTTTCATTTCACAATAGATAAACATATTAGCTATATCAACACATCAACAGAGAAGCACAAGAGCTATATCACACTTCCAACGATAAGCATCTGCGCTGTATCAACATATTAATAGATAAGCATATGAGTTGTATCTACGGAGTTCATCCCCTATCTTCTCCCAAACAACATTCGGTTTAGAAGTTCATCCCCTATCTTCCCCTGAACCGTGGAGTACATCCCCTATCTCCTCCAACACAACACATTGCATATAAACAATTATTATACACATCATCAATCAATACATAAAGTTAAAGTATTCTGTCAGCCGTCATACTCAATGACACATACCATTGATTAGTTTTCGTTTGCCTAATCATCATGCATTGTCTGCAACAATCAAGACTATCCTCTACCGATAGCCCAAAGCAGTTATTTCTAAACAAAAAATAAATGCATCAAATGGATATAAAATCAACATTTCAACTAGGTGAGCGGTAAATTGTCCCACTACACCCTTTAGCCCCGTACGTCCCCAATTCCAACAATTTCAATTTCTTTTCTCATTTCTCAAATTAATGTCTCAAATTAGTTTATCAATGTAATTAAGGCATTATTCCTATAAATTACATAATAACCCTAAGGTTCCATTTTCATCAATGTTTCAACATTAATCCCATTTCTCCAAGCCAAACATGCATATAAGTTTTATATATTTAAAACCCCAACTTTTGTAAAATTACACAAAGGCCCAAACTTTCTGAAAATTACACAACAACTTCCAACATTTCAAAAATATCAAAATTTAAAGACAAAGCTCATAAGGAGGAGTAGGATATCCCTACCTCAAATTCGGAGCTCAAATGGAGAAGATGAGAAGAGTTGAAACCCCAAAATCAACGACGATGAAACTCGATCTTCACCGCACACAACAAAGCCCTCAAGAAATTACACAACTTTGGCGAAGGAACTATGGCTAAAATCCCAATGGATTTGAAGAAACCTGTAACGCCCTCAAAATAATAACATTAAAGATACTCATATGCGGAATAAATATAAGTTCATATATCAGAGTTCACAGTTTAGCAGGCAATTAAATGCCATATAGGCTTACATCTTTCCAAGACCTTGCTTGGTTACACAAATAAAGTCTCGCTCATTACATATTAAGCCCTTGGCTTTTACAAACAACACTCATGCACACATAAAGCAAAATAAGGGAACTCTTGCTTCCCAATGATCCACCATTGCTATTGCCTTGGTGGTAACATCCCCTCTGTACCTGAAAATGATGTTCCCGTATAGGGTGAGCTAATGACCCAAGAGAAATACACTAAACCAAATTATGAACAATGACTAAAAGATTAACAGTTTGATAGATGGTTAACACTTTTACATTCATTCATAACACATTACAGTTTCATTTTCCATTCATTTTCAATTCTCAATTCATAACCATAGTCCAGAACCTGACCAAATAACCGATATGAGACAGTGACTCATATTAAATATTTCCTCATTTCACAATAGATAAGCATACTAGCTATACCAATACATCAACAGATAAGCATATGAGCAATATCAACACTTCTACTGATATATCACACTTCCCAAGATAAGCATACAAGCCGTATCTACGGAGTCCATCACCTCTCTTCTCCCACACAACACCCGGTTTAGAGGTCCATCACCGCTCTTCCCCTAAACCGTCGAGTACATCACCTCTCTCCTCCAACACAACACAATGCATAAAAACAATTATTATACACATCATCAGTCAATACATAAAGTTAATGTATTCTTTCAAACGTCATACTCAATGACGCATTCTAGTGATTAGTTTTAGTTTGCCTAATCGTCATGCATTGTCTACAACAATCAAGACTATCCTCCACCGATAGCCCAAAGCAGTTATTTCTAAACAGAAAATAAATGCACAAACTGAATATAAAATCAACATTTCAACTAGGCGAGCAATAAATAATTCAACTACACCCTTTAATCCCATATATTCCCAATTCTAACATTTCTCTATGCTAAACATGCATATAGGTTTATTATAAATAAAACCCCAACTTTTGTAAAATTGCACAAAAGTCCCTAAACTTTTCCAAAATTACCCAACAACCCCCAATATATCAAAATGCTAAAATTTAAAGACAAAGCTCATAAAGAGGAGTAGGTTATCCCTACCTCGAATTTGAAGCTCAAACGGAGAAGATGAAAAGAGTCAAAGCTCGATCTCCACCACACACCACAAAGCCCTCGAGAATTAACACAACTTTGGCGGAGGAACTATGGCCAAAATCCCAATGGAACTATGGCCAAAATCCAACTCGGCACAACTAAAATTTATACTCAAGCTCGGTTCGTAATGGCTAACTAAACCAAGAAAGAACCTTAAAAGTTGATAAGCTAACCCTATGCCCTTGCACCTATATATAGGAGTTTGTCCACCTCCAAATGTGTCTCCCAACCGATGTGGGACTTCCACCAAATATATAAAAGTTTGACCACCTAAAAATGTATCTTGTAACCGATGTGGTACTTCCAACAAACACACCAAAGGTTCCCAAATACATTACCAAAAGCCTTAAAAGGCACAAGTGCTACAAAACCAAAGGACGAAGATGGTTTTAGAAAGAGAGAGAAACGATACGGAGAGAAAGCAAGAAGATAGCCGTTGTTGCTGCAATTCTTAACTTTATGGCCTTGAAGAGAAAATGATAGTGACTAGGTGTGTCTGTGTGTGTATAGCATCAGACCCATTTCTCTCTCTCTAAATATTATTCTATATTCTCTTTTGCCCACTCCAGCATCTTTTCTTCTTCCACCACCGAAACATACTCATACAAATAATCTCTTCTTTTACTTATTTTATTTCCATCAATGAAACATCATGATGCCTATATTCCCTTCTTTCTTTTATAAAAACAAATCATTTTCTTTTATTTATTTATTTTATTATTTTATTATGGGTCATCACAATTTTAGTACAAGAGATATAACTATATCATTTTTTTAATAGGACATGGCTATACAAGTTAAAAAATTATACCAAAATGTTCAAATCTAATTATGTGATAATTAATTATGATATTTAAAGTAAAATTTTATCTCATATTTTTTTTAATCATCAACTAATCATATCACTTACATAATGAATCTAAAAACTAGACTTATATATTATTTTTTATTAAAATATCAAAAGAGAGCAGTATAATTATATCAAATTAAGAGTTCATAGGATGAGGACGTGTGTATGGTACAATTCACCCTTTTAAATTCCTAAAGACGGCATACTTACACATGAACAGACAAACAAAGAGGAATGAACTTCCCTAAAAAATACAAGGAGATTAATACACTAGTTGCTTAAAATATTGTCCATAAGCATTGTTGAAAAGATCTGTCGCCATGCCAAACTTCTAAAATTTGCAGAAAATTTATCAATTAAGGCATTGAAATATGAGGATCTATTAACCCACATACCAGTTGAAAACAATAACAAAGCACATTCACCACTATACTTTCTTAGGAGTAAATTGCATTATAAAACATCAGAAGGGGGATGCATCCCGTTTACATTTCTAACAATCAACCAAACTACCTAAAATAGCAAACTCAAAATCGAGCAATAAAGGTGACAATAACAATTATCAAACCGAGAGATTAAGGTAATAATAACTGTTATCAAATTCCCAAAATCGAGCTATTAACACCGCAGCAACCGTTACCAAATCCGAAATCAAACAACTAAGGTGGCAATAACAGTTATAAAATCTAAAATCAACTCAAATAAGGTGACAACAACAATTAAGGTGGCAGTAACAGTTAAATAACTCTACTACCCAAAACACACCTTTCATTAAACAGAGAAATCACGGTCGAATAACGCTGGATTGCGGCGACATCAGCAGCATCTGGCAGTTGATCAAATTGGATAATCCAAGGCAGAGATCGCATTAAACTAAGAGCATCAACCAGCAAATTGAACACCAAATTGCAATCTTGTGATAACAATTTCCTCAAATTAGTTGGATTTGTTACTGCTACATCAGGAGGATTGTTAGGGTTTCTTGAAGTTGTGGAATGGAACAAAGATGGGTTAAGTTTGAGGGAGAGAAGAGGGGTAGTAGCAAATCTCTTCATCTTCAACAGTGAAGTGAAGTGAGCCGCCATGGAGGCAGCGAATAGAGAAGAAGAAGATTATGAGATAGATTATTAGGGTTTTCTGCGGCAGAAATATATATAGATATGAAAAATTTTTAGGTGCTGTTATAATATCAGGTATTTATAATATTTATCAATTATTATATTTCCTCCATTTCAAAATAATGGTCCCTTTTAAGGGATTTAATTTTTTTTGATAGTATAATTATTACATTTGAAAAAAGTTAATTTTTCAAAATTATCTTTTTAATAATATATTTTTGAGAATATTAATGTCATAATTGTACTTTTTATATTGTTTATTAATTTAAAGAATGACAAAATAGAAAATTTATATTATTTTTGTACTTAATTTTTAAAGAGGGACTAATATTTTGAGACAATAAAAAATAAAATAAGAGACTAATATTTTAAAACGGAAAAAATATATTATGTTTTTTATATTTTTTAATTATTTAATGTAAAATTATAAATTTTATTATTTTTATCAATCATAATAGTTTGAAATATCACTAATCCTATTCTAATAAGACCATCTCCAACCCTTCATCAAATCCAGCATCAAATTCAAAATTTGGTAAAAAAGGTACTGTTCACGGCTCCAACGCTGCATCAAACCCAGCATCAGATTGATTTTTCATCAAATAATTCATCAAACTGAGTACAGCCAAAGCATTTCACCAAATCATCGTTCTCGATGTTGGGAGATATCAACCGTAATCGACCAGCTGTCGGTCGGTTAACCAACCGGTTGTCCCGGAAAAACGTTCAAAACAATTCAAAAAAAAAAAAAAAAAAAATATTCTCACACCGGTCGACCGGCCGGTCGACCAACCGGTTGTCCCGGAAAAAAGTTCAGACAGTTCAAGAAAAGGTTCAGACAATTTAAAAAAAAAAAAAAAAAAAATTTCTCTAACCGGTTGACCGGCCGGTCGACCACCCGGTTGTCCCTGAAGCATATTAGCTGAATTTGGTGAAGCATTGGAGCAGTTGGTATCAAATTTGATGAAATGGGTCATTTTTGACTCAGATTTGGTGAAAAATCTGAGTCACGGTTGGAGATGCTCTAACACCTAATAACGACTCAAAATGAAAGAGCAAGTATATCATGAGGTCGAGATCACGACACTTGTCATGAGCTTGCTTTGCTTTACACGAGTTCCCTTGAATTGATGATACGAGAGTTTATTTTATTTACCAGCAATGTTAGGTATTATGAAAAGTCTTTCATGAAAATGGTCATGAAGGATTGGTGATCTTTGGATTACACTTACAATAAAGCACCACACACTAATTAAGGTAATCTAAGGGTCACAAATTTTTCATGATCATTTTCATAAAAAAAATTTCATGATCCCTAACATTTCTCTTTATTTACCTACTGAGTAGGTCATCGTGCGATATACAAACATTTATTTTTTATTTTATTTGTGCAATATACTTATTTTTAAAATAAAATATTGATTTTGAATTTTAATATTTTATGTATAAAAAATTTTAATAATTGAAAGTCAAATATAAACAAATTTATTAATGGTTGAAGAAAATTTTTATCATTATATGTGATCCTATGTAAAATAGGGTCATCAAAATAATTTCTTTCAAAGTTGAAAAAAAAAAAAAAATCAACCTAAAATCAAATCCTAATTTGTATTAATAAAATTGACCAAAAATCATAAATTCTACTTATATCAAAATATTTTTTTCTGAAAAAAATAAAAATAACGAAAAATTCTATAATATACAAATTATGACTTGGTTATGACTCATGGTGTATTACTTTGGTTATTAATCGAAAAAAGTCTTTACTAATTTTTTTGTTATGTCTAAAGTGATGTGTCAAGTCTTTAATTATACTTCATGTGGTGTTTGATTATAATCTAGAAAAAAGATTTGTAGCTCGAAAATCTTGGCCCCGAATCCCCCTAATCCGTGAAACGACGTCGTTTCACGGATTTAATTTTTTTTTTTTTTTCTTCTTCTTCCTCGTGTCTGAGGGGAAGAGAGAGGAGAGAGAGGAAGCAGAGAGGAGAGGAGAAAGAGAGAGAGGCGTCTGCGCCATGACCAGATTATCGCGCCCATGACCCCGATCGTCCTGACTCCGATCGTCGCAGCTCGGATCGTCCTTGACCCCATCGCCGCCCGATCGCCCGTCAGCCACGGCCTGACCGTCAGCCACCGCCTTTGCCTCCGGCCACGCCTCCGCCTGCTCCCACTGGTATGGCCCCTCCCCCTTCTCCTCCCTCCTCCTCCTCCTCCCCTCCCCTCCTCGCCTTCTTCCAAAAAAAAAAAAAAAGGGATTCGGGGGAGCTCGGATTCGAGCTCCCAATCACAGCTCTATAATCTATTATAATATTTTTATATGACAATATTTAAGTATTTTATTACATAAAAAAGTGCTTAAGGTGGCTTGATTCAAAGGTAGAATTTATGTTTATATTAGTAAAATCGTAAGAGTTATTCACATTGATGCATAAAAAATTATAAATTCAAATCATAAACAGCATCCTCAAAGGGAATCATGTACAAAATTTCTATAACCTTCACAATTTCAATTCTCAAAATTAAAGTGGGCAACTTTAATTTGAAATTAAAACGGGACCCAACCCCTAGTTGAGGTGAGTTCAAGTGGTTTTGTATTCTCTTAAGTAAGAATATTACAATATAAAAATAATGAGTCAAAACTATTAGATTGTGGATGAGAATTGTATCATATTCTGTAACAAAAAAAAAATTGTCTCATAAAGTAGATATCAATAAAAGTTGAGTTTAAATTTGGACTTAGTCCTGGTTTGAATTGGGTCTAGACTTGTACTTGTAACAACTCAAAAATTTAAGTTGTCCCTTAAATTTTATATTATTATTCGAAATTATTTTCTAAGTATTATTATATTTTTATTATATTTTTTTAGATTAAAATATATCATTTTCTGTGTAACAAACGATACGTGACCCCCAACACATGCTTGCCGCCTACGCCTCATTTACTATATAAATGGCTATCTATCAGCATCATCATCATCACCACCAATTCCCTCCAAACTCTCTTAAGCTCCGTTTGGGAAGTTGGTTTGTAAGTTTTTTTGGCTAAAATAGTCACAAAAAAATAAAATAGGCTTTTTAATCCAATAAGACAAAATATCATATTCAATCCATAATCATTACATTCTTTCTCTCACAAAAAAGTCAAAAAAGCCAAAAGTCCTTCTCAAACTAGGCTTTTTAGCCCTAGGCTAAAATAGTCAAAAAAGTCAACCTACTTCCCTAACGGAGCTTTAGTCTCTCTCTTTGGTCTCTAGTTTTGTGTTTTATATATATAAAGCATTGAGTTTAGTTTGGAGCATCTAGTAGATCGCAGTGAACGAAAGGTAAAAGTTAGAATTAACATTAAGGTGAATTATATTATACCTTGAGTCACCATAATATATTTTATATATGTTTTGAGTTACCATAATTTATTTACGTAAATTATGTTTTATATATTATATTAGCATTTTTAATTATGTTATTTATTTATAAACCTTATTTTATATAATAAGGAAAATCCATGGATATAACTGTTTATTAAAATGTGTTTTGAGTAATTATTTTATAAGTACCACCACAGAAGTCACATACCCTGGGGACTTAAATAACCATTGGCCCTTGTTTAGCTACTTTGTGGTCCTCTGTTTGTCATGGATCCATTGATCCCTGTTCTGATTGTCTCTGGTGACTCTTGTTCTGTTCTGTTCTGTATCGTGGTTATAGTTATTTATGTAATTTATGTATTATATGTCAAATGATTTCCGTATTATATATTCTGTATTTTAATATCAAGCTCTGTTTAGCCCCATAATTATCTATGGTGAATTTTATACCCTTATACTCTTGGTATAATATTTCTCACTCTGTCATATGCTTATAGTTGTTTACCACTTTCAAGTGACATGTCAGGGCTAGCGTATAGGGTAGCCACAAAGCACTTGTAGACATAATTCAGCTCTGACAATTTAATTAAATAGAAACTCCAATAATTATTTTGGTACCCTCACTTAAATATTATTTCCGCTAACGTTTATTTATTTGTTCAAGAACTGGCCGGAGGTAACTTCAATTACTGGCCATTATGATACTTAACTCTTGGGTACGGGGAGCGGGTCGTGACAGTGCTTGTATATGTGCTGGGTTTGGTCTTGGACTTGGACTTGGACTTAGTCTTGAGCTTGGGTTGGGATGTGTTATGTTGGGCTTAGCTTGTGCATATATTTAAGATTGGTCTTGGATCGGGTTGTGAGACAACACCCGTATCCATTTTGTGACCCATCTAGTTGATTTATTCAAATATCATTATATACATATTTATTTGTATATATTAAATACATGAAATTTTTAGACTTTTGTAACTCTCATCTTTTGATGATGAAGTTTACCATATTAGTAGACATGAGTTTTGAACCTTTGTAACTCTAATCCTAATAGCTAGAGTTAATGGCCTTGGTTAATGGAATTTGATAGCCTTATTGATGTATAGCCTCTATGGTTAGGAATTCCCCTACTTGTATAAATATAGGCATTTCCCCTCCAACTTGGTTTGAAAAGATTTTTTTATGGAAAATGAGATAGTGTTTTGAGATAATAAAATTGGAGATGATTTTTATACCAAAGAAAATTTTTCCCATCATCTTTGCTAGCCCATTCTTTGGTTCTTGTTAGAGAGAGAGTACTGCCATAGTCAAGTTCGCCGAACCTATTCAGAAGGTGTTTCTACATTATATGGTTTTGACCGTCGTATCTTGGAAGACAGACACCAGCATATCTCTAGCACCCATCGGGAGGCGGTGAATCTGTTTTAAGGAAACTATGGTATATCAAACAGATTTCGGTTTGCTTCTTTTCTAATAATTTGTTCTTTAATTTTTTAGAATTTGGTTTGTCTCAACGAGTTCAAATATTTAGTTATTTATATTAATAATTTGTTGTATTAGTAATATAATTTAATTCATTTATGTATTTTTAGGTGTGTAGTTTATTTTGTATTTTATTTTTTAATATAAAAAAAATTTATTTTGTCATTTCTATTTAATTTATTATATATATATTTTTTATATTATTATGAAAAAATACCAACAAGCAATTGTTCTCATCAAGATAGTAGGATTCAAGAAGTTTTGAGAGACAACACTACATTTAAAGAACTACTTAGGACACTTAATTTCATTTATAGAATAGTAATATTGAAAAACACTGAGGGACTGGAGAGCCTTCGAAAGCAAACATGGTGAGGAGAAATTCCAATGATATCCAGAATGTCTTTAGAAATATGTCTAACCCCAACTCATCTTAACTAAGTGCTCTTTGGCAATATAGTAAAAAGTTAAGTTTGTAGCTTGTTTGCTAAAAAAATTTGGTTGACTTTTTTAGCAAAGAGTCATTTGATAAGTTCAAAAAAGTCACATATCAAATTACAATTATATCCTTTATGTTTTTTTATATTTACATGGGTGAAAATATAAATTTTCTACGTTGGGTGGACGTAGTTTAGTCATTTTATTGTGATGTGATATCATAAACAAATATTAATAAAAAAAGCCAAAAGCAACTTTTTACTAACTTTCCAAATCACTTTTCTAAAAAAGACTAAAAATTTAGTCAAAAGACAAAAATCAACTTTTAATTATCCTCTCAAAACACCCCTAACAAACCGAGTTCAGATCCTCTCTTAAACGTGTCTCCTTCATTTCCTACTGGCAACGATTGAGATCAGTCGTTGCTTATCCAACGACAATAAAAAAAAAATAATTAAAACAAACTGAATTTGGTTTTCCTATCCAAAACCTATATACATCTTATACTCACTGTCACGACCCAAACCCGGCCCTATGGGTTTAGCATCAGAATCGCCAAGAATCCGAGATTATCTGATAAAAGCAATCTGAGAACTGGCGGAAGCCAAAACAGTAAATAAACAATGTCCAATGAGCTGACAGTCTGTATGCAAAAAGATTTTTCATACCTTTATACCTTCAGTACAGAATAGTATGCACAAAATATACAATCAGTCAAAACTGGGACTTAATCCCTATTAAACAAGACAAGACGGTACTATCGGTCATACAAGAAACAAAAAAAGCGATTCAGAGACAAGCGGAAATAAAACACCCCTAAGCCCCTAAGCCATAGCTTGATAGGCTCGGAACCTCGCAGTGAGGCACAGTGGTTGGCTTGACAAAATTAAAACTTGCCTGACGCTCCTAGCTGCGGTCTGGTGCCTGTACACCTACATATATATATGAGCAGTGAGCTAAAGCCCAGTGAATAACACAATGCGTAAAGGGGTTAAGAATAAATGTCCTTTCAGTATTGAAAACAGTCATTTCAGTCAGTTTATCAGTCATTCAGTTTGTGGCTCATATTTCAGGTCATAACAGTCATTCAGTTAAAGCAGTGATATGTGGTACATCCATTGGTATAACAGTACAGTAAACAGTAGGTCTTAAAAGACCGGGTCTTAACAAACCAAACAGTAAATGATGGCCATCAGTAGCAGTACAGTAACAGTAACAGTAACAATACTATTTCAGAGAACAGTACCATACTTGTGGATTCAAGAGGTGTCTCGCATAGATTCTAGAGGTGGCTCACACTGTAGCACTTAGTTCCGTACAGCACTTTGTTCCATATCAGAAATACAGAATGGCCATCATAACAGTAAACAGTAGTGGTTCCAAACTTGGGAACCCACAGATCTCTCACACAAGAATAAGAAATGAGAGGTGCCAAGGATGCCACAGTACAGTTCAAAATATAAGACATGCGTTCATTCAGTACACAAGATGTCGAAAGGAATTCAATTAAGAACATGATGTCAAGAAATGCTCAAGAACAGTTCAATTCAAGAAGCGATTTAAAATGCAGTTCAATTTAGTAAACATTTGACCAAAGGAACGGTTCAAATAAACAGTTCAATAAAGTAGACAGCTCAATAAGGTAAACAATTCAATAAAGTAAATAGTTCAGAAGATAATCATTTTTGAACATATCTTTACACAGTTGTTACTCACAGAGTTCTGGGCTACAGTAAGCTAGAGCGTCCCCTCAGTAAGCCAACCCTACACAATATACAGGATGAACACACACTAAGCTATACAGTTGGGGAAGATCAATAACTTAATCCCTAATTTGCCTCGGTGTGTTCTACATTTATATCCTCATTAAGATGTCTTAAACTAGGCCTAAGAATGCCTAGAATGGGATGAGGATGCAGAGATGCACTCAGAAAACGTTTTACAAAACTTGCTGAAAACAGGGATCTCGCTCGAGCGAGCCTTCCTTCGCTCGAGCGAGATTGCAAAAACAAAGGGCTTGCTCGAGCGAGGAATCCTTCGCTCGAGCGGTCTGATGAAATAAAAAAGTACTGGTTGTTGATTTTTTCCGCGCGATGCTCGCTCGAGCAAGCTTCTGGACAAAGGTGGTCGCTCAAGCGAGGAATCCTTCGCTCGAGCGAGGAAGCTAAATTCTGGAATTTCCAGATTTGCCTTCCAAGTTCGAACCAAGCATTCTCCCACTCTATACTCGACCTCTTGGGCCTAAATTCTAGAAAACACATCACAACTCAATATATAACAAGTTTCAAAGCTCAATTTGTGGATTTAAAGCCCAAGAGTGAGTCAATTAAATCCAATTTTCAAACCCATTTTCAAGAACAATCTTCAAACATGACATGCATGGGTCAAAACCATTTCAAAGCTTCAATTCTTGCTCTAATGAGCTCAATCCTTTCAAAACAAGATGAAAACATGGACTTATACATAAATTTGAACATGCATGCAACCTTTTGCCATGAAATCAACTCAAACTTCAACAATACCAACATGCATGCATGAATTAGACTTCATATCAACATTATTGAACCAATTCATGTCTTAATTCTACAATTTAACATGAATCATGCAATAAGCAACTTAAACACATCAATGAGAAGATGAAACACCAACCTTAAGTCTCTAACTCAAGAATATAAGCTCAATTTTGTAACCCTCTAACAATTCATCCAAGTTCAAGCAAAAGTGGGATGAAATCAACTCTCTTAGTTTCTCTCTCTCTCTCTATATTTCGGCGGGGAGCATGAAATGAACTGAAGGAAAATGTTTGCTAAGTGTATCACAAGCTTCAAAAAGGTTTTAAATGGTGGGCCACTAGAGTGGCAACTTGGTAATTAAATCCAACAATGTAATCTAGCTTATTTTAATCTATTTAATCATACCAAATCACTTTTTCAATAAATATACCATAAATTCACATAAATTATGGTGATCACAGACCATTAATCAATTTTCGATTTGGCCGCCGATAAGGCCTTCAATTTGCAGTTTAATACATAAGACGAGAACAGATAATTTGGCAGTCAAACAGATAGATTATGCATTTAGCGATTCTGATCAATCGATTGATTTGGGATCTCGATCAATCGATTCAAGATTTCAATCAATTCAATTATCAATCATGTTCAGTCTCAGTTTAACAGTAAATAGTAGGTAATCAGTAAACAGTGACGAGGGTTGTTACACTCACTCTCACTCATCCCTCTTCTCCTCCACCGAACCCACCCTCACCGACGACCGCCCTCATCGGCGACCCACTCCTGACAATAGCGAGAAGCTCCTAAAACCCAACCGATCTGCTTCGCAAGCCAAAGCCCTCACGCTCTTCTCATCCACCTCATTGAACCCGTCTTACCGGTGACCTTCTCAACAACGACCCACTCCCTAAACCTAACCCATTATTTTGCCCTTATTCTTTCTGCCCTTACTTCACGAACCAGAGTTCCCTTGTGAGCAAACCAGTCTTTGTAGCTTCAAACCAGTCTCTGTAGCTTCAATCATAGCAACTCATAAATGCAAGTTTTCGAAAAGTGTTGTTAAAACTGTTGTTGTTCAAGTTGCTGAAAATGGTTGAAAATGGTGCTGAGATTGTTGCTCATAACTGATTTTTTGTTGTTGTTGTTGTTGATGCTGTTATGGCATAAGATGGTTTTAGGTGACAATGTACATTTAGTAATGTTGTTGATGCTGTTATGGCATAAGATGGATACCCAAAAAATTTCAGGTTTCTTGATGCAAATTGTACTCATTATTTTCTTATTGATCTGTAATACGTACTGATAAACTAAGTCCTGAGTTTGTAAGTTTTGGATTAAATCACATCCAAGTTTTGATTCAAGAGTTGTTTGCTATTTAACTACTTCCGTAAGTGATAATTTGGTGGTGACCTTGCTTCAAAGTGTATGATAAATTAGTTATGTTATCTATTGATAAAGATGATTTGGAAAATTAATTAGTTTGGAATTTCTGGGTCTATCCAAGAACAATATCTAGAGTGATTCCTAAGCCCTTATTCATTCCCTATCTCCAACATTAAATGGGTTTTACAACAAATTGCATGAAGAAATTGCAAGTGGAGGACATTTTGCATACTCTAAACCTCAAGTCATTTATGCCAAAATGATGCCCTTTTGTGATGGAAGCTCTACTATAATTTGTATGCAAAAAAAATTGAACTCTTCCACAATCCAGGTCCACTTGCTACTTGTAATGAAACATATTATGCTATCAACTCCATTGGTGAACCATTAATAATTATAATATTTTGTTAGTCATATGTGGAATAGAAATAAAAGAGAGTGAGAACATGCAGTTATTACTCAAGTGGATTCATTACCTTTTACACAAGGATAGTTTCATTCCAGAACTTATACAATACAACTAACAGATGCTTTTAGTGAATTAAACCTATTAATTACAGAGAGTTCTGGTTGACCATTAAAACTTCTATAAGCAACAGATGCGTATGGTTCGCGAAGCAGAGAAAATGAGGAATGGAGTGGTGGGTTGGATTGGGTTTAAAAGTGGGTTGCTATCGTCGGGAGTGGGTTGCTGTAGGGAGTCTGTCGCAGGTCACTAGTGAGGCTGGGTTCAGTGGAAGAGAAGGGATGAGAGTGAGGCTGAGTGAGAATGATGTCAAATGTTTGAAGAGCCTCTGCCGTTGCAGCTTTGGGTGGGGAAAAAATAATTTTCAATTTGTTTGAATTTTTTTTTATTTTATACCTAGATCTGGATCGTTGGATCTGGGTTGGGGCATCAAAGCCGTTGTACGTAGGAAGTGAAGGAGAGAAATGAAGGAGGGGAACTGGACTCTAATAAACCCCAATATTAAGTTAACTACTCGAGAATCTTTAAGTTCAAACATTAAAAAAAAAAATAAATAATAATAATAATAATCATCTTTAAAGAAAAAGTGTACACACACAAATTTAAATTAATAAAAAATGAAAGGAAAAAAAAAAAAACAGATCCTTTGTTGTTATTGTTCCTGCCATGATCTTGTCGTACAAGCCACCTCAACAAAAAAAAAAAAAAAAAAAAACAAAACAAAAACAAAAAATAAAGATATGATCCCACTATCCTTGTTGACACCTAATACAAAAAGACATCTAAATGTGGGGTATCACTAATGTTTCTTACTATAACATTATTTTTGATAAAAGAGTAAATAGGTGGTCCACGAATCAGATGAGATGGAGATGGACTGACTCCTAAGATGATAAATTGGGCTTTTGTCACGACTCAACTCTAGGGATTAGCAAAGTGACCGGTCAGTAATTCTGAGATTATCAAAGATTTCTTAAATAGAATTATAGTAATAGGGGCTGGCGAAAGCAAATATTTAAACATACATTGTCCATTAAGCTATGTACACTTATATGAGACAGAGAAAATTTCATTTATATATATATATATATATTATACCATCATCATTACGTCATCACATGTTGCAGATAGGTCAAAAGGGACTTAACCCTATTTACAAAATAAAAACTTATTCAGACTTAACAAAAAGAAAACATGGTCTTGTATCTTAACCACAAGATGTGTCCGGAACCTTTATATGAGACACATTGGTTGGCTGACAAAACCGAGTCTAGATAGATGCCACTAGATATGGTCACATGCCTGATCACTTACATACATAAATATAACAGTGAGTAGGAATTCAGTGAATAACAACGGAGTAAAGGGTTTAATTAATGATTAATTAATGATGTCCCATTACGGATTTATAAATCAGAGTTCAGATCATATTAGAATTAGATTCATATTCAGACTTATAATCAATCATACATAGTATATCCATTAGCTAACAGAGTAGAAGGTCTTAAAAGACTTGTTCAGATCAAACAAATGATTATGCATAATCAAACAGATAACCATTAAGGTTAAATAGATAGTTTCATGATTGGAACCCATAGAGATCCCTGGTACCAGGTAACAGATAACAAATAACAGAAGCTAAGGATGCTACGAATACAGTTCAGAAAATGGACAACCATTCATTCAGTTCAGAAAATAGCATTTCAGAAAACATAGTATAAGTTAGAATCTAAATATACTTATAAACAAACATATCTTTACACGGAGTTGTTACTTACAGTTGGTTCCTGAGACAGAGTAGACAGATTGTAGCGCATGACCTACACATACACATAACATGTGACACCCGAATTTGTAAATTTAATTCAGTATTGCAATAAATAGAATTCCTTATAAAATAATAACAATAATAAATATATAAATAAATGAATAAAATGCATAGGTTAGAAAGTTGGGAATTAATCGATTAAATTGTTAAGGAAATAGATTGTGAGACACCACATATTTAGAATATTAAATATTTCAATAAGTGGTAAGTGATGTTTTATAATTGGGCGGTGAGGTTTTAACATATAATCATAAGTAATTTTAGGACTCATAAAAGGAATCATAACCTTTAGAATTGAATTTTGAAAAAAAAAAAAAAAGGCCAAACGAATTTTCGGTGGGCCAAGGGTCAATATGGCCCTTGGTGATTTCTTGAGGATGAATTAAGGGATAGATGGCATTAGGGGAGGTAAACAAATCAAGAGTCATAACATGTGGCATTACTTCTTATCACCAGCAAGAGAGAAACGTGGTAGCATTAGACTTAAGGTCTTGGGTAGCAAAAACGAGGAAATGGAGCCTATAAATAGTGAGGACCAATGCAGTGAACTTCACACAAATAAGAACATTCGTAGTGTATCAGTGAGCTTCGAAAGGAGAGGGGTATAGCTGGAGTTGTAGTAACAAAACTAAAAGTTAAGGGTCAATCCTAAGTTGAGTTATATTATACCTTGAGTTACCATAATATGTTTTCTATATGTCTTGAGTTACCATAATATATTTTACGAATGTTTTGAAGTACCACGATTTATTTTATATAACTTATGTTTTATGATTATGTTAATATTTCAATTACGTGGATTATTTTCTGAACTTTATTTGCTTAAATTGAAACCCATGGATATGTTTGTTTAAAATTTAGAAATTATTTGACAAAGATTTTATAAACAATTATATTTTGTAAATACTACCACGGGAGTCCCACGTCTTGGGGGATTTAAATAAACCATTGGCCCCTGTTTGGCCACCTTGTGGTCCTCTTGTAGACTTGACTTTCTTCGCGCATCCCCCCCTTTCGGAGAGGCGCGAATTGGTCTCCTATAGTTCGGACTCCTATCACGATTCTGAATCTAATCTCACAAAGTGCAATGTGAGATTGATAAACACCAAAGAGTCCAATCCAGCAAATCATTTTGAAAAATCGATTTTAGATCAAATAATGCCAAAACTAGACTACTTTGCTAGATTACAGGGTCGCCACCTAAATATTTTATTTGTGGAAAATTTAGGAAACTCTGACTCGTGCCAAAGGCCATGTGTCCGTCATCACCAAAGTTGCCTCGGCTCGGGAACTTGGGTACGAGAGGGGAAGGTCTTGAAATGAGCACCCCCGCTCACCCGATCAAAGATCGGCTTCTACTAAACATGATATGTTGTTTTATAAACCTCATATGTTCTTATCCTAATTATTAGCTAACTTTACTATGTGACGCACACATACAAGTATAGACTAAGTTTAGCTAACTTTACTATGTGAACACCCGGTGATCATCCATGTTTGTGTTCGTTTGGAGTTCCCGGAGGCCTCGGCTACGCGCCTTGCCTCAAGATCTCCAAACTCGACTATTTAGTGTCTGGTTTTGCACCAAACACTTGTGTTTTGCCTTGGAGGGGCAGGGAATGCCTTGTGAGGCATCCCCACATAGCACCGGCCATGGCTAGAGGCCACCGGCTGGTGTTTTGTTG
This sequence comes from Camellia lanceoleosa, assembly GCA_025200525.1. Lineage (NCBI taxonomy): Eukaryota > Viridiplantae > Streptophyta > Magnoliopsida > Ericales > Theaceae > Camellia > Camellia lanceoleosa. Next base: position 32,251,881 of record CM045765.1, read on the forward strand.
CCATCGGCAATTTATATTGCCGATCGGCATTCTTTGTTGTCGGTCGACAGTTCATTTTGTCAAAATGGCAATTTTGAGCAGCCGACTACTGTTCATCTGCTTTTGCAGATATTTTAATACAGCTGTATTGCATTTTGTTCCCCTCCATACACGTGTATGGAGGGATGGCCTTCTTGTTAGCTTCCTTGGTAAGCTTTACAAGATTGGTTTGCCTATAAGAAGAGGGCTCTTCTATTGGCATTAGGGTTGGAGATTTTTGTTAGAAAAGTTCAGAGGGAGCTCTGGTTCTAGGTTTAGGATTTTGTATCTATCCTATATCTATATCTCTCATTCTCTTGTATTTGTGTGTGTTTAGGCTTACTATTGCACACAAACACATAGTGTTACACCTTTTCTTAGCTTGTGAAGGACCAGAGGTTTGTTCTTGAGGTTCTTGGGTGGTTTTGAGCTTGGAGGAGCAGCTGGTCCACCATTTGTGAAGAGGTTCTTCAAGGGTAACAATCTTACCCCTTTTTACCCCATTCTTGCATACAATTTTTGCCTATCTTAGAACTGTTTTTGTGTTTAGTATATAACATAAAAAAGTTCTGTTTTTGGGCCTTGAAAATAGTTTGTTTAGAGTGTTTTGTGGTTTGGAGGTGTTTGACCCCTCTTAAGCCTTGAGGGGCTCCATTTTGTGCTATTTTGAGTGAGCTCCGGGACTTTGGTGTTTGGGCCTCCTCACCACTGAAATCTTGAGGGATTTCAGTGGTAAGGATGGTGCCTTGAAGTCCCAAGAAGGAGAGGGCCACCCCCCTCCTTATTGTCCTTGAAAAGGGCCATTTTTGCCTCTTTAATGAGCACCTAGCTAAGTCTCATGTTGACCATGCCTTGGCTGTTATTTATATTTATTTTTCCATGAAATAGCATTGTTGTATGTTGGTTTTGGTACACCATGTTTGCTTAGCATACATGCCATGTAATGCCGTGTTATTGCCTTAACATGCCTTAGGTTGTAAACCATTGTTCTAGTATGTTTTAAGCTTGGCTTTGTGAAGCTTTTGTGTTTATTTCGCCATGTTTAAGGTCTGTCCTTAGCCATTTTGGCCGGCCATGACATGCATTGCATAGTCCCTTTGCATTTTGGCTTGTTAGCCTTAAGTGTGTGAATGTGTAGCATGCATTACTTGCTTTGATTTGGTGGTTTGGAACCACCCAACATGCCATTTCAGTCCTTATAACATGCTCACATGCTTGCATTTCATAGCTCTTTTGATGCTTTGAAAGGTTGTGTCTTACGCTCCATGTTTGGTCATTGTGCATGCTTTTGAATTCAAGTCATTTAGATGCCATCTAAGTGGTCTTTTGGGCTTTGTTTTATATGCTAAAACTCTGTCTTGGTCATTAAATTCATGCCATGTTTGGTCTTGATAAGTGTAGTCCAATGCCTCTTTGGTGAGCCTTAGGTTTTGGACCTTAATTGCATGATATGCTTGCTTTGTTTAATTGGTTTGGCACCATTTTAGCATGATTTTCAGAGCCTAGTATGCATGCCATAAGTCCATGTTTCCCTCTTTTGAGTGTGCTTGAAAGTTGCTTCATTATGCTTAAGTCTTGAACCATGTATCTATGCATGCTTGTATGTACATTTGCCTTCATGAACTGAGCATTATGGCCACTGTTTTGGGCCTAATTAGAGCTGCCTAAATCATGTTTAAGTCCATCCTTTGTTTGCTTACATGCTTACCTTGCATGTTTGTTTGCATGCTTGCATGTACATCTTGCATTGTCTATGTTGCATGCTAGTTCATATGCCTAGGTTGCATTGCATCTTGCATGCATGCCTTACTCCTTGATCTAGTGATAGGAATTGGGCCCCTTTGGTTTGTTGGTTTGCATTGCATTTGACATCAAAATGTGCACACTTGGTCCCTTGGGCCATCACGCATGGAAATGCGCAATTGATGGTCTGAGAACCAAGGAGCATGTCCCTTTGAGTCACTAACATGATAAGGGACATGGTTGGTGCATATATGGCTTGAATTGCATTGCCATGCAAAGCTTTGTCCTCTGCTGCTGTCAAACAGGTTCTGCAGGAACTTTTTGCCGATCGACTGCATAGAGTGCCGACCGGCAATAAATTGGTGGCCGATGGATTCATTGTGTGCTGATGGACACCAAATCACAGCCGGTGGCACTCCTCAACATCCAGCAAGCACATCCTGAGACTTTGGCAGTCTTCAGAGGAGTATAGCAGGGAAAACAGAGGCAGCTTGCGCATGGCAGTGCATTTCCGAGCAAGACCGATCATGCATTGCATCAGGCTCTCCTCCCGAGGCGTTTATCTGTTTTCTCTAGATTAGTTAATTTGCTTAGCTAATTAGATGGCCTGTGATATTTTAATTAGCCTGTAGGTTAATTAGTCTGTATTTTCTTTTGGTCCCTCCGAACGAGGGCGAATCTATAATAAGTGTGGGTGCGTGTGTGTGCATGTCTTCCAACCCCCACTTCTTTCTTCCCTTTTATTTACCCGTTTATGATGGTAGATTAGGGCATGTTTAAATTAGCATACCTTATGCTATGCATGCGTGCATCCATACATTTGTCTTGCATGCACCGAGCTCGGTACATCATGCTAACTGCATTTGTACTTCAATTCCAAATTGAATACGTGCATCAATTGATTGCATTTCACATGTCATGTTTAGGTTAGCCGAGCCTACCCTAGTTGCATCCTGCATGTGTTGCATTAGTCAATTTGACATGAATTAGGACCATGCATGTTTGCTAACTAGTTTATTGTTTTGGCACGGAGTACGATGTAAGTATTTTCATGCTTTAGCATATCGCATGTGTGTGAATGCTATCATGACAACATGCTTACCATGTGGCTAGATGCTCATGTGATAAACTGTTTGAATGCTTGTGGGTGAAGGTTGGATTGTTTGAGTTGGAAAAACTCGTTGAAATCCGTATTTTAGCCTACTTGCGAGTAGCAAATTCCAAAGTGTTTTTCAAGACAAACGGATATGCAATGCTTATTTCCAAATTAGGCAATCTAGTCTATACTTGTTTGTTAAAGCATAACATAGTAATTCTAGGCTAATACCCGGAATAAGAACACATAACGTTTTCAAAATCGGATATCATGGTTAGTAGAGGCCGGTCTTCGGACCGGGCGAGAGGGGGTGCTCATAGCTGACCTTCCCCAATCGTACCCAAGCTCCCGAGCCGAGGCAACTTTGGTGATGACGGACACGTGGCCTTTGGCACCGAGTCAGGGTTTCCTAAATTTCCCTATTAAAAAATATTTAGGTGGCGACTCTGTATCTGGAAAAGCAGTCCATGTTTGGCACTTCTTTTCAAAAATCTGTTTTCTCAAAACGATTTGTCGGATTTGGACTCTTTGGTTCAGATTTAGAACCGTGACAACAAAATCGAGTCCGAACTGTAGCGTGTAGCACGGGATCCCTTGCGGGCGTGTTACAGTTTCTGGCGACTCTGCTGGGGAGTTTAGAGAGCTTGACTCGAACTCGTGATATCCTGTTTTGACTTCATTTATGTGTCTCTTTGCATTGCATGTGCATTGGTGCGCCTAGGACACCGTGTTGGCCATCTGCTATTCCTGAGCGGTTTGCCGGAGGCTTGACTTTGTCAAAGCATGCCATAAGGTCGACGGCTATGACTCGCCAAGATGGGAACACAAACCCCGATTTTACCGGGGCACCCTTTCGACCATTCGACCTAGTGCATATTCGGAATCCATAATGACCATTCCAAACTAGGACAGGTTGCTTACCCGATCTTAGGTTGTTTGAAACCGCTGCGTGCATAGTGGAACCCTAGCTCTTGACAAAATAGGACAGGGAAACCCTACCCCAACATAGGGGTGTATTGGCTCTCATTTATTTGCTATGTGCTTTTAGAGTGTATCTCTACAGGGAGCGCACATATCAGTTTGCAAGTTTGAGTATCAGGCCTGAGGGCACCAGTATCAGTATTTGAGAGAACCGGTTATATCTGCGGGTATCTAATTCAGTATTTTGTGAGACAGTGATTTCTGGAGAATAGTGATCGGTAGTAGAGTACAGTTGTTCGGCTGCACCTGTGTTTGATCCGTTTGGGCTGAAATGCTGCTTGTTTTTCCTTTCAAGGTTCAGAGAGTTCCAGAATAGTTAGTGTTCCCCCTTGCCGAGGCAAGACCTATGATGACGTAGAATTCAGAAGAGATCGTGGTTATGACAGCCGCGTTGGGTCAAGGAATCACTCTACAAAGTGAGACCAATATTGATATGCCGCATCCACCTAGGTCGCCTGCTGCACACCCGGTTTGGACCCCTCAACTATATCAGGCTCACGAGCCTACTACATTTGAACTAATGGGGATGATAGGTGATCTCCAGAGGTCCGTGGCGGATCTCGCCTATGGAATGTCCGCTTCGCCACCAGCTGCACCATATGCCGGAGGTTCTGTACCCCAGGAGCCCTCGCTGTTGGGACGGATCGTGATTGAACTTAGCCAACCAGAGATGGCCTCCAACTATAACAATGACATGTCAACGTCAACCCAAACCCTTGATCAGGCCGATGCCAGAGGTAAAGACAAAATGAAGGTAGATGCCGATCCTATCGAACAACTGCTGTGGGCAGTCGAGGCTTTGAAAGCCGCAGGGATGAACAAGCAACAGATCTCCGCAGTTGTGACAAAAGCTGTGGAGGATGCTTTCCCCACTCCACCTGAGGGTAGTTCAAGTCAGTCAGAAAATCGGGATAGGCCCCGTCATGCCAGAACAGTTCCTCCCATTCCCAACCCTGCACCCGGGAAGGATCAGAAATCCAAGGCCGCGCCGGCCGACCCTTTCGCTAGTGCGTCTAGCAAGAGTGCTCAACCTTCAAAGTACTTGCCCCGGGGGCGCAAGGTCTTCCATGCTCTCTACATGCCATTGTCTAAGGTACTCCAGATTCTTGCTGAGAGGGGACACTTTAAACCCTTGGAGCCTCGACCCCTCCCGAAGAATCTCCCTGCTACACATGATGCTGCTTTGTACTGTGCGTACCACCAACAAACTGGTCATGCTACCGATAATTGCTTCCGCCTCCGTTATGAGGTGCAGGATTTGATTAACAATGAGGTTATCCTCCCACCCACCTCAGCCAAGTCCGTTACTACCCAGTTATTGGATTTTGAGGACACTGATACTGTGAGTATGTAATCAGAGAGTGGACCACCTGCGGGCGGCGCTTGGTATATTTTTGATGTGGCGTCTGGTACGCATTTTTGAGCATCTGCGAATACTAATTTTGTAAATTCTGGCTTGGGTGTCGAGTCAGTTTTTTGTTTTGTTTTGAGTCTGTCTCATTATCTTGAGTCAGTCCTTTTGCTTACGGGTCTGTCTTGTTATAGCAAGTCAACCCCCCATTTTTTGTATAGAATGCCAGGTGATTCTGGGGTTGTTGCCTCGGACACCGTTTTGTCTTGTAATTACCCGTTTTTGGTTTTTGAGTCTGTCTCTGCCGAGGAGCCAGTTATACCAACAAATCTGAATGAAACAGCTGTGGCTATCTCATTTTCATGCTTGCTTTCAGTGTGAGTTAGTTGTGCCAGAAGAGGCGAATGGAACGGCAATACATTCTACCTACTCTCTTGTGCCTTGAACATCATTGTAATGACCTAAGTTTTTTTCAAAACCCCTTTTTGAGCACTGCGGTGGTAAAAACGAAGAGGAAGGAATTCCTCGGGTTTTGCAAAATTTGATCATTTTGAGAGAAGATAGGCATGCTAAGCCTTTTTATGAATGAAATCATGCTTGTCAGCGTGAGTACTGAGAAGGACCCTGGCTTGATCCAGATTAGTTTCACACTATCTTCAGCGCGAGCGATTTGTCGCTTTCTTAAAAACTTTCAAAAACAAAATGTTTTGCGCGGCCTTGTGAAGACTTGTGTGGAATTGCTCTTGAGATTGTGCAGCCAAGGATCGCTCTCAGCCTCAAGATTCAACCTATCTATTGCGAACCTGGAATCCGTTCAAAACGCTCAACAGCCAATTGCCATGAAAGGCCTGTGCGGCCCGATTTGAAGTAACCCTCGAGCAAGAGGTACCAAACTCAGATCAAGAAGATTAGATCTCACCGGAAGAGGCTCGTGAAGCGACCGTGATGGATCCTTCCGCAAATTAGTACAACAGCCATTCTCCTGGACTCAGAAGACTTTGGGATCTCAAAACCATTTGGCATGGACTATGCTACACTTTTACCCTTTGAGAGGCTCGCTGGGCTGAAACCCAGAAGGGCGACCCAGGCAAAAGTTAGAGCAAGAAAAAGAAAAGAATGAAAAAATGCAAAAAAAGAAAATCAAAGAAAAGAACAAAAAAAATGATGAAAAATGATAAAAAATTGAAAAAAGAAGCTCGCAAGGTCGAAAACCTACAACAGGCGCCTTGGCAAAAATTAGAGCCTAAAAAGTGAAGGTTAAAATACCTGAGTGTACCTTAACCGAAACTACGTAAGGCTTGATTCCCATGTTTGGGATACATAGGCAACTTCATCTTGAAGTCTAGTCCCCAGCGCTTTCACAACGCCCCAGTCCATGTAATGGTTTTGATCATCCTTGCTTCCTCTGCATCCAACAATTCGGTTGTAACAACTGTGAACTACGTAGGCTTGATTCCCATGTTTGGGATACGTAGGCAACTTCATCCTGAAGTCCAGCCACCATTGCTCTTACAGTGACTGTGTCCATATATTGGTTCAGACCGTCGTCTTCGGAGTTCAGTCGTCATTGATAAAAACTGCTTACAAAAATGCTGCGGCATCATCCAGACAAGGGGCAACTTTCCGTTGCCATGCGTTGCCATAAGTTGCCCTGAGTTGCCGTCCAAACCAGGGGCAACTTTCTGTTGCCATGTACCCCCTTTAAGCAAGGAACAATTTTCCATTGCCTCCGATTTGAGGTTGCGCATCTCAAGGGTAAGTTTCGTACTCGTCGAGCATTGACTGTTTGCAAAAAAATAGTTTTTGAAAATTTTTACTGAAGTTGACTATTTTCTCGAAAACTATTTCATTTTTCAAAAACCGGACCGTCTTCTTGGACCCAAAAGGGAAAATTTTCAGTGCTCACAGCCTGACTTGCATGATTTTCAAATCAAAACAAGTATGTTAATCCGACTCGCATTTTGGTCAAAATTGTTTTAGAAAGAAGAAAACAAAAATGGTTAAAGTGATGAACTAGGGGCACAGTGGAGTCAGGTCTTCTGTCTTTTCCCCACCGTCAACATACTTGCCAGGAGGGCACTCTATCCACCGGAAGAAATAGCCGTGAGCTAACGGTGTTGGGCATGAACCCGCAACTTCCTATTCATCCATCAATCACCCTGGGGAGGGATGAAAAATGAGAGAATAAAGAATAGAGAGGTGTAAGTGGAGAGAGAAGTGAGCAAGAGGGTTTTGAGAGAAAAACCGAGCCTGAGGACCGAGCGATGTGAGAATCACAAATCAGAAAGGGTGGGAACAAAACTCGGGGAAACTGGCTCCTCGTGATCTGAGGTCTCTCATTCTTGTAAACGCGTCCGTGAGTCGTGTCTTTCGCTTTGTTTTGTCACAATCCTTGTCTTGAGTCTTTTCCGGGCGTGTCTCGTTGTGTTTGGGTCGTGTACCTTTTGTTTGAGTCTTTCTCACTGTGTTCAGTTGCAGGCTCGATACCCTGGTTGGAAAACCTTCTCTCAATTTCAAAAAAAAAAATCGCTTATGCTCAGAGTGTTATGCCATTCTCTACATTTAGGCGAAGCAAAAGAAGAAAAGGAAAATTTGGAGCATCTGAGTATGCTTCAATTTCAGCCGGTTTCACCTTCGTAGTCCGTCTTGTCAGATTTGGGCTGTTTGGTCAGGGTTTGCTGTGTGCAGAATAAACCAAGTATTGTGTTGTGGGCTGTATGCAAACTAATTCTCAGCAGAGTATGGGTTGTGTGTTCAGACTGAGCAGTGGGTTATAGGAGTGGTTTGCTATTAACTGGTTCATTACCTGGTTACTACAATGCAAATATTTAATTTTCAGACAACAAATCAATCCCATTGTGATGTGATGCAGCATGATGCAATGCAGTGCAAAGTATGAAATGTACAGATATAACACTTTTTTAGACAAAAAAGGGGCTTGTTTCATTTCATTATCTTTTTCAAGTACATAGTTTTGAAGAAAACAAAAACCCGCCTGCGGTGGTACAAGATACTGGGGCTACCAACTAAAAAAAGAAGAAAAAGAAAAAGTACAAAAAAGAGAAGAAAAACAGCAAAAGTCTGGGTCGTCATCAGTAGTCTCGGGCCTGGGGATCTGTCCTCGCCCTCTTCCTGGACGAAGGTCCAGGAGCATCGTCATCGGCACCACCATCTGAACCTGAGTCTGAACCGTCTCCGGTCTCCTCCTTAGATGATCCCGCCTCTGCTTCTACCTCTGCTTCTGCCTCGGACTCGGACTCGGACTCGGACTCATCATCCTCATCATCAGGAATGGGTGCCCGAGAGCTACTCCCGACATGAGCACGCCCGCCTCGCACGCACGGATGTCCAAGGTTCCACGCCCTCCTCGAGCAGGAATAGAGGGCCCAGCTGGAGCACCACCCACCGGAGGGATCTGGAAAGGAGGCTGAAAAGCATAAAAGGCAAATGCATCAGTACGCCGTGAGCAGTGAATCAGTGCAGAATACAGTGTATGAGTACAGTATATGTATGCCGTGAGCAGTGAATCAGTGCAGAATACAGCATGCGAGTACTGATATGTATGCCGCGAAAAAGGTATCGCAGTAGAATGCATGTAGGCGAGTACGGTGTATCGTGCGAGGGCCGGGTATCCAAAGTGTTGTGTCGCGGCATCGACATGCGACCGGTTCATGTACGGTTTGAGACTGCGGTCAGAAAGAACATACCGGAATACTGTAGAGCGCCAGGAGGTCGAAGGTCCGCTGTAGCATCCCTATCATAGAGGCATTCAGCTCCAATGACTGCTGGATGTACTCGGAGGAAGCCTGTAAAAAAATATCAAATGCATCAGTATTCTGCGGAATATCAAATAAACTGAAATGAAATAACAGTACAAGATGCGAAATGAGGTAATACATACCGGAGGCAAGTCAGGGACATCGACCAACTCGTGATCAGCCGGGGGAGGAGCAAATGGGATCTGGTAGGTCGCCCCACCCTGCCCTCTGCATGTCAAGAAGTGGGCGAAACTGTGCCACCGTCCCCCGCCTCTCGAACTCCGCCCGCCATTTAACTCGAGCCCTCATCGACGCTCCTTCCAAATACCGCTGGCTTGGCCTCCCCTCTTAGCTCGGCGACCACCGCTCAAGGGTCGCAGGATATAGGTCCGGACGCATTTCGGATAGTCGCCCTCGCTCGTGACGCCCGCGCCTCACCAAGGGTATACTCTCAAAGGCGCGAGGAAAGCCTCTCAGTATGCCTCATATGTAGAGGCGGACCGAACTATCTCGCCCAGAAACCAGTGGTCCGACGCAAGAAGCGCCTCAGTACCGAGCCCGACAGACCGGGCCCTCCAACAGAATCCGGAGACGGGCAGTCTCCTCAGCACTCTCATAGTGGTCTCTCACCACGGCCGGCAACGGAGCCCAAGGCTTCCAGGTGATCTGTAGGTAAATATGCAGTTTGTTATATGTATATCATCAAAAATACAGTGCTATGCGAAGCTTAAGCAAACTCTATAGTTGAACATACCTCCGCAGCGGTGATGGTGTCGAAGTAGCGGCGGAAGAAGATGAAAGACTCCCGGGGTCTCCGCACACACCGCATGTCAAAGCGATGAGAAAATGGGACGTCGAGCGGGATCTCCACGTCGGGTATTGGGGCAAGCCTGGGAAAGTAGGCGTAGATCCACAACTGTAGAACAGATATCAGTATGACTATCAGATAAAGCAGAATATAGAATAAAGCAAAAATGGCAGAGCCGTGTGTTGTGTGGTGTATTGTGCAAAGTGTACAGTGTACAGTGTGTGCAGTGTACAGTCAATGTAAAGCAGAGTATATGTGTGTGCGCAGCAAAGATATAGTCAATAAGGCAACCGTGGTGTGTGCAAAGGTCTGAATACAAAAATGTAAAGCGTAGCGTAGCGTAAATGTAAAAGGGAAGAAGATGTACCTCCTAAGCTCGCCAAGATCCGCCAAGAAGTCATTCACGAGACGGGAAGAAGAGCTCATATAACCGTATAAAGTGGCCAAGCCTGCGCCACCCCAGTCGTAGCGGCGGATCCGCCTGACATCCACCAGTGCGCTCAATAGACATAGAGGCACGGTGTTCGCCCGATCGGCAAAAAGGGTCGTCCCGAGCAGAAACATGATGAAGCCCCGCGCATACTGATCCATCTCCTCTGGGGTCATCTGCGCCTCCTCCGCCAAGGCTCGCTGAATCCGAAAGTGGCTCTCGAACCACGAGTATCTGACAAACCCTGCTCGAGCGAGGGGAGGCTGAGTGCCAAGCAGGTACAACTGGGCGGCGTCCCACTCACCCATATCGGTGTCGAAGGGAATCGGATCCCCCCCTACCTCGATGCCAGTAAGCATCGAGAAATCATAAGGGGTCATCGTCATGTCCCCTGCGACGGAGAAGTGGAAGGAGTTGGTGGTATCCCACCACCTCTCCACTAAAGCAGCGAGCAAGGGTCTGCAGGTGGTAAGCTGGGAGAGCCCTCTGCAGAAGATGCCGAAACCCGCCTCGTCGACGATGTGGCGAACCGCATCTGACAACTCCGCATACCAATCCCGAGCAACAATGTTCCCATACCCGCGGATGGTATGGGAGTCCCCCTGTAATCAAAAACAACAATTGCGAAGCAATATTCAAGATGCAGTTTTGAGAAGCATACAGATATAGTGTGTGTGTGCGCGTTTTCAAATGTAAAGCCGGCATTGGGTATCAGTGTGCTAGCAGAGAACTACAGCCTATGATATGTTAGTGTGTTGAACGGTTCAGTACAGATGTAACATGTGTGCACGTTTTTCAGATTCAGACAGACATCGGGTGCCGGTGTACTTACAGTGAACTATGACGTGTGATGTGTCAGCATGTTTGAGTGGTTCAGGGCAAATACGGCATGTGTGCACGTTTTTCAGAAATCAAACAGATATCGGATGCCGGTGTGTCCACAGTGAAGTACAGTATGTGTTGTGTCAGTGTGTTTGAGCAATTCAGGGCTAGTGCAGTGTGTGTGCGCGTGTCAGATTCAAGCAGTTATCAATTGCAAGTGTATTCACAGTCAACTACAGTGTACAGTGCATCATTGCATTCGAACTAAGCAATTAAAGAACAGAGTCAACTATGGTAGTTTAAGTGTTCTATATCGCGGAAAATTGAAACCGGGGGAAGAATGTACCTCGGAGGCGCCGTACGACAAGTGTGACTCTGGCTCACGGAGTAGTAGCTCGGGTGCCACGCCCCTCTCAAAACTCCGGAACTGGCGTAGTCCATCGGGGAGCGTCACGTGAACCGCCGGTCTGTAGGTCTCCGGATCGAATGGCCAGATGCGGAGCGGTAAGGGCTCGGCCTCGGGATCCATCTCGAGCTCTGGAGGAGCCCCACCCTGTGGAAGATCGTCCGCCATCTCGAAGAGAATGTGAAAATGGCCGGAAGAGGGAAAAATAGGAGAGAATATGAAGAGTCAACAAAAACTCAACCTCGAGCAGGTCGGAAATGGCCGGAAAAGCCGAGGTGCGGAAAAGGCACAGATATCGAGAAAAACTCGAGGGAAACAAGCCCCGAGTGGTGGAAATAAAAAATGAGACACCAAAACGAAGTTTCGTTCGGTTGAAAATGTCCGAAACGTGAAGGAGATCGCGAATCGAACAACGAAACGGGAGCTAGAACGCAAGAAAAATAGAGAATCAAAGGAGGAAAATGCCCTAGAGGAGAGGGGGAAGAGTTTTCGAGCAAGAGGAAGTGAAGAAAATAGGGCTAGAAGCCCTATTTTAAAAGACCCGTGGCCAATTGACAAAACTGCCGCGATACAGAAATTCTTTGCCGGTCGGCCACATTCTTTGCCGGTCGGCAATATATTGTGCCGATGGAATTGTCTGAGGGCCGATGGACGGCCGGTGATGCATTTTGATGGCCGGTGGTGATCCGGTGGTGTCCTATAGTGGTTTTTGAGCCTTCTACATCCTTGTTTGGGTTATATGTGTGGTTCAGGGCCTTCATTGCTCAAAACAGTGCAAGACAGTGCACTTCCGAAGCTCAACCGGCCTCCGTTTTGACCTCGGACCGTGTCTTCTGTGTGTGGCACTCAAATTCATGCAAGGTGTATCCTTTCCGTATCCTTTTGGCTTTTACAAAACTCGAAAGTTTCCCCCATATGCATTTGGCATGCATTCAATTACGCCGTTTAGCACATTGCACTGTCTTGTGCATCGCATTTCATTCGCGTTGTCTAACGCATCACGCCGTTTTGCGCGTCTTATTGCATTTGGCATACACTCATTGTTCGCCCTATTTTGCGCACCTCACATGCATTGTCATGCACGCGGTCCGGCGGGACCGAAAACACGCCACGGTCTGGCGAGACCTTAAACACGCACATGGTCTGGCTAGACCTTAAACACGCACGGTCCGACGGGACCAAAAACACGCACGGTCTGGCGAGACCTTAAATCCGCTCAAGTTGCATTGTCTTGCATTTCAAAGGACGTGCGTTGTCACACACTTGCATCAGCATGCGCTGTCATGCATCTCTAAAAACCGCGCTTAGTCGCGCATTTCAAGTTCACTCGCATTGACATGCATTGCCCCAAAATGGGTCTGGCGGGACCGAAAACATGCCACGGTCCGGCGGGACCGAAAACACGCACAGTCTGGTGAGACCATAAAACTGCTCGGTCGCATTGTCATACGTCTCAAAAGCCGCGCGTTGTCGCACATCTCGAGATCATACATCTTCAGGCATTCTCAGTTCATTTGCATTGTCATGCATCTAAAGCCACGCGTCGCCGCGCATCAAATTTTCATGCATTTCAAGTAAACTTGCGTTGTCGCGCACTTCAACATCATGCATCATTTGCATTCCAAAAAAAAACAAAAACATGCATTGTCATGCATACATTTTTGCATCCCGGTCTAGGAGACCTTAAATCCTCTAAAGGTGCAATTCCTCTGGTGTTTGTCGTGCCCGAACGACTTTCGATGGTCTGGTAAAGCCACCTGCCTGTGTTTGCGGTGAGTTCCTAGAAGACCAACTGGGACGGTGGAAACTAGAGTTCGAACGGCTTATGCCTAGAACGCAAAGGTTCGGGAGTTCCGAGACTAAAGTCTGGTTTAAATACCCAGGGGTGTATCCTCGGCTTGAAACTGTATGGAAGCCCCATAGGTTGACGCAGCATGTCTGCGCCTCAGTTTTGGATACTGAACCAAACTAGTATATCGCCCTGTTGGTAAGATAGGGAAAGCTGCAATCATAGCCGTTGCATCATACTGCATTGTCATGCATCCATTGTAAGTAGTGCATTGTCATGCATACATGGTAAATATTGCATTGTCATACATTGTAGAAAATAAATGTGCATTGTCATGCATTTCCATTGTAGATTGTATACATCCATTGCATCACCTTCCATCTATGGCTTGCGCCTTTCCATGTTGAGCTTGGTCTGGTATGTGCCCATACTTTTCACGTCAAAGCATAGTTTAGTAGACCGTTCTATGTTAGCCGCGGCTTGTATGCGTACATGCCTTTCCTAGGCAAGATTTGGTTTGGCCCGCGTGCCATATCCATTGTATCCATCCCATTGCATATTTGTAGATATTGCATTGTAGATTGCATGCATTCACTGCATCACCTCCTCCATTTATAGCTTGCGTCTTTCCATGTTGAGCTTGGTCTGGTATGTGCCTATACTTCTCGTGTCAAAGCATAGTTCAGTAGACCGTTCTATGTTAGCCGTGGCTCGTATGCGTACATGCCTTGCCTAGGCAAGATTTGGTTTGGCCCGCGTGCCATATCCATTGCCATTTTCCTAGCATATCCATCGCATATATTACATTGTAGTGTAATTTTTGCATCCGGCATTAGGATCATTGTCCTTTCCCCAGCGGGTCGTTACCCCACTTATGTCATCCCTCCAATACTCATTCTTGTGTCCGTCTACATTACTTATAGTTCAGTTGACCGTTCTATGGTAGACGGACTTGTTATCTCCATCAATCTATTTGACATTTGTGTGGTTTTGAACCGCTCATGATTGGATCATGATTCAATTGCTTTGCATGTAGTTCACATTGTTTCAATTGCATTTTCATTTGCATTATTTATACATTGTTTTGTATATATTGCATATCATTTTGCATTCATTCTTGCATTGTCGTGCATGTGACTAATAAAATCATACCTGTTAAGTCGTTTTCTTTACAGGCACGATATTGTATGTACGGTTCACTTGCAGCTGGTGGAACCAGACGAACCAGATAGGTATTGTATCCTCCGCGTGAGACGTATCGAGAATTGCATAATTCTCTTACATCCTTTCTGCATTGTAGTGTAGTTTGGTGTATGCTAGCTTAAAACTGTTGCATGTGTGCTTCGTTACAGCTTTTCTTCGCATGATCATAAGTTATGCTCGGCTTCGTGCATTGTCTTGCATGTTTGTCTAAGTCTTCGGCCTTGTAAAAAATGGGTCGTCTCTGGGCTTTGACATTCACTCCCGTCATTGTTATGACTTTTGAGTTCTGTTAAAGAAGGGCAACTGTAGATACCCCATTTTTGACCGTCCTCAAGACTTGGACGTCACCGTTTGAACACCCGGTGATCATCCATGTTTGTGTTCGTTTGGAGTTCCCGGAGGCCTCGGCTACGCGCCTTGCCTCAGGATCTCCGAACTCGACTATTTAGTGTCTGGTTTCGCACCAAACATTGTGTTTTGCCTTGGAGGGGCAGGGAATGCCTTGTGAGGCATCCCCATACAGCACAGGCCATGGCCAGAGGCCACCGGCTGGTGTTTTGTTGCCATCGGCAATTTATATTGCCGGTCGGCATTCTTTGTTGTCGGTCGACAGTTCATTTTGTCAAAATGGCAATTTTGAGCAGCCGACTACGCTCATCTTGCGAGATATTTTAATCTGACAGATTGCATTTTGTTCCCTCCATACACGTATGGAGGGATGGCCTTCTTGTTAGCTTCCTTGGTAAGCTTTACAAGATTGGTTTGCCTATAAGAAGAGGGCTCTTCTATTGGCATTAGGGTTGGAGATTTTTGTTAGAAAAGTTCAGAGGGAGCTCTGGTTCTAGGTGGATTTTGTATCTATCCTATATCTATATCTCTCATTCTCTTGTATTTGTGTGTGTTTAGGCTTACTATTGCACACAAACACATAGTGTTACACCTTTTCTTAGCTTGTGAAGGACCAGAGGTTTGTTCTTGAGGTTCTTGGGTGGTTTTGAGCTTGGAGGAGCAGCTGGTCCACCATTTGTGAAGAGGTTCTTCAAGGGTAACAATCTTACCCCTTTTTACCCCATTCTTGCATACAATTTTTGCCTATCTTAGAACTGTTTTTGTGTTTAGTGTATAACATAAAAAGTTCTGTTTTTGGGCCCTCAAAATAGTTTGTTTAGAGTGTTTTGTGGTTTGGAGGTGTTTGACCCCTCTTAAGCCTTGAGGGGCTCCATTTTGTGCTATTTTGAGTGAGCTCCGGGACTTTGGTGTTTGGGCCTCCTCATCACTGAAATCTTGAGGGATTTCAGTGGTAAGGATGGTGCCTTGAAGTCCCAAGAAGGAGAGGGCCACCCCCCCTCTTTATTGTCCTTGAAAATGGCCATTTTTGCCTCTTTAATGAGCACCTAGCTAAGTCTCATGTTGACCATGCCTTGGCTGTTATTTATGTTTATTTTGCCATGAAATAGCATTGTTGTATGTTGGTTTTGGTACACCATGCTTGCTTAGCATACATGTCATGTAATGCCGTGCTATTGCCTTAACATGCCTTAGGTTGTAAACCATTGTTCTAGCATGTTTTAGGCTTGGCTTTGTGAAGCTTTTGTGTTTATTTCGCCATGTTTAAGGTCTGTCCTTAGCCATTTTGGCCAGCCATGACATGCATTGCATAGTCCCTTTGCATTTTGGCTTGTTAGCCTTAAGTGTGTGAATGTGTAGCATGCATTACTTGCTTTGATTTGGTGGTTTGGAACCACCCAACATGCCATTTCAGTCCTTATAACATGCTCACATGCTTGCATTTCATAGCTCTTTTGATGCTTTGAAAGGTTGTGCCTTACGCTCCATGTTTGGTCATTGTGCATGCTTTTGAATTCAAGTCATTTAGATGCCATCTAAGTGGTCTTTTGGGCTTTGTTTTATGTGCTAAAACTCTGTCTTGGTCATTAAATTCATGCCATGTTTGGTCTTGATAAGTGTAGTCCAATGCCTCTTTGGTGAGCCTTAGGTTTTGGACCTTAATTGCATGATATGCTTGCTTTGTTTAATTGGTTTGGCACCATTTTAGCATGATTTTCAGAGCCTAGTATGCATGCCATAAGTCCATGTTTCCCCCTTTTGAGTGTGCTTGAAAGTTGCTTCATTATGCTTAAGTCTTGAACCATGTATCTATGCATGCTTGTATGTACATTTGCCTTCATGAACTGAGCATTATGGCCACTGTTTTGGGCCTAATTAGAGCTGCCTAAATCATGTTTAAGTCCATCCTTTGTTTGCTTACATGCTTACCTTGCATGTTTGTTTGCATGCTTGCATGTACATCTTGCATTGTCCATGTTGCATGCTAGTTCATATGCCTAGGTTGCATTGCATCTTGCATGCATGCCTTACTCCTTGATCTAGTGATAGGAATTGGGCCCCTTTGGTTTGTTGGTTTGCATTGCATTTGACATCAAAATGTGCACACTTGGTCCCTTGGGCCATCACGCATGGAAGTGCGCAATTGATGGTCCGAGAACCAAGGAGCATGTCCCTTTGAGTCACTAACATGATAAGGGACATGGTTGGTGCATATATGGCTTGAATTGCATTGCCATGCAAAGCTTTGTCCTCTGCTGCTGTCTGTAGCACACCCCGCGAGGGACCTCGCTACAGTTCGGACTCGATTTTTGTTGCGGTTCTCAATCTTGAACCAAAGAGTCCAAATCCGGCAAATCGTTTTGAAGAAAAAACAGATTTTTTGAAAGAAGTGCCAAGCATGGACTGCTTTGCCAGATAACAGAGTCGCCACCTAAATATTTTAAAATGGGAAATTTAGGAAACCCTGACTCGGTGCCGAAAGGCCACGTATCCGTCATCACCAAAGTTGCCTCGGCTCGGGAACTTGGGTACGATTAGGGAAGGTCACATCGTGAGCACCCCCGCTCGCCCGGTCAAAGACCGGCCTCTACTAACCATGATATCTGTTTTTTGAAAACATTGTGAGTCCTTATTCCGGTTATTAGCCTAGGTTACTATGTGATGCTCGCAACAAACAAGTATAGACTGGGCCGTCTGAATTGGAACAAAACATTTCATGTTTGTTTGTTTGAAAATGGTGTGAAGGTGCTACCCGCAGGTAGGCTAAAATGCGGATTTGCCACCCTCAGGTGGGCTTAAGAAAACAATGATTTTGCCACTATCTAGTGGGCTTAAAACAAGCAGTCAATGAATTGTCCCAATTCAGATAACTCAACCTCCACCCACAGGCATTCAAGGCAGTTATATCACATAAGCATATAACCTCATGGTAAGCATGCTGTCATGGCAACACTCACACGCATGCAAGGATGCTAAAGCATAAAACTTACCGAGTACTCCAAGCCAAAACAGAAGCTGATTAGAAATCATGCATGATCCTAAATGTGCTGAAATGCCTAATGCAACACATGCAAAGATGCAACTATAGCAGTGCTCGCTATTCTAAACATGGCATGTGAGATGCTACAGATAGCATGTATTCAACTTGGTATTGAAATACAAATGCGGTTTGTATGATCGCGATGCGCAGTCTATGCAAAACAGATGAATGATGCAAACATCTTGTCATTATGTCAGATGCTAATTGAAATATGCCCTATATCTAACCATTGTAAGCGGATAAATAAAAGGGAGAAAGAAATGGGGGTTGGAAGACATACATCACACTCACGCACACTTATTACAGTTGTGCCCTCGCGCAGAGGGTCCGAATAAATAATAATACAGTCCGAAATGAAAGAATAATACAGATTGAAAATAATACAGATTAACAAATTAAACTAGGAAAGCGGTAAAACTGGCATGCAAGCCAGGGGCTGCCTTGCTTCTGATGGATGATGCATGTTGGGCTGCCTGGCGCGGAAATCCACTGGGATGCCCCAATTAGCCTCTGTTTGCAATGTTTCTCGAAATGCGTGCCAGACTCCGAAAAGCTGCTGATTCTTGATTTGCTGCAACAGAGAGCAGGAAAAGGGCATAGCAATGTATCTTCACGAATATATGCATGCCTCGATCCTCGTGCCACCAATCACGCATCTCGATGCATGATGGCCGAAGAGCCGAGTTGCACAACTCAATATAGAATGAATGCACATGAAAACTACAACAAAACCTAACTCCATCATGGGTAATCCGGAGTGTCGGTGACTTGGGAATTGAGACCCGTCCCGTCACTCGGAGTACGGAACGTGCCTCGTTTCCCGTGCCCGGGCTAACGCCTATCCCGAACACGATGCAATATGCATGGTATGTATGAAATGCAGCTAACATGTGATATAGCATGCACAATGCCATAAAAATGAGTAACCTCGAAATGCGTGCACACGGGCACGCAAACTGAGGTAATGCATGAATGCAATCTAAGATACAACCTAGTATGCACAATTCGGATGAAAATGAGATGAAAATAAGATGCCTCGAAAAGCGTGCAATACAGCACGCAAACCGAGGCGATGATATGAAATGCAAGTCGATAAAACCGGCAGCCAAATGCGCGCCTACGTGCACGCAAACCGAGGCGATGATGAAATGAGAAAATCGGACACACCGGTGTTTCGAAATGCGCGGCCCACGTGCACGCAAACCGAGGCGATGATGAAATGAGAAAATTGATACAACCGGCGTTTCGAAATACGCGCCTACAGGCACGCAAACCGAGGCGATGATGAAATGGGAAAATCGGATACAACCGAAGTGCCTCGAAATGCGCGCCCACAGGCACGCAAACCGAGGCGATGATGAAATGGAAAAATCGGATACAACCGAAGTGCCTCGAAATGCGCGCCCACAGGCACGCAAACCGAGGCGATGATGAAATGAGAAAATCGGATACAACCGAAGTGCCTCGAAATGCGCGCCCACAGGCACGCAAACCGAGGCGATGATGGAATGAGATGAAATGGCATACGGAATGCCGCGATGGGCTTACACCAACATGGGAGAGCCTCAGCTCACTCACATAGGAGGCCGATAGATGAAAACGGAGTGCCTCGAAGTGCGTGCCCACGGGCACGCAAATCGAGGCGATGATGAAATGCTAATCGGATAAAACCGAAGTGTCTCGAAATGCGTGCACACGGGCACGGAAACCGAGGCGATGATAAAATGGGATGAAATGGCATACGGAATGCAAATTGGGCTTATACTAACATGAGTGGACCTCAGCCACACTCACATCAGATGCCGTCGGATAAAAAAGATGCGTCTCGAAATGCGTGCACACGGGCACGCAAACCGAGGAATGTATGAAATGGCATACGGAATGCAATGATGGGCTTACGCCAACATGGGAGAGCCTCAACTCACTCACATAGGCTGCCGATGAACGAAAACAGAGTGCCTCGAAGTGCGTGCCCACGGGCACGCAAACTGAGGCAATGCACTAAGGCATGAAATGACATGGGAAATGATATGCAAGCATGCAAACCAAATTCCAGCAGCTAAAAGAAGGGGAAAACAGTCCCGAAATGATTCGAAATGACGATCAATGCAAGAAATCATCCCGAAATGTAATTTTAAATGCCCGAAATGGCCTACGGCTATGCTAAACATGCAAAATTGGCACACGACAGCAAAAACAGTAGCAAGGCAGCCCCAAAAATAGCATTTTTTTAGTACAAAACATGGCCAAATTGTAAGCATAGATAGGGCAACAATGGCATGCAAAAATACGGGAAAAGAGGGGAATTACAAAGCAAGTGGTATTTGCAAATCCCAAACTGAAAAATTCCCTTCTACAATACTGAAGAGGAGCCTAAAATATGCATATTTACAGTGAATAGCAGCCCCGAAATCAGTATGTAGATATGCTCAAAATAGCATGCAAAGTATGAGCCAAAAGAGGGCTATAAAGAGGGGTCACACATGGAAGCACAAAACAAGGTTGAGCCCTTCTACAATGTTGTAGAGGGGCTCAAAATAAGCCTAAAACCAGTAGGGGTCGGAGCCCCCAAAACAAATGCAAATAGGCTAAAAATAGCATGCAAGATTGTGACGTATAAGGTGGATATTGAAACAAGTGGTATGTAGAAGCACCAAATAAGGTTGAGCCCTTCTACAATGTTGTAGAGGGGCTCAAAATAAGCCTAAAACCAGTAGGGGTCGGAGCCCAAAATCTCAAGCAAATAGGGTAGAAAAATGAAGCAAGAATAAGCTAAAAAAGATGGAATTGAGACTCACCCTTGAAGATCCAACTTTTGTTGCTTCTTGGCTTGAATTTGTTGCTTCTTAGCCTTTGAAAAACCTCCGTTTGCCGCTGGAATGGATGTGGTGATGGTGAGGCTTAGGGTTGATGAACAAGTGGGCTAGAAACTTGAAAGTTTTTGAGGTTTTTGGAGATGGAAATGGAGGCAAATGAAGGTGAGGTCTTGAGAAGAATTTTGCTAACCCTAGCAAGGGAGGAGGGCAGCCCTTTAAATAGGCACAAAAAGATGTAAAAGGGGAGGGAAATGGAGGCAAGATTTCCCTCCCAAAATATCCCCCGGATGGGGGAGATATTTCAAAAAAATATCCGACAAATTGAAAGAGCCGAGCGTAGTCGGGCCGGCCAGGTGGATTTCTGGAAGGTGGCCGGCCGGCCACCCCACCCGGGTCGGCCACCACTTATTGGCCGGCCGGCCATGGCCAAAAAAAAAAGTGTTGAATTAATGGCCGGCCATAGCACCTTAGGGTCCTCCCATGTGTCCTCAACACAACCTTGTGGTTGAAAATTGGCAACTATAAACCAGGAGAGACAACAATACACTTTAAAGAGGGGTTCAAAAATAAAAAAAAGAATTAATGGCCGGCCATGCTTTTTTAGGGTCCTCCCATATGTGTAGAACAAGGTTCCAAGGTTGAAAATTGGCAACATTGAAGCAGGAGTCACAACATTGGATTTGAAGGAGAGGCTCAAAAATGAAAATCAAAATTGCTAGCCGACCATACATTTTTAGGGTCCTCCCATGTCCCCTGATCACAAATATGTAGCTTTGGTTGGAAGAAAATACCCCCAGGGTGTTCAACATTGGCCCGGAAGTGAGCAAAACGGGCGCCGGAGGAGCGAAACTGGTTATCTGGGATAATTGCTGGCCTCCCACCCCCCAGTGATCTTCCTGGTATTGAAACAGAGGTACCTGCCAAATTTGAACAAAAACTAATGAGAAATGAAAGCTCGGAGTCAAAACCGGGCAAATCGGGATCCCGAAAATGGGCTGCAGGTGCCGAAAGTGGTGTTCAAGAAGTGGTGGGCATCTGCGACCCCAGTGTCTCTCAGAATGACAAAACAGAGGTTCTTGCCAAAAATCGGAGAAAACCGATGCGAAATGAATGCTCGGGACCAAAACCGCAGCCGAGTCCCAAACCCACGCAGTAATCGGGAAGTGGCATACGGCCACGAAGTGGGCATCAGGGGCCCGAGTGTTCCTTGAAATGGCAAAACAGAGGTTCCTGCCAAAAAACGGAGAAAACCGATGCAAAATGAATGCTCGGGACCAAACCGCAGCCGGTCCCAAACCTACCGCAGTAAGTGGCGGCATACGGCCGCTGAAGTGGGCATCAGGCCCAGTGTCCTCGTTATGCTAAAACAGAGGCACTTACCAAAATGAACGAACAACGATGCGAAATGAATGCTCGGCCTAAACTGCCAAGTTCGGTCCGAAAATGGGTCACCGCATCGGAAGTGGTGTTCGGTCATGGCGGTCTCGAGACCCCAAAGTGTCCTCGTTATGCTAAAACAGAGGCACTTACCAAAATTGGAGAAATCGGAGATGGTTGGGCGGTCCCAACCACGGCCTCGACGATCCCGAAACCGGAACCGGCTCCGAATGGGCAAATGGGTTTACGGCCACAAAACGTAGCCTACGGCCACCGAGAGATAGTCTACGGACCACTCCCTCAGAAAGAAAACAGAGAAAACCGAGCCCGTTCGCAAACCGAGACAAGGCACGTAAGAGGGTTCGGAGTCCGGAGCAGGCGCACTACCCGCAACTCTGAGACTTCTGAACGAGCACATCATGCAACATCACCGAGCACTCAACCGGTGACGTCTGAGTCTTAAGGTCGGTCAAAAATGGGGTGTCTACAGTTGCCCCTCTTTGACAGAACTCAAAAGTCACAAGTGACGGGAGTGAATGTCAAAGCCCAGAGACGACCCATTTTTGACAAGGCCGAAGACTTAGACAATCATACAAAATAAACAGAGATATGTATGCCCGCCGGCAGGGGAAAAATGCAAAATGATATGCAGGGAGATTACACGAAGCCTGTTTGAAAGACTGAGGATTCATGCAATGCACTGTAATGTAGTGGCTAAAATGCAATGTGATAGCTAAGAGGTAAAAGTACCTTACAGGAGCAATTGGAAATGACTTACCTCATGCCGCTAGGGATCTTTCACTTCTTCTTGATTGAGTTGCAAGTACTACTTTTCTCCCTGACTATGGTCGCAGCTTTCCCTATTCTCCAACAGGGTGACAGACTAGGTTGGATCAGTATCCAGAATTGAGGTGCAGAAGATGCTGTCTCAATCTATGGGGCTGCCATACAGATTTCAAGCCGAGGATATACCCCTGGGTATTTAAACCAGACTTTAGTCTCGGAAATCCCGAACCTTTGCGTTCTAGGCATGAGCCATTCGAACTCTAGTTTCCACCGCCTCGCTTGGTCTCCTAGGAACTCACCGCTAACACAGTGTGTGGCTATACCAGACACCGGAAGTCGTCGGCACGACAAACACCAAAGGATTTGCACCTTTAGAGGATATAAGGACTCCTAGACCGGAAAGTGCACAAGACGGTGCGATGGAATGCAAGTAAAAATGCAAGTACGATGCGCAAAACAAATAATGATGACGCAGATTTAAGGTCTCCTTAGACCGGACAATAAAACAGATATGATGCAATGGATGTAATAGATGTGATGCAATAGATAATAGATGCGATGTAACAAAGAGTACAATAGATGCAACATGGTGACATACTCCAACCACGCTGGACTCATGAGTGGAGGAAGAACAAAGAAAATCAATCAGAAGCGCGTTCCACGCAACCTAAGATAAATTCCAAACACGTCGAAATCGTGTGAGGAAGGGGAGGCTCCAATCACGCTGAAATCGCGAGAAGAGGTTAACAAAAACAACCCAAACAAGGCCCACAACGCAACTCGATAAATTCCAAACGCGCTGAAATCGCGTAAGGAAGAACCAAACTCTAACCACGCTGAAATCGTGAGAAGAGGAACGGGACACTCAAACCACGCTGAAATCGTGAGAAGAGGTCCGAACAACTGCCTAGGTGCGTACACAACGCAACCTGAGATAAATTCCAAACACGCTGAAATCGCGTAAGGAAAGAAACACTCTAACCACGCTGAAATCGTGAGGAGAGGTCCAAACAACCGCCAAAGCGCATAATAACGCAACCTGAGATAAATTCCAAACACGCTGAAATCGCGTAAGGAAAGAAACACTCTAACCACGCTGAAATCGTGAGAAGAGGATCGGGACACTCAACCACGCTGAAATCGTGAGAGGAGGTCAAAACAACCGCCCAGGTGCGTACACAACGCAACCTGAGATAAATTCCAAACACGTTGAAATCGTGTGAGGAAAGGAACACTCTAACCACGCTGAAATCGTGAGGAGATGTCTAAACAACCGCCCAGGTGCGTACACAACGCAACCTGAGATAAATTCCAAACACGCTGAAATCGCATAAGGAAAAGAACACTCAAACCACGCTGAAATCGTGAGAAGAGGTCCGAACAACCGCCCAGGTGCGTACACAACGCAACCTGAGATAAATTCCAAACACGTTGAAATCGTGTGAGGAAAGGAACACTCTAACCACGCTGAAATCGTGAGAAGAGGAACGGGACACTCAAACCACGCTGAAATCGTGAGAAGAGGTCCGAACAACCGCCCAGGTGCGTACACAACGCAACCTGAGATAAATTCCAAACACGTTGAAATCGTGTGAGGAAAGGAACACTCTAACCACGCTGAAATCGTGAGAAGAGGAACGGGATACTCTAACCACGCTGAAATCGTGAGAAGAGATCCGAACAACCGCCCAGGTGCGTACACGACGCAACCTGAGAGAGTCCCGGAGGACAACGATCCCAAACGCTGCTCAGCGTAAAAGGATAAATGGTAGAAGATAACACAAGATGAAAATAAATGCAAGTATGGTGTGTATGACAATACCGGTGGAAGAATGCACAACAATGCAGGTGGAAGGGTGCATAACTTTGAAGCAGGCTTGATCTTGCGCTTGAGGTAGAGGCACACTCATACTTCGGAGCATTGACAAGGCTTGAAAAGGTACATCTAGAACACAATCACGGAATTTGCTGAAGGTGAAACGCACTCGGATGCTTCCATTTTCCCTCTTTTCTTTTGCTTTGTAGCCCGGAACTTTCATAGCCTCAGATGGGTCCTAGTTCTACTGTTTTCACATGACCTGGGTTGAACCCTGCGGTTTTATGAAAGAACAAATTCTGTTTTGCACAAATGTGGAGAACGGCACGGCACTCGGAGCACAAAACGATTTTTTGAAATTGAGAGTGAGCATAAGTTCTCAACTGGGTATTGAGCCTACGACTGAATACAGCACACTACGACTCAACAAGAAAATAAAAGGCACACAACCTAGACACATCGAGTAACACTCGAGACGACTCAAAACAAGGATCGAGATAAAACAAAAAGACACGACACTCAGACGTGCACAGGGAGCCTGTTTCACCGGGTATGCTTCCCATCCTTTCTTATTTGTGATTCTCACATCACTCGGCCCTCAAGCTCTGTTTTTCTGAAAAAGCCCTTTTCTCACTTTTTCTCTCATCACACCTCTCTCTATTCTTCAATCTCTCATTTTTCATCCCTCCCCTGGGTGGTTGATGGATAAACAGCAAGTTGTGGGCTCAGGCCCCTAGCATTCAGCTAGATCCTTCTTTCTTCCGCTCACAGCTAGTGAATTCTTCCCACAGAGGGGTTGCACTACATTTGGGTGTGTAGCTAATCTGCAGCTGACATCGGTTGACGATGCTCTGCTGGGGAGTTTGGACATGATCAGATCCGTCTAGATGAGGGAGTAGAATATCCTGATCCATTCCAACAGGCCGCGACTTGGCTTGATACCTCGCTGCTTGGAGGATACGAGAGCTTTCTGCTCTTTCTAGCTTCAGTTGTGCCCTCTTCTGGCAGGTAGAGTGCCCTTTTTTTTTTTTGGCAAATGCATTGACAACAGGGAAAAGACAGGAAGCCTGACTCAACTGTGCCCCTAGTTCATCATTTTGACCATTTTTTATTTTTGCCTTTCTACTAAAACAGTTTTGACCAAAATGAGAGTTAGATTAACATGCTTGTTCAATTTCTGATTTAAAATCATGCAAGTCAGGCTATGAGCACTGAAAATTTTCCTTTTTTGGGTCCATGAAAAGGGTCCAGTTTTGGAAAAGATAGAATGATTTTCGAGAAAATAGTCAACCTCAGTAAAAATTCTCAAAAACATTTCAAGAATCGCCTTCGCTCAACGAGCATAGAACCTACTCCTGAGATGCACAACCTCGGATCCAAAGAAAACTGCCCTGTGCTTGAAGAGAGTTGCATGGCAACGGAAAGTTGCCCCTTGTCTGAAGGACACTGCGGCGCATTGAATGGCAACGGAAAGTTGCCCCTTGTTTGAATGGCACCGCGGCGTTTTGAATGGCAACGGAAAGTTGCCCCTTGTTTGGATGATGCCACAGCGCATTGTAGTCAGTCCTTAGAGCGATGAACACAACCAAATCCTTGGATACAGAGAAGACAAAGATGACCAAAACCATCACATGGACACAATCGAATTTGAATTGTTTTACGGCTGGACTTCAGAATGAAGTTGCCTACGTATCCCAAAGATGGGAATCAAGCCTTACGTAGTTCGGGGTTAAGGTACACTCGGGTATTAACCTCTCATTTTTATGCTCTAACTTTTGCCAAGGCGCCTGTTGCAGGTTTTCGACCTTGCGAGCTTTGTTTTTCTTTCTTTTC
This sequence comes from Camellia lanceoleosa, assembly GCA_025200525.1. Classification (NCBI taxonomy): domain Eukaryota; kingdom Viridiplantae; phylum Streptophyta; class Magnoliopsida; order Ericales; family Theaceae; genus Camellia; species Camellia lanceoleosa. Next base: position 32,278,302 of record CM045765.1, read on the forward strand.
AATTCTTTTCTATTCTTTTCATTCCTTTTTCTTCTTCTTTTTTGCATTTTTCTTTTCTTTCTTTTTTTTTGTATCTTTGCATTTTTTTCTTTTTGCATTTTTGTATATATATTTTTCTTGTCTCACTCTAACTTTTGCCTGGGTCGCCCTTTCGGGTTTCGGCCCAGCGAGCCTCTCAAAGGGTAAAAATGTAACCAGTCCATACCAAATGGTTCTGAGATTGAAGCCCTCTATATCCAGGAGAGTGGCTGTTGTATTGACTTGCAGAAAGATCCACCTTTGGCTCTTCGAGCACATCGGATATTTTTTGCCCCTAGTTCGAGGGGTGCTTCTAGCCTTGCAAGCTTCTTCCGATGAGGTCGACCTTCTTGATCGACTTTGGTGCCTCTTGTTCGAGGGTCGCTTCAACCGCCACACAGGCCTTACATTGTGGTCAACCATTGAACCTTCTGAATTCAAGCTCAAGGTTCGGAAGCAAAGGGGTTGAGTCTCAAGGCTGAGAGTGATCCTAAGCTGCACAATCTCAAGAGCGATTCCACACATGTCTTCGCAGGACCGCGCAAAACATTTTTTTTGAAAGTTTTTAAGAAAGCGACAAATCGCTCGCGCTGAAGACAGTGTAGGACCAATCTGGATCAAGCCAGGATTCTTCTCAGTACTCACGCTAACAAGCATGATTTCATTCATTAAGGGCTTAGCACACCTCTCTTTCTCTCAATTTGATCAAAATTTTGCAAATCCCGAGGAATTCCTCCCTCTTTGTTTTCACTGCAGTGTTCAAAAAGGTTTTGAAAAACTCTTAGGTCAATACAATGGCTTCAAGGCACAAGAGAGCAGGTAGAATGCACTGCCATTTCATTCAAATCCCGGCACAACTAGCACACGGCAGAAACAAATGCGAGAGTATGGAAATCACTGCTGTTTCATTCAAAATCTGTTGGCATAACTGGCTCCCTGGCAGAAACAGACTCAAAACAAAACAAAACAAAAAGACAAAAGCAAAACAAAATGGTGACGCTCGAGGTAACACCCCCGGAATCACCCGACTCCTATACAACAGGACCGACTCGATACAACAAGACAGACCCAAAACAAAAGAGACTGACTCAAAAAAAAAGGACAGACTCAAAACAAAACAAAAGACTGACCCAATACCCAAATCAAAATGCAAAATCGGGTATTTGCACATTGCTCAGAACAGTGCGTGCCATTCCCATGTCTGGAGTTGATCGAGCGCCGCCCGCAGGTGGTTCATCCCCCGTTCATATAACATTATCCCCCAAGTTCACTGACCCAGTGCCGATAGACTTTGCTGAGCTCGGCGGGAGGATGACCCCGTTGTCAAATAGATCCTGTACTTCATGGCGAAGACGGAAGCAATTGTTGGTAGGATGGCCGGTTTGCTGATGGTACTCGCAGTACTGGGTAGCATTATGTGTAGCCAGAAGAGGGTTCGGGAGAGGCCGAGGCTCAAGGGGTTTGAGATGACCTTGTCCAACAAAGATTTGGAAAGCTTTGGACAAAGGCATGTGGAGGGCATGGAAGACCCTCTGACCTCGAGGTTGGTACTTCTGGGTTTGTGGATTTTTACTTGGCGCACCAGCAAAGGGATTGGCAGGTGCTGGCCTGGTTTGCTGATCTCTTCTAAGTGCAGGATTAGAGCGAATAGGATCATTTCTGATACAACGGCCCTTTTCCCGGCTTGCCTCTTGATTCAAACTGCCCCTGACTTGAGTAGCGAAAGTGCCATCTATAGTTTTTGCAACAACTGCGAGGACTTGCTCTTTGTTCAGTCCCTCAGCTTTCAAAGCCTCAACAGCCAACAGAAGATGCTCATGGGGATCAATGCCTACCTCTACCTTGTTCTTTCCACTCGCCTCCACTTTGCCAAGGGATTGGCCTTCCTCAGATGTAGCACGTTCCAAGATTGGGTAACTTTTTGACATGAAATTCCCAGTATGTAGTATGGTCGATGATGGAGCCAATGTCCCAGAGGCCAAATCTGTTACAGTTCTTTGAAGTTCTTCAATCATCCTCATTAGCTCAGAAGTAGTGGGCTCACGGGTTTGAGATGATTGGGGTCCAGGTGCATCCATCATGCATAAGTCCATGCCTTCCGGAATGAACACCTCAGGCTTGGGTAGATGGGCCGGGGTGATGTATATGCTGGGGTCGAAGGTGGAAGGTAGTGTATGGATGAGGTTGAGGTGGGGAGGTGACGAGTCAGTACTAACCTGAGGTCCTTTGGGTGGAACTAGGGTCTCTTCATCAATAAGATCCTGAATCTTATGACGGAGGCGGATGCAACGGTTCATATCATGACCGTGCTGTTGATGGTAGGCACAGTATTTAGCTGGGTCATATCTTGGTGGAAGAGGGTTTGGAAGGGGTTGGGGTTCTAGGAGTTCTAGGTGCCCTTCTTCTTGCAGCTTTTTCAAAGCTTGGGAGAGACTCATGTAAAGAGGATGGAATTTTCGGGCTTGGGGCCGAGTTGAAGTGGTTGGTTTTTGGCCATTGAGGGAGGTGGTGATAGTGTCTACTTCTGAGCATTTCGCAGCTGTGCTACCATCAGTAGTAGCATTGGAACTGCGAGCAACATTCCTCCTCAAAGGCTCATTATCTTCTGCGAAGATCCCTTGTCTGATGGCATCCTCGATTTGAACCCCCATCTCACGCAGATCTGAAAAGGTAGGGAAGGGAATAACAATCATCTTCTGCATAAGCTTGGGCTGGAGATTGCGCACAATCATCCGAATCTGATCTTTGTCAGTGGGCCTAGTGGTCATCATCGAGGCTTTTGCTCTCCATCTCATCACGAACTCTGAGAAACCCTCTTTTGGTTCTTGGCGGGTGACTTCGAGATCACGAGTTGTGACCTCGATCTGTGTGTTGTAGGAGTATTGAGCAACAAAGGCCTCAGCCATCTCTTCCCAGTTCTGTTTCACAGAGCTCTCCAATTTTGCATACCAGGTTGCGGCTATCCCAGACAGGGTTCGGCCGAATAATGACAATTTCTGGGCTGTGGTCAAACCCATCGGCCTCAAGATATCAGAAAATAGCTGGAGGTGCACCATTGGGTCTTCGGAGCCATCGAATCGATCGATATGTGGCATCTTGAACCGATCCGGTAATGTCATCACTGAGTCGGTAAAACCATCCTCTATGTCAGGAATAGAATGGGCCCCCTGAGACTTTTTGAACAATTCTTCAAGCTTGCTCACTTTCAATGCTGTGGGGTCCGTCTTGAATTCAGAGGGAGGGTCTGGTAGGTTGGTGGGTGTTTTAGATAGCTGGGGTAGAACCAGGGGCAGAGCTGGCCTGCTTGGAATGTCCATATCATCCTGGACGTGGGTTGCCTCCCCGAGTATGGGAACTCTTGGTGGGGGAGGAGCCTGGTGTGAAGTAGATACTCCAGTTTGCTGCTCTAACCTGGCAATTGTCTCTGCCTGTTGGGCTATAATCTCGGCCTGGCTTTTAGCAAATTCCGCTTGACGGGCAGTGTCCTACTGCATGAGTTTCATACTTTCCTGCATTTGAAGCATCATTGCCTCTAACCCTGACGTGTTCTGCTGATCCATCCAACTGACTGGTATGTCTATCCCTGCAGTAAAAACTGAGACCTCAGCCTGACTATTTACTGGTGGGGTGGATAAGGGCCATCGATCCGTAATCGCCGAATCGGTGATTCGTACCGGGTCCTTTTACCCTGCCTCTGGTAAAGCAACACTGATTGTCCTTGAACTGAATCTCGGACCCAACAAAGTCTATCAACACAAGTTCGATGTACCCGGGGGATATTAGAACCTTCTGAAGCTATGGTTCCAGGACTACCTAGCAAAAGAGAAAACAGACAGCATCTCAGCCTGATTTCACCTGAACAGATGTGAGCATAGTTGAATGAGTGTGCCCTCTCCTGAATTCTGCCCCAAAATTCTGCCCGTAAGCTGATACCCTCAGGTAAAACTGATTCCACCAAATACTGATGCCAGTTCGAGCACCCAAAATATCAATTGGTGCCATGCTCGATGCTCAAACTCATAAACCGATACATGCATTCCTCAGAGAGGCACACTCTAACAAGCACATAATGATAAGTGAGAGCCAAAACACCCCTATGTTGGGGTAGGGTTTCGCCCTATTTTGTCGTGAACTAGGGTTTCACTACGACGCAATGGCCTTCAAACAACCTATAAACGGGTAAGCAACCTGTCCTAGTTTGGAATGGTCACTATGGATCCGAATATGCACTAGGTCGAATGGTCAAAAAGGGTGCCCCGGTAAAACCGGGGTTTGTGTTCCCATGCTGTCAAAGCCCAGAGCCGATCAGCCTTATGGACATGCCTTGACAAGACAAGCCTCCGGCAAATCGTTCGGGAATGGCATATGGCAAACACGGTGTCCTAGGCGCACCAATGCAAATGCAATGCAAAGAAACACACAAGTGTAGTCAAAAGCAGATATCACAAGTTCGAGTCAAGTTCTCTAAATCCCCAGCAGAGTCGCCAGAAACTGTAGCACGCCCCGCGAGGGACCTCGCTACAGTTCGGACTCGATTTTTGTTGCGGTTCTCAATCTTGAACCAAAGAGTCCAAATCCGGCAAATCGTTTTGAAGAAAAAATAGATTTTTTGAAAGAAGTGCCAAGCATGGACTGCTTTGCCAGATAACAGAGTCGCCACCTAAATATTTTAAAATGGGAAATTTAGGAAACCCTGACTCGGTGCCGAAAGGCCACGTGTCCGTCATCACCAAAGTTGCCTCGGCTCGGGAACTTGGGTACGATTAGGGAAGGTCACATCGTGAGCATTCGCCGCCGGTCAAAGACCTCTACTAACCATGATATCTGCTTTTTGAAAACATTGTGAGTCCTTATTAGGTTATTAGCCTAGGTTACTATGTGATGCTCGCAACAAACAAGTATAGACTGGGCCGTCTGAATTGGAACAAAACATTTCATGTTTGTTTGTTTGAAAATGGTGTGAAGGTGCTACCCGCAGGTAGGCTAAAACGCGGATTTGCCACCCTCAGGTGGGCTTAAGAAAACAATGATTTTGCCACTATCTAGTGGGCTTAAAACAAGCAGTCAATGAATTGTCCCAATTCAGATAACTCAACCTCCACCCACAGGCATTCAAGGCAGTTATATCACATAAGCATATAACCTCATGGTAAGCATGCTGTCATGGCAACACTCACACGCATGCAAGGATGCTAAAGCATAAAACTTACCGAGTACTCCAAGCCAAAACAGAAGCTGATTAGAAATCATGCATGATCCTAAATGTGCTGAAATGCCTAATGCAACACATGCAAAATGCAACTATAGCAGGCTCGGCTATTCTAAACATGGCATGTGAGATGCTACAGATAGCATGTATTCAATTTGGAATTGAAATACAAATGCAGTTTGTATGATGCGCCGAGCCCGGTGCGTGCAAAACAGATGAATGATGCAAACATGCTGTCATGCTGTATGCTAATTGAAATATGCCCTATATCTAACCATTGTAAGCGGATAAATAAAAGGGAGAAAGAAATGGGGGTTGGAAGACATACATCACACTCACGCACACTTATTACAGTTGTGCCCTCGCGCAGAGGGTCCGAATAAATAATAATACAGTCCGAAATGAAAGAATAATACAGATTGAAAATAATACAGATTAACAAATTAAACTAGGAAAGCGGAATCGCATGCAAGCCAGGTCGCTTTGCTTCGATGAATGATGTAGGCTGGGCTGCCTGGCGCGGAAATCCACTGGGATGCCCCAATTAGCCTCTGTTTGCAATGTTTCTCGAAATGCGTGCCAGACTCCGAAAAGCTGCTGATTCTTGATTTGCTGCAACAGAGAGCAGGAAAAGGGCATAGCAATGTATCTTCACGAATATATGCATGCCTCGATCCTCGTGCCACCAATCACGCATCTCGATGCATGATGGCCGAAGAGCCGAGTTGCACAACTCAATATAGAATGAATGCACATGAAAACTACAACAAAACCTAACTCCATCATGGGTAATCCGGAGTGTCGGTGACTTGGGAATTGAGACCCGTCCCGTCACTCGGAGTACGGAACGTGCCTCGTTTCCCGTGCCCGGGCTAACGCCTATCCCGAACACGATGCAATATGCATGGTATGTATGAAATGCAGCTAACATGTGATATAGCATGCACAATGCCATAAAAATGAGTAACCTCGAAATGCGTGCACACGGGCACGCAAACTGAGGTAATGCATGAATGCAATCTAAGATACAACCTAGTATGCACAATTCGGATGAAAATGAGATGAAAATAAGATGCCTCGAAAAGCGTGCACACAGGCACGCAAACCGAGGCGATGATATGAAATGCAAGTCAGATAAAACCGAAGTGCCTCGAAATGCGCGCCCACAGGCACGCAAACCGAGGCGATGATGAAATGAGAAAATCGGACATTAACCGGCAGTTTCAAATGCCTGGCCCACGTGCACGCAAACCGAGGCGATGATGAAATGAGAAAATCGGATACAACCGAAGTGCCTCGAAATGCGCGCCTACAGGCACGCAAACCGAGGCGATGATGAAATGGGAAAATCGGATACAACCGAAGTGCCTCGAAATGCGCGCCCACAGGCACGCAAACCGAGGCGATGATGAAATAAGAAAATCGGATACAACCGAAGTGCCTCGAAATGCGCGCCCACAGGCACGCAAACCGAAGCGATGATGGAATGAGATGAAATGGCATACGGAATGCCGCGATGGGCTTACACCAACATGGGAGAGCCTCAGCTCACTCACATAGGAGGTCGATAGATGAAAACGGAGTGCCTCGAAGTGCGTGCCCACGGGCACGCAAACCGAGGCGATGATGAAATGCTAATCGGATAAAATCGAAGTGCCTCGAAATGCGTGCACACGGGCACGCAAACCGAGGCGATGATAAAATGGGATGAAATGGCATACGGAATGCAAATTGGGCTTATACTAACATGAGTGGACCTCAGCCACACTCACATCAGATGCCGTCGGATGAAAAAGATACGTCTCGAAATGCGTGCACACGGGCACGCAAATCGAGGAATGTATGAAATGGCATACGGAATGCAATGATGGGCTTACGCCAACATGGGAGAGCCTCAACTCACTCACATAGGCTGCCGATGAACGAAAACAGAGTGCCTCTAAGTGCGTGCCCACGGGCACGCAAACCGAGGCAATGCACTAAGGCATGAAATGACATGGGAAATGATATGCAAGCATGCAAACCAAATTCCAGCAGCTAAAAGAAGGGGAAAACAGCCCCGAAATGATTCGAAATGACGATCAATGCAAGAAATCATCCCGAAATGTAATTTTAAATGCCCGAAATGGCCTACGGCTATGCTAAACATGCAAAATTGGCACACGACAGCAAAAACAGTAGCAAGGCAGCCCCAAAAATAGCATTTTTTTAGTACAAAACATGGCCAAATTGTAAGCATAGATAGGGCAACAATGGCATGCAAAAATACGGGAAAAGAGGGGAATTACAAAGCAAGTGGTATTTGCAAATCCCAAACTGAAAAATTCCCTTCTACAATACTGAAGAGGAGCCTAAAATATGCATATTTACAGTGAATAGCAGCCCCGAAATCAGTATGTAGATATGCTCAAAATAGTATGCAAAGTATGAGCCAAAAGAGGGCTATAAAGAGGGGTCACACATGGAAGCACAAAACAAGGTTGAGCCCTTCTACAATGTTGTAGAGGGGCTCAAAATAAGCCTAAAACCAGTAGGGGTCGGAGCCCCCAAAACAAATGCAAATAGGCTAAAAATAGCATGCAAGATTGTGACGTATAAGGTGGATATTGAAACAAGTGGTATGTAGAAGCACCAAATAAGGTTGAGCCCTTCTACAATGTTGTAGAGGGGCTCAAAATAAGCCTAAAACTAGTAGGGGTCAGAGCCCAAAATCTCAATCAAATAGGGTAGAAAAATGAAGCAAGAATAAGCTAAAAAAGATGGAATTGAGACTCACCCTTGAAGATCCAACTTTTGTTGCTTCTTGGCTTGAATTTGTTGCTTCTTAGCCTTTAAAAAACCTCCGTTTTCCGCTGGAATGGATGTGGTGATGGTGAGGCTTAGGGTTGATGAACAAGTGGGCTAGAAACTTGAAAGTTTTTGAGGTTTTTGGAGATGGAAATGGAGGCAAATGAAGGTGAGGTCTTGAGAAGAATTTTGCTAACCCTAGCAAGGGAGGAGGGCAGCCCTTTAAATAGGCACAAAAAGATGTAAAAGGGGAGGGAAATGGAGGCAAGATTTCCCTCCCAAAATATCCGGATGGGGAGATATTTCAAAAAATATCCGGACCTGAAAGAAATTTGAAAGCGATGGCCGGCCAGTGGATTCTGGAAGGTGGCCGGCCACCCCACTGGTCGGCCATCCACCTCTATTGGCCGGCCGGCCATGGCCAAAAAAAAAAGTGTTGAATTAATGGCCATAGCACCTTAGGGTCCTCCCATGTGTCCTCAACACAACCTGTGGTTGAAAATTGGCAAATCAGAAACCAGAGAGACAACAATACACTTTAAAGAGGGGTTCAAAAATGAAAAAAAGAATTAATGGCCGGCCATGCTTTTTTAGGGTCCTCCCATATGTGTAGAACAAGGTTCCAAGGTTGAAAATTGGCAACATTGAAGCAGGAGTCACAACGTTGGATTTGAAGGAGAGGCTCAAAAATGAAAATCAAAATTGCTGGCCGACCATACATTTTTAGGGTCCTCCCATGTCCCCTGATCAAAAATATGTAGCTTTGGTTAGAAGAAAATACCCCCAGGGTGTTCAACATTGGCCCGGAAGTGAGCAAAAGCGTGGCCGAGGAGCAAACCGGTTATCTGGGATAATTTCGGCCTCCCACCCCAATGATCTTCTGGTATTGAAACAGAGGTACCGCCAAATTTGAACAAAAACTAATGAGAAATGAACGCCGGCAATCACGGTCGGGATCCCGAAAATGAAACCGCAGTCTTAGGAAGTGGTGGTGTTCAAAGAAAGTGGGCATCTGCGACCCCAGTGTCTCTCGGAATGACAAAACAGAGGTTCCTGACAAAAATCGGAGAAAACCGATGAGAAATGAATGCTCGGGACCAAAACCGCGAGTCCAGCACCGGAAGTGGCATCTGACCACAGAAGTGGGCATCAGGGGCCCAGTGTTCCTTGAAAAGACAAAACAGAGGTACCTGCCAAAAACGGGAAAAAACCGATGCGAAATGAATGCTCGGGACCAAAACCGCATGATTAAGTCCCAAACCATTGCAGCACGGAAGTGGCATCTGACTCTGAAGTGGGCATCAGGCCCCAGTGTCCCTCGTTATGCTAAAACAGAGGCACTTACCAAAAATGAACGGACAACGATGCGAAATGAATGCTCGGGGCCTAAACCGAGAAGTTCGGAGTCCCGACAATGTGCTCCCGGGCATCGGAAGTGGTGTTCGGCTGCGAAGCGGGTCTCGAAGGCCCCAGTGTCCCTCGTTATGCTACAACAGTAGCACTTACCAAAAATGGCAGAAATCGGAGATGGTTGCGCGGTCCCGAACCGAGGCACACGGCCCGACGATCCAAAACCGAACCGCTCGAATGGGCAAAATGGCCTACTGACAAAACGTAGCCTGCGGCCACTGAGAGATAGTCTACGGGACCACTCCCTCCGCTTAGGAAAGAAATCAGAGGAAACCGAGCCCGTTCGCAAACCGAGACAAGGCACGTAAGAGGTTCGAGTCCGGAGGCAGTATGACTACCGCCGCAACTCTGAGACTTCTGAACGAGCACATCATGCAACATCACCGAGCACTCAACCGGTGACGTCTGAGTCTTAAGGTCGGTCAAAAATGGGGTGTCTACACTGTCAAACAGGTTCTGCAGGAACTTTTTGCCGATCGACTGCATAGACTGCCGACCGGCAATAAATTGGTGGCCGATGGATTCATTGTGTGCCGATGGACACCAAATCACAGCCGGTGGCACTCCTCAACATCCAGCAAGCACATCCTGAGACTTTGGCAGTCTTCAGAGGAGTATAGCAGGGAAAACAGAGGCAGCTTGCGCATGGCAGTGCATTTCCGAGCAAGACCGATCATGCATTGCATCAGGCTCTCCTCCCGAGGCGTTTATCTGTTTTCTCTAGATTAGTTAATTTGCTTAGCTAATTAGATGGCCTGTGATATTTTAATTAGCCTGTAGGTTAATTAGTCTGTATTTTCTTTTGGTCCCTCCGAGCGAGGGCGAATCTGTAATAAGTGTGGGTGCGTGTGTGTGCATGTCTTCCAACCCCCACTTCTTTCTTCCCTTTTATTTACCCGCTTATGATGGTAGATTAGGGCATGTTTAAATTAGCATACCTTATGCTATGCATGCGTGCATCCATACATTTGTCTTGCATGCACCGGGCTCGGTACATCATGCTAACTGCATTTGTACTTCAATTCCAAATTGAATACGTGCATCAATTGATTGCATTTCACATGTCATGTTTAGGTTAGCCGAGCCTACCCTAGTTGCATCCTGCATGTGTTGCATTAGTCAATTTGACATGAACTAGGACCATGCATGTTTGCTAACTAGTTTATTGTTTTGGCACGGAGTACGATGTAAGTATTTTCATGCTTTAGCATATCGCATGTGTGTGAATGCTATCATGACAACATGCTTACCATGTGGCTAGATGCTCATGTGATAAACTATTTGAATGCTTGTGGGTGAAGGTTGGATTGTCTAAGTTGGAAAAACTCGTTGAAATCCGTATTTTAGCCTACTTGCGAGTAGCAAATTCCAAAGTGTTTTTCAAGACAAACGGATATGCAATGCTTATTTCCAAATTAGGCAATCTAGTCTATACTTGTTTGCTGTGCGCATAACATAGTAATTCTAGGCTAATAACCGGAATAAGAACACATAACGTTTTCAAAATTGGATATCATGGTTAGTAGAGGCCGGTCTTCGGACCGGGCGAGAGGGGGTGCTTATAGCTGACCTTCCCCAATCGTACCCAAGCTCCCGAGCTGAGGCAACTTTGGTGATGACAGACACGTGGCCTTTGGCACCGAGTCAGGGTTTCCTAAATTTCCCTATTAAAAAATATTTAGGTGGCGACTCTGTATCTGGCAAAGCAGTCCATGTTTGGCACTTCTTTTCAAAAATCTGTTTTCTCAAAACGATTTGCCGGATTTGGACTCTTTGGTTCAGATTTAGAACCGTGACAACAAAATCGAGTCCGAACTGTAGCGTGTAGTGCGGGGTCCCTCGTGGGTGTGTTACAAGTATGAAATGGACCAATCTACCTTGTGTTTAATATAACGTCCGATTGAACACAATGCAATGCAAACACAACATGCTTATCTTGGTCATGTTTTACTTGATTCATTTTGTTTACACATTTTACATTACCAAGCCATTCTTTAACCGATTAAGTCCAATGTAGAAGTCCCCTAATTGGAAAGATGACCTAAGCCACAAGTACCTTGAGCATGAAAGAGGCCTTATGCTGTTGATTAGTAGAAACCCTCAAGAGAGGATTAAAACCATTAGGCATGAAAGCCTCAATTCCACACTCAAGCCAACAAGGGGCTCAAGGCCACTTTCAAAACAAATTAAAAAGTGAAGAATGGTGGGAGGTTGCAAATTTTTTAGTGCTGAAATGGCATGAAAAATAGTGCTACAACATGGAAGCAACACATGCACAACATGTTAAAACCCAAAAACATCAAAGTTAGTGAAGAGCACTATACTAGAGGCATGCAATATCAAGCTCAATTGACCAAACTAGCTCTAGACAGAGCTAAAACTTGCCAAAACAGTGGCTAAAACATGCTGAGATTGAAGCATAAAAGGCAAGAAAAACATGCTCAGATGTTGACTCACAAACAAGGCTCAAAGCACAACTCTCAAAAGTAATGAAATAATGAAATATGTGAGAGTGTGACAAAGTTGTATGCACTAAAATCACATGTAAAATGATACTACAACATGTAATCCTCTCAAGTAAAACATGTTAGAGGCCTCAAAACACAAAGCCAGTGAAGGCTATTACACTATAGCCATGCAATACAAAGCTCACAAAGGACAAACACTTTAAAATAGTCCTAAAACAGCTTAAAAGGAGTCCTAAAACATGCCTGAAGTAGGCTAAAAAGAGCTAGAATGAGAGGTTAACACGTAGCACAAACTAGACTATTAAGCACTATTGCACTACAAGCATACAAAGCAAGCGTCAAGTGGCCAAATCAGCTCAAAACAGAGCTAAATCAGGTAAAAAAAAGTAGCAAAAACATGCTGAGATCAAGTCACAAAATGGTAGAAAAACATGCTCACATGTTAGGCTATCTACTTATACAAACAAGATACAAGGAGGAGAGGCCAACCCCTCATATTTTGGACCTCAAAACATGATTTTTGTCACTAAAAACCCTTTGAGTTTCAGTGGTTAGAAAGGCCAAAAAGTTTGATTTAAAGGTGATGAGAAATGGAACAAAAGGCTTCACAAGCCAAAGAGCCAAAATGAGGGACAACCCCCTAACTCACAAAGGCTCAAACCACCATTTCTAGGACTGAAAAACAGAGGTTTTTATAGTTGAAAATCAGGTCAAAAACAGTTTGCAAAGGTGGCAAAACAAGTGTGCAAAATAAGCTTAAATGAGGTAAGTTCTATACCTTTGAAGCAAAGCACACAATAGGCACAAAACTGAGCTTAAACCACCATTTTAGAGCTCAAAGGAGGCTCCAAGAGAGCTTCAAGCAACCTCAGCCCAAGGGTAAGCAACTTTGGTTAAGGATGCCTAGGCAAATTAGAAGTATTTCTCTACTGGTATGCACAAAAGGGCAAGAGAAAGAGAGAGAAAACTAGAGAGAGAGACTTGTAGAGAGAGAGGATTTTTAAAGAGAGAGGCTTCCAAAATTTGATAACCTTGCAATATGAGAGATATGGCCTCTATATATAGGAAAAAGAGAGCCTTGGGTCGAAATATCTGATTTAGAAACAGCTGGCACAGTGTAGAACAGCTAGAGGAGAAATATTGTCACGACCCAAACCCGGCCCTATGGGTTTAGCATCAGAATCGCCAAGAATCCGAGATTACGAAGGCCCTCTTGAAAGAATACAGTTAAGCAAGTCTGAGGGCTGGCGGAAGCCAATACAGTAAGTAACTAGTGTCCATTGAGCTGTGAAAATCTGTATGCCAAAAACATTTTTATGCATTCATACAGTTCAGAATGGTACAGTCTATACAATCATATACAACCATTCAGTACGGGGACCTAATCCCTCAGAATAAAGACAAGAAACAATAGACATCTATACAATAGTACAAAAGCGTAAGGACCGATGGGGACACAAAACACCCCAAGCCATAGCATGGCAACTCGGAACCTCGCATGAGGCACATAGGTCGGCTTGACAAAAGCTGGGGACCAACTCACGCTCCTAGCTCCAATTGCTTTGAGAACCTACATATATATATAAACAATGAGCTAAAGCCCGATGAATAACATACACAGAAGAGGTTATGAATGAATGTCCTTACTGATAATGAAATCAGTTCATTAAACAAGATTTTTGATCTTTCAAGATCAATCACCATATGTGGTACACCCATTAGCCTATAAACAAGAGGGTCCAAAAGGACCGGTCTTAACAAACCCAACAAAGAATGATGGCCATCAATCAAGAAAAGATGGTTCCACAAGGGGACCGACAGAGCTCTATGTGATAAGAATACCAATGCTAAGGATGCCTGTCTGATTGACAGACATACATTCATTCAGTAAACAATATCAGTTCAATAAACAATTCAGTTCAGTATTCAAAAGATAACCATTTTGAACATATCTTTACACAATTGTTACTCACAGAGATTGGGCTAATAGCAGCTAGAGCGCGTCCCCGAGAGCCAACCCTAAAAGTTAACAAATAGAACACACACTAAGTTCACAGTTGGAAGGATGATAATTAAATCCCTAAATTTCCTCGGTGTGGTTCTATGTCTAAATCCTCATTAAGATACCTTAAACTAGGCCTAAGAATGCCTAGGATGGGATGAGGATGCAAAAATACAGTTGGAAGGCATTTTTCAAAAGTTGCTGAAAACAGGGGTCTCGCTCGAGCGAGCTTGCAAAATCAAAGGCTTCGCTCGAGCGAACAATCCTTCGCTCGAGCGGTCTGATGAAACAGTAAAAGTACTGGTTGCTGATTTTCCTCGCGCGATGCTCGCTCGATGCTCGCTCGAGCGAGCTTCCAAAATCAAAGGATTCGCTCGAGCGAGCCTTCCTTCGCTCGAGCGGTCTGATGAAACAGTAAAAGTACTGGATGCTCGATTTTTACGCTCGAGCCACCAATCCTTCGCCGGCGTGGCTCGGAGAAACGTTGGTCGCTGGCGAGGAATCTTTCGCTGAAGGAAAGCAATCTGGAATTTCCAGATTTGCCTTCCAAGCTCAAACCAAGCATTCTCAACTCAATTCTCGACCTCTTGGGCCCAAATTCTGGAAAATACATCCCAAAACAATGTATAACAAGTTTCAAAAGCCAATTTATGAATTCAAGCCCCAAAGGTGAGTCAATTAAATCCAAGATTCAAACCCATTTCAAGAACAATTCCAAAACATGCAATGCATGAACTTTAAACCAAAACCAAGCTTCAAATCTTGCTCAATTGAGCTCAATAGTTGGAAAACAAAATGAAAACATGGACTTTAGCTTAAACATGGACATGCATGTACAATTCCAACATGAATTCAACTTCAAAATGCACCAATTCAAGCATGCATGCAACAATGGAGTTCCAATTCAACATATATGAGCAAATTCATGTCTTAACTTCTCTATAACCATGATACATGCAAGATGAAGCTCAAACACTAAAATAAGAAGATGGAATGCTACCTTAGACCTTGAATTATAAGATGACAAACTCAATTATACAATCTATGCCTCACATCTTCAAGTTCTTCTAGCAATTTCACCAATTTGAGCTCAACTCTCTCTCCCTCTCTCTACTAATTTCGGTGGAAACAAGGAAGGGGGCTGAAGAAATGTCTTGTATAAGACTTAAGTGATGCATAAGGCTCAAACATTTGACTAGGCAAGGCCCACTCATAATGGCATAATCGTAATTAAGCCCAATTCTTCAATTAACCAATATATAATCTAATTTAATCATTCCTAACCAATTTTCAGATAAATATACCATTAAATCACAAATATTCTACTCATTCCAAAACTCTAAACGGTTCCTAATTCGGCCGCCGATAAGGCCTTCAATTAGCAGTTTAAACATATGAATTCAAACAGATATTCAATCGATCACACAGATGCAATATGCAATTCAATAGATAAACTTATTCAATTTCAGTTTCAATTTCAATCAGTCCATTCAGTACTTCAGTTAATTCAATTATCGGTCATTATCAGTTCAGTTTAACAGTAATCAGTACGTAATTCAGCAGTTTATCGATAATCAGTACGAGGGTTGTTACAAATATCTACAAATTCTGAGCTTTCTGGACACTTGTGGCCGACTGGCCACCATTGGTGGTCGACAAGGGTCACTTCTGGCCGACCTATGGCCGGCAAGCTCCATTTGTGGCCGGCACACTCTACCAGTGGCCGACAAAAAAAATTGGTCCCTGTCCCAGACTTCCAACAAGCATAACTCCTTTATCTGGACTCCTTTTCAGGTCATTCTTAAGCCTAAACTGAAGCCCCGAAAGTCTTCTTTCCAATGATGTCAGCCTCTCATCAAAATTCAAAGTGTGTTAATAGATATCCCTCTTTTAGTAAAGATTGCTCAGTTTCAGTCCAACCGTGTTGATGCCTAACTTCGACCAGTCATATCTCCCTCATCCGGATATGGTTTTAAGAGATTCTTGAGTGAAAAATGAATCCCCGGAAGTCCACTTTCCAACAGTGGTGGCCTTATATCTGAAATCCAAATGTACAAATGGATAGGCCCGATTTAGCGAGGGCTGCTCGACTCTCTCTTAACGGTTCATGTCCAACTTCTTCCCCAACTTGGTTTGTTCTCTCCCCTCCAATTTTATTCAACTCCAAACCTCTAACCAAGGTGTTTAAAAGAGTCTTTTTCAAAGATTTCACCTCTCCTTCATGCATTTCCACTTTGTCCTTGCTCAGTTTACTGAAAAGCGCAACATTTAACGAAATGCGAGCCTCAGAACATCGTAGAAACTTCTTTCAAAAATGTTTTGAAATAGAGGGTTTTAAGGTCTAAAATCATTTTGGTCAAAAGGCTTTGGTCCAAAAAGGGGTGTGAGGTTTGGGATTTGACGCTCTCCTTGCCAAAGAATTCGAACCTTTGCATAGCATAGCCTGCACCATCGAGCAAGCAATCAGTAGCGCTCAAGTCTTATGGACAGTCAAAAATGGGGTGTCTACACCTCTGTTTGAAATGGATATATTGACCCCTATTCTGATTGCCACTTCAGTGACCCCTGTTCTGTTCTGTTCTGTATTGTGGTTATAGTTATTTACAAAAATTTTATTTCAGTTTTTACCACTTAAATAATTTATTTATGTCACTTAAATTATGTTAATGTTTTAGCTTAAATAACCATCAATGGCTATTTTGTGCCCCTATACTCACAGTATAATATTTCTCACTCTGCTATGTGTTTATAGCAACGAGGTTTGGCAGGATCAAGATGGGAGATAAATCACAGTGTTTTCTTTTCTTTTTTTGCACTACCTGTATTTTTTATTAGACTCATAATAAATAAAAGCCCAAATGACTATTTTTCTTTCGTTTTAATAAACATTTGGTACCCAATTATTTTATTTTAATTTATTTAATTTATCCGTTGCGCTACCACTACAGAAATTTTAGAATTATTTTATTTTATCTTGTTGCGACGCCGAACCTTTGGGTACCAGGTTTGGGTTGTAACATAACAAATACAAATTGAAATATATATTCTGAACTTTGCTTAACTTAATTAAGTTCTTTATTGGTGTGTTTCTAACTCATTTCCTTATTATTGTGGTCTAAACCATGGCTTAAGAATGCCTAAAATGGAATGAGGATGAATTATGCACTTAGGAATGTGATGCAAAATTTCTGAAAAAAGGGCAGTTTGCTCGAGCTAACATTTAGCCACTTGAGCGGTTTGCAAAACTTTTGGATGCTATGAATCTAGGCTCAAGCCAACTTTTTGGTCGCTTGAGCCACGAGCTATGCAAAAAGGAGATCGTTCGAGCCAACTGCAAAAGCCTACAAAAATGCTGAGAGCTCGTGAAGTGCGCTCAAGCGAAGGATTGGATGCTCGAGCAGTGCGACCAAATTTTGGAATTTTCAAAATGTAGTTCTGTAACATGCCCGGGGGGTACCCGCGCGCGTTAAACAGTTCGGACTCCCGAGATCTCTTTGATCTAGTCTCACTAGTGCAATGTGAAACGTAGATGAGAGTCAAGATTTGGCAACTTTTATTGAAAATCCATTTTATTGCAATTTTGTCAAAAATGGACTGCGTCATCAGATCTCAGAGTCACCACCTAATATTTTGGGAAATTAGGAAACCCATGACTCAGTGCCAAGGCCACTGTTCGTCGTAACCAAGGATGCTTGGCTCGGAACCTTAGGTATGAGAGGGGAAGGTCAATAATGAGCACCCCCGCTCACCTGATCAAAAGATCGGCCTCTACTAAACCATGATATGACTTTTATTTTCTTTATATGTTCATGTTCTGATTAGTTAATAAATCCTAAAATTTACTATGTGAAGCATACAAGTATAGACTATGCCATTCATTTTGGAACAATTTGATATCATGCATTTTGAAAGAGTTTTGACGATGTACAACCCAAATAAATTGAGTTTACAAGCACGAAAAATCAATATCATTCCAAATTAAGCAATCCAACCTCCATCCACTGGCATTCATAGAGTTATATCACATAAGCAAATAGCCTCATGGTAGAATGCTAGACATAGTAAGAAAAACACACACAAACGGGATGCTAAAACATAAAAACTTACATGTTTGACGTCCCACGAACAAGCTTCAAAACAAAGTTAGTAAAATATGCATGATCTTATATACAAAATCCTAATGCAATTCACTCATGAGATGCAACTAAAGATTCGGCTTCTAAAATATGATATGTGAATCATCTCAAGAACATGAGGTAGCGCACATAATCACATAGAAATTGATTAAATCCACAAATGCAAACTTAACCGAATCAAGATGCATGAAACATGGATGCAAAGCATAACTATGATGAAAAATAAATATCATGTTTATGTACAAATAAAGAAAGCAAGTAAAAGAACGGGATAGAAAGAAGTGGGGCGGGGAATTATTACAACATTTTAAAGAATAATTACAAATCAAATTAGAGAGAGATGAGAAGAATATTACATCAAAATAAAAACCTCGCAAAACACTCAAAATAAAAATAAATAAAATAAAAGCTTCATGTTCTTTGGAATCGCCGGCGGAAATTAGTCAACATTTGGAGATTACGCCATCTTGTTCGGAAGAAGCTAACCAACCGGCCAAATAAGTCGGCCGGCCAACTAGGCCAAGCAAAACCTGTCTTGTTGCGAAGCCAAGAAAAGGCACAAACAAAAAATATGTAGGTGGCTCAACTAACCACTACCGGTTAGATTAAAAAATAAGAAAACAAATATAAAATAAAATAAAATAAAAAGTACAAACTTACAACATAAACCTAAAACAATAAAACAAATATAAGATAGAACATGCAAGATTACAACAAAACTAATATGAGACTAATACAAAAAATAAAAATAAATATGAGGTAGAATAGGCAAGATTACAACAAAACTAATATGAGACTAATACAAGAAAAAAAAAATATGAGGTAGAACATGCAAGATTACAACAAAACTAATATGAAATTAAAACATGCGAATAAAAATAAATAAATAAATAATTATAAGCTAAACAAACCACTAGGATTATAACAACACACTATGAAATATAAAGTAAGAAAATAAATATGAGATAGACAAACCACTTGGATTATAACAAACACTATGAAATAAGAAGCAAGAAAATAAATATGAGATATAAAATATAAAAAAATGAAAGACCAAAAATTCACCTTCCAAAGAAAGATTGAACTTCTTGATTCCCAAACTTCCTCTTGATCACCCTCAAGTGTAGGAAGTGTGTTCTCAAATCCTCAATTCGAAATTATGGAGTTTATGGTATGAAAATTGGCTAACTCTCTAGTTTTTCTCACTTTCAATCACTAAACACTCTTCCTTATGATCAAGGCAATTGATCTTTGGCTATATCAGAATTTTTAGAGTGGTTTTGGTGTATGGAAATGAGGAATTTTAGTAGCTATGGAAGGTATGGGGTGTATATGGAAGATAAGAATATTTTTGGCTCAAAAACTCAATTTTTCTCTCTTTTTTCACTCTTTTCTCACTCCTTTCTCTTCAATTTCGTGGTCCTCTTCCTTCTCTCTTACAATATGATCATTCTATATAGGCAATGAGGGAGAGTAAAGGTCAAAAAGAAGGTGGGAGACAAGGTGGGAGATAAGAATGTGATAAGAGGGCAAATTTTCAAGGTGGTTGCATGGGATACTCCTTTATGAATGCAAACAAAACCTCTTTTTGACAATGGGGGATGATTAGGTATAATGGAGGATGAGTGGATGCACTTGAATAGCTCAGAAAATAGGTAAATGGGTTGTCCCAACCGAACCAAAACCAAGAAAAAATGGGCTATTGTTGTTTTGGGCCGAGTCAACAAAATCTGCTTTTAAGCTCAACTTCAAATGGGCATATCTCCCCCATATGGACTTGGTTTTAGGCGGTTCTTGGGTCCAAATTGAAGCCCCAGAAGTCTACTTTCCAATGGTGGTGGCCTCAAATTTAAATTCCAAGTGTACAAAGAGATATGCCTAATTTAGTAAAAGCTGTCTCGAGCTGGGTCAACAAAATCTGCTTTGAAGCCCAACTTCAAATAGGCATATCTCCCTTATTTGGACTTAGTCTAAGGTGGTTCTTTGGTCTAAATTGAAGCCCCAGAAGTCTACTTTCCAATGGTGGTGGCCTCACATTTAAATTCCAAGTGTACAAAGAGAAATGCCTAATTTAGTGAAGACTACTCATTTCCTTCTTAATGATTTGATACTCATTCTTTTCCTAAACCAGTTTTCTTTCATCCCCTCCTAATTCCTTCAACTCCAAACCTATAAAGAAGATGTTTTTAAATATTTTTCAAAAAAGTTCACCTCCCTTCCATTTATTTCCACTTTGTCCTTACTCGGTTTACTGAAAAGTGCAACATTTTAATCGAAATGGGAGCCTCGAGACATTGTACAAACATTTTTAAAAAAACATATTTTGAAAAGAGGGTTTTAAGGTCTAAAATAGTTTGGCCAAAAAATGGGTGAAGGTTGGGATTAAAACTTAAATTCCATCTTTCTTACTGAGAATTTTGTGAGAAACACATTTTAATTGTCATCATTGGGTAATCAAAAGAAAGCGCCCAAGTCTTAGGGTCAGTCAAAATGGGGTGTCTACAGTTGCCCCTCTTTGACAGAGCTCAAAGTCATTTCATGACGTGAGTGAATGTCAAAGCCCAAAGACGACCCTTTTGACAAGGCCGTAAGACTTGGGCAAACAAACAAGATGTAATGCAAGTGGTTGCACCCGAAGGTTGCCTACGTATCCCTTTGCAAGGAATCAAAACAGCGTAGTTCAGGGGCAGAATGCAAGTGACATGCTCAAAATGCAGTTTGAAAGTTGGACTTACACGCTTTGCGAAGCCGGTTGTTTGAAAATTCATGATGTATGCAATACAATGCAATGTCATGGAGTGATGATAAAGATATGAAGATGGCAACATGGGAGGCAAGCCTCGTGCAAATGATAGGAAACATAACAGGGGGTGCATTGCATACAAAAATGAAAGAAGGGGGTGCATCGCATTCAAATGTGCATACTACACAAATGAGAGAGGGGGTGGTGTGAACAGACAGGCACACCTAACTGTATTTCGTACACAACTTTCCCTATTCTCCAACAGGGTGACAGACTAGGTTGGTTCAGTATCCAGAATTGAGGCGCATACGAGCTACCTCAACCTATGGGGCTGCCATACAGATTTTAAGCCAGGGATACACCCCTGGGTATTTAAACCAGACTTTAGTCTCGAAAATCCTGAACATTTTGCGTTCTAGGAATCGCAATTCGAACTCTAGTTTTCACCGTCTCAGTTGATTTCCTAGGAACTCATTGCAAACCAGGCAGGTGGCTATACCAGACCACTTGAAGTCGGTCGGGCATGACAAACACCAAAAGAATTGCACCTCTAGAGGATTTAAAGTCTCATAGACTCCGAAAGAAGAGGGTGCATCGCATACAAATGTGCATACCACACAAATGAGAGAGGGGGTTGCATCGTATTCAAATGTGCATACCACACAAATGAGAGAGGGGATTGCATCGCATTCAAATGTGCATACCACACAAATGAGAGAAAAGTGCATCGCATTCAAATGTGCATACCACACAAATGAGAGAAGGGATCCTAGACACCGTAGGATTTAAGGTCTCCTAGACACCAGAGGATTTAAGGTCTCCTAGACACCAAAGGATTTTAGGTCTCCTGGACACCGTAGGATTTAAGGTCTCCTAGACACCATAGGATTTAAGGTCTCCTAGACAACAGAGGATTTTAGGTCTCCTAGACACCAAAGGATTTAAGGTCTCCTAGACACCATAGGATTTAAGGTCTCCTAGACCGTAGGATTTAAGGTCTCCTAGACACCAGAGGATTTAAGGTCTCCTAGACACCGTAGGATTTAAGGTCTCTTAGACACCAGAGGATTTAAGGTCTCCTAGACACCGTAGGATTTAAGGTCTCCTAGACACTAGAGGATTTAAGGTTTCCTAGACACTATAGGATTTAAGGTCTCTTAGACCGTAGGATTTAAGGTCTCCTAGACACCATAGGACTTAAGGTCTCCTAGACACCGTAGGATTTAAGGTCCCCTAGACACCGTTCTAGGATTTAAGGTCTCCTAGACACCGTAGGATTTAAGGTCTCGTAGACCGTAGGATTTAAGGTCTCCTAGACACCGTAGGATTTAAGGTCTCCTGGACCATAGGATTTAAGGTCTCCTAGACACCAGAGGATTTAAGGTCTCCCAGACCGTAGGATTTAAGGTCTCCTAGACACCGTAGGATTTAAGGTCTCCTAGACACCAGAGGATTTAAGGTCTCCTAAACCGTAGGATTTAAGGTCTCCTAGACACCGTAGGATTTAAGGTCTCCTAAACACCAGAAGATTTAAGGTCTCCCAGACCATAGGATTTAAGGTCTCCTAGACACCAGAGGATTTAAGGTCTCCTAGACCGTAGGATTTAAGGTCTCCTAGACACCGTAGGATTTCACAAAATAGTGCGATGGAATTGAAATTGAAATTTGTGTGGTAGGTGAACGAAGTGAGATTATTGTGCGATAGATGCACAGAATGAAAGAAGGAATTGTACGTTCGAACCAAATACCATATACATATACCATGTATAGACAAAATACATACAAATACGACAATATACATAGACATGCATATACGGTATACATATGTTCATATACAGACAAAAATACACACAGATATATACATACGGTATACATATATACATATCTGCACAACATCTGAGACAGATATATACAGATATATACACAGACATATACAGTATATATACAGGTATATACGACACAAACATATACGGACCTATACACAAACATATACGGATATATACACAGATGGAGAATATTTCGTTTGCAACCGTCAGTGGGAAGATGTCGTTACTGAGAAGGCATATTCTGTTTGTTGATGTCCGCATACGTATGCAAAACACACAAAAAAAGAAAGGAAAATCACAAAATGGATAGACATGGAATGCGGGTTTCGAACCCCTGACCTCAAGCTCGGCCTCCGAGTCCTTAACCACTGAGCCACGTCACTCTTGTGACAAAATATACAAACAAATATATATATACTATACAAGACATATATATACATAAAACCAAAACAAACCAAAAGAAACACTCAATGTGGGGTTCGAACCCCTGACCTCAGGCTCAACCTCTCACCCTTCAACCACTGGGCCTAACCATTGAACCCAAGCCACTCGCGTGACAGAAACAATTCAAACAAATATATATATATATATATAGGTGGACAAAACATATATACATCAAAACCAAAACAAAAACAAAACAAAGAAACACTTGATGTGGGGTTCGAACCCCTGACCTCGGGCTCAGCCTTTCAGCCTTCAACCATTGAGCCATACCACTGAACCCAAGCCACTCCTGTGACCCAAATGTTCAAACAAATATCTATATTACATAGATATACAATACATATACATATATATACAACTCTCCCGCCTCTCCTATTTTTTGTCTCATTCTCCCTTCCTATTTTTGTCTCACTCTCTCTTCCTTCATCTTCTTCGAGCGTCGTGTCTGGCGCACGATTTCAACAATCGCGATGGCGCTTTGATCCAATCCATCTGCCCGATTGTCAATGATCGTCTCGAGCCTTCCTCCCTCTTTGTCTTCTTCTTTGGCTTCATCCTCTTCTTAAGTTGAGGCTTGCGATAGAGAGAGGCAGAGCGAAAGCCTGCAAACTTTCTCTGCCACCACTCTGCAACCTCTTTCTTTTGCATTACTCTTCTCTGCCATGGCCTCTTCACAAGGTTCTCTCACTCTTTTTCCAGACTTAAACGAGTCTACAATAGAGATGACCAATTCCGACTCCCCTGAACCTCAACCACGGGCTCCTCCTCCTTCTTATGTTTTCAACTTTCTAGCGATGTTAGTTGAACAAATCATGGTGGCACAGTTTGACATCGAAGCAAACTCGTATACGCTGAGGTCATGTGTGGAGACCGTGACAGCGGTCTCCAACTTGTCCCGTCGACTGCAGAATAGAACGTGTGAGGTGCATCGATTGAATGCACAACTTTCTTTACTTCAACATATGTACAAAGATTCTCGAGGGGAAATTAGTGCACTGAAGAAGCAGAACAAAGAGCTAAAACGACTGACGACCTCCGTGACTCGATTCGGAGTTCCTTTGCACAACCAATTTGATGGCCGGCGAGGAATAATCTCCTTTGGAAGCTCTGCCAAGGTCGAGGCAGAGTCTTCAAAAGTTCCGAAGGAGTAAAGATGAAGCGAGGCAGCTGATGGTAAAGTCAGACAACGAAGTTGTGTGCAAATGAAGCCAATTGTAATCTTCGCCGTCGAGCTACTGCCGAAAAACTGAGAAAATGCTACTCTCTCTTTTTGCTTTTTTTGTTGTTGTTGTTGTTGTTTTTTTTTTGTTTTGTCTCTGTAATCGGGGATGTCCTCCCCTGACTGCAATAAAATCAGTTTAGTTTTTGCACATCAATGGCGTGACTGGCATATCACTTTGAATTTGAAAACATTTTTGTTTGATTGAATTTGTGAGTGATTGAATTTTGAACTCTGAATTAAACATTGATTCTATACTGACCTGAATCAAAGAATGACTTAACGAAACAAGAACGAAGCAAAACGATCCAAACACACTTATATACACTGACTAGTATAAATAGACCAACTGGTATAAATATACTGACTGGTATAAAAGGAACACACTTATATACACTGACTGGTATGAATACCCTGATTGGTATGAATACACTGACTGGCATGAATACACACTTCTATACACTGACTGGTATGAATACACACTTCTATACACTGAATAGTTGACTCGAGCGGTGGAGAAGACAGAATCTCTAACTCGACTATGCCCCTAGTTCATTGCCTTACCTTTTTTTATCTCTTAATTTTTTTGTAAACATGTTTTGATCAACATGAGAGTTAGATTAGCATACTTATTCCATTTTCTGTTTCAAATCATGTAAACTAAACTGTGAGCACTGAAAATTTTCCCTTTTCAAATCCAAAGAATGGTCCAAGTTTTGCAATAATGGAACAATTTTCGAGAAAAATTAGTCAGCTTCATTCAAATTAATCAGAACCTATTTTTGCAAATGGCCACTACTCAACTAACATGGAATCAACCATTGGGGTGCATAGTCTCAAATCAGATAATCAAAGGTGATATCTGAACCAAGCCAACCGAACCAAGCCAATCTGAACCGAATAAAGTCGAGCAAAACTGGACCGGACCGAACCGAACCGAACTGCCAAACCGAATGGAACCGAACTGAACCAAGTTAAATCGAACCAATTGAACTGAGCAGAACGAAGATACACTAATCAAACACAGATAGGACAACCAAGTCGACTAAAGATACACCAATTAAGCATGGACGAGATGAATGAGTTGAAAAATTATTAGGGCCGAACTTCAAGATGAAGCTACCTACGTATCCCAAAGATAGGAATCAGGCCATCGTAGTTCCGGCTAAGGTTCACTCGAGTATTGACGCTCTCCTTTTGTGCTCTAACTTTTGCCAAAGCCGTCCTTTCGGGTTTTCAACCATGCGAGCTTTTCATTCTTTTTTTTTTTTTTTTTTTTTTGCTCTAACTTTTGCCTAGGTCGCCCTTTCGGGTTTTCAACCCAGCGAGCCTCTCAAGGGTAGTACTTCTTCAGCTTATCTATATTGATTGGTTGTGAGAACTCCAAACCATCCAAATCCATGAGAATGACTGCTCCTCCTGACCAAATTGATTTAATGATGTAGGGGCCCGTCCAATTGGGTCTAAACTTGCCCCTAGGATCGTGAATAGGAGCTCGGCTGTCTTTCAACACTAAGTTCCCTTCCCTCAAATTCCTGGATCTAACCTTTTTGTTGAATGCTCTGGCAATCCTACGTTGATACCCCTGAATATGGTATAACGCCTTCAATCATCGCTCATCGAATAGCATTAGTTCCTCAAATCGATTCTGTTGCCAATCAGCTTCTGTTATCTGACATTCAACCATAATCCTTAATGAAGGCACTTCCAACTCAATCGGCAAAACAGCCTCCATTCCATATACCAAAGAGTAAGGGGTTGCCCCTGTAGACGTTCGGATTGATGTCCTGTATCCCCAGAGTGCAAAAGGTAACTTATCTGGCCAATCTCTATAAGTTTCTACCATCTTACCCAGGATGTTCTTGATGTTCTTATTTGCAGCTTCAACGGCACCATTGGTTTGTGGCCTGTAGGTTGATGACTTGTGAAATGCCACGTTATACTTCTCAAGTAGAACTGCCACTTCTCCTTTGAAATGTGAGCCATTGTCTGAAATTAATTCATTTGGCACCCCGTATCGGCAGATAATGTTGTTCTTGATAAATTTGGCCACATGTGATGCTTTCAACACTGAATACGACTGTGCTTCAACCCATTTGGTAAAATAGTCAATGGCAACTAAGATGAACTGATGCCCATTTGAACCTTTCGGTGTGACTGCCCCAATGACATCTATGCCCCAGACTGAAAAAGGCCAAGGGGAAGTCATGTTGTAGAGTTTTGATGGCGGGATGTTCATGCGATTGGCGTGGATTTGACATTTATGGCATCGCCTAACAAAGTTGATACAATCACTCTCCATGGTTAACCAATAGTATCCTTGTCTAAGGATTTTTCTGGCTAGCATTACACCGTTCATATGGGCTCCGCACTCCCCTCCATAGATGGCTTCCATGATACGCTTTGCCTCTTCTTCCTCTACACACAGCTTGTGCATTCCCAGATACCCTCTCTTGTATAACTTATCTCCACAAATGACGAACTGAGTGGCCAGACACTGTATCCCCATTTTGTCTTTGGTGTTTGCCCCTTGTGGATATGCACCTCTTTCCAGAAAATTCCAAATATCAAAGTATCAAGGGTTTTCATCTTGAACTTCTTCCGTTGTGGCTATCATTTCATACGCGAGGGTGTACCTTTGTTCTATAAGGATCGGGCGCATCTTGACCCCGACCGGTATATCTATCATTGATGCCAGGGTTGCCAATGCATCAGCAAATCGGTTGTTCTCTCTTACCAGGTGCGTAAAAGTTAGTTTTTCGAACCTCGGGATCAACATGTCCAAGGTCTGATGGTAGACTTTCATTTTTTCCTCTTTACCTTTCCAATCTCCATTGGCTTGAGAGACAACCAAGTTTGAGTCCCCGATCACATCCAACCTTATTGCCCCTAGTTCCAAGGCTACTTCCAATCCGGCAATGCATGCCTCATACTCTGCTTGGTTGTTGGATACCGTCAAACCATGTCAATTCTTCAAAATTATGCTCCAAACTTTATATTTAACACATGCATGAAATAATTTGACGTCTTTCCTTTCAAAATATGAGTAAATGAAGTAATGGGTGCAAAGTCATGATGAATTTTCAAACATAAGCATATTTAACACCATGCATGTGAGGTATGAGATGAAATTCAAGCTTATAGGGGTGAATTATGCATGTATGTATAGTTTGATCCTCAATTCATTATCTCAGCTCAATTTATCATATCTAGAATTATTTTCCTTTTGAATTCATATGATTAACAACTTAAACACAAGTATTAGAGGTTAATTACTCACCCTAAGTCTTGAATTTGGAGTGTGGAATCTCAATTACTCAAATCTTCTCAAATTCTTCATTTTCTTCTTCTCAATTCAAGCTTTTTTCTATTAAGCTTTGATTCTAATCTCTCTCTCTCTCTCCCTCACGTTTTGTTGCTTAAGAATGATGAGTGTAATGAGTTCAAAAGCTTGCATCGCCTATTTATAGTCTTAATTAGCTTAGTCTAATTAAGTGTCATTAAGACTAATTAATCTAGTTCAATTTTAATTAATTTATTCTAATTATTTGATTCCGAATCAAAATCTAATTAAAGCTATCATAAAATTCTAAAAATTCCAAATAACTTATTGACCTAGTCAATTTTGTGTTTAGACGCCGATAAGGCTTTCAATTTCCATATCAAAGCAGAATTCTAAACAGATAATCCTACAGCTAACAGATAGAAATTCAAATAGCATGCAAAATACACAATTAACACATAATTTCTTCTTAACATTCTTAATTACGGATTAGTAGCAGATTACAAACTAGGGTTATTACCATTTCCTCCTCACAAAGACTTGCAAACAAACAAACTGTTGAGAACTCACCAATGAGTGTCCTTTTCAAGGGCCTTAAGATTATGCTTGAGGAAAAAGATAGCTAGAGAATTAAGAGTATAATAGATAATGTAAGTTTAAAATGTGATTAGATGTGTATATAAAGAGTTTTCCTACGAGAGGGGAATAATTATGTTAGTCTCTCATCTAACCAAAGCATACCACGTGTGTCGCTATGATTAAGGAGGTTAAGGCTATGGGAGATGTTCTTCCACGAGCTGGTAACGCCTTACGTTGCTTCGTGTGTCCTTGCTACTATAAAAATAAACCACATTCTCTGTTCTAGGTCGGGTTGACCATTCTCGATCAAGTGACCATGATGGTCTGGTCAGGCCAAGAGTGGACCTTGTCAACCAAATTGGTCACCCACGCATCCCATACGAGCCTAACAAGATTTTACCATCCCACATCAGTTAACAAAGGCCTTGGCCATGTGCATATAAGTGTCTTGGACACCCTCTCCTTGCAAGCTAGTTTCTAAGAATGAGGAATAGGATGATATCTTTTGGTATTAGAGCCACATTGAGTATGCGATCAGACATAACCTATACCTCAAGTATGGATCAAAGGGGTTGCAATTCTGCTGTCGAGTAATAAACGGAGCGAGTTGGGGAAGGTTGCTGATATAGGGCAGCGTTGGATTTTGAAAATAGAGGTTATTTGATGGCTTAAACAGTGAGTAATTTAGGGTTAAATTGAAAGCTAATAATAGTCAGGAGAAGGGATTAGGATTAATTTGGGGACGATTTGATAAGGTATTGAAGTTGAAAAGTGCACTTTTATAGGGTTGTGAATAGTAGTAATCCAAGAATAGTAATTAGGGTATGTGTGCAAAGAAGAGAAAAAGAAGATAGATCTAGGAATCATTTCTAAAATCCCTTAGGCATCACATCTATAGTTTGATTGCATTACATAATCCATAAAGAAGCTTCAAAAGCTCTGAAAATTCTATAAATATTAACTATAAGCATTACATGACTTTATATAGACTTAGAGACTTCTTTTTCCAACTAGGACTCCAAAATAGGAAACTACTAATATTTTTACTTCCAAAACCTATCTAAGACCTACGTTACACAGATTCAAGTGTGGGTGCGTATCTAAGGGTCGAACACTTCAAAACGAAAGATTAAGGATACGTGGATATAGATTTAAATTTGGATACAGATACGAGGATGCGTTAAATATTTATTTTTTAAATATATTTATTATATGAAAATGAGTTAAAATCAAGAAAGGTAAATTACACTTACCTCCCATGTACTTTTAATAATTATATTAACTTCCTTTACTTTATCTGACAATATTAATATTCCCTCATTCCGTCAAATGTGCACAAACGACGTTAGTAACCTATCCAAAATGACCATATTAACCTTGCTTTTGTGTGCAAAAAGATGAAAATGCCCTTTGTCCACAAAATCCCTAATTAGATGGCTATATTCAGAATAGAAATCGAATTTATGTGTGTGTGTGTGTGTGTGTGTGTGTGTGTGAGAGAGAGAGAGAGAGAGAGAGAGAGAGAGAGAGAGAGACGATCGATCACTGTGAAGAAATAGAATTGAGAATATTCACCCAGCCATTTCAAAGTCTACCTCTTTGCACCATTTTCATCTCACCATGGCCTCAAACATCCAAGTTCTCCATTTGAATGTTGCTTTTAAGGGGCACATACTCTCTAAGATAGCCTCCAAGATGATCATAAAGAGCACTCTAGTCAATCCCCTGATGGTGATAGCTCTTGCAAACATATTAAAACATACTCTGCACCATCAAATCCACAAAATTCACAATCACCATAACCTCAACCAAAAACCCACCAATCATAATCCTCACAAAAATTCCATAATCCTCTCCATGAACCACCACAACTCCAAAAATCCCATTATTCAACCTGCAAATCGCCAGGTACCCAAAAACAAGCACGACCGCCATTCGGGTCCTCCCATTCAACAACTTATAGCTCTTCTCCATCGTCGTGAACCCAAAAACCGATTCGAACACTGAAACGACACTAGCTAAATGCCACAAAGCAGTGATGTAAACATGAACAACAAAAAACAGCCACAAACACAATGTTATAGATGTGATTAGGGAAACCCATAAGTAGGTGATGAAAAGTCGCCGAAAAGAGTAGGAAATGGCGATGATGGTGGAGCAGAAAAAGACGGGCTTTGAGGTATAGAAAGAGGCGATGGTGAAGACTATAGCGACGGTGGAGAGGAGAGAGAAAGCGAAGAGAAAGATGAGGTAGAAGAATTAGAAGATGACGAGCTTGGTCCATTGGGAGGAGTGAGAACCAGTTGGGGAGTTGATTTGGGTGATGAGAGGGTAAGTGAAGAGAAAATGAGCTAGGCTTGTGAAGAAGAGAGGGAAAATTAGGGTTAGGGTTAGGAGGTAGAAGGTTTTGCGGGATTGTTTAGGGATTAAGGTTGATTCTCTCAAGATGTCTAGTATGGAAAGGAATTGGAGCTCCTCAAGAGGTAGATCCATGGTGGTTGATACAGATTGTTGCATGTATATGTATCTATTTCTCTAGAAATGTATATGTATCTATTTATTTATATATTTTTATGTCTACAAAAACTAAAAATTAATTACAAAAATTAATAAATTTTATAAACATAAAAAAGTTATTCATTTAAATAAATTTTTATTTTAATTCTTCTTCATTTAAATAAATAATTTTTGAAAAGCTATTTTTATTCTTCGTCATTTTTATAGATGGATTGAGGACACTTGAGGGCATTATGGGCATTTTAGTGTTTAGCTTGATGACATCAGCAGATTCTGTGAAGTGTGTAAACGGAAGTCAAAAAATGGGAAAATATTGATATTGTCAAGTAAAGTAGGGGAGGTTACTGTAATTATTGAAACCACAGAGGAGGTCACTATATTTGTCAGAACCTTCAGGAGAGGTAAGTGTAATTTACCCAATTAAGAAATAATATATTCTGTTAAGGGACACTTTTTCACATACTTATGTTCAATTTAGTTCACATTATTTTCTTATATTTCAATAAGTCCTATGGGTGACATAGTTACTAAAATACCCCTAATAACAATATTCACATTAACTGTGTAAATGTTCTGTGATGTGAATGTTCGCATTGTCGATGTGAATGTTCACATCACCAAATTGCTAAGGCCTTGTTTGGTAACCATTTTGTTTTCAGTTTATATTTACAAAAATTAAAAAAATTATCATAAAAACTTGCTTGGTAAATTTTTTGGTTTATAAAATAGTTCTCAGTTTTTAAATTTGACCAAAAAAATGTAAACTCAAAAAATGTGTTTCCATTGGTTTATAAACAGAAAAGCGGAAGCCACTATAGCGAAAGCCACTGTAGCGGAGCTACAGTAAATGAGTTGTGGGCATAACGACCACAGTTTGAATCTTCGGAGCACCACATTTTAATTTGTTTTCTCCAACGATAATAAAACTTGTATCTATCCTTATCATCTTATTCCTCTACTTCATGTTAAAAGAATCTTGAAGATCAGGTGAGTCTCTCTCTTTTCTCTCTCTCTTCTCTCTTCTCTCTTTTCTTTGTGTTTCACCGAGCTTCTTTTTTTTTTTTATTCTTTTTTTTCTCTTTTCTAAAACATTACTAATGTTGCAAATCTACAGATCTTTGTAGATCTTCCAACCAAATCGATCTCAGGTCTCTCTCCTCTCTCTCTCTATCTCTTTTCCCTCTCTTCTCTCTCTTCTCCGTGTTACATCGGAGCTTCCATGGTTTTTTTTTTCTTCTAAAACAACAAATCTATTGCAAATCTGTAGATCTTTTGCAAATTTTTGAACCAAATCGATCTTAGGTCACTCACTCTCTCTCTCTCTCTCTCTCTCTTCGCTCTCTTATTTCTCGCTCTCTGTTTCATAGAGAGCTTGAGCTTCTGTTTTTTTTTTTAACAACATATCTACTATTATATATATATATATATATAAATATTGTTGGTGGTTCTTTGTAGATCTATTGTAGATTTGTGCTAGATCCATTGTATTTTTTTTTTTTTTTTAAGAACATATACTGCTGGTGGTAGCTACTAGTTATTTTTTTCTTTTTTTGTATGTTGTTGTTGGCAATTGTTGGCAATTGGTATCTGCTACATATAATATATATTACTTGCTCATGTTTTAGTGAATGGATAAAAATACTGAAGGTAATTTGAATTTTTGTAAAATCAAACATGAATCATAAACACACAGCACCCATACACATAGAGAATACACAATGGTATTTGGGCCATTAGTTCCTTTATTAAGAACTGTTATGAATGTGTAGTCTTAGAATTTATTATTGAAGATTTATTAAAATTTATGATTTATTTTCACACCATGGTATTTAGGCAATGGCAACAACAGTACACAATGATCTCCCTATTGATGATGATGATGTTGTTGAAGTTGGTAAAGGAAACAGTGGTCCATGGCCTTAGGTAAATGAGGCTCTTTTCATTACCCTCATGGATTAGGAGGTCAAAATCAAGAGTAGTAAACTAAACAAGGTTGGAATAGGTTTAAAGATCAAATGAATACAAAAACCCAATACTAGTATAACACACACTAGCTTCGGAACAAATACAATCAGCTGCGTATTATGTTTAACAAATTTACAGCATTACTGAAGCATACTGGTGTTGGTTGGGATAGCCAATAGCTTACTATCACTGCACTGGATGACATTTGGGAGGCCCTTTACAAAGTTTTATTAACTTTTTGCATTTTGTTTGCTACATTTAATTGGGGAATTCTTCATGTTAACCTAAAATTCATTGGTTTGTAGGTTAATAGCCATGCAAAGAGGTTCAGGAAGCAAGGGATGGTTTACTACCATGAGTTCTCTCGTATCTTAGGAGACACATCTGCAACTGGTAAACTGGCTCACCCTTCTACTAAATCACCTTCTGAAAGTAGTGCTAGTTCTAATCTTGAATTTAAGGTAAAGAATGAGGACTTAGATGCATTACAAATTGATAGTGATAACGACAATGAAGATGGCCAAAGCAAGGGCAAGGGCAAGGGCAAAATCACAGGTAGAAAGATTAAGAAGATAAGCTCTTTTTAAGCTAATATTTCTGAAGCACTCAAAAAAATGAGTGAAAATAGCAAGAGGAAGGTGGACCTAATGGAAAAGCGATTGACAAGTGTTTCAGTTACTAATGTTGGCGATGACAGTGGTTCAATTGAAGGTGGCTTTACTGCCTCACGTTCACTACTGAAAGAGTGCATGGCATTATTGCATGCTATGGACGAAATCCTGCACCTACTTACACTAAAGTTATGAACAAGCTTGCATCGGATCCCATAATAAGGGAGGTATTTGTTGATATGCCTGCTGGTAGGATGAGGGATTGAGTCCTTAATCTTTGAATGTTATTCTCAAAGAGTTCAAGCTTGGTATGTCTTTGTGTTGTTTTATTTACTAGTAATGTTGGATAATATTTGGTAGTTCAATATGTTAGTTCGTATGGATATTTTCATGGTATGTGCTGATTCCATGTATTGTACATTTTATTTTATTTGTTTTAGAATTATTTATTATGGAAACAGAGTTAGGTGTATGCAACATGTTTTTAATATTGTACTTGAATGCTATTACATTGTGAGTTGATAGGTAGATATCAAATTGTTGACAATGCACTTGAATGCTACTGCTATATTCGATGATCTTGAATGCTATAACAATGGTAGTTGATGGGTAGTTGAAGTATTGAACACAAACAACTCAACTTGAATGCTACTGCTATATTTAATGATCTTCTCTTCTATAATGCTTGTTGGTGGTCATTTCAAGTTTTTTTTATCAAGAGTCCAACAAAGCTTCTCCATTGTCAACAATTGGAAAAGGTATGTATGATCATATTTACATTGGTTTTCTTAGGAGTCCAACAAAGATTCTTGCTGCATTACATTATACATATTTATAAATAAATTTTTACTCATATTTTCTTACTACACTAGACAAACATAAAGGCTCACATTAATAAATATATATATCTGGGTTCAAAATTTTGGTATTTTCCATGGTATTTAGGTTCCATTACATTTGTTTGTGGTAGTAATAAATTAATGAGAAGTCTATATAACATTATGACAAAAATATGCACATGGAAAATTTGGATCACTAATTTTTGACATCTCACTTTTATTTGCATAATGTGCATGGCATTATTTTGGTGATTAAGATTTTCCATAATTGTAACAATGTTGATAACATTATTCCTATGGAAATTATTATATTTGGTTTCATTTTCAAAAGCTGTTTTTAGATTTGAAAAAAATTAAAAATAAAAAAAAAATTTCTTGTGTGACCATATTTTCATGTATTTTCATTATTACTAATACTTTTATTTTTAAGGGGTCAACACACTATTACAGTGATATATATGGAGCTGATGCATGCTCTTGATTTGAGTTTTGATGTGACACCCGAAATTTTTTAAATTCAATACTGCAATAAATAGAATTCCTTATTATATATAAAAAAAAAAATGCATAGTTAGAAATTGAGAATTTATCGATTAAATTGTTAAGGGAATAGATTGTAAGACACTGCATGTTTAGAATATTAAATATTTCAGTAAGTGGTAAGGGATGTTTTATAGTTTGGTCGTGAGATTTTTGGATGTGAACCTAACATTTAATTATACGAAATTTTTGGGATTGTTACCAAAGATATCATAACCTTTGAAATTATATATATATAAAAAAAAGAAAAAAAAAAAGAAAAGAAAATTTCATATATATATATATATATGAATTATCCAAGGGCCAAACCCTTGGTAAATCCGGGAGGGTAAATCCGGGAGGGTAATTTGGTGGGCCAAGAGACACGTAGCACATGGCCATGTGTCAATTCCATGCATGCACACACTCCATGCAATTCAACTATAAATAGCCTTCATCAGCCTCAGTTTCAGTAAGAAGAAGAAGAAGAGGAAAGACGTATGAGTTAGTAGCAACAAGAGCGGGCACTCGAGACAGGAAGGCACGAATACAAACGTGAAAGCTAAGGGTTAATATTAAGGTGAGTCATATTATAGCTTGAGTTATCATAATATGTTTTATATATGTCTTGAATCACTATAATACATTTTACGAATGTTTTGAGTTACCACAATTTATTTTATATAATTTATGTTTCATGGTTATGTTAATGTTTCAATTACGTGGATTATTTCCTGAACTCTATTTGCTTAAATTAAAGTCTATAGATATGTTTGTTTAAATTTTAGAAATTATTTGACAATGATTTGATAATCAATTATTTTCTGTGAGTACTACCACGAGAGTCCCATGCCTTGGGGGATTTAAATAAACCATGGGTTTCTGTTTGGCCACTTTGTGGTCTTCTATTTGTCATGGATCCATTGACTTCTATTCTGTTTGTCACTCCAGTGACCTCTGTTATGTTTTGTACCATGGTTATAGTTATTTACGTAATTTCTGTATTTCAGTTTCTGTCATTTAAATAATTTTTTTATTCAACTTAAATTATGTTAATATTTTAGCTTAAATAACTACCCATGGCTATTTTGTGCCCCTATACTCATAGTATAATATTTCTCACTTTGCTATGTACTTATAGCTGTTACCCCTTTCAAGTGATAAGGTTTAGCGGGATAAAGACAGGGAATGAATCGCTGTATTGTTTTTATTTATTTCTTTTTTTTATAAAAAGATTTCTATTTGTTTTTTTTTATCGAACTCTTATAATACAATAAAGCCCAAATGACTTTTTTTTTTTTTTTAATAAACTTTTGTTACCCATTTATTTATTTTAATTTATTTAATTTATCCGCTTGCGGTACGAAATTGTTAGAATTATTTCATATCATTTTATTTTTATTTTTATTGTCATGTTGCGACGCCAAACCTTTGGGTACTGGGTTTGGGTCGTGACATTTGACTCAGACACAGTGACGATGAAAATATACAATTTCTGGTGTGTGTAGCACTACATGAGTATTGTAATACTTACCTTCAACCTAGACTATGCCGAACGTTCATATTTCAAGGACATCACTACGTATTAGAAATATTGAATGGAAATGAAACAAGGTCCATGGAAAATTTTAGAATGAAACCAGATGTATTTATTAGTTTGTGCGAGGCACTTAAGGTATATGGTAAACTGGAACACTCACATTATCTAACTGTCCAAGGGCAAGTTTGTATATTTTTGCTAACAATTGGTCGGAAAGAACGGAATCGTGTTGTCCAAGAGCAATTCCAACATTCTGGCCAGACTATCTCCAAATACTTCAACCGAGTCTTAAAGGCAGTATATAGGCTTGGTAAACAAGTTATAAAGCCTCCAGATTTTGATGAGGTGCCTGCAGAAATCCGACATAATCCATGATTCTATCCCTTTTTTTAAGGTAATTATTTACAGAATATTTGAAGTATAATTTTTATTAAAATATCCTGTATTATTAAAGTCATTTGTCAAATAGGATTGTGTTGGAGCAATTGATGGTATCCACATATCTGCAAGGGTACCAACATCAGAGCAAATGCCATATCGGGGTAATTAAACATACTATTACAATGCAAAATGTAATGTGTGTTTGTTTATTTGACATGCGATTTACGTATGCATTGGCCGGTTTGGTGGGCATTGCAAATGATTCAAGAGTGTTCATTGACACCATACATGATCCAGCAAATTTATTTCCAATGCCATCAAGAGGTACGTATTATATGGCATTTTGTTAATTTATAATGAATATTCTTTTACCAATCCATAATAATAGATAGATATATGTTGAACAGATAAATACTATGTTGTCGGCTCGAGTTATACAAATATGCCTGGCTTTTTATCGACATACCGTGGTGAGAGGTACTATCTAAATAAGTTTCGTACTCAACGTCGACAACCAAGAAACAAGAAGCAAATGTTCAATTACCGACACTCTTCACTGCACAATGTGATTGAGAGATGCTTCGATGTCTTGAAGGCTCGTTTTCCAATTTTGAGAGACATGCCTCCGTATTCAACTAAGACGTAAAGGTACATCCCCATTGCATGTTGTACAATACACAACTGGATTAGGATACATTCTCAAGGTGACACATTGTTCACTGAATAGGTCAATCCAGATCGTATCGTTGAAGATACTGAGCCTAGTGAAGGTGGTAGTAGCAGCTCGACACATATATGAAGTAGTTCTCAGCAACCAATTGATGTAGACATTAGTCAACCTCAACTACGTCACATGTTTGATGTAAGAAATCAAATTGCTAGTCAAATTTGGGAATCTGTCAGAAACAATTGAAATATAGTTTATGCGTATAATAGATTGTGGAAGATGTTTTTTATGGTTTGTGGAAGAATAGAGATATTATTATTATGGTTTGTATGTTAGTTATTATAAACATTACTAATATAGTTATTTATCTATGGTTGGTATTATATCAATATGGTTATTATGGATGCTATTATAATGTGTATGATCCCATTGTCAAAAAAAATAAATAAATAAATAAATAAATATTTTAGGCCTTAACAAATATGTTTTTTAGTTTATATTTTTAATTTTTTTTAAAATTTTTGTCCAAACCAAACGCATTTATTATTTATGTTTTTCTAAAAATAAACATAAACCAGTTACAAAATTTTTGTAAACATAGACAAAAAATGTAAACGTTACCAAACGCTTCCGAACCGTTCAAAAAATGTTTATAAGGGTAGAATTGTCCATAAAGGCCATGTTTGATTCACAAGACTAATAGTGAATGTATTAATAATCCCATCAAATTAGTGTAATTTTCACTATCCAATTGGATTAGTAGGATAAATTATCCCTTTGTCCATTGTTTGATTTGCATTGGATTAGTAGGTAAAAGAGTCTTTTTATTTTATTTCACAGCTCAGGATATATAATCCCACCCTTATCCCATTACTAATAATCCTACAAATTTGTTGGATTAATTATCCATTAGATTAATAATCCTGAAATAAAATTTCAAAATAAATACAGGATTATTAGTCCCACGGACTAATAATCTCAATCTCATGCTCTAATCCTGTCAATCAAACATGCCCAAAATGCTTTAAATATGAGAATTACGATTTGGTGGATCAAATGTCCAAATAATAGGACTTATTGAAATACAAGAATATCTTATAGACTAATTGCGATACAAACACTTGAAAAAAAGTTTTCTAATAAATCTCCCTTCTATTAAAAAAAATAAAAAATAATAAAGAAATAATAAAATAAATTATATTATATTATATATGATAAAATAATTAATTTTTTTTTATCTTACGCATGAAAATTATATTAAGAGAGAGAGAAAGAGAGAGAGAGAGAACATTTCGAAAAGATAGAAGAAAACAAAGACGAAGAGGAGATTGAGAGTAAAAGAAGAGAAGAAGAGGAGATCGAGTGTCACGATCCAAACCCGGTACTAAAAGGCTTAACATCGCAACAAGATAAAAATAAAATAATTTTAATAATTTTGTAATCGTAGCGTAAGCGGACAAATTAAATAAATTAAAATAAAATAATTGGATACCAAATATTTATTAAAACGAAAGAAAAATAGTCATTTGGGCTTTTATTTCTTGTAAGAGTCTAATAAAAAATACAGATAGTACAAAAAAGAAAAGAAAAGAAAACATTGTGATTTATCCATCCATCTTGATCCTGCAAAACCTCGTCACCTGAAAGGGGTAACAATTATAAGCACATAACAGAGTGAGAAATATTATAATGTGAGTATAAGGGCACGAAATAGCCATGGATGGTTATTTAAACTAAAACATTAACATAATTTAAGTGGCATAAATAAATTATTTAAGTGACAGAAACTGAAATAAAAATTTCGTAAATAACTACAACCACGGTACAGAACAGAACAGGGGTTAATGGATCCATGACAAACAGAGGACTACAAGGTGGCCAAACAGAAGCCAATGGTTATTTAAGTCCTCCAAGGCGTGGGACTCCCGTGGTGGTACTTACAGAATA
Organism: Camellia lanceoleosa; assembly: GCA_025200525.1. NCBI lineage: Eukaryota > Viridiplantae > Streptophyta > Magnoliopsida > Ericales > Theaceae > Camellia > Camellia lanceoleosa. The sequence goes on from CM045765.1 coordinate 32,317,412, forward strand.
TAATTTTTTATAAAATCTTTGTCAAATAATTTCTAAAATTTAAACAAACATATCCATGAGTTTCAATTTAAGCAAATAAAGTTCAGGAAATAATCCACGTAATTGAAACATTAACATAACCATAAAACATAAATTCTATAAAATAAGTTATGGTAATTTAAAACATTCGTAAAATATATGATGGTAATTCAAGACATATAAAAAATACATTATAGTAACTTAAGGTATAATATAACTCACCTTAACATTAACTCCTATTATTTTCTTATCTTCTCCGATTTTCCTAACTCCACTCCTTGTTTCTACCTCTATTTTGTGAACTTCAGCTTAGTACCTCACCCCTATATATACATGTCTGGAGTGTTGATGCATCAGGTCCAATCATTCCCTTAATCACTATGTGCTTAAGTGGCATACTTTGTTACCTTCAACAATGCTCAACATCCTCCTAATAGTGCCACCTCTCATTTATCATAGATTACATTCACCCTTTAACTTTTGTTACATAATTATACTTGGGTCCCAAGTAAGAAAATATTTACATTATCCTCTCTTGATAATCATACTATAATTCCTAATTAAGTTATATTGTAGTCACACATAACTATTAAATATTATTTTATTTCTATATTTATTTTACTATTATTTTTTTTTTTTTTTTTTGTATTAACGTGGTGTTAATTAAATATTTGGGGTGTCACATTTCGCCCCTCCTAAATAAAAGTTTGTCCCCAAACTTGACGTATCTTATTTTTCGAAGAGGTGTGGATATTTGGCTCGTATTTGACTTTCAGTTTCCCACGATGGTTTCTCCATAAGATTTTTACAAGAGGTATAGTCTTATTTCAAAGGACCTGATTACGGTGATTAAGAATTTGTACTGGTTGTTCTTCATAAGAGAGGTCTTCTTGAACTTCCAAGTTCTCATAATCAACAACATGCTCTAGATCCCGAAGATATTGACGAAGCATTAAAACATGAAACACATTATGGACATTGGACAGTTCGGGTGGAAGCACAAGATGATATGCCACAGGACCAATGCTTTCTAGTATCTCGAATGGCCAGATGTAACATGGGTTTAACTTTCCTCGTTTTCCAAATCGAATAACCCCTCTAGTGGGTGAGATCTTTAGAAACGCATGATCTTCTATTTGAAATTCTAAGTCCCGTTTTCTTGTATCTGCATAGCTTTTCTGGCGGCTTTGGGTAGTACGGATTTGGCTGCTAGATGAGTTGTATTTTATCACTCGTTATTTGCACGATCTTGGGGCCTAACAGTTTCCTGTCTTTGACTTCCGTCCAACACAGAGGTGATCAACATTTTCTTCCGTATAATGCCTCGTATGGTGCCATTCCAATACTTACATGGTAGCTATTATTATAGGCGAACTCCACCAAAGGTAGGTGATCATCCTAATTACCTTTGAGGTCTAGCACACACACATATAACATATCTTCCAAAGTCTGGATTGTTCTTTCAGATTGCCCCTCAATTTGCGGGTGATAAGCCGTACTAAACTTCAAAGTGGTTCCCAAAGCTTCTTGCAATTTGTTCCAAAAGTGAGACATGAAGCGAGGGTCTCTATTGGGTACGATTGAAACTGGGGTGCCGTGCAAACGAATGATTTCCTTAATATATAGAGTGGAAAACTTAAAGAGGGAGTATATGATTCTAATTGGTAGAAAATGTGCCGACTTCGTCAATCGATCTACGATAACCAATATTGCATCATTCTTCGAGATTGATTGCGGTAGCCCGACCACGAAGTCCATAGTAATGTGTTCCCATTTCCATTCAAGAATAGAGAGTGGTTGCAACAATCCTGCAGGTCTCTGATGTTCTGCTTTAACCTGTTGGCAATGCAGGTATTTGCAGACGTGGCTTGCTATGTTTTTCTTCATTTCTGTCCACCAGAAGCGTTCCTTCAGATCGTGATACATCTTCGTATTGCCAGGGTGAATCGCAAACCTCAAGCTATGAGCTTCTATCAATATTTTTTTCTTGAGTTCTTGAAAGTCGGGTACACAAATTCGATTCCAAAATTTTATCATCCCATTGCTCATCATAAAGGCAAGATCGGGCGTGCTTATTTGCTCCTCGTACTTTTTCTTTAAAAGTTTGTCTTCACATTGGCGAGCTCTAATTTCTTCAATCAATTCAGGTTCCATGATTATATTAGCAAGCAGCCCATTGATCTTGCAAGGAACGAGGGTACATGCCAAACTTTTGATCATCTTTCGACTCAATGCATCTGATACTACGTTAGCTTTGCCGGGGTGGTGATGGATTTCTATATTGTAGTCCTTTATAAATTCTAGCCATTGTCGTTGCCTCATATTCAATTCCTTCTGTGTAAATAGATATTTGAGACTCTTGTGATCTGTGTAAATTTCACAGGTTACTCCATAGAGATGATGACTCCAGATTTTGAAGGCCAAGATTACTGCGGCTAATTCCAAATCGTGGGTCGGGTAGTTTTTTGAGCGGGTCTTTAATTGACGTGAGGCATATGCAATGACCTTCTCATTTTGCATAAGAACGCAACCCATACCATTCTATGAGGCATCGCTATAGATTACGAACCCTTCTGTTTCCGCGGGGAGTGCTAGTATAGGAGCCGTTACGAGTCTGTTCTTTAATTCTTGGAAGCAACGTTCTTGCTTGTCGGTCCATTCAAAGGGTATGTTCTTCTAAGTTAGTTGGGTCAAAGGTGATGCTGTCTTCGAGAAATCTTGCATGAAGTGCCGGTAATAGCCGACTAGACCCAAGAAGCTTCGAATCTCGGACACGTTAGTAGGTCGTGGCCAATCCACGATTGCTGCAACCTTTTGGGGGTCAACTGAGATGCCATCTTTGTTAATGATGTGACCGAGAAAGTGTACACCAGTGATCTAGAATTCGTATTTCTTCAACTTCGCATAAAGCTTGTGATCACGTAGTGTCTGTAGAACTCTTCGCAAGTGGTGCTCATGATCTTCTGGCAATTTGGAGTATATGAGAATGTCATCAATGAAGACAATGATGAATTCGTCAAGATAGGGTTTGAACACTCGATTCATGAGGTCCATGAAGGTGCTGGAGCATTTGTGACTCCAAATGGCATGACGAGAAACTCGTAGTGCCTGTAATGGGTTCTGAAGGCAGTTGTTTCAATGCTTTCCGTTTTGACTTTTAGTTGATGGTAGCCAGAACGCAAGTCAATTTTTTAGAATACTTGGGCGCCTTGCAGTTGGTCGAACAAGTCATCGATTCGTGACAAAGGGTACAGATTTTTTATGGTGACTTTGTTCAACTACCAATAATCGATGCATAACCTCATCGTGTCATTCTTTTTCTTTACGAATAATATTGGAGCTCCCCACGGTGAGGTACTTGGTCGAATGAAACCTTTGTCCAGTAGTTCCTGGAGTTGAGTCTTCAGCTCTTCTAATTCTGTCATGGACATGCGGTAAGGGGCTTTTGAGATTGGTTGCGTACCAAGTTGGGTTTCAATAGTGAATTCGATTTCTTGGTCAACCGGGGTGCCAAGTAGGTCTTCAGGAAATACATCCGAAAATTCTCAAACCACAGGGATTACATCAAGTGTGGGGGCCTCTTGTTGAGTATTGATCACATAACAGATATAACTACAACAACCTTTTATTAGAAACCTTTGGGCTGTCATGAAAGATATAACACATGGAGGGAGAGAGACTCCAATTCCTTCGAAGACAAGCTCGAGTTGGTTTGATGACCGGAAGAAGACCTTTTTGGCTTCACAATCAATAAAGGTATGGTTGGTAGCTAACCAATCCATTCCTAAGATCACATCAAAGGTACTAATGCAGAGGGAAATCAAGTCTACATGTAAAGTTTCACCTTTTAAAGATACAGTACAAGATTTGTACACATCAGCACTAAGAAACGGAGTTTCTAGAAGGAAAAGACACAGATAGTATGTATCCTAAGGGTTCAGGTGTTAATGCCAACTTGGTAGCAAAGTGTGGTGTAACAAAAGAATGAGTTAAACCAGAGTCAAAGAGACTATGGGCTAAGTGACCACAAACAAAAAGTGTACCTGATACAACATTCTCAGTAGCTTCTGGGTTTCCAGGTACCAGGGCAAAAGCTCTTCCTTGGCGTTTTTAGTCCTTCGTCACTCCTCCAGGTACCGCGGGTTTTCGAACTGATTCAAAGAGGCCAGTTGTACGACTGGTAAACTTTGGACAATCTCTTAGCAAGTGGCCAACTTGGCCACATCTGAAGCATGCTCCTGTGTCTCAACAGCATTGTCCTCAATGAGTCTTTCCACAAGTAAAGCAAGTTGGAATGGTGCCACCTCTGGGATTTGTAGGACCTTGATTGCTTAAACTGGTTGTGCCCGTATTTACTCTCTTGGGAGGCGCGACACTGGGTCTTTTGTTATCTCTTTCCTAAAATCGCTTCCTCTGGCTTGGTTCTTCGGAGCGCAAGGCTTTAATCCCTTTTTTCGCAATGTATGCTCGATCTACCACCTCCGAATAGGTTGGTAGTTTTAAAACCTTCAGCATGTCCTTGATTTCAGCATCTAATCCTGCTTTGAATTTCCTGGCTTTTCGAGCTTCGATGGGGATAACGTATGTCGTAAATCGAGCCAGTTGTGTGAACTTACTCTCGTATTCGGCCACCGTCATGGTTCCTTGCCTCAGATGTATGAATTCTGACGCCTTTTGTTCCCGTAGCGAATCTGGAAAATATTTTTCATAGAATACCTCCAAGAATCTAGCCCAAGTCACAATATCTTCTTGCTCCAGGATAAGTAACCACCATTTATGTGCATCGTCTTTGAAAGCGAATGTGGCAAAAGTCACCTTCTGCCTTTCTGTGCAAGGTAGTGCGCGAAAATTTTTCTCTATATCTCTGACCTAAGCTTCTGTCACCAATGGGTTTGTACTGCTAGTGAATATGGTAGGTTTCAAGTCCTGGAACTGTTTTATTGTAGTTGGTTCTTCTTGTCGTTCAGGCAATCCACTATTAATGTTAGTTTGTAGGGCTCACAAAAGACTAGTAACTGCTCTTTCCATGATTTGTTCCATTGGGTCGGTACCGCTGACCGATGATCCGGTTCCATTTCCATCATTAGCTATTACTACAAGGTAAAATGATATAAACGTGACATCACATTGATACAACTTTGATATAACATCATATATAACGTATTAGTTTTATTAGTTTTACTAAAACATTAATATTACCTCAGTAATACCACATAAAATATCATATATACATCATTGTTACTATACATAAGGCATTAGTCCACTCATCAAGAGTTAATGTCTAATCTTATTGATACAAAAATATAAGGATTAGACTAGTCATTGTTAGCTCCAAAAAAAAAAAAAAAAAAGATCAGCGACATCTCTCGGTCATGCTCCTAGAATAGGTCACTGAGCCCCCATGAAAACTGGCTTTAGAAGACTGGACTGTGGAATAGCCATGGGAACTCCTGCTGTACAAGGAACTCAAACTCCCATCCACTGAGCTCAATACCAAAATAGTGCCAAACTACCTGGACCATGTAGACCGGTACACTGTGGTCATATCTCCAAAACTGTCGCCCAATGAGCCGCATAGGTATCTCTAAGTATGTGGTACTGTTAGTGTAGTCTACAGCTGGGGTCTGGACAATGTACTGTGGAGGAGGTGTAGTAGTGCGAATGTGGCTACTAGGGTATATATTCCCTCTCCTCTCAGCAAAGCCTAGGGGTAAGGAAGCGACCAAGAAATGCGGATGTACCAATCCGACAACGTGCGTCGGCCCAATGTATCTCTCTCGAGTGCTAGCCCAACTAAGTCTCCAAAACAGGTAGTCCTCGTCAAGGTCGGCGTGCAAATATACTGGCCTCCCCATGAGTCGGTCAAGGTCGGGGTGGATCTGGTCAATAGTGCTTTCTGAGTCCCTCCATCCCTCTAATAAGTTAGGGGGCCAGATGCGCTCCTTGGGGCTCGAACCAAATCAACTCTTCCTAGTGTGCCATGTCCTACAACACAGGAAAACTTAACCTACCCAATATTTATTTAAATCATGTTAGACACAATATTTTATTTATTTATTTTATATTATGACATATATATATATATATATAATTAAACAATTATGATGTTGGACAAAATATAGTATTTATTTATTTTTTTATTTTATGACTATATATATATATTTTTATTAATAGGCACTCAGGGTTTTTTTTTTTTTTTTTGAAAAAAAAATTTCAATTCAAATAATGTAAATTTCAAATAATGTATACCTGTTTAGAGAAAAGAAACCATTACTCTAATACCACTTTTGTTACGACCCAAACCTGGTACCCAAAGGCTCAACATCGCAACAAGATAAAAATAAAATAATTCTAATAATTTTGTAATCGTAGCTTAAGAGGACTAATTAAATAAATTAAAATAAAATAATTGGGTACCAAATGTTTATTAAAATGAAAGAAAAAAAAAATCATTTGGGCTTTTATTTCTTATAAGAGTCTAATAAAAAATACAGATAGTACCAAAATATATATATATATATATATATTGTGATTTATCCCCCATCTTGATCCCGCTAAACCTCGTCACCTGAAAGGGGTAACAGCTATAAGCACATAGCAGAGTGAGAAATATTATATTGTGAGTATAGGGGCACGAAATAGACATGGATGGTTATTTAAGCTAAAATATTAACATAATTTAAGTGGCATAAATAAATTATTTAAATGGCAGAAACTGAAATAAAAATTTCGTAAAAAACTATAACCAGAATACAGAATATAACAGAACAGGAGTCACTGGAGTGACAATCAGAACAGGAGTCAATGGAGTGACAATCTGAACAGGAGTCGATGGATCCATGACAAACAAAGGATCATAAGATGGCCAAATAGGGGCCAATGGTTTATTTAAGTCTCCTAAAGTGTGGGACTCCCGTAGTGGTACTTACAGAACATAATTGTTTATAAAATCTTTGTCAAATAATTTCTAAAATTTAAACAAATATATCTATGAGTTTCAATTTAAGCAAATAAAGTTCAGGAAATAATCCACGTAATTAAAACATTAACATAACCATAAAACATAAATTATATAAAATAAATTGTGGTAATTTAAAACATTTATAAAATATATGATGGTAACTCAAAACATATAAAAAAATACATTATGATAACCCAAGGTATAATATAACTCAATTTAATATTAACTCTTATTATTTTCTTATCTTCTTTGATTTTTGGAACTCCACTCCTTGTTTCTACCTCTATTTTGTAAACTTAAGCTTAGTACCTCACCCTTATATATACATGTCTGGAGTGTTGATGCATCAGGTCCAATCTTTCCCTTAATCACTACGTGCTTAGGTGGCATACTTTGCTGCCTCCAACAATGCTAAACATCTTCCTAATAGTGCCACCTCTCATTTATCATAGATTACATTTACCCTAATGACCACACCTCTTAACTTTTGTTACATAATTATACTTGGGTCCCAAGTAAGAAAATATTTACATTATCCTCTCTTGATAATCATACTATAATTCCTAATTAAGTTATATTATAGGCACGCATAACTATTAAATATTATTTTGTTTCTATATTTATTTTACTATTATTTATTTATTTTTTGTATTAACGTGGTGTTAATTAAATATTTGAAGTGTCACATCGAGAGTGAGAGAAAAGAGAGACGAAGACGATAGAGAGAGAGAAGAAGATAGATCAAGATTCGAGAGTAAGAGAAGAAGAGGAGAGAGAGAGACAGAGAGCAAAGTTGAGTGTGAAAGAAAGAGAGGGAGATGGAAGAAGGAAGATCGCAGCCTGAGATGAAGATCAAAACCCTAATCTCCATTTTCGTAGCCCTAATCGCAAGTATGCCACTGTATATCCACTTCCTCCATGCTGTATCCTTGCCAGATTCCATACTCATACCCGTGTCATGTCGTGTCGACACAAGTACTTCACCAAAAGTAACGAGTCTGTGTAACGTAGTTTAAGACCAAATAAGAAATATAAATAAAAATTAATTAAATAACTTGACTCATAAGTTGAGCCATGGACGACCCACACAACCCAAACGAGCAGGGTTGTGCTTTTCCAAATAGATTTGAAAAGCAAGATCATATGTGGATCGAACCGTAAATTCACCATTAGAGGATGGGTGCCAAACATGTGTGATGTTGAAAATAGAATACAAATGTTATTACTTAAATTTTATAAAATTTTTCTCTATATTTTTATTGAAAAATTATATTTCTAATTAGATGAATTTATTTTGCCATTTTTACACGAGTTGGAACCTCTAGAGTGATAGAGTTAAAGTTTGAAAATTGGAAGGAAAAATGACTATTGCACCTTTAAACTTATAAAATTAAATCTCAACCATTTAAAAATTATTTTAAGATTACTCTAGAGAATCTAAACATTTTTTTCACATCCGACCTAAATTCAAACAAAATAGTGCAAGATTCATTTATTTTTATTTTTTTAACTAATCACTTGCATGTGGCACATGAGCTCATTTTCTAAATACGCAACTTTTTTAGGATACGCATGCGTGTAAACTCAAAAAAAAAATAAAAAATAGCATTATAAGATTAATGATAAATATATGTGTATATATAATGTGTGTTACTCAAGTAATAAGAGTCTTCATTATTAAACCTAAGGTCATGAGTTCTAGACCCATCCTCCTCTTTGCATATTTTTTACAAAAACTCCAAATATAAGGATATTTTGGGAAAGAAATTAGTGAGACAAAAAGTGTCAACACTAACTGTAGTCTTCACTTTATATATATTGATGTGCAATTCAAATAAGTAAGAATAAAAGAAAGCAGTAATAAAATTAACATTACAATGTGTACTGAGCTTAAGTGTTAGGAGTTCCCTTATTTTAAACTTAGGGTTATAGGTTCAAGCCTTACCTACCTCTTTGTGTAAATTTTTCACATGCCATGAGGAGCAAAAGGTGTGAGCCCACTCGATGGGTGTGCTTAAAATATAAATTTTAATTTTGAATTCATAACATATTTTCTATGTTGTTGAGTAAAATGTGTGAGCCCACTCGATGGGTGTACTTAAAATATAAATTTTAATTTTGAATTCATAACATATTTTCTATGTTATTTAGGTGATGAAAATGTTCTTTAGTAAGTTAAATAAATGGTTTTAGGTTCAAGCCAAGTGCGGTGTTCACTTTTAATAATAAAGCCTTGTTTGACATGTAACACTTTTAGTCTAAAAGCAAAAAATCTATAACTTATACTAAAAAATCAAAAATTTCATTTTCTCTCTACTTTTTACACATCTTTTTGTAAAAAATCAAAAAGTCATTCCAAACATATTAATTTTTTTTATATCATATTTTAGTCAAAAAATTAAAAAATTACTAAACTAGTTTATTCCCAAACAAGGCCTAGAATAGATAGATTACATAGACCTCTATTAAAAATTTTGACAATTAAATAAGCCTTCTGAAATTTCTGAAATTACACATCTTCCTTTATTTTAGCTAACAATATACAAACCTCCCCTCCGAGCAGAGCATTTCGATAATGAAATACCAATCTTTTACTTTTAAAATAGTAAAGGATCAAACTGTTCTTTAAAGCACAATTACTGTCGCATTAACAGAACTAAAGCAGTTGTGAAAGGCTTAGCAAATTCTAGTAAAACTTCACCATAGAATAACAATTCAACAAGTTCCATATATATGCACAAACAAATCAATTTCCATAAAAACAACTATTACAAGCTTATTTTCAAAAAGTATAAAACTAATAAATCAATTTGCATGAAACAATAATTATTACATGCTTAGTTCTAGAAGTATAAAACTAATAAAATAAGATCAACATCTATAAGAGAAAACTACGTAAAAATAGGATTATAAGAGAACATTATTACTGCACGGGGAGAGGATCTCGGAAAGCTCAGTAACTTTTGAGCCATGGGTAACAATTTCCAGAACCAAAATGATCTATACTCCAAAAATTAACAATTAACTTCTCTAGCACCTTTGCATTCTTGAGTAGAAACTCCACAAATTCAAGAAGACAATTTCCTCCATTGAAACAAACAACCTTAACTGTCTTGAGATGCTTCACAACACAGTTGATTTTTTGCATGAATGTTTTACTCGATTTATTCTAAAATGTAAACGGTTCGGATTATCGAAATGGGCCCCGAAATGGGCCCATTGAGCTATACAACAGTGGCCGCTGTGCACCCTACACAGCAGCGTGTACAGCAACCACCCCAAATCCCAAGTATAACGCTAAATCTAAGGAGAGAGAATTTTCAACTCATGATAAATGGCATCGTACACGAAGTTAGCCGGTTAGAATTGATAAACTTTCGACATAAACATGTATATGAGATGACCCAATAATATGAATATTAAATAAGTTAGATTAGTATTAAACCTATATAATACAAAGTTTTTCGATCTGTCACACCCCAAATCCGGGCATGACCGGCCGTGGCCCACAGGGACTTAGCCCAAGGCACACGTAAGCCTAAAAATGAACCCAAAACCATACAGAATAATTGTGATGATGGCCCAAGAATAATCCAACACTCAATCCAGTGACATACCACAATGTATGCACAAAACTCGACAAGCAATCTAAAACAAATAGATGTATGTCCTAGAGGTCCATGCAATCGAGTCCCCGCTATGCCAAGAGTCCACTCTAAGTCCTGCTAACACCTGGAAGTGATAAAAATTGAGTCAGCTGATAGCTCAGTGAGTAGCAACATGGATAGTAAATACAGCTTCAAACAGGTTCAATTCCAAAATAAGATATATATCTCTAAACTAGTTTGGCATACGCTTTGGTAAATACAATGTGTTTCTAAAGAAGGTACCCCTGTTCAACACTTTAAATACTCATGTCTCGCAAGAACATGATAAACAACATTTTCCACTTAAAAATACTCATGTCTCGCAGAACATGTTAAATAATATTAAAATACTCATGTCTCGCAAGAACATGATAAACAACATTTTCCACTTAAAAATACTCATGTCTCGCAAGAACATGATAAACAACATTAAAATACTCATGTCTCGCAAGAACATGTTAAATGATATTAAAATACTCATGTCTCGCAAGAACATGTTAAATACAGTTTATAACATGAACACCAACAATTTTCTGGGTACCAATAAAAACAATAATCTGCCACACATTTCTCAGGCTATAAGCCTCGTTGGATCCAATACCGAACTAGGAGTCATCCTCAGGGTGGCACCTGGGAGCTGTTCTGCTAGTCGATCCGATTGAAGGTCACCTAGTTATTTTTAAAGGTCTGTTCCTTACAATCGTTGAGCACTAGAGTCATGACGGCCTAAACCGGATCTGATCACTAGTGGCCAGAGTCACCGCACACAGTGGAATAAGTTCCCTGGACTAAATCCACATCATGGTCCCAATATTCAATACACATCAGTTTCGCAAAACATGGTAGTTCATCATTATAAACATGAGACCAAAACAATAGTTTACAGTATGCCAAGTTCACACATGTTTTCAGAAATGATTTGATTCACTTGATAATATAATAATTATCAAAACAGTTTAATCATGAAACAACAATTTAATTTTCCAACAGTTCAGGGTAGGGGAACATTTATAAAAATATGTAGCATGAAACTACTCACCTGGAAACGAAATAATAAAATCCTCGAATAGAGTATGACAGTCCAACTAGTGCCCTGAACCAATATGAAAACTATACGTCACTACTAATACCTCTCTCTTAAACTCCTTCACAGCACAACCAAACCACCAATTAAATATAAATAAATAATAAAACACACACCTTCACGATTTCATCCATTGCTGATACCAATCTCTCTGCTGCACCACATTGTACGGATGCGACTCAAATCCTTGAAACAAATTGCCCACTATCATCACTAACCTCAAATCTCAAAGGTGGCATTGTTGAAGCATTTATGTGAGTTCCAGAACTGTCTGAACCTAGTCTAATCCCAAGGCCAACAACCACATAACCTTCTGTTGAAACTCAAGCAGTTTCACCTGACCTAAATCAACACTGCCTTGCATTCTCCTGAGACTCTGCTCAAGCTCAGCCAACACTTCTAGCTCATGATGCAATTGTGCTGTTACTGCAGCAAATCTTTCCATTTTCTTAATTTTCCTTTCCATCTTCTTTGACCTGTATCCCCACCCAAACCAATTACGATCAATATTGATTGGGTCATCAAAAACATGTTCCAGACGGTGATATGTCAGGTCTGCGCATCTCTTCCCAAGCCTTGCTACTGATTTTGCCAGACATCCAAAATTCTCAATTATCTCAGCAAGTGCAAGATCCATTAGATAATCACCATCATCTGCTACAAGCTTTCTAATACTAAGTGAGTTCATTACCTCTTCCAGCCATTTCAGCAACCATCTTTCTCAATTCATCCAACTCTGCTTTGGAAGGTCACGGCAACTCACCCATCTTCTTGAAATGGTCCCAGAATTGTCAATCGAATGTTTAGCTTGAAATGGTTATTCCAATACCATCTTCTTCTCTGCTTCCATGCGTGGAAATATGTATATGTGTGTGTAATAACTCTCACTGATTCTCCAATGTGATCCGAGGCTCTCTCTCTGATAGTGGAGGAGAGATGAAAATAATAATAGCCCCACCCATCAACACCACTCATTTCTCTCTTTCTTTATTTATTAGCCACTTGTTGATATAATCACCCACAAGCTCAATTACATGGTAGCTTTCAACACTCATAATCTGAATCTGAGTTGGTGAACTGTAAGTTGACAGTAGTGATGGATGAGAATCGATTGCACATAGAGAGAGAGTATAATTTTTTTATAGCCCACCGAAGCCCATGCTTTTCTTCCTCATGTACACTAGTTCTCTCTCTCTGATATCTCTACATAAAATAAGTAACCCATGCATCACCCCACTGAAACATTATCATATATTCCTTATACTTTATAAACCCCACTCCAGCCCTCATTATTATTATTCTCTCATTCTACTATATTATAATATGCCATACCACCTATTCAACATTGCAGTCTGCATCTACCTGCTTGACCCATAGTTTAATCCGTAGAGAGAGATATAACATAAACAAATTCCCATTCCAGTTCATACACCACTCCATCACACATCATACCAGCACATTCACCCTCTATCTTGAAGAAATATTCTTCATGGCCCACCCACTCTCTCTCTCTCTCAAATAATAATTCTTCACCCAGGGCCTTCCACCGAATTCAACATCATAATTCATATTCCATCCTTTGCTTATTTTATGTCCACCATTGAAACATCATCATATTCCACCTTTCTCTTTACACCAAAACAATATATTCCAATGACCCACCAGTAAATTTTTATTTATTTATTTATTATTATTATTATTATTTTTTTATTTTTTTTTTCTGGGTCATCACAATCTACCCTCCTTAAAGAAATTTCGTCCTCGAAATTAAACTCAAGTAATATAATACATTCTATGGTCACCCACAAACTCACTCGAGCACTTACCAATGCACCAACAAAATCTTCTTCGACTACCACATGAGTCTCAACGAATCACACTGGTAACAAACCAAATCATTACTTGGCACCATAATTGATTATAACCACCCTTACCAGTGTAAACCATTAAATAATTCTTCTATCCACATTGATAACCCAAAGCAACAAAATAGGATCTCATTTCCTTTAAATATAATAAAATGACTCCTCAAAATACCAAGACGCGATACCTTATTGGTGATAATCCAACTTCAACGAACTATTTCCATCGCCTAACACACCATGCATCTCAAGGCCAAAAATAACTGTCACCATTCTGAGACCTTAACAAAACGAAATAATAATTCTTCAAAAGCATTAACCACCAACTCAATTAATGACCGTCAACCGTCACAAAACAGACAATACCTTACTAACACTATTCTTCCTTACACTGATATCATGATATCCCACGAGATTAAACCCAAAATATAATAAAATCTCCCCAAAGGAAATTCAATGTACATCCTAATATCAGAATAACATTCCTATCACAACTCTCAATCATCAATAAAAGGTCCGGATACTTCTCACGGACTTCATCCTCACGTTCTCAAGTCACCTCCTCAACCCCGTGGTGTCTCCATGATATTTTCACCAAAGGACTAATACGAACAAAAGATACACAATACCCTTGGAGAATATGCCGTTACCATGCCAGAATATTCCGTTAGCTGACGTCATCGCGCGTAAGCGAAACACGCAAAAAGGAAAATAAAATACGAATACTGAGGTGTGGGGTTTCGAACTCCTGACTTCAAGCTTAAGCCACAGCTCAAACCACTAAATTAAACCACTGAGCCAAGCTACCCTTGTGATCCGATAACCAACAAAAATATATCTATGAGACACATATACAGCAAAACAAAACAAAATAGAAGAAATACACGTTGTGGGGTTCGAACCCTTAACCTTGGCTCAACCTCTCCATCCTTAGACACCAAACCAGACCACTCCACCAAGTCACTCTTGTGACACGGTTTGTCAAATAAATGTATATAATACATAAATACACAATAAATATGCATATATGAGTACAACTTTCCCGCTTCTCTCTCTTCTTTCGAAATCTGTGCCAGCCACGCGGTTTGCTTTTTGCGTCGGTTGGCCGACAAAAGTTGACTTCATCGATTACCGCCCGTCTCGACTCTCTCTTCATCTTGTCCTCTTCTCTTTGGTATTATTCTGAATCGGAAATTTTCCCTTGTTTACTTATTCCCTCATCTCCCCTTCTTCTTCATCACTCTCTTCCATCTCCTTCTTCATCACTCTCTTCTGTTTCTTCTTCCTTACCGAGAAAGAGAGAGACTGAACGGAGGAGAAAATTTGTCTCAAAACTTAGTCTGTTCTCAGTTATTTCTCTAACTCTCCTTTCTTGCTCTTTACATCTCTCACCACACATGGCCTCATCTCGCCCCCTCACTCTCTTTCCGGACCTCAATGATCCGAGCTCCTCTGGACCAAGTGTCCCTGTTCCTCCTAACCTTCCTGGACCAAGTGCCCCTGTTCTCATTCTTCCTAGCCTTCCTGGACCGAGTGCCCCTGGTCCCATTCCCCCTAGCTTTCCTATGATATCTGTTGAACAAATCATGGCTGCTCAATCTGATATTGAGGCCAATCACTTCACACTAAGTTCTTGCATGGAAACCGTGACTGCGGTTACCAAATTATCTCACCGGTTACAGAATAGAACCATAGAAGTACAAAAGCTAAACTCCCAACTTTCTCTGCTCCAGAGCATGTACCGAGATGCGCGAGCAGAGATTTGCGTCCTAAAGGCAGAGATCAAAGAGTTTAAGCGAAAGACCACCGTAATGACCCGACTCGGAGCGCCAGACTTACCTTTGACAACCAAATAGGAGTCATATCCTCATTGCCTCAAGACATACAGAGGCAGAGCTCAAAAAGTCAACCAAATAGGAGTCAAATCCCATGGCCCTCAAGACGCATCGAGGCAGAGCCTTCAAAAGTCTTCCGAAGCGACAAAAAAAGGAAGGGCTCGGTGGGAGAGTCGAGTAAGTGAAAATCGGCATGAGGTTGTTATCCAAAACAAGATCCCCTTTTTCTCCTTTTTTTTTTTTTTTTTTTTTTTTGTGGTTGCTGCTGTTGTTGCTGTTACCTTTGTAATCGGGGATATCATCCTCTGCCTTCAATAAAATTAGCTTTGCTCTCTTTTTCCTTTTTTTTTTTTTAATGGCGTAACTAGCAAAATACTTTGAGCTCAAAAACACTTTTGTTCGACTAAATTAGAGAATGATTAAATCTTGAATCTCTAAACTGAATATTGATTCCATACAGACGAGAATAAACATACTTATAGCAAAATGAAGGATCATATAAGAGATTCACCACTCTTACTCCACGAATACTAAACAATCTCCATTTCCATTACAATGAATTACACCATCACGACACACACCAAATTTAACCCAAAACACTGTTATGTACCTTCCATCTTCACAAATTTCAACTCATACCTAAGAGTACTGTAAAGGTTAACATCAATCACTCCCGATGGGTCAAACATAAATTCTCATAGAATACTCAAATTACCACCATATGAATTACTCTAGAACACTTTCTTTAGAATTATAATATCCTCACAAAGAAATCTTAAAATTTCCTCTAAGAGTATTAGTTGCTAACACAACTCCACAACATCCATCATAACATGTCCTTCAACACTCCTTCATTGCATTTGAGAACATCAACACTAAATTTGAAACAATGGACTCCACCATTCTCAAAGGCACACAGAACTCACCTACATGTTCCATAATACCGACTCACGAGTCAAAGTTGTTACTACTAATAATCTCATCAAATGGTATAACCCAAATCAAATTTAATCTCATTTCAATCTTTCTCAGAATTATTTATCTCATTTGCCCTCTTAGGATTCACAGCAAGATTATAAATAAAATAAACTCTCTAAGAAACACATTTCTTACTTCACGCTATCATGCTAAAATCACGTTTGCTAAAACCACGTTTATTCCCAAACGCATATAAAATAATTGGCCTCGGGCCCATCATTAACCTCACAAGTAGTCCATCAAGCGAGTGAAACAATCCAACCATAACTAACTTCGTCAATCCCAAGAGAATTTAGAACTAGTCTTACGAGTTCTAATGTCAACAATCCAAAGCACATTATCTTATATCAGAGACAGAATTTAACTCAGAAGTAGGTACTCTACACCAGTTCTAACACACTGCATACGGATTAACATAAACCTACACATGTCTCTACATCACATAAGGCAAACCATGTAAGCACATAATCACATGGTCACATACAGATTTTCTTTCTAGATAATGATTGTCCCATGACGTTGCTAGAGTTCCAATCAGAAATAGCGGTGATCAAGTGCTCTTCCGACTGGACTTCCAGGAACTCACAGACTCAATCAACATCTCAGAAATCAAACCTCATGGACCTATCCTTCTTCTTCACAAATAACACAGGTGCTCCCCAAGGTGAAACACTAGGCCTAATAAAACCTTTGACTAACAATTTTGTAACTGAGTTTGTAACTTCTCCAACTCCAATGGTGCCAACCCTTAACCTTCAAACTGAAATCCAGGATGATTCAACACAAGTTTGAACAAAACTAACTCAACCACACACTACTAAGGACTATAAGGACTCGGACCTCGTCTAAATGATGAAATGCAAGATATGTAATTCGATAAATCTACAGCTCTGATACCACAATTGTCACACCCCAAATCCGGGCATGACCGGCCGTGGCCCACAGGGACTTAGCCCAAGGCACACGTAAGCCTAAAAATGAACCCAAAACCATACAGAATAATTGTGATGATGGCCCAAGAATAATCCAACACTCAATCCAGTGACATACCACAATGTATGCACAAAACTCGACAAGCAATCTAAAACAAATAGATGTATGTCCTAGAGGTCCATGCAATCGAGTCCCCGCTATGCCAAGAGTCCACTCTAAGTCCTGCTAACACCTGGAAGTGATAAAAATTGAGTCAGCTGATAGCTCAGTGAGTAGCAACATGGATAGTAAATACAGTTCTGAAAACAGGGTTCAATTCCAAAATAAGATATATATCTCAGAAACTAGTTTGGCATACAGTTTGGTAAATACAATCGGTTTCAAAAAGAAGGTTCCACAGTTCAACACTTTAAATACTCATGTCTCGCAAGAACATGATAAACAACATTTTCCACTTAAAAATACTCATGTCTCGCAAGAACATGTTAAATAATATTAAAATACTCATGTCTCGCAAGAACATGATAAACAACATTTTCCACTTAAAAATACTCATGTCTCGCAAGAACATGATAAACAACATTAAAATACTCATGTCTCGCAAGAACATGTTAAATGATATTAAAATACTCATGTCTCGCAAGAACATGTTAAATACAGTTTATAACATGAACACCAACAATTTTCTGGGTACCAATAAAAACAATAATCTGCCACACATTTCTCAGGCTATAAGCCTCGTTGGATCCAATACCGAACTAGGAGTCATCCTCAGGGTGGCACCTGGGAGCTGTTCTGCTAGTCGATCCGATTGAAGGTCACCTAGTTATTTTTAAAGGTCTGTTCCTTACAATCGTTGAGCACTAGAGTCATGACGGCCTAAACCGGATCTGATCACTAGTGGCCAGAGTCACCGCACACAGTGGAATAAGTTCCCTGGACTAAATCCACATCATGGTCCCAATATTCAATACACATCAGTTTCGCAAAACATGGTAGTTCATCATTATAAACATGAGACCAAAACAATAGTTTACAGTATGCCAAGTTCACACATGTTTTCAGAAATGATTTGATTCACTTGATAATATAATAATTATCAAAACAGTTTAATCATGAAACAACAATTTAATTTTCCAACAGTTCAGGGTAGGGGAACATTTATAAAAATATGTAGCATGAAACTACTCACCTGGAAACGAAATAATAAAATCCTCGAATAGAGTATGACAGTCCAACTAGTGCCCTGAACCAATATGAAAACTATACGTCACTACTAATACCTCTCTCTTAAACTCCTTCACAGCACAACCAAACCACCAATTAAATATAAATAAATAATAAAACACACACCTTCACGATTTCATCCATTGCTGATACCAATCTCTCTGCTGCACCACATTGTACGGATGCGACTCAAATCCTTGAAACAAATTGCCCACTATCATCACTAACCTCAAATCTCAAAGGTGGCATTGTTGAAGCATTTATGTGAGTTCCAGAACTGTCTGAACCTAGTCTAATCCCAAGGCCAACAACCACATAACCTTCTGTTGAAACTCAAGCAGTTTCACCTGACCTAAATCAACACTGCCTTGCATTCTCCTGAGACTCTGCTCAAGCTCAGCCAACACTTCTAGCTCATGATGCAATTGTGCTGTTACTGCAGCAAATCTTTCCATTTTCTTAATTTTCCTTTCCATCTTCTTTGACCTGTATCCCCACCCAAACCAATTACGATCAATATTGATTGGGTCATCAAAAACATGTTCCAGACGGTGATATGTCAGGTCTGCGCATCTCTTCCCAAGCCTTGCTACTGATTTTGCCAGACATCCAAAATTCTCAATTATCTCAGCAAGTGCAAGATCCATTAGATAATCACCATCATCTGCTACAAGCTTTCTAATACTAAGTGAGTTCATTACCTCTTCCAGCCATTTCAGCAACCATCTTTCTCAATTCATCCAACTCTGCTTTGGAAGGTCACGGCAACTCACCCATCTTCTTGAAATGGTCCCAGAATTGTCAATCGAATGTTTAGCTTGAAATGGTTATTCCAATACCATCTTCTTCTCTGCTTCCATGCGTGGAAATATGTATATGTGTGTGTAATAACTCTCACTGATTCTCCAATGTGATCCGAGGCTCTCTCTCTGATAGTGGAGGGAGAGATGAAAATAATAATAGCCCCACCCATCAACACCACTCATTTCTCTCTTTCTTTATTTATTAGCCACTTGTTGATATAATCACCCACAAGCTCAATTACATGGTAGCTTTCAACACTCATAATCTGAATCTGAGTTGGTGAACTGTAAGTTGACAGTAGTGATGGATGAGAATCGATTGCACATAGAGAGAGAGTATAATTTTTTTATAGCCCACCGAAGCCCATGCTTTTCTTCCTCATGTACACTAGTTCTCTCTCTCTGATATCTCTACATAAAATAAGTAACCCATGCATCACCCCACTGAAACATTATCATATATTCCTTATACTTTATAAACCCCACTCCAGCCCTCATTATTATTATTCTCTCATTCTACTATATTATAATATGCCATACCATCTATTCAACATTGCAGTCTGCATCTACCTGCTTGACCCATAGTTTAATCCGTAGAGAGAGAGATATAACATAAACAAATTCCCATTCCAGTTCATACACCACTCCATCACACATCATACCAGCACATTCACCCTCTATCTTGAAGAAATATTCTTCATGGCCCACCCACTCTCTCTCTCTCTCAAATAATAATTCTTCACCCAGGGCCTTCCACCGAATTCAACATCATAATTCATATTCCATCCTTTGCTTATTTTATGTCCACCATTGAAACATCATCATATTCCACCTTTCTCTTTACACCAAAACAATATATTCCAATGACCCACCAGTAAATTTTTATTTATTTATTTATTATTATTATTATTTTTTTTTTATTTTTTTTTTCTGGGTCATCACACGATCAGCCTATATAATACGAAGTTGACACACATTACCCGTTTAATGAAGAATTAGTTACATAATTTTAATATTATTTCCCCTAATGAGTGTCATGACATTTTAAAATCTCTTATGTAATTCCATCCAACTTATTAAAAACGTATAAAATAGGATTTAAAACTAATATAGATTTTTTTTAATTGAATATAATATTTGTTTTGTCTTCTATTTGATTAATTTAGTAAAAACATATACCAATAGAATATAGTTTTTATAAATTAAGAAAATAAAATAGAATTGAAATTAAATATTTTATGAATAATTTCATTAAATAGAGATTGGTTTCATTAAATTTAATTTATGAAGAAAAATTTTTAAAAATTTCATACACTTCATAGTTTTAGTTAATAGTAAAATTTTTTGACTTGATATGTTTTTTTTTTATCGGCAAAAAAGAAACTCTATTAATGTAAGAATCAAGTACAATGTACAAAACAAAAAACATCAATAAAAAAAAGGGAAGTGCAATAACATCACAATGAGCTAAATCATCCCAACTACGTTAACACAACACAAATCAAGCAGAGACCAAAATGACACGACGTAATAACACGGAACAATAAACAAATTGAATTAATGTTGAGCTAATTCTAACATAAATCTGAAATGATACGATTCAACACAACACATCGATCGCCCAACCCTAGCTACAACTCTAAAACATGACTCATGTGAACTATTTAAGAGTAAAACATAAATAGACCCATAATATTTAAAATTATCATTTTTTCATAAAGAATTAACCAAAACAAACACTTGAATAAACACAAATCATTCGTACTAATGAGAGATTCTCATTCTTCCTCTATGATTGCTGTGATCCAAACATAATTGATTAATCATAAACCTCTGAAGTGGGAGCCAAGTCGAAGTTTTTTTTTTTTTTTTTTTTTTTTTGTTGTTGTTGGTTGCTGAAATGTGAGAATTTATATATATATACTTGGACAATAAGTTAGAGTTGGCTGTTCACAATTGTTAGTTTAATTCATAGACAACAATCTAATATATTTATATCCTTGGACAACAAGTCAACTCTCTATAAGATGGAGATAACCCATGATCAAGTTATTACACCCCCAAAAGGATGGAATTCAAAATCAAGAAAAATGTAGCTGAAGACATAATCAGCAACTTACCTGATTGCATCCTTCATCACATCCTCTCTTTCGTTCCCACAAAACATGTTGTTACAATGTCAGCTCTATCAACAAAATGGAGAGACATTTCCAATCTCCATTTGATCCACACAACCAACTTAGACTTTGGTGAAGAATTCATGAAAGGTCAATCTCAGTCAGAGTTCACCGAAAACCTCAACAAAATCCTCGCCCTCCACGTTGCGAAGAAGATCGAGAAATTTCACATTTTGTTTGATCCAACCGATATGTTCCAGCTCGAAACCAAAGAATGGATCCAATTTGCTATTTCAAGGGGGGTGAAGGAACTCAATCTTGACTTCCGTAGAGAACTATCTTACAACTTTGATAACAAACTTCATTCGCCAGAAAAGATAGTTACCCTGCCAAATTTTTTGTTTGACTGCAAATCACTAACTCATTTGAGTTTGAGCCATTGTGATTTAGGCCTTCTTGAAAACTTTTCAGGCCTTCGACATCTTCAAACTCTGTGTCTGCGTAACATTCATATCTTACCGAGCCAGCTTCAGAACCTGCTCTCCCAATGCCAACTTCTCGAAAGCCTGGTTGGAATGTGATCTTCTCTATTACATCAAGATTCCTGCTTCATGTTTTCGCCTGAAATACTTGTCACTGTTCAATTGTTCGAATGCTAATGAGATTGAGATTTCTGCACCAAACATACGTCGATTTTTGCTATGCCGGACGGTTATGGATATCTTCACATTCAATAATATCTCATCCTTGGAGGAAGCACTTATTGGGGTGTCTCGAAATCATTATTCGAAAACTAAAGACATTCATATGACGGTTTTAGCAAGTGCCTCACATGTCAAAGTTCTAACTATCTATGGAGGAAATCTTCTGGTGGTTTTTTTTTTTTTTTTTCTTTTCTTTTCTTTCTTTTAACACATTCATTTTTTTTTTTTTTCTCTTAGATTTTGAATCTGACTTTTGTTATATTTTTGTTTCAATTTAAGTGGCATTTGTTAGAAGAATTTCCGGTTACTTTCCACAACTTGCTAGAATTGCAGCTGGTGAATCGCCCGGGGCGATTTGATATATTCAGCGCCGACGTCTATCTGTTCTTTAGACATTGCAGCTGTCCTCTGCTAGAGAGCCTCTCCATAGAAGTATGCCTGGTTTATTTTTTATGCTAAATCTTCTTACACACTAGTTTCATTTTTTTTATAAAGAAAGGAAAAAGGCAAAATATTACAAATCGGGGTTCAAAAACTCGTAAGGGTTGTTTGATGCAGCTTAAATACGCCATTATGACTTTATTTATTTTGAGATTCTATTTCAGTCCTCTTGTCCAAGTTTTTGTATGTTGAAAAAAAAATTTAAGTTGAAAAAAAATGATTATCTTGAAGCTAAGAGAATGGTCCTTTTAGATTTTTCATATTAGATTTCGACTTAGAATAAGTTGCAGAAAACATCTTTTGAAAAGTAGGGCCGTGAACCAAGTTGAGCTGAATATTAGGTTATTTAAGTTTGGTTTAAAAATTTAACAAGTTTTAAAATGTATTCAAGCTTGGTTTGCTTGCTGACCTTCTATTGAATTTTAACAAGTATAACACAAGTGAAGTTTGAATAGCTTGATTTTTTTATAATACTTATACGCTTATTGCATCAAATAGTAGATTGTTCAAATTTGATTTGAAAACTTAACGAGTTTTAAAATATGTTTAAGTTTGACTTCTTTACATAATGAGTCAATCTTGAACGAGTTTTTAACGAGCCGAACACGAGTCAAGCTCGTATAGCTTGACTAGTTTACAACCCTATTTGGAAGTAGACTTTTTTAGTATGGTTTATCTTCATTTTTAGTAAACTTTCTTAAAATTATGACAAATTTCTTTTCTTTCCACGTCGGTCTTGACTAAAAATATACCAATACTAAAAATTAAAAAAATTAATTTAAAAAAAAAAAAGGACAAAGCACACAAAAATGTACCAATTTTTTTTTTTTAAAAAAAGTATTATAAAAATTGACTTATTTTCGTCTTTAGGGAGCATTTTTCGAAATTGACTCAACTTTTTTTATTATTATTTTAGAATTATCTAGTCGAAACAGAGTGCAAGTCTTATCCTAGTAATTGTTGGATCATCCCATATGTGGAGAATCCACTAGAGAGAAATGGCCAACAACGGAGCATCCACTTCCTCCACCAAATGGAGTGGGGTGGTTGGAGACCACTTTGGAGAGAGTGGAATGGAGTTGGTGGTGGCCAATAATATCTCTTCTCAAGCTATATAAATAGAGGAAGAGCTTGGTGAAGAAAATGTGAGAAAGAAATAGAGCAAACACAAGTAAGTGAGAGATGTGAGAAACCGTCTCCCTCGGTGTGAGCGAGGGAGACGGGGGAATGGGTGAGGGAGAATAGTGTGAGTTTTCTCCTCTGTAATATTTCTATAATCTCTCCATAAATGCTAAACGGTTACTCTCCCGTGGACGTAGGCATTATTGCCGAACCACGTTAAATATTGTGTCTCTCTCTGTGTGGGTGTGTTTTTCTGGTTGTTATAATTTCTATAAGGTCTTGGGCGGGATCCCCGATCCCAACAAGTGGTATCAGAGCCTCGTCGGTGGCATTTCGGAACAAAAACAGTGCGACGTTCGAAACTGCCCAAAAATGAAGTTGATCGAAATCCGCTTTTGAGCATACCAGGAGCAAGGGTACGAGAGGAGTCCAACCACGTAAAGAAGACACCCAGAGAAGCCTCCACGCGCCATCACGCGCCTCCTGAAAAAAGCGCCTGAATCCCAGTCGCAGGCATGATCCGCACACGCGGCCAGAGGTTGAAGATGACCGAAGTTTTTTATAAAATATATATATTCTTTCTTCGCGAAGAATACCACAAGGTGGGGCGCAGGCATAGTGGTGAAGTTGTCAAGGTTTGGACCCTTGGTCAGGGTTCAAAACCCCCAGGTGCATTCTAAAGGTAATAATTTTTTTGGAGGTAAAGAATGACGCAATGGTGATGTCAGCCATGCCACGTGACAGACAGGTCATCGCCAGGTGGCAGTCTACTTCAACGCCACGAGGCGCCACGCCAGCAAGAAATCTCCACGTGGCAGTACAGCCCTCTGCTACGTCATCAACCAGGTCATCGCCACGTGGCGTCCAAGTCAGCACATGTGGCATTCCACGTCATCGCCAAGTCAGCGCATAGTGCCACGTCATCGCATTCGTTGACCAGTCAACCCGGAGTCGGATCCGGTGCCGTGGAAAGGTACACCTGCCGATTTGAAGCGTCCAAAATATTTTGGCTCGATCTGAGTCATACGGAGTCCGTTTTTGGCGATCCAATAGTGCTTTCCGACTATTTTGAGTATTCTGAACACATCCGTACGGTCAGATTTTGGAATTGGAGTTTCTGTAAAAAGAAGGCAGATTAAAGTGACAGACAGCGGTAGTGCGGCAAACGAAATATTCTGTTGGAACACGGAGTATTTCCTGAACTTCTGAAAATTGCAATTTGGCCCAGAATTTTCAAAAACTTGTGGTGTGGCCCAGCTTTCGGGGATATTTTTCAGTGAGGTTCCCGGAAATGCAGCGAAGGTTGGTCCTAGCTAATCGGACTGTTCCGGACGCAACTGCAAGGTCAGAATGGTGAAATTCTGAACAATTTTTAAAGACTATTAAACCATGGGAGTTTGTCATCTTTAATAGTCAAAGAAAGGTTACTGGATATTGTGGAACGCTGCGGATTCACTGAAGATGTTAGAATGGGCAGATTCTAATCAGATTGGACAACCAGATACAAATCGAAATAGATCATTGAAGACCAAAGGAGATCAGGCTTAATCAAATGGCAAATCAATGGAGATCAGGATTAGTCAAGGGCGATCAGAAGAATTGCACATGATTATCTCAAGATCAACAATGTCTAGGAAAGTTCTGTCAAAAAGACACTGTCTAAGGAGACTGGTTCTTAAGTGGGACCGATTGTGACCCCACCAGTCTTTCCTGGGAACTTTCCTGGTTGTTGATGTTATCGGAGGATCTGGTTCAATCAGAAGAAAAGTCCACTTCATCAATAAATAGATGATTTGGCAACCAGTGCAGGTTTAGAGGAATGTTGTGGCAGTTGGAGCTACTGTCAAACATAATACAAGAAGTACTGGTAGTATGTGAACGTAGAAAGGCAACAGCTGCAGCAGTACACAAGAATGTCATACAAGGTGCTGGCATACAACAATGTAAGAGTACGCAGCTGAATGTGATACAAAGGTGTAGTGTGCCGGATTTTGGCCTGGCAGCAACAACTAGTTCATAGAAGAAAGCTCTAGACAGAGAAATTGAAAGGGATAAGACGTTGCAGTGCGCACCCCGGGAGAGGCAAATCTCTTTCTTTGTCCTGAATCTGGTTCGTGGCAGTGAAGTCACGACGGGCACCCAGAGAGTTTGGGTGGAGTCACCTCAACAGGGAAACACTGAGCATTCTATTGGAGGATGCAAGTACCTGGTGATAGAGGTGCGAGCCATGCAAGATGATCTGTGGCGGTTGAAGACATTCTAAGTAAGAGGTGCAGATTCACTCTGGATGCTCAGTGGAATGAAGACATATTTGTAAAACGGTGTTTTATCATCCATGTGGGTGATGGGGGTGATTTATTTTGTTCACCCGGTTGAAGCCAAATGGAAGCCAATTGAAGACCTTTCAGAGTCAGTTGCAAAAGTTATCAGTTCATTTGGAGACTCTTGGGTTAGTTACAGAACTTCAGAGTTCATTGGGTTTTTCTCTAGGAGATAGAGAGAACCAACATTGGCAGAGTGTACTATGGAGATTTGGCATATGTAATAAGTCCAAATGGTAGTACTTTATTGGCATTGGCCTCTGTGGAGGCGTTGGAGATCCTTCATGGATCGTTGTTGGAAGACTCGCATCTGGTGAAGCCTTGGTTTCCGCATTTGTCGATTTGAAGAAGGTGTGACAATCTACTTCAGATCTTGGTGGAGTTTTTTCTGCATTTGTCGATTTGAAGAAGGTGTGAAAATCTACTTCAGATCTTGGTGGAGCTTTGGCATTTTTTTTGTTCAATGTCTATTGGAGGCATTGTTGTTGGCGGTCTTTCACGGATTACTGGCGACTTTCAGAGTCGTGGTTTATTGAGATTTATTATCACAGTTGGGATCTATGATCGTGTCTGATTAGATCTAGGGGTGTCTCCGGTTTGTGAGACTTGATTGTTTCTTCTTCTTGTGGATTTTCATTTTCGCAATCTGTTCCATATTTGAAGACATTAGCTATTGGTAGTCTGGGTGACGATTCAGGCTCCGGGTATTTACTTCACTGGAAGCGGTTTGACCGTTGGTGTTCATTGAAGATTGGAAAAGATTGCTGCGGAGAAACGTGAAGATGGTGATTTTGTGAATCTCATGTGTTGGGATCCATCCCTTAAATCTACCGTTGGATTTGGAGGGGATAGATGGTTTGCGCACTTGCGGAGTCACGGACTGTTGGAGTTGTGCATTTACGGTGCACGCGCCTTTTGGGCGGTTTTTTTGGCAACTGTGAAGATGGTGCATCATCTTGTGTTTGCCGGTTGGAATGGCAGTTGGAGGAATCTAGAGTTTGCTCAACACTTCAGAATTTTTTGGCTCTTGGTATTTTGTAAGTTCATTTGAAGTTTGTTCCGATACTTTTGAACTGGTTAGAGCCTAACTGCATCCACAGTCCAGTTTTGTTTGGTAGAGAACTTGCCTCAGTTCTCGGAAAATTTGTTTGGCTCTCTTGATTAATTCGAGCTTGAAGAGAGCAGTATTGTGTTCGATGGTTGATCGGACATGATGTTTTTGGTACCGCTTTCGAAGTTGCTTTGACGGAGAATTTGAAGCCTCTTTTATTTAGTCTCCTCAGCATTGGTTCAATCGGATTGCTCACCATGTTCTGTTTGGAGTTGTCAAGGACAACTTGTTTGGCGCCTATGGAAATCGGAACTTGGCACTATGGTAGAGCTTGAGTTGCAGAAAATCGAAGAGCTAGCTCGATTGGTTCTGTATGTTCTTTGCATTGACTCAATGTGATTTTGATCAATGGAATCTGCTGTGTTTTTTTTTGGGAAAAGCGTTTGTGTTTTTTTGAGAAAAGCGCTTGTGTTTTGTACAGCAGATGGCATTCAGTTTTTTTTTACTGAATGGTTGGATACCTGGGTTATGGTATCGGTTTTGATTCTGTGGTAGCGAACACACCTCTTAATGAAACAGAGTTGTTGCGGATCTCTCAGGCGAACTCGAGCGCAGGAGGAGAGATGGAGCCACGATGAGCACTCAAGAAGTATGGGTGCAGGTACTATGCTAGGTGTTGCATAGTTGGTGACTTGTACAGATTTGTTGAAGTTGCTTTGTGTAACAAGCCCGCGAGGGACCTCGCTACAGTTCGGACTCGATTTTGTTGCGGTTCTAAATCTGAACCAAAGAGTCCAACTCTGGCAAATCGTTTTGAAGAAAAACAGATTTTTTAGAAAAGAAGTACCAAACATGGACTGCTTTGCCAGATAACAGAGTCGCCACCTAAATATTTTAAAATGGGAAATTTAGGAAACCCTGACTCGGTGCCAAAAAGCCACGTGTCCGTCATCACCAAAGTTGGCTCGGGAACTTGGATACGATTGGGGAAGGTCACATCGTGAGCACCCCGCCGCCTTGGCCAAAGATCGCCTCTACTAACCATGATATCTGTTTTGAAAACTTTGTGCGTTTATTCCTAAGGTATTAGCCTAGGTTACTATGTGATGCGCACAGCATATAAGTATAGACTGAATCGCCTGAATTGGAACAAAACATTTCATGCTTGTTTGTTTGAAAATGGTTTGATGGTGCTACCCGCAAGTAGGCTAAGACGTGGATTTGCCACCCTCGAGTGGGCTTAGAAAATATGATTTTGCCACTATCTAGTGGGCTTAAAACAAGCAGTTAGTGATTTGTCCCAATTCAAATAACTCAACCTTCACCCACAGGCATTCAAGGCAGTTATATCACATAAGCATTTAGCCTCATGGTAAGCATGCTATCATGGCAACACTCACACGCATGCAAGGATGCTAAAGCATAAAAAAACTTACCGAGTACTCCAAGCCAAAACAGAAGCTCGTTAGAAATCATGCATGGACCTAAGCATACTGAAATGCCTAATGCAACACATGCAAAGATGCAAACTATAGCAGGCTCGGCTATCCTAAACATGGCATATGAAATGCAACAACTATCACGTATTCAATTTGGAATTGAAATACCAATGTAGTTTGTATGATGCGCCGAGCCTGGTGCATGCAAAACAGATGAATGATGCAAACATGCTGTCATACTGTATGCTAATTGAAATATGCCCTATATCTAACCATCGTAAGCAGGTAAATAAAAGGGAAGAAAGACGCGGGATTGGAAGACATACATCACACTCACACACCCTTATTACAATTATGCCCTCGCGCAGAGGGTCCGAATAAATAATACAGTCCGAAATAAAAGAATAATACAGTCCGAAATAATACAGATTCCTAATTAATTGACAAATTAACTAAGAAAAACTGTAAACTGGCATGCAAGCCAGGGACTGCCTCGATTCTGATGAATGATGCATGTTGGGCTGCCTTGGCGCAGAAATCCACTAGGATGCCCCAATTAGCCTCTGTTTGCAATGTTTCTCGAAATGCGTGCCAGACTCCGAAAAGCTGCTGATTCTTGATTTTGCTGCAACAGAGAGCAGGAAAGGGGCATAGCAATGTATTTCACAAATATATGCATGCCTCGATCCTCGTGCCACCAATCACGCATATCGATGCATGATGGCCGAGGAGTCGATTTGCACAACTCAATATCAGATGAATGCAGATGAATGCTACAACAAAACCTAACTCCATCACGGGTAATCCGGAGTGTCGGTGACTTGGGAATTGAGACCGAGTACGAACGTGCTCGCTTCGCGTGCGGGCTAACTCCTATCCCGAACACGATGCAATATGCATGATATGCATGAAATGCAGCTAATATGCAATCCTAGCATACACAATGCTATGAAAATGAGATGCCTCGAAATGCGTGCACGCGGGCACGCAAACCGAGGCAATGGCCCTCAGGCATGAAATGACATAGAAAATGATATACAATAAGACTAAAATGAGATGCCTCAAAATGCGTGCCCACGGGCGCGCAAACCGAGGCAATAGCATACGGAAACAGAGCTAAAATGGCATACGCAATGCAAGATGGGCTTATACTAACATGGGAGAGCCTCAGCCGCACCCACATAAGAGGCCGATGGATGAACATGAAGTGTCTCGAAATACGTGCCCGCGGGCACGCAAACCGAGGCAATGGCCCTAAGGCATGAAATGGCATGCAAATGCAATGACGGGCTTATACCAACATGAGAGGGCCTCAGCCACACTCACATAGGACGCCGTCGGATAAAAAAGAAGTGCCTCGAAATGCGTGCACACGGGCACGCAAACCGAGGCAGTGGCATACGCAATGCAAATGACATGAAAAATGCAAATTGGGCTTACACTAACATGAGAGGGCCTCAGCCACACTCACATAAGAGGCCTATGGATGAAAATGAGCTGCCTCGAAATGCGTGCCCATGGGCACGCAAACCGAGGCGGTGGCATAAATCATGAAAATGGCATACAAATGAGATATGGCATATGGCATATGAAAAATGCAAATTTCAGCAGCCAAAATGATGCAAAAACAGCCCCCGAATTATAGTAAAATTACACCCGATGCCTGAAATGCTATGCTAAGCGCCCGAAATGGCCTACAGCCATGCCAAATATGCACAATATGGATATGAAGTGTTAAGACAGATGCTAGGCAGCCCCTAAAATAGCATTTTTCCAGTACAAAGCAGGGCCAAACAACAACCACAAGTATGGCAAAAATAGCATGCAAAAATAGGGGAAAATAGGGGAATAATGAAACAAATGGTATATAAAATGCTCAAACTGAAAAATACAGTTCTACAACATTAAAGAGGGGCCGAAAATATGCACATTTACAAGAGATGACATCCCCAAATTCAGTATGTAGATATGCTCAATATAGCATGCAAGATGAAGCGAACAAAGGCTATAACATGAGGTATCAAAAGGATGCACTAAACAACCTTGGACCCTTAACAAAATATGAAGAATGGGTCATTTTAAGACTCTTTCCAAGCCTGATGAAGGCCGAAATCAGAAGCCAAATAAGCTCAAAGAGGCATGCAAAAATAAGGGACCAAAGAGGGTATAACATGAAGTACCAAAAGCATTCACCAAACAACCTAAGACCCTTAACAAAACATGACAAGAAGGCCAAAATAAGACTATTTTCAGGCCTGATGATGGCCGAAAACAGAAGCAAAATAAGCTTAAAGAAGCATGCAAAATGGGGCCAAAGAGAGGTATAATGATAGGTACAACATGGAGGCCCCAAACAAGATTTATCCCTTCTACAATGTTGTAGAGGGACAAAAAATAAGCTTAATCACAGTTTATGGAATGCTCTAAAACAGACTTCAAGTAGGCCAAATAAATCATGCAATTTTACGGTAAATATGAAGAATTACAAAACAAGTGCATGATAGAATCACCAAACATGGTTGAGCCCTTCTTCAATGTTGAATAGGGGCTCAAAATAAGCCCACTCACAGTTTATATCAGGCTCGAAAATGGATCACTCATAATCCAAACAAAGCATGCAAAATATTGGCACAAAGAGTGATATTGAAAGAGGTGCATCATAGAGGTGTCAAACAAGGTTGAGCCCTTCTACAATGTTGTAGAGGGGCTCAAAATAAGCCTATAATCAGTAGGGTTCGGAGCCCAAAACAGAGAGAAAGTAGAGTAAAGAATTGATGCAAAAATGTGCTCAAAAGGGGGAAATAGTGACTTACCCTTGAAGATCAAGCTTTTGTTGCTTCTTGGCTTCAATTTGTTGCTTCTTAGCCTCTGAAAAATCCTCCTTTGCTGCTGGAATGGAGGTGGTGATGGTGAAGCTTAGGGTTGATGAACAAGTGGGCTAGAAACTTGAAGGTTTTTGGAGCTTTTGGAGAGGGAAATGGAGACAATGGGAGATATGCTCTTGAGAAGAAAGTTGCTAACCCTAACAAAGAATGAGGTCAGCCCCTTAAATGGGCAAGAAAGGGGTGTAAAAGGGAAGGGAAATGCACCCAAACTTTTCCTCCCAAAATATCCCCCGGAGGCTAGGATATTTTGGAGAAACAGCTGCACAGCTGTAAAGTGTGAACAGAGAGAGAGACGGTCGACCTTCCACTTTTCTTGAAGATGGCCGGCCGGCCACCCTCCATGGTCGGCCAGCTACCTCTATTGGCCGGCCGGCCAAGGTCAAAAATGAAGTGTTAAATTAATGGCCGGCCATAGCACCTTAGGGTCCTCCCATGTGTCCTCAACACAATCCTGTGGTTGAAAATTGGCAACTGTGAACCAGAAGAGACAACAATACACTTTTAGGAGAGGCTCAAAAATGAAAACAAAAATTACTGGCCGGCCATGAACTTTTAGGGTCCTCCCAGGTCTCCTCATCACAAATATGTAGTTTTGGCTCGAATAAAATGGCCCTAGGGTGTTCAACATTAGCCCGGAAGTGAGAAAAACGGGCGCCGGAGGAGCGAAACTGGTTATTTGAGACAATTGCTGGCCTCCCACCCTCCAGTGATCTTCCTGGTGCTAAAACAGAGGTACCTGCCAAAAATGAACAAAAACCGATGCAAAACGAATGCTCGGGGGTCAAACCGCGAGGTTCGGGGCCCCGAAAATAGGCTGTAAGCACCGAAAGTGGCATTCGGCCAGGAAGTGGGTATCTGAGACCCCAGTGTCCCTCGTTATGATAAACCAGAGGTACCCGCAAGAATTGAACAAAAACCGATGCAAAACGAATGCTCGGGGCCCAAACCGCGAGGTTCGGGGTCAAAACCATATAATCGAAGTAGTGTTCGCCACGGCGGGTATCTCGAGACCCCAGTGTCCTCAAAAGGGAGTAAATGAGATGCATACCAAAACCGGAGAAATCGGAGATGGTTGGGTGGTCCCAACCGAGGCACACGGCCCGACGGCTTCAAAACCGGAACCGCTCCGAATGGCAAAATGGCCTACGGCCACGAAATGTAGCCCACGGCCACTGAGAGATGGTCTACGAGACCTCTCCCACCCTTCATGAAAAGAAACAGAGAAAATCGAGTCCGTTCGCAAACCGAGACAAGGCACGTAAGAGAGTTCTAAGTCCGGAGGCAGGGCGACGACTGCGTGACTCGAGACTTCGAACGAAAGACAAGATACAACATCACCGAAGCCAATCGGACGTCTAAGTCTTAAAGTCGGTCAAAAATGGGGTGTCTACACTTTGGAAGAAAGAGCTACTGTCAGCCATCATCCGGTAGTACAAGTGATAGATACGCAGGTAATGTGTATCGCTGAACTGGAGATCAGGGATTGCAAAAGGCATGAACAATAAGTGTGTGGAAATGCTGGGAAGTTGTTCAA
Organism: Camellia lanceoleosa; assembly: GCA_025200525.1. Taxonomy (NCBI): domain Eukaryota; kingdom Viridiplantae; phylum Streptophyta; class Magnoliopsida; order Ericales; family Theaceae; genus Camellia; species Camellia lanceoleosa. The sequence goes on from CM045765.1 coordinate 32,350,374, forward strand.
GAGTACAAAGGGCAAATGCTGATAGTTCAGGATAGTTCAAGGGAAACTCCGAGCAAAGAAAATTGGGAACTTTGACCAGACAAATGAAGAGTTTTCTGTTGCTCCAGTTTTGGTCATACAAAGAGATAAGGCATGACAGTCAAGGGCATCTCAGCAGGGGGTGCAGGACATCCAATCAGGGGGTGTCAAATATCTTGGTTACGCCAGTTCAAGCATAGCAAGTGAAGACATCCGAAACAGGAAGCGTGGAAGAGATCTGTGGGAGATAGGAGCAGAGGCTCTCTCCAAATCAGAGAGTGGTGTGAGTTGAGTTGAGGATGTAGGATTCCCTCCTCCTCTTGTATCTCTGGTGTATTATCTCTAGCTTCAGGGGATGCAGCGTCTCAGTGAGGAGATGAAGATTCTATTGGTTTTTTGGGCGTGACAAAATTAGCAGCTGTGTGTGTAGTGGATCATCTCACATGGGTTGAGGGGGTGATTTGTTGGATCATCCCATATGTGGAGAATCCACTAGAGAGAAATGGCCAACAATGGAGCATCCACTTCCTCCACCAAATGGAGTGGGGTGGTTGGAGACCACTTTGGAGAGAGTGGAATAGAGTTGGTGGTGGCCAATAATATCTCTTCTCAAGCTGTATAAATAGAGGAAGAGCTTGGTGAAGAAAATGTGAGAAAGAAAGAGAGCAAACACAAGTAAGTGAGAGATGTGAGAAACCGTCTCCCTCGGTGTGAGCGAGGGAGACGGGGGAATGGGTGAGGGAGAATAGTGTGAGTTTTCTCCTCTGTAATATTTCTATAATCTCTCCATAAATGCTAAACGGTTACTCTCCCGTGGACGTAGGCATTATTGCCGAACCACGTTAAATATTGTGTCTCTCTCTGTGTGGGTGTGTTTTTCTGGTTGTTATAATTTCTATAAGGTCTTGGGCGGGATCCCCGATCCCAACAGTAATCTTGTGTAATTTTGCAGCTCCCCCATCCTCCTCCAGAATATGTGCATCATTACCACCTAGAATCTGCAAGGCCAAAAGTAGAGTCTGTGGATTGTGATTTTAATCATCTCAAGACTATCAAGATAAGTAATTTCAAGGGCACTGATACTGAAATCAACCTGATTATATTTTTCCTGGAAAAAGCTATATTCGTGGAATCTTTGGTCGTGGTTGGTTCGCAGAGTTATCATTCAACTGATAAGGAAAATCCAATGGATAAATCGCTTGAAGATATCAGAGAAAGGCTCTTCCAATTGCCTGAGGCATCATTGAATATCCAGATAGTGTTTCGCGAATATTCAAAGCATGATGATATTAGTTTAACATGCCTTGAAAAGCATGATATAGCCAATCAGACTCATCAACTTCCATCATATTTTGAGTTTGATTAACCCACCACCATCGAAAACACTTCGGTTTCTAAATTCATCAAGTTTCCTTTCTGTCATTCTTCTTTCTTTTTCTTTTCATTTATTTTCTTTATTTTTTTTGGTTTTGGTTTTTGTCAATTTTAGTTTGAAACGGTTTGTATGTGTTGGTTTTTCTGTTTTTGTCTTTGGTTTGAAAGGCTATGAATAAATATTTGGTAGTGATAAATCAGCACTCTAGTGATTTTGTGTTCTAAACTTGCCTAGCTTTTAGTATATCATTAAAATTAAGGTAAATTATAAACACACCGCTGAGATTTACTTAGATTACGAATTATCCCATGTAGTTTTAAAAATTATATTATGTCCCCTAAAATTTATAATTTCATAACAAATAGGTCCTTTTATTAATAAATTATAAAGTTAATTAACAGTTTTTAATAATGTTAAAATGTTATTTCAATTAATAATTCAGATAATTTTATTATTATATAGGTGGACAGTTAGAAATTTTACTTTTTTAATTAATTCTATTAAATAAAAAATTCTGATAGGGAGGCATTTATAATTTTTCAAATCACAGGGAACAATTCGTATTTTAAACAAATCTCGGAAAGTGTATTTGTAATTTATCCTTAAAATTAATGCTTTGGCAAAAAACATTTTCTACAAAAAGTTTTTCATATTTTTATGGCATTTGGTATAATAAAAAACCAAAGTCAATTTTTTATAATTAACAACAAACAAACATATTTGGACAAAAATATTTTTCAAACTAAACTCTTACCACCACTGCCACCTTACCACTTCCACTAACACTATCCCACCATCACAACCAGCACCAACACCACCACAACCACAACTACAACTATTAGCACTTTAATTTCAAGTTCCAAGAATTGTCTCAAATATGCTCTCATAGAAAAATATTTTATTTCTATCCAAGTGGGCGTCAACAAGTTTTAAATGCAAGGCAACCTAATATCAAGGTTGGCCCTAAACTAATGCCTCGTTTGGGAACAGGCTAATTTAGTAATTTTTTAGCTAATTGGCTAAAAAGATAGGTAAAAAAAACTTGTATGTTTGGAATGACTTTTTGGCTAATTACGAAAAACTGTGCAAAAAGTAGAGAGAAAAGAGAATCTTTGACTTTTTTATATGAATTGTTGACTTTTTGGCTAAAAAAGTAACTTTTTGACTAATTGGCTCATTTAGCCACTCCCCAAACGGGACCTAAATTCACTAAAACCTGTGCCTAGGGCTTCCAAATTTATTAATTTTATATTATAATAAAAGTTCAAAGCACAATTATTTTTTATTGTTTGAAGCCCAATCTAAAAGGCCTCTCAAAAAAATCAGTTGGACCAAATTAAAAATATGTATATATATAAGGGAGAGTTACGGGCCGGTCCTTTGGACCGGACTTAATATGCATGAGCTTCTGTTTCAAAATAATTTAGCCCACCTTCCGATTTTACCCCTAACAACCCATAGGTTTGACTCCTAATTTCAGCACACTCGTTCGACAACCATTCCACTCATACTTTCAAGTGATTTCAACCGCTTTGTGTGAACGACTCTTAGGCGACTCAAACCCTTCCATTTTTCAACAATCACCTCTGGCAACCTCTGTCGCTGCCACCATCCTCTGACCTCCGACAATATTTTTTGGCCATTTTTCATCTCCATTGCATCACTACCACCACCCCCTCGTCAAATCCGATGGCAACAAAAGAAAATGAGAAAACAAAAAAATGAAGAGAATGAATGAGAGAGACAAGAAGCCATTACCATAGAATAGTTCTCATCATTTTCCACATTCACATACCAAGACAAAGAATTAAAAGCCAGATTCAATGATAAATTTATCACTGATTGTTTGTAAAAAAAATTACAAAAGGAAAATTACCATTATAAATGATAAATTTATCACTGTTTAGTTTATCAAGTTTTATACAAAAACAAACATATTCAACAAATTTACTGATAAATTTATCACTGATTTAAATAAGATAAGAGCTCCGATCGGCATTGAAAATGCCTAGATGAACCTATCACCGTTCTGATCTAACACCCTGAATGTGTCTCTTATGTCTTCTTTTTCGTCCATTATTAACTAGTACAGAGCTCCGAACTCGTCAATGTCGACACACCCATCTCTGTTCATATCGATTTTCTTGATCTTTCTCAGATCTAACACTGTCTCTCTCAAATCCAAGGGCCACAGAGGTAGCTCTCATGTTCACCAACACTAACGAACAACCGTTCGATTGCTGAGTCTTCATCACAAACTTCCTCACCACCGTCAACGTCGTGACCCCTTCATCTCCGCCCAACATTACAGTGGCGCAATCAATGGCTCTTGCAACACAATAGTGCATGAAATATCTTCTTACACCGATTACGATCTCTATACCCAAATCTTTCGTTGCCATCCTTTTCAAAACCCAGATCTTTCGAGGGAGAGAGAAAGACAAAAAAAAATTAAATAAAACCACAAAATTCAAACCAAGTGTGTGAAGTATAACAGCAGGGGTAAAATTGGGATAAAAAAATACAACAAGACTTCCTGATGTTTGAGATAGAAACTTAGGACCAAATAGGTAATAGATTCAATTATTGGGGACTGATTGGTAAAAAAGCCATATATATAATCATTGTTAGGACCAATTCAAAATTTATTTAATTAGTCCAACCAAATATATATGATATAATGAGTCCAAATAGAGTCTAATGTCAAGATTTTAATAGAATAAATAACTTTATCTTAATTTTTTTGCCCTCTCGCTTTATCATATTTTTATTGAATAATTTTATCCTAATTTATTTTCCTTAATTTTGTCTACCCTAAGTTTTTTTCCCTCTCTTTATCATAATTTAATTGAATAATTTTGCCTTACTTTTTTCTCCAAATTTTTTTCCAATAATTTGTGTTTTGTTATCAAATAATTAGTGGATTGTGATATGTGTGGATTGTGATTATGTTATCAGATATCACATTACAATAACATGATCATTTCATTATCAAATTTCAGTGAATTATGTTGTTTGTATTGATTATTGCTAAACTATAAAATAACAAGACCCTATGTTATCTTACAAAAATGTTTGGGAACCCCCATGACCTCCAAAATGATGTGGACCAATCATGTGTTTTTTTTTTTTTTTTCCTTTCCTTCCTGGACCGATCACATGTGATGCGGGTTGTGAAGGTTATATTTTTTAGAGGTCTGTAGCATTGTCGCTTATCTTTTTTGAATCTTTATAATGATTTTTTTCATATCTTGATATATGAAAATAAATTTTAATGATTATATGTGTAAGGACACACTTTTTGTAGCTACTAAATAATAAAAAAAATTATTGATAACTTATTATTTTATCCGTAATTTTTTTATAAAAAAATATATGTAGAAAGGTCTCACTTTCAAAACCCGCCTAAGGCCCCATAAATCTCATGACCAACCCTGCCTAATATGATATATTACAATCCTCTAAGTGGGAAGCAACCTAGACTTGTCTCTTCTCATATTAGTATTAGTTTAGCAGGAGACAAAGTCAACTGTCATATGGCAAGATGTAGATACAAAATCAACAAATCAATGAGTTAATGTTCAAATAATGGAATTCATGGATACTGAAGCAGAAGACAAAATTAGCAAGAAGAATCAATCACAAACAAGAAAAGCACGACACAGATATATGTGATTCAATAAAATTGCTTGCGTCCACGGCTCATACTAGTTCCACTAAACTAAAAGAAGAGAAGATTATAATGTGGCTGCTTGTGTAGACAACAATAAATATGCTAGGGTTTACATCAACGGATTATCGTAACACCCTTAGTACTTACAACGGAATTGGATCTTCCGCCATCAGGTGTTGAGGTGTACAGTACTAATCAGGCTTTCACAAATCCAACATCAGCTTTATCAACCAAATGAAGAGGAGGCCTCATTATGAACTCTCTTTTTTTCTAAAAAGTGAAGGGAAAAAAAAAAAGTACCTGGGAAGTGTTGAAATGTTATTGAAAATTGAAATCGTAAGATACCTCTTTTTAATGTAAAAAACTAGTATGAAGTCACAACTTACAATATTTCCAACAAGAAGTTCTTCAACAACTACAACAATTCCCTTCTCATTTTCTCAAGAGCAATAGGCTTATAAACCCCACATTGAAATTGTATAAAGAGAAAGAACCTGCTTTCTCCGGGCTTCATGGGCTCCGCAAGTGTGTATCACGTGTTTTCTCCCCAAGCAACGGATATTGCTACGCACATATGGGCCGATGAGAACTAGATCAGAAATTTGTTATCCTCTTCTCCTGCTAATAAATCAGCTTTCCTTCTGTTCCCAATCTGTTTTTAATAGAAATTTTGGCATGCCCGGGCTTGCAAAAGCAAAAGGCTAAAAAATTAATCGAATTTTAACGTCCATTTCGCATTCATCTTCCCCACCATTTTTTGCGGCTCTTCTTTGTTTCTGAGTGGCAAAATTTCTGTAGCGCTGTCTTTGTCTCCTGTAACCGTATTTTATAGTCTTTCTTCCATGCTTGAAACCTGAATGTCAGTTTTTGAAGTTCATCATCAGGACTCGTGATGGCATTGTCATGTAACACCTTTTTACGCTGCTCACTAAGTCGATTCGTTTCATTTAATCTGATGTTTGTTTGCTGTTGTTCATTATCACAAGGAAATTTTGAAAAATCTACTGGGCTTCTTCCATCAGTATTCTGTGTTCCCACGGACATTGTATTATCAGCATCATAACAATGATACAAAGGAAAAGGATCAGATGTTCCAGGTTGATCTGCAGCGTATTCAGAAGCAATACTCTTATTGGCTGCTGCTAGACTCATCTGCACAAATAGCGGAACAGAGACTCTTAGTCATTGCAGCAAACAAAACTAATTTTATTGAGAGTGCCACCTATATATGTTAGAAATCCTAAAAACCTAACCAGGATTAGTAAGACACGAACACATAAAAACAAACAAAAGCACAAGAAAGATAAATCATGCACACACAAGGTTTACGTGATTCATCCCAAACTAGAGTTACATCTACTACTGCTATGATTTTTCATTATGATCAAAAAGGTTGCAAGAGATTACGAAGATTGCTGGCCCAATAGAAAATTAGGGCAACAGGTCACAAGTGTGGAAATACCATAAATACCCTTACTCTAAAATTCAGGGCAAAGTTGGATCTACAGTCTTTTGGTTAGTGTCCAGTACTTATCAGGATGCACACTACCCCAACAATATGCATATGCACTAAAGATATCCAAGGCAGGGATGGGGGAGCAACCCCAGGGTCATATCTGCAGCTATTAGTTATTACGAAATAATCACCTGCGTAATGAAGTTTGAAGGTGGCATCAAGCAAGTGAGGACATTAGACAATTTCATGACTTGATCAATATCAAAATAAAACTGTCTGTCCTTTTACGACCTTTGTATTTACTAATTTGTATCTGTGAATGGCCAAGATCACAATTGGAGTTCGCGAGGGATGAAGAATTGGGAGCAGGGAAAACTCACTTGCAAAGATGTCAACTGATCTTGCCAAATCTTCTCCATGGATTTCATCTTTGCCTCGTACTGTGACCACTTCATATTGAATTGCTGAAGCCGTTGTCGCAAAGCAGTATTTTCTTCTTCCTTTAGCCCAAGTTCAGTGCCTGCCCTAAGGAGCCGCTTTTGAAGGTCAGCAAGAGCTGAAGGTGAAACTTGAATATAATCCTGCTCAAGAAACAAGAAATATTCGTCAACAACACATTTAAAGTTTTATTATAAAAAAGTGCATTAAAAAATTTCAGGTTACTAACAATTGTCTCAATAGCTTTTTTGTTTGTATGTTTTTCTGATAGAGATTTGAAGTTAACTTCTTAATTTGAAAGGACCAAAATGTTTCCATCTCATAAAATAACCGTTAGATCTTGATAAATTAATTTTTCAAACAACAAATATGCTGTATAGCAATCGTCCCGTAACACTTAATTACAGCCCCATCTCCTCCCATTTATCAAGCTTAATCTCTCAACCCTACTGTGATGTGGCAGGAAAGACCTATTACCTATGAAGATGTCAAAACATGCATACTTCGTCGTCATTTTTAGAATATTATCAAAAAATAAAAATAAAAATAAAAATAAAAAATTAAATAAAAGAAAAAATAGAAGAGGAAAAAAGAAGGCAGATAAAGCAAATCCGCCAAGGAATACGATAAAGTCATCCCTCAGTTGGGTCAGATAGAAAATTTCAAACTAATTTAGATTAGATTAATTTGCACCCAGGATAATGCATACATATATTCCCTTCTTCACATGCCGTTCATGTGTTAATCAAATACAACCTATACAAAAACTAGTCAGTTTCTATTATAGTTTGTGATACAACCCAATCATCTCAATAATTGCCAATCCAAAAGTCCATTTTAGGTAAAAATTATTGTATGTTTGATCCCTAGACTTGCATACTATTTAAAGTTGACATATGTTAAGAAACTATGGGGATTAGAAAAGCAAATCATTGCAGGTATTTAAACTATAACATTTACTGATTCTCATAAAAATTATCAAAATGGAGGTTGAACACATTACAGGTGTCAGTTTATCATGTGAACATCTACACAAAAAAGTAACAGTACAAGAAACAAAGGCCCAACCAAAAGAAATTTACCTTTGTTTCTGGATTTCTCCAATCTGGTTTTCGAATATCTTCCACGGGCTCAACACTAAGCAATCTGGAATTTCTCTTAGAATTAAGACCTCTTCGAGTCAACCATCCACGAATCACTGCAGATTATAAGAGAATGAAAGTTTAGCTTGTGATTAGACAGCCACAGCAAGCTTGTATTCACAATTCTAGAATTTTACCAGATTGCAAACATATGACCGCTCTCTGCCTTTTTTGCATTGTTTTCCATTGGATCCACCTTTTCGTATGCTGCTGTATCACAGTAACAGATGCCAGCCTTCTAGTCAATACCTGATAATCCTTCCTCGTGTTTTCTCCACGAACAACTGCATGAATATATAGCTTCAATGAGAGTTTAAAAACAAAAGCTAGACTACGGATTTGTAACAGCATAAACTTGCTCTGTTTGGGTTTTCGGGTTTATAGGATTAGTTAACATTTCAACTTAAGAATTGCAGGTCCGAAACCAGAATGCTTCAAGATTTAGGCTCCGTTTATTTCTATTGAAAATATTCCAACAGAAAACTTTTTCAAGAAAATGTTTTCCTTGGAAAACGTTTTTCTATGTGTGGTTGCATCTTTGAAACTAATGTAGTAGTGGTTGTATTAGTGGTGGTGATGGTGGTGGTACTGTGGTGGTATTAGTAAAACTCTAGTCTAGAAAATGTTTCCCCCCCTAAAAATGAATAAGCAGCAGCAGCAGGTTGATTTCAAAGATCATATTGTCTTCAAAATAAATGTTATATGCATTACATGATTGCAGTGTAATTGTTCCTCTTTTAAGCTCAAGATAGTAACAGCGGGCTTGGTGACCACGAAAGTATTTCTGAATCTCCAATATCCTCTCCAGTGCTCTTTCTCTTGTATCATCCATGACATCCAATAATCCAATCTAGAAACCACAAGCATGTAACATCAGACATGGAATGGAAGCATGTGGAAATAACAGTTGAATTTTGTAATAATGCAATAAGGTTGAATATGAAGAGATAATAGAGACAAAAAAGAGAAGAAAGAACACAAAGGTTTAACGTGGTTCAACCAATATTGGCCTACATCCACACACACAAAGTCCAATGGGCTACTTATTTCATTCACTCAACTTGATACTCTTGTTTACATGATACACCATATATATAAAGCGAGAGATACAATCAAGTCCCTTCAGTTAAGGAATTGAAATAAATCAAAGACACAAAAAATCAAGATAGACACAAATCATGAAATCTCCATATATTCTAATATCTTTCATATCTGCTGATACCATCGACAATATACTCTTATCTCCAACAATAACTGATTTCATAATAGAAAGAAATAAAATGTATGTTCAAACCCATTAACTAAACTGATGTTAGATGATTTCTAGTGCTGAGAGACAAGATGAGAATTCTCATTTCTCAAAAGACATAGAGTCCCTGTCCCTCCTCAGTCATATGAAGTAGTTTTAGGCAATTAGCGTGAAAGGCTTAACAAGTAGTTCCAATATCATCTTGTGTGATTTTGTTATCTCCACGAGAAGTTGTGAGCTAAAATTCTTGCTAAATAACAGTGAATTATGAGTAAATTATGATGAACTTTCAGGACTAGAATGGTCAAGTCATGTGATGGTATTGAGATTTTGTGATACCATTTTATAAGTGACTTGAATGAGTTTAAGTGGATGGTCCTACAAGCTTTCCTAGTCAGAAAATACAAATCTATGTCCAGTTGAATTTATTTTTGCAGGATACTTCAGCATTGTTTTTCAATGAAGTCAACGTCTATATAGTTTAGGCTATTACTGAATCAGAGATGCATATTTGAAACAAGAGTAAAGTCACGAAGGATTGCCGAAAACATGGCACAGCCACTATTTAAGAGCCTAAAATGTACATTCTTCTTTTCTGCTAGAGTTGATAGGGAAGAGCCATGAGTGATGAGGTCCGACACCGTCTCCAAAAGGGCTTAACTTTTGAAGAGGTGGTGGCACCTTATAAACTCATGACATTCCTAATCCGCTGTCATGTGGACAAAGCCCACCAATTTTTATTTATTTTTTGCAGGATAATTTACAAGGGGAAGTCGGCAGAGAAGAGTCACGACTAATGAGGCTTAGTCCAACACCACCTCCAGAGTGGCCTAACTTGTGACTCAAGTGAACCAGGTATCCCTATTAGTTCATCCAACAGTTAAGCTAAAATTTACCATATTTCACTTGAAAATTTGTGAAATGAAACTAGCTAATCTATAATCACAGATGAGATCTTGCTTAAGTCTCAGAAATTCTTGTATAATTTATGCTACTATAAGCTGTCGTTCCAAAAGACTACAAAATCCAAATGTTATGTGAATACAAAGAAGTGCAACACAATAATTATGAACAAATAAATTATATAAATCTATGCAATACGCATGCATATTTTATATAAGCTGTAATTCAGTACAATTGATATTCCCCCATTTCATCAGGACCATGAAACTCAAGCATAAAGAAACATATTATTCTGAATTAAAGAATGGTTTACCTTCATTCTAGCCTCATTTTCTTTGGGATTTTCCCTTAGACCATTCCTTTTAAAGTTCACCGGCAATGCTCTTTTTGCCGGAGGCAACCGAGCCCTCGACACCGGACGAACCGGCAATGCCGGAGGCGCATCAGATGGGTCCTCATCCCTCTGCCGGATTGAATCCAGCATAAGCTCCAATGAGCTACGAGTAGTTGCTGAACACATCATCACTCACTCTAAACCCATAAAAAGAATTGTCCAAAGACAATCAAGAAATCCATTTTTGGGTCTTATTCAAAAAATAAATGTACATACACACACAGATACAACTGTATATATACAAAAAGAACTTCTTTTGGGGGTATTAAAACAAACAACTATAGTGCAGACATGTTAATGGTGGAAACAGAGGCAGACTCTGATTGAACCCATAAAAAGAATTGTCCAAAGACAATCAAGAGATCCAATTTTGGGTCTTATTGAAACAATATATGTATGTACTCACACAGATACAAGTGTATAAATACAAAAAGAACTTCTTTGAGGGATTAAAACAAACAACTATAGTGCAGACATGTTAATAGTGGAAACAGAGGCATACTCTGATTAAACCCATAAAAAGAATTGTCCAAAGACAGTCAAGAGATCCAATTTTGGTTCTTTTTCAAACAATACATGTACATATATACACACACTGATACAAGTGTATATATACAAAAAGAACTTTGGGGGATTAAAACAAACAACTATGGTGAGTAGATTTTTTGGAAAGGTGTGAAATAGATAATTGCTTGTGCTTCCAGGAACCTTGAAGAATTGCAGATTTCATGGGAAGGAACAGAAGTTCACCTAAAGAAAAGGTCTGCTTTGCTTTTTTGCTTTATCTGGAATTCAAATTCCTAGACAGGCCCCATTTTTTTATTCATTATTAAAGCCAACCGTTGCAAGGTCTGCAGAGAGAAGGAAAATAAATAAATAAGAAAAAATATAAATCTTTTGCCAGGGACATAATGGGAATTATGTGGCAATTAAGTACCTGACACTGCAAAACTGGGAGATTCTACCGGTTCTCTCTTTAAAAGTTGGTAGAATAAAATTTGGTAGAAAGTGAGAGCGAAAGTTTATATATATATATATATATATTTTCTTCTAAATATTTGATTAAAATAAAAATTTTATAAGAAAAATTTAAAAGTTTAGTTTTAGATAACTCACATATTTAATTTTTTTATTTTTTTGTAAAAAATAAAAATTAGTTACAATATTAATTTAAGTTGTATAAGAAAATTAATTTTTCTCTACTTTTTACCACTTTAAGCTAAACCAAATTTTTTTTTTCTTCTTTATTTCTCTCACTTTCAACCAATTTTCATTCTAAGCAAACTGAGCATTATGAATTTGGATAATTTTTTTTACACACCATAAAGAATCTCAGTACACACATCAATTATATCATTTAGATATAAATTTTTGAACAAAAATCAAATGTTTAAATATAAACTTATTATGAACGAAAAATAATTGTTTGGACATAAACTGTTTAATGGAATATGCATTTGAACAATTTATTTTTATTCATCAGTTTATATTTGAACATTTTCCTTTCATTCAAAAGTTTATATCCAAATAAAACAAATTGTGTATATCGAAATTTCTTAAAGTATGTTACTCTGTTTAGTTTGGAGTTTTCAAAAATAGTTTTATAAGTTTTCAATTAGTACTTTTATATTTTTAGTGATTTTTTAAATATTTTAATCAATTTTTAAAAAAAAAAATTTATATCCACTTAATCTTGTTATACTTAAAAAGTATAAAATTTGTACAATTTTTTTTTCAAAAAAAAAAATTCATTGAATACAACAATTTTATATACATATATATATATTTTGTATTTAGTAATTTTGTAAAAAAAAAAATACAACTATTATACTTTTTAAGTGTATATAGATTAAGTGTATCTAAAAAATAAAAACGTTGCATAAAATATTTTAAAAATTCACTAAAAATAAAATATATATATATATATATGAAAAATAAAAAATTCAATTTTCAGGAAAGTAAGTTAAACCAAACAAGGTCTAAAACCGTAATTACACTCACCTCCCTTGAGATTTAAGAAAAACAAATCTAGTCTTACATTTTTTACATAATTATATTAATCTCACATTGGTAGGTCATTTTTTATCAATAATTTATTGGTTGTATGAATAAAAAAATAATACTGTCATCTATTTTTTACTAAAATATATATTTATTTTTGTTAATTTTAGTGTCTACCTACTATTTTCATTAGTTTCAATCAATTTAATTTTACTAAAAAATGTTCAATGTAATTATGTCCAAAAAAAAAAATATGAGATTTAACTGTATTTTTTCTATGTAACAACTTTTTTTTAATAAATTCATAGTATGTGTTTTTTGGTTTTTTTTTTTGGGGTGTGCGTTTTCCATAAGGTGTAAGATACAAGACTATGTCCACTGTTTAAAGAACTTAAATGGATGAATTTAGAAGCTTTCATGATCTGTGGTGTGGTGCTTCCATTTACAAAATTAAAATTCAATGATATTTTTAAAAAATAATTATAAATTCATAAAAAAAATATAAGATTTTAATTATTAATATTTATAAAATTTATCACTGGCCTAAATTTATTTTACTAAACTTACACTAAGGCCTCGTTTGGGAACAGGCTAATTTAGTAACTTTTTAGCTATTTGACTAAATATGAGCTAAAAAAAAATTAGTATGTTTGGGATGACTTTTTAGCTTTTTACGAAAAGATATATAAAAAGTAGAGGAACAAGAGAATTTTTGACTTTTTTATATAAATTATTAGCTTTTTGACTTTTTTAATAACTTTTTAACTAAACGGGACAGTTCCCAAATGAAGCCTAAAACTTTCTTCTAATTTTCAGGATGCTCACCTATATAAGAGCACAATTCGCAATGCATGTAAGAGACAACTATAGTGAGAAGTTTGGTGGGTCTAAAATAGGCAACCATCAACCTATTTCAAACAAAAACATATTATGGCATGGAAATTTTTTGTCTAAAATCTTCATGTTCCTTGTTTCAATTTATTTTCAATCATAAAATTATGTTTTACAATTTTTATACTTTGAGATTTTCATTATATCTTATAGCTAAAAGTACAGTAGAGATATAGCGATAAATTTTTTAGAGATAGAGAATCATTACCTTATAAAATTATATTGAGTGTTGTAATTTGTGTGAATAACTAAGTGCCGTTTTGAGAACAAAATAAAAAGTCACGTTTTTGGACAAAATATCCAAAAACGCAAGTGCCAAAAACGCAACAAAATTGGTTTGGGAAGTGCCAAAAACGCAAGTGTAAAATTACAAATTAGGGCCTATGACAAAAAAATAAGAAAATAAATTTCTTATGTTGGGTAAGGGTATTTTGGTCATTTTAATTCGATTTGACATCATAAATAAATATTAAACTAAAAAGTAAAAAGTCAGCTTTTTATCAACTTCCGAAATCATTTTCCAAAAAGCTAAAAAACTTAATAAAAAGTCAAAAGCTAACTTTTTACCAACTTTCCAAAACACCCCTAAATCCACCTTTGACAAGGTAGGAATGAGTTAGGATATGAGAAAAACTAGTCCCGTTTTGTAATTTTACCATCATTATAAATAAATAAAAAACCCCTTTTTTCTCATACTAGAGTGATGTATTTTTTGGAGGTTAGCATTGTAATTTGAGTGAGTGATAATTAACTTGATTTCTATTGCTTCTAGTGAGAGAACAATGTATGATGACTACTAAAAAGAACAAACTTTTTAACTATTATGATTTATGAGTTTCCATTGATTTAGTATTCTCTGTATTTAAATTTTTGTTCTTCTATTTTAAAATTATCACAATTATTGAATTATTTAAAAATTATAAAGTGGGAATCTCAAAATTACTATGCTAATGACTGTCACTATATTAAAACAAAAGAACATAAAAATTTGAGAACAAAAAATTTAATATTGTTTCAATTCACTACATATGATTATTATGATCTAGATAGGCTATATTTATGCATGGGTCAGTGGGAATGATGTATGGGGATCTGGCAAAATGAGTAATATGAAAAAATCACATATATGATGGGGGGTTTCCAAGAGCATGGTGGAAGTAATCATGGAAGAGTTCATACTATATAACTCTAATTATTATAATTAGCATCCTAAGTTATTTAATTTTAATTGCAAGCATATGATCATTCACTTGCCGTTCAATAAAAATGAACCATGTTATTGTTATTTACCAGATGATTCCAATTCTTTCTGCAAAGGCTTCAGAATTATGGTAGATTTGTGGTTTCCAATGAAACAAAAATAAAATTTAAAAATGAAATAAAATGAAACTCATTAATGGGCTGCATCCCAACTTTTAGAAGTTTTCTCAGATTTTAAAAATAAAAATATAAAAAGTATGCTATTTTAAAACATATTTATCAAATTTAAGTAAATTTGAATTTTTATTAATTAATTTCATGTTATTTTGTGATATAGTACTTTGAAAACATGACTTTAGGTGAAGTCATGAATTCAAAATACATTTTCTTACCTAAAGTCATTTTTTAAAAATAGATCATAACTTCTTGCATGATAAATAAGTTTTGAAACTAGTTAGGTTTGGTAGAAACTCCTACTTTTAGATTGTATTCACAACATTTACTCTCATACAAAAGTTTCATTTTGTGACCAGCAATACATGTAGCTTTTTTTTTATTTTTCTTTTACAAAGAACCCTTTTGTAATATATATATATATATATATGTATATATACCTTACAGAGTAAAATTCAGATGTCCTGAGAGAAATTCATCTAATAGAAAAATTTGAATCCTTAGATTTGGGTATCGAAGGTAGTGGTTGGAGTGCTGTTGGAAGGCATCACATGACAGTAATTGGAGATTGTTAGAGGTCACGAAAGAGTGATCAAAGGCCATTGGAATTCATTAGACGGTACTTGAAAGGTCTCCAGAGGTCGGTCAAATGTCTTGACAATGGTGAATGGCAATAGGTGGTGGCCAAAGGTGGTAGGAGAGCTGTTCCAAAAACAACAAAAACAAAAAAAAAAAAGGGTGGTAGGAGAGGGAGGAGAAAGTGAAAGCTTGTCCTTAAAAATAATAATAATAATAATAATAATAAATAAATAAATAACACTTAGTTGTTTATTTTCAAAAGTTTTTACAATTTTGAAATTGGTTCTCGAAAGAATAATAAAATAAAAACAAAAATGTTAACAAACAACTTAATATAAATACAAATATCCCATTCTTCAATTTTTTTTTTCTTGAATGAGAAATTCATGCAAAGTTGCCCACTGTAATTGTTCTGAAGCAACAAGGTGCACAATGTCAATGTTTCATATGAAAGCACTATCATGTGGGATTATACTCCTTTTACATACCAAAGGCATACTTTTAATCATTGTGCACCCTTCATAAGGACCATCAATCTATCCCATCACTTGAATAATAATCCTCATTTCTCATAAAGTGCCAATTCAAAGTCTCAAGTGCTCAGACTACAATAGTCTAGTGGTCCCTTTCACATGCTTCTTATTTGCTATCTTTTAATGAACAAAATGGAAGTTTTGTGCCCCCCCTTTTCCCTTATACATCACTCTCATATATGCATAGAGAACTACCCCACAGATAAACAAACAAATTCAGAAGCAAAGTGATGCGCTCTAATGTTAGCTTATTTGAGATTAGCTGCAAGAGAGAGTTGTGTTTGACAAACCAACAATAGAGTACCAAACTTTTTAAGATTTTCACATCATTTTAGGTTATTTGATCATTTCCTGTATAAAATGCAACTAACTAATGAGATTTTTAATTGAGGTATATTAAGTTGAAAATGTAAGATAAACGGTGCTCCTATTTATTACATATACCTCATTCTATTTATTACAATTTTATCGCTATATAAAATTACCTTAAATGAAATCCTAGAATTTCAATATCCTTATTTCTCTAGCCACCCATCTACTTCCATCACCTATTGCCTACTGTCACCTAGCTTAGATATCTGCCCTACTTATCACCATCTACAACCCTCTCCCCGTTGTTGTCGTTGTCTCTCCTCACCACCCCAAATCTCTTTCCTCACTTCCCGACCACCTACCCAATCCCTTCTCCACTTCCTGACCACCTACCCTAACCTATTGCTCCTTCTTGGCCACCCATCTCAACCTTTCCCTTCTTCCCGACCACCTACCCTAACCCCTTTTTCTCACTCTCCCATTGCCTACCTATTAGTAAAACTTTGGTTTGGAACACATCGACAGGAGTCAATCAATGGATAATCCACAATTTCAACAAAAATTAAACTAGAGATCAAGTAATGTAGTCAAGTTCTATGCCTTGATAAATCCAATAACTTCTTTGGAGTGAATCAATAGAAAGAAACAAATCAACACTTGAATTAAATAATTGAAATTGTTACTAATTACAAGAACAAAGTAGCAAATTACAAACTAATGATCTAAACTATTTGATTACAAGATGAACTACTCCTAAAACTACCTAACTGCTACTCCTATTTTTCACAAGTGTTATGAAATGGATTTGATGATGCCTTCTCTTCGTAGACTTCGTTTGGGATGTGGGTTGATTTTTTGACTATTTAATCTTGGACTAAAAAGTTTCGTTTATGATAGCTTTTTTAGCTCTTTTGATTCTTATGAGAGAAAAAATGAAATAATTATGATTGGATTTGACATTTTATCTTATTAATTTTTTAGTCTATTTTTTTTTTTCTCTTTGTGGCTATTAGCCTTTTGGCCCCAAAAATCCTCATGGCAAACGAGGGCGTGGAATCCTTCACTGTTGTTCCTTTGCTTTGGCCTGAACTTCTACATCCACATGTCCTTTCCTGATGCATGCAAGTGTACTCTCTCCATTGTTCGAAAAAACTATCCACTCATCTTAGCTGTTTTCAATTGCACCTCTCTTGTCTGTCTGCCTTATTTTTTCACATGCTTTGAATAAACACTTGTTTACCCTACAAGCTCCACTTTACGCCATCAACAAACAATCCTAAGCCTTGTCACCATCTTTGTGAACGTGCCACTTTTCATATTTTAGTTCCAAGACCACCTCTACCTCGCCTCCCATTCTACAATCCCCTCTCCAACCCTTGAACCCTAGCCCCTTTCCAAATCTCCTCTCCTACCTTTGAAACCTTATCCTCTGACCAGATCTCCCTTCGTTTACCTTCAAAATCTTATCCCTTAAGATTTGAAAAAATACATGTGTTATGATTATTATAATTGTGAGTGATTGTGATGGTAGGACAACATTGTGATGTAAGTTAATTGATTTTTTTTTTTTTTTTTTTTGTAAATGAAAAATTAAATTCATGCCCTTTTTTTTATGTAGTGATTTTTTTATAGGGTTAAAAAAAAATTTTAAAAAAAATCACAAACTAGTCCTATCCAGACTAATTTGATCTAGTTTGATCAATGTATAGTTTAGTCTGGACTGTTTAGATATATATAATTTATTACTTATTATAAACATTCAAATAGTTTATAAGTGTTATATATATATATATATATATATTATTTGTAACCCTCTACTCTGGTAAAGGTGTTATCGTACAATAGTAGAATTATTAATTCTAAATAATTTTTAGATTTTGAATAATATTTTGTGAATATTGTGTAAGATGACAAGGTTTCTAAAAATTATTGTTCCAAACCAAACAAATTGTATTTTATTAATTTGGTTTGATTTATTTAGAATATTTTTATTATTTGATTTTGTATATAAATTTTATAAATCCTAAATAATAATTTGACCCTACTTTACTCTTAAATCAAATTAATCTCAACCGGGCTCACCACTCACTTTTTAGGGATAGTTTGGAATTGACTTTCTTAATAATTTATTTGTTGATTTTATTTTTGGAGAATTTTTTTTAAGGTCCCTAATAATAGTAATTTAGAGGTAAAGAATATCAAAAAAAGGGGTGATGCATCAGGTCCCTCAACTATTATCGCACACATTTTTAATTATTTCATGGATCAAAATACCCTTCACAAATCAACACAGAAACTGAACTAAACTCCGACGACTGAGTTCTATTCCAAACATCCAACCATCTTCACGAGCAAGAGAACACTAGAATTAGGGTTTCAATATCATCTTTACCATCGACATTAGAGTTTCATTATCTTCTGCAAAAATCTTTCCCAGTCCTTCATTACAAATTTCTCTGACCCCATTTTCATTGTTCATCGTCATCTCAGTTCATTTTCATCACATTGCATCTTCATCTCAGAGCATATCAGTTCGTAATTAGCGTTTCATCCTAACTTTGGTAAGTTTTTCTACAATCCAACGAGTTTTTCTCTGGAAACACAGTTAATTACATTTTATATTAACCTTCTATTAATTAGGATTTCAATTTTGTAATAAAAAGCTACATGAATTTGAAAAAAAGTTATTTCTCTGTGTTTTGAACTTATTCTTAAACATGTTTATGTAATTTTATCTGTAAATTTCTCTGGCATTTGAATTTCTCTGGTATTTGCTTGATGTATATTTCTTCTTTGAATTTTCTCTGCCATGTTTATTTTGAAAAAAGTTATTTCTGTGTTTTAATCCTATTCTTGAACATGTTTGTGTGACTTTGTCTGTAAATTTCTCTGCTCTATAAATTTCTCTAAAATGTCTATTTTTCTCTAGAATGTGTAATTTTCTCTGGCATTTTCATTTTCTGTGCTTGCTAGGTTTATGTTTCTTTTTTGAATTTTCTCTGGCTATATTTTACTTCCATATGTATTATTATTCTCTTATCTGTGTCTAAGTTTCTCTGGCATTTATAATTTTCTCTAGCCACATCACTTTCCTCCCTTGTGTGCCTCTATCATGTTTAATTTTCTCTGATTGTGTATGCAAATTTCTCTGGCATTTTAATATTATAGACTAAAAATTTTCCCTGGAATAGAAATTTATCTAGAATGTGTAATTTTCTCTGATATTTTCATTTTCTGTGCTTACTAGGTTTACGTTTCTTTCTTGAATTTTCTCTAGGTATATTTTACATCTATATGTAATTTGTAGCAATTTTTGAAAATTTCTCTGTTATATTTATGTTGCTTTGGTTATTTTCTCTGGGAATGAAAATTAGCTATGGCCATATGTATTCCACACGAAAACATCTAGAATTCTCTTGTCAATGTCTAAGTTTCTCTAGAATTTATAATTTTTTGTGGCCACATTAGTTTTCTCCCTTGTGTCTGTCTGCCATGTTCAATTTTCTCTGGTATGTTTATTTTGTTCAATTCTTAGTTTCAATGTTGTGTAATTTTCTGTGGCATATTTACATTGCTTTGTTTATTTTATCTTGCTAATTGTGCAATGGAAATTTTCTCTAACTTGCCATGTTTACTTTTCTCTATCATACTCATTTTTTGTGCTTATTAGATATATGTTTCTTTTTTGAATTTTCTGTGACTATATTTTACTTCTATATGTAATTTTAACAATTATTGAAAATTTCTCTGGCATGTTTATGTTGCTTTGTTGATTTTCTCTAGGAATGAAAATTTTCTGTGGCTAGATGTATTCCACAGGAAAACAATTAGTACTCTGACATTTAATTTTCAGTGTCTAATTTTCTTTGACATTTATAATTTTCCCTAGCCACCTTAGTTTTCTTTCTTATGTATAATTTTGTTTGACATGTCCAATTTTCTCTAGCATGTTCAATTTTCTCTGGGATTAATGTTGACATCTTTATGTTTTTATCATTCTCTAGAAATGGCAAAACGTAAAAGCAGCAAAATACCAGAAACACCAAGCAAGAAACAGAAACTCTCTCAGTCTTCTTATGATTTACGATCAAAAAGCAGCAAAACACCACAAACTTCTTAACATAACACATAAGTCTAAGGTGATGAAGCAACTAGCATGCAGATGAATACCCTAACTTCAAAAGACTCAAGCTTAAGGGCGAAAAATCATGTTAAACTCCAAAGAAATGAAGCTCATTATAGTATTCAATACCGATCTAACCTCTCATCTATTGTCTCCTTTTTTCAAACACTTAAATTCAATTCAAACCAACTTGAAGAGCTTCAAAAGACCCCATTTTGGTATTTGATTTAAGCTCTAACCACTGGAAGGATGGATCCAAGGAAATCTAGGAAATCTAGGAAATCTGATGATGATGTAGTTGCAATAATCCAACGTTACAATGAAAAAACAAAAGCATTCACAGTTGGTAAAAAGAACTTGACCTTTACAACCAATGACATGACCTTAATTTTTTGTTTGCAATGAGGTAAAGAAGCCATGTCATTAGGATACTCTAAAAAGCCAATAGGGTGGGTTTTTATGAGGTGGGTTTTTATAAAGTACGTAGAACCCCTTAAATCAATGAAACAGTATGATTGCCCAGAAACAATCACATCAACATTGATCATTCTATCACAGCATTGCACAAAACTCCAGAAAAAGTTACGGGGTGTGTCATTGCATTGCTGGTAAGTATAATTTCCATTCAAATTTACAATTCAGATACTTACAAATTTGTGTGTTTAGCAAAATTTAATTACTTTAATTTCCATCACAGTATTGGCTATGTGAACATATGAATATCATTAACTCGGAAGATAGTAACACAACTGACTTCCCAATATGTGCCAAGTGGAACCTACAAAGTTTGACCAAACAGCTGCAGAAGACACCAGTCCACTCTTTTACACCTCGACAAGTTAGATTTCTATCACCGCTGAAATCTCAGTAAAATTTCAAAATTTCCCTGATCACTGGTTTGTTTTCCTCCTTGTGACTTGATTTATTGAAATCAATTTTCTCTGAACTTTCAATTTATGTTTCTTCTTTGATTACTACTGGTTTATTTCTGCCATTGTAATGAATTTTCTCTGCAATCCAAATTTCTCTGACCACAATTATAACATTAACTTATATACCCTAATTGATTTTCTCTGATATCTGAATTATGTTGGTTGTTTCATAATTTTCTCTGACCCATAAAATTATTTCTCCTTGTGTGTAATTTTTTCTGGCCCATAACTTATGTACCTTGACTGATTGAGATCAATTTTCTCTGAAATTTCAATTTATGTTGCTTCTTTTATTAACACTGTTTATTTTTGCCCTTGCAATGAATTTTCCCTGAAATCCAAATTTCTCTTACCACAACTATAGTGACATTATTTTATCTGCCTTGATTAATTTTTTCTGATATCTAAATTATGTTGCTTGTATCATAATTTTCTCTGTCCCATAAAATTAATTTTCCTTGTCTGTAATTTTCTCTAGTTCATAAAATTTTCTCTTAAATTTGTATCTCATTAGTATGATTTAGATTAATTTTATCTGGCCCATAACTTATGTGCCTTGACTAATTAAGATCAATTTTTTTTGAAATTTCAATTTATGTTACTTTTTGATTACCATTGTTTATTTCTACCCTTGTAATGAATTTTCTTTGGAATCCAAATTTCTCTAACACAATTATAGTAACATTAACTTATATGCCCTGATTGATTTTCTCTGATATCTAAACTATGTTTCTTGTTTCATAATTTTTTCTGACTCATAAAATTATCTCCTTGTCTGTAATTTTCTCTGACCCATACAATTTTCTCTAAAATTTGTTTTCCATTAGTATGATTCAAATGAATTTTATCTGCCTTATTGAATTTTTTCTCTCAGTGAATTTTGTAACATTTCTCTAATAAAAGAGCCTCTTGTTACATATAGATAACAATGAGCTAGTTAAAACCCCATTAGAGGAGTTTTGTCTTGGTAAAAAGAAGAAGAAAGAATCAAAAAAGACAATTGTCAGATTCAATGAGACATTAGAAGATTCATCTTAAGAAGAATGAGAGAATGAAGAAGGAGAAGGCAACACAGAAGAACATGAAGCCAGCAATGGAGAAGAAGATCAAGCAAGCAGTGCAAAAGCGGAAGCCAAAGAAAAAAGTGAAGAAGTAGAAGTAGAAGACAAAGAAAAAAATGAATAGAAAGAAAAAGAGAATGAAGAAGAAGATAAAGGCACTGAATATAAAGAGGAAGAAGAAAACAATAAGGAAAGTGATGAATGGCTCAACAATGCATCAGTCTCAAGAATCTGAGTAATCAAAGGATGTTCAACTTGCTGATCTACATTAAAGACTAAAGGTACTTTCTAAATCCAAAATAGAAAAAGAGAGAAATTGGAATGGATTACTTGCAGAAAAGGACATTGCAATAAGAACCTTGACATCATAGAACTCAGAACTTTAAGAAAAAGACAGCACAAATAAAATGAAACTAAAGATGTTGGAGGTTCAACAACAAGATGATACAAAAACAATTCAACAGTTGAGGTATTTAATTTCAGAACTTGAAACTGAAAATGCTAGATTGCATGAATAAATTCAAGAACTATCCGTCCAACTAGCAACACAACCTTACCGAACACCAACACAAGTTCAATCCCAAGGTCAGTGAAAATCTTGAGCCACAAAAAGTTATGTCCTTGTGTCAACATAACTCAGAGGAATTTCTATTTATTATAATTTTCTCTGTCAATGGTAATTTTATCTGGAAGTTAAATTTCTTTGGCCACATTAGTTTCTACTGCTTATTTCTATTGATTTCTGCTACTTATTTGATTTTTTCTATCTATTTGCTTATTTGATTTTTGGGATTGTTTGATTTTCACTATGTATAGTTAGAATAGAAGTGGAACAACAACCAAGAACCCAGCAAGAACAAGTGCCAAATAAAGAACAACCAAAACAAAAGACAAAAGCCTATGGTAACTAGAAAATATTGAATCAAATAAATTTACATACTGAAATATGATCTGTTACTTCAGAGCAATTTAACTTTTATTGATATTTTCACTGTCTACAGTGAAAAAAGATTCTACATCAATGATAAAGAATTTAAAGGCAAAAGAAAGGAAAGAAAAGTAGCAAGATTCAGAATTTCAATATCCCAAAGTTACGAAGGTGACTAGAGGTTCAAACCAAGTTGCAAAGCAAACAGAGCAAATCACCAAACACAAAGAAATACTTGATGCTGATGAGTACATCTTGCCTCAACCAACAAGCATCAGAAAATCTTGGGTTTTTCCACAAACTCTACCGGTTTCAAAATTGGTAAAAGAACATGTAAAAGACATCTTGCTGCACATATCAAATGTGTCTAAACTCGAGTAAGTACAACAAATAAAATAGAAGATAACAAACAAAAATTTACTAACTTATATTGCATTAACAACTATTAAATCTCCTTTTTTGTCATCTTGTAGGGCTTTAATCTGAACAAGTGAGTTCAATCTCATTACATTTGAAGATATTGGAAACCTAATAAAGGAAAAAGAAATTGTCAACAATGTAAGTCTTTCATCAAAATTTCTTTGTAATGTTTCATAAGCCTTTATAAACCAATGTTATAATTATCAATGATATTTTTCAAGTCATTGATGGCTATGGAGAGATCCTATTTGCTGATCAAAAGAGAAAAGGACAACAACCAACTTCATTTTTTTTCACATGCATGAACTTAGTATGTTACTACTCTTTTATTTGATTTTCTTACTTGCTGCTTTCTCTTGTTAAGATACTTCTTGAAGCCAGTTGTGTCACTAGTCTAATTTTCTCTAGCTAGTTGTGTGCATTTAAAATTTCTTTGTGTGTATATTTCTTAAATTCCTGTCATTTCAACTTTCTCATAACCATTTTTTGATTTTTTCTGACCACAGAACTTCATCAAGATGACGAAAAATCAAACTTTCCGAGTCTCATTATTTGATAAGTATCTTGAAACAGCATGGAGGAACAAGTTCCTTCATTTTCGAATAAATACCGGGGGCAATAAGAAGTCAACAGATGGAAATCATTGAACCTTGCTAGTCTTAGACAAACAAGACAATTTATAAAGGTTCTACAACTCACTAAGGCCAATAAGGGATGATGCACAAGACAAATATATCAAAGATGCAAAACAATTGGTAACGAATGCAAATTTCTTTGATCCATGATAATGTTTACGTGATGATAATTTTCATGAAATCCCATTGATTTATGTGTAAATTTCTCTATTATTTAAAAATTATTTTTTTGCAGCAAGATTATGTGTAGAATTTTTTGAAAGCTTACCTTGAAAGAAAGGCACAATCACAAACCTCTTTCAAATTGATAAACTCACAAAACGCAAATTATGACTTTGAATATGTCAACAATGCTCCACAACGAGACAGTGATTCGTAAGTTTCATACAACATCTATAAATAAGATAATCTAATTTGAATGTTTCTTAAAACTAATTATGACTATAATTTCTATGCAATGTGGATTGTGGTCTCTTTGTATGCTACATAATGAGACAATATAGCAATCATGAACCTATCAGCTCGAAATTGTCGACACAAGATGTAAGATTGATGATGGTAGAAATCATAGAGAGATTTGTGACCAAAGTTGGCCAGTCATGGACAGAACCAATTCAAATACCACCAGAAGAAGAACCAAAAGTATAATAATGAAAGCACACTAGTGAAAGGAAGACAATGCACACAATGTAATTATGAATAACCCTTCAATTTGTTTTTTCATACATTGAAGGAATAATGATGTTTCACACACACACACATATATATATATATATATATATATCTTTTTTTGACTAATGTAAATTTCATAACTATCAATGGTTAAATATATATTTTTTTATAATGCATGCTAAGTTATGATTTTCAATACAATCCACACAGAGAAAATTCTCTGCAGAAATTTCTCTAGTATGAACTTACTAGAAATTTACAGAGAAATTTAACTCGTATCATACCAAGAGGGTATCTATATGATCATGTAATCTGTAATGCACTGTCTTGGTACAAAACAATCATCAAATTCAAAAAACGCAATGCACACAGTAATTTTCTCTGCTATTAGCAAATTTCTCTAGATGAATTTGACCTCACAAAATACAATCCACAGAGAATTTTCTCTGCTAGTGGCAAATTTCTCTTGATGAATTTTACTGGTATTATAAACACACTACCTATAGTATATATCAACAAACACAATGCACACTGTAATTTTATCTGCTATTGAAAAATTTCTCTGGATAAATTTGACCTTACAAAACAAAATGCACATTTCAACAAAAACAACACCCATAGTAAATTTCTTTGCCTTTGGCAATTTCTCTGAATGAATTTGACTAGTATTATAAAGGCACTCCCAAAGTATGTTTCTAAAAATACAATACAAAAAGTAATTTTCACTGCTATTGAAAAATTTCTCTTGATGAATTTGATTGGTAGTATTATATACACACTGTCCAAAAAATACATTTCGCAAAACAAAATACACAAAGTAATCATCAAATGTATTATTCAATCAATAAAATGTATTATCCTCAACTATTTAACAAATGTTTCTTGCATGTCCTCTTATTATGGCGGCCAATACTCTTACATTGACTACACTTAATCACTCTTTTAAACTCTCTAGTATAAGCAATTCTATTCTTCTTTGGCCTCCCAGCTGGTCTCTTACTCAATGGAGATAAAATCATAGCATCATCAATATTACACACAGGTTTTTCAACAGTTGGAACTGGACCAATCGAAAATGAATATATTTGACGATATATATTAGTATGAAAAAATGGTTCAACAAATGAATTCAAATTCCTTCCACTCCTAAAAATTGCAACAACAGTATATTGACATAGATACCCATTTATTTTTCATTTTCGACATGAACAAGTTCCTAACCCAAGATCGACCATAACCGAAAGAAAACAATGCACTTCAAAGACATTATCAGATGATAAACTCACATTCCATGTCCTCTCATCCATGAAAGCCTTCTCCAATACACTATCCATACGAGGACAGATAACTTTATTCCATTTACTAGAGAGCAGCCTCCTATCAAACCTCATATTTATGATTTGCAACCATATAATGTCCACCAAATTTGTTATTGGCAAGTGTCGAGCTTCTCGTATCCATGAATTGAATAACTCAACAACATTTGAATACATCCCACCACAACGTTTTCCCTCAAACGATGCATCACTTCAATTTTCATATGGTAAACTTCTCAAGAAAACACTCACAATGTCTCCTCCATCACTTTTTAATTCATTTAACTTGAAATGGAATGATACCTTTGTTGGCGCATATGCACATTCTAAAAACTTGGACACAATCGTCTCCCTAACCAAATTTGTGTTTCCACATGACAATCTATCCCTCAAATTTCTCTTTAGATGTTCAAGACAAAATCCCTGAAAGCAATTAGGGAAAAACCTAGCAATTCTTTCCATAATACCACAATGTCGATCTGATATGAAACTTATTACCCTCTCCGATCCCAATACTTCACATAAATATTCAAGGAACCAACACCAATTTCTCAACATCAACAACAGCAAAAGCTATAGGAAAAAAAACCTACAAAACAAATAGGAACAAGCATATTAGACATACACATGTAGAGAAAAATAGAACAATAAACAACCAGAGAAATTTGACACTGCCAACATCCAAAGAAACTTCAGACAGTGGCCAAATCCAGAAAAAATTCACACAATAGCAACATCCAGAGAAAATTCACTTAGTGATCAACTTCAGAGAAAATTCACACAATGGCAACCTCTACAGAAAATTCACTTAGTGACCAACTCTAGAGAAAACTCACTTAGTAACCAACCTCCAGAGAAAATTCACACATTGGCAACATCTAGAGAAAATTCACTTAGTGACCAACTACAGGTAAAATTCACACAATGACAACATCTAGAGAAAATTCACACAGACCAAAATCTAGAGAAAATTTACACAGTGGCCACAACCAGAGAAAATTCACACAAAGACCAAAACTAGAGAAAATTCAAAGTGTCAGAGAAAATCATATTCATTCAATTCCCACATGTATAGAAAATTCACATACTTGGATAAAATTAGATATATTTATAATTACCTTCATTCCCATCTTTCTCCGTCACAGGATGTATAACTCCTTTGTATCGTCATTTAAAAAATGTTCCATAAAAAAACAGCAATGACCGACAATATCTGAAACCAGCAATGCATGCATGAAAAGCCATAAACACTCTTTTGAAACACTTATTATCTTCAAAATCTAACTCAAAACGACTACCTGGATTGTTCTTCAATGCCTCATTAAAATACCACCATAATTGATCAAATGACAAACAAGAATTCTCATATGTACTACATTTTGCTTTTTCAACCCCAACCAACCACAGTTATAACTGATTGAGTCTCCATAATTGTCTTTCATTTATTTGACAACATCCACTGGACGAGTTTAAGGTTTTGCACTTACCTCTTCAAGCATCAGCCGAGAAACTAAGCTGGAAGTCATCTTAGCATGTTTACTAGTACGAACCGCCACCCCACACGTATGTTCATTGTTCAAAGTTCTTATATAAAAGAACCCATTTGTTTTTTTAACTGAATCATGTACACGCCACATACATCCCTTTGATTCCTTATATGCACATTTTGCCATAACCCTCAACTTGTCATTTTTAACATACGTAAACTGAAAACTAACCTCAATAGCGTACTTGCATAAAAAAAATACGGAACTCAACCACACCACTCTCAAACTTTTGTCCAACACTTGTAATATTATTTCGCCAACCAGCTGACAATAACACCTTTTCTTGGTGAGAACAAAACCTAGAAAGTGAATTCCTTTCAATATTCACCAGCCTATCACATTCATCATGCACAACATCTACCCAATTAGACCTCATTTCATCCTCTTGATCAGAAGTACTATGCTTAATAACTGAAACATCAACTATATCAACACGATGTGCACAAACAACCCTCAAAATATTTCTTTCACACCACACGTTTGTTCATTGTTCAAAGTTCTTATGTAAAAGAACCCATTTGTTTTTTTAATGGAAGCATGCACACGCCGCATTCATCCCTTTGATTCCTTATATACACATTCTGTCATAACCCTTAGCTTGTCATTTGTAACATACGTAAACTGAAAACTAACCTCAATAGCATACTTGCATAAAAAAATACGGAACTCAACCACACCACTCTCAAACTTTTGTCCTACACTCGTAATATTATTTCGCAAACTAGCTGACAATAACACATTTTCTTGGTGAGAACAAAACTTAGAGAGTAAATTCCTTTCAATATCCACCAGCCTACCACATTCATCATGTACAACATCTACCCAATTAGACTCCACTTAATCCTCTTGATTAGAAGTACTACACCTAATGACTGAAACATCAACTATATCAACACCATGTGCACAAACAACCCTCAGCATATTCAGAAAATCAATATTATTTCGAACCATACAATTTGGATAGCCCACGATAGAATATGAAATGCACATCGTCTTAGGTTTCAAATTCTCTCATGTTTTACACAAAATGCCAACTAATTCCTCAAAATTCAATTCACATGAAACATTAATGACAATAGTATCATTTCCATATTTGCACAGTAACAACACTGCACTGTCCATCAAAACTGAAAGAAAAAACAAGAAAAATAATTTGTTCAATATAAAAACACTTCACAAGAACAACATAAAAGTTCAGAAAAATTTCTAATAATTATAATTTTCTCTGTATTATAATAACAAACTTATAATTTTCTATGGACTCAAATAAAAGTCCAGAGACATTTACAAACTTATATTCACCTTCAAGATAACAAAAACAAAATCACAGAAAACTAAATGAATCAAGAGAGAATCACAGAGAAATTTACTGCTAACTATTAAACACAAACATAGACAAAAATCACACAGAAGATCTGTTATTAAATTATAAGTTTCTCTGTGATTTTCATTGAACTACAAGCTTACAATTTTCTCTGGGTGATTGTATAATATTGCACTCATATCAAAATCTAGAGAAATTTATAAACGTATATACACCTTCAATATAACAAAAAATACTAGTTTGTCCATCTAAACTGAAAGAAAAAAAAAAAAAAAAAACTTTTGCTTAGAGAAACAAAACTTGTATTCACTTTGAACTACAAACTTATAATTTTCTCTGAACTACAAACTGAAAATGAACAACAAACTTATAATTTTCTCTAGACTTTTAATAAAAGTCCAGAGAAATTTAAGAACTTATATTCATTTTCAAGATCATAAAAACAAAAACACATTAACATCAAATTAACAAAAATGTGAACTATTCCATACAAACGTAGAGAAACTCATAGAGAATATCTATTATGCTCACAAAACATTCAATTGAGAAAATAAGAAATAAAAAAATAACAAACTTATAATAATATGTCCATAACAAATTACAATTTTCTCTGTGATTTTCACTGGATTACAAACTTATAATTTTCTCTGTGATTTTTACTGAACTACAAGCTTACAATTTTCTTTGAGATTCTATATGCATTAGAAACTTCTAATAATATGTTTATATCAACTTATAATTTTCTCTACGATTTTTGTTGGATTATAATAACAAACATATAATTTTCTTTGGACTATACCAACAAAAGTGCAGAAAAAACATAGAACAAAACTTACAGAACAAAAAATGATAAGAAATTTACACTTATCTCTGGTTTAAAGAAATTTCTCCGATTTGATAAAATAGAGAACAAAACTTAACATTGATATGCATGTTGATGAAAAACGGAGCACGAAAAATGGCATCTAAACATCAAAACCTACTCTACTGTCAACTCTCTTTGAAATTGATATATAAAAAAACAGAGAATGAAAAATGTACTCCAAAAATCAAAATCAACTTTATCAAGCTGGCCTCTCTCTAAAATTGATCAATAATAGAGAATGAAAAATCAACTCTGAATATCATAAACGACTTCATTGAGCCAACCTCTCTTTTAAATTGATCAAAACTAAAAACAAATACCTAATGCAAAAATATACTCGAAAACTAACATGGAATCAGAATCCTTACATAAAATTCAAAACAAAAATCAAAATCCATGAGGAATCTCCATCGAAAACATACCTGATTCAACTCCACTAAAAAAACCTACACGATCAACATACTATAACACCTATACGATTGTAGCAATCTTTATCGTCAACTCCACTACAACACTTGCAAAATCCCTACAAAATCTCCTACGCAAAATCAGTTTCCAAACTCTCCACTGTGAAGTCAGCAATAGAATATTTAGTTTGCCAAAATCCAAACAAACTTCTGTTATAAAGAAAGGTAAATTAGGTATTTTATAACATAAAATAAGGTTTAGGGACCTTAGCCATCAAAACATATTATTGTGGACCTCTCCTCCTATTAAAAGTTGGGCAGGAATCTTAGACCAAATTTTTTTTTTTCATTTTTAATGATTTATTTTTTAAAATTTTCAAAAATTATTTTAAAACCTACTTAATTAGATGAATCAAAAAAGTAATTTTTAAATTTTTTTTTAAAAAAAAACTACTTCTTACTTTTTCTTGTTTCAGTGATATATATATATATATATATATTTTAAGATTTCTCTACAATTGACGTATTAGAAACGTTAATTTTTTTGACATAAATTTAAGAAAAAAATTAATAAAGACAAAACAAATTTTTTTTTTCAAAAAATAAACGGTATAAACTTAAAATAATTGTAAAAAGATGAAAGTACACAATTTAATTATAAAATCTAATACACAAATTATTTAACTTTCATGACATTGCAATTATTTTGTATTGATATTAGTGTGTTTGGTTGCAGTTTTCTGAAAATTAATTTTTTTATTTTTTGTATTAATTTTTTTTTAGTGAATGTTTTTTAAATTTTAATCATTTTTTATTTAATTTTTTTAGATACACCTTATTTAGATGTGTTTAAATAGTAAAATATTTGCAAAAAAAATATTTTTAAAAATTTAAAGATTTTTTAAAGATGCACCTTACTTAGTGTATTTTTTAAAGATTTTTTTCACAAATAATATACTTTTTAAATACATTTATGTTAAGCGTATCTAAAAATTTTTTTAAAAAATCATTAAAAATATTATAATACGGAAAATAAAAATAAATTTTTTTTTGAAAATTGTTTTATAAAAACGAATGTTTGGTTTGTGTTTGAGAGATGTGTTTTAGAGATAAAAAGTACGAAAACATGTTTAGTTTGATTTTTTTCAAAAGATGTTTTGAAAAATGATTTTGAGAGAGAGTTTTGAAAAAAGTGATTGATTTGATATGTGTGTGAGAGAGATTTGTTTGAAAAACTTGTTTGGTTTACAAGTTTTGAGAAATTTTTTTGAAAAAATTTGTTTGGTTTAATTACTTTTGAAAACTTATTTGTAAAGAAAATTTCCCAAATTTTTTTCAGAAAATCAAACCAAACGAACCCCAAATCTCTCTACTCTCTTTTATTTTATTTTATTTTAAAGTGGATGCAAAACCATCTAGTAACAAATTTTTAACCCACCAAATTTAAAATTCCCCAAACCCGCCCTTATTCCCAAACAAGGCCTCATTATCGAGCGCCATTGTTCCTCCACATTTGCAGAGAGACAATGGAAACAGATGAAGCTCAAAGGGTTCTTCCATTTCAGCTTCAGTTCGACAAACCACTCCCTTCTCAGGTATCTCATCTCTCTGTCTCTCTGTCTGTCTCTCTCTCTCTCTCTCTATATATATATATATATGCAAGTGTAAAGTATATGATTACAAGTATATTGTATAGTTCTGTGACACCCAGTTGTTTATTTTTCGATTAATCCATTTTTGAATTGACAGATTAAAATAGCAGAATGGAACCCAGAAAAGGATTTACTCGCCATGGTTACTGAGGACTCTAAAATTCTTCTCCATCGTTTCAATTGGCAGCGTTTATGGACTGTATCCCCAGGTGAACCCTCTCTGTCTCTGTCTCTCTCTCTCTCTCTCTCTCTCTATGTGGTTATGTTTGTGTTGTCATTGTGTTTTTTAGACCAAGTAGAAATGTTTAATATTGGAGAGAAATCAAATGTCAACAACTTTATGTTTTGTATGGAATATAAGTGGTGTGCAATCAAGGAGTGTTGAGTTGAGATCAATTGATTTACACTTTGGGATGCTTGGTAGCTAGTTAGAATGTAGGGAATAGGGATAGGGTTCAAATGCCTGCTTTGGGAGTGGGATTGTCGTAGTGTCGTGTTTGAGGTGGTATTGTGTGCAAGATGTTTGATGAAATGACAATATGAGTATTTGGGATAACAAACAAATGTTGGGTGGCTTGCTTGTGAAGACAAGCAGGGGAGAGAATACTAGCGCAGAGCTGGCACTCCAAAGATGGAAGGTATGGGGTGGGCTGGGTTGGGTTTAAACTATTTAAATAATTATTTAATATAGATTAGTTAGACCAATCAAAAATTATAAAGACCGATGATTGTCTCAATTTTGATATGCTACCCATTTCTCATAAACCATATAATTATTTGAATATTACTCCACGTGCCTTTGGCTCATGAAGCTTTATAAGTGGTCCAATTAAAAAATTATAAGAATCTATATAAGAGACCAATTTATTTCCGTAGTCCATATACAAAAGTGTGCTTTCTCTAATTTTTGGAGGGGCCAGGACCCCCTTGACCCCCCCTCCCTCCCTCCCTGATACTAGGCATTTGGTTTATGGTGGAGATTTGGAGGGGTCAAAGACTTGCAAATCATAGAATATTTTCAAAGAACCATGGTTTTTGAGGCCTTCTTTACCAAGTTGAAGAGTAAATTTGGTAAAACTTGAAAAGTTCTTGCTTCTATATGCTTGTGCTTTATGCAAAACTGCCATATTGTTACTCAGCAGCACAATCAGCAAGGAGATGGTTGGGGTATCGTGGTTTCAACAGTAGCATGTTCTTGACCAAATCATTCATACTTCGGCTTCTGTTGTACCAGAATTCATGTCTTTGATAATGGTTGGTAGTGTTAAAGTATTGAAGCACTTGATGTGTTTGACAATTAATATATTTTCCAACTGACTTAAGGGATGGTCCGCCACTCTGCCTGTTACTTACACATTTAGTGTCCATTGGGAATAACCTTTCTATTAAATGAATGAATTATAGCATGGCAATCAAAGACTTTTTGTTTTTTTTTTTTTTTTTCCCGGTGTGTTAGGCTACTGCGCTTATTGTCATATAGCACATGATAGAATTTCTTTGCTGCTTTTTTACTTCAAAAGTTTTTTTTTTTTAATTTTTTATATTTCTTATGGACTTGAAAGAATTATTATATATTTTATGTAGGAAAATGCATAATATCCTTGTGTTGGCGTCCCGATGGTAAAGTAATAGCTGTGGGGCTTGAAGATGGGACCATTTCATTACATGATGTTGAAGTAAGTAACCTTGCAACTTGCCTATCCTTACAAAACGGGGAGGGATAAAAATATCAGCCTTCAGATATAGGAATAACTGATTATAATATAGCACGTCTTCTTGCTATCCAAATGCAATTTTCTCTTCACATATGTATTTTGTCTTCTGGGGTTTTTAGATTGAAATGTTTTTTAAAGTGTTTTATTTCCATATTGATAACTCTACCATAGAAAAATTGCCAAAAGAAGAGGAATATATATACATAAATATATGTATTATGTTTATCATACAACAAATTATTTCGCAGATCTAGTTTGAAGATCAAGCCTTACTTCTGCTAAGTAGTTTCCATCATACAATACAAGTTGGAATGCTTTTATTTTCTTTAACAAAACATCTAGGGTTGTTAACTTGTTACTTCCAAAAATTTAGATAGATGTTGTGTACACGAAGGCTTATCTATGCAACAGAGGCTTTATTCACACTGCAAACATCTGGTGCTTTATTGAGTTCAAAAATGATATCAAAAGGCAAGAAATGCCTTTGTTTTGGTCATTCGTTCAAGTTGTGTCAGCACAGCTCCAGCTCACCCTCCCTCTTCAGCTTTTCTCAAATAGAGTTTGTCTTCCAAACACAAAGTCTCTCTCTCTCTCCCTCTCTCAAGCGCAAGCAAATATGTCTGTCTTGAATCTGGTGAAGACCAAGAAGCATCAGTTTTCCACTTAAGGTCAAGATTTCTCATTTCAAACCCAATAGCAGCTTCTTTCAATCTTCCCATTGTAATGAATAATACCATCTGAAATTTGTTTCAACATGTTGTTGACATCTGATATGTGTTTCTGCTCCCATTAAGACAAAATCATTTTCAAACTTCCTCACTTTACCCTTTCAACCATCAAAAACTTTCATAGTAAATCTTTGTTAAAAAACATGGCAATTATATGTAAACTTTGTAGGGGAAAGCAAGTGCTTAAGTTAACATCTAAGGATCACCTTTGTAAAGGTAGCCAACTAAATGAGTCATAGATGAGGGCATGGAAGATCCATTTGCAATGCTGTAGATATCCAGAATTTTCAACTCCACCATGGCTGTATTGAACCAATTTTTAAAGAGTTCACTTCTTTAATGAAAATTGAGATCAGTAGAGAAATGATAGACATCTTGTTTGGTGTGTGGGTTGCATGTGCATTAGAAAGAGACAGAGAGCTGAAAAGTTTGAGAAGTTTTGTTTGGGGAAGCGTTGCAAATGAAGGTTAATTGATGGCTGACGCAGACAGCATACCAGAAAGGAAGTTCGTCTTTGCCATATTTCAGCTTACAGAATGAAGCTGCAAATATTATATTCTGAGTGCTAATCGCATCCTCCTAAGTCCAAAATATTGACATTATGTTCTAAAGTCATTTTTTTTTTTTCTTGTTTAGAAAAGTGATGCTAGTTTATAATATGTGAGCCTTTTAAATGTTGTTAAAGCATAACCTTAAAGATGCATATTTTGGGTAATACAGATGATATTGATACGTTTTTTTGTTGACTCTTGTATTTGTTTCTGTATGACTTTCGTCGTACTGATGAAAGTTTTCCCTTTTAAACCTCAAGAATTTAAATGTATGTCTGATTATGAGTTTTGATTGATCTGATTGAGGAAATGTCCAGAAGTCAGTGCTTGCTTCTCTAATAGTTTTACTGGGACCCTGAAGTTCAAGGCAAGTTAACCTCTATAGTATACATGTTTTTTTTAAATGTCTTTTATTCACTGCAGAATGGAAAGCTGTTGCGAAGCATAAAGTCCCATACTGTTGCTGTTGTGTGTCTTAACTGGGAGGAAGATGGAACAAAGAATGGAGTATGCATTTTCTTATGGCTTTTGTAGAGCATGTAACCATTATGTAAAACTGCATTTCTATTATCTACTTATTGCATAAACATTTTCCAAAAAAAATTGAACTGATTTGTTCCTGTAAGATTATGTAGGATTTGGCCTTAATTGATGGAAGTTCATGGATTGTTAAGATCAGAGAAATGAACTTTAATGTAGAAATTTATTACATCAGCTTTTAGATAATTACAGTCAATTGAGCCTTATTATTGTTGGTTGGAAAATTAAGATTGTTTAAACTGCTGCTTGTAGTGATGAGAGTCATGAGATATCAACTACGCAAGGTAGCTTGGCTTCCTAAAACAAATTAAATCGGCATTCTCATTCCCTTTGTCTGTAGCTATTTGATCCTGAATGCATTTTGATTGCTCTCCTACTCACAGGTAACATAGTAGTCAATGAGAGAACAAATGAAAAGTGTTTTTAAAATTGACAAAAAATACATGAAAAACTTAATTCGTGTTTACTTATATGAGTTTTAGCATTCTCATGTCTCTATTCCCTTTCCATTATGTGTCATTCCAATTTTTTTTGGGCAAGTGTGCCATTCCATTGCCTAACACTCTGGAAATATAGCTTCTATGTAAGTTTCATGAGTGGAGATACAGGATAATGTCTCTCTCTTAATTTGCTTGGCAGATTGAATGATCATTTGCGACAGGGTTTTATTGAATATTTTCTTTATGTTTGGTGTCATTCATTCAATAGCATTTATGAAATTCTGAGGTACATGTTGAATTTTTTCAGTTTTTTTAAGGCATGGCTAGAAGAAGAATGAGTAAATCTTTTGAAACATGAATAGATCTTTTAGCAACTACCGTCACAGAGGGCTTAGAATTGCTGTGATATTGTTCACTTTGAGCCATGGATAATTATTTTTCAAGGAGGGAGGATGGCTGCTGTGGTCACGGGGGTAACAGACTCACGTGGAGGAGGAGGCTGCGGCAGTGGCTGGGAGGGAGAGGGGCTGCAGCAGTGGTGGGGAGGAAGGGCTCAGAGTTGATACAGTGGCAGGGAGGGAGGGGACCGCAATGGTGGTGGGGCTGGTAATTGTTTGGTGGTGTTGGTTACGAAAATCATGGTCAAAAAAGACTTTTTATCATATTTTTGACTGAATTGTAAATAAGTTCCTAAGATAAAGACTAGAGAAGAAATTTAAACTTCTCTAAATTTAAATACCAGTGAAACTTCACTAGATTAACATTTGTAGACTAGGACCAAATGAGCTAAGAACTTTCAGTCAATTTAAAAAATATGATTTTTATTTTTCTAATTTTAACCATACCTTTGGGCTACTTATTAGCCTTTAAGACTCAAACCTTTTGCCACATATGTTTAAAGGTCTAAGTTGAATGAGAGAGAATCTAGGCCTATTTATTGATGGGTACTATAAACAAGATTTCTTGAGTAAAATTTTTGGAGGGATGTACTCCTGTGGTGAATAATCTCAGAAACTTCATTCTATTTCTACTTCAT
Source organism: Camellia lanceoleosa (assembly GCA_025200525.1). Lineage (NCBI taxonomy): Eukaryota > Viridiplantae > Streptophyta > Magnoliopsida > Ericales > Theaceae > Camellia > Camellia lanceoleosa. Next base: position 32,387,604 of record CM045765.1, read on the forward strand.
CATCTTGATGTCATTTTTCTGAAATATATAATATGCTTGTTCAGTAATTTAGTTTCACTGCGGTTGAAGGCTTTTATTTGTTTCTCTTTGCTTTCCTCATATAAATGGAAGTCTCTCTTTCTCTATTGAGAGTCAGGATAACTCTGGTAACACCTCAACATATGAAGACCGCACTTCTCGTTTCTTTCCTCCTGCACCAAGGGTTCCTCGAATGCCTGGGGTGGTACCTGGAGATACTGGCTTCATGGATGAAAGTGAAGATTCATTTCGGGAGCTATCAAATTCTTCACATCAACGATTTAACATCTTATGCAGTGGGGACAAAGATGGGAGCATCTGCTTTAGTATATTTGGCATATTTCCCATTGGAAAAGTTGTAAGTTAATTACTGGATAAAACCATAGAGGAATTGACTCTAAATGTGGTTCATTTGTATCCCCTTCTTTAGTCTCTATTCTTTTTGGTATTCTTTTTTATGAGTCTCCTTGTGGATTACAACTTTGGGATTATTTGCCAGAATATACACAAGTTTTCTCTCTTTAATCAACCAATGGACAACCACATCCTTTGTCGACTTTTGAATGCTTCAATTTGCAAGGTATGCTTATCCTTAATTTGGGTGGTTTTAAAATCCTTGATATTTATCTAATTATGTGATGCTTATGATTATGGAGAGCTAGTCTCTATTTTCTCATGAATATATATATACATTTATTGTTCTATGCTGTATAATTTGGGTAATTTTATTTCCAATTAGATCCATTGCTATTTCTGTTGCTTGAGCCAAGACACTTGGAAAGAATACTAACTACATTGAAGTAGAGGCCAATACTATGAATGGGACCACAAACGAAAGTCTTATACAGGCCAAGCAAAAATAACAATCACGAGGATTCTTTCGAAAAGGCTCAAAAGCTGATATTCAGTGGTCTACGTTTGATGCAATCATAAATGATTACGACCTAAAATAAATTTCTTCTTTTTTCTCAAAAAAAAGAAAAAAGAAAAAATAAGTTAACTATTTTTGTTTTTATAGTCTTTCTCTTCCTAAGAAAAATAATATAAAATTTTATCTGTGCCTGTACAGCAATATAACTTGTATGAAGTTGTCAATGGTCTTGCATAATAGCTATTGAGAGTTAGAGGAAATTTCTAACAAATGCAAGTGCATATGGAATAAATTTGGGAAATAAGTCGATTAGATATGTCAAGCAAGACAGCTTATTGAATGGAAACCTGTTAGAAATACAGTTGTTACATTTCATTAACTCATGTATCTTGATTTATATGATCGTTGCAATCATGAATGCAATGGGTCCAAGCTGTTTGCAGATTTCTTTTATGTGGTTATTTTTCTTGTATACTTGTGTTCATAAATCTTTGATGGATATAGTATCTTTTAGGGAAATAATATCGGTGAGAAATGAATGCATACATACATATCTTGTTAAATGAGATGAAACTAAGCATATTTAGTTTGCTGATGCTTTTAGAAGCTTTTCACATGTCAGTTTTCTAAAGTAACTCATTATTAAGTACCTTTCTATCATAGGTAGCTTTGGCAAAAGATCTTTGTCATTTGGTAGTCATTTGCTCTGGGGAGCTTTCAGAAGAACCAAGCAAAAGTCCAATATCTGGATGTGATTTACTTGGTTTGCATTGCTTAGTGCTTGATACTTCAATATTTTGGAAGAGGTAATTTTAACATGTTGCAGAAGCTGTGATTATTGGAAGAATTAAAGAAGCTAATGAGCTCTGTAGTCCTGAAGTCACATTCATTATTCTGTTATTTTTCTTGTTTACCATTCCATTGCTCAGAAATTGGTGCTTCATTTTGTCAGTCTTGCAAAGATTGAGTTCTTAGTGTAATTATTTTGACACGTCTTATTGGTTGTCTGTATCATTGAGAGCTCCTTGGCTCAAATTTTTTTGTATCATTGTGCCGAACATTTATAAATTTTTCTTTTTTTTTCCTTTTTTGTTACATATGTCATAATGTCACTCATCTTAAAGGGGTAGTTTGGATTATCTGAAAAGAACTTGATATTAGAATAATACAAAGGTTCTTAGTAATAGCTATGCCTTAGCCTATTGTGTATCATCAATCTTATTGGGAGAATTTTACTCTTTGTTTTTATGGGAATTTCAATTCTTAAAGATGTGAAAATTTTGAAATAATTAAAAGAAAGAAAGAAATAAAAAAATGAGAGCAAAACTTTTGGAAGCATGAATCAAGACTTGTAAATGCTTGAGAGTCTAAAATATTACAAGAACTGCTGATGCATAATTCAAGGTGACTGTGGAGAAAATGAGTTAGTTTCTTTATTTGAATTATACTTACCCTTTTGAGAGCAGGCGAAGGGAAGCCAGAACAACGTAGAAGCACAGCATGGTTTTATTTTCTACATCCAAGTGAAAGATACCCAAGTATATGCTCTGACCAATACCGGATCAAATGTCAGGAAAACCTAACCAGTCTCATAATAAACAACACTACCCAAACTGTCGTGTATTGTTCCTACTGCATATGGCAGGAAGGTATTGGCAAATTGATCATCTTCTTCAATGACCTTGTTACCCAGCCCCTTCAGCCCTTCAGGTCCTTTAAAAACTCCTTAGATTGAAACAAAGATCTGAACCTTGTGAATAATTTTCAGATTCAAAACAAAAAACCTTGTGGAAAAGTACCGGACTTATCATACTCCTTTTATATATTTTGTAGGATCACAGTGACACTCACTGGAGAGTTTCAACCTTTAGTTAACGGCCAAGTATCTCCATTCCTGGAAATCTCCCTATGCTAGAAGAATTTTTTTTAGAGGGACTTACGTGTAGGTCCTAATAGGTGGACTTATTGTCCAATAGGTCCTGTGAGAATTAATAGTGTTTTTCATCAAACACTATTAAAAAACGTCACTAATTGTTAATTTTCAGCGACAGTTTGAAAATTTTGTCTACAAAAATGTCACAAATTATAAGTTTTACCAATAGTTTAAAAAAATCGTCACAAAAAAAGTTACTAATGTTTAACTTTCAGTAACAGTTTGAAAAATTTATCACAGAAAAACTCACTAATTGTCAATCCTTAGCGATATATGCAAAAAAATCGTCACAACTATTTTTAGCGACGATTTTACTAGGACTTATTTTTAATAGGACTTGATGGGAATTAAGTCCAACTATTAGGACCTATTGGTAGTTTACCCTTTCTTTTAATAATTTGGAGGTGTTCTAGCTTAGGCTCAGTGACTCTGTCTTTGAGTTTTAGTTTGCGTTGCCTTTTTATAGTAAATGCTTGTGTCTTTTTTTCTAGTTTTGAGTGCATACTGTGTGCTTCATTCCCTTCCCTGTTTCTCCCTTAAGACATATCTATCGTTTATATGTTAATTACTATTATTACCGAATCTTCCCATTTCTGATGTGTTTTATTTCTCTATTAGATCATGTTTTTCTGTTATTTCTTTTTAGAAAGTTCCTTTTTGAAATTTCTCTTATGACTTGCAGCTATAAGATGACCTAAAACAATTATAGTTAAAAGCAGTCTTTTTTTTTTCTTTTTCTTTTTTTAGGTACAACGTAAACTTTAAAAAAAAAAAAAGAAAAAAAAAGAAAGAACAAAAAAGTGTTCAATAGTTTATGTTTGTGGTTAACATACTGACAGAATTTTCTTTGCATAACCAAATTATTGTTAGTTATTGCATTCATATTTGGAAACTACCACCACAATAAACAATTATCAGTTAACATGTTTTGTTTGCTTTGTTCTTCTCCACCTACTTCAGGAAAAATGAGCTTCACCAGGTGGCTCAACAAGCTTCCAATATTGAGGATTTAACTGAAGTTATCCGGGCATCGCTGTCAGTCATGTGTAAGCAATGGTCTGATGCCATGCATACATTTCATGAGAAATTTGATTCTCTATCTACTCTGATTATTGACCATGGTAATGACTGAGAACAATCACAGTTTAATGGTATGTTTTTCTATTTGTTTTCCATTCACTTTTCTCCATGATTTATGTATAGGACTGGATTCAACTCCGCAAGAGGAACTTCTAAGCCTTTTAGGTGGTGCTCGGACAAGTCCACCAGTACATCAATTTCTGGTCAATTCTCTTGGTGAAGCGGTATGATCTACTTTATGCAGCGTATTCATTTTTGAAAAGAAATCTTGATAATATCTAATTTGGTTAGTTTATTACTAAACAGGGTCTCAAGCGTGTAGCGAAGGTAGTTTGTGGTGCTGGAAAAGAGCTTCAGCTTATTGTCCTTGATCATCTACAGGTGTGCTCCTCTATTAGTAAAATTTGTTGCTTCTTGAATTTTTTTTTTTTTGGTACTGTATGTTGGTACATATTTTAGGATTGACAAGATCAGTTATTAGATCTACTGTGCGGTTACATCACTTGACGCAAGTAATCCCCTTTCTGATTTCTTGATATTGATACTGGGTGCAATCTAATTGGTGGCCTTTTCTACTTATTAGTTTCAACATGTCTAGTACTATGGAACTACGTGGGTAACAACACTCATCGTTTAATAGTTTAAGCTTGTCATATGCTTTGCCCATAAAGTTCATATGCCTGCAACTTGCAATTAAGTAGAAGTGTAGAAGCAACACAACTTTGTACGTCGACATAAACAGATGATTACTTTTACTTTTATTTTGTGGAATGATTAAACCTGAATAGGAGCCAAATAGGCATCGTAGAGCCATAAGATGTCTTTTTTAATGAGCCAACTGTTACCAAAGTAGGCATCAAAGTGGGTTATTACATTATTTTATTATTATTATTGTTGTTGTTATTATTATCCTCTGAAGAATGAGCTGACTGCATCAAATGAGAAATGTCAAATCTGCTGGAGATAGCACAGAAAATTGGTATATTGATTTGCTCTATTTATTTCTTATTATTGAATTTTTAATTTTTTTTTAATATATAGATACAAATCAGTGGTTGGTGCATTCTTCTAAGTTCTCTTTTCAGGTTGCCCTATTATATATATAATTTTGTGCGTGTGAGTTTGTTTAGTCTTGCTCCTTATGCCAAGAAGCTTCAATTAAAACTTAAGGTTTTGGATCTCCATTTTCCAGCCTGCTGCAGAAATTATTGGATTTAGAATGGGAGAACTGAGAGGCCTTTCAAAATGGCGAGCACGTTTCCAAGGTATTGGTTTGGATGAGACATTAATCAATAATGCAACAGAAAAAGCGGGTATATTGCTCATTCAAATTGAACGATTTATGAGGGTTCTATCCTCTGTGGTGCAACAGGTATCCTTTTGTTTTACTATTGCAAACACAAGATCATTGCTCATTAAATTATATTCCATAGGCTTCATTTCTTATGATGATCAACACCTTTTTTTAAAGAATTTTAGGAGGCGGGGTTGCTTGGTTGTATTTCTCCAACTCTAAAATGTGTAACCCTGTCAAAAGGGTGGTTAAAACTTTGTAATTTGTACTGCCGTTAACTGCTGTAATGTCTTTGTTTTGACTTGAAGAACAAGTAGTAGAACAGTTGAACAATTGAACTTTTGCTAATTCTTTAAAATGTTGTTGACCTCTACTGCATTTACATGACATACAAGTCAGCAGACTTTTAAGGTATCTATTGCATTTCATGCATTATTATTGTTGCTTAAAGATATCTTTAGTTACCAATTATAGAGTGGACATTATACATTTTTGTTAGTCAAGATACAAGACGTGTGGTTGTTGATGGTGTTGCATAGTTGGGTTACGGGTACAGTCGATCCCAATGTTTTGGTCTTTGTTGAGTTTGTGGAGGATTTGAGTAGTTAGTTTTGTTTAGTCCTTTTGTGGGCTGCATTTTTGTATTCTTTGCATTGTCTCGATGCTTTCTTATATCAAAAAAAAAAGATACAAGACGTGTGGTGGTTAGGTTTGGTTGCATGAATCAGTTGCTAAATAAATTTGAGATGTGTCGGATAAATCTATAACACGGTTTGAAGATATCAGAGAGAAGTATAAGTATTAAGTGGTATCTAAGGTGATTATATTTTTGTGAATTTTGAATCCTCTCTTGCTATTGTAGATTTTATAGGGAGCTCAATTTTGGTGTTGAGCTTTTTATGAATTTGCATAGTTTTTTTTTTTTTTTTGGCATGGAGGTGCTGACCCTTTTGGGATCTTCTATACATAACTTCTACTTATAAAAAAAAAATTTAAAAACTTTCTTACTTAATTTTTTTTCCCTTTTCTCTCTTATTAGCCAACTAAACAATAGAATTTTTTTTTAGAAAAAATTTCCTTTCTTTTCCCATATTTACCCTCATACCAATCATAACATTAAATTTTTTGATCATCCATTGAAATGATTAGACAATTGCAGTCAGCTGTTTGATGTGATTGTAAGCTCAAAGTATACAAGCACAATTTGTTGCATGCTTTGTTTTCCCATTTCATTGTTACGTCTTTTTATGTGCCTCCCTCTTAGATCTTTGTATTCAATTTTTTATTTTTATTTTGTTAACTCTAAAAGTCTTTCTTTTAGCTTTCAAATTTCTTCAGCTGGCTTCTGAAGACAGTAAAAATACTAATGTCAGAAACAAGTGATCAGCTTCCACCATTCAGTAGGTTTGTCTTTCAGATGTTCTTTCTTGTTCTGTTAGGCTTTGCTGATTTCCTGAACTTATAATTTGTCCTTATACATATCGGTTTTGGCAGTGAACTTGTGATTATATTCTTAAAGTTTCTATATGATCAAGATCCTGTCAGGCAGTTGCTCGAACAATCTGAAGTTGATCACACTATTGAAATTGATGTGTAAGCTATCTTCTCAACTACATATCAAAAAAAAAAGAAAAAAAAAGAAGCTATCTTCTCAACTGGAGTCAACCTTGAGCATCACATACAATATTTGTAATTGACAAGCTTGCATTGTCTGTCATGTAACCTTAAGTACATATTGTTGTTTGGTTTCACTCTTGCCTTTATCAATTTCTTGGAATTGCATATGGTTAGACATCTGAGATTTAGGGTTTAGGGTAACTTTAGGGTTTATCTTTTTGTAGGAAATTAATGTATTGATATTATTGATTGATTGATTGATATAGAATGTATACAATGACTCTCCTATATATAGGAGAGGAAGAGAAATATACTAACACAAACTATAGCACTCACCTACCACACTAACTATAGCACTCACCTACCACACTAATATTCACCTAACACACTCACATCTACCTACCACACTAACAGCCCCCCTCAAACTCAAGGAGGATAGGAACTAACCAACTTGAGTTTGGAGAAAGTAACAAAACAGGAAAATAATCTGACAAATAAAAAAAAATGGATAGGAGACACTGTATGGTCGTGTCAGACCGTTGTAGAAGACCGTATGGTTATGGTTATGGCAGACCGATGTAGAAGACAGTTTATGGGGTCATGTCGGACCGTTGTAGAAGATAGTTTATGGGGTCATATCGGACCGGCGTAAAAACAGTTCTGGGGTCATGTCGGACCGTTGTAGAAAATAATTATGGGTCATGTCGGACCGTTGTAGAAGACACTATATGGTCGTGGTCGAACCGTTGTAGGAGAACCAAAATCAATGTCGGGAAGCTTGTAGTCTTGTCGGACCCATATAGAGCTAACCGGAATCAATGTCGGGATGGCGATTCTGAGTCTTGTCGGACCCATATAGAAGCTAACCGGAATCAAAGTCGGGACAGTTTACTGAATCTTGTCGGACCCATATAGGAGCTAACCGGAATCAATGTCGGGACAGTTTACAGAGTCTTGTCGGACCCATATAGAAGCTAACCGGAATCAATGTTGGGACAGTTTACCGAATCTTGTCGGACCCTCAAAAGGCGTGCCCAATCTTATCAAAAGGCGTGTCCAATCTTATCAAAAAGACGTGCCATCAAAAAGCGTGCCATCAAAAGGCGTGCCATCAAAAGATGTGCCCGACAGCCATCAAAAGGCACGCCGATTTGTCGTCTGGCGTTGAGAGGCGCGTAAGGCGCATGTCTGCCTTGCCTATTTAAACCAAGGCGAGGCTGCCGCTGATGCAGAACAAACCAGCTGAAAAACTTCTGAAAAAAAAACTTTTCGTTCTCTGAGAGCTGTTATCTCTGTAACACTCTCCAACCAACTCTGAATATGGCCTCTTCTTCCCGTTCAGCTACCCAGAACATAGCCTCTTCGTCCCGTGGTCTCACTCTCTTTCCCGACCTCAACGAGTCCACAAGAGAGATGGCCGGGGCAGGTGCCCTTGAACCGCAACCAAGCGCCCCTGGTTTTGCGCCTTTGAACTTTCCGATGCTGTCTGTGGAGCAAAGAATGGCTGCACAATCGGATATTGAGGCGAATTATTACACACTGAAGTCATGTGTTGAGACCATGACTGCGGTCTCAAACCTGTCGCACCGGCTTCAGAGTAGGACAAATGAGGTGCAGCAGTTAAACGCCCAACTGGCTCTGCTCCAGGGCATGTATAAGGATGCCCGAGCAGAGATATGTGGGCTGAAGGCAGAAAATAAGGAACTGAAGCGGAAGGCCACCGTGATGCTCAGATTTGGAGGTCCGCCATATGTAACAGTTGAGGAGCAACGGGAAGACAACGTGCTCGGCGGCGTGGGAAACACGGAGGCAGCACCGGTAAGAGCCGCCCAAGACAAAGGCAAGAAGAAGAGAACAGTTGAAGAGGCGAAAAAATAAGGCCGGTTTTTGTTGTGTGGGTTGTGGTTAATTTGTTTTGGTTTGGTTTTTTTTTTTTTTTTTTGGTGTAAAAATGTGATCGGGGTTGATCCCCGAGATGAATAAATGACAAGTTTGGAAAATGTTGTTGGTGGTGTTTTGTTTAAGAATAAAAATAAAATAAAAGAAAATAATGGATAAAGAAAATAAAGAAATAAAGGAAGAAAAGTAAAATGGGTTGAAAAAAAAAAAAAGTAGAGAGAGAGAGAGATGGGTTGTGGGAATTTGTAGCTCTGATCACATACAATGTACTTATCTCAGTAAATGCCCCTCTTCAACAACAATTCCCTGTTTCATCAAACCCATCATCAATCGACCCAATAATCAAAATGCCTGTGGATAGATCCAGACAAGCCAAGAATAAGAGGCTGTTCCACACAGCAGTGACATCCTCTGATTCAGATTTTCATTCGTCCCTACAACAGGAATCTTGATATCCAATACATCAGATAGCGGTGTTTCAATAGCATCTTTTGCCAAGATATCCTTTTTGCATTCATAGAAAACCTCACTCAAAAGTTGGTCATTTTGAATTGATTCGATGTCCGTGGCCTTGAGTGTTTGGGAGGATATGGGCCCTGTTTGGTAGAGCTGTGTGAAACTGCTTATAGCTTATGCCCAAACAGCTTATAGCTTATAACTTTCAGCTTAAGCTAATTCCCAGCTTATTCTCAAAGCATCTCCTGCCCCACTTAAAGAATAAGCTGATTTCTGACTTCCACAAAGCTATAAGCTATAAGTATAAGCTAAACCAAACATATCAAAACAGCTTAAATTAAGCTGAAAGCTGAAAAAAAGCTCTAACAAACAGGGCCATGATATCTTCCCCACAAGAGATCATTGAAATGGCAGCTGTCATGGGATCAAGGCCTACAGTTGGTTCTTCAATAATTGGTTCCGGAGCATTGAATAGATCCCCTTCTCCCCCCATGTCATACGCCAATATGGTGGAGGTCTGAACCAGGTTGCCCATTGGAACATTCGATTCGTGAGAACGACAGAACTCTTCAAGTTGATGTACTTCTTGAGAGAAGGTCTGAAAGTAAGGGGACATTAGCCCAGCTTCAGCATACATTCCCTTTGCCTTTTTTTTACTCTTTTTCTCTCTCTAAAAAGTAGAGATTGAAAGCAGAGGAGGAGGAGGAGGAGCTTCAATGGAGATGAGAATTGTGTCAAGGAACTTCCCTTGCAGCAACCATTGAGAGAAGAAGAAAGATTTAGTGGCAGAGACGGCGTGGTCGTGGCGGCCTTGACATTTCCTCAACAGTTCCGTAAATGGGGCCATAGTGAGTCTGATCAGTTAAATCCCGATCGAAGGTTTCAAAGATGCATAATGGGTATAGCGGTGAAGGAGAGACTACTATGCATTCTTGGCAGTAAACGAGGCGCTTTGTGCAAGGAAGAAAGATCTATTCACAGGCAACTTCTCAAAGAAGTAATGACTTCTGAATAGATCTTTCCTCCGTCATAAAAAGCCGAAACAATTAGATCGGTAACCACAGATTCCTTTGAACAGCCTCCCATCCGCTGTAATTCACACAGCTCCTCCCGACTTGTCAAACTTTCCTCCTGAGTTGATAATTTCGACTTTGGTTTATTGGTTAAGAGGTGCAAGAATAGGATCCCAAACCCACCCAAAGCTCATGAGTTATGGACTTCAAAAGCCTATGATTCAACCCTGTCCAAAAATTATACACTGTTCACTGATCTTTTCATCAGAGAAATCTTTGATACATCTCCACTGAGTTCTTCAAAAACAACCAGTTGATTTTGGGTCGGCTTCAACCATGACCGAGGAACATGGTACCATCTTTGTGTTGGTTGACCACAACCAAGTTGGCACTTTATGGATCAATGGGGAGAGCATTGGAAGATATTGGACTATCTATGCCAATGGTAATTGCTCTCAGTGTAGTTATTCTGAAGGGAACACTACAGACGAGACATGCAACTTTGTCAAGGTCTGCTCAACTGCAGCAGCAACAACAAGATCAAGATCAAGATCAAGATCAAGATCAATAATTTGTGGCAGCGGAGTGAAGATATGTGTAGAAAATTCCAGCACGAGGCAAAAGTTACTTAGTTTGTCCGCCGGTGAGAAAGAAATACAGGCCTAAATCTTATAGCTCTGATACCATGTAGGAAATTAATGTATTGATATTATTGATTGATTGATTGATATAGAATGTATACAATGACTCTCCTATATATAGGAGAGGAAGAGAAATATACTAACACAAACTATAGCACTCACCTACCACACTAACTATAGCACTCACCTACCACCCTAATATTCACCTAACACACTCACATCTACCTACCACACTAACACTTTTACTGATACAAAGAAGGTAACTTTATTGTGTGAAAATTGTAGTTGGTTTAAACCCTAGCTATCGATTGTGTTTCAACTTGTTTGTTTGGTTGCCAATTTTTGCCTCTAATAAATTCTGATAATATATGAATTGGCAGTGGTTGGCATAGATGAACTAAATTTTCAGAAGCTCTGGACAATTTTAGCAACTTTCAGCTTTCAACTAACTTGATAGAATATGAAAAAAGCTGCAACTTTTGTTGTCACACCTTCTATAGGCAATCTTGTGTTATTCTCACTGGACACAGCATGATCTCTCTCCTTAGTCATTGAAGCCTTCTCTCTCTCTCTCTCTCTCTCTCTCTCTCTCTCTCTCATTTGCTAGTTTACATCACTAAACCCAGTCATTGAACCTAGTCGAAGTCCTTGCACCCATTCATTGTCGTTGAACCCATTCGCACCCCTTCATCTTCTTCAACAAATTCTGTTGTGTGTTGAAGCTTGTTGCTCTTTGGGGTAGGGTTGGAGAGGTTGATATGAATTGTTGGGCCCCTTCCTAACAATTTAAGCTTTTGGAACTAGTAATGTAGCAGTTAAATGGTGTCATATATCTTATGTTATAAATTATGTTGGAAATAGGAAATTAGTATTTTGTATATATGGTAAGTTTGTACAAAATCTGTGATTGTGCAAACTACAGATTTAGTGTCTTAGATTATTTTTCTTAATTTGTAAATATTCATGCAATATATATTCATGGCTTGGTCTCATTCCAAGGTAAGCCTTTCAATTATTTTCTTTTTCTTGGTATTAGAGCCAAACCCTAGCCACCCTCGCTCCCTCTCTCTTTCGGCAACCTACAGCCACATCCATCACACCGATAGACCTTCCACCCTTATCCATCCACCCGACTGTCCTTTTGCTTTCTCTACACCAGCCGACAGCCTCTTCTCTCCCTTCCCAGCACCTCCGCAGCCCCCTATCCTTGCTGCCGAGTGTATTATGAAGGCCGACTAGACCCTTGTTGTATTGGGTCTAGTTCGGCAGTCCCTTTGAGGAGATTGTGACTCCTTTTTTCCCTTCTAGGGTTCTTGTTTTTTGATGTGGTAAGCATTTTTTTGTGTTTACTTTGCTTGTTGGGCTACCAGGTTATTTGATAGCAGTTGTTGGGTTAAGTTGTTTTGTTTCGGCTTCTTGGTACTTTATTTGTTGCTATGTGATATCTTGGACCTCTTTCTTCTACCTTGATTGAGTCATCTTCTACTATTACACCTATGGTACCTTCAAACCCTACTCCGATGAGTTCAGATTTTTCTCTCTCACCAACTCCTATTCATCATTTTATGAGTGTGGTGTTGAATGGGAAAAATTTTGCTGCCTAGAGTCGTTCCCTTAAACTTTGTTTAGGGTCAAGGGGAAGGCTCATTGGCTTTCATTTGCCACTACCGAACCTGCTGATGCAGACCCTACACGTAGCCAGTGGGATATTGATAACTGCACTATATTGGGATGGATGTTCAACTCCACGGAGGACCGGATTTATCACATGATTTATCACATGTTTCTATACTGTGACACTGTTAAAAGTTTATGGAAAGCCTTGTCACAGATGTATGCTGATGTAGGACGAGTAGGGATCACTTTCCTACAAGTAGTGAGCTCAGGTTAAGTATACTAGCAGCAGTAACAATAGACTTATACGGTTGGATTTTGTGTGATTTTGTGGCTGCAAAAGTATTTAAAAAATAGGAGTTTAAGGGTTTGTAAAAGGGTAGGGTTTTGGGAATGAAAACACGAGTGTTTAGGGGCTGTCCGGTTGCTGTTCTAAGCACTGTGAATAGTGAAGGGGATAGTAACCTTGCTAGAAAGAGAGAGAGAGAGAGAGAGAGAGAGAGAGAGAGAGGGAGAGAGATGTTTCACCCTCACAAGGGATAGGCCAATCACATAAACACAATCTTAAATTTTCATAATATTGACTCTGCTCCTCAATCATTGAGATTACACATATTTATAGGCTAAAGACTCTCCTAATTCTATAAGGACTATAACTCAAATTTAGAAATTAAAAATATTTAGCAACTACTAATATTCTAGATCAACTATGACTTCCAATTTTACTTCAATCATAATAGGAAACTTTAATGACTTCTAATTCTACTTCAATGCCAAAATAGGAAACTTAGATTTTTAACCACTAAATTTATTTTGGACATAATAAAACCCACATATAAGACCATTTAATAACTTGACCCAAAATAAAACCTATGGGTGACCTCTACAACCCATGTCCAATAATTATTGGAATTACCATTATACTTTTAATTACTAAAACCTACTATAATGATATGAAGACTCAAAATTATTTCAAATCTTTAATTCTTGATGTCCTAAATGTGCTTCATGTGAAATTTTAGATTTGCTCTTTTTCTTCTTTCCATGATCTTCATCATATGCTCATGCTCGTAACGATGTTCGCATCTTTGAGCTCTACCAAGAGATAGCTCATGCTTCTCAGTGTACTTGGGGTCTCACTGTGGCCAAGTTTTTTGGGTATCTCCAAGCCTGTTGGGAAGAATTGGCTTAATATGAGCCTTTGACGGAGCTTCCGATAGAGGCTAATCATCCTATTTCTCAATATTTTAGTAGTACTAATCATCCTATTTCTCAGTATCTTTCTTATGACAGAATTTCAAATTCTCATCATTATTTTCTTGGCAAGCTTGAGTCGGATCCTATTCCCCATTTTGTTTCAAAAGCTCTTCAGAATGGTTGTAGCTATGCAAGTTGAGATGGCAGCTTCAGAACAAAATCACGCCTGGAATCTTGTTCCTTTACCTTCTGGGGAGCGCACCGTTGGCTGTAAATGAGTGTTCACCATTAAATATTTGGCAGATGGCTTGGTTGACCGCTACAAAGCGCGGCTGGTTGCACAGGGCTTCACCAGGGTTCCTGGCCAGGATTTTGGGGCTACTTTTGCACTTGTTGCAAAGCTTACTACAATTCGTCTCCTTATCTCTCTTGCAGCTTTCCATTCTTGGCCTCTCCATCAGCTTGATGTCAAAAATGCGTTTCTTCATGGGGATCTTGTTGAGACGATTTACATGGTTCCTCCACCCAGTTTTCGTGCTGAGGGGTAGTATTCAGGGAAAGCGTGTCGCCTACCCAAGTCGTTATATGGTCTCAAACAGTCTCCTAGAGCATGATTTGGTCGTCTTAGCTCGGTTATTCTATCCATGGGGTTTGCTCAGTGTCATTCTGATCATACTTGCTTCATCCGCTATAACTCTGTAGGCTAGTGTATTATCTTGTTAGTTTATATGAACGATATCATTCACACAGGCAATGATACAGTCAGCGTCAGTCAGATCAAAAGGGAGTTAGGTAGAGAATTTGATATTAAGGATCTAGGAAATCTCAAATACTTTCTAGGTATTAAGGTTGCATGCTGGGGATTTCTTTGTCCCAAAGGAACTATACTCTTGATTGCTTAAGGATACTGGTATGTTAGGATGAAAACCTATTTCTACTCTTATGGATCCAAATGTTAAGCTCACATCAGAGTCTGGTGAATTATTGGCAGACCCAGGCATGTATTAGCGCCTTGTTGGTCGTCTCATTTACTTGACCAACACTAGACCTGATCTGACATCTACAGTTAGTGTTGTGAGTCAATTCATGCATGTACCTCGTACAAAGCATCTTGATGCTGTTTATCACATTTTGAGATACTTGAAGACTGTAGGAAATTATATTATTGATAGATTGATTTATATTACAATGGAGAGAATAAACTCTCTTTTATAGGGAGAATGAGATACAATGGAGGAATTAAATTAACCTAAATGGAGCACTAAACTAACTTAATGGAGCATTAGGGTAAATGGAGCACTAACTACAATGGAGCACTAAACATAAGCACTAAACATAATGGAGCATTTACTCACCTACCACACTCACCTAACACACTCACATTTACCTACCACATTTACCTCTTTTACATTTACTTTCAACAGCCCCCCTCAAACTCAAGGGGGTTAGGAACTAACCAACTTGAGTTTGGAGAGTAACAAAACATGAAAAAATAAACTGACAAATAAAATAAAAGTGGATAGGAGACACTGTATGGTCGTGTCAGACCGTTGTAGAAGACAGTTTATGGGGTCATGTCGGACCGTTGTAGAAGATAGTTTATGGGGTCATATCGGACCGATGTAGAAAAGCTTTATGGGGTCATGTCGGACCGTTGTAGAAAACAGCATCGGGTCATGTCGGACCGTTAGAAAAAGCAGTTCTTGGGTCATGTCGGACCGTTAGAAAAAACGATTTCTTGGGTCATGTCGGACCGTTAAAAAAAGCAGTTCGGGTCATGTCGGACCGTTAGAAAAAAGCAGATCTTGGGTCATGTCGGACCGTTGTAAAAAAGCATCTTGGGTCATGTCGGACCGTTAGAAAAGCAGTTCTCGGGTCATGTCGGACCGTTGTAGAAAGCAGTTCATCGAAGTCTTGTCGGACCCATATAAGAGCTAACCGAATCAAAGTTGGGGCGATTCTGAGTCTTGTCGGACCCATATAAAAGCTAACCGGAATCAAAGTCGGGACAGTTTACCGAGTCTTGTCGGACCCTTAAAAGTTGCACCCTCAAAAGGCGTGCCCAATCTTATCAAAAAGCGTGCCATCAAAAGGCGTGCCATCAAAAGGTGTGCCCGACAGCCATCAAAAGGCGTGCCGAGCGGCGATACACGTGACCAACAGATTGTCGTGTCGGCCTCTTCGTCTTTGTCGATATAAACCGAAGCGAATGCTGAGGCTTGTAAACATAACAAACCAGCTGAACCTGCTTCGTTTTCTGAGAGCTTGTCTCTAAGAGCTGCAAATCCTGAAACACTCTGTAACAGCTGAAACACGCAGCAACCCATAAGATGGCCTCTTCTTCCCGTCCCCGCTTCCTGAAATATAGCCTCTTCGTCCGTGGTCTTACCTCTTTCTCGACCTCAACGAGGCCACACCCGAATATGGCCCTTGAACCTCAACCAAGAGCCCTTGGACCAAGCCCCCGGTTTTGCGTTGAACTATCCGATGGTGTCGATGGAAGGAGCGTATAATGGCCGCTCGGATATTGAGGCGAATTATTACACATTAAGGTCATGCGTTGAGACCATGACGGTCAACAACTTTGTCGCACCGCCGCAGTAGAACTAATGAGGTGCAACGCTTAATCGGCTTCGCTCGCTCGGGGCATGTATAAGGATGCCCGAGCAGAGATATGTGGGCTGAAGGCCGAGAACAAGGAGCTGAAGCGGAAGGCCACCGTGATGCTCAGATTTGGAGGGCCGCCATATGTGACGGTGGAGGAGCAACGGGAAGTGAATGTGCTCGACGGCGTGGGAAACACGGAGGCAGCACCGGCAAGGGACGCCCAAGACAAAGGCAAGAGGAAGAGAACAGCTGAAGAGGCAAAAAAGTAAAACTGGTGGATGGCCGTCTGCGGAAAAGAAAACAAATCTTTTGTTGTTGTGGGAGTTGGATTTGTTCTGTTGTTGTGTTTTTTTTTTTTTTTGTGTGTGTGATGTAAAAGTGTGATCGGGATTGAACCCCGGGATAAATAAAATGAGTTGGGTGAGCAGTTCTTCTTCTTCTCCTGCTTGGATACATACAATCTGTGAAAGCAGCCCACTAAGTTGTAAACAAAAAACGGGGCCCGAACCAGCAACACCTTTCTTGTCCTGATACTGAGGATCCTCAGTATTATTCAATGCTGCCTCCACCACCATGTGGTCATAAGTATTATGTTCATCAACAAAACCATAGTTCAGAAGCAATGGCCCACACCAGACAACAATAGATTCCCCAGCCTTGTATGGCCGATCAACAACCAGTTGAACAGCACCATTGGCAGCAGTTAACATTGCCTTGCAATTGCTTCTATAAGCTAGCAATGGGGGTCCAAGAGGAACTAACGCAAATCTACGAGCCAAACTGACTTTCTGCAAATGGACAACACAAGATTGAACTGCAACAAAAAACTTGCTTAAAAATCTCAAAAGGAAAGGCCTCTGTCGGTATATCATATTGGTATTGCTGAAACAGAGACCCAGCCATAAACCAAACAGTGTCAAGCTCATTATACTCTCTCTTGATCCCTTCAGCCTTAGTGGGGCTGCCTGTCAGGTAAGCAAGTTCAGCTTCTGTCCATAGAATGGGTGACTCCACTGCTAGCTGGCCCCTTCCCCTTTGACGATCAAGCTCCCTGATGTATGGATACCAGAAAGACTTCTTTCCTTGCTCCTTTTCATACATTAGCTAGAGAGCCAAGCAGGCTAATTCTGACAATTTTAATCTTCTCATGTTTATCATGTTCCAACTGTTTAGCAGGTATTTCTGATAAACAGACAGCAGGAAATCTGCTTTCTGCCAACTTTGGTGATTCGCGTGCTGAGGTGGAACTAGCAAACCACCAACTGTATCTTGAACATTCCTTGAATTGGGCAAGGCCCCCCTCGGAACTTTACCACGGGGTACAGCAGAAGCTAATTCATTTGCTTCTCTTTTGCGTGATTCACATTCAGCCATTGCAGCTGCAACTCGAGAAGAGTGGTTATAACCACTCACCAGAGAAGATGACATAGCATTTAAAAGGAGAGAGGCATCAGGAAGCTTCAAAAACAGAAGGCTCTGACATATAAGAGTTTCCAGGTGGTTCATTTGTGTTTGAGGAGGCAGTGGAGGTGGTTGATCGTGTTTTCCAACTGTGCTCTCTGCCCTGAATGAGTTCAGTACAATGAGGGCTTTGATGTGCTACTCTCCCTCGCCTGGATACACACATTTGGCGTGGAAACATACAGGTTCTGGCTCTCTCTTGTGGGTGTAAGATGACTCAACCAATGGAGAGGGGAGAAGGAGAAGTTGCAAGAGAGATTAGCTAAGCTTTCTGGTGGTGTTGCTGTATTGAAGATTGGAGGAGCAAGTGAAGCTGCAGTTAGTGAGAAGAAAGACAGTAACAGATGCTCTAACTGCCACATGACCTCGTTTCATAACCTTCAAATCCAATTGCGGAGAGTTGGAAGATGCAGGGAAGTGAAGGTAGTGTAGACAAAAACAAGCTGAATCTGATATGGCAAAAGGCAGCAATAATCAGAGGAATATAACAGAAATTCCGAATGGCAATGAAGGCCACAGTGAATCAGTTATGAAGGCTGAATAATCCTAGCAATGAAGGCTAGGTTAAGAGGTGGGATGAGAAGTTTGGTATGTCACCATCGAAGGGCGTTCTTTTCTATGGCCCTCCTGGATGTGGGAAAACTTTGCTGGCCAAGGCTATTGCCAATGAATGTCAAGCAAACTTCATTATTATCTCGAAGCTATATCAATATACAGAGGAATAGGTTGAGGTCCGGCGGGCGGCCAAGGAAAGGTTGCCGCCCGCCAGAAGGCGAAGAACACTAGGAGCTTAACCTATAGCTCTGATACCATGTAGGAAATTATATTATTGATAGATTGATTTATATTACAATGGAGAGAATAAACTCTCTTTTATAGGGAGAATGAGATACAATGGAGGAATTAAATTAACCTAAATGGAGCACTAAACTAACTTAATGGAGCATTAGGGTAAATGGAGCACTAACTACAATGGAGCACTAAACATAAGCACTAAACATAATGGAGCATTTACTCACCTACCACACTCACCTAACACACTCACATTTACCTACCACATTTACCTCTTTTACATTTACTTTCAACAAAGACTTCTCCTGGTTTGGGATTATTCTTCTCTATAGTCTCTCAATCCGGGCTCTCCTGCTTTACTAATGCTGATTATGCAGGATCTAGGACTGATTAACGTTCCACTTCTGGTTTTTGTACTTTTTATGGTGATCGTCTTATATCATGGAAAAGTAAGAAACATGTAGTTGTTTCTAGATCTTCTGCAGAGGCTGAGTATCGAGTTATGACACAGGGCCCATATGAGATTCTATGGCTTTGATCTATTATTGCAAAGTTGGGATTTGAAGAAGTTGCTACTTCTTTGCTTTGTGATAACAAATCGGCTATTATGCTCTCCTCTGATTCAGTACTCTATGAGCATACTAAATACATCGAGATTGATATACATTTTATTAAGAAAATGTTTGGACAGGTGTTGTGAGTCCATCCTTTGTCTCTTCTTATAAGCAGTTAGCTAACATGTTCACAAAGTCTGTCGGTCCAACGCTACTTCAGTCTTCTATTGGCAAGCTGCATTTGTTAAATGTCTTCACACCAGCTTGAGGGAGAGTGTTGGAATTAGGAAATTAGTATTTTGTATATATGGTAGTTTGTATAAAATCTGTGATTGTGCAAACTACAGATTTAGTGCCTTTGATTATTTTTCTTAATTTGTAAATATTCATGCAATATATATTTATGGCTTGGCCTCCGTCCAAGGTAAGCCTTCCAATTATTTTCTTCTCATTCTGTATGCACTCTGATGATTGATCAATAATTAATTTTGTTTTGCTTGATTCTTCAGGGAAACTATGAAAAGAGTCAAAGAATTAGTTCAATTTGGGGGATTTTTGGACACTGGATACTTGCAAAGGACACTAGCTAAAGAATTTCAGCAAATGGAATCTTGGTATTCCTTTCTCTCATTCTCATTTTTTGGCATACATGATCTTCACATAGTCTCAATAGAAACTTTGTAAGAAATAATGACAATTTATTTCTAAGGCTTTCAACGAAAAGGAAGATTTAGATTCTTTTTCTAAATATTGATCTTCACTCTTTCTTCCATCAAGCATTAATTAAAAGAGTAATATTCGATGGAGAACATAATGTTGAAGTAATTGTTGCTCATCTATGTTACATGGACTTTGATACGGTTGTACGGATATGTGTCGAAGCGTTCGATTCATCTAATTTCCATTTCTATTCACACAGGGTCACCACAAAATATTCATGTTTCTTAATATTCTTTTTTATTTTTATTTTTATTTTTATATACCTTTTTATATACCAAGTCAAAATTGTGTTTTCAAGGTGATATAGAGCATTCCACGCATTATATGGAAGCTTCATGCATAATTATATGGTAAACTAGAATTACAAGACATTTTTTGGGTAAATGTCCAATTACACACGGTGGACACCTAAGTATCATAGACACGGGCACGCCTATACATCGGTTTCCAAAAATTGTAGGACACCACGCGTTTGGGACAAGTTAAAATTTTATTTTTGAAAAATATATTATATATCATAAATATATATAAATATTTTATTCAAAGATAATGAAAAATATATAACATGACACTAATCACATTAAAAACTACATAGTTCATAACTTAAACATCAATATATCATTCAGTAATAATTACATTCTAAAGACTACAAAGCAAATTATAGAACATTGTGATACACCTGATATATTCATTTTATAAATATTTCCGAACATATTTAGAATGCATAAGTTGTGTTTTTTTAAGAATGTAGGACATTGTTATTACGAAAAAATTCATCACATAGGAGGTATTTGGAGGGTTCAAAAAGTGTCGCCGAAGTATCCACGAAGTTTTGGTGAAGTGTCCACTGTCATGGATTTGTTTTTTTAATTAAGACACTTTGAAGAAGTGTCTAAAGAGTGTCGGCGTCGGACACGGATGTTGGACACAACACGCTTCCTCTGCAGAAGTGTCCATGCTTCTTAGCTGAACACATATCCCATACCTTTACCCAAGTGTTGAGTGTCCAAAATGGATACTTCACACATTTAGAAGAGTTCGTTCTCTAGTCTTTCTGTAAAAATTAGGATTTTTTTTTTTTTTTTCTTTCTTTTAGTCTGAGAAAACTTAACTGAATAATCATGTGGCTTGTTTCTAGTTATTAATGCCTTGTATCATCACTCCACATTGGCAGTTTCAAGCAGGCCTTTGAAGTTCCCTTTACTACAATTTCCAAGAAGATACTTTTTGAGGATTTGTTGCCACTGTTTCCAGTTGCATCTTCACCAAAATCTGCATCCTTAAGTTTTCCTACATCAATATCATACTACCAGGTATGTCCTTCAGCACATAAGGTTGTCTTTCAAATTTGATACATGCTAGGTTGCATGATAAATTGAAAATCTGTTATTCTTTGCAATTCGTGGAACTTAATGCAAGTTTTCTTTGTAATTCATGTTTTGTATGTTTGAAATAGTTCTCCTTTTCTTGTCATTGTGGAATTTATTAGCCATGAGTTGCTGATAAAAAATAAAAAATTAAAATAATAGCTATTACTATGAGTCGGTGCATAGTTTTCAAAAAAAAACCTTCTTAGTTGACCAATCAAATCATCTTAGTTGCGTTGATATCATCGTAAGTGGATGGTCTGAAGAACTAGATCTCTATCACCTTTTGTGCTGGAAGGGGTGGCTATCAATCAAATTTCGAATAAGATTACAGACACTCCATTTTCTACCATTTACTCACAATGGGAGTGGGGCTCACATCTTCAATTGGTGTGGTCCCCAATCCACCCATTCTATCATTTTTGTTTATGAGATGTTGTTGATTGGCATGACGATTTGTAAATTTAAAGCATTAATATAGAGCATGATGATACGGCTTCTTTATTATTGCAATTGTAGCAGCTTCAAGCACATTTTAGTTGTCCGCCACTTAATACAGGAGAATCTCATAACTGGAACATTTTCTCTGGAGGACAGGATATTAACTTGGAGAAAGGGGAACCATATTTGGATTGGTTGCTAATTTACATCTCTGGTTCATTTTTTATGATGGTTTCTCGATATGTTTTATGAGTCTTTCATATGTTCTCTGCACAAACACTAATAACTAATAAGACTGCAAGTTCATTGAAATTGTGTTACTGCTTGTTTATGCTATCTGAGAAAAAACTTTTGGTCCAATACCCTTTTTTTGTGTGGTGATGAATAGTTTTCAAATGATAGAGGCATGTCCATATGTTCAATTTCCGATACAGTACGAGATTAGATTTTATCATAATTGAGCCTTGGTGATGCGTGCCTAGTAATTTATGTTTGGCCTCCACAAGTAAATTACTCTTTAACAGTTTTCTTTTCCTCTATAGGAAGCTTCTGAGGTTGTCACAACTTATAAAACACATGAACAAAGGCTTGTTGATTACATCTCTTTCAGAATACCCGAGGATTCATTCTCAAATATCAGAAATTGCATAGGAATCACTAGGGGTTTTATGCATGATTTGAGCAGTGTAAAGAAGGGAAATGCCTCACTGGAAGCTGTCTTGCTATCTGTTCCTGATGGCTACCACTGCGTGGATCTCTGTCTATATAAAGTAATGATCTTAAGAGTTTCCATGTTTATGCCGTTAATTTTCACAAGTGGTTGTCTATATGACCTTTTGTTGTCGAAAACAGGAAAGTCAAATTGTACTATTATTAAACGAATCAACTACCAGTTCTGAAAGCTCCAGTAATGGTTGTATGATGATTGTACAAGCAAGTGACCTTCCCTTTGTATCAGTTTCAAGATCCACTGGTCTAAACCGTTGGAATCTGCATGAATTGAAGGTATATTCTTGTTGAGTTTGATAGAGTGACCTGATATACATGGGTTTATTGTGCTTGCAAAATCGGTCAGTTTTGTTGTGTTGGCATGTCTCTGAAATTCTTCTTTCTGTGAAATTGAACTTCTGCTTCTCCTCACATGCAATTTTGTTTGTGTTTTATCTTTAAAACACATCTGATGAATTTATACAGCATAAAAACTTGTAGGTTAAACTTACCTCCTACAACTGCTCACCTTACTGCATCTCTTTCATTGTTTTAGTTGCTTGTCCAATTTGCCTTCAAGATAAACTTTTAACTCACAAATATGTTATTTCTAGGACTCTGTCGTGTACCTGCACATGGAGAATGAAAAGGTTCGGAATATTCCTCACTCTGTGGTTGCTCCCTTGGCGGTCAGTGGTAAGTGCTTCTCACTTCATCTCAGACCTCTATTTTCTTATAGTTTTACAAAGAACAACCACCTTTATGCGGCCATATTAAATTGAACTTCTTTTGTATGGAGTCTTAGTTACTCTCTAGATGCCATGGTATGTGGGATATGTGTCTGACATGCATCCAAATCGGTTAAAATAAATAAATAATTTTAAAATTTTAAAAGTTTTAGATTTGATTTCAAATAAAGAGGCTTCTTGCTCCCTACATTGAGTAACAGAAATCCACTTGTCTCAACCTTCCATTTAGATTGAAATCTAGGTACATCCTTCCATTTTGTTGGTTGAGGAACCGAAACTGAACACATGCTACATTTTGATTTTGTTGATTTTTCGGTTTGGTGTAAATAAGAGATTCATATGAAGTTTTAAGAGTTATACAGAGACTTGTCTAGAATCCCACCTCAGGAATAAGTAAAAAGAGAGGGTGGAAGGTGCTCTATAAATGCCTCCCCTTCTACCCTTTATTACAGAACATATAGCATTGTTCACTAATCTTCTAATGTTCAAAGAATCTGAATACGAAAAAGTAATTTGAATACAATATTTCAGTCCACATCCGTGCAAAAATTTTTAGAATCGAAACATAACATACCTTATGAAAAGCTGACCAAAAACCAAAATTTTAGTCAATCTCGAGCTGTCAGATGGGTTCCATCAATTTGTCTTACAGCCCTAGCTACAATCTATAATCCTTTATGGACAATAATTTTGTGACTTGAGGTGTACCATAAGAGAAAATCTTTTAGTTAAGAGCAATACAAAAAGTCAACCGATGCTCTATTTTTTTACATCTTTTTGTAAAAAATCAAAAAAAAATCACTGAAAAAACCAATTCCCAAATGAATCCTCAGAATTGTTTAAAATCTGCTTTCAGCATCCAGGGGTGTGGCTTGTGTTTTTGCTGCCAGAAGGCGTGCGGTGGTCTATATTCTGGAAGAAGATGAAGATGAAGTATCCGATGCAGAGTGACTGAATTATTATTGTATTATTTCTCATTTTATTATTATTATTATTATTATTATTATTATTATTATTATTTTTTGGTTTTTTTTTTATTATAATCAACTAGTGTTTTTCTCACTCTTTGTGAGTTTGTATTTTTACTTTATTTATATTTATGGTAACTCCTGGTACAATTTTCAAGAAATATGTAAAACAATTTTAAAGTAGGAACAAAAAATGAAAGGGTATAATCATTTTACATTCTAGTAGGGAATTGTTCTCATTTGATCTCATTCTCGACACAGTGATGGTTAGCTCTGGTATCAAATGTCACTTGGATTTTGCAAGGGGGAAAGTTTTGTTGATCGATGTGGGATTTTTAGATTCGTAATTACTTCAACAAAATTATACATGTATATGCAAAAAAAACAACCAAGATTCCAATTCCACCTTCCAAATGCAATTTTTGGCTTTACTTAGCATACCTCACAAATAAATGGTAGGTTTCAGCTCAAAAAGACACAATATTGAATCCATGAATTAATTTTCTCATTTATGCTTCATTTGTTTTGGTAAAAAATAATTTTTAATGAAAAACATGTTCTTATACGTCGTTGCATTTTTGAAAAAGTATACTAACAATTGTATTAGTAATAGTGGTAGTAACAGTGATGTTGTGAAGGTGTTATGGTGGTGGCAGCGGTGATAGAGGTAGTGGTGTGGTGGTGGTAGTGAAGGGGTGGAGGCGGCATGCTGGCAACAATGGTGATAATGTAGTGACATTGATAAAACATTTGTTTGAAAAATATTTTTCACCTTTTATAAGTGAAATATTTTTCACTCAAATAAACTTATTTTCCGTTAATCCAAAAAAAAAAAATTCAATAGTATAAACACCTGAAAATGCATAAAACATTTTCTTTTCCTCCCAAACAAAGAAAGCGTTAAAAACAAGATCTTTTAGTTTTTTTGGCTGCTATAAGATCTAAAGGAAGAAAATCAAGATTGATTTTTTAAGCTAGTTTCTGTGAAAATGATAATGTGCCAAGTAAAGATCCGAAAAGCAGTAAAAAAAAAAAACATATCCAAAGACTGAAATTTGTATGGGACAGTTGTACAGACTGTAAAATAATTGCACAACATATCAGAATCTTTTTTGTGCAAGGCTAATACAGGAAAAGTCTTGCACCGAATACAGGACAGACTTCTACTCCACAAATAAAATTTATCTTCTACTGCACCACTAATTTGAGATTTCGCCAAGATCATATCTACAAAATCAATGAACCCTCCATGCCAAACACCAGTAGATGAACTAATTAAAGGGCAAGAATTCTAGTACTCACTGTTTCAATAATCCCTTGTTCGGATCTTGAATTTGGGGAAAAAAGACGAACAAAACAGAAATACCGATTTTATAACCTCTTCTCTTGGGGCCTACTATGTGAAATTTCGGAATAAGAAACAAAGACAGCCAAAAATAATAGCCAGCGACAAGGGGGGCTTAGCATAGCATACAAGGAATTTGTTGAAACCTACCACTTTAAAAGCAACTCTGCAGTCCATATTACATGAAACAGAATTACTAGACATAAAAACTCTGAAGCAATTGAAAATCACATAAAGCATCTTGCAATCCATCAGAGTCATGGCAAATTTGCCTCAGGGATGCAAATAATTATTCTTAATGTCACAAGCATACAACACTGATTATTGTGTTAGATTACACCACTAACACGCTACAACACTGATTATTGTGTTAGATTACACCACTAACACGCTACAATAATAGAACAATAAGGTACAATAGAATAACTAATAGAGAAGAAAGTTACCCCTGTTTCTACCAAGAATGGTTTAATAGCCAAGGAGAAAGACCCGTGCTAAAAAAATTCCAGGCTTTCATGGTGTCCTCTACAGTCTCAGCAGGCAACATTAGTTAGAACAATCGACACCATTAATAATTCAGAAGATGCAGACTAGAAGAAAACAATCTTACTGTACAGAAACAAACTGTACAAGCAAAAATGCACTTACAAGTCAGGTCGAGTGAGCAGATCAGCTGATGTTTTGAGGACATATACTGTACCCAACAACTCAATCCACGAGCGTAGTCTTGTTTTTTTAACACAACCCATATCTATAAATCATCTAACTCAACAAGTTGTGCCCGTCTCTCAGCAGCCTTTTTCCTGATGAAGATGCCCCATCTAAGGGCAGCTTTGAGTTTCAGCCACCCAACTACAGCTTTGCCTGATGAGCGTGTCTGATCATCATGGAATACATAGTTTGAAGATTGGTTGGGCATGTGTGGTGCTGATGAGTAAGGGTAACTGTCGTCAGAGACATTAACAGGGGCATGACCGTGGCCACCCATGTTGAAAACACGAAGTAGATGTTGCATGTCTTCATTTTCTAGCATCTCATGACTTCTCATGCGAATCTCCTCCTCCGGGAAGTAGTCCTCGAATCCCCTATAAGAGGTAAAATTTGACGTGCCGCCAGTCTGGAAGCCTGACATGGGTGATTGTGGTGGACCAAGGGCCAGCGCACTCGAACTCCCAGGAGGCTGGGTCTGTTGCAGAGCATTGATCATCTGGTTATGCAGAGGAAATGAAGTGCCATCAAACTGAATAGGAGCATCGAGGTTCAAGTTCTGTGACTGTACTGGATATTGAGTAGTGACGCTAACATCGTGACCTAGTCAAAGAGAGGATTCACATGTCAGCAATTACGTAAATGGCTAGAAACATAGGTTTAGAATTTCATGGCATGCAAAGCTTACAAACCAGCATCTCTAAACGGAAAGATTTGGGCAACGCTTTTGTTTCCTGTTGTTTGTTTTAGTTTTTGTTTCCGTTTTCTTGTTTGGTATATAGTTTTCGTTTTAAAAAAAGTAGAATTGATTCCAAAATTTTTGAAAACGAAAAAAGATATTCTCTCTTGTTTTTCAAAAAAAGATTTCCCTATCTCCTCCAACCAGCACCACAGCAGGAGAGCTCCGGCCACCTTCCGCCAGCCAACACATCCATTCACTGTCCACCGCCAACCACCACCTCCAACAACTCACCAAACACGCCTTCTTATTTTTGTTTTCAAAACATATGTACACCAAACAAGTCTTCTGTTTTTGCTTCTGTTTTTTGAAGAAAAAAAAAATATTTAAAACTTGTTTAACACCTTGTATTTTGACATATTCCTCTCTTTTTCTGCTCTCTCCCTCCCCTAATAAATTTGTATTGAAATATATCTTACCTCCTAAAGTTAGGCCTGGATTCATAGAGGGCTGCTCTGGAGTAATTGAAACTGGAAGACTCGGTAGTGTGAGCTGAGGATCAAAGGAGTTGGAATAATCGTGTGTGCTCACTGTAACATCATTTTGAGAAGCAGCTGAGTTGTTGTTCTGCTTGAAGCCTAAAAGAGACTTGCCATCATACTCTATAACTTGCATCCAGTTGTCATATGCCTTCTTGACCAAGGAATCCACATAGACCTGCAAAGAACCAAATTATCAGACTAATCTCAAGCTCTTCTTTTTCCAGCAATTTGAGACCACAACAAATGTATTTCTCGAGTTTCTACATAGGTTGACTGTATAAGGTAAACAGAAGGAAGTTTTGCTCCAAATGCAACATCATACGTTAATCTGCCATACCATTAAAAAGATGGCTAACTCTAGCTATTTTTATTGAGGTCAAATATAACAAGACAATTGTTTTATTTTCTTCTCAAGTCAGAAATGGAAAATATTTTTCCAAAGCTATTCTCATTTGTGAACTAAACCTAACAATTGGTGCCTTGTTTAGGATCAGGAACAATGGATTCATTGACAGAAAGCAAACCATCATCAGTTTCAGATATACATGAAACATTATTCCAAAAACGAAAATGACAGCTTCAGGATTACATACCTTCTGGTCATCAGAAAGAGAATCAACTGAAAAATATTGCCCACCTGCAATTAAGCCACTCAATTCATAGATGTTGTTAAAAACAACACCAATATTCCTCACATCATCAGGATAGTAAACATAAAGTTTCCCGCTCAGAACACAAGTCTTTGCATGCTCTACAAGGGCATCCCACATCTTGTTTGACATGCCACTTCCTAGTATCTACATAACAGAAGCAAAATAAATGAATTCTTATTAGAAAAATGAATGTAATAAATTATAATTTGACAACCAAATGCTAGATTTTTACATTCCGCAGTCTCTGGGAGTCTCTCACTACAAGCCGCAAGAAGTCTTCAACTGTATATATTCCAGCTTTATTAAGCCTCTTATGAAACGATCCATCTTTGCCAATCTTCTCTAACCTCCAAACTTCATCGTTTAATGCAGGTGGGTAGTGCTTCTTGTACACTGTAAACCCAAAAAAATTACAATCTTACCAATAAACATTCAACAGATACAGAAATTAAAGTAAAACACGTGCTAACACACAAAATATGGTTTAAGGTTGACATAGCTTGAACTCACATTCTCCTCTGTGATCCTTGACAATGAAGGCATCTGTTTTTGCCTCACGAATACGAATGCCTTCACAACAGCCTGAGGCAACCTTTAGACCTAATCTGAACTTTCTGCTCCTTATCCAGCTAGAGTTGTCAGTAAATGTAAACTCCCCCAGGGTTCCTACACCTTCCTTCAATATCACTTGCAAATCTCCAGTCAGAAGAGGCCTCTTTCCATCACGTTCTTTCACTATATGTGATTCAAATTCTTCTTGACTCCAGCCTTCTTCATCCTCATTATTAAAATCACCTTCAAGCACAACAACATCAAGTTTCACTGAAGACTCTGGACCTGATGTGACCACACGACCAGTGTTCGTATCAAGCAAAACAATGTGGATTGCTGCACCTCGCTCCCCTTCTACTTTCCCTCCTGTAAAGAGTGGGAGCGACAACCTGGACCTGAAGTGAAGCTGCAAATTTCTCCCATCTGGACCTTCTAATCGTTTTGGAGAAACCCTGCATTTTTCCCCTCAAAGTTTAATCCAAAATAGAATAAAAAATAAAAACACGTGCAACACATCAGAAGCATCTTGATCTGATGATATATAATTCTAATAGATTGAAACTTGCATGCATACTAATAAGAAGTCCAGGACTCTACAGGAATTTAACTGAACAAATGAAGAACACTTGATATATTGACAAAGTAACCAACTAGCTTAATCAACCCTGGCCTCATTATTTGGGGCCCAAATTTGGTCCCTAGAGTTAACCCTGCTTGCCCCAGCCGCACAGTACAGGAAACTTGACTGAAATTAAGTCCCAAATGGACAGATTTTGTGGTCTTATTTAGCAAAGATGAACAGGTTTACTAATTGAACATAGAAAACAACAGGAATCAAAATAAATTTCAATACAGAAAACATATCATTAGAAAACAGAAGGCAAATAAAAAATAATAACAATACTGTTTTACTAAATGTAAGGAAATATCATACCTCGCATTAAGTTTAGCGGGGCCTAACTTAGCCAAAGCACGCTCCACCTCTTCACTAACCTGTTCAGCATTCAAGAAATCAAATACATTAAGAATACTGAAGCATCATTAAACCAAACATATAAATCTACAAATGGGTTTTAAAGCACAACCAATCAGACATTTGTGGATGGTATATTCTGCCTGCATGACTGAATTTAGAAGAAAACAGCAAGACACATTTTTGCCCCAATAATGAAAGCATATTCATGCATACACCTCATATTTGGTTAACTGTCTACTCCATGAAGAGTAAACTTGACTTCAGTCATAGCTTCTCAACATGCCATGTGTCCCACTCAAGTGGGGTCAGGTAAATGAATCAATTTTCACCATTCTACTCTGTCAAGGGCTATATGCTCAATTAAATAAATTCTTTTCTCTTTTTTTTTTAATTACTGCATCCTATGTTAGTTTAGGTCTTCTCCTAAGGAAATAATAAATACACACACAGAAGAAACAGCTTGATCTAATGAAATAATGCTAGTAGATTGAAACATTGTATTTATCTGTGCGCGCCCGCACATTGAAATGGGTCTTTGCCCTCTTGGGTCTGTGGAGACCAATTTTTTATTAACGAATGGAACTTCGGAAGTTCATGATCTGCAATGAATTCAATCATGAAATCATCAATATTCTACAATATTTGACAAACTTGGTCATTTTCTCAATAGCATTTGACAAGATTCCCTTTGTCGGTACATTATAGCTACTTCAAAAAGCAATTAACAAGTATTGAAACATGTGTTTGACCTAGTGTTCCACAAACCTCTTTTATAAGAATCTAGCTAACAGAAGGCTTCCAAACAAAATTATGTACCGGATAAACTTGTGTAGCATTCACAACACAAGGTACAACTGATTGACAAATTAGTTTTGTAAATAACCCGAAAGAAATTTTTTTTCAACCATCTACGTAGCAAATAAAGTCAAAAACAATAGTTTTCATAAACAAAAACAAAAACAAAATCCACATGTAGGCATAGTTATCTTACAACTTTCCGAAGAATAGGCTCCAGTGATGAGCAAAGCTTCTGCAGACTATCCACCTTGAGAGCTTCAACAATAACACTGCAAAAATATGGATTCATCAAGAAACTAGGCTTGATGATACAATAAACAGTTTATAGACAAACAAATTGAACTTCCACATATAAGAACATTAGTCCACAGTGTAACTTGTTATAAAAGGAGCTAATTCAATTGGCAAGTACTCATGCAGGTAAAGACTGAAAAAGACAGGTATTGGTACCCAAACTAAGATTAAGAACAAAAAAATTGCAAGGATTGAGACAACCCATGATTTTTCCATTGCCATTCACTCATTCCTCAATTAAGGTCTGGAAAGAAATCAAACCATAATTGACAAGATTTTGAAACATCAATCAAGACCAAAATGGGGTTTCAAGAGTACAATTGCAGCAATAGGAGGAAAGATGCCTAAGCTAAAAGACAAATATATGAAGCAAAAAGGGAAAAACGTCATAGAGAGAAAAGAAGGCCATGTATGGACCCCAACTGCCAAATTTAATCAACCTATGGGTGCTCCAAATTTAATCAACCACTCAGCCACCCAAAGGTATGATAAAAATGAACTCATCGAGCCCAAAGCAAAGGTCTCCCTCAAAGTCATGCCCAAGGGCCACTTGAGCAGGCTGGATGATTTTAAAGTTGCAACTCTAGAAAGGTCCTACCTGAAGTGGGCTAGACTCCAACTTAAGCTGAAGCATCTTTTATTTATTGGAAAAAATCCAGTAAGGTCCCGCTTGATCTGCCCTCGAGCAAGTTTTAGGTCTGGATGTTAGTTTTTCATTCCACTAGGTGTGCGATCAAAGCCTACTCGAAAGGCAATCGAAGCTAACCTGCTTAGGTTAAACCATTGTCTCCAATATAAAACTGTAAGCTTATTGATATACTACTGCATTCTTAGAAACCCATCTTTTTCAAACAATGAATTAAGAGCTTTTGAGAGAAAAACTTAATTAAGAATTCATGTTTTGTAGGCCTACTTTGGCATTCTTGTCCATGTATGATAAGCACATCATTTCAAACATTCACACTCATGACCCGTGTCATGTCTTTCTAAAGTTGCGGAGTCCAAAACTCAACATATGTCGGTGCCGTATGTGGCACTCAAAACTAACACCAAACTTTCAAATCTACTTCCTCCCTGCTAGCACCTCCATCCCCTAACTAGCATGAGCCCTCACACCCACACAACAACCCACACTCTCAATTCAACACTACCTGCCTTTCTATAGTAGTTAAAAATAAAATAAAAAATCTACAAATTTTTTCTCAGTTAAATTTGCATACTCAATCTGTGATACTATTCACCACATTCCCTTTAATTTTAGCCAACTGGTAATAACAAAAGCAAATTCAAACAAAAAATTTCAGCTCAATTGACCAATTTCTTTAAATAAACAAAAACAAAACACACACACACACACACACACACAATATATATGAATAAAACAATTTTCATAGCTCATACTAATTTCCACAAGTTGAAGCAAAAACTAAACTTGATAGCCGACTTCAGTCAAACACATACACATACATTCACATAGTGTGCATTTTCTGATATCAACTGCCTAAATACAACGACGAAACGAAATCAAAACTAAATTTATTCACCAAAATTATAAATAAATAAATTGTAAACCTGGCAAGAGCTGGTCGTTTGGGGTCGCGCTGACTTTCGTCGGTAGAACTCGGATCCAGAGCTCGCTTTTCTCTGGCCATGCTGTTGGATCTCTCCAAGTACCTGGTTTGCATTTTCTCAGCTTCCAAACAGTCCCTCTGGTGCTTCTTCAGATCTGATCTGATCCGAAATGAGCTTCAAGTACTCTACTACTCCGACAATATTCCCTCGGCAGATTCGAACCGGGGGAAAAACAAAAAAAAAAAAAAAAAAAAGAGAAAAAAGAGGCAGAAAAGAGAAAGGAATAAAAGAGAAAAAGAGAGAAAGCGGGAAAATTGAATCGTTTTTTCGACGAGGTTTCCGGGAAAGTTCAGAGGAAGGGACTGCGAATCTTCGCTCTCTCCAGTAACTATCAAAGTTTTGTTCTACTCTGACGGCTATGAGCATCCTATGGCGGTGTTTGAAAAGAAATTTTTTTTTTTTTTATTTTATTTTTTAGACTAGGCCAAGTTTGGGAAGACTAAATAAGTGTACTTTTTGTCTTTTTCGATTAAAAAATTGAGGTTGAAAATATGGATGTTTGGGTTAACTTTTTGACTTTTTATGAAAAAATGTGTAATAAAAAATTGTGAAAATTGGTTTTTAGAGGAAAATTTGAATTGGGAGTTGTGCAGCCGTAATTGTTGACTTTTGGTGAATAGTGTTAACTTTTTGAGTAACTTTTTAACTTTTTGGATTATTTGGGAGTACCCAAACAAGGCCTAAAATAGTATTAAAAAGTAAAGGAAAATTTAGCTATAAATCTTTTTTACTTTTCTTTTATTGTTAAAAGAATTAAGAAAAAAATTATACTTTCTAAATCCCTTCATAATTATAAAGTTTTGCATAAAGAACAAAATTTATTATTTAAATATTTTATATGACTATTATACCCTCAACTTCTACATATATGATCAGCTTCGTCATCTACTGTATCATAATCACCATAGTTGCATCTTCTAAGCTTCAGCAGAAGGTCGTCGACAAGCCGCCGCCATAGTTGCGTCTTTCAAGCTTCAGCAGAAGGTCCTCTCTTCATCTTCGTAATCAGTAACGATAAGGCTTTGAGTATGTTGAAATTGAATGAGGATGTCGTTGGAGATTTGAAAGCTAGGGTTTCGAGCGAGATGGGGAGATTCGAGCAGTGGAGATGGCTCAATTGGAAGCGGAGAAGAAACATGATGAGGTTGTTGATGAGATGCTGGCGATGTTGAATGCGAAGGCTGAAGCTTCGAGATTGAAAGAAGTTGAACAGGAGGTTAGGAAGGATGTGGATGAGAAACAGTAGAATATATGTATATATATATATATATTTGTGTGTATGAGTGTTGTTGAACATATGTATTTTTTTTCATTGAGATGTGTGATTGTTGATCGAGTTTTAGAAATTTTTCGTTTCAATTAGATATGTGGATTTGTTAATTAATTTGTTTTGTTTTTGTTTGTTTGTTTTTCTGAAGTTTTTTTCTTAATTAGATATGTTGATTTGTTGATTAATTTGTTTTTGTTTTTGTTTGTTTGTTTGTTTTTGATTTTTTTTTTTTTTTTTATCTAATTTCATTTGACAGAACCAGAGTAAAATTTTACTTTAGTTCTATTACTCTGTTTTTTTCATTTGACAGAACCAGAGTAAAATTTTACTTTGGTTCTATTGCTCTGTTTTTTTCATTTGACAGAACCAAAGTAAAATTTTACTTTTATACAAAGTAAAATTTTACTTTTGTGTAGAGTCTAACATTTTACTAGTTTTTCAGAGTAAGATTTTACTTTTATACAGAGTAAAATTTTATTTTTAGTTTCAGAGTGTAACATTTTACTCTTATTTAGAGTAAAATTTTACTTTCATACTGAGTAAAATTTTACTTTTAATTTCAGAATGTAAAATTTTACTTTTATACAGAGTAAAATTTTACTTTCATACAGAGTCAAATTTTACTCTCTGAAATATATAATGAAGATGACTTAACAGGAGAGCTGATAGATATGAGGGTAATATAGTAAAAGAAATAATTTTTAAAATATTAGGGGGTTTTGAAAGTACTTATATAATTTTTGTCATTTTGAAAGACAAATTAAATAATGAGGGGGCTATCACCAAATCCCCCTAAAGTAAAATAAGCTAAAATAATCAATAAGATAAAATGTCACATTTTTAAATCTATGATTATATTTCACTTTTTTTTTCATGCACGTCACATTCAATTATAAAAATATTCAACTTTCTTCTTAAGCACAAAAATTTTAGGAAAATTTACTCATAAATCCTATTTTCTAAAAAGTTGAACCATTTATCCCTAAAAAAAAATTTATGCACCATTTAGTCTCATTTTATTTTGGTAATGTTGTTTATTTAATTTTTATTATTTTGCAGGTTATCATAGTACCCCTTTTGTGAAATGTTTGTTTCATCAAAAATTAACAACATCATAAAAACATCAACAACATCAAACATTAACAAAACATCATCAAACATCAACAAACATCATCAAAATATTGTGAACATCATCTACATCAATTACATCTTCACCAATATATTCGAACATCATCATCAACATTGTAAACATACATACATTGTAACAATCAAAAACGGATTAGTATGAAAATAGCAGGAAAGAAAAAAATCGAAGATTTTCGTTTCTCTTTTAAATTCCCAGGAACCAAACAGAGAGAGAGAGAGAGTAATATTAATCTTAATCTTAATCTTACGACGCACTCAACATTAGCGAAAATGGCATCTCCAAATCTGGGAGCAACAGGAGCCATAGAAGGTGGGAGTTTGTGATGGCAAAGCAAATTCTTCGAATTGTCTGTGAGAATAGAATAGAGAGATCTGTTTGTTTGTCTGTGTACTCAAAAATTAATCCAATACTAAACTTTGATCGACGTCCAACGCGATCGCGGTGGAAGAGGAAACGACTGATTTCACTTCCACTGCCTCTCTCCACCCGTGGCTATCATCTAAGGGTCCGCGACCTACCAGATCTGGATCTGAACCCTAGATTCAATGACAGAGAAGATGATCAAAGTGGGGTTTTGTTGATAGTGGAGATGCGATTTGAAAAATGGGAGTCTGAAGAACATCACTGTGTTATACGATTAGGCCCTAAAATTCAAATTTTTTGTTGATGTTGTTGGACCGGAATGTTTGATGTTCACATGTTGATGATTAATGTTGGTGATGTTCGATGTCTGATGATGTTTTTTTAAAGTTTGATGTTGTTGATGTTTTTTGATGATGTTTTGTTGATGTTTGATGATATTTTTATGATGTTGTTGATTTTTGATGATATTTTTTTAGTGATGTTGGTGATGTAGTTGATATTGTTGATGGTGATGAACACCAACCCAAAAAAAGGCCACTAACATTGACATAACGATGTGTTTGGAGGGAAAACAAACATCTATAGAGTTTTGGGCATTTCAGTCAATATCACGTTGGGGTTTTCTTCATTTACCCTTACTAAAAAGCGTAAAACATAGTGTAACACTGGTTATTTTGCCATTAACATTAGCTTGGGACTAATTGGATCATAAGATAAAATATAGGACCAAATGGGTCATAAGATAAAAATTTGGGATTTATTGGTGCATTCTCCAAAATTTTAACCTCCTAAAATAATAAAAAATTAAAATAATTTACTAAAATAACAACTTCTCATACACACACTACGTACCCCTATATATTTGCACATGCTTGTATAGCTCTTTTTTATGGTTTTTTTTTTCATTTCTCTCTCCTATGGCTTTTTTTTCATTTCTCTCTCCTAAATGGTGGTTTGGGATGATCTAAATAAATGTACTTTTTGACTTTTTATGAAATATAGGTTGGATTTAAAATGATATAGTAGAGAGGTGATGTGACTTAAATAAGATAGTGTGACTTAAATAAAATAGTGACTTTTAAACTTTTTTACTTTTCTAGAGTACCCAAAATAAAGCCTAAATAATACTCTTGTTTTTTTATGTTAAGTTGGGCAAGTTCAAAATAATTCAAAAAGTTACATAAAAAGTAAAAAAGACATTACTATTCACAAATAAAAAATATTTTAAAAAATATTTTATATATTTTTATAATACAAAAGTTTGATAGATGCTGTCAAACGTACTTGTGAAGCAGGAAGGCTATTTATATACTTTTTGGGCCATAAAAAAAAATTACATATGTAAAGTCACAAAGTTTGATGGTAATGCTAGGCCCTTGGGAGCCCACTAAGGGTTTCGTTTTGATAATCCGAACTGTTTAATATGTAGAACTCGTCGAGTAATATATGCTTGTAAAAAATCAAGTTGATTGGATATCGTTAACTATATAATCAAATCAGTATTGTATAAACAAAATGGATAGTGTGATAGTTAACTATTGAAAAGAACTAATCCGATCATATAGCCATCGATATCTGATTAACGTGATTTTTTACAAGCATATAATACTCGACGAGTCGTACATAATCAACGATTCAGATTATTAAAATGTGACCCATAGTGAGCCCCACGGACCGACCATCACTGTTCAAACACTTTGCTCCGAAAGAGACAATTATTTTCTGTGTAAGACATGTTGGGGCAGTAGGACAGCCGTACATCCACTCAACTTTCTTCCACTATACACTTTAATTATATAATTTTTTATTACATATTTTTTCATAAAAAGACAAAAATTAACCCAAACATCCATCTTATTTTTTCTCAACTTTTTAGTTCAAAAAGACAAAAAGTACACTTATTAGGAAAACTTTAAAATAAATAAATAAAGTTTAACGATAACCAAATAAATTTTGAATTTTTTTTATTTTATTACATTTAATTTTAATTAATTTATTTATTTTTAATTTAAATTATTTATCTATTTTTGTCAAGTAAAATTAATAATTTTTTTTTTTAAATTATTAAGACTTCTGTTTACGAGTTTCTAATTTTATCAATTTAAATATTAATTTTTAATTTATTTTTAATCTAAATTATTCATCTATTTCCGTCAAGTAAAATCAATGAAAAAAATTGTTTTTTTTTATTAGGTGGATTATATTAGTGATGGAATTAACAAGAAGATATTTTTTTTAAGGGCCCTAATATTAAGATTTTATAGCAAAAAAGACATCTAATATTTTCATAATGTCTAAGGTCACTCACACATTGATCCAGAGAAATTTCAATTTAAAGAATTTCTCTGATTTGCTCAAATTTCTCTGGTTTGCACAAATTTCTCTAGTTTGTAAATTTCTCTAATTTTCTCTGAACTTCTCAAAGAAATTCTCTCAAAACTAGAGAAATTTTCTCTGTGTTTTGAATAAATCAGAAAAAATTAGACTACTTAGAAATTTAAAATAATCACAATTTTCTCTGTGTTTTGAACAAATCAAAGAAAATTAGACTACTTAAAAACCAAAAACAATCATATGTGATTGTTTTGAACAAACCAGAGAAAATTGGCGTACTTATAAACCAAAAACAATCACAATTTTCTGTGTGTTTAGAACAAACTAGAGAAAATTAGGCTACTAAGAAACCGAAAAACAATCATAATTTTCTCTGTGTTTTGAACAAACCAGAGAAAATTGGGCTACTTAGAAACCAAAAAAAAAAAATCACAAATTTCTCTATATTTTGAACAAGTTAGAGAAAGTTGAGCTACTTAAAAACAAAAAATAATCACAATTTTCTCTATATTTTGAACAAACCAGAGAAATTGGGTTACTACGAAACCAAAAAACAATTGCAATTTTCTTTGTATTTTAAACAAACTAGAGCAAATTAGGCTACTTAGAAACAAAAAACAATCACAATTTTCTCTGTGTTTTGAGCAAACCAGAGAAATTGGACTACTTAGAAACCAAAAACAATCACATGTGATTGTTTTGAACAAACCAAAGAAAATTAGGCTACTTAGAAACAAAAAACAAACACAATTTTCTTTGTGTTTTGAACAAATCAGAGAAAATTGGGCTACTTAGAAACAAAAAAAAAAAAAAAAATCACAATTTTCTCCGTATTTTTAACAAACCAAAGAAAATTGGGCAACTTAGAAACAAAAAACAATTACAATTTTCTCTATGTTTTGAACAAACCAGAGAAAATTAGATTACTTAGAAACCAAAAACAATCACATGTGATTGTTTTGAACAAACCAGATAAAATTGACCTTTTTAGAAACAAAAAAATAATACAATTTTCTCTGTGTTTTGAACAAACCAGAGAAAATTAGGCTAGGAAGAAACCAAAAAATAATCACAATTTTCTTTGTGTTTTGAACAAACCAGAGAAAATTAGGCTACTTATAAACCAAAAACAATTTCAATTTCCTCTGTGTTTTGAACAAATCAGAAAAAATTAGACTATTTAGAAACCAAAAACAATTACACGTGATTGTTTTGAACAAACCAGAGAAAATTGGCCTTTTTAGAAACAAAAAACAATCACAATTTTCTTTATGTTTTGAACAAACCAGAGAAAATTAGGCTACTAAAAAAACAATCACAATTTTCTCTGTATTTTGAATAAACCAGAGAAAATTGGGCTACTTAGAAACCAAAAAAAACAATCACAATTTTTTCTGTGTTTTGAACAAATCAAAGAAAATTGAGCTACTTAGAAACCAAAAACAATCACAATTTTCTTTGTGTTTTGAACAAACCAGAGAAAATTAGGCTACTAAGAAACCAAAAAACAATCACAATTTTCTCTGTATTTTGAATAAACCAGAGAAAATTGGGCTACTTAGAAACCAAAAAAACAACCACAATTTTTTATGTGTTTTGAACAAATCAAAGAAAATTAAACTACTTAGAAACCAAAAGCAATCACAATTTTCTCTGTTTGAACAAATCAGAGAAAATTGTGATTATTTTTCTCTGTGATTGTTTTTCTAATAAGCATTTTACCAAACAGGTTAACTTCAAAGCTCATAACTATATGTTTTACAATTCTAAGAAGCGTTCTGTTAAATCAAATCTTATAGTTATGTGTTTTGGAGTTTTAAGTAGCATTTTGTCAAACAGTTCATCTTCATACTATATATATAGATGTCTGTATGTATATGAGTTGTGTGTACGTGTGTGTGTGTGAGACCTTGTTCCAGGACAAATAGAGGACGGAGTCAGAGAAGGAAGAACTAAAAGAAGCTTACTAGGGCTTTCAAACATGAAAGTGATAGTATTACTTCCATCATCAGCCTTGATGGTGATGCTATCGTTGTCCACTCCCACCATTGGATTGTTTTTTCATTGCGGTATGCTTCGATTCCGATATCTGTGAAATCGTCCATAGATAAAGATGCTTTGAGCTTCGCTTGACGAAGAAAAGAGAGTTGGAGAAGACGACGACGACGATGAACTCCGATGATGGAGGTGGAATTCGTTGGAGATAGGAGCAGAGAGAGGGAGAAGTAGTTTCATTTGAAGGGGTCAAATTTCTCTATGATATATGAGTATCGGGGGTTAAGGGACCTTACACATAATATTGTGGATCTCTTCCATTATTAAAAATGGGAGAAGGACCTTAAACTAATTTTTCCAATTAACAATCTCATGGGATTAATAATTTTATGGGATAATTATATGTGGATTGTTAATACATACATTCCTTTGGTATTAAGGCCTCGTTTGGGGACTAGCCGGTTTAGTCAAAAAGTTACTAAAAAAGTCAAAAAGTCAAAAAGCCAACAACTTATACCAAAAAGTCAAATATTCTCTTTTCTCTTTACTTTTTCACATATTTTCGTAAAAAGTCAAAAAGTCATCCCAAACATACTAATTTTTTTTAGCTCATATTTTAACCAAATAGCCAAAAAGTTACTAAATTAGCTTGTTTTTAAACGAGGCCTAAATATACCACAATTTTGTAAGATTAAAGTCTTGGGTATTATTAGGTCATATGCTATTTGTTTGATCTAAAAGTAAGAATATAAATTTGATATGATTAACTATCCAATCATATGTAGTCATGTTGGAATCAAACAACCCTAAGCTCAATAATTTTTTTTTATCGGTGCCCTAAGCTCAATATAGGTGCGCTGTTTAAATATCATTCCCCTTGTTTGGCTTCAAAAAGTCAAACAATTTTTTAAGAAAATTTTTGTTTTCCGTCTTTTATTGTTTTTTAGTAGAAAAAATTAATATTTTAAGATTTTTTTAAAAATATTTTAAAAGTACCTAACCTAGATACACTTAAAAAATATTTTAAAAATTTATCAAATACAAAAAATAAAAATAAAAATAAAAATTCATTATATTTTCATATTTTGTATATTTATTGAATTTTTAAAATATTTTTTCACAAATATTTTATTTTTTAGGTGCATCTAAGTCATGTGCATTTTAAAAATAAAAAAAAAGTACATAAAATATTAAAAAATTCACTAAAAAAATTGAAAAACAAAAAAAATCAAATTTTAGAAAATCAATTAGAACCAAACAAGTTGAGTTTAATGATTAAAATATTTATTTTAATGATTTTACTTAAAAGAAAAAAAAGAAGTAAATGATTTAAATTGAAAACAAATCAAAATATTATAATTTAAATTGATAAAATTAAAAATTCATGATTTATTTTGTAATATGGGCCATCCGTTAGGATTTTTTTTTTTTTATAATTTTCCCAATTTCATTTATTTGTCCTAAATTATAGTTATTTTATATTTTAT
The DNA here is from genome assembly GCA_025200525.1 of Camellia lanceoleosa. Taxonomy (NCBI): domain Eukaryota; kingdom Viridiplantae; phylum Streptophyta; class Magnoliopsida; order Ericales; family Theaceae; genus Camellia; species Camellia lanceoleosa. The sequence continues at coordinate 32,428,379 of CM045765.1, forward strand.
GGTTGAATTATTAATTTTATCTATTTAATTTGTAAGATTTTTAATTTCAATTAAAATTATTATTTTAAAATTTGAACAACTTCAACTAGAATTTGGCTGTATACACAACTTGTCCAATAAGCCAATGTTTAGTTTTACGATTTAAATTATTGGAATTATAAAATTACCTTTGTGCCCATTAGATTATGTTTTCAATATTATTGATCTAGATTGATTATCTCTAATTAGATTATATGAATAAAATCATAAATTTTAAGAAATAAATAAATAAATTGATAATTATAAATGGTGATAATAGTTGAGAGGATAAAAGTAAAGTCGATCAATTGTATATTATTTGGAAAAATTAGCATGAAGGAGGACTATTTTATGGATGAGTTTGGTTTCATTTTCAAAATATATATTTTTTAAACAAAATCATAAAAATTCAAAATTAATAAATAAAAAAAAATGTCAATTAAGGTAGAGATATCGGCACTCAATTTTAAGCCAATCACATTTCATTTTTCATATTTTAATCTATGAGAAAGTAAGAAATTAAAAATTAAGTGTAAATATTATCTTCACATCCAACTATTACGTAACAATAAAACAAAAATATGTATTAAAGCAAAATATAAACCAAAATTAACATATAACTTCTTTTGTGATTATTCTTTTTAAGTTATCTTGATTTACCTTTTGTGAGTTAATTAGAGGCACTTAATGGTAATTTTTTCTCTCTCTCTTATTATGTTTGTTTTATTTTATTTTACTCATAGAAAGATATGTGAGTGAAAGGCATAATTGAATAGCCCAAGTTTAGAATTTAAAATATATATTTTTTTTTTATGTGGATAATTCGAAATTTTTGAAATTTTTTTACAACCAAAAAAAAAAAAAAATAGTGTAGAGTGGGACAATTCCTTTTTTTTTTTTTTAGATGGTAGAAAGGGACAATTCCTGAGAGTATGGCAAAGGGTAAGTTAAGGGGAAAATCTATTTACACACACTCTTCACTCTCTCTACACATCCTTCACACACATCTCTCTCCAACACACTCTTCATTAAGTGTGTGTGGAGAGAGTTTGTTGTGTGTGCAAATAGCTCCTCCCTAAGTTAAGCGTATGACAGGGTAACCTAGTGTAGAGAGGGACAATACCAAAATTAGTTACTATCTCAAATTTGCTATGAGTTGGGGTTTGTTTGGGGAGCTAAATCAAGTTATCATATCATTTTTATTTTTATTTTGGGTACATTTTTTTGTAAAAATTTAAAAAGCTAATTAAAATGGTTAGTTCTCAGGCCAACTCTAAAATTCCTTTTGGGGTTGAGATTTATTTGTTTTTAAGTGAGCTCATTAGTTTAGAAAAATCAATCAATAAACAGATAGTATTACTCACCTTTCAAACATTGATGAACAAAATTATTTTCATACTCATAGTTGCAATGATATTAGAGCATGTTTGATTGGCAAAAATGAAATGAAATATAAGATTGAATGAAATAAAATCTCCATTAACAATTCACTGTTTTATTATTAATATAAATGACCTAAAAATAAGATAATAATTTACATTCTCATATTTGATTATATCTATTAAACTAATAGAATGGAATTCATATTATTAAGGGTTTGGTTATGGTGTGCAACTTATATCTTACACCTTATTCTTTACACTTACACCTTATACTTACACCTTTTATACCTTACACCTTACACCTTTTGTGTAAGTGGCACATGGTGTGCAACTCACTTACACCTTACACTTTACATTTACACCTTACACTTACACCTTACACTTACACTTACACCTTACACTTATACCTTTTGTGTAAGTGGCACATGGTGTGCAACCCACTTACACCTTTTGTGGGTTGCACACCTAAGAAAACTCCTATTATTAATAACCAAATCTAAACATTAGTAAATCATTATAGTATTGATAGTTGAAGAAGTGGTGGTGGTAGTGCCAATGACTGCGACATTGGTGGTGGTTGTAATGTGTAGTATTGTGATGGTGGTGATAGTAGTGTTTTACACTTGGCCATGATTATTAAGTAGTATACATTTCACTACAATAGTTTATTTTGCTCAAACAATCTTGACTCATTTGGCAAACTCATTTTTCGCACAAAAAAATCACAATAAAGAGTTATTAAAAGAGTCAAACAAATTAAGAATCGGCAATGTTACATACCACTAAAAAAAAAAAAAAACACAGCAACACTATGGCAGTGGATGGGGCCACTGCCACATAATTAGTACTACCACTAATTAATGGTCTCAAGCATTTTCCATTAGGAATATACCAAATAAACTATATTTTTTTTTTTTGTATTCCTTTTTACCAACTCCCAAAAGAATCATCTAACTAATTTGTTAATGTATGTTGTCAATAAACCTAGCAAGCCAATCCGAATTCCTTGAGTTATCAATATATATATATATATGAGATCCCATCTTGTGAGTATATGAAGAATAATTTTAAAATGTTTAAATACAAAATTACCACTATTTTTCCTGACTACCTCTTTAAATTTACATTTATGAATACTTTTGATTCTCGAAAAAATCTATTTAACAAGAGTCCCTTTGTTTTTTTCTTTAATAGTTAAATTAAACAAAAAAAAAAAGACACTACAAGAATTTACACATTTTGCGATCACTTTTGCCGACCAAAAAAATTTTGGTCGCAAAAAAATGACATTTGACGACCAAATATTAATTAGTCGCGAATGATCATTATTTTTGGCGACCAAATATTATTGGTCGCAGAAAGTTATATTTTGGCGACCAAAAAATATGTTGGTCGCAGAAAGTGGTATACTTTTGCCGATCAACTACAAATTTGGCGCCGGAATGTCACATATTTTTTGGCGACCAAAAATTTGGTGGCGAAAAATTTAATTTCAGCAACCAAAAAAAAGTAGTCGCCAAATTACTACTTTTAGCGACTAATATTTTAGTCGCCGTTGATTGAGATTTGGCGACTAGAAAAATTTGTCGGCGAAATAACCTGTTTTTGCAACTAATTTGAGAGTTTGGTCGCCAAAAGTTTGGGGGGAAATTTGAAAGATGGAGGGGAGAAATTTTTTTTTTTTTCTTACGCCTCACTGCCTCAAGCCCCTTATCTTTAGATTTTGCCCTAATTTCTTAACAGACCCAACAAACAAACCCAACAACACACACACAGAGACTCTTTCTCTCTCTCTCTCTCTCTCTACCCTACCATCTGACGATCTACACAGTGAACCCAACACATCCGATGATCTACACAGTGATGAGCGACGATCTACGCACTGAACCTTTGACCGATGATCTACACTTCTGAACGGCGATCGATTTGCATTGAGCGACGATCGATCTACAGTGAGGTCTCTTTCTCTCTCTCTCTCTAGACGATCGATCGATTAAATAGAAGTTAATCGAACGACGATCGATCGATTTGCATTCATATTTCTAGATTCTTACTAGTTTTCAGATTCAGATTTATTATGTTTATATGATCATTGGAAGAAAATTAGGGGCACTCGTTTCATGTTTCAAAGGTTTTTGATTAATTGTTTGGGTTATTTCGGGATATTTGATCTCTTTTTGAATTCATTCTGGTATGTTGTAATATATTGATTGAAAAAAGAAGAATTTTTTTGGGTTTTATTATTGTGCTTTATGTTATCTGCTTTGCTGTTATACTTCTGCTTTTGCGTATAGAAGGTGTTTCAGAATTTCCTATGTTCGCTTAAACCTGAATTGCTCGTATCCAGTTTGGAATTTCTTTGTTAATAAAAATGTTAACATGCTCCATAATTGATTTCGTATTGAACCATGCTGTTTGAATCACTAAGTCTTCTTTTGAATCAAATTAAGTTGCGATTTTCATGAAATAACTTTTTTCCTTAAGATTCTTGTTTATCACAGTAGAGAAATGAGCAAACTTGTTTTTGTTTTTTTGTTTTTGGTATGTTTTTGCTACTTTTCTTATGGATAGGAAAGTATTTGATTAGTGTTACTGAGTTAAAAAAAAAAAATCATTGAGAATTGGCTTGGCTTTCTTTATGCTGCTAGCCCTAAATGTTTTCTTGTTCCCAAATTAGGCTCTCTCTCTCTCTCTCTCTCTCTCTCTCTCTCTCTCTCATATTAAGGTATTGGACCTCTTGTCAAAGGATTTTTAATTTGTCTAGATTCTAAGATCTATATTTTGAATAGCCTTCTAGAGGTAGCATGGATTGGGGGTTAGGTGTTTCACTGGAAAATGACGGACTAACAGTACATGTCACAGTCTGGGGATAAAAGGGATTTCGAGTGAGAGAGACCAATTTGATAGGGGGAGCGAGGGAGAGGTGCACTATGGCATGAGTAAAGGGCTCAAAATATGGAGGTCAGAGATGACCTCTCTAGAGTACTTTGTGTATGATGTTGTGATGTAAGGAGGACCCCGTTTTCTATAGAAGGTAGGTCGCTTGCCCTTTAATAACCTCTTTGGATATTTTGGAATTTTATTAGGAAATGTGTCAGAACATATCATTTCCACTAGGATTTGTTTTGATCCTTGAACCTCCATATGTAAGCCCAATGGTGCGATATCTCTCTCAGTAAGACTGGCCTAAGCTAGTGAGACTCGCATGGTATCACACTGAGCGACACCTCGATCTCTAACCACCAAGCCACAAGACCAAGGGTCATGCAGTGCTTTGTTGAGAACTTAGGATTACTCAAGCCCTTACCTCTTGGCTTAGGCATATTAGAATGTCAAGGTACAACAACTACGATAGTAACAACAACTACGATAGTAAGATGAGATTGGCATGGTTAAACAACTGAGGCAGCCAAAGTCATTTGAGTTGACATGTAAGGTACACATCATTGTCCACGTATATATATGCTGTAATAATTTATATATAAGTGCCAAAGAACACCAAAGAACCTTTCTTTGTATAAATTAGGATAAATTTCTCCTTTCCCTTCTCATTTTTGCTATGTTTTGGAACTTTAGAATATTCTGCATACGTCGATATAATTCAATCAGTTCAAGTTGCTATATATGAAATGAAACTAGGTTTAAGTGAAAATGAAAATTAATTTTTGACAGAGGCAATGCCTCATGACATTTTCTTGATGGCACTTGCAAATTAGTTTAAGTGAACATCAGTAAAATTTCAACTTTTGGAACTTAAAAGCTTTGAAGCACGGATATAGACACGGATGCAAGACATAGTGATTTAAAAAAAAAATCAGGACACTGTAGGGATATGGCGAAAAAATTATTTTATTTTATTTTATGTATTTTTATTTGCTATGTTTATAAATATCACATCCATAAGCAAACTAAAATTAATGAAAATCAATACTAATTTGCTTTAAAAATCACACTAAATTTAAATCACAAGTGACTAGATCTGCGTTGCACTAGGGCTCAAGGGCTAGAAGGCAATCTCTCAACCTCACAATTGTGGTTAGATGTTGCGTTGTCAATAGCCTGATATGAGTTATATATATATATATATATATATATTTTAAATTCAACCCTCATGTTTCCAAATATTATAATATGACTCTCTTGTGCAAAGTAATACTGCTAAGTTATCTTGTGCAAAGTACTGTAAAATTATGTCTGCTTTTGGGCTACAGTACATATATATTTAAATCGGATGACTAACTTGAGCAAAGGCTATTTTCTGTTCACAGACATCTAGATGAAAACAAGTAACCTAATCTTTGTGCACTATGCCAAAGGTTAGGTGTGTACCCAATCTTTCCCCTCCTAAACATACTAATTGGGCGTTGTTTTTTTAGTGTTGGGCTTGAATAAATACCAACCTAAAATTTTTATTTCATAATTTGTTTCAACTGCTAAAATGGTACAAAAACTGATGCATTAAAGGTTCTCTGTAATTCTATAACTCTACCAGGTACTGGAAAGTCTCAATTCTTGAAGTTTGCTGCTAAATTGAGCAATAGATCAGTTATTACTACTGGTTTGGGAAGCACTAGTCTTTGGATTGACGATTCATGCATCAAGGATGGAGGTAACCTTTGTTGACCTTCTCGCTTAATAGTTATGTTTGATCTTGGGTCAAGTTTGCAACATATTTGTTGTTTTAGGTGTCTCTTTATTTGCTTTCTTTGTTTCTTTCATCGATAATGTGCTTTGTAGTTTTATTTCAAGGTTATGTAGTCGTTTAGTGAGGCAATGAAAAATTTGTACTTCCCAATTCGAATGTGTTTCTCCCTTTGATTTGATCCTATGAAGGGAGCTTGACATGAAAGGAGTTTTCATTAAGATTCTCGAGGTCGGTGTAAGATTTAGTCCCTTGTTTGGTCTTTGGAATACATTCTTTTTCTTGGTGAGCTATGGCAAATGGTTTGCAACTTGCATTGTTGTGGGAATAAGCCAGAATGACTACTAGTGGGGTGTAAAATTGTCATAACTATCATCCATCTCCTCCCTCCTCTGCGTGTGTGTTTGGTGAAACTGTTGTTGTGGTTGGATGACTTTGGAAAGTGAGAACATATCTCCCCGTATCAAACTACATAGGATATTCCACTAAACTACAGTTCTCTTGTTGTACTATAGATCTTTTGGCATCACATGAGAAAGTCAATTTGATTGAGAATTATCTTTTTGAAATCCCTGCAAAGTTTTTCCTTGGGCTTACCTTTCACTAAAAGATAACATATATGACAACTTCAGTTCAACAAAATACTGAATGTATTTACTTATAGAACAAGAAAAAGAAAATACTAAATGCATTGATTGAACTTTCAGGGGAATGGATGTTGGAAGCTGGGGCCCTTGTATTAGCAGATGGTGGTCTTTGTTGCATAGATGAATTTGACAGGTATGACTACTACCTTTGAATGGCTGCATTAAAATTTTCTTTGCTGTAATCAACATTCATAGGTGTTGATTGATATGCATTGTTGGCCCCCTTTCCTAGGCTTTTGGGACTAGTGGTAACATGGTAACAGAGCTCAGGTTAAGAGAGGTCTTGGATTCAAGTCTCTCCATTTGCATTTGTTTTTCCGTTTGCATCATATTTTTTTACTTGTTTGGATGTTTGGTGTTGGAAAGCTTGATATGCATTGTTGGGCTCTTTTCCTGACATCTTAAGCTTTTGGGACTCATGGTGCTCTAGCAAAAATAAAAAACCAACTTATCTTTTGTGATTTCATCCATTGATAGGATGTACTCCACCTAAGAATGTTTTGACATCCCTATTTTATACAAACTTAGAGATGATAAGACCACTTGTACTATAAATAAATGACCCCATAGTATCTAATAGTTTTGAGAGGAACTAACATGGTTTCATTGTGAAAATTCTGTGATGTTTCAAATATGAATAAATATATTCATGACTTGATTTATTCAGTTATAGCCCCCAAATTTCAATTCCCCATCATAGGCTTAAAATCATATCTGAATACATAGTTGGACAAAAGTAGATACTATATCATGCTTCCCATTTAAAATAGGAAACTTAATAATACCATTAACTCATAAGAAACCTCAGCAATATCAATTGTCCTTGGCTCAACAAAGCATTGTTTATTTTTATTTTTGCTTAAAGCAGGCGTAGATTTTTATATTTCTTTTGAACTAAATTGTAGTGTACCTTTTGCTTGGGGAAATTGAGATTAATTGCTAAATGAGGCAATATCTGTCATTCTGTTTAACAAGAAATGCTAATGCAAGGTATGAGACAGAAAAGGTAGTCTTCCACATGCAAACATGCTTGGCTAAGCAAAAACTGTCTCAACAAACATTCATTTGTTTAAGCATTCAATTAGTCAGATATTGGATACCTATTATGGTATCCTTATTAATAAAAAAAGGACATGTTATGTTATCTAGTTCTGAACTCAAATAACTCCTTGCTTGACAGCATGAGGGAACATGACAGGGCAACGATACATGAAGCAATGGAGCAGCAGACTATAAGCATTACCAAGGTAGGTCATTTTTATTACATTTTAAGTAATTGGAAAAATTCTATTAAATTTGTAAATACTCTTAAACACAAGTACTTGTTTCTTTCTGTATATAAGCTAAAAATTTCTATTGCCCTTCACATTAAAGAACAGTGTCCCAAGGAAATACCAAATTTCACGTGCATGCCAATTCAAATTCACATTGGGTACAATATTGACCAAAATTGCACTAGAACGGAATGTGGCATGTACTTTTAGGATTTTCCTTATGGTTGATCCATATTGGTTGTTTTGAAAATCCACTTGATTGTGTGAATTAAGTTTCAATCACATCTAACATCAATATGCATGTGATTATAGGACAAGTTGTGGAGTTAGAACACTGTTAGTTTTCTTTTGTTTTTTTGGCCTACATGTCATGCGTTGTATTTTTTAGTTAGTCCGCAATGTCAACCTTAAAACATGTATCTTTGGCATTCATAGACAATAATCATTGCCCACGAGTGTTTTTAGTGGACATATTCCCACTGTGTAAAAACGTGTTTCACTATGCTCAATCATGTTCTGTTTCCAAACGTTCTGGATTCATATTGCCCTTATAGAAGATTGATTTGCCCTTATAGAATATTGATTTTAACATGCTTCTTATTCATTTGTATCATATTTTAAATTTTGCAGGCTGGCAAGGTCGGACAGGCTTGATGGTATCTACTTACCTTGTTTATAGTGGCATGTCAGCAGAGGAGGCTCTTCAAGTGTATGCACATAAACGGACTACCAATAATGGAGTAAGTCATATTATGTATAAAAGGATATCATGTATGACTTTGTGAAGTAAATGACAACGAAATACAATTTAGCAGTTTGCATATATTCAGTTTCCAAATTGGTTCACTAAGGAACAGGGACGTGTATGGGTCGGTTTGGTTTGGGTGGGCAACTAGCAGAATCAAACCAACAAACCTTGGGTTGGTTAGGGCTACTTAGTATTGAACTATCTATACGTTAATAAATTGAACATGTTAATTGATCTGCATGTATTGGATAGGTCTCAATACCAAGCCAACGGCGTTATGTAGGGTACTGGGAGAATACACTTTCTATTCCTAGGGGAGTTGATCATGGCCCTCCATCTGTGAACTCGCCTAAACCATGTAGCAGAGAATTGGTTCGAATTCAACTTTATGACACGATTAACACTGGATCTGTCTTCTTTGTGGTCTCAGAGTAACAAAAGGTAAGTGCATTCCACACTTTTGAGATAGTAAATGATATACTAAATTAGAAGTGCATCTAGCTAGAAATCCCAAAATATAGGATGCTGGAAATCCCAAAAATAACTCAATGAAGATGGTCAACATAAAGACTTCTCCATGTTCCTTGGGTTTGTTGTTTATATATGTATGTATTTATGTTAAAATGCTACTGGTAATGCTTATAAAAAAAATCTTGATTCTCCAGATTGACCACTTTTTTATTGAGAGTTAACCATGGCTTGGGTTTTCAGCTCTTTATTGATGGTTTTCTATATTGTAAAAATTGACTTGGAGAATGCATTATACTGAAAGTGGACAGGGGAATCGATCAGAACCAGTAGAACCTCATCTGGTAGTCCAAATGGACACAGAGAGAAATTTATAATACATTCACATACGTAAAGAGCATTGTCCACCGACTATTGTTGTTGCAGCCATTGTCTCACTTAAAGAGCAGGTGGAGGGGATACAGGAAATCAACCTGTCAGGTGGAGGGGATACAGGAAAAATCAATAAGTGTATACTGTCAGATGTTTTGAAATGCCTTGGTGACAATAAAAAACATATGAGAGAAAGCACTCTAACTACTTTAGATGCTTGGCTTGCTGCTGTTTATCTCGACAAAATGGTTGGGTTCCAATTTCTCTATTTCGTTTATGCATTAATTAATTTTATGTATTTATCATGCTTCTCTGATAAATTTTCCAATTCTGTTTCTTTGTTAGGTGCCTTACATCACTATTGCTTTGATGGATGCGAAGCTTGGCACGGAAGGGTGCAAGGATCTTTTTGGTTGGCTATCAAGGCAACTTAGTGGATTAAGCAATTTTCCTGATGCTGTAAATCTAAATTATGTATTGTTTCAATTTGTTATGCTAGATAGATGTGACTTGTGAATGAAAACTTAGAATAGTTGTATTGGGTCGAATGTTAATGAATTATGTATTGTGTCGAATGTTAATGATTCAGTTAATTTGAATGATGCTTTCAAATTATAGGTTTATTATGGATTGAATGAATTATTAGGAATTATAGGTGTATTGTTTTCCTGCTTTGGCGACTAATTTATTAGTCACAACAAATAAATTATTTTTTTTGGCAAAAAATGACAATTGCCGACCAAGAGTTTTGGTCGCAAAAAATACATGTAAAAAAATACATGTATTGCCGATCAAAATTTTTGTTGGTCGTGGAAACTCACTTTTGCCGACCAATAGTTTTGGTCGCGAAAAGTAACAATTGGCGATCAAACTAATTTTGGTCGCAGAATGTTACAATTGGCAACCAAAATTTTTGGTCGCGAAATGTCACAATTGGCGACCAAACTTTTTGGTCACGAAATGTGTCAATTGGCGACTAAGAAATTTGGTCGGCAAAAGGTGACTTTTCGCGACCAAAGTGTTTTAGCGACAAAATGAATTAGTCGCGGTAATTAAATATTTAGCGACCAAAAACTTAGTCGGCAAATCCAACTTTTGCCGACCAACGAAAATTTTGGTCGCGAATTACTTTCCGCGACCCTCAATTGGCGACCAAACTAGCGACCAAAAAAATTGATCGCGGATAACTTTTGCCGACCAAAAATTAACTTTTAGCGACCAATTTTTTTGTTGCTAAAAGTGTGAATTCTTGTAGTGAGAAAAAGAATTCTCTACTTGAATTCAGTGTGGATATAAGAAAATATGTTTATTTGTGTATATTTTGATATTATTTTTATTTCTTATATAAATAGAAATTGATGATATAATTTATATTTTCTTTTAAAAAAAAATTGTTAGTGTATACCTTTGTTCATCCCACTAAATTATAATTTTAAATTTGTCCATGAGATTGTTTGCGATTTTAATTTTAATAATAATTGGCCTAAGTTGTACGAACGTGGACATTGAGATTGTGACATGTCAATATTATGAAAAACAAATGTTTAAATTTGTTGACCCACTTACACGTTCAACATTAGGTCCATATACACTAACCCACCCACCCAAAAAATATTATAACAAACAAACGTTTAAATTTGTTGATCCACTTACACGTTCAACATTAGGTCCATATACACTAACCCAAAAAATATTGATATGGGTGAACAAATGGATAAATCTATGCCTTCATATGCCGTAAAGATAATGACATGTCACAATCTTGATTTTTAAATTGTTCGGTCTAATTTAAATTTGAATTAAAGACAAGCTGATATCATATATAAAATAAGTCTCTGATTAACAAATGCTATGAGGCAAAAAAAAATGACGGTAAATTTTGAGACAATTTTCACTAAATTCAAAACAATTTCTATGAGTTTTATAACACTTTGAACCTTTTACACTTTTCCAAAACACTTTTTAATACATTTTCAATCTTAACAAGTGCTTTATGAAAGATAAAATTTCATAATAAAATACCGAGAAATGCGCGAGACCCCCACTGGGGGTCGACCCCCAGTGAGGTGGCGGAGGCTGATTGGGTGAAAAAAAAACAGTTTTTCTTTTTTTCTTTTTTTTTTTGATTTTCGGGGTCCATAGCACGGTTGTAAAATACCAAACTCTGGCCCAAAAGGCCCATTATGGAATAACTTGTTCTATGTAGTAAAGCAGAACTCAGTTTTTTCTATTCAATTCTAAATGAATGGCCCATTCCAATTTCCAACCATATGATTTTGAACAAAACTTCAATATAACGCTTCAATTTATGAGGCATTACGTTTTTGGAAAAGGCATTTATTTATTTGGAAATATCGTATAAATATAAAACCGAAAAAATAATAGTAAATGAATGGGGGTACAAGTGAGCTATTTGTCTAGAGCTGCAACTCAAACTATTTTGATCGCTTGACAATCAGGTTAAGTTTATCTCAAGCAATTCGGATTAGGCTTAGATTGCCTGAATTCATTACCAAAAAAATGTTTTGGATTGAGTATTGAGTTGTTCTAACCAAAGGTATTGCACTTTCGTAATAATTTTTTTTAAAAAAAAAAAAAATAAAAATAAAAATATTGCAAACATTAAGATCTTGTTTGGAAATAGACTATTTTAGTAATTTTTTAACTTTTTACGCAAAGATATGCAAAAAAAAATAGAGAGCGTAATATGACAATTTATAGGGTTCATGATGTGACAACTTAATGACTTTTTGACTAAAACATATAATTGACAAATGAGGCCTAAATATAATAAGTAATTAGCTTGAGTTATAGGCATATTCCTGTCCTTCACTCAAACTTCTATCAAATTTTAATTTGAATAAAAATCACTCAAAACACATTATTCTTGAACCCAAAATTATATTAAAAATTGAATTTTACCCAAATCAAGTGAGACTCAAATGTGTACTCAAAATTTTTAAGGTTATTTTGTGCCCGTTAAATTTAGCACTCTACCATTAGTAAAGCTTCTACTCAAATTTATTCTTAAATATGAGTTTGTGCATTAAAATAGTTCATATCAAATAAAATTTTTACTTAAATTTGAGTACAACTTTTAGTAAAGGGCAATCTCCAGCTTTTAATTAAAGAATTGAGTAAAAACCAACACTTCAATAGGCAAACTTTGATTGAAGTATAAATTCAAGTAAAAGCTTTATTAGTGGTAGAGTCATAAATTTGAAAGGCAAAAAAATAAGGCTTCGTTTGGAAAGTCAAGTTTGGGTTTTGTTCGCATCAAATCCATAATCATTACATTCTTCCTCTCACAAAAAGTCAAAAAAGTCAAAAAAACCAAAAGTCCTTTTCAAACAAGGCTTTTTAGCCCCAAGTTAAATAGTCAAAAAAGTTAAAAAATCAATCCATTGTCCAAACGAATAGTAAAATCTGTGTAAATATTTGATTTTCCCTTGATTTGAAAAAAAAAAAAAAAAAAACCAGAGAGCAAAACTCATTTTGATATGGCTTTAAGTAAATGAGTGGGAAAAGATTTTGGAGGTTTTAATCACACAATTAAAGCTTAAGGTTTAAAATTAAAAAGAAATTTATATACTTATGTAGATCCACTGAGAGATAAATTTGGTGCGCCTTATGATAGACATACTAATCAAGTATTGGTTAATTTTACTTTATTTTTTAGGATCACTCTCACTCTCACTCCCACTCTCAAATATTGGTTAATTTTACTTTATTTTTTAGGATCTCTCTCTCTCTCAAAGACTTTCTTTGTGAATAAGTTAAGTATTCCACAAGCAAGGTATTTGAGCCTTCCATGCTTCAAACATGATGTGTAATTTTCGTAAGTGTGTGTTTGGATATTTGATTTGTGAAGGAAAATAAAAAGAAAAAATAAAAGTTAAATTTTAATATTTTTTTCTCCTCAATCTTTTTTTTTTCCCTACAATTTTATTTTTATTTTTATAAATTTAAATTCTGAATGCAATCCAAATGGATAAGATGACAATCAAGGTTGAAACTTTGGATTAGTTAGCAATTGTGTCTCCTTCTCCTTTTCCTTCTCCTTCTCCTTCTCCTTCTCCTTCCACTCTATACCTTTTCCTTCTCCTTCTCCTTCTCCTTCTCCTTCTCCTTCCACTCTATTTTCTTTAAATCAAAAAATAGAAAATAACAAAATCAATTGTGGAGGCAAACAAAAATGTTCAAAATTTCAACTAATTTTCAATTTTTAATTTAATTTAATTTTTTTTTGAGAAATTTCAAATCTACCTTGGAATCCACCTTTTAATTAAATTAGACTAAGAAAAGATAGCATACCCACGTCATGGTATTCCCATCCAATTAAAATGATAAGAAGATTTTAGTGCCAACCTTTCAAAGTCATGACATGAAAATCATAAAAAAAAAGAAGAAAAAGAACTATTTAAAAATGTTCACATCATGTCAGGTCAGGATATAAACAAATAGAGTTACACATTTTGTCGCACATACTACTCATTAATTCTCATAACTTCTTTGTTCACATGCATATCTCATATTCGCATAAATAATGATGCGAGAATCACACATGTGGTTACATAAACTTCATAGTCATGCTGAAACACTAATCATACTTCCACATATATTCCACATAAGTCATATTTCATATCAAAAGTAACATAACACAAGTGCATATAACTTTTATTCTCATAGTCATATAAGATCATGAATCCATATCTTATCTTATCTTACATATTTGTATTTTGTACACTTGAAACATGAATGCATATGCTTCTTACTCTTTTCTACACTTCTTACCTTTCCTATTGCTCAACTGGACACGTGTGTGGGTAAATTAACTCGTGCTCTAATATCATTCTGTCATAACCCAAATCCGTGCCTATAGGTTTAGTGTCGTAACTGGCTAGTAATCCGAGATTACTAAAGGCCTTCCTATGCAATCAATACCAAATACCAATAGTCCAACGAGTTATGCATCTATATGAACAAACATATACTGTCACGACCCAAACTCGCCCCTATGAGTTTATGTAGTTCGATTTTTTCGCGCCCCCTTTCGGAAGTTCGGAATAAGCCCTACAGTTCGGACTTTTGTGGTTTTGAATTTAATCTCATAAGTGCAATGTGAAATTGATAAACACCAAATAGTCCAAATTCGGCAAATCTTTTGGAAAATCGATTTTGAATCAAAAATGCCAAAATTGGACTACTTTGCCAGATACAGAGTTGCTACCTAAATATTTTATTTTGGAGAAATTTAGGAAACCCATGACTCGTGCCAAAGGCCACGTGTTCGTCATCACCAAGATTGTTTCGGCTCAGAAACTTAGGTATGAGAGAGGAAGGTTATGAATACATTTGAACATCCTCGCTCGCCCGATCAAATATCGGCCTCTACTAATCATGATATGATTTTTTATCAACATTATATACTCTTGTTCCAGTTTATTAGGCTAGCATTTACTATGTGATGCGCGCACACAAGGTATAGACTAGTTTGCCCGAATTGGAACAATTCAATTTCACGTTTGTTGTTAAAAAAGGGTTTGATTTTGTCACTTTAACAAAGTGGACTTAAAGTTTTGAGAATTTGCCACCTGACAAAGTGGGCTTAAATGTACATTATTGAATCATTCCAATTCAAGCAACAAGCCTTCATCACAGGCACTCAAACAGTTCAACAAGTAAGCACTTAACCTCATGACAAGCATGTTAATCATGGCAGTCACTCACACTTATGCAAGTATGCTAAAGCACTAAAAACTCATCTACTACTCCAAGCTAAGATAAAACAAAAGAGTTAGAAAAATATGTATGATACCTAACTATACAAGATGGCTAATGCAACGCATGCAACATGCAATTAATAAGCTCGGCTACTTAACATGTTATTTGCAACAATTTCATAGCATGTATTTAAACACGTATTCAACGAGGTAATAAATGACAATGCAATTTGAATGATGAACCGAGCCTCGATGTATGTAAGACAAATGAACGAATGCAAACATGCGATATGCTAATTGAAACATGATGCCCCTAATCCAACCATCAAAAGCAGATAAATAAAAAGGAGAAAGACGTGGGGTTGGAAGACATACACATTATTACAAAATTGATGCCCTCATGCAGGAGAGTCCGAATAGATAAACTTGCTAATCAACTAACCAATTAAAGCTAAGCTAATTAAGCTAATTATTACAAAATCGAATGAATAACTAACTAATTTACTTAATTAATTATTACAACACTTGAATTAACTAACTATTCTAGTTAACTAACTAAGTACGAAATGAAATTTGAATAAATAATTAACTAACTAATTAATTACAACACTTTAAAAAATTAACTAGTTATAACTAATTAATTACAACAAGATTAATTACATTTGACAAAATGCGTAAGTGAAAATGGATGAAGGTTGCATGCACAGCGCCTGAGAGCTACTCTGTCTGCCCAAGCCACCGCTGTTTCACTTTCAGCAACTGTCTCTATTTTTTGCAAAACTGCACTACTGGCTACACATTGAGGGTCGGTCGTGCATCACTGATGGCTGGCTGGGCCTACAGATGGTCGGCTGTGTATCAATTTGGTGTAAAGCTTTGTTTTTGTGTTCTGAGGTGAAACCAGTGCAGACATAGCATTCTCAAGCTCTGTTTGTCCCTTCTTCCTTCTCTGTCATGGGAAAACCTCGAGAGAAAGTTGAAATTGATTCCAAAGCCATCAAGGAGCAACATGATTACTTGATGGTCTCGGATGCAATTTTGGACAAAAGTCAATAAAATGCAAAGAATAAGACCACCCCTCCATTTTGTCATAGTATGAACTCAAAGAGGAAAGTTGCAACGCTTCAAGAGTCATCAAAATGCCATGGATTAGCATGTGATGACTCTTGACACAAGTAACTTGGCATAACATCCGGCCAAGTTGAAGCAATTTAAGCCACTTTCTTTAGGTATATTGATCCAAGTTTTAAACCAATTTTATTAAGCCTTGCCATTCTTTAGTCCATTTGTCCATGGTGATGTCAAAGTCCTCTAAACAAGAAATAATGTCAAACGAGAGGTTCTTCTAAAGCATAAGAAAAGACTATACCGTTGGCAATGAATTTTCGAAAAGATTAAGCCATTAAGTAGGAATCTTTCTTATATGTTTTAAACAACCTCAATCGGTTGAAATCATTCTCAAGCATGAAAGAGATGGATGGTGGATTGATTGTTAAACTTAGACTCTTAAACACGGAAATGAGTAAAGGATTGCTTAGAACAACATTCAACAAGTTACGTATGCTAACTTGTGAGACCATAAATGAACTAAACAAAGCATGGATCAATACAAAAGGCTTGGACAGCCCTAAAAACAGCCCTTAACATATGAAAAATAGCGGCTAGACATGCATGAAAAAAAGCCTAAAAAGCTAAACGATAAAGTGATGAAACAAAGCTAGGAAGCAAAAACAAGGAGGGGTAACTAACCTCTCCACTTTTGAAACCTCAAAACATAATTTTTAGCCTTTCTAAAACTCTGGAAATCAGTGTAAATATCAAAGAAAAAGAGTGGAAAAGGAAGGGTTTGAGCTATAGGTAAACGTGTAGAAAGAGCAAGCTCTCTCTATCCTTTTAATAGCTTTTCAAACGCAACCTTGAACACTTCAAATAGACTCAAAACAATACAAAACAGTAAGAACTATGAAGCAAATGGAAGAAATAAAAGCAAGAGAGAAGAAAACAAGCTTATACCTTTCAAAGGATAAGCTTGTTGTTTGTGATTCAAACTTGGTTTCAACCCACTCTCAAGCTTGAATTATGCTTCTCCAAGATCAACCAAGACTCTGAGGTGGTGAGACAAGGTTGTATATGGAGCATAGAGGTGATACAAAGAGGTTAGGTTAGCTCAAAGATTGCTTGCAATGGAAGAAAGAGGGGGGAGAAGCTCTCAAGGTGTATATGGGCTCTCTAAATCTTGTTCAACCCTCAAAACAATCACACAACTTTGTTTTTATAGAATTCGAGCTTAAAGGGTGATAAATATCTTCAAAAATGGACAACTGGCAGGCTCTCGCCCAGAATAGTGTTTTTCGCCACCAAGGGCTGACCAGCCATTCATAACCACGGCTGGTCATCATTGATGCATGGCCGGGCTTTGATGCCCTCCTCTATTTTTTTGGTTCAAACTTAACTCAGAGTAAAAAAAGGTCCAAAAATGAATCTCACAGGTTTTTACAAGGTAAATGTTGAAGACTTGAAGTTATTTCGAGAGCCTAATTGAATCTGAATCGTTGTGAATTTGAAGCACACAATTCAAATTTCACCATCGAGTGTATCGAACCAAGCGCCTAAGTCTTGTGGGCGGTTAAAAATGAGGTGTCTACGTAACCGGCCAATAATGCTGAGATTACCGAAAGCCTTTGAGACAGATTAACATAATATTAGGGGCTAGCGGAAGCAAATAACAAATATACAACATTCATTGAGCTGTGTAGGCTTACATGAGACAGAAAATTTTTAAACCTTTATATACATATCTACACATCCTCCTTATGTCATCATACATATACAGATTAGACAAAAAGGGACTTAACTCTATTTACAAAATAAACAAAGACATGTATAAACTAACAAGAAAAACAAAGCTTGAACTTTAATCATATAGCCATAACCACTTGGCATAATGGGAACCTCTACGGAAGGCACATAGGTTGGCTGACAAAACAGATTCCAAACAGACACCTCTAAGCCTGATCACCTACATACATAAATAATACAGTGAGTTGGAGCCCAATGAATAATAACAAGGTAAAGGATTTTAATGAATGATGTCCATCACAGAGTTAGAAATCAGAGTTTATATCAGAAACAGATTCTTTTCAGAAACAGAGTCTTATGCATATTCAGATTTCAAATCAGAAATAGATTCATATACATATTCATATTTAGATTTTGCATAAGATCATACGCAGTACATCTATTAGATATCATATCAACTTGGTCCTAAGACTTACATGTATAGTCGGTACCGACGACCATAAAGGTCCATATTTCGTACGCAAGTAGCCATGGTATTATTACCCCCAGACGAGGGCCACATGAATATAAGCCTCGGTATTGTTACCCCCAGGCAAGGGTCACGTGAATATAATCCACGGTATTGTTATTCCCAAGTGAGGGCCACGTGAATATAAGCCACGGTATTGTTACCCCCAGGCGAGGGCCACGTGAATATAAACCTCGGTATTGTTACCCCCGAGCAAGGGCTACGTGAACTAAGGATGCCACAAATACATTTCAGAAAAATGGACATTCATTCATGATTCATAAAATAGCATTTCAGAAAACAGATCGTATCATATCAGTCAGAGAATACTTATAATTAAACATAACTTTATAGAGTTATTACTCACAGATAGCTGCAGAAGCAGATCAGATAGATTGGACATATCAGATAAATCAGGCAGACAATAGCGCGCGACCCACACAAACACATAACATATACACATTGAAACACAATATCAATTCATTGATCAAACTTGACTTTTTTTGTCTTTTTCTATCTAAGTAGTCCGAAGTTCTACCACGCTTTATTCTTTCTTTAGTCACATGAATCGGGTTCTCATTTCATGTATTCTTTCATTACTAAATTATTCTTTTATAAATAAATCAATTTCTTACTTTTCTTAATCAATTACTACTAAGTTAATGACTTATTCTTTAATCAACTAATTTATATTGATTGTTAGCTTATTAGTCTTTGTTGAGTCATAAATCATGTCTAGAATGCTTGGAAGTGAAAGAGAACAAAAATCGAAATATGAAACTACTTTTCAAAATTTTCTGAAACAGGACTCTTCACTCGAGCACAACATTGGTCGCTGGAGTGGATCCCTTGGTCTGCAAAAATACTGGTTGCTTGAGCATTCGCTCGAGCGATGGTGACAAATTCTGGGTTTTCCAGAATGTTGTTTAAACTTCAAAACACATTACCAAGGCTCCCAATTCACACATGACTCACTCAAACATGCAAAAACATTCCTAATTTCATATACTTAAAGTTAATTCCACTTATACTTCAAAATTCCATCTATGATTTTAATTCAAATTTAGACCTTGGCTTTCACGCTTAAAAATTATCTTTAAATTTTTTTTTTTTTGTTTCATGAAACTTAAAATTGAATCTATAAGGTCCTTTCAAAAATATTTGCATGTATAAAATTAAATCAAATTCAAACTAATATTTGACTCTCAAATACAAATTACAATATATTTCCATATTTGTCCGAATTTAATTTAATTCATTTTCTTCATATCATGCCCAATTTCAAACCCACAAATTCTAAAACATAAATTGATCTTCCAAAACTATTAAACACTCATGACAACTAAGTTCAAACCCAAAGGGATTACTTTCTAAATTAATTTCCATAAAATTGAACATAGCTCCAATTCCTCATTTTCTTTTTAATTACATAAAATTGACTTCAAGCCCTTTCTACTTTCCTTCAAAACATGAAATTAAAGTTATAAACTTCTTAGAAAATCATTTGCATGCATGAAACATTTATCAAAATCCAACCAATTCTACATAATTAAACTCAAACCATAATTAAAATCTTGAATTGCTCTAATTTAGATTTTTATTAATTTTCTTCATATCAAATCCAAATTCAAACTCATAAAACATGAATTAAAATCTCAAAACCTTAAAATTCTATGATGCATGTAAGGTTGAGTTTCGAATTTATGAAGAATGACAAAATCAAACTCAAACTAACTACTTTCCAAACTTATTTCCTTAAATCATAGATGTTACAAAATATATTTAATTTGAGTCAAACTCTTAAATTACATTACATTCATGGGTTAATAATCAAAATCAAAACCCATATTTATTCTTTAATTCTTCCAAATTACATGTATGTAGAAATGAGACCCAAATTCATGCAAGATATTCAACATCAAACCAAAAATAATCAATTTCCATATTTATTTCCATAACCTTACACTCAACTAAATTTTTTTCATCTTCTTGCTAATTCTTTTTAATTACATGACATTGGTTCCAATTTCATATTTAATTCCAAGTGTAATGTGAAGATTCTACAAAAATCAAGCATAAATTTCATACCTTAAACTTTAATTTTAGAAATTATGGTTGATTTTCCTTTAGATCTTTTTCCTCTCTTTCAATTTTCTTGAGCTTTTCTTTCTCTTCCTTGCTTTTTCCCTTGGCCTTTCTTTCTTGAGCTCAATTTTCTTTCCTTCTTTTCGTTTCCAGCAGACAACACATACTCTCTCTCTCGGTTGTTCTTTCTCTCTCCTTTTCTCTACTTCTCCCAAATTTTGTTTTGAACCAAGTTATACTTCTTGGACTCACTAACACAAACACACTTCTCAGCACACACACCCATATATATATATATATATATTCTCAAAGTCTAAATCATTCTACAATTTAATTTATGGTTAAGATTAATTTAATTAAACAACACTTAGTCTTAATAAATCTCAATTAACGCATAATTAAATTAATTACAACTAGTCAAACACTCCACATAATTTAATTTGTCTAATTTCACTTCCTTTAGAGCCCAATTAATTATATTAAAGTTTATCATTCTGAATCAGATTTTTAATCAAACTCCCAAAAGGCTCTAAATATTAAATTAAACATATTCTCATCCTCAATTTTGGTTTTTTAAATCATTTAAGCCTTCAATTTCTGATTAGACTCAAAATTTTGGTAATAAATTACATATTCAAATTAGGCACCTCAAAAATGAATTTAATTCATAATCATCTTAATTCCCAATCTTCATAACTTAATCAACTCCAATTTAGACCCAATTAATCGAATCTCAATTTTATAAATCTGAATCGAATATTTAATTAAACTCCTATATAGTCCGATATTCGAAATTAAAATAATTCAATTCACCATTTGTACTTTTTTGAGCCATTTAGGCTTTCAATTTCTAATTCCAAAATAAATCCTCAATAGAATCATATATGAATCAATCTCCATAATTTTCAAAAATCCCATATTAAATTAGAATAATTAGCAATTAAAATTCAAATCTCTTTAATTAATTAAGTGTTAATCATAATACGTGATGGGGTCGTTACACATACACATATAAACGTTAATTTACCTACATATCGATACATATCATTTACATGTATCAAAAGTGTACATCAAGGTCAAAAGCTTGATGTAGACACCCAATTTTTGACCGACCTTAAGACTCAGACGTCACCGTTTGAACGCTCGGTGATGGTGTATATTGTGCTCGTTCTGAGGTTGTAGAGTCTCGGCTAAGAGCCTTACCTTCGGACTTCGGGGCTCTTTTGTGCTTTGTCTCGGTTTGCGAACCAAGTTGTAGACACCCCATTTTTGACCGACCTTAAGACTCAGACGTCACCGATTGAGCGCTCGGTAATGTTGCATATTGTGTTCGTTCAGAAGTCTCAGAGTCTTGGCCGTGAGCCTTGCCTCCGGACTTCCGAACCCTCTTCTATGCCTTGCCTCGGTTTGCGAACCAGACTCGGTTTTCTTTGTTTCTTTTCCCAAAGGGAGGGAGAGGTCTTGTAGACCATCTCTCAAGGGCCGTGGACTACATTTCGTGGTCGTAGGCCATTTTGCCCATTTCGGAGCCCGGTTCCCGGTTTTCGGAGCCGTCAGGCCGTGTGCCTCGGTTCGGGACCGCCTAACTATCTTCGTTTGCCTCGGTTTTTGGCACATATCTTGTTTACTCCCTTTTGAGGGACACTGTGATCTGAGAGACCAACTTCGTGGTCGAACACCACTCCCGGTGCCCAGCAGTCAGTTTTCGGGGCCCCGGACTGCGCGTTTTGGCCCCCGAGCCTTACTTGCAAGCATTGTTGGGCTCCGACCCAAACTAGAAATAGTCATATTTTGAGTCCCTTTTCATGTTTGATTAGGGGTTTTTCTTTGTTTGAGACCTCCTTCTGTCACTTGCCTCTTTACCTCTTTTTAGGCCTTTTTTTGCACGGTATTTTAGGCGTACTTGTGGGCTGTGTTGGACTTGGTCGTAAACTACAAAGTATCTTATTTTGAGCCCCTCTTCAACTTTGTTAAAGAGCTCTCGGCCGTTTGGAACCAGCAGCTACCACTTGCCTTTATACCCCTCTTTAGGCCAATTTTTGGAGGGAAACTTGAAATATTTTCCCCCCTCTTTTCCAGCCTCTTTTGCCTATATATACAGCATCCCAGGTCTGTGTTTAAGGGTTAGATATTTTTGTATAAGCCTCTCACATTAAATTTCTCTCTCTCTCTACTCTAAACCTCAAAACCCCTTAAGTTCTTAACCATTTTTACACACCATCACCTAGCACCACACCACCACTTCCATTTCCAGAAGCTTGGAGGTCTTCTCAGAGGCTAGGAGGCAGCAAATTTGGTCCAAGAAGTTGCTAAGGGTTGGTCTTCAAGGGTGAGTCCCACTTTCCCCTTTTCTTGCATTTTTTTGGTCTATTTCTTAGTCCCTCTTGCTTGCTGTTTTGAGCTCCGACCAAAACTGAAAAGGTCATTTTTTTGAGCCATTTTTCATGTTTATTTAAGGGCTCAACACTTTTTGAGCCCCCTATGTTGCACTTGCTTCAATGCCCTCTTGAATGCCATTTTCTTGCATGATATTTTTAGCTTGTGTTTGATCTGTTTTAGGGCCTGATGTAAACTGTAAATAGGCCTATTTTGAGTCCCTCTTCAACATTGAAGAAGGGCTCAACACTGTTGGGGGCCTCCATGTGGCACTTACCATTATACCCCTCTTTGGCCCCTATTTTTGCATGCTTTGTTAGCTCATTTTAGCTTCTGTTTTCGGCCATGATCAGAACTGAAAGTGGCCATGTTTTGACCCCCTTGTCATGTTTCATTAAGGGTCTTTGGCTATTTGATGAATTTTTTGTGCACTTCATGTTATACCCTCTTATGGCCTTAATCTTGCATTGCATTTTGAGCATGTTTTCATACTGATTTGGAGGCTGTCATAAACTGTAAATGTTCATATTTTTTGTCCCTCTTCAGTGTTGTGAAAGGGTATTTTTTTGTTTGGGCATTGCATGTACCACTTGCTTCATTGCCTCCCTTGCGGAGCCATTTTTGTATGCCATTTTAGCCCTACTTGTGCTTGCTGTTTGGCCATGCTCTATACTGTAAAAATGCTATTTTTGGGGCTGTCTTTCTTCTGTTTTTACACTTCACATTCAAATTATGCATGCTTTGTATAGCTATAAGTCATTCCATGCGCTTAATTTTGAGTTTCGGGATGCGTCTCATGTATCAGGTGCCATATTGCCATGTTTCGGGGCTGTTAAGCATCATATTTCAGTGATTGAAATTCATATGTTTGTATGCCATGATCCATGCCTTGTTAGAGTGGCATTCGTGCCTTAGGTTCGGTCCTCGATTTGCGTGCATACGTGCACGCATTTCGAGCGTCTCATTTCCATCTTATGGCCTCCTATGTGAGTGTGGCTGAGGTCCACTTGTATCGGTGTAAGCCCATCTTGCATTGTGTATGCCATGTTCCAATGCGTTGTGCATGTTATGTTGTGTGCATTGTGTGTGCCATGTAGTTGCATTGCATGTTTGTGTGTTAGCTTGCATGCTTAGGTTGCATGTGCATTGTTGACATTGAAATGCAAACTTGGCCTCTTAGGCCATCATGCGTCGAAATGCGCCATTGATGGCCCGAGGGTCAAGGGCCGTGCTCCCTTGAGTCTATTACATGATAGGGAGTGTGTCCATGCATACATTTGCCTAGAAATTCTATGCCATATGCCTTTGGCCTCTGTTCTTGTCAAAAGCTGTTTTCCGGAAGTTTACGCCAAACCGCAACATGATGCCGACCGGCCATTGGTGAATGGCCGATATCTTCATCAGCAGTCGATGGTATTTTCCCGTGGTCGGTGGCCATTTCCTCCAGCCGATGGTATTCTACAGTGTGCAGGGAACTTGTTCCAAGACTTTGGCAGTCTTTGGGGAGGCAGGGCAGTGTAAACAAAGGCAGTAGTGGCATGGTGCGAGTTTCCAGGCAAGACGGATCAAGCATGCATTATTCACGCATCCCGAGGCGGGGGCTGCGGCCATCTTCTCTTTGCATCTATTTTGATTAGATTAGAAGTTTTGTAATAATTAATTTAGCGATTTGTTATTTGGACTGTTTATCCTTTTGGTCCCTCCGAGCGAGGGCAAATCTGTAATAAGTGTGTGTGAGTGGTGTGTATGTCCTCCAACCCCCACTTCTTTCTCCCTTTTACTTACCTGCTTATGATGGTTAGTATTAGGGCATGTCTACTTTAGCATACCTTATGCTATGCATGCGTGCATCCATACACTTGTCTCACATGCATCAGGCTAGGCACATCATACAAACTGCATCGTATTTTAATTTCATATTGGATACATGTTACTTGTAACATTCCACATGCCATGTTTAGGATAGCCGAGCCTGCGTAGATTGCATCATTGCTTGTGTTGCATTAGCCATTTAACATGAACTAGGATCACGTATATGATTACTAACTGGTTTCTGTTTTGGCTTGGAGTACTAGGTGAGCTTTTATGCTTTAGCATCCTTACATGCGTGTGAGTGTTGCCATGACAGTATGCTTACCATGTGGCTAAATGCTTATGTGATATAACTGCTTGGATGCTTGTGGATGGAGGTCGAATTGCCTAAATTGGAATGATGCATTAAAACTGTGAGTTTTAAAACCATATTTTCTAAAGCCCACTCGAGGGTAGCAAAACCTGCATTTTAGCCTACTTGCGAGTAGCAAACCATTTTCAAAACAAACATGCAATGTTTTGTTCCAATTTAGGCGATTTGGTCTATACTTGTTTGCTGTGCGCATAACATAGTAATTCTAGGCTAATAACCGGAATAAGAACACATAATGTTTTCAAAACTAGATATCACGGTTAGTAGAGGCCGATCTTCGGATCGGGCGAGAGGGGGTGCTCATAGCTGACCTTCCCCAATCGTACCCAAGTTCCCGAGCCGAGGCAACTTTGGTGATGACGGACACGTGGCCTTTGGCACCGAGTCAGGGTTTCCTAAATTCCCCCATTAAAAAATATTTAGGTGGCGACTCTGTATCTGGCAAAGCAGTCTATGTTTGACACTTCTTTTCAAAAATCTGTTTCTCAAAACGATTTGCCAGAGTTGGACTTTTTGGTTCAAGATTAAGAACCGTGACATTTTAGTCCTGAACTGTAGTAGACCCACAAGCGAACCGGAACGGGGGGGACTCGCACTCCTCCCCGGGAGCGTTCGGGGACGTCTACACAGGTCCTGTTTTCTCTGTTTTCTCTTCCCAAAGGGAGGGAGAGGTCTCGAAGACCATCTCTCAGTGGCCGTAGGCTACGTTTCGTGGTCGTAGGCCACTATTCCCGTTTGGAGACCAGTTTCCGATTTTCGAAGCTGTCGGCCGTGTGCCTCGGTTTGGGACAGCTTAACTACCTCCGTTTGCTCCGATTTTTGGCACACTCCTTGTTTCCTCTCTCTAGAGGGACACTGTGGCCCGGGAGACCACCTTTGTGGTCATATGCCACCTCCGGTGCCTAACAGCCTGTTTTCGGGGCTCCCGGCTGCGCGTTTTGGCCCCCGAACCCTTGTTTTGCATCGGTGTGGGTTCATTTTTGGCATGGACCCTAGTTTCATTGTTAGGAAGGTGATAGTAGGGTGGGAGTCCACCTTTTCTTCTTGGAGACCACCTTTCCCCGGTCGGCCGATTTTTCTTAGCAGGTAGGTGGTCTCCCTCACTTTTGAGCCACAATTTCGGGTCTCCCATACCACCATTATGTTGTATTCATCTGGGAGGCCACCAATTTGGTATGGCTGACCACCTTTTCTTCTTTACCCTTTTGACCCCTTGGTCTCTCTCACTTTTGAGCCACAATTTCGGGTCTCTCATATCACCACTGAGCTGCATTCACCTGGGAGACCACCAATCTGGGATGGCCAACCACCTTTTCAGCTTGAACCTTTTGACCCCTGGTCGGCCGACCAGGGGGAGTGGCCGGCTGACCACCTTAACTGGTCGGCCTGCTTCCTGCTTTTTGGTCTCACTGAATGTGTTCCAACTGTGCCAGCTGGAAGCCATTTGATGCATCCTCCATACATGTGTATGGAGGATGTTTATTCTTGGTTTGAAGCTTCCAAGAGAAGCTTTCGCCTCTCTTCTCTATAAAGGGAGGCCTCCTCCTCCATTGCAAGGGTTGAACATTTTGGCTAAGGCATTTGCATATACGTCTCCATATCTCTCTATTCCAAGCTCCAAAACTCCATTATTCTTGGCCATTTACACTACACCTCTAAGCACAACACCTCCACTAACATCCTAAGTACCTTGGAGCTGTTTTTCAGAGGTTGAGAGCTCACTTTCTTGGTCCAAAGCGTGCTGCATTACTGTGCTATAAAGGTAAGTCTCCATTTACCTCTTTGTAGCTTTATTTTGCTTCATTCTTTAGCCTTATTTGAAAGCATTTTTGGACTTCATCATAAACTAAAAAAATTCTTATTTTGAGCTCCTCTTCAAGTTTGATTAAGGTCATTTTTCTGTTGGGGGTAATCTACCCCCTTGCATGCTTTATTTCCTCATGTTTTGAGCTATGCATTAGAGCATTTGTGTTGGCCTTGGTTTGACCTTTTAGCCACTGAAATCCAGCATATTTTCAGTGGCTAATATGTATTTTTGAGCCTCAAAATTAGAGAGGGGTGACCCTCTCACCCTTTGTTCTCTTTACTAGCTTTCTTGGCCTTCCAAAGGAGCCCCTATTTGCATGTTTTGAAGCCATGTTTTAGGCCATTATTTTTGAGTTTTATGACCTACATAAGCTCTTTCTAGAGCCCTTTTGGCCATTTTGAATGTCTATTATGCATGTGTAGAGCAATCCTATTCAAAGCCTTTCAAATGGGCTTTTACTTGCATGCTTCCTAGCTTCATTTTAGTCCATTTTTGGTGAGTTTTAGGGCCCTCATAACCTCTATCCAGAGGTGGTTTTGCCATTTTGTATGTCTATCTTGTATGTGTAGAACAACCCTCTTCTTGGCCTTTCAAAGGAGCCTATCATTCTTGCATACATTGACTGAGTTTCAGTGGGTTTTTGGGCATATTTTGGCATGGCATACTTTTTTTTTTGGCTGGTTTGGTGAGCTCTCATATGCTTCATATAGTTGTAGTACAACTCATGGTTCACTAGCTTCCTTTGCATGCTTCGTTGACCCTTAATTCTAGCACATTTTGACTATGCATTAAACTGACTTTGTGCATGTTTTGGACTGCCCTAGCTCTGTTTTTGGGTCTCATGGTCGAATGATGCTTGTTTTGCATGCTTGTAGTTCAATACACTTGCCTAGCTTTGAGATTTGAGGTCTATTGCATGCATATATTGAGGTGTTTTCATGCTTTGGGGTCATTTTGCATCATATTTCAAAGCTTATGTGAATGCCATATCCTCATGTTTTCTCCTCTTTAAGTGTGCTTGAGAGTTGTGCATGAATGCCTTGTTTTCGGACCATTGAATGAGCTTCATTTCTTTGCATTCCGAGCCATCATTTTAGGCCATTTTCCCACAGTTTCAGACCTACCTAGGATCTTTTTGGGGTTGGTTTTGCCATTTGTGCATTGCTTTGTGTACCTCTAGTGTAACGCACTTCATTAGTTTCGGTATTCGGGCCATCTAGCTTGCATTGTGTGACATATTTTCATGATTCGGGATCATTGTGCATCATGTTTCAGAGCTGGAAATTGCATGTTTGTAGGCCATCTTTCATCCCTTGCCATGCTTTGGTAGAGTGGCATTTGATGCCTTAGGTTCGGTCATTTGCATTCGTGCATGTTTGCATGTATTTCGGTTGTCTTATTTCCATTATATGGCCACTGATGTGAATGTGGCTGAGGTTCACTCATATTGGTGTAAATCCATCTTGCATTGTGTATGCCATTTTAGTCCATAGCATTGCGTATGCTAGGTTGCATGTTAGTGCATTGTGCATGCCATGTTATGTCGCGTGCATTGTGTATGCCATCTCATCGCATTGTGTTTGGAGTAGGGTTAGTCCAAACACGGGAAACGAGGGGCGTTTCGTACTCAAAGTGACGGAACGTGCCTCAATTCCCGGTCGCCGACACTCCGGATTACCCATGATGAAGTCTAGGCCTTGTTGTGTTGTCATGTGCATTCATTTCACATCGAGTCGTGCAATTCGACTCCTCGGCCATCATGCATCAAGATGCATGATTGGTGGCACGAGGATCGAGGTGTGCATACATATGTGAAAATACTTTGCCATGCCCCTTTCTTGCTCTCTGTTGTAGCAAACCAGAAATCAGCAGCCTTCTAGAGTTTTGCATAGCATTCCGGGATTAATTGCAAACAGAGGCAATTCGGGGCATCGCGAGGAATTTTTCGACGAGGCGACTCGAGCATGCATGTATCTTTCATCATTCGGAGCAGAGCTGGGGGCGGTCCATAGACTTGCATGCTAATTTATTTGCTTTCCTAGTTAATTTGTTAATTAATTAGGGTTTTGTAATATTTAATTATTTATTCGGACTGTATTATTTATTCGGACCCTCCGAGCGAGGACACAATTGTAATAAGTGTGCGTGTGTGTGATGTATGTCTTCCAACCCCACGTCTTTCTCCCTTTTATTTATCAGCTTATGATGGTTAGATCAGGGCATGCTTTAATTAGCATACTTATGCTCACATGTTTGCATCCATTCATCTGTCTTGCATGCACCGGACTCGGCTCATCATACTAATTGCATTGTATTTCAATTCCGAGTTGAATACGTGTTAGTTGTAGCATTTCACATGCCATCTTTAGAATAGCCGAGCCTATTGTAGTTGTATTCCTGCATGTATTGCATTAGGCATTTCAGCATAGTTAGGATCATGCATGGATTTCTAACTAGTTTCTATTTTGGCTCAGAATACTCGGTAAGTATTTATACTTTAGCATCCTTGCATGTATGTGAGTGATTGCCATGATAGCATGCTTACCATGAGGCTATGTGCTTATGTGATATACCTGCCTGAATGCCTGTGGGTGAAAGTTGGATTATCTGAATTGGATTAATTCATTGACTGTGAGTTTTAAGCCCACTTGAGAGTGGCAAATCATCGTGTTTTCTAAAGCCCACCTGAAGGTGACAAATCCATATTTTAGCCTACTTGCGAGTAGCAAACCATTTTCAAAACAAACATGAGATGTTTCATTCCAATTCAGGCGATCCAGTCTATATTCGTATGCTGTGCGCATCACATAATAAATCTAGGCTAATAACCGGAATAAGAACGCATAATGTTTTCAAAACTAGATATCATGGTTAGTAGAGGCCGATCTTTGATCGGGCGAGTGGGGGTGCTCACGAAGTGACCTTCCCCAATCCTACTCAAGTTCCCGAGTCGAGACAACTTTGGTGATGACGGACACGTGGCCTTAGGCAACGAGTCAAGGTTTCCTAAATTCCCCCAAAATAAATATTTAGGTGGCGACTCTGTATCTGGCAAAGCAGTCCATGTTTGACACTTCTTTAAAAAAAATCTATTTTAAAAAACGATTTGCCGGATTTGGACTCTTTGATGATTCATCGGTCTTGCATTGCACTCTGCGAGATTAGATACAAGACTGTGACATTGAGTCCTGAACTGTAGTGAGCTCAAATGAACAAAACGGGATTCCCTTCCGGGACGTTCGGGGACGTCTACACTTGACAACGGCCTTCCAGGCCTAGCCCCAACTCGGAGGCACTTAAAACAACTTGGTAGGCTTCAAAACGGTAGCTTGGCTAAAGGTCCCTTCTAGACTTGCCCTCCGGAACGCTCACTTATACATATACATAAAAGCAGTGAGCTAAAGCCCAGTAAATAACAACAAGGTAAATGGTTAATAAATGAAGTCCTAAATCAATAATTCAAACAGTTCAGGTCATCAGTGATTCTTGAATCAGAACTTTATAGCATATCTTATCAGGTCATGTATACAGTCATACCATTATTTGTAGAAAGCCATGTCAGTATTTATAAATAGTTATGTCAGTACCTTCCTTAGCATAACAGTACGATGGTTCCAGTACATCTATGTCAGAGATTTTTGTGCACATATAGCCATGGTATTATTACCTCCAGGCGAGGGCCACGTGAACATAAGTTACGGTATTGTTACTCCCGAGCAAGGGCCATATGAACATAGACTGCGGTATTGTTGCTCTCGAGTAAGGGCCACGTGAACATATAAACATAAACCACAGTATTGTTAACCCCGAGTACGTGCCACGTGGACATAAGGAAGCCACATTACATTTCAGAAGAATAGACAATCATTCATTTATTTTAGGAAAGAACGTTCAACAAAGCATATCATGTCGATCAGAAAATACATATAAGTTATTACTCACAGTGGCTTCCAGAAATGGTTGTGCCGTCCTCGACGCGCGACCTACAATCACAATGCGCATAGCATAACACATATCTTATCATTATACACATTCAAGTGGCCAACATGGCTTGGCGTTTCTTACATTAACTCTTATTCATTTAGTCGGTTCTATTCAATTATCCGTTACTCATTCGTTTGCTTCTTTTAATTTCTATCATGCTTATGAGATGCTAATGGATGTAAATTTCATGTGAAAACCCTGTAAATGAAGGCCCGAAAATCAGAAAATCGAAAGAAAACAAAATCGGAAATAGTGCCCTGTTTGGCCGCACGAACGGTGATTTTAGAATGCAATTTTGGCCAAAAAGAGATTAGCCACTCGAGCAGTGGCCTAGGCCGCTCGAGCGGTCTGGGTATATTTTCAGTTCAAAAATTTGCTTGAAGGAGAACTCATTCTTTTGCAAAAATCAACTTTATTTTCATGCAATTCAAAGCTCAAAACTCATCAAAACAAGTTGAATAAACAATTTCTAACATCAAATAAAAAAATTAGAACTTCATATCAAAACCCAATTGCCACGTAAAAGATCAAACTTAGACTTGAAATCTAAAATCATAAAATATGTATACTTGAGTCCCAATTCTCAAAATCTAGGAGTTTCCTCTTTAAATCTCAAGAACCATGCAAGAGAGCAAGTGTATGCACAAGACTTTCATGAGCTCATGCCTTGTATGTCAAGATCTTGAACTAACTCCTACAAATCTAGCCATGTATGTTCATATAGGTATTCCACCTCATACACCACAAAACCCCTTTTAAAGATGCATGATGCTTTCTTGATTAAGCTTAAATTCAAGAGGATAGGCATGGAAATGTCTCAAATTCAAGGAATTAGGAGTAAAGTCTTACCTTAGATGGATGATTAATGGGGTCAAAGCTTTCCTCTTCCTCCTTCTTCTTCAAGCTCTCTCATTCTTCTTTTCTTTGGTGTTCTTTAGAACTCTCTTCCTCTCTCTCTCTCTCTCTCTCTGATTTTTGTTGGGTCTAAGTTGATAAGTATGAGCTCATATCTCATATATACATATAATTGTATAAAAGTGAAGCCAAACATAACTTAGTGAATCAGACGAAATCAATTTTTAATTAAACTCTCCAAATGGTACTAAAAATTCCCATTAGTTTATTCATGAACTCAATTTTGGCTTCTGAGCCCATTAAGGTCGTCAATTTCAGGTCTAAAGTCGTAGCTCCAATAGATATTTTCCCAATTCAGACAGATAGTTCCAAATTAAATCATATTAACTCATAATTCCATTAAGATAATTGTAATAAGCATTTTGTGGCCGTCACACATCATGCATTGAGTTTCCATTTTATTTAATTTTATCCTCTCAAGTATGTTGTTTGTGTCTTATTAACAAAGACACTGATGGAATTTGAACATTTGAGTCAGTTGTTGTTCGGGTAGAGTTTTTTTAATTGGTTTTTTTGAGTTGAAATTCTTTTAGTTTGGGACTAAAAAGTTCATTTAGGTTAATTTTTTTTTGAGTTTTTTTGAGTTTTATAAGTGAAAAAGTGAAATGATTATAATTTGGACATGACATTTTGTCTTATTAATTTATTTAACATATTTTATCTTTTATGTTTTTTTAGTTCCAAAAGCCCTAGCCAAATGAAGCTAGATTTCTTTGATTGTTTCATTTTCTCACAAGGTCTCTTGACTCAGTTTAGTTAGATAATACAGAAAAGAAAAGTGATGTGTTTGTTTAAATAGAGAGTCTTAAAAAGTAATGAAACTATAGTTTTTTATACAACTCAAATTAACTTGTTAGTTAGGTTAACAATTTCTTGCAAAATATAAAAAAATATTTATTTTTTCTATGAATTTTGACAAGGTTTATTTTGTTTTCCTTTTTACTCATATTTTTTCCCTACAACTTCCTACTATGCAATGATTACCCTTTTTTCCATCATTTCCTTACAAAATTTTTTATCTATTCAAATATATGCAAGAAAATAAATTTTTATTTCTTTTTCTTACCTTTCACTTCACTTTCTACTATTTTCATTTTCTATCATACATTTCTTTCTAAACAAACAGAGTCTTCTTTCTAAATTAAATAGTCTAGAAAGTAAAAAATTTTGACATAATTTTAAAAAAAAAAATTACTACAAAAAATCAAATGACATATTTAGCTATTGCCAAATAGAGACTAATTATTTATTTATTTGTTTATTTTTGCATTCATTCATATTGATCAGGTACATTGCTATTTTAGACAACTTTTATTTTTATTTTTAATTCTCTCTCTCTCTCTCTCTCTCTCTCTCTCTCTCTCTCTCTCTCTCTCTCGTCAAGTAGCTAGTAAACAAATTGAGCATTCGTTTGGGATGTAATTTTTTGACTTTTTGATTATTTTAACCTGGGTTAAAAAATCTCATTTAGAATAGATTTTTTAACTTTTTTGATTTTTGTGAGAGAAAAAATGAAATGATTATGATTTGGATATGACATTTTGTCTTATTATTTTTTAATCTATTTAATCTTTTTATAACTATTTTAGCCCAAACCATTCAAGTCAAACATAGACTGAATCAAATTAATAGGATATTTGAATTTAGTTCCAAAAATTTAACTAGTTTAAATTTGTTTCCATCTTTATCCAACTTTAATGGAGTTTATCACAAAGGCTTGGCTTATGAACTTTCATTTTTAGTTAAAAAGTCAGTATAAATTGTCACATAACTTTTTTTATTTTTTTGCACATATTTTTGTAGAAAGTTAAAAAATCACTATAATAACTTATTCCCAATATTTTTTATAATATAGATAAATTTATCAAGTTGAGTTTTAAAAAAATAAAAATTAATGTGTTTTACCTTATTTATCTAATGAATTTATTTCAAACAAACTATTAACAAATTGAACATGAGTCAAACTCAAATAATTTTATTATTTTTACAACATTATCCATATCTTTTTATCACTTTCATTTCATTGTTTGAAATTTTGAATTACTATCATGCTTTTAAAAATGGAAGACTTATTTGCTTAGTTTTTGAGGCTTCAATTTGGGTATGATTTAGGTTTGGATAATATTCAACTTGAAGGCGATTCTCTCAACGTGGTGTCTGCAATTCAGGGAAAGGCGGAAAATTTGTCTTGTTATGATCATTTCGTGGGTGTGGCTTCCTCATCAGTTTCACATGTTTATAGAGAAAGCAATTCTATGGCTCATTGTTTAAGTAGGTTAGCCTTTGACTTTGATTCACCACGCGTTTGGATGGAGAAAGTTCCTCCCTCTTTAATGGCATTGGTGGTTTCTGAGGTTCCCTCTTCTTTGTAATCGCTTTTCCTATCTAAAAGAAAAAAATTCATATATATATATACATATTTAGTGAATTTTTTAAAAATATTTTAATCAATATATATATTTACTTTTTAATCAACTAATCTATATACATTTAAAATATATAGAATTTGTAATTTTTTTTAAAAAAAAATGGTAAATTACACTCATCTCTCTTGAGGTTTAAACAAGATATAATTAGCCCCACGTTTTTGACATAAAATTATAATCATTTCCCTTTTAATAAGGTTAAAATGATCAAAACTAATGCAGATAATAGGCATATACTAAAATAAATAAAGATTGTTAGACTTATTTATTTTGATGATTTATTTAATTATGTTTTAATTTATTTGAAAGAGAAAAATAGAATCCAAAATTTATTTTGATAATTTATTTAATTATATTTTAATTTATTTGAAAAAGAAAAATAGAATCAAAACTTTATTTTGATGATTTATTAAATTATGTTTTAATAGAATCCAAAATTTATTTTGATGATTTATTTAATTATGTTTTAATTTATTTGAAAGAGAAAAATAGAATTATAATTTATTTTGTTCCATTATTTCTCATCTAAACTTTTATCCTAAATATTGTTTGAATGTATTTAATATTTACTTAAATCATGAGTCCATTTCAACCAAAAAAATAATGCTCAAACTAGAGGTTCAAATAACCCAAAACAAAGGTTCAAACAGCCCAGCACAGCAGCAGGCCAAAAGGTTCAAGTGGAAGCTATTCAAATTAGTAATGATGGAGTAGAAGATATTCAAATGAATACAACGGCTATAAACGGTTATAAGTTTCATTATATATACCAAAACCTCTAATGTGAACAAGTTACAGCAACTATAAACAAGTTACAGAAACTAGAAAATATTCTTTGATCTAAAATCACTCTCATCTATTCTCTGAAATTTTTTCTAAGAAGTGTTCTTCAATTTTTGTTTACATCCTCTCTCAGAAATTATACATTAAGTCGTATAGCTTTAAACCCATCTTTCCCGTGTGAGGATTACGGAAAATCAAAGTCTCATTTTTATATCTATCTTTGAGAGATAATCCTTGTAGCTTTCTGTGAAACCAGAAACACCTTCTTTTCAATCCTATAAGAGTGTAGTACTCTCAGTATTTTTTGGATTTAGAAAGTCTGTGTAAAATCCGTGGAGGATTGCTCCATCTGTGAAAAGTTTACTAGCACCCTGTGAAGCTAGTGAATAGTGAAAAATCTCAAGTGAAACTTGAGGAGTGGACGTAGGCCGAGTTGAAGTCGAACTACTATAAATTTATTTGCCCTTCTCTCTCTCTCTTATCTCTTTATTTTATTTAAATTGTTATAACTATATTTCATATTTTTATTGTGCTAAAATCATTAATTAACATAGTTGTTAGAACACTTGTTTTAATTTTTTTTATTTCATTAACTATATTTATCTATTGTGCTAGTCATAATTTTTATTAGGATATTATTATTTTTATTTGTAAAAACCTAATTCACCCCCCTCTTAGGTTGTCTTTTGGTTAACAATTGGTATCAAAGCTTAGACTCTTGTTTTGGATTTAACCATCTAGGAGTTCCGATCCATGGCAACCTTAGTTGAAGGACAAGCCACAAATAGGCCATCATTGTTTGACGGAAACAACTATAGTCATTGGAAGGATAAGATGACCCTATACTTACAAGCCACTGATTATGCCATGTGAATTATTGTCATCAAAGGTCCAAAAATTCCTACCAAATTAGTAGACAACATTAATGTACCTAAAACTGAATATGAATGTGATGAGAGGGATAATAAATTATTGCAAACCAATGCTAAAGCCAAACTCACCCTTATTTATGGATTAGACTCTAAGGAGTATAATAGAATTTCAAGTTGTGATTCGGCAAAAAAAATTTGGGACAAACTTGAGATAACGTATGAAGGTACAAACCAAGTGAAGGAATCTCGTATTGATATGCTTGTTCATAGTTATGAATTGTTTAAAATAAACTCTGATGAATCTATTTCAAGTATGCTTACTAAATTTACTGAAATTGTAAACTCTTTGAAATCTCTTGGCAAAACTTGTACTAACAGTGAGTTAGTGAGAAAATTTTTTAGGTGTTTACCAAAGAATTGGGAAGCAAAGGTCACAGCCATTATAGAAGCCAAAAATCTCTCCACACTTGGATTAGATGACCTTATGGGTTCCCTTATGACTCATGAGATCACCGTGAAAGGACATGAGGATGTTGAAAACAAAAAGAAAAGTCCTCATCAAATGAAGAAGAACATGAAAACTCCAATGAGGATGAAAGTTATGCCATGTTTAGTAGAAATCTTAAAAAACACTTCAAGAAAAAGAATTATGGAGGAAGAAGACCTTTCAAGAAAGAGTACAATAAAGATAACAAGAAAGAGCTTATTATTTGCTATGAGTGCAAAAATCCTGGACATATGAAGATGGATTATCCAAAATTGAAAAATCATGGAAAAGACTACAAAAGAAACAAAAAGGCCATGGTAGTAGCTTAGGGTGAAAGTGAAGATGAAAGCTCAAATGATGAAATTGAAAATGAAGTAGCCAACTTATGTCTCATGGCTCTTGAAGATGAAGACTTTACTCAAGATGAGGTAACTACTTTTTATGAAGAACTTGAAGTGCATTCTATGAACTACAAGATGAATTTAGAAAAGTTTGTGCCAAAAATAATGTGTTGAAGAAATCTATTGCATTTTTATCTATTAATGTAGAAGAATTAAAGAAAGAAAAAATTGTTTTGAAAAATAATTTTGATACTATCTCTAATGAGAAAACTACTTAAAAAACAAAATTGATGATTTAACAAAAACACTTGAAAATTTTGTAAAAGGTAGAAATAATCTCAACATGCTTCTTGGAAATCAAATATGTGTTTTTAATAAAACGGGCATTGGATATGACCCTATTAAAAAATAAAAAAATCTCAATACAATTTTTGAAAAGGCACCTCTCATGACTCACCCTCATATTACTTGTTATTATTGTAGAAAGAAATGCCATTATATATTTTCTTGTCCATTCAAAAATAATATAAATATGGGAATTAAAAATATTTAGATTGTTAAGGGATTTAACAAAACTAACCAAGAAGGACCCAAGAAACTATGGGTACCAAAAACTAACATTTGATTGTCATCTTGTAGGTTTTCTCTAAGTCCAAAGCTAAAGAAGGAAAGTGATACCTTGATAGTGGATGTTCCAAACACATGACCAGAGATAAATCCTTCTTTACTACATTGTCATCCAAAGATGGAGGCTTTGTTACTTTTGGAAACAATAAGAAAGGAAAAATCATCGGTATTGGTAGCATCGGTATTTCTCCTAACTCTTCTATTGAAAATGTTTTACTTGTTGATGGACTAAGCATAATCTACTTAGTATTAGTCAATTATGTGATAAAGGTAATTGAGTTATTTTTGATAAATCACATTGCACAATTGAAAGTACAAATGATCATAAAACTTTATTCGTTAGTAATCGTCACGATAATGTTTATGTTTTTCATCTTAATGATCTCTATGCTAGTGATGTTAAATGTCTATATGTTAATAATGAAAATAGTTGTTTATGGCATAAAAGACTTGGTCATGCTCATATGGATTTAATTGCTAAACTTTCAAGAAAGGATTTGGTCATTGGACTTCAAAAAATTAAATTTGAAAAAGATCATCTTTGTAGTGCTTGTCAACAAGGAAAACAAACTAAAACATCATTTAAATCAAAACCTCACATTTTCACAACTAGACCTTTACAACTACTGCATATGGATTTATTTGATTCCTCAAGGACATCTAGTCTAGGTGGTAAACATTATTGTCTTGTTATTGTTGATGATTATTCAAGATTTACATGGGTTATGTTTTTAGCACACAAAGATGAAACATTTTCTTCTTTCACAAAACTCTGTCATAGAATTTAAAATGAAAAAGGCTTTCTTATTACTAATATTCAAACCGACCATGGTAGAGAACTTGAAAATGAGAAATTTGAATTGTTTTGTGATGAGCATGGTATTGGACATAATTTTTCAGCACCTAGAACCCCTCAACAAAATGGTGTAGTAGAAAGGAAGAATAGAACTTTAGAAAAAATGAGTAGAACAATGCTTTGGGAAAATAATCTTTCTAAATATTTTTGGGCCGAAGCCGTTCACACCGCATGCTATATTTTAAATTGTGCATTAATTTGACCTATTCTCAAAAAGACTCCTCATGAACTTTGGCATGATAAAAAGCCCAACATTAATCATTTGCATGTTTTTTGTTATAAATGTTTTGTGCATAATAATAGTAAAGATAACTTAGGTAAATTTGATTCAAAATCTGATGATGCAATTTTTCTTGGCTATTCCATAACTAGTAACTGTACGGGGAACAAATATTCAGGCAAGCCCGTACTCCTTTCTTCCAAGCTACTTTCTGTCCGATGGACCTGCGAGCACAATGGCGGTGAGCTACCCGGCGGTGTGTGGCCGGAAAACCCCTCCGACGATCAAGTTAGTACACACACCAGGGGATAGATAGAGAGAATTAGAACTGAGTTATGTTTAGTGTATATCTCACCAAAAATGTCATCTATCAAGCATGGGGGGCGCAAACTCGCTTATATACATTCTGCGCCCCAAATCTATTCACATTAGTCTCTCGACACGTTGTGCTGCTATCCCATATGTCAACACAAATCCAGCAATCACCACCTAACCAAACTGTTAGGATATATCGGCGGAGCTCGGCAGCCCGGCGGAGTCACCTCGGCCTTCCACACTAGAGCTGACCTTCACGACCGTGCTCCTCTCACTGAGCTCAATGACGACCGAGCTCGGTTGCATTCCGGCATAGCCGAGCTCAAGACAGGTCAAGCTGGTAAATCGAAGGCCTTTCCAGCCGGGCTAAACGCTCGAACCATGGAAACCGGAGCGTCTGGCAATCATCTCGGCCGAGCAACTCAGGCAGCTCGGTTCAACATGGTCCTGGGCCTCCATCGAGCAAAACCTTCTCCGGCCAAGCCCAAGCTATCACGGCCCAAACATGCTCGGCCTAACCCAGCTCGGCCCAAATATGCTTGGACCACATACAGCCCGGCCAGAACCACGGCCCAGGCCGAGATTGTGAAATCTCTCTCACAGTAACGCTTATCGTGTTTTTAATAAAAGAACTCTTGTTGTGGAATAATCTATACATGTGGCATTTAATGAAACTAACATCTCTGCTCAAAAGCAAATTGTTAGTGATAATATAGATTTGGAACAAAATGTGGACGATTCAAGTATCTACAAAGAAGAGAACGAACTTTGTAAGTTGAACAAAGAGATTGAACAACTTATTCTCCCATCTTAAGATGAAGGAGGAAACAATGATGATTTGCCAAGAGAATGGAAGTTTGTTCATAATCACCCTAAGGATTTAATCTTAGGTGACCCTACAAAAGGTATTGAAACTCGTTCTTCACTTAGAAACATTTAAAGTAACTTGGCTTTTCTCTCACAGATTGAGCCTAAAAACTTTCAAGAAGCCGAATTCGATGAACATTGGATGATAGCTATGCATGAAAAGCTTAACCAATTTGAGAGAAACAAAGTGTGGGGACTTGTGCCAAAACTTAAAGATCATACCATTATCGGTACCAAATGGATCTTTCAAAACAAGCTTGATGAATCCGACACAATTATAAGAAACAAGGCTAGACTTGTTGCACAATGATACAATCAAGAAGAAGGTATTGATTTTGATGAAACCTTTGCTCTGGTTGCTAGATTAGAAGCCATTCGTATGTTACTTGCATTTACATGTTTTAGAGATTTCAAATTTTATCAAATGGATGTAAAAAGTGCCTTTCTTAATGGTTTTATAAATGAGAAAGTTTATGTTAAACAACTCCCAGGTTTTGAAGATCATGCTTTTCCAAATCATGTTTTTAAACTATCAAAAGCTTTATATGGTTTGAAACAAACACCTTGTGCATGGTATGAACGATTAAGTAAATTTTTGATTGAAAATAATTTTTCTAGAGAAACAATTAAACAACACTTTTTGTTAAAACTAAAAATGATGATTTACTTATTGTGCAAATATATGTGGATGATATTATATTTGGTGCTACTAATGAAATCTTGTGTAAGGAATTTTCTAAGTGTATGCAAGGTGGGTTTGAGATGAGCATGATGGGGGAACTAAATTATTTCCTTGGGCTTCAAATTAAATAATGTAAAGAAGGAATTTTTATCAACCAAGCTAAG
Source organism: Camellia lanceoleosa (assembly GCA_025200525.1). NCBI lineage: Eukaryota > Viridiplantae > Streptophyta > Magnoliopsida > Ericales > Theaceae > Camellia > Camellia lanceoleosa. Next base: position 32,468,952 of record CM045765.1, read on the forward strand.
TACACAAAAGAACTACTCAAAAAGTTTGGTATGTATAACTCAAAAATAGCTGGAACACCTATGAGCACATCCATTAAGCTAGACAATGATGAAAAAGGTAAGTCTATTGATCAAACAAAATATCGAGGTATGATCGGCTCACTTCTTTATTTAATTGCAAGTAGACCTAATATTATGTTTAGTGTTTGTATGTGTGCTAGATATCAATCAAATAACATCTCAGTGCTGTTAAAAGAATTTTTAGATATCTTGTTGGCACTTAAAATTTGGGACTGTTTTATCCTAGAGGTGTTGTATTTGATTTAATTAGTTACTCATATGCTGACTTTGCCGGATGCAAACTTGATAGAAAAAGCATCAGTGGCACTTATCACTTTCTTGGTAACTCATTAGTATTTTGGTTTAGCAAAAAAGCAAAATTCTGCTGCTTTATCAACGGCCGAAGCTAAATATATAGCTTTTGGAAGTTGTTGTGCCCAAATACTTTGGATAAAACAATAATTTGAGGACTTTGATTTGTATTATGATCATATCTCCATTAAATGTGATAATACTTATGCCATCAATTTAAGCAAAAATCCGGTTTAACACTCACAAACAAAACATATTGAAATTTGATATCATTTATTAAGAGATCATGTTCAAAAAGGGGATATTGTACTTGAATTTGTAAACACCGACAAGCAATTGGCAGATATTTTCACAAAACCCCTAAGCGAGGATCGTTTCAATTTTATTTGTAGCAAGCTTGGAATGTCGATTTCTACTTAAAAAGTTTTGTTATGACTGTGAAACTTGAATTTTTGTTAAAATGATATATGTGTATTACTATATTGATATGGAAACATTTATCTCAGTTGCATGCTCTCAAGTCCTTCATACATTTATTATCCTTAACAGTTTGCTATTCTCAACTGTACAATTTTTTTTGAGTTCTGCATCTTGAGATAAAATTAACTTTGCATACATTGATTTTCTTTAAAACCCTCATGGTATTTTTTTTTGCATTATCCTTCCACCAACACCGACGTCCCATTAAGTATAATTTCTGCTGGTATTATTTTATTTTAATTTATTTTTTTATTGCTATTAGGCTTAATATCTTTTTATTTATTTATTGTTATTTTACTAATAAGCTTCATTTCCTTTATTATTTTTTTTCTTCTTTTCTTTTCATTATTTATTTATTTATTTTTTTGGTTGTTTTGCCCTGAGGCTTAATTTTGATTTATTTTTTTTTCTTTACACTTTACTTTCATCTTCAAATGATTACATCAAACATAAAAACAAACACAAATCAAAATATACATATTTACATTAAAAAAAAAATTCCCTTCATTTTTCCGGCCATTAGCCAACCTCATTTACTCGCCTCTTCCACCGCTCTCTTCTTCTTTTTATCACCTTGGGCGACGCTTGACGTCCCTGCCCTGTGCTTTCGTCGAGAGCGAGCACTTCCTGCCGACTATCAAAAGTCAAAAACGACGTTGCTCCAAATCGGGCCATGGAGGTGGTCTTCCGTTTAAGCTCTTTATTTTCGGTCTTGAAGCAAATCTTCGCTCGCGATCCTTGTACATCTTGGAGCAGAGAGTTGGCGTTGACCGGTGGAGCTCACTGCTTTGTTCTCGCAATCGATGCGCGCCAATTTTGTGGATCGCATCCACCGCTCCCATCTGAGACGTCAGTGTGAAATAATTGGCTTCAATATCTAATTGCGTTGTCATTATTTGCTTAATCGACATCATAGGAAGGTTGGGAAGAGTAGGCGTTGGGGCACTTGGCCCAGCAGCGCTTGAGGGGTCATTCAGGTCTAGAAAAAGAGTGAGGGGACAGGGCGAGGCCATGTGGTCGACAAGAGAGATGTAATCGAAAGGAGGGTCGTTTTTGGCAAACTTTGTGCTCTGCTCAGTCTTTCTGCTCTATCTCTCTCAAGACGACATAGAAAGGGATGTAAGCAAATGACGAAGAAGAAGGAGAAACGAGTGATTAAGAAGAAGAAAACGGAAGAGAAGAAGACAAGAGGGAGAGAGAGCCGAGGCAATTGATTGACTCGTCTCGTTTTTGTCGGTCGGCTGACATAAAAGCGAAGCCACGTGTTCGACACGATTTTCGACAGAACAGAGAGAAGCGGACGACTCATATATATATATATGTATATATATCTGTTTTGATTATCTTTTTTTGATGCCATTTATCACTATTATTTTTCTCCTCCTCCTCCTCCCAATTCTGAGTCATGATTTCCTTTTGATAATGTCACAGGGGGAGAAAATTATGATGTTATGTATTATGATGTTATATATTATGATGTTATGTATTATAGTATTATTTTCAAACTAATCTGATGTTATGTATTTATAATTTGATATCTTAATCTTATATCATGTTATTGATTAAAGCTTATTTATTACACATTTGCTAACTTATGTATTTAGAAATGAATTCAGGGAGCATGACTTGAGGGGGAACCTTTCTTACTCCCAAATCAAATCAAAACATCATTGTGTGCCATCATAAAAAAGGGAGAGATTGTTAGACTTATTTATTTTGATGATTTATTTAATTATGTTTTAATTTATTTGAAAGAGAATTATGTTTTAATTTATTTGAAAGAGAAAAATAGAATCCAAAATTTATTTTGATGATTTATTTAATTATACTTTAATTTATTTGAAAAAGAAAAATAGAATCCAAACTTTATTTTGATGATTTATTTAATTATGTTTTAATAGAATCCAAAATTTATTTTGATAATTTATTTAATTATGTTTTAATTTATTTGAAAAAGAAAAATAGAATCAAAATTTATTTTGTCCCATTATTTTTCACCTAAACTTTTATCCTAAATATTGTTTGAATGTATTTAATATTTGCTTAATTCAGGAGTTTATTTTAACCCAAAAATAATGCCAAAACTAGAGATTCAAACAGCCAAAAACAAAGGTTCAAACAGTCAAAAACAAGGTTCAAATAGCCAAGCACAGCAGCAGGTCAAAAGGTTCAAGTGAAAGATATTCAAATTAGTAATGATGGAGTGGAAGATATTCAAATGAATATAACGGCTATAAACGATTATAAGTTTCATTATATATACCAAAGCTTCTGATGTGAATAATTTACAGTAACTACAAACAAGTTACAGAAGCCAGAAAATATTCTTTGATCTAAAATCACTCTCATCTATTCTCTGAAAAATTTTCTGAGAAGTGTTCTTCAATTTTTGTTTACATTCTCTCTTAGAAATTATTCATTAAGTCGTATAGCTTTAAGTTTATCTTTCCCGTGTGAGGATTACAGAAAGAAAAATGCTTGAGAGCTCTAGGATAAGAGCTCTAAATCATGCACTAATGACATGGAAGTGTGTAGGGTCCAGCCTGATGTGATGTTTTAGCTTGAATTTTTTTTTTTTTTGGACATGCCAACTCATTAGAGCTCTACTTTTAGAGCTCTATAGCATTGTTGTTACAGAAAAATCAGAGTCTCATTTTTATGTCTATCTTTGAGAGATAATTCTTGTAACTTTCTGTGAAAGAAAAAACACATTCATTTCAATCCTGTAAGAGTGTAGTACTCTCAGTGTTTTTTGGACTTAGAAAGTTTATGTAAAATCCGTGGAGGATTGCTCCATCTGTGAAAAGGTTGCTAGCACCTTGTGAAGCTAGTGAATAGTGAAAAATCTCAAGTGAAGCTTGAGGAGTGGACGTAGGCCGAGTTGAAATTGAACTACTATAAATTTGTTTGCTTCTCTTTCCCTTATCTCTTTATTTTATTTAAATTGTCATAACTATATTTCATATTTTTATTGTGCTAAAATCATTAATTGACATAGTTGTTAGAATACTTGTTTTAATTATTTTTATTTCATTAATTATATTTTTCTATTATATTAGTCATCATTTTTATTAGGGTATTATCATTTTTATTTATAAAAACCTAATCCACACCCTTCTTAAGTTGTTTTTTGGGTAGCAAAGATAAATATACATTTTATAAAAAAGAGATGACAAGATATTTTTTTTTATTCATACAGTAACGAATTATTAATGAAACATCAATTAACTGTTATGTAAATTAAAACCTCAATGGAGGTTATTGTAATTTTATCAAAAGTATGAGACTAATTATATATGTCTTTTAAAATCTTAGTGAAAGTGAGTGTAATAAAAAATTCACTAAATAGGAAAAATAAAAAAATTTGATACATGTATTTATTAATTTAAAAAAAATCACAAATATTTTATTTTAAAAATAAATTAAATATATTTTTTTGAACAAAAAATTGAATACATTTAAAAATAAAATTAAAAAAACACAAAAAAAAAAAAAAAAACTTAAAACTACCAAATATATTGGACCTAATTTTCAAACAAATGACAGTCAATTAAGATATTAAAGGTAACACTTTCTCATATCTTCTTTAATTATTAACAAATTATATCATTTACATATCATTGGTTTAGGAAGAATGTTAGACTAAAATAACTCACTAAAAGACAAAATAAGTTAAAATAGTTAATAAGACAAAATATCACATCTAAGACATAATCATTTCACTTTTTCTCTAACAATCATCAATTAATAAAAAAAAGTCAATTAATTTTTTAAACATAACTATTTTAATGAGATTAAAATAATAATAATAAAAATAAATTACTAACGAAACAACCATCTTCTGCCAAAATCAGACCTCATTTGAGAACAGATTTTTTTAATAATTTTTTAATTTTTTAGTTAAAATATAATGTAAAAAAATAATATATTTATGATGACTTTTTAATTTTTTATAAAAAATGTATAAAAAGTTTAAAAAAATCTTTAAATTTTTAATATAAATTATTAATATTTTAATTTTTTTAATAATTTTTTTATTTTTTAATTTAAAAAATTCACTTATCAAACCAGGACTCACTGTCATTTTCCCAGACAAGAATGCATTGAAAGTTAAAGTCAACGGCCGGCAGAAACAACACTACCTAATAACAGCCCCTGACGGATCATTCAAACCACAAAAAACGACTTCATACCATAGATCCGTTTTACTCAAATCCACTTCTGTACCCGCCCGACCCGAAATCCCCAACGACCACCACACCACACAACCACAAAACACACGCACACACTCATCCAAAAAAACAAATAGAAAACCGTTTGACGCGAAATGGATCAAACCGAAGGAGAGTCCATAATACTCTCGGACCGAGTTCTGCTCAACGGCACAGTCACGCCGGTGACACTCACCGCCGGCGGAAAACTCCGGTGGTCGGGGGGCGTCGGAATCCAGAGCTGCTTGGCGGTGGAGAAGGAGGTCCTCGGTTTCTGCACCGAAGGTTCCAGGATCAAGATCAGGACCGTCGTTGAGAGTGGAGATGGAATCTGCTGCTTCGGGAGCAGAGGAACTCCCGTGAGGAAGACCTTCGCGTTCGAGACTATGTCTGACGAGTTGCTTGGACTTTGGTGCCAAAAGCTCCGAGAGTACATCGATTCTCTAGGTAATATCATCGTTCTGTTCTTCAATCATTGTGAATTTGAAATGTGTAATCGTAGTGTGCAATTAATGAATTAGGAATCAGATGTGTGGCGTATATGAATTAATAAATTTGAATTTTAAGCTCCTTAGTTTTTGATTTATTAGTCAAGAGTGCGATAAGATGCTTGTTTGGTTACTGAGAAACTGAAGTCCAACAAGAAGTGGAGGATTATTTGGATTTTGTGTTATTGTTAACTTTAGGGTTAGTTTGGACTTGAATGTGTGAGCATAGATTGTAAATTTGTTCTGTTTAGGCAAGCATAGTGTGCAATTAATGAATTAGGAATCAGATGTGTGGTGTATATGAATTAATGAATTTGAATTTTTAGCTCCTGAGTTTTTGATTAATTAGTCAAGAGTGTTTGGTTACTGAGAAACTGCAGTCAAACAAGAACTGGCCATGAGTTTTTGAAACACTTCATTTCCTTTTCCACAATCAAATGCAGGATTATCTGGATTCTGTGTTATTGAATGACTTTAGGGCTAGTTTGGTTGCCCTAAAACTACAAATTTCAGCCGCTTTAAATTTTTTATTAATTATAAATCAAGCAACTAAAACATCTACGCAATTTATTTTATATAAATTTAACCTGAAAACCTATTGTAAAAGAGATTGATAATCTATGCTGTTTGACCCCTATACAATTTTTTTATTCAACTCATTTTCAAATTCATAGATTTTGAGCCCTTCCATACTTGAAATATGATATGTAATTAATTTAGAATCTAAGACAATTTTCTCAAGTGTGTGTTTATATGTTTTTGTTTACATGGACTTGAATGTGTGTGCATAGATTATGAATTTGTTCTGTTTAGGTAATCATAGATTCATTGTGTGCAATTAGTGAATTTTAAGCTTCTCCGTTTTTGATTAATTAGTCAAGAATGTAATTAATATGCTTGTTTGGTTACTGAGAAACTGAAGTCCAACAAGAACTGGAAATGAGTTTTTTTTTTTCTGAAATACTTCATTTACTTTTCTAATAAATTTTCCACAATCAAATGCAGGATTATCTGGATTCTGTGTTATTGAATGACTTTAGGGCTAAAAATTAGTTAATTAGATGTGTTTGCTTTTATAAATCAAGCAACTAAAATGTTTACAGAATTTATTTTACATAAATATAACCTGAAAAACTAACGTAAAATTGAGAGACTCATAATCTATGCTGTTTGACCCCTATACAAATTTTTCATTCAACTCATTTTCAAATTCATAGATTGTGAATTTGTTAATTCAAGATCGAGTAATTCAAGTTGGGCATTCAATGTGCCCTTAAAAGCATAGTCTAGTTTAAATTTGTCTATAATTCTAGCTAGGGCTAGTTTGGTTGCCCGAAAACTGCAAATTTAGGTTGATTCAAAATTAGTTAATTAGATGTTTTTGTCTGTAAAAATCAACAAACCAAAACATTTAGGGCTTGTTTGATTAAGCAGATAGGATTGAGTTATTAATCTATGTGACTCACATTCCATTGTTTGGTTGCAAATATTATTATTCGGATTAGATTCCAATATCCATTCTATCTAATGAAATTGATCAATTTTTTAATCCTATGACAATAACCCAAAACATGCATATAATTGGGATTATATACTTCCATATTTATTGCAAAACAAACGTGGACAAGAGGGAATTATGTATCTCACTAATTCGGCTAGATAGCAATCCTATACTAATCTCGTGGATTGTTAATCTTGCTAATCAAACAGGCGCTTACGGAATTAACTTTATATTAATTTAACCTAAACGCCTAATGTAAAATTGAAAGATTCAAAATCTATGCTGCTTGATGCCTATACAAATTTTTTATGAACTCATTTACAATTTCATAGATTTTGAATTTGTTAATTCAAGATCGAGTAATTCAATTTGGACATCCAAAGTGCCCTTAAATGCATAGTCTAGTTTTAAATTTGTCTATAATTCTAGCTATGGCAACAATTTTTCCTTTTTTTTTGTTGTCATTCTCTAACAGGTCGGCCAAAGAAGCTATTTATTTTTGTAAATCCATATGGGGGGAAGAAATCTGCATCTAAGGTATTCCTTGATGATGTGAAACCACTGCTAGAGGATGCTAATGTTGAATTTACAGTGCAAGGTCTGTAGTCTTTGATTTTGGGTGCTGTTTACAGTTTCTCACCATTCTGGGATGGTTACTCATGCTTGTTAATTTGAAATTTTGACTTTCAGAAACAAAATATCAGCTTCACGCGAAGGAAATTGCCCTAACATTGGATCTATCAAAGTATGATGGAATAATTTGTGTTAGCGGGGATGGAATCTTGGTTGAGGTTGGCTGCTTATGCTTAACTATATTGCATAATTCACAACTAAATTCAATGCACATTATTAGGTACTTAGGGGGCAACCTAAGGGAACAATGACCATCTCTAGAGTGATTTGTGATGGTTGGTTAATAAGATTTCATCAAGGATGGTCAATATGCTTTAAAAAATGGGCAACACTTTCCAAAGTTGAGATGGTACCAGTGAAGGGTAATTGATTGAATAGCCATTTCCAAATTACTCCAATTGTGAATCCTGGTCAACTAATTAAACTACAAAGTGACCTAAAAATCAGGAAGCAATTCTAATGAATGACTAAGAGACTCCTATGGTAGTTTGGAGGTCTTGTTCTCTTAAGTTGCTTCCTTGCACTTCTGCAAGATTCTTAAAAAAAATAAATCCTTTGGCGCTTTTCATGAATATAAGTAACTGTCTAATAAATGTGTGTGTTGATTCTAGGAGAAATTTTGTGTTGGTGTTTTGTTATAATTATTACAGTAATGGATATGTTTTTAAAAAATAATGGATATGTTTTGGAAATATTTTTTTAATTTTAATGGAAATGCTTTGAAAATGTTTCATAAGCGACTAAAACATACAAAATACATAGAAACATTTGGAAACATAAATTAAAATGTATATAAATATATAAAAGCCTAATAATTGATTAATTAAACATTAATATTTATATAGTCATTCGTATAAAATGAGAAGTGTAATATAATCAATGTTGCTATGGCAAAAAATTATTAAGTTTTGTCCAATAACTCAATTTTATTAAACACAAGTGCTAATGATTCTCAAAGTGTTTAAGATCCCAACAAAATAAGGTTTAAAATTACTTAGACAAGAGTAATAACAAGTGTATCCATGCGTCTTGCTTTGCATTTTGTTTCAATTGTCGTGTGCTTGTGTTTCTTAGACAAGTAACACTACAATTTCATTGTTCCACTGGTGTTTCATTTCGTTTCAGTCTCTTAAAAAATAAAATGTTTTGGCCGTTTTGATGGAAATAAAAGGAAATTTTGTCCGTTTGGTGGATGAATATATATATATGCCATTATGATTTGGTGACTTGCATTTTCCTTTCAAGATTAATCAAATCTGTGTTTTGTTGCTTGATGTGGTACATCTCTGGGACCTCCATTCTTTTTCTTACAAGCATTGCAAATTTAGTAGGTAGTAAATGGACTACTTGAGAGAGACGATTGGGATGCTGCAATAAAAATGCCTCTTGGAATAGTCCCTGCAGGTTTGTGTACCAATTTTTTTTTCGTTGTAATACATTTTAAGTAAGCCTTGCTCACATTATATTCTGGGGTATGCTTATAAAAATAAAAATAAAAATAAAAAATGCTGTGTTTTATGGTACTAAGCTAGTAGCAAGCAATAGCACAGTAAGTGCATCAAGGTTTATCTAATGAATGGAACAATAGGTTCATATGACATTTTGCATTAAATGCTGTAAGCTTATCCCAACAATTGATTGGTCATCATATATAAATTTTAGTAAAGATCTCCACTTCAAGTGAAGCATGCCATCCTGTGTTACAGGCAAAATTCTCCTTACTTCTTCTATTGTTTTATGGAATTTGAAATCTGACATGATTTATTTTTGGGTGGAGGTACTGGAAATGGCATGGCAAAATCCCTTCTGGATTCAGTTGGTCATCCTTGCACAGCATTTAATGCTGTTCTTGCCATTATTCGAGGTCATTTATAGTCTCTGTTACTATTTTTTGTTTGCAAATATTAAATTACTCCTTTTGATTACAAATGGTATTTTGTTTTGATACAAGAATTACTTCATACTCCGATTACTGGCAGGGCATAAGTGTTCATTGGATGTAGCTACCATCTTGCAAGGGCAGACTACATTCTTTAGTGTCTTGATGCTTGCATGGGGTATGACAAAAATGCCATTCAATTTGATACTGGATTTTACATTTCAAGCTGGTTCATGTGTGCTTCCTTAACTCGTGTTTGGTATCATGGATAAGTTTATGACGAAGTCATACATTTAGAATATAATTGGCAGTTAGCTGTGGCTATATAGCATTGCTAACATAATCTTACTATATTCCAGGTCTGGTGGCAGATATCGACATTGAATCTGAGAGGTATAGATGGATGGGGAGTGCTCGTATAGATTTCTATGTAAGTTCTGGAAGATATCTCGTTTATTATGTTGTATGAAGTTTTACAGTGAAACTGTTTCAGAAGTATTATTTATACTTTCATTTGATGGGTATATATTCTTTATTGTTTGGATGTTTCTAACCATAGGATCTGCTTTCATTTGTGCTGCCCTATATTCAGTTTACAACCTGTTATGCTTTTGTTTAAATAACAAATACTTTCCAAGAGAATCACTTTTTTTATACCATGTGGGACCCTTGTTTTGTCTATCTAATCTTTTGATTACAATTTCCTCCCATACATGGCATGCAAGTTGAATATCACATATATCAGAAGATGTTCAATACATACAAGCTACATTATTGGTAAAAACACACTTTATCTGATCGCAACTTATACATGGGATGATCATCATGTGCAATTGCCTTGATATTTGGTGAAATATAACTCTCTAGAAGTAAATTATAAAATTGGTAGCCTGATTGTTTATACTTTATTCTATCACAGTTTCTACTGTAGAAACATATTCCTGCATGAAGAGCTTTAAATAGCAGCTGTTTTACTAACACACTCAGCTATGTTATGCCTATCTTATTATTATTTGTATTGCAGCTGCTGCCGTGGCCCACCACTGTCGTTATTCGTGTTTAAAATGCTTCAATCCATATTATATTTGTATGACTAGTTTTACTATTACTCCATTTTAATGCAGGTGAGTTTTTTTAACCGTTGCCATCATTGTTGTCATTTGTTTTACTGATATTACTGTGTAACTGTTGGGGTTTTTGTTATCAGTAATGCTCTTACTATAACTTCTACTACTTGGCAAATATGATCAGTGATTCACTAATTAATGTTGTGTTTCACACCAATCACAGTTTTTAAAGATTGTCTAGGTATAATAATTTTCAACCTTTTAAATGAAAAGAATTAAAAGATTAACAACCTAATTATTGTTTCCAAAATAATTTATGTTTACAAAATCGGATTATCAAAGCACTATTTTGGATTTTTAGTTGTCCTTTATTGGTTTTATACTCTTGTTGACTTCAAATTTTAAAGTAAGCTTTGCCCATGAACGTAATGCTTGCCTTCATATTGTGCCACCCGAAGGAGCTGCTGTTTAACTATCAACAGCCGCCTCTGCCAGTGCCTCCGGCTGGCTAGCCAATGCAACATTTTTATCCTCCCAGCCCACGCTTCCACCTGAAGGAACTGCTGTTTAACTATCAACCCCGTCTCTGTTCTATTAACTCATGGTATTTGTGTAGTAAAGTTTATTTATAACTTTTTGCATCATCATTAACAATTGGATTATCTTTATCATCATTATTTGTTCAACATGCTTTAAGAGATTGGAATTTGACTATGTTGACAGTGCTATTGCTGTGTGAAATTCTTTGTAAAGTACTAAATACAAAAACAGCTTGTAAGGCGTGGAAATGCTGTTGAGAAAATGAATTTGGGAAGCTTTAGAACAGCAAGGTTATATTAAACTTATCCACTTACATTTTTTTCAGGCTCTTCAACGGATATTTCATCTTAGGGAGTACAATGGGAGTATTTCATTTGTGCCTGCTCCCGGCTTTGAAGATCATGGAGAGCCAAGTGAACAGAAAGGTGAATTCATGGGCAAAGACATCAGCAATCCAAGCCATGACGAGTCTAGTAAGATTCAGAAGTGTGGCTACCAAGGTCCCCATGATGACTCAGAGAACTTAAATTGGAGGAAGATTAATGGTCCATTTGTATCAGTCTGGCTCCATAACGTACCATGGGGTGCTGAAAACACCAAGGCAGCACCTGATGCCAAGGTTTTTTTTTTTTTTTTCTTCCTTTCTATGTTTTGTCATTTTCGGTATCTTCCTCTCTGTTGCTTTTCTTACTTTTTCAACCACCAATATTCAGTATATGATTTTCAAGCTGATCATCAGAAATTATAGTTGACATGACCTGTGTTTATCTCTCTTTCTTTCTTTCTTTTAAAACAGGTCTTACCTGTGGTTTGAGATAAGTTGCTAATACCTTAGAAGTTGCAGAAGAAGTAGGTTCTAGGCTGTAAAATGCTGGAGCTGTCTGTTTGCTATGAAATCTCTGGGAATACATATATATATATATATATATATTTCTATGATGTATGTTATCATTGTTCTAGCACATCATAAGTATGCATTTGGAACAAATTAACTGTGTATTCATCCAACAAAATAAAGAATAATATAGTGATGTAGCGTATTCCAAATAGTGGGGAAATTTATGTGCTATTATTTGAGAAAATATACATTTGCCAAATAGGCAATTAGAAATTATTCTATTGGTCATTGGAAGTCATTCTTCCATCAAGTTACTTCCTTGCTCACAGCTGCTAGTATTATTATTGCATGTTTGACATTTGGCACTAGTAGAATTCATTTTTTTATGAGGTTAATTGGCATCCATGCTCAAACTTGATGATTGTAATATCATTTGGACTTACGGCTGGCTTGGATCTGTAGTTTTCTTTCATCTTGGACTACATTCTTCAGTGTAGTATTTGAAACAATTTTTGGCTGGAAAAATTGGGGAAAAAAAGATTGGTTGATTTGTGGTGAAACTGGCAATGAAACAAAATGTTATGATGTTTGTTTACCTTAACTCGATTGAGTTTGAGATTTGCAGAATAAGAAGTTTGGCTACTGGTGGTGCATTTTAAGATCATCAAACCTCTTTAATTAAGTCCCTCTTGAAGCCAAATGTATCGTGTGCACAATTATTGATCCTCGTGTTCAATGAGCTGCCTTAACTAGGACTTCATGTTCTTGCATCTGGATCTGAAAATGCTTACTCTTTATATGCCTTTGGTAGTCTCTTCTCTGCCATGAGTACTGAGGCCTAAGATTTCTATTAAACATTTCAAGATTTTCTTATTTGTGGGCATATTTGACTTCTGTATTCTTTTTGCTGGTTGATGTGCAGTTCTCAGATGGATATTTGGACTTGATAATCATTAGGAGTTGCCCAAAGTGTGCGTTGCTATCGTTGATGACTGAACTCAATAATGGAAATCATGTCAAATCACCACATGTCTTGTACCTAAAGGTGAGTTCATGGTATTAGTAATTGCCAATTTATCTTGGTTGCTGTAAATATTATTTCCTTCATGTACCGTTAAATTTAATTTTTGAAAGAGTTCTCCACGATCATTTAACTTGTGGAGGGGGAATTGCCATGGAAGTTCAGAAATGTAAGGGCAGAGATCCTCATTTCCATGCTCACTCTGTGTAACTTCTGAACTGCCCCCCCTCTAAAGTCTATCTACACCAAGGATCAAAATTTCGTTTCAGTTAGCTTGGAACTAGAAACGTTTCGGAAGCATAAATGAAATGAAAAAATAATTTGGAGACATTTGAAAATATTTGGAAACAAAAACTAAAACTTATATAAATATACATTCTCAATAATTAAATAATTGAACATATTGATGTCTTTGAATATTAGAAGCTCATAAACAATGGTTTGAAGGCTTAGCTAGGAAAGGGGTTTGTCATTGTAAGAAAAAAACACAAAAATTCTAGTAGTAGGGATAAATAAAGAAGAAAAAAATACCTTGAAATAACCATAAAAAAGAAACAAAAGAAGGAATAAGTGAACTTATTTAGCTTATTTGCTTAAAGGAAGTTAACTAATGGTGTTTGGTTACAATTTTAAATTATAACTTATTTGATTATTCAACTTGTTTGGCCTTAAAAAGTGAAATTTTCTTAAGCAACAATTTGTAGCTTTTTAAACTTATTTGAAACCCTTAAATACGTATGTACAAAAGAGCCGTATCTCTTTTGTCTTGGTTATAATTTTTGAGAGACATTCTGGATATTTATGACAAAAAAAAAAAAGAAAAAAAAGAAGCTATGCGACAGCTTATTTACCGAACATGCTAAACTTTTTTCACACATTAAAAGTTGTACCAAATAGATTTATAATTTATTTTATTTCTTTTAAGCTAATAATTTAAAAAACTATAATCATAAAAGCTAACTTATAAGTGATACCAAACGGGCCGTTAATCTTCTCTTTTCTATCTTGCCTCTTCTTGTTTCTAGTATATAAAATTCTCAAAAAAAAAATAAAATTATGAGGATTTCCTTTATTCTTAAATCTTTCGTTTTGACAAAGGACAGCCAGAAATGATCAGTGTTAGATATTCCTAATAGGTATTGAAACAACTCATATTTTGGTATGTTTGGTGGTGCTTCGGTGCATTTCAGTGAAACATTGGAATCATTCCACTGCTGTTTCAATGGAAACGAAATGAAATTTTGCTCCTTGCATGCTGTTGTGCTCGTTGTGATAGAAAAGAAAGAAGAGAGGAACTGGATATTGAATTGACCTATGAACAATACAAGGATGGATGAGAAGCTATATATGGACATTACAATCAAATCATATTGTATTATAATCGTAGCGTATCGTAATCACAATATATTACAGGTGAAAGCATTTGTTTTGGAGCCCGGTCCAAGAGTTGACGATGCAACAAAGGAAGGGATTATAGATGCTGATGGAGAGGTCCTGGCCAGAGGGAAAGGAACATACAATTCTGACCAGAAGGCCCTGATGGACTACAAGAAGCTCCAAATAACAGTGGATCAAGGTTTGGCTACTTTATTTACCCCTGTTTGAAATTTTATCATCATTTTTCCTCTATCCGGTTTTGTCGCTCCACAGAATGTTAACTTTAAAAAAAAGGGCTCTGGAACCAATGATAATTCTGTTTGTAAAGAGTCATGCATAGAGAAAACAGAAAAATAAAAGACACATCCTTTTTTTTTACTGTATCTGAAAAGTTATTTGTTAAACTGACTTTGTATCATTGCTACAAGTTTTCTGGGTTTTTTTGCCGCTTTATTTTCTAATTTGAACCGAGTTCAAGGGCACGGTGCAGATCTATTCACCGGATGGATTTCACAATCCCTTTTCACCTTCAATGATAATCCACAAAACCACTGGCTAGGGGGGCCACAGCCCATGCTAAGATCAAAAGAGTTCCATTAGCTTGTAGTGTTTTGGGCTCTTGATTTGTAAATTGCAATAGGATGGCCCCTCCAAAAAAAAAAAAAGGTATCAAGTTTTATATATTCCGCCGATATTTTAATGCTTTTTAAGCTTGATATGGTTATGGACCACCTAAATATTGAAGTGTTACAAAATTAGTAGTTTTTAGTCATAATCTATGAAAAATGATTTGTCTCCCTAAAAAAGCCTCCCCTAATCCCCCTAATGCCCAAAACGACGTCGTTTTGGGCATTTTTTTTTTTTTTTTTGGCCTTGGTTTGAAATTTAGGAGGATTAGGGGGTCAAAAATTAGGGGATGTAGCACAGCCCATAATCTATAATTGTGTTTAGTTACGAGTTACTATGATTGTTTCTAGTAATGAATCTAGAGGTGTTTCATTATGACAGATAAGAATAATGCTATATGCACCAATTGGTATGTCAATTAGTGTACTAACGGATGATATAGTATAATTTTAGAGATTTTTGGTGTTTATAATTTGTATTACAAGTGAGATCATAATTTTGAAATGACAATGTTATAATATATATTGGTACATTAATTAGTATATCAATTAGTGCGTGTAGCACCACCAGACATATAAACAAGTTATGAATCAATTGAATAACTCATATTCGTATACATATATATCAAATCTAACAGTTAGCAACAAAGATGTTTGTGTTATGCACATTTTTGTAGGAGTGTGTACTATCTTCTCCTACCCTAATTAACATCGTGTTTCGAACAATATCAATATAATCATTTTTCTTATTTTTTGTTTTGTAAATCTTAATATTGATTCAGAATTTTTTAAAAATATATCTTTTTAGTATAATTTAGATACAATACTTCCGCTACGGATGAAATAATTAAAACTTTGTTGTCAATTCCGAATGTATACAGTTCGGTCCTATCTTACTATAATTCCTGCGTCCGTCACTGCACAAAACAAACACCGTATGTATGACCATTGGCAGCGCCACGTTGAGGCCAGAGGGGCACGGGCTCCTTTGATTTTTTTTATTATTTGTATCTTTTGGTCAAAAATTGCACTTTTAAATCTAGTTGAGAAATGTTTTTCAATTAATTCCTTTGAAATTCCAAGGGCTTGTTTGGTTTGTATTTGTAGAGTAGTTTTTCATATAAAAAGTATGAAAACTTGTTTGGTTTGTCTTTTTTCAGAAATGGTTTTAAAAAATTATTTTGGAGAGAGTTTTAAAAAAAGTAATTGATTTGATGTGTATGAGAGAGAGAGTGATTTTGAAAAAAAGCAAACTAAACAAAATTTTGAGATTTTTTTTGAAAAAACTTGTTTGGTTTGATTACTCTTGAAAAAAAATTTATAGAGAATTTTTTCCAAAAACAAACCAAACTTGCAAGTATTCCCCCTTCTAAGTCTTTATACCACATCTTTTCTTTTCAACAAAATCCCTACAATTTGTGTTTAATTTTGCTAAAATCTTCTCTTATAAATTTGTATTATCTCTCTATTCTCTCTCATGTTTTTCTTTTACCCCTCTCTCTCTCTCTTATTTTATTTTTATTTTTATGTGTATCTCTGTGTAATATTGTAATAGAGGCATGAGATGACATTTTAATTTGTGATGATTACTAAAGTAGAAAATTCATAAAAAATATCAGTGGACTCAAGTAATAGTCTAACATATATAACTTTTACATCACGTTTATTTTCAATGGTCCTATCATCAAATGAAAATCAAATTCAGTGATTGATCTTGCGATGATTTCAACTCGTGCTTGTGCTTGCATCCCAATGAGGCATATCAAAAGCCACTCGTGTGTCGGGTTAGGGTTAAGGTTAGTGTTAGAATTAGGGCTTCTTGATTGAAAAAATTATATTTTTGAGAAAATTCTTTTTATCAAATGGTCAGAAAATCTTTTTCGATGTGTATAAAACCGTGTGCTTAATTAGCATGTTGGTTTGATTTGTTTGATTTTGAAAATTATTTTGTTTATCAAAGTTAATTACTCTTTTTTGGCTATTTAAAGAAAATCTTCTTTATTGCTTTACATAAACGAAAAATCTATTGTGAGCATTAAAATGTTAAAAAGTGCATGTGTTTCTAATCTTTTTATTATGGTGAATTACACTCTCTGTAATTTTTTCTTATATCATCAATCATACTTTTATACTGTATTTGATTGGGAGATTTGAGGAGGAATTTGAAAAGGGAAATGGAAAAGTAGATGAAATATGAATAAAACATACATATATTTCACATAGTTTCACACACCTTTTCTCTTTTCCTTTTCAAATCCCTCCTCAAATCCTCCAACAAAACACAACGTTAAGTTTTTCATAGTGTGTCAATTTAATCCAATTAGTAATACCTTTTGGCCTAGTAGTTGTGTGTAGCACCACTTTGTGGTGAGATTATGGGTTCAACACTTATAGAGAGAAGTTGGATACTTTCATGATTTTATTTCTCTTCTATTAAAGGGGTTGTATGTAATTGTTTATTTTCTTCTCAGATTTTGGCGGGTTTTGAGCTATCTATTTCGTTGTTCAAAAATTAATTATTTGAACAAAAACTAAGTTCAATAGTTGATATCTAAAAAATTAATTTTTGTTCATAGGTTAATTATCCGAACGAAAGAAATTGTGTAAACTAAGAGTATTTTTGGTATGCAAATAGAAGCTCTCAATTTATAATGGTACATTTCTTTTTAAATGAACTATTTTGTCTTTCATTTTTATATGATTTCTTAAAGGATGTTATTAATTGGAGATACAATTAGATCTACAATATCAAAATTTACACAATAGACAAATTACATAGAAACTGCAATTATAATTTGCCCTTATTTTTATTTATGAAAACACAACCAAATGGGTTTGAAAAAAAGACTATGCAAATCAGGGTTAGAAAAAACAAAACGATGGGCAGAGAATGTACATGCTGTTCAATCCTTGTTAGGAATTGATTTTTTTAGAATATATATATATATATTTTGTGGTCTTTTGTGAAATTTTTTAAACTTAAAAAAAAATATTAGACATTTAAATTCTATTTGATTAGATGAACCCAAAAAAATAAAAAAAAAATAAAAAATGACTAAATGCCAAAAAATAAATCAAACAAATACTTTTTCCTTTGTCTTTCTTGAACTTTTATATTTTATTTTTTAAATTCTTTTATATTAGACGATTTAAAAAAATGAAAAAATTTGATACAAATTTAAAATAAATAAAAAATTTAACATTTTTGTATGGGCATGTGCATGCGTTGAAAGTGGACACACGAAAACTGCATGCAATGCGACGCAGGCTTTGAGTAGAGCGAGTCTCGGCGGGCCCACCAGAAAATACGAAATAGATACGGGAAAATAACCCATCAGTGTAAATTTTTTTTTTTCATGAATATGTATTTTTTCTTAAATTCTGTTTGGGTACATGTGAATTTTAAATTAATAATAATCCAAGTTCATTTATGAAAGTTTATTTATGAAATACAAGATAGAGTCAAATAGTTTTATTACAATAGAGTTAAATAATTTTACAACAATGATAGGTAGTTCGAAAAATCATGGTTTGAATGGTTCGAAACACTCAAAACGATATCGTTTTGGGTATAAAATGACGTCGTTTTGACACATTCGAGCCATTTGAGCCACAAAAATTCGGACCACCAAACATTTTGGATAATTTTATTACTATAGATACAATTAGTTATTTGAAATCACGCTACACAAATTCTCTTTTTAACTATTAGAATCATACTAAAAAGAGAAAATTAGTGATAAATTTAATCTAAGGAGGATGTAAGGCATTAGATTTAGTGAATATTTTTTATTGATAAGAAATCAACGTTTTGTAAAATAGTGTGGTAAGAAATCCTACAAGACATTTTGTTTCTTATTTTACCCCTTAACTTTTTTTTATATTTATTTGACTTTTCGTTAACTATTTGTTCAAATTTATATCTATTGGTTTAAATTTTTATTTATCTATTCAAATTTATGTCTATCTGTTTAAATTCTTTGACTATCTGTTAAAAAATCTACTTGTTAAAAATTTGCTAAACTAATTTTTCCTATATATTGAAATTTATCAAGCATATTTTTCCTTTTTCAACCTATTTGTTCAATTTTTTGAACAGATCATAGCTTTTATCTGTACAAATTTTAGTTGCAAAAATTTGAGTTTGCATAAATCAAAATTTTGGGATACAATCTATCTGTTGCAATATCAAGCCCCTATCTGTTCAAATTTTGAATAGATCTATCTTATTATCTGTTCAAAATAGATCTGTCTTTGTTTTTTTTATCATCATAAACAACAACAACACAAGAACAAAAAAATAATAATAAAAATAAAAATTGAAGTCACTAAACAGATATGTCAACAAAACCCTAATTTTCCAAGTGTTTACTGTCGATCAACCTCGATTTGGCCAACCATACGAATTGCTTGACAAAGTAATACAAACCCTCGTCTCTATAAGCAATTACAGAGAGTAATATTTATTCTTTGGAGTCAAAACACGAGTTTCACAGAGCATTCGTGTCTTGGATGAACTTGCCGAGCCTGAAGGCCTTGTGACTGAAGCCAACGCTCGATTCGAATCTCTTGAGTCGGCGATTTAGAAGTAGGGTTTCGGGGAGGAAGGAGGAGGTGAGGATGATGCGTGCCTTGAGATCTGATCGATTCTAACTTTTAGAAGCCTCAGATCTTGGCTCTATTGTTGTGGAACTTGAAGACGAAGAAGTCGTCGGAGATGTTGTAAATTTCAATGGCGAGTGGATCGTGCTCAAAATCGCGGGTTCTTTCGGTGACATGATGGCACGCGACGGCTACGATTGAGTTGGATTTTGATCAAACAAAATTTGAATTTGAATTTATGACCGAGTACCTTACTAAAAATATATACTCCATTCGTCTCAAAATATTATTCCCTTATTCTATTTTTCATTATCCCAAAATATTAATCCATTTTCAAAAATCAAGGACCAAACTAATATGAATTTCTTATTTTGTCCTTTTTCAAATTAATTAACAATATAAAAAGTATAATTATCACAATTGATATTTTCTAAAAAATATACTATCTGTGGGGATATATTTTCTGAGTACCAACGCGTGGCAAGGTGACGCCGATATGTCAGCCGAGGTGCCACGTGTCTTGGCCGTTGTGCCGAGGTCATCTCGGATAGGCCGAGGTTACCTCCGAAGATATCGGAATCCGAGATAAGCGGATAGGGGACAAGAGTCCTAGACTTAAAAGGGAACTCAACCTGGATATGGACAAGAGTCCTAGATTGGGAGAAGACTTCAATTTGGGTAAAGATAAGACTCTTAGAGAGTTTATCCTAATCCCACTAGGAGTTCCAGGTTAGCAGTAATCCTAAGTCCATTAGGGCCAGGCTCCTATTCGGACTAGGATTGTATTGGCTATAAAAGAGAGGCACCTCCATGGGTCTAAGGTATGTTTTTTCAATATTCAAGCTTGTGAGTTGAATACTTGATTATCTTTGAGAGATATACTGACTTGATCGTCGGAGTGCCCCCGGGTGGAAGAACCACCGCCGAAGCCTTTTCTTTCTGTGCAAGACAGCAGGGTGCCATTTATTCTGCCTGTATTCTACAGCTGAATCACTAAGGAGGGCAGTGTGATCAGAAAATCACTCACACAATTTGGCACCGTCTGTGGGAAAGAAAGACGAATAGATGGCCAATAACGCACAAAATGAGAGGATTGGGGACGATGCTCCCACTGGGAGTGACAGGTCTATCGGCCTTGACGTCGAAGGAGACAACCACAACGAAGAAGCCCGTGGCCAGGGGCACGGGGGAAGAGACGTCGTCCAGGAGGACGACACTTCGAAGAAAACAGACCAGGGAAGATACTACAATGAAGACAGCCTCCAGGTATGGAGGGACAGGTGCCTACGGAGGGATGAGAAAGTAAAAGAATTGGCAGATAAGTTGGCTGACCTGCAGTCGGTCGTCAATTTCATGATGCAAAACAATGTCATGCAGCCGCTATACCCATTGCAGGACACGCCAATTCCAGTAGTTAATACTCAGAAGGGAGGAAGGAAAATAATTCCTGAAACACCACAACACTCCAGGAGAAAAAGGCACTCTTACCCGCCCTCCGGGGAGGTCGGGCGAGAGAAGCCAAGGTAAGAGAAGTCCCAGAGGACATATCAAACAAAGGACCAGGAGCGCAGAGAACATCGGAATATTCAAAGGCAGGCGCTCTGCTTTGACACAACCCACGGAGAAAGATCAAAACGGACCCATCACGAGGCCGAGAGTAGTGTGCCGAAGAGACTGAAGTCCAAAGACAGCCGAGCTCCGGGGAGGAGTAAAGAAGACTTGAGAAACTACCTCAAGAGGAAGGAACAGAAAGCTGAAGCCGAGGTAACATCACCCGTCAAGCCGAGGACGCCGTTTTCGGTAGAACTGGACAAATTTGAAGCACCAAAAAGATTCAGCATGCCGAGGTTTCAAATATACGATGGTAAGTCAGACCCTAACTTCCACGTTGGACTATTTTTGAACTCAATGGCGTTGTACAGTGGAAACGAGCCATTACTCTGCAAAGTGTTCCCCTCGTCCTTTGGGGAGATTGCATCAGATTGGTTCCATAAATTACCAAAGGGAAGCGTGAAGACGTGGGAAGGCCTGGCCGAGATGTTTGTGGCCAGGTTCGTAACAAACAAACTACAGCCATTAAGGGTGGACGCGCTAATGGCTTTAAAAATCAGGAAGGATGAAGGCCTTAGGGCCTATGCAAAAAGATACTACGAGGTGTTCAATCGAATACCTGAATGCAATCAGGAGGTAGCGGTCGTGTCTTTCAAGAACGGCCTGAAAGATGACTGTTCACTACGGAAATCTTTGGCAAAGACATTGCCGAAGAGCATGGAGGAGCTCATGGCAAGAATCGAAAAATATGCACGAGCCGAGGAGGATACATCGGCCCACAAAGAAGTCAAACAGGAAAAAGGGAACGGCTCGCTGAAGCAAGGCCGAAGTAACAACGGATTCAGCAAAACAGAGATGGAGTTAAGGGCTAAACAGGCAGTGACAACCGTGTTCCGAATTCCAATTCAAAAAGTCCTAGGAAAAATTCGGAGCCAGCCCTATTTCAGGACACCAGCAAGGGAACCAGGAGAGTTCATGGAAAGAAACATGGACAAACATTTGTGCTTACCACAATGAAAACGGACATACAACACAGGGCTGCAGAGCCCTAAAGGCACACTTGGAAGATCTGGTAAGACAAGGCCACCTGAGAGACCTTGTCGATGAAACCAGAACAAGAGAAGAACAGGCAAGACTGCCTCAGGCTCCAGCAGCCCCACCACCTCCGCAACCTTGGGCAGAAGGACCTCGGATAGTTAATGTGATCCACTCAAAGGTTAACGAGAATGAAGTCAGAGGAGAAACCCAAAGGGTAAGGCATCTACAGCATGTCTACCAAGTCGGGGAAAAGAGACATCGGCCTGAAGAGATCCAAGGATCGATAATAACCTTCACCGGTTTACCTAGAAACGGTCCAAAGACCAAGACAATGATGCCTTGGTAGTATCCCTCCAGGTTGGGGAGTACCAAGTGAAACACATCCTAATAGATCAAGGTAGCTCTTGCGACATCATGTACGTTAGATGTTACAAGGAGCTAGGCCTTCACCCAGATGGCATGGAACAATCAAATGGCCCGATGGTCGGCTTCAATGGAACGCCCACGTGGCCACTGGGCGCTACAAACTTGGAAGTACAGGCCGGTACTAAGAAGATCAGGACAGAATTCATCGTGATTGATACGCCTTCTCCTTACAACATCATATTGGAAAGGCCATGGTTGCATGCAATGGGGGTAGTTCCCTCAACATTGCACCAACTACTGCGCTTCCCAACAGAACATGGGATTGAAGAAATCAGAGGAGATCAACTGCAGGCAAAAAATTGCTCCATGGCAGCAATGAAGACTACCTGCAATGTTCGAGAACCAGAAAAGGCAGAGATTGAAGATGAGGACATGGAGGTCCTAGATGATGTCGGCAAGGAACCGGCCGAGAAGAGTGAGGAATCACTAAAGAAAATCCTCGTCCAGGAGGGCGACGAAGAGCGCTTCTTTCTTCTTGGCTTAGGCTTAGCCAAAGAAGAAGAGAGAGAACTGGAAGCTTTTTTAAGAACAAACATAAAGGTATTCGCCTGGACACCTTATGAAATGCCTGTCATTGACCCCGAGGTCATATGTCACAGACTGAACGTCGACAGGTCGGGAAAACCTGTAATACAATGAACTAGAAGACCGACTTTGATGCATGTCGAAGCTGTGGAGGAAGAGGTAGACAGACTTCTGGAAGCCAAGGCCATCAGAGAAGTCAATTATCCAACGTGGCTATCAAACACTGTGGTGGTAAAGAAGAAAAACGGTAAATGGAGGGTTTGCGTAGATTTTACAAACCTAAATAAAGCTTGCCCCAAAGACAGCTTCCCTCTGCCAAAAATTGACCAGCTGGTGGATGCCACATCAGGACATGGAATGATGAGCTTCCTGGATGCTTATAGGGGGTACCACCAGATAGCCATGTACCCCCCAGACGAAGAAAAGACAGCGTTCATCAGCCCAAAAGGCTGATCTTGTTAGGTGATGCCCTTTTGAAAGAACGCAGGAGCAACCTACCAAAGGCTGGTAACCAAAATGTTCAAGTACCTGATAGGCCAAACAGTTGAAGTCTACATCGATGACATGGTCGTGAAGACCAAGGAGCCTAAGAGCCATCTTCTTGAGCACGAAAAGGTATTTGAAATACTCAAAACATATCGGCTCGACTCAACGCATCTAAATGCATTTGGAGTTGGATCGGGTAAGTTCCTAAGTTACACGGTAACAAGAAGGGAATAAAGCCCGGATCAGGATCAAGGCCATCCTAGATCTACAGAGTCCAACATCGGCAAAAACAGTTCAAATACTCCTTTGGAAGGGTCGTGACCCTAAACAGTTCATAAGCGAAGTTCGAGACAAGTGTAAACCCTTCTTCAACTGGTAAAAAGACCGCCGACTTCCTATGGATCGAAGAATGTGAGGCGCTTTGGCGACCTAAAGAAGTATCGACTACGGCCAGTTCTCCACTTTGAACACGAGGAAGAGTTATTTTTGTACTTAGCCGTGTCAGAACACGCAGTAAGTGCAGTTCTAATCCGAGAAGAGCAGGGAGAACAGAAGGCTATCTATTATGTAAGTAAAACCTTAGCCAACGCTGAAACAAGGTACTTACCACTAGAGAAGTTGATGCTGGCCCTAGTCATGGCCTCAAAGAAGTTGAACCACTACTTCCAGGCACACAAGATTGTAGTGCTAACAGAGCACCCACTGAAGTCCTTATTACAACAAGGAGACTTAACAGGAAGACTTGCAAGGTGGGCAGTAGCCCTGGGCCAATATGACCTGGAGTTCAGGCCCAGAACAGCAATTAAGGGCCAGGTTTTGGCCCACTTCATGGCAGAATTCACACCTGAATCCATCAAACGTCGGGCTCCATTGAGCCAAGATGCACGAAGTCCCAGCAAGCAAGGAGAATTCCAGCCAAAGGCCAAGGAACAAAATAAGAAAAAGCTCAGACCTTGCAGCATCTACATCGGCGACTCATTTAGACTATTTGTCGATGGAAGTTCAAACCGACAAGGAGCGGGGGCAGGAGTGCTGCTGATATCCCCAAATGGGGAAATAATAGAACAATCCATCCGTTTGGGGTTCAAGGCCTCAAACAATGAAGCAGAATACGAGGCATTAATTGCAGGACTAAAATTGGCAGCAACAGCAGAAGCAGATGAGGTAATAGTTTTTTGTGATTCACAGTTAATTGTTAACCAGTCAACAGGAGAATTTGCAGCCAGAGACTAGAGGATGTCGGCATATGCAAAAGAGGTTATCAGATTAGCCGAGTTATTTCAGAACTGCCGACTTCTGCAAGTAAGCCGAGATGATAACAACCACGCCGACGCGTTGGCCAACCTGGCAAGTTCAATGCAAACTGGAAAGACAAGAACAATTATGATCGACTACATGTCGGGCCCGAGCATAGAACCACAGAACGTAAAGCAAGAGGCAATGTGTGTGGACATGGGTCCAAGTTGGATGGATGCAATTGTTGCATTCCTGAAAGAAGGAAAGCTGCCAGAAGACCGCAAGAAGGCGCACAAAGTCAGATTAAAGTAGGCAAGATTCAGCCTAACTGTGAACGGACATCTCTACAGAAGGTCCTTCACTGGACCTCTTTTAAGGTGCGTACATCCTTTACAAGTTGAAGATTTTTTATATGAAATTCATGAAGGGATTTGTGGAAGTCTGCTGAGGCGGATCATTAGCCCATAGGGCCATTACCGAGGGTATTGATGGCCCTACATACAAAAAGATCTTGACTTATCGTGAAGAAGTGCAAACAATGCCAAAGGTTCGCACCTTTGATTCATCACCATTCTTGACCTAAACCGATATCGACCCTTGGCCGTTTGCCCAATGGGGCATGGATCAGTTGGACAACTTCCCAAGCAATGGGCAGAGAAAATACTTCTTGGTAGCAACGGATTACTTCACAAAGTGGATAGAGGCGAGAACTTGCCAAAATCCGAGATGGACGTCAAGAATTTCATATGGAAACATATTATCACCAGATTTGGTATTCCTAGAGCCATCGTTGTTTATTAACGAACACGCTTTGACAAAGAACTTATCAAGAACTTCTATACAAAATTCAAGATCAAGAATTACTTTTCAACACCAAGTTTCCCCCAAAGCAATGGGCAAGCAGAAGCATCCAACAAAGTAATTTTGAATGGAATAAAGAAAAGGTTGCAGGCAGCAAAAGGGAAGTGGATAGACGAATTGCCCAACGTACTTTGGGCATATCGGACTACGCCGAGGAGATCAACAGGGGAATCCCCCTTTGCCATGGCCTATGGCACAGAAGCAGTAATTCCACTGGAAATCGGCATCCTAGGGATCCGAACCCAGGGAGTTGAGAATGGGACTAATGACATACTTTTAGCCCGAGATCTGGATCTTTTAGAAGAGCGAAGAGAGAAGGCTGCAATTCAGCTTACAGTATACCAGCAACAACTTGCCAGAACTTACAACAAGAAGGTCAACCCAAGAGATTTTCAAGTCGGCGACCCAGTCTTGAGAAAAGTCGTCGGCAACAAGAAAGATCCCAGAGAGGGCAAGCTTGGCCCAAACTGGGAAGGACCTTACAGAATTACTTCGGTTTTAGGCAATGGAGCTTATCGGCTTGAAGACAATGAGGGCAAAGCATTACCAAGACCTTGGAACACTTGTAATTTGAAATTTTTCTATCATTGAGATGTTCATTATTTTTGACCGATGTCATTAATAAAATCTTTTCAGAATTCTTCAAGCACATATGATTGATTAAGATACTTAACATTATTTCTAGAAGACATAAAAAATGAGAACCCAAGTGGAACTTAGGTTCATATTGGGGGCAGAGAGAAAACAAAGTCTACCACTTGTTGAAATTTGTAGCAATTTACAAGTTGGTCAGACCGATACAAAGTCAACCACTTGTTGAAATTTGTAGCAATTTACAAGTTGGTCAGACCAATACAAAGTCTACCACTTGTTAAAATTTGTAGCAATTTACAAGTTGAAGTTAAGCCAACATATAACCCATCTGTTGAAATTTGCAGCAATTTACAGGTTGAGGTAAATATAATTGTTTAAACCCTTGTTGAAATTTGCAGCAATTTACAAGTAGATCATTGTTTAATACTTATTCTAACTTGAGAAAAGTTTACTGTATATGTTAATCCTTGTTGAAATTTGTAGCAATTTACAAATAGGACAGATTGAGATTACTGTTTAAACACTCGTTGAAACTTCAGAAAAGTTTGCAAAGATAACATTGAATAGTATTTATACTTGTTGAAATTTATGAAAAGATTGCAGGTCAATATCTTGTCGAAGTAAAATTTACAGTTATTATACCCGAGGTATGTAACCCCGAGAAGATTGTGCAAAGGAGGAATTATGTAAATCATGCAAAATATTCTAAGTATAAAGCCACACAAAAGCAATGAGGAGAAATTAAAGACTAAAGTATTCAGAGAAAAACAGTTGCAGTTGTACATAATAAAGGCACTGTGGTCTAGCAAAAGTTGAATGTTCACAAGAAAGGCGCATCAGCCATAAAGAGGAAGCCTACATTGTTTAGAAAACAAAAGTACAAAAAAAGAAAAAAGAACAAAAGACATTTCAAGATTCTTCGACATCAACAGATGTTTGGGCTAGGACCTCGGAGGACTCTGGGAGAACCACTTCGGCATCTTTTTCTCCCACAACCTCTGCATCTTTTTCTATAGAAACCTCGGCTTCTTTATCTGCCGCAATCTCGGCGTCGATCTCCGCAAGTGTTTTATTAAGACTTCTTTCAGCCAGAAGAAGGTCAGATGATAAATGAATTGGATCAGCTTCCTTGGGCACCATCTCAGTCTCTTTGTCTTGGGTTAAGTCTAGGATCTGCTCAACTTGAGGAGGAGACTTGACCTCAGCAGCATCCTTAGACTTTCTCACCAAAGTCTCTTCATCATCTTTATCTTCATCCACATCTTCGGCTTTGGATTCAGACACAGCTTCTTCCTCAGCCTGACTTGGAGGTGGAGGAGGAGGAAAGGGAAGAGGAATAGCTTCAGCCTTGCGCCAGGGTGAGTCAGCAGGAAGATCAAGCTTTTTTTACCAGGGACATCCAACCCAGGGAAAATCCCCTATTGCATTCCTGCCTGACTTGAAGTTTGTAATCTTCAGTGACATCGGCTACACCCTAGGCATAAGCCTTTTCATCAGTTTCTTTGATTTCAGCCTCTTTAGTTGCTAAGGCTTGCTGAAGCTCCTTCTCGGCCTGGGCTACTTTTTCCTCGGCCTCCTTCTTTTGCGCCTCAGCAACGTTTTTTATAGCCTCAGTGGCATCAGCTTTTTTTTCGGCTAAGGTTTGGGCTTTGGTAGCAGCCTCGGCTTGATCTTCCAAATTTTTCATTTTAGCTTGAAGGCCCTTATTGATCTTCTGGAGGGCAGAATACTCTTTCTTCAAGTCATTCAACTTCTCCTTAGTCTCAAAGAACTGCATGGAGAAGGAATGCGCATGCTGGACAGCCTGAAAGAACACAATGCAAAAAGTTATTACAGAATTTTACAAGTATGAAGCAATAAAGATGAAACAAGTTACCAAGTGAAGACACTTACTTGAACACATCGCTGAAGCATGAAAGCATAATTTTCGTATTCACTCATCTCAGCGTTCTTTTCAAGATCGCCTGGGAGAAGGAGGGCTGTGCTTAGTGCAACGCCAATGTTTATGTCATTGGCGCTGTCACTAGCCAAGACTGGCTTGTTCTCCAAAGTAATTGCAGGTGTCAACGTTGGGCACTTTGGACTTTGAAGTCGTCCCAGAAGAAGACCTCGGCCTCTTTGATTTCTGGGACTCTACTGGTTGGGTTTCAGCAGACCTCTTTGCCGAAGTGGAAGCATTCTTCATGTTCTCGGCCGATTGTGAGATAGACACAGCATTCTCAGCCTCAGCCTCAGTAGCTTTGGTCTTTGGCTGAGCCTTCTTTATTCTTTTTGGTTTTGGTGGAGGCATCGTTTGGGCTGGAATGGCATCAACATCAGCTGGTAGGTCGGCCAGGAGATCTTGGGCAACAGGCTTTGGGCGAACCATTTCGGCTATTTTAACAAGTCTACATCGGCGTTTTCTTTCAGGAATTGGTACCAAGAATGGTGCCGAGGTGGAAGGTTGATTGGTTGGGTCAGATGTGGATCCCTAATCTGTCCGGGATGAAGAGGTAGCTTGAGTTGTGACAGTAGGTGAAGAGAGGCTCTTTTTCTTCTTCCTTGGGGCGTCGGGCAAAGTGGATTTGTAGGAGGAGATGAAATTCAGTAAGAGTGGAGCTTTTTGCTTTTGGGTAGGAAGGTCCAAAAGCTTCTTTAAATCTTTTCCAAGGAAATAGGACTGGCGAAAGTCCTTGGGTGGCTTGCAAACGTCTGCAAAAAAGAGCACAACATCAGAAACAGATAAAATCTCTTGAAGACTTGGAAAAAAAACAAACAACAGCTAAGTAATTGGCGCTGGGCTCTTACCCTTGCCCTCTTTAACTGTTCGGAGAAGAGGGTAGAGATGGATTTCTTCGTCTGGGCCAAACTCCCAATTTCCAGAAGCAATAAGATAATCGTCTCCAGCCCCTTTGTTGGAGTCTGGGAGGTCGGCTACAATTTTAAATTCGGTAGACCTCGGCTTGAGGTAATATACATAACCCTTTTCTTTCAGGTTAAGGGCGCACATAGTATAATAGTATTGGATATCGGCGAGAGTGATCCTAACATTCTCCTGCCGAGCTAAGGCTATTATACCATTAAGTGTTCTAGAGGAGTTGATGGTGAGTTGCATAGGTGTAGTAGTGAAGAACTTCACAAAAAAGGGGATTAAGTGGGAGCCGAAGTCCACACTCAACAAAAGCTACAACAGGAAAAGGCATTGTATTGTCTGTAGGCATAATGAAATCATCATCCCCAGTTAGCCTAAGGAGGACATCATCAGGAATAGAGAACTCTTGCCTAAAAAATTCAAGTTTGGTTGGGGTGTTTAGCCTTTGTCTCCACATACCCATGATTTTGGTATAAAGGTACTTGGCTACAAAAATAAGATGCTTTTAAAGGGTTTTTGGGACCTCGGCTTAAACTTAGGTATATATTAATAAAACTTGTTTCAGTTTTTCCTAAGAATTGAAGGTTCTATAAACAAATCCCAAACCTAAGAACTATGACGACGAAGATCAAAGGCATGAATCTGGAAAAGATACAAAAAAGTAGAAAACAAAAACGAAGTTTCAGATTCAAGAAACACAAAGGGTGGAAGACCAAGAACAGTGATAAAACAGTACAAGTGTTCATGACGTATGCAAAATCATGAAATAAGAATCATTCAGGAGAATAATTCACAAATTGAATGCTAGAACAGAACAGTAAAAGCAGGGAATTTCAGGAACAATCGAAAACTAGAGAAGAAAGGCCAGTTGCTTACCAGGAAAAATGACGCCAGAATGAAATTTGCCGAGGACAGAGGATGGATGAAACAGTAGCGAAAGCTTCGCAGGAATGGCGGAAGGAAGACAGTTGCAGAGTTTGAAGCTTGAAGCAATGGCAGACTCGAAGAAGAACGAGCTTTAGAGAGAGAAAAACAAGTAAATCGAATGCAAAGGTAAGAAAAGAAAGAGGGAAAAACAAAGTTTTGTTAAAAAACTTGAAACGGCGGCAAAACAGGGCATTAAATGCGCTGGTAACGCAGACGTCGAGCAGCCTTGACAGTGAAAAACGACTTACTAAGCGTCGTAGGCACGAGCCAATAGAAAACACATAAATAAAACGGTTGAGGGGAGATGCATGACAGCTCATATATATAAGAGAGTTCCTTTGAATTCTTGTTTTTAAAAGAAGACATGTCGGCCTAAAATAAAAGACCTCGGCTAGGAAGTCCTAAGCCGACATATGAGAAAGAAGAACAGTATAGGTTCCATCACCTCAGAATGCCAAGGTAATAGAACCTCGGGGGCAGTTGTGGGGATATATTTTCTGAGTACCAATACGTGGCAAGGTGACGCCGACGTGTCAGCCGAGGTGCCACGTGTCTTGGCCGTTGTGCCGAGGTCATCTCGGATAGGCCGAGGTTACCTCCGAAGATATCAGAATCCGAGATAAGCGGATAGGGGACAAGAGTCCTAGACTTAAAAGGGAACTCAACCTGGATATGGACAAGAGTCCTAGATTGAGAGAAGACTTCAGTGTGGGTAAAGATAAGACTCTTAGAGAGTTTATCCTAATTCCACTGGGAGTTCCAGATTAGCAGTAATCCTAAGTCCATTAGGGTCAGGCTCCTATTCGGACTAGGATTGTATTGGCTATAAAAGAGAGGCACCCCCATGGGTCTAAGGTATGTTTTTCGATACTCAAGCTTGTGAGTTGAATACTTGATTATCTTTGAGAGATATACTGACTTGATCGTTGGAGTGCCCCTGGGTGGAAGAACTATCGCCGGAGCCTTTTCTTTCTGTGCAGGACAGCAGGGTGCCATCTATTTTGCCTGTGTTCTACAGCTGAATCACTAAGGAGGACAGTGTGATCAGAAAATCACTCACACAAAAGGGTAATGTTGGAAAATCAAAATTTTTAAAGTGTAATGATTGCACTATCAAAAAAAGTTAGATTTTCCAAAAAGAATTATTATTTTGAGACAAAAGGAGTATATCTCAATTTATTTTTTTAATTATTTTTCTATTTATTTAACTTTAAATACATTAATTTAAAATTCACGTATATCCAAACAAACACTTACGTTTTGCGCGAGGCTTGGGTTTCCTGTCCATTCATTGCACGTTTTTAACACTCACTTGACTCATATTCTAATTTCACCTCCCAACTTTTGACTCCAATAAAGAAATACAGTGAGAATGATTTTATTTTATTTTATTATTATTATTTGACATCCTATTCAATCCTACTTCTTGATTATATTTATTAAATCTCTTTATATATATCATATTGAGAATTAATTCGAATTTTATTTAAATACATACGTATCATTTGGATACATATATTAGAAGGTGAATACATTTGAGAGTTCATATTTGATGATTGATTTATCAATTTTATGACTACTGCACAAATTAAATATTGATTCATGTATTCAAAAGTTCATTCCATTATTGCTTATGCTTTTGTTCCTTATGAACACCATATACCGTAACTCATTTGTAATTAGGAGACGAGAGAGACATACGGTGCAGAGAAAGTCTCAAATATATTTCTAACTTTGTCTCTAAATTATAAAATAGTCAGCATTCAAGTTAAGGAAAGTCACATAAATTTGTATCTTCTCTTGTTGTGCTTATTCACTATTTCATTTATTTATTTAATAAATTATATATATATATATATATATATATTAATAAGGTACATTGCATTGCACTACTTTTCTATATGAAAAATGTTTTAGAACTCTAATTCTTGAGTTCTAAAATCAGTTCTAATGAGCTAGCAGCGAACGTCACCCACTGTGATATGATATTTTGATCTTGTTTTTTTTTTTTTCTCCTTACCATATCATTAGTGCTTCATTAGAACATCAAAATTAATGTTATGAATCATTACTGTTTATATATATATATATATATATATTAATAAGGTACATTGCATTGCATGCCCCTAGATTGCAAATGGTGTGTGCATGCATTGCAAGACTTTTTAGTCCCCTTTGGTGGGCCCTAACCACTTTTGTTTATTATTGTGGGCCTCCAATGCATAGCTTTCCTTTTGGGTCGGTATTGCATGATTCGCATTTTATTTTCATATATGAACATATTGTCACTCTTATAAAGAGCGAAGTTTTGAAGGTCCATAGTTACTGTATGAGAGGGTTCGAGGATATCGTTGAAAAATTCGAAGGTCATTGAAAAAGTTGTTAGAATCTTTGAATGCCTACTGAAAAATTCAAATATCATCGAAAATATTGAATCTTTTAAAAATGATGACAGGCTTAGACACTATAATATATAAGAATTTTAGAGACAAATTTTTTTATCTTTAAAATTGAAAATTTTGTTATAAAAGATATTTAGGGACCAATTTTTATTGTTGTAAGAATAGTCGCTAAAAGGTCATTTCAAAAAGTCAAAAATAAAGCTTTTAGCAACAAAATTTTGAAAAAGTTTCTAATAAATATATTTTTAGGGACAAAATAATTTGGTCTAAAAATGGTTTGTTTTTTTAGACAAAAAATTGGGTCCTAAAAGATAATGATTCATTACTAGTGTCCAATTTTCGTTACTAAAAATATAATAACGATACTTTTTGCAACAAAAATATTTGGTCTCTAAAAAATAATTTTGTCCTTAAATTTTGGTCTCTAAAGCTTTAATTTTTTGTAGTGTGATTCTTCAATAGTTGTAACTAGAAATACAATAGTAAAGAGATAATGGGATAAGAGAATGGGTGAAGAAGAAGGCAAAATAGTTAGAGAGAGAATAATGGTAAGATTCTTCCATGAATTTCCCATTTTTACACTTAAAGTAGATAATAAAAAAGAGAAATTAGTTCTCTTCCAAAAATTCTCTCTTTAAAATCAACCCCTTATAAAACTATGGGTAGGTGCTATTTATAGGCATCTCATGATGTAGGATGGAGCCCACGTGTAAGGCACATGAGAATATTCTATCTAACCACTTTGTCCAAGAAGGTGACCTCTCTAAGGATGACAAAAATCCCAAAGAGGAGATCAACCTCTCGGCAAACCTTTCTTCTTAGCCACGTTTAACTAATAATCCATAATCATCCCAAAGGGTTAGGGGTAGTCCTAGAGGACTCCCTACCACAGAAGGGTCAGGGGTAGTTTACGAGAACGCTCTGCCGCAAATATTGCTAAGTCTTAGGAATCCCCTAGATCGTGCTACCTCGATTCGGATATAGTCTAGTTCAACTAAAGAATGAATTTGTCTCCATTCACTATCCTCGAGATCGGGTCCTTTGTCTGGACTCTGTCATGCCCATGTTTTTGGTGCGTAGATCTCGGAAAGCTCTGAGTTCGCAAGTGTTCTAAGACTCATTAGCAGAGCGACTTCTAGATTGTGTTCGAATCTATTCGAAGCCAAGTGTTTCAGATCTCTAGGTTCGTGGATCCGAATCCTTTCGAGTCCGAGCTCAAATAGGTCTTTAGGTTTGTGGTTCTGAGTCCTTTCGAGACTAAGCAAATACCTCAGAGAATGGATTTCCTCCGAAAGTTTCGTCTCTTCTAAAAGCAACGATCAACCTTTTTGGACGCCCATATGGTCTAGGCCTCCTTAGATGGGTTTGTTGGACTTTCTCTAGAGATATAAGCTTAATGGGTCTTCCTCGACTCAATTTGTTGACTTTTTTGCAGGTCCATTCAATAAAATTCATTTGAGGCCACTTGGTGATAATTTCTTCGGACCCATTAATTTTTGGGCTTTCCGATTAGGTTCCAATTGGACCCAATTAATTTAATAGGTAAACGGGTTCAAGTTAACCCCTCTTACAGTTACAAATATAAGGTAAATAAATATTTATTGGGAAGGCAACGACTCTGTTCTATACCACTATCTGTAATATTTTTTCATACTAATTTTTATAGGTCTCATTTGGGTTTACAAAAATAATCCGAACTTTTCATTTCGTAAACCTCACAGTGAAGACGGTCTCCGTAAAAAATTAGTTTCATCGGATATCAATAAATAGATGAACAAATCGGGTTTTATTTTATAAAATAAAGGGTTTAAGTTTAAACTCATAGTTACTATTCATTTTAAAAAATAATTGTAATTTGTTCATAAATAAAATTGATTTGTTATCAAACTCATCTTTACTGTAGGGTTTATGAGATGACCAGTTCAAATCATCATTGTGAGCCACAAATGAGACTCACAAAATAAAGTATGAAGAGGTATGGATAATAGTGATATGGAGGAGATCTGAGCTAGGGTGATCGTAGCTACTATTATCTAATTATCAATTTTCAGTATGTAAGAAGTTAAACCTAACAATCTCTTATATCGTTTCGAGCATTTATTTGGTGTGCAAAGTAAAAAGAGAAAATAATGGATTGAGTTTCTCTACCATAATCTTAACTTGCAATAATTTTGCAATGTTAGTTTTTTAGAGGCCCAAACATAGACATTAGATGGTTTAAGAGTAGTTTAATCTTGCAATAATTGTGTTTTGGACTCCTAAACTAACATTGCAAGTTAAATTATTGCAGAGAATTCCAATATGAAAAGAATAGGGTTTCAATTTTGTAATTTTTCATTTATGCTTGTTTGGATATGAAATTTCCATCATACAGCAAACACAAGATAACAAAAAGAAAATCACTAGGATTAATTCAGAGACTACAATCAGTAGAGTCCCTTTTCCTCCTCCATTGTACCTTAAAACTTGTCAAACATGTACAATGGATTTATCAAATTATGAAAGATAAAACTTATGTCATGTAAAGAATGCTACTTTGAATCAAAAATCAAAAATCAAAAATAAATAAAATAAGGTATGAAACATAATATTATAATGGAATGCAGTCTCTCTTGTTAGCATCTAACTGAAGAGGTTTTGTTCAGCCTTCCGTTCAGTGATTTGATTTATTCATTTTATAAAGTTTGTTAAGTATTCATACAAAAAAATTAAGATACAGATATTAGTAGTTATATGATTAAATCATATTTTTGTTTTAAAAATGAATAGTCTATATATCAAAATCATATTTTTCATCTTTAAAAAAAACAAAAACAAATATGAGTTGATCATATGACTATTAATATTTGATTAACTCAACTTCTTGCATGAATGGTCTACTCGAAAAATCTTACAAAACTAATGATTTAGAACCTTGAGAGCCTAAAAGGACCTAAGTTGGAAGCCCAACTGACGAGAATTCATTTCCATATAGTAAAGTAATACCAGGATAGGAAACAACCCTAACGGTTGTTACATTTATTTGGGATATTTTTATTTCTTATTTTAAAGAATTATGATTGTTTTGTTTTATTGAATGGAAGTTCAGTAAATTAGCACACTATAAAAAGTACAAAGTTCTAACTTCTAATACAAAATCAATCATTTATAACTCAGATTTCCAATCCAACTTTGTATTAAATTAAATTAACTAGTGGATTTTCCCTCAACCCAAACGGCAACATAGTTGTTTCCATTATTAACTTATCCAAGTTTAGCATTGTCCTAGTAAAGAAACAAGAGAATATGAGCCAGCTGTTAGATTCGACCTAGACTAATCAACTCTCTAGTGTTTTGTGCCTCGTGTGTTGTTTAGTATATTTATTAGAAAAGTAATGTCGTACCTACCTATTTTCATTTCTCACTTTAATTTTGTTTTTGTTTGTTTGTTTATTTTTTTTTTTATTTATATCAATCGGTATGAGTATTTGCAATATGAAAAATTACAATGAGATAGTTATAATTCAGCAGATATATAAGCCCAAAAAAGAGCCCCTATAATGGAGAGAAACCATCAGTCCACCAACCTAACAGTCAACTTAATAAAGACATCCATAACGGAAAAGAAATAAACAAAACAACAAAGCTCTATAATAAGCGATAAATTATCAGTCGAACCCTTGACCTTCCAGATTATAGAAGTGTACAAGAGTGGTCAATTTTTTTATTTTTCATTTTTTTCAAAACAATAGAGAGTGATCAATTGAGCTCCCCAGTTGATTATGTTCTTTTCTTACGTTGTTTTTTTACTTTTGAGCACAATGTACTAGTGATCTTGTGTTACATTAGTATATGCTCTTCAATTCTCATCATAGAGGTTGTGAGTTCAAACCCAAGTAAGGCATTGAGGATAATTTTCTTTCCCTTTTCCCTTAAGATTAAACTCGCGTAGATTCTAACGAGTGAACATATATATATATGAAACATAACTTTTGAATCTAAAAATAAAAAATAAGAATATATAAAACATTTTTAGATTGTCACAAATTTTTGCATGCCTGTCTTCATCAGCTCCAATTTTTTTTTATATATATAAAACACAATACCGACCCATTCGGCCATTTCATTGTCATCTTTCTACTTTATTCGTTTCATTCGAGGCCTCTCTCACCATACAAACTAACTCATGCTTATACATCCTAGTACATGATAATAATGTCCTTTAAAAAATGGATAAAGATTAAGGTCCCGTTTCGGGAGTGACTAAATTAGTCAATTAGTTAAAAAGTTATTTTTTTAGTTAAAAAGTCAATAATTTATACCAAAAAGTCAAAGATTCTCTTTTCTCTCTACTTTTTGCACAGTTTTTCGTAATTAGCCAAAAAGTTATCACAAACATACAAGTTTTTTTTTACCTATCTTTTTAGCCAATTAGCCAAAAAGTTACTAAATTAACCTGTTCCCAAACGAGGCCTAAGGAGCAAAATAATCAATTCAATCTATTTAAAGTGATTGAAAGATTGACCATTTTAAAATTATTCATTTTCTTTTGAATTAATTATTTTACTCTTGATTTAGATTTAAATTCTTAACAAATGTTATTAAATCGTCTAATTAAAGTTGATTATGACCCATTATGATATTTGGTTATGTCCCAAAATAGTGCAAGTTACAACCTGTTATTGTAATTTTAATTATGTTACAAAGTGGTGTTGATTATGAAGTAATGTACCAACAAATTACTTATTTAGTAATATTTGATTATGCTAGATGAGACCTATGTTAAGTGTTGTAAGTCCACATGTACTAGTATGTCAGTCAGGACAGTAATTAGTGTTCTTAGTAATTATTGAAAAAATTTAGCCTCCGTTTGGCAGAGCTTTCAAAATCTAGTTCAACACTCACTTTTGAGTGTTATGTTTGTTTAGGGTTTTCAAATCACAATTCTATACTCATTTTTCAAAACTCATTTCAAAACATAATCATTACTTTTCAAAACTCATAACCAAACACATAATTCAAAACTCTTTTCAAAACTCCATTCAAATCAATATTCTAAAAATATTTTAATTTTGTTAAGATTTACGATTTTTTTAATTTTTAATTTTTTTTAATTTTTTGAATATTTTTAAATATTACAATTTTAATTTTTTAAATTTTAAAATATTTTATAAAAATAAATTCAAACTCTATTTTATAAAAATATTTTTAAATATTTTAATTTTGTTAAGATTTATGATTTTTTTTTAATTTTTTTAATTTTTTGAATATTTTTAAATATTTTAATTTTTAAATATTACAATTTTAATTTTTTAAATTTTAAAATATTTTATAAAAATAAATTCAAACTCTATTTTATAAAAATATTTTTAAATATTTTAATTTTTTTAAGATTTATGATTTTTTTAATTTTTTAATTTTTTTAAATTTTTTGAATATTTTTAAATATTTTAATTTTTAAATATTACAATTTTAATTTTTTAAATTTTAAAATATTTTATAAAAATAAATTCAAACTCTATTTTATAAAAATATTTTTAAATATTTTTATTTTTTGTTATGTATTTGGTTACGATTTGAGTGTAGAGTTGTGAAAGTAGTATGGAATTTGAGTTATGTGTTTGGTTATGAGTTTTAAAAATAATTTTTTAATTGAGTTTTATTTTTATGTGTTTGGTTAGGATTTGAGTGTACAGTTGTTTTTAAATTTAAAATATTAAAATTTTAAATTATTTTAATTTTTTGAATATTTAAATTAATTTTTTACTTATTAAATTTTTTAGATTATTTAAATTATTTAAATATTTATGATTTAAATTTTTTGAATATTTATTTTGAAAAAAAATTATTTCCTTTGTAGTATTTTCAATTAAAAAATTAATTAATGTTATTTTTTGTTAATAATAAATTTTTTTAATTGAATTTTAAAAAGAGTTTGGTTATGAGTGTTGATCAAAATTTTCAATAATGTGAAAGTAATGTGTTTTGTTATGAGTTATAACAATTTGAATTAAGTTTTGAAAACTCTTTTCAAAACTCATAACCAAACAAATTTTCTTACTTCACATGTCAAATCAAACTTTCAAAACTCAATTCTACACTCAATTCAAAACTCAATTCCACACTCAATTCAACACTTTATTCAAAAACCATAACCAAACAAATTTTCTACACTCAAATCATAATTCTAAAACACACAAACTCAAAATATAACTCATATTCTCAAATCATAATTACAAAGCTCTACCAAACGGAGCCTTATTGTAACATTTGACTTTCTTAAACTCATGCAAATGGTTTGGTGGCCTTTTTTATGTGGTTCCCAAGGGGACTTCTCATGGCATTTGTGTCAACCAAGCATGACTTATGTAGGGCTTAGCAGATTGTTAATCTAATCTTACTACGTACGGAATTAAACAAATATGGCCTAAGGGTATAACTTAGGCAAGTTGAAGAATATATTGTTTAGTCTCAACTTAAGTTGTACTGAGAGTTGTCTAAGTCTTCATTTGGAAAAAGTTAAAATAATTTAATTTTTTGATTTTTTGACTATTTTAACTTGGTTTTTTTACTCTCGTTTGATTTTTTGTTTTTGATTTTTTTAACTTTTGTGAGAGGAAAAATGTAATGATTATGGTTTGGATGTGACATTTTGTCTTATTAATTTATGTAGCCAATTTTATCTTTTGTATTTTTTTTAACCAAAAAGTCAAAACCAAACATAGCCTAAGTCTATTCAAATTCAATCTTCAACCTGAACTTGTCTACGTAAGTCCTACATAAGTCCGACGTGAACATAATAAATTGAATTGGACTATGCCCGAATTGTTTGAATTATCTACAAATTTGAGTTTTTTGTTTTTGACAATCAGACTAATTGATTTGTTAAGGTTAGAATCTAGTAATATTTTTGTTTGTGAAATCATTAATAAGATTAAAACAAATAATGTAAATAATGAGAAAGAAAAGAAAAATAAGAGAGAGATGAGAATTGAGAAACCATTATACAAAATAATTTTTATCATTGATAAGAAAGAAAAATGAATGGTAAGTTTTGTATTTGTGTTACTTATATGCATATGATATATATATATATATAAGTAAGAAAATATGAAAAAAAATCTAAAATATTTTAATATTATTTAACAATTAATAATTTATATATGGTTAATAGTTTTATAAATTTAAATAGAGTAAGCTATCAACATGATTTTTTTTGTATATGTCGCTAAAAATTGATAATTAGTAACTATTTTTTGTCACGATTTTTATAAATTGTTGCTAAAACTTTCAATTAGTGACATTTTTCTGTGATGATTTTTTTAAACTGTTGTTGAAAGTTAAAAATTAGTGATGCTTTTTGTGTCAACTTTTTAAAATTTTCTCTAAAATTTATAACTAGTGATATTTTTTATAACAAAATTTTTCAACTGTCGCTAAAAATTAACAATTTTAGTGACTTTTTTTAAATAGTATTTGATAAAAAAACGCTATTAATTATCATAGAACTTATCAAATAATAAGTCCACCTATTAGGATCTATACATAAGTCTCCTTTATATATATAATTCACATAAAGCTATTGCTAGGATCAATCATACATTTATTGTTCTTGTTCCCAAAATTAGTCTCGGCGGATTTTTGGCCCATTAGCCTCTTAACGTCATATATAAAATTGTTTCAAAAGTTCTTGCTAATAGGCTCAAAGTGATTTTGAATGATATCATCTCGCCCAACTAAAGTGCATTTATTCAAGGTCGTCTGATTAGTGACAATGTATTGATATCCTTCAAAATTTTTCACTATCTCAAAACATAAGTGCAAGGGTGCGGTTGGGGAGTTTGTATTGAAGCTCGAGACGTGAAAAGCCTATGACCGAGTGGAGTGGATCTTTTTGCCAGAAGTTATGACTCAAATGGGTTTTTGATAAGCCTATAGAGCAGCATCAGCATCAGCAACAGTTGGAGCATATGCATTATCAATCTCTTCAGCCTCAGGCTAGTGTATGGATTGTAACTAAGTGTAATAGATATAAGAGTTGTAGTCGTGGTGGTTAGTGTATGCAAGTCAGTTAGAATTTGTTATAACAAACTCTTAATTGACTCTTGTGCAAAACGAGTAATGTTACGTATCATGAAAAAAATATCATAAAATTGATCATGAAAGATTTTTCACCTTTAGATTACACATGCAACAAAACATCACACATTAATTAAGGGATGAAAAATCTTCATGAAGCATTTCATGATCTTTTTTTTCATGATCCCTAATATTATTCCATACGTATTTTCATGATTGATCAATTGAAATCTATCAAAGAACATTTCTCATTTTCTATTATGGTATTGGAGCCTTGAATAGCTCTTACGAGCAAGGTTCAACAATGGCATCCCTACCATCTTCCTCAACCTTTCTACCAAAAAATCTCAGTTTACTCATCTCAAATTTCACTTCTCTAGTAATAGTAAAGCTTGATTCCTCAAACTTCTTTATCTGGAAGAATTAGCTTCAGAATGTGCTTAGAGCCACAGATCTACTCGATTTTGTGACTGGAATGGTTCCATGTCCAGTTTCTCAAATTCTTGATCCATCAGGTACATTAGTTGCTAATCCAGAGTTCACAAAATGGAAAATCATATATGCACATTTGTTGAGTTGCATTATTGCAACGCTTTCTTCCTCTGTTTTCTCCATTATTCTTCAACATCAACATTGTGCTCAAGCTTGGAATGCTCTATAGAAGAGATTCACTTCACTCTCTCGATCTCATATCCATTAACTTAAGAACAAGTTGCAATCAGTCTCCAAGAAACGACTCTCAATGGAAGAGTATTTGACTCAAATCAGAGATATTGCTACTAAACTTAGTCTTGCTTCTTCCACAATAGATGATGAAGATCTTGTTCTAA
This sequence comes from Camellia lanceoleosa, assembly GCA_025200525.1. Taxonomy (NCBI): domain Eukaryota; kingdom Viridiplantae; phylum Streptophyta; class Magnoliopsida; order Ericales; family Theaceae; genus Camellia; species Camellia lanceoleosa. Next base: position 32,510,351 of record CM045765.1, read on the forward strand.
TAACACTCAATGGATTACTAGATGAGTACGAAGCCCTAAAAATAGCCATATATGCTAGGCTTGAGGCAATTAATATGGAGGATCTGTGTTCATTGTTATGTTTTAAAGCGATTTATGTGTAAAATAAGGCTAAAAATGCTCTTGTTCATGACTTGCCAATGGCTTGTGTTGCAACTAAGGGATCTGAATTTGGTTTTGCTTCATCTTACCAGTATGCCAGAGGCTATTCATTTGGTAATCGAGGTAGGCATCAATTTTGTGGTAGTAGAGAGGGAAAATATAGAGGTAATGAAAGATATAACAATACTCATAGTTTCAGAGGTAGGTATGGAGGAAATTTTTCTAGAGGACATACTTCAAATTCAAATTATGGTTGTCAAATTTGTGGTGGCTATGATCATAGTGCTTTTGCTTGTTGGTTTCGAATGGAACCAACATATCAACCAAATCAGAGCTCTTCACTATCCCATTCTCAGTCTCATTTAACTAGAGCCTACTCTACCACTACAGATCAGTCTTTTTCTAATCAATTCTTTGCTCCATCTGGTTCAACTACTCCTTGGTATATAGATTCAGTGGCCACTAATCACATCAAAAATGATTTAACAAATCTTCAACTATACCAACCTTATCATGGCTCAGACAATGTCACTGTTGGTAATGGTCAAGCTATTCCCATTCAGCACATTAGTAAGGGCTTGCTACCTACTTCTCAATATTCTTTTTTTCTCAATAATTTGCTTCATGTGCCATATATTTCCTCTAATCTCTTATCTATTCATCAACTCACTAAGGACAACAATTGTTCTGTAACCTTTGATTCTAACTCATTTGTGGTTCAGGACAAGCATATGAACCAGGTTCTACACAAAGGCCCTAATATTCATGGTCTCTATCACTTTGCATCTTTTTCCTCTTCCATGCTTCATCAAGCACATATTACTTAGGCACAGTCACAAGTCTCTTTGTCTACTTGGCATTAAAGACTTGGTCACCCTTCCTCTTTAAAATTTCATCACATTGCTCAGCACCTACTTACTACATTCACCAAAAAAAATTGTAGTTCATTAGTTTGCAATCCTTGTAGTGTTGTAAAAATACATAGATTGCCTTTCAAATTGTCTACATCTACTGTTAATAAACCATTTTCTCTTGTGCATAGTGATGTATGGGGACTATTTCATGCTTCTCTTTTTGGTTATAAATACTATCTCTTGTTTGTTGATGATTTCACAAGGTTTACTTGGATTTATACTCTTTATGTCAAGAGTGAGGTATTTTCCACTTTTCTTGTGTTTAAGACCTATGCTGAGAAACATTTTGATACATCTCTCAAAATATTAAGGACTGATAATGGGATTGAGTTTGTAAATCATCAATTTGATACTTATCTTGCTAATCATGGAATTGTGCATCATCTTACATGTCCTTACACTCCAGAACAAAATGGCACAGTTGAAAGGAAACATTAGCACATTGTTGAAACTGCCATTGCATTAATGTATCAGTATAATGCCCCAACCCTTCACACGTCATCGATATTGTCTACTTTGGGCCATGCCCGCACAGATTTGTTTTTCCCAATGGGTTACCCATCTTAGAACTACTCCAACCTAAGCACGCTTAACTGAGGAGTTTTGCTAGAGATCTCACCACTCGGGAAAAGGCCTCGTTGCTATATAAGGGTTTAGGTTTTTACTTTTATAGCCCAGGAACTCCCTTTTTATTCCCGATGTGAAACACCAGGACCTTACAATCCACCCCTCTTAGGCCATCCGCTTTAGGCCACACCTGCATGGATTTATTCTTCCCACCCATTCCAGAACTACTCCAGTCTAAGCACGCTTAACTGGGGAGTTTTGCTAGTGATCTCACAACTTGGGAAAAGGCCTTGATGCTATATAAGGGTCTAGGTTTTTACTTTTATAGGCTAGGAACTCCCCCTCCATTCCCAATGTGAGACACCGGGACCTTACAATCAGTCTCTCATGCTTCTTACTTATTGGTTTGAAGCTCTTGCTACAACTATATTTCTTATAAATAGAATGCCTAGCTTGTCTCTTCATAATATATCTCCATTTTAGTTGTTGTTCCATGCCATACCTAATTATGCATTTTTTAGAGTGTTTGGCTGCCAGTGCTTTCCTTGATTTAGGCCTTATGTTGGTCATAAACTTCAGCCCAGATCTTCTCTCTGTATTTTCTTAGGCTATCATCCTTCTACTAAAGGGTACAGGTGTTTGGATTCCTTAAGTGGCCAAATTTATTTGTGAAGACATGTTTTGTTTAATGAGTCTTGCTTTCCATTTGCTACTCACTCATCTATCTCTCCTACTCTCCCTACTCTTATTTCTTTTTTCTAGTCCACTCCCAGACCTACAACTCATTCAGTTACCGTCCTTGCAGCTTCAGCAACTCCTATACCTCAGCTTGCAGCAACTCTTCATGTTTCACCTTTAGCTGTCTGTAGACACCCCATTTTTGACTGACCTTAAGACTCAGATGTCATCGTTTATGCACTCGATGATTGCACATGTTTGTGCTAGTTTTGAGTGCCCGAAGGTCTCGGCCGAACACCTTGTCTTTGAGCCTCTAAACCCTCTGTGTTTTGGCCTTGTTTTTAGGCCAAACCTTGGTGCCTTTTGGCTGAAGGAGAGTGGGGTCCTGCCGACCACTTTTGGCATTTGCCAGCCACTTTTTCTCTTTGCCAGCTAGTTGAAGTGGCCGGCATCCAATTTTCTTATTTTTCTGATAGTTTCAGATCTTTTGAGCCAACTGTTGGGCATTGAAGCTATCCTCTATACACGTGTATAGAGGGATGGAAACAAGCTTTAAGCTTGTCAAGCAAGCTTTTGCTTGCATTGCCTATATAAGGGGAGGTCCCTCCTCCTTGTTTGAGGTTCAGAAAATTTAGGAGCTAAATTTTCCTCTCTTTTCTAGAATTCTCTCCCTCTTTTTCTATATTGTGCTATATTGTGCTTAAAAGTGTGTTTTCTTCACATATTTGCACTACAACACCTAGTCAAACACCACTACCTTGTTACTGAGGTACTTGAGGGTCTTATTTGGACTCAAAAAGCTGGTTTTAGCTCAAAAAAGTTGTTGTCTTGCTGCTGTTCTTCAAGGGTGAGCATCTCCCTCTTTTAAGCTTATTTTTGTACACAATCTTAGCCACCTTTGCATGCTATTTTGGCCTAGTTGTCAATTGAAAAAACCTATGTTTTTAAGTGTTTAAAATGGTTGTTTGAGGCCCTTTTGGAGTTAGGGGTGGTCTACCCCCTTTTGGTTACTTATTTGCTAAGTTTTTGTACCACCTTTTAAGGCTATTTAAATTATCTCTTTTTGGCCTTTTAACCACTGAATTACAGAGGAATTTCGGTGGTGGAAAGGTGATTTTGAGGTCCCAAATAGGAGGGGGTGGTCTCCTCTCCTCTTATCTTGTTTGCATGTGTTGATGGCCCACCAAATGAGCATGTGTTTCTACTTCTTTGTGGCTTTGTTCAAGAATATTTTTGTGACTTTTTAGACCTGCCATAACTCTATTTTTGGCTTGTTTGATCATTGGTTGCTTGCTCTTTACACTTGTAGTGTAATCTTGCTCACTAGCTTTGCATGCTTGCTACTTTAGCCCATCATTCTAGCTTATTTTGGCTATACTCCAGCATGTTTTTACTCATGTTTTAGCATGCTTTAACTCTGTTTTAAGTGGTTTAGGTCATATGAGGCTTGCTTTGTATGGCTATAGCATGATAGGCTTTAATAGCTTTACGTTTCTTTGCGTTTCAAGTCCTCTAGTATGCTTTCCTTGAGTTGTTTGCATGATTTGGCATCATTTAATATGTGATTTCAGAGCATATATCACTGTCATACTCTCATATGTATCACTCTTTCAATGCTTTTGAGAGGTTGAGCCTCATGTCTTGTTTGTGAGCCAATACATGAGCATATCTTTCTTACCATCTATGCTGCAAGTCTAGCATGTTTTTGCTACTGTTTTGACCTACCTTAGGTCTATTTTGAATGGTCAAGGCCATTTGAGCATTGCTTAGTATGGTTGTAGTGTAAAGGGCCTTGATTAGCTTTGAGTTTTGAGGCCTTTAACATGTTATGCATGTGATGTTTGCATGGTACGACACCATTTAGTATGTAATTTCAGTGCATATATTGTAGTCACACTCTCATATTCTTCACTTCTTCATAGCTTTTGAGGGTTGTGTATTATGCCTTGCTTATAGGCCAATATGTGTGCATGTTCTTTTAGAATTTTGAGCTCCCATTTTAGCATGTTTAGATCATTATTTTGGCATGATTGAGCTCTATCCAGAGTTGGTTTGGTCATTTGTGCTATGTATTGCATGCCTCTTGTGTATTGCACTTCACTAGCTTTGGTGCTTTTGGCCTTTTAGCATGCCTTGCATGCATTGCTTGCATGATTTTAAGTCATTTAGCATGTCATTTTAGTGCTGAAATATAGGTCATTGCACTTCATTGTTTCAATCTTTCATTTGCTTTGAAAGTGGTCTCAAGCCCCTTGTTGGCTTGAACATGGAATTGAGGCTCTCATGTCTAATGATTTTAACTCTCTCTTGAGGGTTTCTACTAACCAAAAGCATGAGGCTTCTTTCATACTCAAGGTGCTTGTGGTTGAGGCCATCTTTCCTATTAGAGGACTTGCACATTGGACTTAACCAATTAAAGAATGGATTGGTAATGTAAAATGTGTAAACAAGAATTGAGTCAACTAAAACATGCTAAGATAACATATGTGTGTTGCATTGCATGTGTTTGGATCGGACGTTAATCCAAATACAAGAAATATGGGACGTTTCATACTTGAAGTGATGGAACGTGTCACGTTTCTTGGTCGCTAACACCCTTGATCAAGCATGATAGGGTTGAGGCTCTTTGAATGTTGTTTGTGTATTCATAAACATGGTATAAGCTTGGTTCTTGGCCACCATGCATTGAAAATGCTTGGTTGGCGGCTTGAGAGCCGAGTGCCACGCTCCTTTGAGCTTGAGACATGATTGGGAGAATGACAGTGCCTACATTGTCTTGCAAATACATTGTTGTGCCTTTATTGTTCTCTGTTGCAGCAAAACCAAAAGCCTGGAGCAGCAACTAGCTGACCAACCAATTTTATTAGCCGACCGACTAGTAGCACTAGCCGACTGGCCAGTTTTAGTGGCTGGCAGCCACTTTTTCTGGCTGGCAGCCCACCGGCAGATTCTTGTTTTAAGGTAAAGTCAGTCTAGAGGTTGGCATAATTTTCAGAGATCAAGGCAAGTGCAAACAGAGGCAATTGACAGCATGGTAATGTATTTCCGAGCGAATGCCAACCGAGCATGCATCTTCAACCTCTTGGAGCAGAGCTAAGGCAATATGATTTGTAGTTAGCTTTACTTGCTAGTTAGTTTAATTTGGTAATTTAATTAATTAGTTTGTTAATTAATTAAGTGTTGTAATAATTAGTAAGTAGTTTACTAGTTATTCATTTTGTTATGTAATAATTAATCTAATTAGCTTAATTAGATTGGTTAGTTAGCTTAGCTTAGATTAGCTTAGCTAAATTCATTTGGACCCTTCGTCGAGAGGGCAAATGTTGTAATAAGGGTGTGTGTGTGTGTGTGCATGTCTTCCAACCCCATTTCTTTCTCCCTTTTACTTACCGCTTTCGATGGTTAGTTTTAGGACACGTTTTGATTAGCATACCTTATGTTTTGCATGTTTGCATTATTCATTTGCCTTACATGCACCGGGCTTGGCGTATCATTCAAACCGCATTGTATTTCAATACACTTACTTGAATACGTGTTTCAAAGCATGTTATCAAGTGTTGCATTCATATGCCATCTTAGATAGCCGAGCCTATTTTAGTTGCATTTTTGCATGTGTTGCATTAGGCACTTAACATAGTTAAGATCATGCATATTTCTAACTAGCTTTCTATCTTGGCTTAGAGTACACTGTAAGTGTTTACGCTTTAGCATACTACATGAGATGTGTATGTTGCCATGTTTAGCATGCTTTCCATGAGGCTATATGCTTAAATGATTAAATGCATGAATGCCTGTGGATGAAGGCCTCGTTGCTTGAATTGGAACAATTTATCAAAATGTGAGTTTTAAGCCCACTTGGAGTGGCAAATCATCATGTTTTAAGCTCACCTTGTTTGGTAGCAAATCCGCATTTCTAAGCCTACTTGAGGGTGGCAAATTCAAACCATTTTTGAAAACAAACATTGAATTGTTTTGTTTCAATTTAGGTGATCTAGTCTATACTTGTATGCTGTACGCATCACGTAGTAAGTTAGCTAAATAACCGGAATAAGAACATATGTGTTTTCAAAATAACATATCATGTTTAGTAGAGGCCGATCTTTGATCGGGCGAGCGGAGGTGCTCATTTCAGGACCTTCCCCTCTCGTACCTAAGTTCCCGAGCTGAGGCAACTTTGGTAACGACGGACACATGACCTTAGACACAAGTCAGGATTTCCTAAATTTTCCAAAACAAAATATTTAGGTGGTGACTCTGAAATTTGGCAAGGTAGTCCATGTTTGGTACTTTTTGATTCGAAAATTGATTTTTCAAAACCAATTGTCGGATTTGGACTCTTTGGTGATTTATCAGTCTTACATTGCACTTTGTAAGATTAGATTCAGAACCGTGATAGGAGTTCAAATTGTAGTAGCTTGAACCAAATCCGCGCCTTCTCCGAAAGGGGGGCGCGCGGAGAGAGTTCCAGGTGGTCTACATTGTCCCTATTCTTGTTTTTTCTGCACCTATTTCTAATTTTGACTGTATTCTTGCTTCTTTTGCGCCTATTTGTGCTCCCTTTGCACCTCATTTTGTCACATCTACACTTCTTGCTTAACATATTTCTTCTTCTCCAATCACTACGGTATCTCCTTCTTTTACTTCTATTCTTATTCAATCTATTTTCATCCATCTACCATTCTCTTCTCCTATCCCTTTTTCTTCTATTTATTTTAACACTTATCCTATGACTAATAGGTCCAAGACTACCAATCTTTCTCAGCATCTAGTAGCTCCTTCTTATCATCTTACTCATTCTTTTGTGGATTTTTCTCTTATTGAGCCTCAAATTGTTACTCAAGCTTTGGCATCTCCATTATGGGTTAATGCCATGAATAAAGAATATCAGGCTTTGCATAAGCAAGGCACTTGGCAATTAGTTCCATTTCCTCTTACCAAATCAGCCATTGGTTGCAAATGGGTTTTTCGCATTAAAATGAAGGGCAAACTTCACTTTAACCCCCTACGGTTTAGGTCGGGTGCCCACCTGACATTCGGAAATCACCACATAATCTCCATGTGGTTTGTGGACTAAAACGCACAGTCAACTTTTCCGTTAAAGTAAGAGTCACGTGCTTGCAAGGGGAGTAACACTATTTTTAAGATGAAAATGCCTCTGGCACATCTTTAAATTTATAAACAATGCCATCAGATCTGTAAACCTCTACCCAGGAAAAAAAGAGAGAAGAAGATGAAAGATGGTTTGATTTTACTAAATATGGTTTGATTTTCGTACTACCAAAATTTTTTGAGCTTCTTACTACCTAACTCTGGTCAATCCCATTCCGGTGCCACTCTCCGGTCAACCCCAGTCTAGAGTCACTCTCCAGTCAACTCCACCGTGACCTCCACAGTCGACTACCCCTAGCAGCTTCGGACAACCCTAATCTAGAGCCACCAACGCAAATTATATGTATAATCTGTATATATATAATCTTACCGAATATGGTTTGAAATGTGTAGCTATATATAATCTGTATATATGTGTATGCAAATTATAATATATATATATATGTATATCAAAGTTAATTTTAATTCATCAAAAAAAAAATTGATTATATAATCTATATATATATATCAAATCCATATATATATCTATGTTATGTTTAATATATATATATATATATATATATATTTTGCATCTGTTGTATTATGAATAGTTGGGAATAGGCTCTGTATATATAGAGTTGGCAATTCGCGTAGTGTATGTTGGTGTATGTGTAGCTTATTTTGCATCTGCTGTATCAGGAATAGGCTCTGTATATATATAATCTGTATGTAAGATGATGAAGTTGAAATGAAGAGAGAGAAGTAAAAGAAGAAGATGAATGAGGGTATAATTGTCAATTTACAACTTCTGTTAACAGAAGTTAGTATGCGTTTTAGTCCACAAACCACATAGGGGTTATGTGGTGATTTCTGAATGTCGGGGAGGTAATCTGCACCCGGCCCAAACCATAGGGGGGTAAAGTGAAATTTGCCCTAAAAAGAATTATGATGGGACTATTGCAGGATACAAGGCTAGGTTGGTTGCTAAGGGTTTCCTTTAACAAGAAAGTGTGAACTATGTTGAAAGTTTTAGTCCAGTTGCTAAGCAACTCACTATTTGCATTTTGTTGTGTCTTGCTCTCCAAAACAAGTGGCCTCTTAAGCAATTAGACATCTCTAATGCTTTATTATATGGGAAATTGAAAGAAAAGATTTATATGGTGTAGTTTCAGGGCTTTATTGACTTCAGGTTTCCTCATCACGTCTGCAAATTGCACAAAGCCTTGTATGGCCTTAAGCAAGCCCCTAGGGCTTGGTATTCTACCTTCTTATCCTTGCTACTTAGTCAAGGGTTTAGCCATAGCCATTATGATCAGAAAAACATCTATTAGTCTTACCATTCTTCACATCCTTTGATCCAAGATTTACTGACACAGATGCATGAGGTGTTTTCTATGAAGAAACTAAGAGATATCTCATATTTTTTGGAAATCTCAGTCCACTCTACTTCTAATGGTTATTTTTTTATCTTAGCAAAAGTATGCTCAAGAACTTATGCAAAAAAGCTGGCATAGTGAATTGTAAACCCTACTTTACTTCCATTGCCCTTAAGTTTCCTTCTTCTTCTAATGAGTTTCCTTATGATCAACCTTCTTTTTATCGCAACATTGTTGGAGCTTATAGTATTTGACTATTACTAGGCCTGACATTACCTTTGCAGCCAACCAGGCATGCCAGCATATGCAGGCTCCATCCAATGCTCATTTTGCCTTGGTTAAACGTCTATTGAGATACATTCAAGGCACCATGTCTTATGGTCTCACCTTCAGACAAGGTTTTTATGACCTTCATGCTTTTACTAATTCTAATTGGGTAGGGGATTCCAAGGATATGAGGTCCACATCTAGGTTTCGCATTTATCTAGGACCTAACCTCATTTCTTGGTCTGCAAAGAAGCAGCCACCATTTCCCGGTCTTCTACTGAAGCTGAATAAAGGTCCATGGCACATACCATGACTGAAATTTGTTGGATTCAACAATTGGTCAAAGATTTATATGTTCCTTGTTCATCTATCCCAGTATTGTGGTGTGATAATGTGGTTGCCATGGCTTTAGCTTCGAATCCTATGTTTCATTCAAGGTCTAAACACATTGAAGTAGACTTCCACTTCATTAGAGAAATAGTTGCTTCTAAGCAAATTTGTTTAGCTTACATTTCTACTGATGATCGGATTGTTGATATATTTACCAAACCACTTACTTCATCTCAATTCCATTATCTCAAATTCAAGCTTCTAGTGCTTCCAAGACCCATCATCTTGAGGGGGAATGATAAGCCTATAGAGTAGCATTATCATCAATAGCAATTGGAGCATATGCATCATCAATCTTAATCTCAACCTCAACCTAGTTTATTGATTGTAACTAAGTGTAATAGCTATAAAAGTTGTAGTAGTGGTGGTTATAACAAACTCTTAACTAACTCTTGTACAAGTATATAAATATTTGTATGATTGATCAATTAAAATCTATCAAAGAACATTTCTCATTTTTTGTTAGTTTTCTACAACAATATGTTGAGCTAGTCATGCACTGTGTTTCACCCGTCTCATATTCGGTGTTGATCAATGGTGTGCCATCACGTGTGTTTCACCTATCTCGAGGTATTCGACAAGGTGATCCCACTTTAAAATCTTGTTTCTAGTAGTATTTCTTAAAAAATTTTGATATTGCGGTGTAAAACTTTCGTGAACCATTTGTAAACAATCGAGACATTCACTAGTAATAAAAAGTTGTTATTTTTTAATAATATAATCAATTATAGAATTTTGTACACATATATGAGCATATGAAAATGTTTGCAAAAGACTAGTTGATGAAACCCCTAATTACATTTGACTTCTAATAACAGGTTGTTGACTTTGCAAATGTTTGTGAGCATGCATTTTTAGATGATTAGTACCCCTACAGATGCAACACTAATTTAATGTGTACAATATTTATATTTTGCTTTAAATGTAATTGTACCATCAGGATTATTTACATATATTTTTTCGAAATGATCCCAAACAGTACTAGTCGTGCCCCTAGATAATGATCCAGCTGTTGAAAAATAGATGTTAGTTACATTAGAAGGAGAATCAACATATTTATGTTGTATATCGTATGCATCAATATTGACATAAACATTAGGAATATTAAGATTCATGGTAATATACGTAAACTAATATATAAGAACTAATAATTAATTTAAATATAAATAATGATTAAACAATAACAACTAATATATGTTAAGAAATGATTAATGTTACTGACTGGCGAATGAGATAAAAATTAGCTTCTTCTAATAAAATTTTTTCTTGCATAATTGCAATTACCACTTAGGGATTAGACTTCAAAATTAATTGAGAGAGAGAGAATTGTTTGTGAGAAATAAAATGGGAGATGAGGGATATTTATAAGAGTTTGGGAGGAAAAAGTCAATTTGTGAAAAAAAAAAAAAAAAAAAAAATTTACCGTTGGAACCAAACGGTCATCTGACCATTTGAAAGAACTTTTTTTTTTTTGGTTGTGAATTTTGACTGTTGGATATAGCAGAAAGCCGTTAGGGGATAGGCTGTGGATTTAGTCAGGCCGCCCATAGGACGAATTTTTTTTGAGTTGGTCCAAACTTCAAAAACAACGGTCCAGAGAGCTGGGCTTGGGCATGGTCCTAAACAGGTTGGGCTCACCTTGGGTCGCAGGTGGTAGGGGTGGGCGCGGGTCAGTTGCGGCCACGGAACTTCCAATCCGTCATCCGTTCACCAGATTGGCAGATTAAAGAAAATCAATCCGCATCCGTCTGCCAATCCGGCGGATGTGGATTGAGTGGATTGGCGATTTGGCGGATGGATGCGAATCGGTTTGGCGGTTTAAAATTTTATAAATTTTTAATATAATTCAACTTATGCACTTCCTCAAAAAAAAAAAAAAAGAAAAAAAAGAAAGTATTACGATCAATGACTTAAAAAAATATTACAATCATTGTATGCCTTATCTAAAGAAAGAAAGTTTGAAACTATATAATATCACGATCACTGCATGCCTCATCCACATATTACAATCACAGCATGATTCATCCACATAAAGTATTACAATATGTGATTCTTAAAATATAATAATAATTCAAACCACCAAAACTATGAACAGAGCAGTAGTAGAGATTGTATATCTCTATATTGTTACATCTACATATGTTTTTGAAAACAAAAACCAACTAGCATATATCATATTTTCTATTTATTATTTTTAGAGCTAGATTTAAAAACCAAAAAATATATTCAAGTTGAAAATTTTTTTTCAACAGAATATTTAAACTCTTTTTCAATTGAAAACACAAACATAATATTTAAACAAATTGAAAATACAAAGTCTTATAAATTACTAGGGGTACTCGCGATTTGGCGGTTTGACGGTTCGGTTGCGGCCAAAGAAATCTCAAATCCGCCATCCGTCCGCCAAATTGGCGGATTGAAGAAAATTAATCCGCAACCATCCGCTCATCATCACGCATCCGTCCAAAATGCGGCGGATCGATTCGATTCGGTCGGTTTTGGCGGATCGGTATATCTGCTGCTCACCCCTAGCAGGTGGGTTTCGAGCCGCCCACAAACTACGGACCACTTTTACACCCCTAATGAAATAAGATAGAGTGGTTAGATTTAAATAATGGAATTCACTTTCCTATTTAGTGTTTTATGATTAAATAGTGACATAAGGTGTCAACAATAACGTAATGTCACTGTTATATTAAAATTTTATTCAAAGAAAATAACCTCCTATGATTATTTGAGTGACTTACAAAATTTGATTCTATTATTTCAGTCACTCATAAAATTTGACAGGTAAAATCTGGACCGTTTATGGTAATTTGGATAAGGTAGTGTGGCCCTAACCAAAGCACAGGGGAGAGTAGTTGCACATTTATGACATTTTGGCCATCTCCAATTTTGCAAGTCATGCCTTGTGTTTTACCCAAAGTACACAAAACCAAACCAAACCAAACAAAAGCCCTTTTTGCCAAGAAAAGTTAAAAACAAAACGCGCGCGTGTCAAATACAAAGCGTTACGTGATTGCATTGCATGACTTCCGCTGGCATGTGGGGTTATTATTGTCATTTTACACTTATGTACCGAATAACTAATAAGGTCGTTAAAAGAAAAAAAAAAAAAATTCAAAAAAGTAGAGAGCAAGAATTGTTTGAGATGACCTAAATAAATATATTTTTTATCTTTTTACTAAAAGATATGCAGAAAAGCAGAGAGATAATGTGATAGAAAAAAGATAAAAAGATAAAAGATAAATTATTTTTGGGTTACCAAACTTAACCTAAAAATAATAATTTGAAAATGATAGAAGTATAAGACTTATTTGCATATTTTAATGTATAAATCACTTATACTTCTATCACTTTGAAAATGATAGAATTTTTGCCTCAAATAAGATGTTTATTGCTTTATTTTTATCACATTATCTTTCAATTTGCTATACATTTTTTCGTAATAAGCAAAAGTTAAAAAATAACATTTTAAAAGTAAAAAATAGTTTTCCTTCAAATGAAGTTTTGCTCTATTTGGTTGAATTTTTAAAATTTGTTTCTGAAATATTTGTAAAAACTCGTTTGGTGAAAAAAAAAATATAAAACACATTTTAATTTTTTTTGTTTTTTTGTTTGGGCAAAATAATTGGTTGACCATGCAAATGTTTTTTTTGGGAATTCTTTTCATTGACCATGAAATGTTTTGCACAAAATGTTTTCCAAAATCAAATGGAGCATCAAATTTGGTTTGAGCTTAGCTTATTCGTTAAGTGAATAATCTTGAGCACAATTTTAGACTCATTTAGTAATTTAGCTGAACTGAATTTTATTCAAATTCGACTTGATAAGACTCGGGAACATAATAAATATAAATTAGTATATTTTTTTATAATACATCAATGTACTTTCCTTAATTGATTTTATTTATCTATTTATGTTTTGTGTTTGTATATATTTACATATTTGATTGATGAAATTTATCATTAATATGAGTATTCTTTTATATTTTGCCCATGATTTTTTTTATTATATTTAAATTAATTTGATTTAATCTTTCTTTAAGCTTGAGCATGATTTGTTTATAAAAGTGAGTTGGCTTGAGCCGAGCTTTAATTTGAATTTTTAAGGGGTCGTTTGACAATGATTTTTTAGTTGATTTTTTTGACTTTTTTAACTTGGGACTTTCCTGTTTGTTTGGTTTTCTTGTTTGGCTTTTTTGGCTTTGGAATGGCAAATATTTTTTTATCCTTTTTGTGATTTTTGACCTTTTGGCTTTTTAAACCTTTTTTTGTCGTTTTATAATTTTTTAGCCTAGAAGGAAAACCAAACCGGGGCTAAGTTCAATTTGAACTTGAACTCCTAACAAGCTGAACTCATAACTAGCTGAACTCAAACACTCAAAAATTCAACTCAGCATGGCTTGTTTACAATCATACTTTTAAGAGAACAATGCGAGAGCTTCAAAATATACTCACATAATTTTTCTTTATACTTAAGTCTCATTTGGGAACATGCTATTTTAATAAGTTTTTAATTTTTTTTTATTTATAAAAAGATATGTAGAAAAGTAAAGAGAATGATGTGACAACTTATAATGATTTTTTGATTAAAATACTTACTCTCCAATCGAGGCCTTATTATATGCACTGTTAACCTTTTATCTTATGGAAAAAATACATGTATATATATGCAGGTAAAAAGGAATTTTTATTGCAAAAAAAAAAAAAAAAACAGAAATCAAAATTTTTGAAGAATTTTTTTTGCTTTTCAAAAATTGTTTTCTCATTTGTTTTTTGTTTTTTCATCTTTCGAATTTTTTTTCTTCATATTTTTTTAATTTTCAAAAACTTGCACCATACACACAAGTAGGGCTCTGCAAAATACAATCCAATCCGTTAAAATCGCACCGATTCACATCAATCTGTATCGCTCTATGCACTAACTGTGGTTTAAACTTTAAAATTATAATCTACATTTGAAATTGCTTCGCTTCGCTCCGCTTCGCTCCGCTCCGCTATAGACAATACATATATATTTTTTAATATATAATGAAATATCAAAATAAAAATGAATGTGAAAGAGATTTAATATGTGAAATTTATTACAAAATTATAGTTATATATATGAAAAATATTATGTAAAATTAGTTTGTGCTACATATATGAAAAATATTATGCAAATTAGTGTTATATATTTTGCAAAGACTTGATAATTTGTTGAAATATTCTTTAATCCGCCAATTTGCCCAAAATCACTTAAACTGTAATTTGCCAATCCGTCAATCTGCCAATCCGCCATTCGATTTATAATTTTACTTTCAAAACGTTTGAATCGTACCGCATACACCTCTACACACAAGAGATTTGCATTATTATAAATATGTAATTATTTTCTCACTATCCAATTGGTATATAATTTTCCCGAGGAGCTATCCCTTCCAATTTGTATTCTGGACTAGAAGATGTTGTTTGGGCCTATGGTATTGATTCGAATCGTTCATTTTATTGGGCTCTTCCTATATATCATCCATACAAAAATATTAAATCAATTCGATAATCGTAACCTATTCAATTTATCATACTTGTCACTTTAAAAAAAAAAAAGGGCTGGTATATTTTTAAACATTTGTTTTTTTATTTTTTTAGAAACAAACAAATATGATAAATTGAATATGTTATAAATATCCGATCGACCTAATTTTTTTATAAATGATACAAACGAAAGATTTAACAAAATGAACTATTCGAATCATCAAACTAGATCCATAATACATTCCACGAATTTAAACAATTAATTTTGTATTTCCAAAAATACCCTTGCATTCATGCCCTTTCAATGCACCGGCAGCGGCAGTTGTATATACAAGTAAATTTTTTTTTCAGATAACGCTTAAAATTCATCCAATGACACAAGGACAAAGGTACGACGATAAACAGATTAAAAGAAGAGAGAGAAGAGAAAGACGCCGAAACAAGAAATAAACGACGACGATATATAACACGACTCGAGTCAACTCGACGTGTTTCCAAACCCGTATCTCTCTACACACACAAATTTCTATATCTATACTCTCTCTCTCTCTCTCTCTCTCTCTCTCTTCTCTGCTATATTATTCTCTTTCTCTCTCTAAAACCCTCTCTCTCTCTCGTGATTACAGATCGGAGCACAGCCATTGTCACTCTCTCTTTACTTTCTCTCACTAAAAGCTCAAGCCTAGGGTTTATGTTCGTCCATTTTTGTTTGTTCTGAGTTCTCCTTGTCGTCTTCGTTTCTTGCTTCAATTCGAACTGTGCATAGATGTGAAATCGCTCTCGTTTTATTCGCTAGCACTTTTTCTATTTGATTTCTCTCTCTTTTTTAGAGTTGGCTTAGGGTTTGATGTTGGGCTAGTTTTGTTGGTGCTGTGTGTTTGAAGCTTCGATGTCGTCGTCTTCGTCGACCAAGTTCTGCTTCAATTCGAACTGTAAAGATGTGTTGGAACGGTCCAGGAAAGGCTGGCGTCGTCGCACCGGCGAGTTCGCTGACCTTTGTGATCGATGCGCGTAAGCAATTTTCTCACTCACTTTTGCTTTACTCTTGTTGACTGATTCACTGGCTTTTGTTCTGTTTTCTATCTTTTATCTTTCTTGTAATTACTTCTTATTTTTAGTAGTTGGAAATTTGTGGAATGCTTTTTTTGGTCTAGCAGAAAAAAGTCAAAACAATATGAAACAGAAAAGGAAAAAAGTGGGTCTTTTTAGGGCTTTTGTAGTGATTTTTCTTCATTTGTTTGAGTTGGGTAGTTGCTTTGTGGAGGTTTAATTAGGTGGTTATGGACTAATTTGTAGTGCAAGAGATAATGGCTCCTTGATATGCACGTTGTGCTGAATAGGAAAAATTCGTGGTTGGGTTTGTGCATTTTGTGGTGTTAAGTTTGGTTGATGAAATGGGAAGTTATGAGATGAGTTTAATGGAATATTATTTTTCCCACTGCAGTAATGGAGTTGGTAAATAATTGAAATTGATGGAAAACAAAGACACCCCCTAAAAGAGAGACAGAGAAATAAGAGGTTTGATGCTAATTGAATATTTTTTTTATAAATGCTCCACAGATTTTAACACAAATACATTAAGACAATGAGAACCATTTTTTCTTCATGAATTTCCACAGGAACTGTTATAGTGCTTGCATTGAACAATGGAAGTTATATTATCATTTATTTGTTTATTTTTTGTTTCTCCCTCTCTCTCTTTTTTTTTTCTTTTTTTTTTTTTTTGGGGGGGGGGGGGGGGGGTTTAACTCAATATTGCTTGTGAGTTTTGTATCCATTGAATAGGTTTCTTACTTTGTTCAAAATAAAAAAAAAAGCTGGCTTATTGCAAAATGTATAAACATTGCAACATTTATTGGGATTACTAAGATTTAATATACTTTTAAGGAGTTAACAGCTGGGTTGCTATTGAATTTAGTCTAGTAATCTAAGAATGGTTGTGTGGCTTAGGTTCATCCTAAATTTGTCACAATAAGGACTTGCCGAGACAGTAATTATGATGGCAAGGGTTGTCTAAAAGTGTTGGCTACTTATTTGAATTAATTATGAAAATCCACAAAGTATAGGTGCTCAGGATGTGTCAGATATATATAGGATTATCAAAGAGGTTTACGTGTTATTTGGGCTAGAAAGTAACAAAAAATGCTTCAATTGTGGTTCAATGCACCATAAAAGTGAAGAAATGTTGAAAACATAAATTTTTGGATTCTGTCATTTTTTTGAGAGCTTACAATTCAGTTGTTATGATGGCTTAGTTATGACATTTAAAGACTTAAACATATTATATATATATATATATATGAGGAATAAGGAAAGATCTGAGAACACCCTATACTTGTGGAAAGAAAAGATTTAGGGTTGGTTTGGGATGTTCTAAAAAAGTATACTTTTTGACTTATTGGCTTATATGGGGTGGGTTTGGGTTGGGTTTGATGTGATGTGTTAGAGAGGTGATGTGATTTAAATAAGATGATGTGACTTAAATAGGATAGTTACTTTTTGACTTTTTGTATTATTTAGGTTATGCCAAACTTGGCCTTAAAACTGTACTTTATGATTTGCAAGTTTCTATCCTCGCTTTCATTTTTCTTCAAAGTTCAAACAAGTTACATCAAAAAATATTTTGATTCCTCTACTTGTTACTTGACTCAGACTTGCACCAGTCAATTATTAGACATTTTTGTTTCCTCATGAAATCAGGTTTCTATAATGCGGGTGAGTTTAAATCCAACTTATTTTTAGGAGGAAAAATTGTGTGGCTCTAGTTGGGTATGATTTTTCAATATGTTGTCTATTAGTAGATACATAATGCTATTGTTGGTTTCCAATGATTTTTGTTGAAAAAAGTCTTGAGAATTTTCAAATATCAAGTTTTATCAAGTCTCTAATAAAATTTTCAATTTATTCATGCTAGATTTAAGTGTTGAGAACTAGGCCTATAGAAGAAGCTGTAGGAAACCTTAGTTCAAATCTTCATAGTATTTTTATGCAAAACCACTTGATGATACTAATGAGTAATGACTTTACCATAATCCATCACTTCCGCATTGTACGTTTTATTTATTGGTGTGCTTATTGTCTTGAACATGTTTCTTTGTGTATTTGGTTGCTTGGGACTTCTATGCGACATGACATGAACACGATGACTTGTTAATTTTCTAATATGCAGGATAGGACATTATTTTATATATTTGTTATATTTCACATATATGAATATATCATTCAATTCAAAGATAATAAGAATGCAACATAACACTAAGGATTGGGGCTAGAATTTGGAGGATGGAGGGGGGATTAGGGTTAGGAATTTTGAGGAAGAAGATGGAAATAAGGTTATATTTGTCAAATTGTCATTTTATACTGTATTTTGACTTTGATTAAATTCCCCCCCCCTTCCCCCCGGTTTTTGATAAATAAATTTTATTGAAGAAAGAGCATCAAGAAGATGTTAAAGAATAGAAAACTGAGGGACTCCAAAAAAGGGGAAACAACTAACCAATCACATCATTAAGAAAATCTAAAAAGGTGAACAAATCAGGATCCACACTCCTTGACACCTAGTTACATAGAACTTGTAAAAACCTATCTTTTAACCAGGATATTGAGTGAAAAACTCTTTGGAAAACACGCCGATTTCACTCTAACCACAACAACCACATTAAACATGATGGAGCTAAGACCCCAAGCTTGGCAATGCCTCTTCCCAACTCGACCCTCACCCCCAACTTCAAAGGACTGCGACCGCCTTTTTCTGCTGCACCCACACTACTCCAAAAGTGGAAAAAAACAAGCATCCATAATCAATGAGCTACCAGACACTGAATCAGTAAATGATGCATTGATTCTGTATCAACACAACACATACAACACCTGTTAACTAAAATATGTCCACGTCGAACCAAATTATCAAACGTAAGGATTCGACCAAAAGCTGTTGTCGACACAGAGAAAGCCACCTTTGAAAGAACATTTGTAACCCAAACCTAGCACCAAGGAAACTTCCCTACCTCATCTCTACACAAAGCTCGATAGAAAGAACATATCGAAAAAACGCCTTTTGAACCCACCCACCCACCCACCCACCCAAAGCATCCTCCCCTCTCCCTTGAACACGCATCCCATGAAGAAATTCTAATAAATCCAACAACTAGTCAAGCTCCCAATCTTGAACTTGGCGACACAGCTGAAGATCCCAAATCACCTTATTCCCAATCCCACCCCTTCCCAAATAAGAAGCCACCATAGCATTCGAATCCACAGCAAGATGAAAAATCAAACTGGTACTGAAATTCTAAAGCCACCTCACCACACCATCGACCCCTCCAAAACATCACCCTATCTCCGGAGCCCACCCGAAACTGGATTTGCTCCTAAAACTCGCCTTTTCCAAGCTAGATATCCTTCCACAAACCACAACTATGAGACCCACCCACTCTCCCCGAACTCCACTCCCCTCTACCCATCTTATACTTCTCGGCTTCCACACGACACCATAAATGATCTCTCTCCCAAGCAAACCGCCACAATCACTTCCCCAACAAGGCATAATTCACATACTGCAACCTCCGCACCCCCAAGCCCCCCAGCTCCTTAGGACAACAAATCCCATCCCAACTAATAAGATGATACATAAACTCATCCTCATCATTACCTCTCAAAAGTCCCCTTGTAACTTCACCAATCGACGAGTCACAGATACCAAAATAATATGCATCGACATGAAATAAGTTAGGATACTACACAACACACTTCGAATCAAATATTTCCGCTTCCACCCTGCCAAAACCCTCTCCAACACACCATTCCACACTAAGGCCTCGTTTGGCAACAGGCCGGTTTAGCCAAAAAGTCAAAAAGTTACTAAAAAAGCCAACAACCCATACCAAAAAGTCAAAGATTCTCTTCTTTCTACTTTTTGCACATCTTTTCGTAAAAAGTCAAAAAGTCATCCCAAATATACTAGTTTTTTTTAGCTCATATTTTAGCCAAATAGCCAAAAAAGTTACTAAATTAGCCTGTTCCCAAACGAGGCCTGATAGTAAAGAGATAAAATGATAGTAGGGAGATAAAATGCAAAATGATCAAAACCACACAGGAAGGCTTTTGGCTATTTTGAAACATGAGGGGGTGAAGTGGTAGTATTCTTTGTGGTCTTCGGCTCATGGAAGAATCAATGTTATTAAAGGCACGGCTTATACCCAAGGTTCATCTAGGCAATGTAAAACAGATCCCATAAAAGCGCATGAAGTATGCCTTTTAGGTTTAGGCCTTTTAAAATGTTTGTTCATTATAATAACATCCTTCGATTTCACTTAATCTCTCTTTTCCCTTCTTCTTTTCTTCTTCTTCTTCTTCTTCTTCTTCTTCTGCTTTTTTTTTTTTTTTGCTTTTTTTGTGTGTGTGTGTGCGCGCGCGCGTGTGTTTACATGTGACTACAAGGGATTAAACCCCTAAACATACATTATAACCCAACATTGTTGGATAGATCTTTCTTTTTGACTAGACTAACATTTGTTGTTATTCTTCTCCTTCTACTTTTTCTCTATGCTTATCTTGTTTGACATTTTGATTTAATTGTTATTTTTAAATGTTCATGATTATGATGATTTATGAGTTGGATTCTTGTGTTTATGTGAATCTTGAATTGTTAGTCTATGATAAAATATTAGTGTTTATGTTTTAAAATATAGGGGTTGTTTGGGGTATCTTAAATAAGTGCATTTTTTGACTTTTTGGACTAAAAAATTGAGGAAAAAAAGATGATTGTTTCGGATAACTTTTTGACTTTTTGGATTAAAAAATTGAGGAAAAAAAGATGATTGTTTGGGATAATTTTTTGACTTTTTACGAAAAAATGTGTATTAAAAAATTGTATAAATTAGTGTATAGGAGAAGATTGGATAGAATAGGCTGTAGAATAGGTTGAATTTAAGGATAGAGTCGGTAGTGTAGAGGCTCGGAAATGATTCCCTCCTTTTTGGGCATTGAATTGGAGGTGCTGTTCGGCCTGTGGGGGTCCACCACGGGTCCTGTTTTGCTAATCGAAACCGTTCAATGTGTAGAACTCGTCGAGCACTATATTCTTATAAAAAATTACATTGATCGGATATCGATAGTTATCTGATCGGATTAGTTTGTTTTCAACCATTAACTATAACACCATCCATTTTATAAATTTTAACTGATTTGATCATATAGTTACCAATATCTGATTAATATGATTTTTTATAGGCATATAGTATTCGACGAGTTTTACACATTGAATTGTTCAGATTATTAAAAAAAGACCCGTGATGGGCCCCCACGGGCCGAACAGTACCGTGCTATTTGTATACCTAAATAAGTGCAATTTTTCCCAAATGTTACCTCTGTTACTCTGCCGTCAGAGTTGTTTGAAAAAGAAGATTTTGTAAAATTAATTTTTTAATATTTTTTTTGGATGAGTAGTGATAACTATTTAACTTTTTGATTAACTTTTTGACTTTTTGGCTTTTTTGTGGGTACCTAAACCAGGCCTTAATATTTCATTTCACCTATGTTGAACCTTGAATTATTTGCTTATATTAAATTATCTATATTTTACCGTCAACAAGAGCCTTGCTTGGATGACTCGCACCTAGGCCCTACGAAATGTTGGCGCTTTAGTGCTTCTATTGCCTTTAATAATATTGGGAAGAATCATGACTAACAATTTATTCCAAAAAAGGAAGGCCTAATCGCTTTCTTTGTCCTCAATGGTGCATCATATGTAGGAGTGATGTAGGAGTGATGGATCATTGGATATTTGGTGTTGTCTCTTTCAATTGGTTGATGTCCAATGGGTGGAACTAGGATCTTGTCTACTCATGATTTCAATGGATGTTCGGGGATTCAGCAGTTCGAAGAGAGCAAAAGTGATGTGGCATTGTTTTGTCTTTTCAATTTTTTGGGTTATTTGGTTGGAAAGGAATGCAAGGACATTTGAGGACAAGTTTGCTAATTCAAAGTCTATGGGGTATAGTTCGTCATTTGGCTTCATTTTGGGCTTTCATTTCGGCTCTGTTCCAAGGGATTCCACTTTTTCTAATTTTTAGAGATAGGAAAGCAATTTGTGATGGTTAAATAATTTTTGCAGAGGATATCTTGTCCTCCCTTTGTACCCCTTTTCTTTTTTTAATAAAATTTTCTTTGTTGCCGATCTCCAAAAAAAAGAAAAAGAAAAAAAAAAGAGGTGCTTCAGAGCCATACCACAAGGGGGTAAATAGAATTTTGCCCAAAAAGTTATCGTGAAAAGTATGTGTACCAAATCTCTGACTTAGTTGATCTTCTAAACTGTTTAGATGTACATTAATATAGTCATGGGTAGTTTTAATCCAGGAATTTGGTTTTCTTTCTTCATGGGATTTAGCCAGATTATATTATATTTTTCCTGGTGACCATATAAAATAGTTATATTGGTGAGCTATTACATCTGATGCAACTGTTGAAGTATTGGATTTAACAAAAATGGCAAATGTGAGGTTGTAGCATTTTGTGTGTTGCATTTGTGACTATTTTTGCTTTTTAAAATGAGATCAACATATTTTCTTATCAGCTAAACAAACAAGGGTACAATTCATACTTACACAAGGAACAAGTAAACCAAAACTCATAGAATTGGAGTTGAAGATGCTCTTCAGTCACCTTTTTCATGAGAGCTTTTGTTCGTCCTCACCTTTGTTCTTTTGTTTGTGTGAGTGGTTTCACTTTTGGTTCTTTACCCTTTTATTTTTTTATGGGGTGGGGGGCAGTGTTTTTTTTTTATTTTGGCTTCTATTTAGGCCTCGTTTGGGAACCAGCCCATTTAGCCAAAAAGTCAAAAAGTTACTAAAAAAGTCAAAAAGCCAACAACTCATACCAAAAAGTCAGATTCTCTTTTCTCTTTACTTTTTGCACATCTTTTCGTAAAAAGTCAAAAAGTCATCCCAAATATACTAGTTTTTTTTAGCTCATATTTTAGCCAAATAGCTAAAAAGTTACTAAATTAGTCTGTTCCCAAACGAGGCCTTAGAATAATTAAACCATGTCTGGTTACAACAACATACTTCAAGTAACTCCACGACTACAAAACAAATGTTCAGTTTGTGATTTTCACATAAACTTGGAAATAAATGCATCATAAGAAGGCCAGTGCAAGCATTAGAAAATCACCTAAGGTTGGGGTGTGTTCTGAAAGCCTATAAATATGTATGCTTGCGTATGTGCTGATTACTTTCATATATGATTGATTTATTGCATTAGTTAAGAAATTGTTGTTTAAAACTCTTGATAAAATAACAAGTGAAAGAAGTATTGAAAAAGACGGCAGCTGAATTGATGTGGCTAGTGTTCCTGGATCTCATGTTGGGTTTTGGGTTCAACATGTTATAGTCATTAAATTTTGGTCCTTGTGTTATATTAGCAGTTTGGTGATGTTTCAAAGATAACTTTTATTGTGTTTCAAATGTATCCACCCTTTTCTCTTTAGTTACTTTGAGATGTTGACTATAGCTTTTAATGACTCTAGTTCTGCTTATGAGGAGGGAAAATTCTGCGAGACTTTCCACTTGAATGCATCTGGTTGGAGGTGTTGTGAATCTTGCGGGAAGGTGCGTGAAAGATTTTATTTTTCCAGGCTTGTTTGGGAGATTCATATGCTTTCTTCTATAAGAAGAAGAAGAAAGAAAGAAAAAAGAAAAAAAAGGAGCCTATTAATGTAATTATAAAATTAAAAAAAAATTCATAGCCTTTCTTATTTATAGTTGACATGAGATTATATGAATTGCATCGTCCACATATTGTTTGCATTAAGCTTTTAGTAATTTATTGTCCATCTTCTGATAACAATTAATTTCTCTTTGCAGCAAATACATTGTGGATGTATAGTGTCATTCCATATGTTTGTCCTGTTGGATGCTGGAGGAATCGAGTGCATAACTTGTGCAAGAAAAAGTTTCATTTTGGTAAGTTGTTTTACATTATTATTATTAGGGTAAATTATAAATACATTTCTTGAGGTTTACTTAAAATACGGATTGCCCCATGTGGTTCTAGAAATTACATCCCGCTTCTTCAAGTTTCTAATTGCATAACAAATTACCTCTTTTATCAATAAATCACCAATTCAATCAACGGTTTTTAATGATATTAGAAATATATTTCAATTAATAATTCAGGTAATTTTATTCTTGTATAGGAGAATAGTTAGAAATTTTTTTTTAAATAAAAATTCTGATAAGGGGTATTTGTAATTTCTAAAACCACAGGGAGCAATCTGTATTTTAAGTAAATCTTAGAGGTTGTATTTGTATTTTACCCTTATTATTATTATTATTATTATAATTATTATTATTATAATTATTATAAAGAGTATTATTTTTCTATGTAAAAGTAATTTTGTTATAAGTAAAAGTTTTATTAGAAACGAGAGCCAACAAAAGGGGTGCAGACAGGATATAAAGTATGATCTCCTATATATATAGGAATGTACAACTCTCCCAAAAAGTGAACAAAATCGTCTAAAGGACAGGGAAGAGCTCCTCTGAGCCAAAGAAAAAGAAAAAGAAAAGAGAGAGGAGATAATTACAAATACAATGCACAATCCCTTTCAAACAATGAATCGAAATCTCAACATTTTCAAAAGATTTCCTATACCTTTCACTCCACATGCACCACATAAGGCAAAAAGAACAACCTCCCCTGCCTTTCTAAACCTTCCCCTCAGAGAAACTCTGTTTCAAGTTGTAGATAGGTGTATGACATAACAAGGCATCACTCCCTCTACACCAAAGACTGAGAACATCTTATTCCACACACCTCCCTTGCAACTTGACCACATAAGAGGAGATTATTCACCCTCTCCCTGTGTGTTTTGCACATGCAACTTAATCCAACAACCAGCTTCCAATAAAAGGAAGTCAATAAGAACAAGTCAGTCGTGGTCCCATTCCAGTGTAGAACGGCCTTCCTTCCTGCTTGGGTTTGCTCCATGTGCATCTTGAGTAAACACCAAAGCACCATATCCATACAGTATTTGCAATTCTTCTAGTAGAACCCAAGTGCTTGGGGCTGATATCTTAATTTAATTGTTTTGTTTTCTTCCATTTCTCAATTCTTTCTCACATGTGAATTTCATAAACTATTTTTTTTTTTGCTAGGTGTGAATTTCATAAACTATTCTTTTATTTCTTAGGGACTATCTAGGTATTAGACCTTATTCATGGGCAGATAGCCACCATTTTTTTTTTCTTCTTGTCTCTCTGTATATCGGCCTGTTTCAACTGTTTTACATGGTGTATATACTCATCTGCCTGTATAAACGATCATGTTGCAGTATAATATCTTATTGCATGTTTCAGACACCAAATCCAGCCTGGCCGCCGCCTTCGCTCTTCCTTCCTGTACTGCCTGAAAGGATAAAAGACTTCTCTACCAAAAATTGGTGCCAGATAGCAGGATCAGGTCCAGTACCATGGCGACAAGCACCCAGTTTGTTCACTTCTTCAGCTGCTCAGTCTGACTTCCAACCAAGGATGCCTTTTGATGTTGACATACCGAGTGGCATCGATAGACTTATTGGAAGTGAGCGGCTATCTGCCTCTTCTTTGGAAAAGAAGAAAGTAGAGGATTCATCTGAAAGATTAATGAATGGTAGCCTGAAGCTTGGTGCATCTGAAATACTTGAAAATGGTAATGCATGTATTGATCTTTTCCTACATATATGTATGATCTAACAAATAAAGAAAGTTTATTACTTTCTATGTCCCTGCTACATGCAGGCAAATATGTTTGAATATACACACATACAGTGAGTAGTTTGTTATCCTGATGTGGGCATTTTGTTGCAGGAATTAACAGTGGGGAGCAAGCTAGTCCAAGCATAAATGTTCCTCAGAAATCATCCTTCTTAAAAATTGACACATCTACATCACACTTTGGTTTGGGTGTATCTTCTTCATCACTAAATGAAGCAAATGATCAAACAAAGGTTTCTGGTTGTCATGCACCACGTTCAACCCCTCCACCTCTAATTGGGAAGCAGTTCTGTGGGCATAATGGAGTTGACTCATCTGGTGAAACTCAGATACGCAATGGAAGGCCTCGAAGCGATGCTAGGTCACGAAATCAGTTACTTCCTCGGTACTGGCCCAGGATAACTGATCAAGAGCTACAGCAAATCTCTGGAAAGTATCCTATTGTTCTATGTGGTGGTGTTCTTGAGTTTTTATTGTATGTGTACCAAATGGTATTGGTATTTGTTATGTAAGTATATAGCAGTAGAAGCCAGTTGTTCTGAATTCAGATTTCTTCATGCTCTTTGTTTTGATTTTTGCAGAAGATGTTAATTTTTTTCAAAATTGGTGGAAGGGCTAGTTATGCATAATCATATAGATTATATATTTTTAATTTCAATTAAGAAATTCAGCTTTTTATAAACCTAAATATTCCGATTCAGGATTGAGCAGTTTAGTGCCTTGTAAACCTTAACCACATGTAAGTTCAAACTCTGTAATTACTCCTTTATTTGAGAAGATGTTAAGCGCCAGTGATGCAGGAAGGATAGGGCGCTTAGTGCTTCCAAAAAAATGCGCAGAGGTGAGTCTTTGTACATAATTTCCCAGCTTGATTTTTCAATTTGTGCAGCATTTCAGTTATGCTAGTTGTGTGTTAGGAAATTAACAATATTCTGCTTTATATATACGTATACATAATCATTAACAAATTGGAAAATACCTGATTTAAAATAATCTAGTGTCCAAAAAATTTTGATTTTTGGATTTTTTAAAGGAAAATATTGAAAACATTGCCTATCAAATTACATATATATGTACGTGAATAATGGGTAAACCAAATTTATTTGAAAAACATAAACACGATTTCAGTGGTAATTTATTAATGATGATGACTTTGTTATAACAAAAGTAGTTGAAAACTGTTTTACCAGTAGATATAAATTTGATGGAAAATTTTATTGCCTTATAGCTTGATAACAGTTGTAATAATGTTAAGGGTATTTCTAAAGCTAACTTCCTGGAATAATTCATGTCGTAGTGCTTCAAGTATTTGTTTGCCTCTGGTGAAGGTAGCCTTCTATAATGTACGTTAGTTCAGTCTCTGACATTTAACCATCCTAATGTGTGCTTTATTTTGTCACGATACATTGAAAGTGATTTCTTCTTGAAATTTTCATGCAATTTTAAATTTTTTGTGCTTTTAAGCAATCCTGATATAGTTGTCATGTATTCTTATTGTGAGACAGGCCTACTTTCCACCAATTTCCCAGCCTGAAGGTTTACCTCTCAAAGTCCAAGATTTAAAAGGGAAGGAATGGATATTTCAATTCCGATTCTGGCCCAATAATAACAGCAGAATGTATGTTTTAGAGGGGGTCACTCCGTGTATACAGTCAATGCAACTGCAAGCTGGTGACACAGGTAACTTTCCAACATTGCTGGAAAAACAATCCTTTGGGAGGTTCTACCCTTTTGCTTTAGTTGAATGGTTTCCTTCCGTGTTGTTTGGGGTGATGCTCTTTTAGGTTGGGAGATGGAAGCTTTAACATATTTATTATCTGTTCACCTGGGGTCTCGCTTACTGTTGCTCTTTTTCCATTGCCTGCTGCTTCATATTTGGAGTATTTTTTTGCATGGTTTTGGTGTTGCTTGGGTTTCTTTCATATTTTATGGGTTATCACTATTCACCCAATCATTTGAATTGCAGAAACCTATCTTGCATGTTTTAGTGCCATAACATAAAAGTCATGATTGTGCGTTTTGGTTGCCATCCAATTACTGTTTCTCCACTTCCTTTTTTCCTTCCCTCTTATAAGTTACCCTCAGAAGTATTTTGTTGAAATTATTGTGAGTTCTCTTGTTTTCTGGGCTGAGGTTTGATTTTATTTCCTCAGTAACATTTAGTCGGATAGAGCCAGAGGGGAAGTTGGTCATGGGATTCAGAAAGGCCTCAATTACTCCATCATCAAATCAGGTTTGTCTTTTACAATCAAGCTTTTTTTTTTTTGGCTGGATAAACCCATCAAAGGTGGACCAAAAATTAGTAGTTGCTGGATAACCCCATCTTTTTTGGCATAAAGATTGCAAATCTTTACGCCAATATTACCCAGCAATAAAGATTGCCTCAATTGCTCAATTTTTGCCTTTATACCAATATTGCTCAATTGTAGTCAGCCTGAAAGTGCTGTACTCAAAATATGTGATGCTTGTTTATATTTGAGATCATCTTAAATTCGTGGCTGCATTTGAACCGTTACATCTTGTTAATGGCAATTAGCAACCCGACAATAAGATTGCAGATTTATGAAAATGTGGATTACTAGTGCTTCAATCTATAATATATTATCTATCTTCATTTTATGTTTTTGAAGTACCTAATTCCAAAGCCCTAATTAGAGCATGTTGCAATTCGGTAGCCTTTGCGTTTTATTTTCTGCATATTAATTTCTGGAGTCTCTCAGAATATGCAGGTTTAAATGCCGTAGTAACTATATGTTTTGTTGCTCTCTAACTGCAGGGCAATGAAACTGCCAATGCTAGTAATGGGATTTCTACAAATGGAGATGTTAGTGCGAAAAAAATTAAAGCTGGTGAAGTCCTTTCAACTCATCAATTAAAAGGAAATTTGGTATCACCTGGCTTTTCGTCAATTGATCAGTCTAATTCAGCTGATCAAGCAAGTCCATTGTCTAATAAAGATGATAAATCTGGGTACAAAGCTAAGGAAGTGCTTGGAGCTAAATCTTCTTTCCGCAATAAGAGGAAGAACAGCATATTGGGTTCAAAGAGTAAACGACTAAGAATTGAAAAGGAGGACCTAATAGAGCTGAAATTGACGTGGGAACAGGCTCAGGGACTGTTACGACCACCTCCAAACAGTGTCCCAAGTGTTGTGGTAATTGAAGGCTTTGAGATTGAAGAGTATGAGGTACTAAACTTCATCTCAGTTAATTCTCGACTTGAATTGGTGACCAATATTGTCTGTACAGTGATTAATAACAATTTCCGACTTTTGGCTACCATTGAGAATGTAGTGTGTCATCTATAATATTTTAGTCAGTAATTGCCTATCATCATTTCTAAATTTGAGTATTTATCCGCAAAATAAGTTCATTACAAAATTCTGATTCAAGTTCTCAAAGGGAGCATGCCATAGATTTTTCTTATATTTGGTGATGTGGGGAGTAGAGGCATGTGTTGCGGAAAATGCAGATTATGGGGAGAAAAAGCAGACCAAATGTAAAATAGAAAAATGAATTAGGATAAGATTAACAAGGTCTACAGAACTTGCTGAGACTTTGATGTTTGTACTTATTTCAATGTGGAAGTTGCCTCAAAATTATAAATCCTTGGATCCTATAATTCACATGAGATAGGCCAGTCCTTGACTTCATGTATTGGTTTTTTCAAATTATGGTTCACTAGTTTTGTGCTTTACATTTAATTTTCAGATGAATATTCTTGGTGGGTTTGTTTGTATACTGATATTAATTAAAGCCAACAGACTTTCTGACTTGATTCACTTTAGCAGGATGCACCAATTATTGGGAGGCCTACAATTTTTGCAACAGATCCTATGGGGTAATCACTTGAATGCTTAGGCTTGTATTCAAATAGTTTCAGTTTGATATTAGTTTCGTATACTATCTTTGGATGGTGTACCCTCACTTTTGATTTTTTGCGAGTGCTGGGATGTATCCTGGATTTCATCTACTAAATGTTGCATCCAGCATTTGCAGTGTTAATCTCATCCATATTTGGTCTCCATTTTGGGAATTTAACAGAGTTATTTTGTCTTGAAACTGAATTTCATTTATTTCTCGTAATATTATACCACATCTCAAGGTCTTGCTGCAATGTTTCCAATTTTATCACTTTGTGCCTAGTGAATGACAATGCTGCTTTGCAAATATGTCAGAGAAAATATCCAGTGGGCTCAATGTGAAGACTGTTTCAAGTGGCGCAAAATTCCTGCTGATGCTTTTCTTCCTGCAAGATGGACCTGTTCCGAAAACTCATGGGATCCCGAAAGGTAAAATAGGCATCCAATTCTGTTTATGAAACCTGGACTTTGTGTTCCTACATACAATGTTTTCTTTGTTTTGAAATATGTTGTTGATTGCCGCAGTCAAAGCAAGCATTGAAACTGCTATATATTCCTCATCTTGTTGAGGGATGCAAATGTGTATACAAGGCATATTTTTTTTCTCAGATTGTATTCCGATGTGTAAGTGGCGATACGATACGTAATGGCCAATACTTAAAATCCGTTTGAGTGATGCATGGATTACTTTAAATGTCCCGGCACTTTTGGATTTGGAAAATAGTTGAACTTGAGCACTTCAGACATGTTTTTCATACTCCTGTAGGTGTAGTGCTATGAGTATTGCTTTTCTTTTTCCCCTGGAAATGGTCAACATCAATGACTATCCACTCATTTCATATTCCTTATTTTGCCTTTTATACTTTCCAAGAGATGTTTCTGAAACCTCAAGCGATTTGGTGTCTGGATTCTGACTTCCTTAAAACAATGTGAAGTGCCTCAATTACTGCGGGTACACTCTTGTTTTTGGTTTATTTGTTCTTCTGAACTTCAGTTTTTATTACTTAATTGAGCCTTTCCAGCAATCTGAGGTTGAATACACTTCTTTCCCTGTCTTTTGGTCATTCAACTCTATTCTGCCTATTTTCTAGTTAGCTTGATCAGCCGATTTATGTCCTCCATGATTCTTCCAAGTTCTATCACTATTTTAATCCTTTGGCCTGCACTTTTTCGAGTACCTGACTTCCGTTATGATAAAGCATTTTTTCTCATTTTTCTCCATAACGTGATCTCTGTGTTATTGGTATGGTTAGATCAGAAAATCTGAAAGCACCTACCTCCCTGTTAAACTAACATCATCAGCATGTAAATTGGGAAGGTCTAGTACCATTATTGTCATTGGATTCTTTCTCTCTGTCTTTCTCTCGGCCACAAACATGCACAGTGACTCCTTCCCCCAGCTCCATGCTGTGAGTGGTACCTTAGTTGGGAAATGCTCTCTAGTTTTTTTCCCTTCCCTTTTCTTTTTTACTTCCATTGTTAAGCAAAAATCAGAGTTATGCGACACTTTTTTTATAGTTGGAAGTTCTTAAAAGTGTTGCTAAATGGAACCTTAGCTGTTTCTGTAACAATTACTCTCAATTGGACTGATCTATGTAGGTCAGAGAAAATCTGGAAGTACCTATCTCACATTCATAACTATGAACTTAAGATTGTCCACTTTCAATTATCTCTCTCTCTTATGTGCACTGGTTTGCTATTTTCCCTCCATCTGGAGTACACGACCCATGCATAGGTGCTGGAAGTTGCATTATTACACTATTGGAATCCATGGGAGTTGGAGCATTTAGGAAATGTGTTAATATTTTTGTATCCTTTTTTGCTACCAGATCTTTGTGTTCAGTCGCTCAAGAATTGACAGCAGAACAACTTGAAGATCTGATACCCACCAGTAATCGAGGTATGAATTGCTCGAACCATTTCTTTCAGATTCACCATCTTACCCCCTTCAAAAAAAATTCCAGATTTCACTGGATGTAAATATAATCCTCAAAGAGCCTGAGAACGCTAACTGATGGTTGCACTTAATAGGATAGCACATCTCGGTTATATAATTTCAAGTTGATCACTATTTTAAATACTACGTTAATCTAAACATAACGTTTGTGCTTGGTTTTGTCAAATTCGCAATTGGTCATTGCACAGCTGCTTCTAAGAAAATGAAGGTCGCTAAACAGGACCCAGATTCAGTGGAAGCATTAGAAGGGCTTGATGCACTTGCCAACCTAGCCATCCAGGAAGAGGGTGAGGCCCTCCCGGCATCATCATCACAGGCAACAACGAAGCACCCGCGCCATAGACCTGGCTGTACATGCATCGTTTGCATTCAACCCCCAAGTGGAAAGGGCCCTAAGCACAAGCAAACATGCACGTGTAATGTCTGCTTAACGGTGAAGCGCCGTTTCCGGACCCTGATGATGCGGCGTGAGCAGAAACAATCTGAGAAAGATGCAGAAACTGCCCGTCAAAAGTCGCAACAGCACCCACTTTTAACTGAGACACTGCTGGATGACAACAATGGAGGAAGCATTAGTCCAAAACAGAAAATCCCAAGCAGTGAGGATCCGGATGATGATCTGAGCAGGATGAGACCATCCCTTCCAACGTTCAAAGGCCAGATTGACCTGAACATCCAGCCAGAGAGAGATGAGGAGCTGTCACCTGGTTCGGATTCTGGCAGCATGATGAGGTTGGTCCAAGATGCCACAGAGAGGTATCTAAGGCAGCAGAGACTAACAAACCCTAATAGAAATTCATCGGGCAATCAGCTGCAGCTGGGTGGAATTGGAATAGGGGGAAACTTTAGAAACAATGTTAGTGTTGCCATTGGTAGTAGCAGTCATCAGGAAGCTGAAGCCGAATGCTCTGTACCTTCGAACTCAAATGCACTGGGATCCACATCAGCCACAGAGAGATAAAAAATAAAGGGGGAGATAGCTTTTTGTTGTACATTAATCTGCAGTGGCATCGTGCATATGTAGATCTGTACATAAAGAAGAGGAGAGGTAGGAGCTGATAATTTTGCTGCTTAAATATGCTTTTATATATTGTGATCCTCTCTACATTGATAGAACCGGGACACTGGAGTGAAAAGCAAGGAAAAGCTGGGAATTGTGACTTTGATTAGTGGGTAGTGTGGGTTGAAGCCTATTTATTTTGAATCTGTGTTTTTGGAGCTCACCTTCCTGCCCTAATGAGGGTAAGTATTAAATATGTAATTAAGTTAAGCTATGTATGCTTTTTAAATTTTTTTTTTTGGCTGAAAAGAATTTGCTTGCTGGTAATTCTGTAACCCCATGTCTTTCTTTCTTGCAGTTCCTTTCTCTTCACAGCTTTGCTTGCTTTCAATGATATCTAGTTGAAATTGTGTGATTTTTTCTTCCAGATTGGTTATTATTATGATTTCCTTGCCTGTGGTGATTCACCTTGGACGGAAATAATATGCCAAGTAGATTCAAAATGGAGTACAAAGCGTTGGAATGGTCAATCTAATCATTGTTGTTATGGAGCTAGGGCGGTAAATGAATTTAGTCAAGTTTAGTAGCAAGTTGTTTTAAGTTTGGCTTGATAACTAAAGTCTGTTTGAGTTTGATCTTGTTTATATTTTGAATCGATTTTAAATGAGTTTAAGTAGAGTTGAATTCAAGTAAACTTGAATTTTTAGCGTAAAAAATTATTGAAACTTTGCTGTTTTAAAGCAATCCAATTGCTGCAGCAGCAATCCCAAAACCCTTTTATTTGTACAAATTTGCAATTAAGTTTGTTCAGGTTGAAACTGTAGTTCCACTACATTTTTTTTTTTTGAACCGGCAAATACCAGTAAATAATAATTTGTTTACTTATTTAGCAAGTCTATGAGTTGGATTAATTACGGAACAATTTAGTTTAGATATTGAAGGGGGATTTGGTTAAAATTTTTTCATAATAAAATTTTTATGCATTAAGAACAAATACAAAAAAAAAAATTCTTTAAAAAGTTTAATAAATATTACTATTATCAAAATATTAAATTTTAAAACAATATAACTTTTAATGTAGATGTTAGTTTTTAATAAAATTAATATTTTTAGAATTCTCTTATCAAAATTTATTAAATAAGATCTATGTTGATTATGAAATTTTTTTTTTACAAAAAAAATTATTACTGTTAAAATTGATGTAAACAGTAACAGTAATATATTATTCTGTCTCACAGTAACATGTTATTGTAGTTCACAGTAATGTGTTATTCTGACAATATTGTTCAAAAAAAAAAAAAAATATATATATATATATATATAAAGCAATGATTGACAAGACTTCACAAATCTGAACCACTTATGATTTGGACTCTACATACATGAGTGGACTTCATACATACATGGAGGGTTAAGATTACTTTGGAGGTGTTAGGTCATCCTCAAAGGAATCCCAAACATTTTCCACATATATATATATATATATTACACTGTCGTTATTTAATTATGCATTTTCTCCTTAAGGGGTTTACGAAAAAAAATAAATTGAACTGTTCTTTTCACTAAATAATGATCTAATGGAGGAATTTTGACTAAATTTCTTGAAATTTAAAAGCACTAAGCAACTTATTAATCCCATGACACGTGCTAACTTGGCACGGATTTGGCCATGCATGGGCAAACCGTGACACAGTAAGAATTCAATCGTTGGTTGAATTAGACAGGAGGCGTCCGGTAACTTGAGTTTAAATGAATCAAAACATTATTAAAATCACTAAGGGGTTGTTTGGAATGACCTAAATAAGTGTATTTTTTATCTTTTTACAAAAAGATGTGCAGAAAAATAGAGAGATGATGTGATGAAAAAAAAATAAAAAGATAAAAAGTGTGTACTTATTTAGAATAGCCAAACTTGACCTAAATCTCTATTAAAGATAAGCATAAGCATATGTAATAATGAGAAGGCACTCAAATTACACGAGAGAGTGCTTTTATTTTTCAATTAGTTGAACCACACAAATTTAAAGTCACATTTGGAATTGTTTTATGTTTTCAGCTTACATGATTTGTTATTTAAAAATTTTGTCATTTGCTGTGCTGTAGGCACAGTAGTATCTGCTGTGTTTTTTTTTGTGAGACATCGTTCCGAGTGTTTTTCGATATTTTGAATTGTTCATATTATAGAATTCGTCGAGAATATTATTCGCGTAAAAAATTAAATTAATCGGATATTCATAACCCCATGATTAAATCCTAACTGTTTTTAAGAATTTATGAAAGTTACGTTAACTGTTAATTTTTATAAAAACAAATGTGTTTTGATTATAAGGCTTTAAATATCCAATCAACTTAATTTTTTGTAAGAATGATATACTCAATGAATCTTATAATATGAACAGTTTAGATCATAAAAAACACTCGAGACAATCTCCTACAAAAAAACACATAGCAGTAACAGCTGTGCCGTATCCCCGAGTATGTGTAGTTTCCAAAATTATAACATAGCTATTGAGCAGGAGGGAATAAATTAGACAGAAAATCACATCAGTCTATAACTTCAAAAATAATTACAAATTAATAGTAAACTTTATCAATATTAAAACTTAAAATTATAAAGTTTTCCATGGATATGTAATAATTTTTTGAAGATCACACTGTGGGGTAATTTTCCCTCAATTAAAAACTAAAAAAGAAATAGAATAATGTCAAGGGAGGAGGGAGGTAGCATATATCCCCCCACGTCCCAACAATACACCCTTTTGAATGGGTTTAATTCAAAGCTAAAAAGTCATTTTGGGCTTACTAAGGTGGTGTTTGGTATTCATCAAAAGGACAAAAAAATCACAAAAGACAAAAAAATCCACTATTCTAAAGCTAAAAAGTCAAAAAAGCCAATCAAGAATACTAAACGAACAAAAAACTCCTAGACTAAAAAAGTCAAAAAGACCAAAAAAAACTAACTAAAAGAGTCATTGACAAATGAAGGCTAAATATCCCCTTGGTTGAATTATACATGCCAAACATCCAAAATTTCCAATTCGTTTCACCAAAATAGTACTTGCAATTTCAGATGCAAGAATAAGCAATGAACGGATATCCACAAAGGAAAAGCCATCCAATGCAATTAAAGCAAACATAAAACTCTATTTTTGTCAACAAAACAAGTTCTTTAACCAACAACTCTCTCTAGCCTCCCCAGTTCCTATTACAATATTTGAAATCATTCCAACTTTTCATGCTATGAGCAAATTTCATCGTCGAGTTTTTAGTAGTACTAAAAATGGAGTTCAACATCAAATTGTGTAGAATCTATTAATTAGACACCAACATCAAAAAGAGAATTCCTCATTTCTTTCTCTTATTCAAAACTGTGCATGAGAGTTTCATCTCGCATGGTTCCTAAGTGAAAAAAAGAAAAGAAAAAGAACTCATCCTTTCTTTTTTGATTACCTTCCTAGTGAGATTCAATAAAAGATGGAATTGGAAGACATGTTTCCAAAATGAACAAGATACAGGTTGAGAAGGGAAAGTTAGCAAAGTTAGACAAGATTGAAATGGACATAGAAACATGTATTGATGTACCAAATTGGCTAATGCTCCCAGGTTTGATGCCATGTATTCCAGCAGTTGACTA
Source organism: Camellia lanceoleosa (assembly GCA_025200525.1). NCBI lineage: Eukaryota > Viridiplantae > Streptophyta > Magnoliopsida > Ericales > Theaceae > Camellia > Camellia lanceoleosa. The sequence goes on from CM045765.1 coordinate 32,546,471, forward strand.
AGACTTAATTGTTGGTATATCACACGGATTGAAATCAACTAATTGGATGAGCAACAATAAGCAAAGCAACTAAAGCTAAAGCCTACATGTAACAGCCCTATAATATAAGCAACACACATATACTCCTCATCTCAACTAGGAATTATTCCACCAAGGCAACTGAGTGATATGGTTACCAAATTACTCATTTCCCTCTAACTTCTAAACTCGATCCCGCTGTCGGATATTAACTTCATGGAAATAAAAACTTCCCTCCGACATTTTTGGAAGGTAATAATTCCATCAAACACATTAAAAACTGTAGGTATGGTTGTTTTTTCATTAGTAAACACTGTTATTATTGGGAGAGTAACTGACATAGCAATCAAGAAAGCTTTTTGGGAAATGGTAACAAATAGGTAGAAAAATAATTCAAGAGAAAGGAGAATATTGAGATTCGATAAAGAGTTTCCAGGAAACAACTTGGAAGACATGATTCAACAAGTCAAGGACCATTACCGGCTTAACAATCTTCAATGTGAGTTTACAAGCAGGCAAGAAAGACAGTCAAGCTTAAAGTCCACCAAAATCTGTTAATGAATGACTATCTAGTTAAACATGGTAACCTAGTATTACCAGATTATAAGCAGAGTCTAGGTTGTAAAGGTATGGAGTGGCCTGTATATATGAGCATGAACATCATGAATCATGGAACATGAAAACTGATGCCGCACCAGGTATTTCAAAAAGCTTCAAGCTATGTTACATTACATGGACTCGGATGAGCGTTGGGTGGCAAATGCATGACTAAGCGGTAGACCATCCTAAGCCTAAATTTTAGGATATTGGGATTTGCATCCAAAAGTTGTGTACGAGTACAGGAACATGTCTAAACACTTGTATATATTGCATAATGTACATTATTCTTATATAACATGTTATAAATTATTTGATAATGTACTTCAAATTAAATGAAATTTAGAAAAAAAGAAAAAGAAAAGCTTGCATCTCTCATTCATGTGAGAAGCCATAAACAAATTAGAATGTCAGATATATATAGCATGTCACACCCTTGTCACATCCTCTGGATGAAGGTACTTTGAAGGAAGTAGAAGAATCCATGAAACACAGCCTTCAAGTAGAACACAGCATAGCATCGATAAAAAAATAAAATTAACATCTTTAATCAAACCACTAAGTAATGAATGATGAAGAGAGTGGTTTTACTTGTAAAATATAAAATAGTTGTATGCCCTGTCCTTCATAACTAAAGGAAGATGGAAGAGGTGTACAGAATTGCAAAATAGAAAAACAGTAAGAACAATTCTGAGACACACAAGCATGCAATCAAAAGTTCAAATTCAAGAATTATATTGACATTAAAGAACTATTCACCATTACCAAATACAATAAGAGAATGAAGATAAACATAGAGAACCCAGATTAACATACAAACTCCTTTTCACAACTTCATAAGAAAACAAGAAAGCAAATCTTTCATAGTCAGCACAAATTCTCAGGTAAGCAATCAACAATCCAGCCACCCCAAAAGCATATACAGAATCAGCAATAATCCCTTCCAAACAATCATTAAGGATCAACCAAGTCACAGCAAACGGATGAAACTATATATTGGAGCCACTAAAACAAAGCAACACCATCTCCACTTATTTACATGCTTACCACAATCAGTTAAGTCCCAGCAGTGGGCAACGCTGCCATAAAAGAGTTGTAAGACGACTCCAAATCAAAGTGAAGCTGCCGAGCCTGCTGCTCTGTCAGCTCATCCGCAGCCCCCATCTTAGCAAGCCTTGCAATCCACTCTTTCATCTTTGTCTTCCCCTCAAAATCAGGAGGTAAAATGGTAAGCTTGTTGAGCGAAGCGGATAGGTCTGAGAGCAATGGGTGGACCTGATCAACAGCAACCATGTTCAGTTTCAATGAGTCCATTGCTGTAATGAAGTTCTGCACGCATTCAGCCACAGTGGCAGCCGAAGTAGTGGAAGACATTGCTGCAGCTGCCCTGTGCTCAACCGTTGCAGGCACGCCTGAAATGACAAGGCGGTTCAAGGCAGCTGAGCAATCCATTTTGTACGTGTCATGGAACCTCTCAATGCTTGGAACGGTGTCTTTGAGTGCGGAAGATAATGTTTTAAAGTGGGCAATTAGTTTTTGGCACTCGAGCTCATACTCTGATGGCGAAATGATGTCCCGAACATAAGCCTTCTCCAACTTTTCAGTGGCTTTAATGATAGCAAAGAGCTCGGCAAAGTTCTCATACATCTCCCTTTCGCGCTTGTCGTTCCATAGCTTAACCTCCATTAGATAGTAAAAATCGAGTATTTTTCACAAAAACAAATTATATATTCAAAAAGGGCTTCAAACTTGGAAATGGAGAAGAGAACGGGTCACGCGCAAATCGGACCAAAATTCTTCGCTGGACAACAATAACATTATAAACCCATCAGATCAATTACATAGCATAACAAAACTAATATCCTTAAGATATGTTTGGATCAAGGATTTGACGAGCGAAACAAAAAAGAAAGAAAACAGTGAATGAAATAGAATTTAAAAATGGTTTCGACTCTCTACAAAACATCCATTAAATCCTTGATCCAAACACAGCATTAAGCTAAATACATATATGTATACTTCTCTGATATTGTCTGTGTGTGATGCATGTGTTCATCAAGAATCAAGCTTGCACAAAAACACAAGTATTCATGTACGATTACCCAAGAATTACATAAAAAGACGAAAGATTCAACGAAAACATGAGTTTATGATCAAGATCGAATTTGGCCAAAATTAAGCAATTTATCGGTATGTAAATTAAGGGAAGATAAATCCCTACATCAAAACCCTAACTTTCTGAGTCAAAACACCATGTGTATTGAAACCCTAATTTCAGAATCAAAAACCGAAGACCATACCTCAAGAGAACAAAACCATCACGCGTTTTGATGAAACAAATCAACTCAAATAGTATTTTACACAGACATACACACACACACACATATATATATACAGAGAGAGAGAGAGAGAGAGAGAGAGAGAGACTTACGGAGAGTGCAAACGCGACTTTGAATAATGTGAAGCTGTTGCAGGTGGAGAAGAAGAGGAGAGAGAGAGAGAGAGAGAGGAGATGGAGATGTACGCATGCGGACAGGGGTTGCGTGTGGGGTTGCTCGCATACGAGTATTGTCTTTGCTTACGACACCCACCCTTTACTTCACTGTTGCCCTATTCTATTTAGGTTAATTACACTAAAATCCCTTAAATTATTGATGAGTATTATTATTTTATTTAGATTTATTTTAGTAATATTAGCGTCACATTATTATTATTTTTTTAATCTTTTATACACTTTTTTTCGTAATAAAATAATCCAAATTTATAAATAATGAGATAAAATAATATTTACCAATAGTTAATGAAATATTAATGACATTCTATTTGCAAACCTCTTTTCTAATTTATTTATTTATTTATTTATTTTATTTTATTTTATTTTTTTTTTTAGGGGAAGAGGGGAAAAAATTACATTGACGTCTCACTTGAGGCTTGGAAAAAAGATTTTGTTAATATTAATCTTTAGGAGATACTTAAAATTTGAAGGTTTGTACATTTCTACAAAAGTGGGCGTATTAAAAAATATATAATGTGTTTAAAGTTTTTAATATATGAGCTATGGACACAAGTTAGGTCAAGTTTGGAAAGACTAAATAAGTGTACTTTTTGATTTTTTATGAAATATGAGTTGGATTTGGGTTGGGTTTGAAGTGATGTGTTAGAGAGGTGATGTGACTTAAATAAGATAATGTGACTTAAATAGGATAGTGACTTTTTGATTTTTTAGATTTTTTGGAGGATGCCAAACTTGGCCTTAATAAGATTTTTGAAAAAAAATCGACTAGTTAGTTAGTTATGATGACTTTTTTAAGGATTAGTGTCTATGAATGTCATGGATTTAACTCTTTTTGGGGAATTGAATTAAGAGGCAAAACACTTTATACTTTGCAAAGAGTGAGGAGATTAACTTTTATAGGTGCTAATGTAACAACTGACTTTTGTCTATTAAAAAAAAAAAAAAAACTCTTGAAAAAAATATAATATTTTTTTATAAGTTTGACATAATTATAATAAGGTATTTTAAAATTTTAATTTATATAACACTTGACTCTCTTATATGAATAAAAAATTGATATTGTCATCTCTTTTATATTGAAATGCATATTTTACATTGTTTATCTTTTTATTTTCACATCATCTAAATTCGTTTTAGTCTTTTTAATCTAACTAAAAGGAATGTCAATATAATTATATTAAAACTGTAAAACTTGTTGTATTTTTTTGAATAGTAACAAAGTTCAGTGTAATTTACTCTTTTTTTTTTTTTTTTTTTAATTAGTTCGCACAATTTTTTCAGTTTGAACATTTTAAAACTTTCAAACTCTTGAACTTGTATGTTTACCAAATTAGATTTGGTGGGATTATGAGTAAGTGAGATTGAGTGAAAGAATTACTAGTGTGATGAGACGTATGAAAAATTATTTTTGTTTGTACACCATGTAATGATATTAATTGGCCAGAATTAAATTTATAAAATTATGTAAAAATTCTAATTATATAAGAGGTGATTTTGTAAAATGAAAGGGAACATAGTCTTTTAATTTCTAATTCTATGGGATCAAATTATCAATATTACCTCGCCATGGAACTACTAGTTCCCACCTTAGAGGATATTCATAGTCTCATAACATTTTTTTTCCAACCAAACATATGTGTGTGTGGGGGGTCCGCTCATGATTAGTAATTAGTAATTCAATTCCATAGCCTATGGAGTAGAACAAACATGGCTGTTATTTGGAAACTTTAGTATTGGAGGTGGCAAACGAATGGATTTAAATAGTTTTTCTATTTTATTTATTTATTTATTTAAACCGGTTTGAATAAATTAAAATGTAATTAGTAATTCAATTCCATAGCCTATGGAGTAGAACAAACATGGCTGTTATTTGGAAACTTTAGTATTGGAGGTGGCAAACGAATGGATTTAAATAGTTTTTCTATTTTATTTATTTATTTATTTAAACCGGTTTGAATAAATTAAAATGCATTGTACATTAAAATAACTCATTTCATTTTAAATGAATTGAGATAAATTGAGTACGGGTCGAACAATTTCACCCAACTATTTTGTCTACTTTGTTGAGCTCTTTTTTCTAACGATGGTGGGGTTAGTGGGCAGGCAGTTGGTGGTGGTGTGGTGGAGATGGTTGTAGTTGGGTGGTCATGGTGACGATCATGGTAGAAGAGGTGGAATGGGTACACATGTCCAATTTATTTAAATTTATTTTTAATTAGGTTTGTAAGATACAACTTGTGTAAATTTTTAATGCCCCGACTTTTATTACCCAAATCTATTACTAAATTCTTTATAGTATTACCAGTTTGAATAATATCATACACGTGCCAACACAAATAGTAAATAAACAATAACATTCTCTCTCGAAAGTGATGATGATATATACATAAAATCTGATATAATGCCCTTAAGCTTACATTTAATTTAAATAAATAAAGAGATTTACCCTTATATAAAATATGACACTCAACTAACAAATAAAAGGCCCCGTGGCCACTAATTAAAAAACTTCAAGTCTGCACAGTCCTTCTAGCCAAGTGCCTGAAAAGTTTGTCAACACGTAGCATGAGTACAACATCCAGTAAAGATCCCAAAGATCGTAAACAATCACAACAAATAGATAGATATGACCATGCATGTTCCACATTGATATGTATATATATGTGACATTTTCATTTACAAAATATAAGTATAGTTTCTCTCAAAAGTCCCACTTGTTCGGTTTAGAAACATTATCTTCTTTTCTTAACCACCAACTCAAGATAAAAGATTTAAGCAACCACTAACCACTGCTCTAAACTCAAACTCAATACCAACCTTAAGACATATGCACACATACCAAGACTTCATAACACAAACGAAACCCGTGGCCAACCCACGTATTAAACAACTCACGTAGCACAAGTTTATAAGTTTCAAACTGTTATCAAGCTACCGACACACAATCATCGATAACCTGTGGCCATTGCTGAGCACCACCACAACCCCTGACCATCACTAAGCGTCACTGTGACCATCGCTAAGCGTCACTAAACCCTGTGGTCCATATGAGTACTGAGAGGGTAATTTATATATAAATTAGGCCGAGCTAGGATTGTGGGCCATTCTATGGGCCGTATTAAAGAGGCTTAGAAGATGGGCCGCGGACAAGTGGTAGTCCGGTCCAAAGTAAGAGGTTCGCTGCCGGATTAAGTGAGTGAACTTAGTTCGGTCGCCATGGCTAGGGATAGCTCGGTCATGCTGTTCGGAACCAAGGTATGTTGGGCCTGCTCTAGGACCTGAGTAAAGGTTAGCTCGGCTTAATTCTTTTATGTATAGCTCGGCCTTTACATGTGAGGCCGAGGTAGGAGAAAGGAAAGGAAGAGCCGAGGTAACCGTTAGATCGGTCACGCTAGTTAGTCCAACATGGCAATGTTATTTTGGTCCTGTGGTAGTTCGGCCGTGGGAAAACCATCTCACTTGGTTTAAGCAGTGAGGGGGGTGTTGGAAGATAAGCATTATTCTCCAAGAGTATGAATCCTAGGAGGACTCTACATGGAGAAGTAAAAATCCTACTAGGATTGTGCCACTCGAAACTTATAAAAGCTCACAAACATCACCTATGGAAAGGTAACACAACTTTGTTTTCTGAATACACAGAGCTTTTGTCTATTTGTCAAGTTTACTTACTTAGGCATTGGAGGGGTTTCCGGCACACACCCGCCGGCCAGCTCACATTTGTGTTTTCAGGTGATAAAACGACAACGTAAGGAGAAACGCAGACTTGATCAACAGGATTATATGAGAAGGTTTATTTCTTTCCCGTACAATTGGCACCGTCTGTGGGAAAAAGACAAGAACAAAACCTCTTGATCAAGCTTTTCTTCTTTAGAATCAATGGCGCACAACGATGATTTGCCACAATCCGCCATTGACGGACATACACCAGAGGGAGGTGCGAGGCGCGAGGGTCTACCTCTTGTCCCTCCCATGGGGGATTTGGAGTCACAAAGGTAGAATCCTAGGAGGGATACAAGAGGAAGAAGGCGTACTAACAACCCTCATCACTCCCGTTCACATAGTCCAGACAGACAAAGGCGAAGGATTGATCCCCAGGCTCTGGAGGATCGCGTCAAGGAGTAGGATGAGTTGATACGCCGAATGGCGGCGGACATGGAAACTCTAAAGTGCCAGGTGAAGGGGAAGCAAGTGGCGACAGGAGAGGGGCGCACAAACAAGACGCCCCTTCGCCACTCGGAAAGTCGTAGTAGGAATACTACACCCTCTCAAGCAGAGAACAAGAGCCTCAGGACGGGCGACACGCAATCCAAATCTTCCAGAACTCGTCACTCCAGGTCTGAGAGGACGAGATCTGAAAGGTCGTATACCGAAGGAAGCACATATTGGCCCTCGCATACGTACCAGACAAGGTCTAGGCAGACAGAGTTGCCCAGATCGTCCGACCTACGATCCGTGCTAGAAGAAAAGGCACGATGGAAGGAGGACGCCAGGGCACGTGATCCGCATAGAGTTTCTGCCTTATAGCGGTTGGCTCCTCGGATGCACGGAATCGTCGAGGTAGGAATGCCAATACCGCGCCCTGCCTACGAGCCAACGGACAAGGCATTGGCGAGACTACAGACCTCACCGTTCGTTCCGGCGATAGAGAACGTGCCTCTACCATCAGGCTTCCTACAGCCCAAATTCACTTATGAGGGAAAGACGGACCCCTACTCACACTTGAGCCACTTTTGCCAGGTCATGGCTGTATACCGACGGAACGAGGCCTTGATGTGCATCCTCTTCCCCTCAAGCCTTGGCGACCTAGGCTTGACTTGGTTTGAGAAACTTCCAGAGGGCAGCATAGCCTCTTGGGCACAATTAGCGGAGGCGTTCGTGACAAGGTTCCGAACAAACACTAAAACTCCGGTAGAGATCGACCAGCTACTCTCCATCGACATGGGTGACAAGGAGACCCTAAGATCCTATAATAGTCGCTACTGGGAGACCTTCAACCAGATCGGGGACTGTCCCACCAATCTCGCAATTGCACAGTACAAAAGAGGCCTTCCAGTCGGGAACAGACTAAGGGACTCTATCACCATGACACCGCCCCTCACCATGGAAGCCCTGATAGAAAGAGTGCATCAGCACATCAGGGTGGAAGAGGATGACGCACGTGCCAAAGCAAAATCTGGCACGACCACAGCACCAGAAAAGAAGACCTCAGCAAAGGTCAACGCGGTAGACTGTCCGAACAGAAACAGACGTGGCAGAAGAGACAACGGAGAAGACCAGGACAAAAGATGGTTGAGAGTCCGCACTGCCATAACCACGGTCTTCAAGAAACCGATCTACTGAATACTTAGCGAGATTCGAGACGAGCCTTTCGTCAAGTGGCCAGCCAAGTTAGGCGAGGCTCAGAAGGACTACGACGACAGGTCACGGTGCACCTTCCATAAAGAAAAGGTGCACCGCACTAAGAATTGCACACCATTGAGACAACACTTGGAGGAGTTGGTGACAGCAGGCCACCTGGATAAATACATCGAAGGAGGGGCACAACCAGCCCCCCAGGACCACAATAACCCCAATGGTATGCCAATTGACGCCCCACCTCAAGGCGTAATCAACGTAATACATGGAGTCTTCGAACCTAAGCGTGTATGCGAGCTCAGAGGATCAATTAAAAAGGCTGAGCACTTGAGAGAAGTGCTAAGTGCCCAACCTGCCATCAAGAAGGGGAAGACAGAGGCCACAGATGTCATGTCTTTTTCGGATAAAGACTTGGCAAAGATATATTGCCCTCACAATGACGCCCTGGTCGTCACTCTCCGAGTCAAGGATTTTGACGTCAAGTGGATTCTAATTGACCAGGGTAGTTCATGTGAAATCATGTACTACGAAACCTTTAAACAATTGAAGTTACAAGATAAAGACTTGGCACCTGCCGTATCTCCCCTGATCGGATTCAACTCCATGCCAGAATGGCCCGTCGACAAAATAATCCTCCCAGTCAAAGCAGGGAGTGTGACAAAACAAGTGGAGTTCTGGGTGTTGAAGGTCCCCTCCACTTACAACATCATTTTGGGCAGAACATAGCTGCATGCCATGCGATCGGTAGCGTCATCCTACCACCAAGTAATGCGGTTCCCCAACAACACCGGAGTAATAGAAGAAGTCTATGGAGATCAGATCATGTCGAAGCAGTGCTTTGTTACGGTGAATGGTAGCCGCGCTGCCAAAGGATACTTTCATTCGGTGGAAGAACCTGAGAGTAATGAACTATTCGCAGATGTTAGCAAAGCGGCTAATCAGAAAGCGGTGGAAGACTTGGTAGAGGTAAGAATAGACGAAAAGAACCCGGATAAGTTCTTTTTGCTCGGTTCATCATTGACCAGTACAGAGAGGTTAGAGGTATTGAAATTTTTAACCTCTAATATCGAAGTGTTCGCCTAGACACCATACGACATGCAAGGCATTGATCCCAACTTCATCTGCCACCAACTCAATGTCCACCCATCCGCCAGACCAATCATTCAACGCACACGCAGATCGGCACTCCACCATGCAGAGATAGTGGCGGAAGAAGTAGGAAACCTACTGGAGGTAGGAGTAATTAGAGAAGTGCACTACCCAAGATGGATCTCCAACACAGTCGTAGTGCCAAAAAAGAATGGTAAGTGGCGTGTCTGCGTCGACTACAAAACAGTCAACAAGGCGTGCCCAAAAGACAGCTTTCCTCTACCACGGATAGATTAACTGGTAGACCTAACGGCAGGGCACAGCCGACTTAGCTTTTTGGATGCATGCAGAGGCTACCATCAAATCGCCATGCATGAACTAGATCAGGAAGTGACATCCTTCACAACTCCAAGAGGACTATACTGTTACAAAGTCATGCCCTTTGGCCTAAAGAACGCAGGGGCGACATTCTAGAGAATGGTCACCAAGATATTTGAGCCATTGTTAGGCAGAACAATGGAGGCTTACATCGACGACATGGTGGTCAAAAGCAAAGATGAGAATAACCATCTCAAGGACCTAGGGGACATGTTTGAGATCCTGAAGAAGCACAAGTTACGCCTCAACGCGTCGAAGTGTGCATTCGGGGTAAGATCTGGCAAATTCTTGGGCTTCCTAGTGACCAACCGGGGTATTGAGGCAGACCCATCTCAGATCAAGGCTATTCAGGACCTGGAGAGACCAAACTCAGTAAAGGAAGTGCAGCATCTCACCGGCATGACAGCTGCGCTCAATCGGTTCATAAGCCGGTCGTCAGACAGACTACGACCATTCTTTCAAGCTTTAAAAGCCAAGTTCGAGTGGGACGAAGAATGCGACCGAGCTCTGGAGAGCCTAAAGGAATATATGTCTTCATCACCACTGCTGGTTACCCCAATACCTGGAGAAGAACTTTTCTTGTACCTGGCGGTCTCTCAGTACGCAATTAGCGCAGTGTTGGTCCGAGCGGAAGGAGTCCAACACCTGCCCATCTTCTATGTCAGCAAGACATTGCTGGGAGCTGAAACAAGGTACTTGCCACTAAAAAAACTGGCATTGGCCTTGATGATGGCCTCCAGGAAATTGGCGCACTACTTTCACGCCCACACCATTGTCGTCCTCACAGCTTTCCCACTAAAAGCTTTGTTTGAAAGAGCGAACTTCTCTGGACGAATTCTAAAGTGGGCAGTTGAGTTGGGGCAATACGACATCAAGTTCCAACCCAGAACCGCAATAAAGGCACAAGCATTGGCAGACTTTGTTGCAGAATTCATCCTAGGGAGTCATCATATCTGCCCAGTCGACCTGACTAAAGCAACCGAACTAGGGATGGAAGTTGACGTCGGAATAACGCAACCTCTAGTACTGGCAACTCAGTCAGGCCCCAAGGCAGACCAGAGTAAAGCAAGGAAGGAAAAAGCAAACTATGCTACACCAAGTCAAGATTTACCAACAAGACAAGACTTGGTACAACCAGATGGCGAGGGGCAGACAGCAAGCATGAACCTTGAAGAAGACACCAGCAACAAGGAAGATCCCGAGGCATCATCTGATCCCTCTACTTGCTGGAAGTTGTTCGTGGGAGAGATGTGGAAGCTCTTCGTGGATGGAGCATCCAACTGGCATGGAGCAGGACTTGGCATAGTCCTCATCTCTTCAGACGGCCTAGTAGTGGAGCAAGCGATCAACCTTGGCTTCCCAAGCGTCAAACAACGAAGCGGAGTATGAAGCGCTTCTTACAGGTCTCAAGTCAGCATTCCACATGAAGGCCACTGAGCTAATGGTCTACAGCGACTCACAGCTGGTGGTAAACCAAATATCTAGCGACTACAAAGCAAATGATGACAGGATGGCCAAATACCAAGAGTTGGTCAGAACAGAGGTCAAAAAATTTGATGTAGTCAGGATAGAACAAATCGGCAGGGAGGAAAACAGCAGAGCCGATGAACTAGCAGGCTTCGCCTCAATGGCGGACACCTCCATCCCTCATCCATTGCTGATCGACTACCTACCTAGACCAAGCATTGAAGACCCCGAAGCAGAAGAGGTATGTTGTGCAGAGTTAGGACCTTCTTGGATGGATACCATCATACTGTTCCTAAAAGATGGCACCCTACCGGAAGAGAAGAAAGAAGCCAACAGAATAAGAGCAAAGTCGCAGCGATTTTGGCTCTCTCCATCCTTGGCATTGTACAAAAAGTCGTTCTCAGGACCTTACCTAAAGTGTGTTCACCCCAGCAAAGTGGAAGTATTCTTGTTCGAAATACATGAGGGTGTATGCGGCAGCTATCAAGGAGGAAGATCACTGGCATACAGATCAATCTCGCAAGGATATTGGTGGCCATACATGCAAGCAGATTCCAAGAAATATGTCAAAAAGTGCAAAAAATGCCAAAAGTTCGCACATCAAATACACTAACCTGCCAGAGAACTTCTACCTCTAACTAGTCCATGGCCCTTCGCAATGTGGGGATTAGACATAGTAGGACCACTTCCAACAGCACCCGGCAACAGGAAGTTCTTCCTTACAGCAACCGACTACTTCATAAAATGGGTGGAAGCAGAAGCCTTGGCATCAATCAAGGAAAAAGACGTGAAAAAGTTTGTCTGGCAGAATATCATCACTCGATTTGGCATACCAAAGGCACTGATATCAGACAACGGCACGCAATTCGACGGTAGGATTTTCAGGGGCTTTTGTGAAGAATACAAGATAGAATTCTACAATTCTACACCGGCATATCCCCAAGCAAATGGTTAGGCAGAGGCATCAAACAAGGTAGTTTTGGATGGATTGAAGAAGAGGTTAGAGAGAGTGAAGGGCAAGTGGGCAGAAGAGCTCCCTCATGTTTTATGGGCTTACCGCACCACACCTCGCCGATCAACAGGAGAAACACCATCCTCCTTAGCTTGTGGCATGGAAGCAGTCATCCCATTAGAAGTTGGTCTCCCCACAATTTGAAGCGAAAACTTTGACCCAGACTTAAATGGCGAAGCCATAGCATTGGAGCTTGACCTTGCGGAAGAAAGAAGAGACAGAGCATTGGTTCACATCACCTCCTACCAACAAGAATTGTCCAGAAAATATAACAAAACGGTGCATCCAAGGCAATTCAAGATCGGAGATTGGGTACTGCGCAAAGTAATGGGAAATACCTTGGTACTAGGAGATGGCAAGCTAGGGCCTAACTGGGAAGGACCTTACAAAGTGGTCAGATTAGCAGGCAAAGGGGCATACCACTTAGAAGATGAGGACGGCAAAGCAATTCCCAGGCCATGGAACACTGCCAATCTCAAGTTATTTTATTTTTAGCTTTTTTTTCTATGTGTAATTTTTTACTTTCTCAATAAAACAAGTCGATTCTTTTCAGCGTAATTGTTTTCAGTAGAAGGTAACTTTAGTAAGTTAGGAGCATTGTAAACATATTTGGCCGGAATAACCAACTATGAACCCTTCCTAAGCCTAGGATAAGGATCCAGGCTGCAGGACGTTTGGTCGGAATAACCAAACACTTTATTCTAAGTTGGCTGGAAAAAACCAACTTAGAGGTTGGCTAGATTAAACCAACACCCCTCCTAAGCCCAGGATAAGGATCCAGGCTGCAGGACATTTGGTCGGCATAACCAAACACTGTATTCTAAATTGGCTGGAAAAAACCAACTTAGAGGTTGGCTGGATTAAACCAACACCCCTCCTAAGCCCAGGATAAGGATCCAGGCTGCAGGACGTTTGGTCGGCATAACCAAACACTATATTCTAAATTGGCTGGAAAAACCAACTTAGAGGTTTGCTGGATTAAACCAACTCTTATTACTCTTCAACCGAAGTAAGTTTATGGCTGAAGAGTGGTTGGCTGGATTAAACCAACTCTTGTTACTCTTCAGCCGAAGTAAGTTTATGGCTAAAGAGTGGTTGGCTGAAATAACCAACTCTTGTTTCTCTTCAGCCGAAGTAAGTTTATGGCTGAAGAGTGGTTGGCTGGATTAAACCAACTCTTGTTACTCTTCAGCCGAAGTAAGTTTATGGCTGAAGAGTGGTTGGCTGGATTAAACCAACTCTTTGTACTCTTCAGCCGAAGTAAGGTATATCGGCTAAAGAGTGGTTGGCTGAAATAACCAATTCTTCTTTCTCTTCAGCCGAAGTAAGTTTATGGCTGAAGAGTGGTTGGCTGGATTAAACCAACTCTTGTTACTCTTCAGCCAAAGTAAGTTTATGGCTGAAGAGTGGTTGGCTGGATTAAACCAACTCTTTGTACTCTTCAGCCGAAGTAAGGTATATCGGCTAAAGAGTGGTTGGCTGGATAAAGCTTAGATTACCAACTAAAAAACTGAAATAAGAGTTGAGCACAAAAAAAAAAAATTTCATTGAAATAAAAAGCAGGTACACAGAAGGGGCCGTAGCCCGGTTACATTGTCCAAAATACAGAAGGTTCAAAATCAGTTAAAGAGATCGTCCAGATCAGCATCCAGTTCAAGGCCGGTCTCAGCTGGAAGTTCGGTCGTAGCCAGAACACGGTTGGGGTCGGTTGGATCAAGCCCTTCTGGGTTCGGCTCAACTGGAGGCACGACGATAGTTTCCTCAGAGGCTGGAGGATTGGCGATCACTGGAATTGGAGGAGTAGATTGACGACCGGTCTGGGAGTCGTCTTTTGAAGAGGAATCCTCATCACTGCCCTCATCAAGAAATTGCTTCTGAAGATCGGCAGCATATTCCGCCAGTGACGCCGGAATGAAATACTGCGGAGCATTGTATACCTCGATTTCGCGTCCGCAACCGAGCTGCTCCACCGCACTTCTCCAGCCGCACTTGAAGAATAAATCCTTGGCTGCCTCGCATTGTTGCATATAAGCGACCTCCGCTTCCTTGAAGCCTGCAGTGTTTGCGTCGGCTGCCTTCTTTTCAAGCACGGTGATCTCTGCGTTTTTCTTACCTTCAAATTTGGCCAACTCACGCAAGTATTTGTCTTTCACTTCGGTAACAGCTCGCTGTTTGTCACTGTTAGCCGAGGCAACTAGTCCGGTTAGACGAGTTACCTCAGCCTCCAGCTCGGCGGTCTTGGCTTGGGATTGTTTTAGCTCGGCGTTCTTGGCCTCGGCTTCTGCCATGGCCTCCCTTCTTGTTCTTCTCAGCTCCAGCACTTTCCTGTGTGCAATGTTGTTCTTTTGAATGGCCTGCAAAATAGTAACTCTCTTTAGCCGGACTGACAGTTGGGAAAAGTTAGACAAAGAAAACAGAGAGCCACTTACTAGGGTCATTGATTTTGTTGAAGACCGGATTGCCTTCAGCTCGGTGTTTAGTTGTTTTTGATGGTGCTCCAGGTCCTTTGGAAGGCACACACTCTTGGCAAAGTTGAAAGCCAACAGGTGATCCTTCTCAGCAACCACCGAGTTCGTATCCTGGATATCTCGGTTTTGAAAGGTAAGACTTGGAGCCCATTTGGAGGTGTCAGCATGGTCGGATTGCTTCGGTTGAAGGCTGGGTTGAGGGCTCGGTGGAAGAATAGTTTCGTCCTCATCAACCAAACGCTACTCGGTCTCAGTAGTCCGGACGCGCTTGGTTCGGCGGGATGACGAAGGCTGTTGCGAAGGTAGTGCCACAACGGTTTCCTAGGTCTGGTTCGGTTGTGGTATTTCGGCCCGATTGGTTTCGGTCAGTAGGGCCCTTACTCTGTTTCGTTTTGCCATTTCTTGTTCGGCTGTCAGAGGTACTAGGTTGATCTGGGGCAAGGCTGGGTCCGGTTCTGGGGTGTCTTCAAGAAGGAAGTCGGTCACTCTCGCTTTTCGGCGACCGCTGTATCTGTAGGACGGTTCGAAATTTAGAAGTTTGGCCCAACTTCTTTCTTTAACCCGTAGTGCGACGCGAAGAGTGGCAAGGTTGGGGTGACTGTACAATGAATAAATATGGGCTGGATCTGCAGAAAAAAGACAATTGTTAGCTCGGCTTAACATTGGAAACCGAAGTAAAAAGAGAGGAATACAAGGAAACCGAAGTAATTATACCAGGTATCCCTTTGTTCCAGTTTATACGTCGGCCAGGAATCTAGGCTTGATGATCTTCAAAGTTCCCAGACACCTAGAAAAAATCGTCATCATTCAGGTCTTTATCCGGTGTATCCTTAATTATTTTTTCACGCCAGCGGCGAATTCTCAAATAATATACCCACCCATCCTCTTTTGAACCTAAGGAATATTGGTGGAACAGTTCGGCTAGACCGAGGTTTAGACCGGCTTGGCGGTTTAGTTCGGCCATACCCATTATTATACGGTATGAGTTGGTGGAAAGCTGGGTTGGGCATAGTCTGGTTTGCCTAAGGAATTCACAAATCAGGGGCTGGACTGGAAATCTTAGTCCGGTTTCTATTATTGAAAGAAGGGTAAAAGGAACGAAACCCTCATTCCCCCATGGTGTGACATTTTTATTGGCTAAAACGAGTTGGATGTTGTTGGGAATGTTGTAATTCTTACGGAATTCGGCTAGGCCTCCTGGGGTTTCTACCAAAAATCTATATTTACCCATTTGTTTATAAATTAAGGATAAGTTAGTTCGGTTGAAAAATTGTGCTCAGTAGTTCGGTTGAGCGCGCAGAAGAGTGCCTGGGCAACCTAAGTCTGCAAAGTGGAAAACAAAGGGGTTAAGCACAGATCGTTAGACCGTGCTACAAAGTTAAAGCAACATAAAAGGAGTCCTATTTCGGTTAAGTGGGATGCCATAGGTTCTATCTCGATTTCAACAAGATGTTTTGATTAGTTCGGTTTGAACTATAGGTTTTGTTACTTCAGTCGAGCCTCTAGGGGCAGCTTTCTGAGTTTGGTTTAGAAACTAAGAAAGTTGGCTTAGCCCCAAAGGCTTAGCTTGGTTGAAGGCCAAGGTTCCTAGTTTGCTAAGTTCAAACTTCGTTCGGTGAGCTTTATCTCGGCTAAAGTGAATCAGGAGTTGGTAACTTACTGAAACTACTGCTATATCTACAAGTTCTAGTTCGGTTATCGTCTGAATTAATCTACATATATAACACAAACAGTATCCTAGTTCGGTTGGGACAGGTTTCTGGATCAAAACTACGTTCTACAGGTTGCTTCGTGATATTTATAGTGTTCTTATGAAGATTTTTTCCCAGAAAGAGCAAAAGGAATGTTTTGCAAAAAAATACGAAAAACAGCATGCTATGGACTAGAGCAAATGCAAACACAAAAGAGATCTAAGTAACTTACCAGGACAAGAGAAGGACAACTGGAGGAAGAGGCAACTGCAGTGATGAAGAACACGAAGCAAGCTTCACAGTTCCAAGAATCGAAGAACAATGGAGCTAAAGAGAGAGGATGAACAGAGTATAGTAAGATTCAAAATGAGAGGACTGTTTTGTGTAAAAGGCAAAAATGGCGGGACTGTTCAAATCTTACGAAGTACGAGGGCGGCGTGACAGCTGCAAAGAACCAATTAGGGGCTGCCACGTGTCCTTGGAAGGAGAAGCGTTCCAGTTGCTGGGACTGAAGAGATGCTTTGACCGGACATGCATAGCTCGGTTGAAAGTATATATTCGGCCGGAATAGCTAAAGGGGTTGTAGCTCGGCTAGAAAGGCTTACGAACTCTAGCTCGGCTGATGGACAGGTAATCCGTATCATGCTATGCAGATGGAATTAAGGGGCAATTGAAAAGGTAATTTATATATAAATTAGGCCGAGCTAGGATTGTGGGCCATTCTATGGGCCGTATTAAAGAGGCTTAGAAGATGGGTCGCGGACAAGTGGTAGTCTGGTCCAAAGTAAGAGGTTCCCCGCCGAATTAAGTGAGTGAACTTAGTTCGGTCGCCATGGCCAGGGATAGCTTGGTCATGCTGTTCGGAACCGAGGTATGTTGGGCCTGCTCTAGGACCTGAGTAAAGGTTAGCTCGGCTTAATTCTTCTATGTATAGCTCGGCCTTTGCATGTGAGGCCGAGGTAGGAGAAAGGAAAGGAAGAGCCGAGGTAACAGTTAGATCGGTCACGCTAGTTAGTCCAACATGGCAATGTTATTTCGGTCCTGTGGTAGTTCGGCCGTGGGAAAACCATCTCACTTGGTTTAAGTAGTGAGGGGGTGTTGGAAGATAAGCATTATTCTCCAAGAGTATGAATCCTAGGATTCTACATGGAGAAGTAAAAGTCCTACTAGGATTGTGCCACTCGAAACTTATAAAAGCTCACAAACATCACCTATGGAAAGGTAACACAACTTTGTTTTCTGAATACACAGAGCTTTGGTCTATTTGTCAAGTTTACTGACTTAGGCATCGGAGGTGTTTCCGGCACACACCCGCCAGCCAGCTCACATTTATGTTTTTAGGTGATAAAACGACAACGTAAGGAGAAACGCAGACTTGATCAACAGGATTATACGAGAAGGTTTATTTCTTTTCCGTACAAGTACCAATCCACAAACTAGTGCACTATAAGAAGATACACTCTGTCGGCGGCCATCGTTAAGCATCACCTAAATAGCACCAACATGACACAACCATACATGACCAGGATTCACCTTAATCATTTAATTAAACCAAATTGTTTTAATCACGTCAAATGCACCAAAGGCATCAATCTACACTTGCAACAAAATGTGCTCCATGCACCTCCGTTCTGTAATGGGTTTTCACTCTCATTAAAATATTTCAAAGAAATATGCTACGAGTTATTACTATAACCAACACCAAGACTCTCTAATGGTTACCTCTTACTCAACCACAATATGAAAACACGAGTTATATCACAATAAATCCCACTCTTCTCTCATTCACCAATCTTGTCTCAACATCACAATACTCAATAACAAACAGATAATATTAATTACTACCACACATCAACACATACTAGATAGATATAACTAGCTATCAATGACTAACAACACGCCATCTGTAACGCCCCAAATTTCTAGCCCAAATGATAATGCAACAATCATGGCTCTTTCAAAGAAAACCGAATATAAATTTCCAAATTTACATTACATGATACAATAGTTTTTCATACAACAATACATTAATCCAACAATAAGTAAATAAACAAATAAATGCCCCCAAGGGTTTACAAGTTTCCAAGGCTTCAGCCTAGTTACATAAAACGGTTATTCAAATCCACATACATACAGCCTTTGGCTTACATACAGAGTCACAGCAAAATGAGAGTCTCGTACTCTCAACACACATTTCCTCACCTTTAGTTAGGCGGCATCACCATATCTTTTCCTACACAAAAATCCCGTAGAGTGAGCATAAAACGCAGTAGGAAATCCTTAACAAAGTATATACATTTTATACAAGTCTCAAGAGATGAAATGCACATGTCATGCTATGCCCTTTTGAAAGAAAATCATATCTTCATCTTTGAAAACCATCATGCTTAATGATGTCATCCAATTTCAATTATTCAAAACTTAACAATTCATTTCAAGAGCGGTAATACAACTCTAATAATCCCTAGGTCGGTGTCTGCAAATAGACTATACAAGTACTATCAATTTGTCATTTTTACCGGTATTAACCGGAAGGCTCGACACCTATCCGCGCGGGTTTTCAGTCTTTCATCCCGGACTCTCAGGCCAACTTATTCAATATCATCTACACCACCTATCAAGACTTATCAACGTATTTACCCCAAAACCATTCCATGAAAACTTGTTTCTCAACATTCTTTTCTCAATGCAAGTTTTCAAATCAACTTTCAAAGTTTAATATAATCAAATGAATTGATATGCCAATAACACAAGATAAATATAAATATTGTTATTCCAATTCATCATCCAAGGAATAACACAATTCCCTCTTCTCAAGTATCCTCAACAATAATTTTCAAAATGAACAATAATTCTCATATTCCCTGAAATTCATCATTTATATAAATATAAATAAGAAAATTTTCAAACATCCATTTATTTTGACACACAAAATAAATATAACAATATCATTCATGGATTTTTAGTCTTTAAAAAAAATTCCCAAATTCTAGGTTTCCTTACCAAAACTATACAACTCAAATCTTTTGAAAGAAAAATTTCTAAAATCATCTTTTCTTCAATCAACGAAGATCAAAACCCATAAGATCATTTTAAAAGAACAAGAGACAAACCCACTTTCAAAATCGCTCAACTTCTTGAATCAACAATTAATTTTCAAAGCTATCGAAAGATGATTTCAAAAATCATATAGATCTTGCAAAAATATATATATAACTCTAAGAAAATCCCTACCTCAAGTTTTGAAGAAAAAATGAGATGAAACTTCAAAATTTACGGTGTCAAAACTCGATCTTCACCGCACACAACGAAGCCCTCGAGAAGTTACACAACTTTGATAAAGAACTTCGGTCTAACTCCCAACGGATTTGAAGGAATCAAAGAGAGAAGATGACTTCTAGACAGAGAAGCTCTAGATTTGAAAATTTTGGAGAGTTTTAGAGAGAGAGAGAGCTGAAAAAGTGATCTGAAATCTCCCCTTACGGACTGATATAACATGGTCCGCTTGAGCGTGAAATACACTTTTCTGTAAGCAATTTCGAATGCATTTTGCATTTTTGCTTTCAATAAGCTGACCGGGCAGCTCAACCCCTGTAAGTTAACTGGGTCAAAATTGGGATCACTGCACCATCATACATTGCACAACCCAACACTAACATCTAAACATAGCATTTACTAAACAACACACAATACCACCCTCCACTGATGGCCAAGGACAGAACTCTAAGACGCCAATAACATAATCATAACATTAATATCATAACATGCATCCATTACGTACCAATCCATCCCAACTCCCTTTTTCTTTTTATAAAGAGGCAATCAATCGCACTGTATTTTGAAAACCAATTCTCACTATTTCAAATCCCTAATTCATAACAACCAAACATAACCCAAAACCCAATTCAACCATAACCATTTCTATTAATAATTTGAAATTCACAAATTAAATACCAACCTTTCTAGCCCTCCATTTTAAACATGCTCCTACAACCCATAATCATATTAAAAATCATAATCCATAATCCCACCAATTTAAACCCAAACCAATACTATGCTTTTAATACAATAAAAACTACCACAAATGTATCTATAGCAAGGTATTGAAAAGGAACTCAAGAATCTCTACCTCTTAAAGCGAAGATGAGATAACCCGAAAATCACTAGCGATAAACGACGATCCACTCAGATTAAATGGAAGCTGTCGCTGAGTTCCATATTTTAATCTATGGAACTAGGGGTAGAAAATGGATAGAAAAAGATGAAATCAAGCTTTACAGCTCGAAAAGGCCAAAAATGGCATCTAGGAGAGAGAGAGAGAGAGAGAGAGAGAGAGGGGAGAAGATGAACTAAAAAATGAAATATTTTTAGCTTTTGGCACTTTATATAGAAAAATAGACCACGGGTGCGAAAGCCACCACCGTGACCATGATTAAGAGACCACACTAGTCACGGGCGCGACCAGGGACACCGCTGACATGACCTGCTCACTCGCAAGCCACTATTGTAGGCCACTACCAACCATTAACAAATTGCGGGCGCGAACAATGTAGTCGCAGGTGCGATCGACTTGAGATAGAACCCCTTGGCTATTGTTCCGAAGCCAGCTCGAACACACCGAAGATCTAACTTATCCCGACAAGAGCCCCATTTGGTAGAGCTGTGGAAAAATGATTATATATTATAACTTAACAGATTATAGTTTACATTTATGAACATAAGCTGGTAACCTGTTTGGTGCAGTTATGGGATTATGGATTTAAGCAGCAGAGTAGTGTTTGGTAAATAAGCTGTAAAATAGTTTTTTGCTGTATAATTGTCATTTTTGCCCTTATGAATATAAAAATTGTAATTTTGTCATTTTTTTCACTTTAAATTTTGAAAAAGTTATTTCATTAATGGAAATTAATATAATTAGTACCTCATTTTTACATTACCTTAATTTTTTTATTTTTATTTAAATATTGACTTCACAAGGGAACAAGAAAATGTCATTGCAATAAAAATATAATAAATTACTATTAAGGCAATAAAAATAAAACTTCTTACATATTAGATAACTCCTAATTTCTTCTGCAAATTGACATACAAATATTATGTCTCCTCACTTTCATCTTATTGTCATCACCTTCAACATGATTGCCATGGCGTGCTTGTTGAGACTTTGATCATTCCTCTTCATTAGGCACATAATCCGTGAATTTATCATAAGAGTCAAATGCAATATTGCAGGACTGACTTCATCGAATGAAATTCTGAATTACCATTGTTGCACAAACAAGTTTGACTTGGGTCAGTCACTTGTAGTTTGATGAGATATCCTTCATCATCGACCATTTTGCTTTCCAAACCCCAAACATTCTTTCTATTACACTTCTAAGTGATGAATGTGCTTGTTTGAATTTTTCTTGTGCATTTTGGGAGAGGGGGGTTGACCATGTTCAAAGCTAGATGGTATCTCTCTCCTTTGTAAGGTGCAAGATATCCTTTTATGTTTGGATACCCAGCATCCACCAAGTAAAACTCGTCTATTTTAAAATTTCAAAATGAAATTAAAGTAAGCAATTATAAATGTAAAAATAAATATGAAAATGTAAGTGTGGTGCATCTGCTGTAGCAATCAAATATAAAATAGTTACCTCATTGTTGTTTTGGAAAACTATAACTAGGATTCCTAATTGTATCTAAGAAGATCCGAATATCGTGTGCACTTCTTTCCCATCCTGGTAAGCAAAATGTGAAATACATATCAAAGTCACATGCGGCCATTATTTTTTGAGTCGTATACCCATTTTTACCTATTAAACGAGGTTGCTTATCTGGAGATATATATGCTTTGATGTGTGTTCTGTCAATTGCTCCACTACAATCCTATTACAAAATTTAGAATAAAAATATATTTATTCATTATTAGAAATATCCTACCAACATTAATTAAATGTAACACCCAAGTTCCACTTGTAGTTAATTATTTACCTTGAAATGAGGATAGTATCTTCAATTGCTTCTAATATATGGATGCACACCATTTCTCGGTTGAGGCCTTACCCAATCAATAGATATCATTCTAATAGCTTTTAACACATTCTTGAAGTATTTTGAAATTGTCTCTCCGGAATGTTGAAATCTTTCTTGGATATTTCTATTTCGAATGTCACCGCCAACAATATACAAAAATATTGTAACCTGCTCCTGAACTGAGACTTTCATCTAGTTTTAAGGCTATAGTTTTTCTGTAACAAATCACACAGTTGATAAAATATCTCTCTTTCCATTCAAAAAATTTCAAATATTCTTGTCTGATTCTCTTCTTGTAATTCTACCATCCACTTTCTCCCTATTAGAGAAGATATCCTATATGGTTCTTTTATCAAATAATTTGTCACATATGTCACTGCAACTGTTGCCGCCGTAACTAAGAGCATATTATTATTTTGTTGGGTTTGCAATGTACTGCTTTCATCTTCAGCATCTTCATCATCATGACCATCATTTCATTCATCATAATCACTGTTACTCATCTCTAAAATACATACTCATTTAAAGGCTTCTTATTTCCTAGTACAGTAATGAAATGAACACACAATAATATTTATTAAAAACACAACTAATTATTGAAAACACAATAAGATTTGTTTGAAGAGAGCTGAAACACCAAAATTGAAGGATACCTGATGCCAACACATCTACATATATATATATATATACTTAACCATTCACCTACCATTCATATTCAAGATTCAAATAAATGCCACCTACCATTCAAGTGACATCCACCTAATAAAAATTGCATCTAAGAATAGTAACAATGACAACCACCTAAATTGCAACATCTAGCACAACCATTCAAATAAATGCCACCTACTACTCAACCATTCAACTAACAAAGTCCAACATAATAAAAGTCCAAAATACTCATACATAATATTAATAAAAGTCCAAATAATGAGTCCAACATAATAAAAGTCCAACATACTCATACATAATATTAATAAAAGTCCAAATAATGAGTCCAACATAACAGTCCACCATTAATAATAAAAGTGTTAATAAAGGTCTCAAACATGAAATAATTGTTAGAACAATCTTCTGTGTGAAATAAATAACTTGAAACAAATAAAAATAAATTACTTACAAAATTTATTTTACAAAAATGAATAAGTACAAAAATAGATCAAGTCGAGTGTGTGGCACTCTATTTTTAAGACAGATTCGCCCCGCTTCGGTGCTTATGGATAAATGGCATCTACCTCTTAGGATACAATGATCTTTACACAGATTATAGTAACACTTTAAACAATCTGTACGACGAACAAGACTTGTGTTCT
The DNA here is from genome assembly GCA_025200525.1 of Camellia lanceoleosa. Classification (NCBI taxonomy): domain Eukaryota; kingdom Viridiplantae; phylum Streptophyta; class Magnoliopsida; order Ericales; family Theaceae; genus Camellia; species Camellia lanceoleosa. Next base: position 32,570,389 of record CM045765.1, read on the forward strand.
ATACTCTAAGAGATTTTCCTAAAATAATATGTAGAATATATATGTAAGAGAGCACAAAGGAAGGCAAGGAAAATAGATTTTCGGAATGAAACAATTGTTGGAACATAGCTAGTATTTATAGAGCCGAACAAGTATGAATTTCAAACCGAACAGATATGAATTAAAACTGGAACAGGTGCAAGATCTGTTTGAACCTAGTTTTGAATCTGTCTAGAAAAACCGAATCTTTTTGGCTATTTGAACCTACTGGACCACTGGAACTTGGACCGGAGGAGGAATTGTTTTGGACAGAAAATTGAATTCAAATTTGGCACAAAATTTGAATTAATTTTGTTAAGAAAAATTAAATTTTCTTGCAAGAATTTTTTAAAAGAATTAATCTTAGAACTGACCCGACCCATAACTCGCACTTGCACTCAGCACAGCATGGCTCAGCTTGGTCGGTCGGTTGGATGGATGGACAGACGACGGCGCACGCGTGTGTGTGGTCATTTGAGCCAAAAGTCACATTGTCCATAACTCTTCCCTTCTATAAACTTGGGGTGCCCCTTGGGGCCCAACCCAAGTATTGCCACCTAGAACTTATACACACACATAAGTTCTCTTAAGTTTCCAATGTGGGATAACCATTTCAAGGAAACCCACATTTTACTTCTTAAATTGTCTATTCCACGAACTCGAAAACAATATCAACTTCCTATTCACTCATAAATGGTTTTGACGAACCGTCTTCACCATGTGACTTGCCATACGGTAAGAAACATATCACCTCTTGGATCCACCTGAAACGACGTGTGGGACCCACTCAAATTTGGGCTCAAAGTTAGCCCAAAATAAGCCTATAAAACCATAAATTCCAACAATTCCCCACATGAATGGAATTTGACGGAGAGAAAATATAACAATATGATCTAATTATCGAGAGTATAGAAATTGAAAATATTTTACAAAGGATAGGTAGCTTTTGGCTTTGAACCTTCCATTGTGAGACACTATCGGATTTACTAACTAACCAGTGAACATGATGTCTTGAACTGTTCAACCATTTGTGTAAATCAAGACAATAGAACTCACACAGTATATTACTAGACACAGTTTAGTTCTCACTATTGTGTTCATTTTGGCCCTGAACAACCTAGTCTTTCATGAGTGCTCTAGAGAATTGTAGCCTTTCACAAATCTTAAAGAACCGACCCAGTTCACACTCATATAGGTGATTCTTATGAAGAGTATCCTGCCATACTCCACTAGGTATTCCTAGATACAAGAATCATTAAAAGTATTTACTTAACCTAAAACGCTATAGAAATCACTATTTCATCATAGAAATGGGTAGGAGTTTGACTCCCCAGTGATCCTTATGAGTCATACATAACTCAGTTGTCCATTTGAACCTAGATCTTGGGATCTCCCGTCAACTAGGTTAGGTTACTGTTGTGGTAACTCTTATTTAGTAGGCTTAAGTCCCATTCCCCTTAATAAATTTTCAATTAACTCTCTTGCTAACCCTTTTGTTAGTGGATCCATTATGTTGTCTTTAGACTTCACATATTCAAAGGAAATAATTTCATTAGAGAGTAGTTGTCTCACGGTGTTTTGTTGACGACGAATGTGTTGTGACTTACCGTTGTACATATGACTCTGTGCTCTACCTATTGCTAATTGACTATCAAAATGTATGCATATAGCAGGCATCAATTTTGGCCACATTGGAATATCTTCAAGGAAGTGACGAAGCTATTCTGCTTCTTCCGTAGCTTTATCTAAAGCTATAAATTCTAATTCCATAGTAAACCTAGCAATGCAAGTCTGTTTGGAAGATTTCCAAGATACAGCCGCACCATCAAGAGTAAAAACATACCCACTGGTGGATTTCAAGTCTTTAGTATCTGATATCTAGTTTGCATCATAGTATCCTTCAAGTACTGTTAGATATCTAGTATAATTTAGCCCAATGTTACGAGTAAATCAGAGATATCTTAGAACCCTAATAATTGCTTTCTAGTGTTCTACTCCTGGATTACTTGTATATCTACTTAATTTACTTACTGCATAAGCTATATCCGGGCGAGTGCAGTTCATCAAGTACATTAAGCTTCCAATAATTTGGACATATTCTAATGGAGAAATACTTTCCTGTACATTCTTAGAAAGAAATAAATTAACATCCATAGGTATTCTAGCAAGATGATCATGGTTTTTGCTAAATTTGTCAAGTATTTTCTCAATGTAATGTGATTGTGACTGTGACAAAGTATAACCTTTTGATGTTTTGGTAATTTTCATACTAAGAATTATATTAGCAAGCCCCATGTCCTTCATGTCAAAATGTTTATTTAACATTTTCTTGGTAGTTTTAATCATGTCATTATTACTACCTATGATGAGCATATCATCCACATAAAGGCATACTATAAAATAACCCTTGCTTGTGTTTTTAATATAAACACATTTGTCACATTCATTAATTTTGAATCTATTTGACATCATTGCTTTGTCAAATTTCTCATGCCATTACTTTAGCGCTTGTTTTAAACCATATAATGATTTAACCAATTTACATATTTCTTTTCTTTTCCTAGAACAAAAAATCCTTTTGGTTGTTCTATGTAAATTTCTTCATCTAACTCACCATTTAAGAAAGCTGTTTTCATATCCATTTGATGAATTTCTAGATTGTAGAAAGATGCAATGGCAATTAACATTCTATTGGATGTTATTTTTGTAACTGGTGAGTATGTGTCAAAATAGTCAATACCTTTTTTCTGTCTATATCTTTTGACCACAAGTCTTGCCTTGTATTTGTCAATTGATTCATCTGCTTTCGTTTTTCTTTTGAAAATCCACTTGTACCCAAGAGGTTTACAACCTGGTGGCAAATCCACAAATTCCCAAGTACGATTTTGCAAGATGGATTCAATTTCACTATTTACAGCTTTTTTCCGTAAAAGAGCTTCAGGACTGGATATAGCTTCTTTAAAAGTTAAAGGCTCATTTTCTAACAAAAATGTTAGAAAATCTGGACCAAAAGATTTTGAGGTTCTAGTACATTTATCTCTTGCTCTTGTTCCTTTTCCTCATTTTGATCTATCTCTTGCTCTTGTTCTTGTATTTTATCTTGACTAGTAATAACATCAAAAGATCTTTTGTTAGTACTAGTCTCTTGTCCAGTCTTAATTGAAAATATATGTTCAAAGAACGATACATTCCGAGATTCAATAATAGCATTTACATGCATTTCGGAATGTTCTGACTTATGAATAAAAAACCGATATGCACTACTGTTTTTGGCATAACCAATGAAAATGCAATCAACAGTTTTAGGACCTATCTTAGTCTTTTTAGGACTAGGAATAGCCACTTTAGCCAAACACCTCCACACTTTTAAGTATTTGTAGGATGGTACTCTTATATGCCATATTTCATAAGGTACTTGATTTATTTTCTTTTGGGGTACTTTATTAAATATATAATTAGTAAAAAGTATTGCTTCCCTCCACAAGTTCTGAGGTAATCCAAAACTTATTAACATGGCATTCATCATTTCTTTTAAAGTCCTATTTTTTCTTTAAGCAATTCCATTTTGCTGAGGTGAGTAAGGAGCGGGTAGTTTGATGAACTATTCCATGTTCTTTACAAAATTCAGCAAAATGTGATTTATATTTACCACTTCTATCACTTCTTAGTTTTTTAATTTTCTTACCAAGTTGATTTTCAACTTCATTCTTATATTGAATGAAAGTTTCCAAAGTTTCATCCTTAGTTCGAATTAAATAAACATAACTATATATAGTATAGTCATCTATGAAAGTGATAAAATATTTTTTCCTACCTCTAGTTTGAATTGATTTAAAATCACAAATGTCACTATAAATTAATTCAAGTGGCTTCGTACTTCGTTCAATTGAATGAAAAGGAGTTTTAGTTAATTTTAACTCAACACAAATTTCATATTTATGATTTAAATCAATGTCAAATTTAGGTAAACATTCCATGTTAATTAATCTACGCAAAGATCCGTAATTAACATGTCCTAATCTACCATGCCACAAATTTGAAGACTCATGCAAGTAAGAAGAAGATATATTTTTATTAATAACCGAAGGTACAATAGTCATTACATTTATTTTGAAAAGGCCATCAGACATGTAACATTTTCCCACATACATCCCGTTTTTGCTAAGTACAAATTTGTCACTTTTAAAAACTAGCCTAAACCCATTTTTACTCAACAGAGATCCGGAGACTAGATTCTTGCGAATGTCCGGTACATGCAGCACATTGTTGAGAGTGAGTTCCTTTTCAGATGTCATCTTCAGAATAACCTTTCCTTGTTCTTCAACTTTAGAAGTTGAAGAGTTGCCCATAAAAAGTTGTTCGCCGTTGTCCACGACAGAATAAAATATGAACATCTCTTTGTCGGCACAGATGTGGCGAGTAGCACTAGTGTCCACCCACCATTCTTTAGGATTTTCGACAAGGTTTGCCTCGTAAACAACTGCAGAAAGATTTATGTCCTTAACACCATTCGAAATTTTATCCACTTCGGTCATATTGGCTTGAACAGGCTTCTTGCTTGATCTTCCTTTGCCTTTACGTTTGCTACGACAATCTTTGGCTCGATGTCTCTCTTTGTCACAGATGTAACATTTGCCATTGAACTTGTACTTTTTAGTTTCCCCTCCTATAGAGCTTTGTGCGGAACTTTCTCCAGAAAACTTTCGTTTATTTGCTTTTGGAGCATGTTCCACCACATTTGCCTTAGACACCATTAGATGCTTACCAGCCCACTTTTTAGAATTGCGGTTATCCTCCTTAATCCTTAAACGCACAATCAATTCCTCTAAAGTCATTTCTTTGCGCTTGTGTTTGAGGTAGTTCTTGAATTTCTTCCAGTCTTGTGGTAATTTCTCAATTAAGGTAACAACTTGAAAGGATTCACTGAGAGACATGCCTTCTACATGAATGTCATGCAGAATAAGTTGGAGATCTTAAACTTGGCCGATCACAGTCTTAGAATCAACTATCACAAAATTCAGGAATTTGCTAATCACAAATTTCTTTGAGCTAGCATATTTTATTTTGTACTTTTTTTCCAAAGACTCCCAAAGTTCCTTTGCCGTCTTGATAGGACTGTAGACGTTGTATGATGTATTGTCAAGTTCGTTCAAGATGTAGTTGCGGCAAAGGAAATTAGCATGCTTCCAGGCATCGACAGCAGCAATTACTTGCCGGTTAGTTTCATCATCTTTCAGAGTAGAAGCATCCTCACGGAGAAACCGTGCCAAGTTGATAGTAGTAAGACATAACAACATTTTCTGCTGCCATCTTTTAAAATTAGTTTCTAAGAACTTCTTTGGCTTTTCACTGTGATTGATTGGTACAATTACAACAGGAGAAGGAGTTAGAGCAATTGCAGCTATCATACTAGTACTTGTTTGAGTATTAGTTTCAATAGCTATGAATTCTAAATTATAAAACAAAATTAGAATTATAATTTTATACTACATAGAAAATTTAAACCAAAACACAGAAACTAATTCTGTAAACAAAAAAAAAAAGAAAAAAGAATTGTAACTTTTATTTCCAATTAATTTGATATTAAAATATTTATTTAAACAAATTAATTTCACACAGAAAAATATTTCTGTAACACTTCAAAAATTAAAATACTAAAAACAAAATTTTAATTAATGAAAACTTGGAAATAATTTCTGAAAAGAAAAATTAATTTCTGACCGACTTTACAAATAAATATTCTGAATTGTTAATGACTACCAGTATATTACTAAATAAACAGCATATTACTACTATTTATTTTTCCAACCAGAATATTATTTTGTAAACGCACAGAAAATTAATTTCTGTAAGAAGAAGAAAAGAAGAAAAGGAAACAAACGAAAAATTATATTTAAACAGAATAATTCGAATTTGTCTTAAGATTGTTGGAATAATCTTTTGTGTAAAATAAATAACTTGAAACAAATTAAACAAATAAAAATAAATTACTTATATAATTTATTTTACCAAAATGAATAAGTACAAAAATAGATCAAGTCGAGTGTGTGACACTTTGTCCTTAAAATAGATTCGCCTCACTTCGATGCTTACAGATAAATGGCGTTTATCTCCCAAGATACAATGAACTTTACACAGATTGTAGTAGCACTTCAAACAATCTATACGGCGAACAAAACCTGTATTCTATACTCTCAGAGATTTTCTTAAAATAATATGTAGAATATATATGCAAGAGAGCACAAAGGAAGACAAGGAAAATAGATTTTTGAAATAAAACAATTGCTAGAAGAAACCTGGTATTTATCGAGCCGAACAAGTATGAATTTCAAACCGAACAGATATAAATTGAAACTGGAATAGGTGCTAGATCTATTTGAACCCGGTTTTGAATTTGTTTGGCTGTTTGAACTTGCTGGACCGTTGGAACTTGGACTGGAGAAGGAACTGTTTTGGACAGAAAATTGAATTCAATTTTGGTGCAAAATTTGAATTAATTTTGTTCAGAAAAATTAAATTTTCTCACAAGAATTTTTGGAAAAATTTAAATAAATCTTGTCCAAAAAATTAGGCCTTATTTGTCATAACCTAAAAAAGCCCAAAAGTTAAAAAGCCACTACCCTATTTAAGTCACGTCATCTTATTTAAGTTACATCATCTCTTTATCACATCACTTCAAATCCAACCCATATTTCATAAAAAGTCAGAAAGTGCACTTATTTAAATAATTCCAAATAACCTCTTAATGTTAGAACCGACCTGACCCACAACTCGCACCTACGCCCGATCGAACGGATGGCGGAGACGGCGCACGCGCACGCATGGTGGTTTAAGTCAAAGGTCACATTGTCCATAACTTCTTCCTTCTATAAATTTGGGGTGCCCCTTGAGGCCTAACCCAAGTATTGTCACCTAGAACTTATATACACACATAAGTTTTCTTAAGTTTCCAATGTGAGATAACCATTTTAAGGAAACCCATATTTTACTTCTTGAATTGTCTATTCCACAAACCTGAAAACGACGTCAACTTCTCATTTACTCATAAATGGTTTTGACGAACCATCTGTACCGTGTGACTTGGCATGCGGCAAGGAACACGTCACCTCTTTGGACCCACCTCAAAAGCCGTGTGGGACCTACTCAAATTTGGACTCAAAGTTGGCCCAAAAATAAGCCTATAAAACCATAAATTCCAACAATAGTAATAAAATTCAAAAAACTCCAACTTCAGAAACAATTAGCCGTGATAACCTATGCTGGTCTTCTCTATCTCAATTTCCAACTTCAGAAACCTCAACCGAACTTCATTCGTAGGAAGTGTCATGAAACACTTACCACGCTTGTCTGTTAAGAACAATTTGGCAGCCCATACATACAGCTCATCATCCGGGGACACACTGGGGATGCTTTTCAACTTCGCCAAACATTCTGTAATTAATGGATATCTTGATGAGGTTTGTGTTGAAGTTGCTGAAGATTACTTAACCACATTAACTATATGATCAAGTGTCTTGTTAAGTAGAGCTGCACCAGAAACGTTCTTCTTTGTCTTGTCCTTGTTTGATGAACCATCAGTGTTTGATGGACGTTTTTTTATTTAAATCAGAAGGATGAACCACCTCCAAATCAGCATCATCATGAAATTTGGCATCATGTGGGGTATGAAATTCCTCCAGAGTCTCATTAGTGTGAGGCATAACCCCTGAGCTAGCGGTGTATGCCCATTCTCCTGTAGCAGCTGCATCCGAGAATAATATGTCTAAGTCTTCGGTGAATTGCAATGGCATATGTCGAAATTTAGCTGCATCAAGATACCACTGCAACAATTATAAAGGAAAATTAAACAATTTGGCCTATTTAAAATTTGGGCTGTTCAAAAAAAAGAAAAAAAAGAAAAAGAAAGAAAGAAAGAATATGTACATTAAGCAATTTACTTAATTTAAATTTCTTGGTCCATCACTCATCAGATGTAGAGATAGCTCCAGTCATTGTATCATGGCCTAAGTATGTCTCACCTCTTAAAAGATTATTCCATAAAAGCCAATCTTTTTTCAAAACATCCCAATGATTTTTCATTTGTATTCGTTGGTATGCTTTTCCAGTCATAGTTTTAAACTTACTTATCAGATTTTCCCACCCGACCCTATCTAAGTGTGTACTAGGTCTGTGTCTAGCCTTCACTTGCTCAGCACAAAGCTTAATAAAAATTTTATTTGATTTTTCATCGTAGTGAGCTTTAACGGATGGTACTTGAGAGGATTTTCCCTTGTTCTTTCTATTTTCAAATTGTGTTTTCTCTTGGGTATTCATTCTATGAAAGAAAAAAATTCTTTAAAACAAACTCATTCATCATTGCTTGCATTACAACGTAAGATTAATACAAAATAACCATACATGGCAACTAGGACAAACACATCATCATTCATTGGGTACAAAGATTAGTACAATGATTCATGGTAAACTACATAGCACAAAAATACCTGATCTAAAAGCCACCTACAATCATTTGAAGAGTAATGCAACTGACATAACAATACAATTTGTGAGCAGACCCATAACAAGCTGCTTCATGAATGTTAAGGATTGCTCAAGCATTTCATTCTTGACTTTTAGTCCTACAGTCTCGATATTTTGATTTTGATAAAGCAATCTCTCGTTCCTTTGCCTCTCTACCATCGTCACAAATTTTGGGGTACACCACCTCCAAAATTGATAATTTCTCTTCTCACAAATGACATATAGTCTCCCTTTAGATGGTTTGTCAGACTCAGTAACCCTTATGGAAGCTCTTAGACCACAATCACATTTCAAAGCCTTATACCTGAAGTCCAAGGTCTCAGCACTGGAAGAATAGTTACTAGAGGATGACGTACCTCTGCATTAATTAGGAAGTTAATTGTATAGTACATTTCATTTGTCATTTTCTCATTCAAGTTTTATGAAAGATGATTAAGATAATACTTCACACACAAATCTAAGCACACACCTTACATATGAACCAAGAAAAGACCAAACAATAACACCCATCATTAGAAATGAAGTTAAATAAAAGTTCATCTTCACCCTACACCCATCTTTCAAATTTATTAATTCCTACACCCATCCTCACCCTTCACAGCATCTAATGAACTAACTAAAGTTCATATAAACATTAATTCATTATCATACCAGATTTGTTCAAAATATAACTAAAGTCAAAATATAAACATTAATTCAAAATATAAACTAAAGTCCATAGTTTGAAATGAGACATGAATCCATTAATTCATTATAAACTTGTAACGCCCCACTCTCAAGCCGTTAATACACTAAAATAGCCTCAAAAAAATATACAAGTTTTGATTCCAAAAATAATAACTACAAAATCGTCTCCAAATGGTACAATATCCTCCAAATATTCTATAGCACAATTACCTCCAAAATAAACAATATTATAACTATCTCTAAATTTATTAATTACAGTGGTGGGTCCCAAATCTCTATATTAATAAATCTTTCTAATCTCAATTTTGATCTCTGCTAAAATCTGCTGTACCTGAAAAATAAATTAATTCGAGAAGCATACAATACGATAGGAATACAAGGCTCGGATACAGAATAAATTAACAGGAATCCAACAATTTATGACATTAAATCAACGATACGACAATCAAGCAATTTACCAAATTGTACAACAAATCAACCATAATTTATCTGGACCAAATACTCGGTCCTACTTAGTACATGACCAGTGAACAAATTTATTTATTCACCCACCTCACCCAAGCTCCACGCTTATCCGGGCATATTGGTGTAAATAATTTAACAAGATTCACTCGATCCATGTACGGAGTATTTCCATGTCATTCAGTCAGACAAATTACCTTTTTAACACATAAATATTTGTAGAGAATTTTACCAAATGATCAGAATATCAACGATTCGAGAACAAATAATTTTACAAAATCTATTAATAACCACAATAATCAAGTAGATTACAAATTGAGAATAATTAAAAATAGAGAACTCTTTGCAAAGAGATTTAAATAGTGCATATTGTATACAATCCGAATTTACCTCAAAATAATTAATTCCATCACCATAAATCTGAAATTGCTCCATGAATCTCCAAAAATAACTTTGATCAAACTTCTAAGACATAAAGTATGTATAATTTAATAAAATCTATAACCCTCAATTTATTTATTTATTTTATAAAATACTCATTTTCACTCTAAATACTCCCATATCTAATCTTAATATTTCTACTCTATACAATTTATGAGAAGAGGAGAGCCAAATGAAGAAAGGATTGTGAGGAGCTCCCCCCCACTCTGCTAGTTTATAGAGGAAAGGAAGGAGTAAAAGAAGATTAAAAAATTAAAAATAAATGAAGGATGTAATGATGGAATGGTGGGTTTGGTGTGGTGGGTAAGAAATATTGTGGGTTATTTGTTGCTTACGGTTTTGTGGTTGTTGTATTTTTTTTTTCTCTCCACGTGATGGGGAATGGTAAGAAAAATTAATTTATTATTAAATAACAATATGATAGATATAAAAGAGATAAGATAAACACAAATAAATAATTTAAAATTAGATTCTTATCTAAAAATCTCACCACTAAATTATTATAATAAACCACCAATACCATTCACTAAATATTAATACCTCAAAATACGGATTGTTACAAAACTAAAGTTATCATACCAAATTTGTTCAAAATATAAACATTAATTCATATCACCAATGAACTAACTAAAGTCCATAGTTTGAAATGAGACAGGAATTCAATAAAAATACAGAAATAATCAAATACTAGCATATGCTGTGCACTTGGTCTTAAATTCCCAACAAGATAAATTGAACAACTAGTTTAGTTGCAAAGACAGCCAAACAAAAACAAACCCAATTATCACAATATTTAGCACACCCAGAATTTTTAACCATTTGGTTGGCGCCCAAAATCAATGAACCCCAACTTGACTCAGAGAAACGAAATTAAAGAAGCAAAATTTCTAGTAATTAACTTCTCATCAGAACAATCAAAAACAAAATATTGAACTACCCACTTAGTTCCTGAAAAAATTAAGACAATTGAAGTGCAAAATTGTCAAGATTTCCTTCAAATTCTTGCCAACCAAATAGAAAATAAACAAATTGAAAGATAGACAAGAAGAAATACCAAAGAAAGAAAAGAAAAGAAACCTAAATTCCTGGAGAAGAATAGGGATTCCAAGAAGGGAAAGTAGAAACCCAAGAATTTTTTTTCTTGTATTGTTTTGTTTTATTTAAATTCTTGCAAAATATGGAGGGGTATTTGGGGGGTGGGTAAGACTAGGAAGAGAATGTAACAAAACGTGATGAAGAGCCCTTCACAAGCCTTGTTTGCTAGAGTATCACACCATTTCACAATAATCAGAGAGAGAGAGAGAGAGAGAGTAGGAGGATGAGAGAGCGAGAAGAGAGAGCTCAGTAACAACTCGCACACCATTTCACAGAGCAACCAAAAACAAAAACCCTAAATCGATATGTATATATATATATATATATAACAAACAAAGGGCATGAAATCTTACATTTTTGGTGCAGATCAACGGAAAATAGGGGGCCAAACTGAACGATCGGCAGCAATCTTGGAAATGTGGAGGAGTTCGTCGTCAATCGCCAGAAAGGAAAGGAGAAGAGGAGAGGAGAGTGTTAGGTCAACAGAGAAGAGGGTTATATAATGGCATTTTCGTAATTTTTGAAGTTTTGGAGGGGCATTTAAGTCATTTAAGCCCCCTACCAGCTGCGCGCATAAGTTGTTTTTCAAAAGCACCCCCCCAAGCTACTTTGACATTTAAGCTAAAAATGACTTAAATTAAGCTATAATCTGATGAGTTAAGCTGTACCAAACACAATATTTTAGTTTAAATTAAGTTAAAAGCTAAAATAAGTAGCTTTTAAACTACACCAAATAGGCACAAGGTCAAAGTCAATCGGGGACGACATGTGTCCCACCAAAAAACAAACTGGGTCAGGTTTTTTGACCTTGGGCCACTACAAAATTCATTTATGAATTTATGGGAGTTTAAACAATTTCAAATGGTGTAATTGAGAGAGTACATGATTTCAGTTTGAGTTTGCCACCTTTTTATTTAGTACCCAACAAAATCTCATGATTTTGATATAAACTACTAAACCAAAAAAGGCATGATGTGTATTAATATTTTTATAATCATTTATAAAATTTAAATAAAAAAGTTTATAAGAATGATGTAATAATATTATTTTTGTAAATAAATTCATCTTTATTAGTGTTTTATTTTAAAAATAAAAGATTTAGATTAAGTTATATTATTTTCTTTTAATTTTTATTTATATATCATTACTCATATTATTGGACTGATACAAATGTCAATACCCACACATCTATATGTTTGTTTTGACTTTTGATGTCTCAAATCAAGACTATTAGATCAAAACATCTCTTAAGTGATTTGCATTGACATAAATGGCATTATTAAATTTAACATAAGGTGTAACAATGTCACTTTTTTTGGCAATGTTTTTGACACGCCATTGAACAAGACTTTTAAATATGATTATATAATTTGACAATCCAGTAAAGTTGCTCTTACAAAATTGAGTTTAAAAATCATATTTATTTCACATAGCTTAAAAAAGGCAAAATCTTTTTCAATGCTTTTTTCGTCCACTTTTGTTAGGTAACAATTTTATATTTTAGCTTTTATTGCAAAATGATTAATTTGTCCTTCAATATTTTATCATTTTTACTTTTCCATTTTTAATATGAAGTGAATTCAAACACTTGTGGGCAAAATAATAAAGCAAGATCACGTTCAGTGTGTTTGGTTTTAATTTTCTGAATTCAATTTTTTGAAAATTGAGTTTTTTTTTATTATTTTTTTGTTTTTAGTGAATATTTTTAAAATTTTAAGCATTTTTTTTGGTACTTTTTTAAATGCACCTTATTTAGATGTATCTAAAAAGTAAAATATTTGTGAAAAAAATATTTTAAAAATTAATAAATACACAAAAATATGAAAAATATATTGAATTTTGGTTTTTTTTTTTTATTTTTGATATTTAGTGAACTTTTTAAAGATTTTTTTTCACGAAAATTATACTTTTTAAATGTATTTATGTTAGGTGTGTCTAAAAATTAAAAAAATTGCTTAAAATATTTAAAAAATTCAATAAAAAAATGGAAAACAAGAAAGTAAAATTTTTTGAAAAGTATTTTTAGAAAATTCAAACCAAGCAAAATGATTATCTTTGTTTTTTGGTAAAACAAAACAAGAAAACAACAAAGGAGGGGCTTAGGAAGCACGGAGATTGGATCGTCTGGTACTCTATAAGCACCATGTCACCAACAATTTGGCTCCTAAGAGTATCTCCAATGGTTGTTGCTATATTGTCATTGATATTGCTATAATTTGGCAATGAATAGTGCTATTTTGTCAAATTATAGCAATGGTGCTCCAGTAGTCATTTGTTATTTTGGCAAATCTTAACCAACTTTGCCTTCAAATTTGTAGGTGTTGTTTGGATATATTTTTTTTGTGATTTTATTTTTGTTTTGTTTTGTTTTTTTTTTTTTTTGTCTTTTGTGACCTTTTTTTATCTGTTTGTAAAAAAAATTATATATTTATATTATTCCTGACTAGACAAATATAAAAAATGAAAAAAAATTGAAAAAATGGAAAAATAAATAAATAAATATATTTTATCTTTTTATTGCCTTCATTTGAAAAAATATATTTATTTTTTCATTATACTTTATTGAAAAAATTAAATTATACTAAACTATTTTACTACATTATACAATGCAAAAATAATATTATATTCTTTTGTAGAAAATTCTCAAAAATAAAAACAAATATGAAATTTCATTACAAAATAAAAATATAATATTGCAAATAAAGATTAACAATTACATTAAAAAATAAATGACATTGCAAAATTTAAAAATACATAATCCTGTAATTATTCATCAGGAGGCAGGGGAAATAGTAACTTAGGCTGCTAACATTTGAGGATCACTTGGCGAAACTCTCATTTTTTCGCATTGTGTAATACACTTTCATCTAAGGGTACAAATGAGAAATGTCCGTAGTCATTATCATATGTTCTTCCCTTTTTATCTCATGTTCTTGCCTTCTGATCTCAAAGTTATGTTTTTTCATCTCAAGTTCTTTCATCTCCTGCAGTGCTTGAATCCTTTTTTCTTTTCTTTCATCTTTTTTCTTTTCCTTCTCAGCAAGGTATTGGTTAAATGTGTCCGATTGTATGCTCATTTTTTAGACTTTAGCTTGAACGACTTGATTTTTCCGAAATAATTCTTTTGCAGCTTTCCTACCCATAGGCCTTTTATCTTTTGCAGAGACACTGCCCTCACCAACAGTTGGATTGTTACCAACACTTGGACTGGTGTCATCTTTAAGAGAAATGCAATTATCCATAGGGGAATCAGGGGTTAAATTAGGGAAAAACGGTGTATGTATTCTTGCCTTCACTATGTTCGTAGGAGTTACATCTTGCCACCTGATATTGTTTGCCAAGATTGGCCAATAATGTTTAAAAACAAAATGTTTGTTTTCATCTTGATGGTATAATAGTTTTGCTTGAAGCATCTATATCAATAAAATATTAAATTAATTAATTAGTTAATTTTTATGTAAGACAAAATAAAAAAACTAACACAATAAATGAAAATGAAATCTTACTATATCAACTTGTGATGCCCCACTTGGATGTAGATTTTCGTCTTAAACTAAACACCCACGAAATTTGTTGCAACATTTCATGATTACACCCCATCGAGATAAGATAGACACTTGTGTTCTTGAGTGATCATTCTGCAGCGAGTAATAATTTTCAAAAATTCTTCCCCAAAAATGAGCATGCGATTGCGAATTTCCAATAATTAGGTCTTCAGTAATGTGACACCAAGCTCTACAAATTGCCACATCTTCTTCAGTAGTGAATGATTTTTCTCTCTTTGTTTTTGATGAACCTTCCATAGTGATTGTCAAATACAATTGAGATAAAGAGAGGAGAAAAGAAATATGTGCTGTAAATGAAATTGAGATTGAGGTTTCTATTTATAGAAATGTAAAATATGACTGTTTGGAAAAAAACACGACCATTAATTCATAATTGATTTTTTTTTTTTTGAGTTTTTTTTTAGGCCAAAAGAGCACAATGGCTCTTTTGCCTTCCCAAGATAAATCACCACCATCCACGTAAATGATTTCCAATAGATGATATCCATATCCAGAATGATCCAACCCTCTCTATCTCACTCTCACTCTCACTCTGTCTCCCTCTTCCCCTCTCTCTCACTTCTCTGTATAATCATCTTCCTCTCTTTATCATCAAGATAGACACTCTTCTCTCCATTATCCGTCTCTATCTACTCTCCACCGCTCTCTTGATCTCACTCATCTCTCTCTCTCTCTCTCTCTCTCTCTCTCTCTCCTAGAACCCAAATCTTTGCAGCTATCTCACTTCTACAGCCCCGCCGTTTGCCAATCACCCTCTCAATCGATCATCCATGTCTCCAAATCTCACAAACCTACCTCAATCGATCATCCATGTCTCCAAATCTCATAAACCCACCTCCAAATTTCACAAACCCACCTCCCATCTGACAAACCCACCTCCCTCATCATCCATGTCTCCAAATTTCACAAACCCACCTCCATCTCCCATGGACATGGAAGACCACCCGTTGAAGACCACCCACTTCCTTCATCTCCCGCGATGGTGTCGATCCCTCTTACTCTCAGTCTCAGTCTCACTGTCACTGTTACTCTCTTCTCTATTTCTGCGATCGGTGATGAAGAAGATTGAAACCCTCTATTTCTCTCACTCATTCCTCTCTATCACTCTTTGTCTGACTCCTACAATGGATCGGTGATGAAGAAGATTGAAAGCCTAATGATGAACACAAACAAGATCAACCCATTTCTGTCAGGTAATTTTTTTCCTCACTGTGTTGATTTTCTAATTTTTTTTTTGAATTTTCTGGGAAATTGATGGTGAAATTGATTAGTGAAATTGATGAAATTGGTTTTGATTGGTGAAATTGATTTTAATTAATTTTCTGTGTTAATTGATTTTAATTAATTTTCTGTGTGAATTTGGAAATTGCTTCAAATTGGTGATTTTTTTTAAAGTTAATTTTTTTTTGAATTTTCAAAATTGTTGGGTGAATTTTGGAAATTTCAAAATTGTTGGGTGAATATTGTTTGGAAATTTGGAAAGGATGATGAAACTGTGGAGTATGAATATTGAAACTGTGTTTGGAAAGGATGATGAAAAAGGGAGAGAGGGAAAGAGGAGGTTGGTTGAAGTTGATGACTTGGCAGCTTTGGTAGTTGCCAAAGCTTGTGCCATATTTGACACAAGCTTAGGCATTTGCCAAAGATAGTAGCTGCTAAAAGTTGCCATTGGAGCTGCCTTTCTATCCACTGCTACCATAATTTGGTAATAGCAGCTCCAATGGCACACCATTGGAGATGCTCTAAGTTCAGCTGGTGGTTCCTCTACCACCACAAGTTGCTCTAGCTGGTGGCTCCTAAGTTGCTTTAGCTATGGATAAGTCATGCAAGATCACATTATCATGTTCTCACCAAAAAGGATCTAAAAAAATCATTAAAAAATATTAGATGGCCTTTTTAACTTTTTGTATAAAAATTTTCAAAAATAATAATAATAAAAAAATTCCCCCTTTTTTGTTGCAAAAAAGACAAATGTCACCTAAAATTTCCAATTTTGCTACCAACTCCTACTTCTCTATTGATTTTTTTTTTTAATAGCAATTACACACGTAGGGGTGAACTGTACACTCATGTAAACTCCTAACCTATGTGTGTGGTTGATAAAATAAATAAAAAAATATAAAAAAAATTCGAAAATGGTAATTTAGTAAGAATGCCTATCTTTACTGTCTTTTTCTTTTTTTCTTTTTTTTTTTATGGAAAAATGTGACACTTAATACATTGCATATTCGACGATAAGTCGCCTAATAAATTACATCGGAGTACAAGATAGATCCCAAAAGGAATAAAGAGAACATCTACGCATGAAAGATATGAGTCTCTATATAGGGAGAAAAACAAATTTCCACACGGGGAAGAGAAAACCTCTACGAAAGAAAGAAAGCTCTGCATAGAGAGGTATTATTGCAAAATAAATAAATAAATAAAACAATCAGCACAAAGCAAACATTATCAATCACTTTTACGATTTGTTCATCGTCGCAATTGGTAATTATGTTAGCTTAAACCCCGCCTCTATGTTACAAAATAAAACATTCTAGATTCGAGGTGATCGCCTGAAATATAAAAATGCATTTAGCAATGTTGGATCTCGGTCATGAATCATATTTGAGTCTAGATCTGAAAGTTTCCTCAGTGGCAAGTTGATGATGCAGATGAAAGAAGTGGTAGTGGCTAGTATGATGATAAACAAGAAAAAAAAAAAAAAAGAAAAGAAAAAGAAAAGAAAATACAGGAGAAGAAGCGGAGGGGAGAGGAAGGCTAAAAATGTCACCATCTCCCTTTAAAGAGCAAAGAAAGAGAGAGAGAACGTCTATGATGTTTGCCTTTATCTAAAGAGTAATGATTAACTGAATCATCTAGTCTAGTGTGTGGGACCTATCATGAATCCTACTTTAATGATAAATTCCCTTCAGTTTACGTTGCAATGTAGATAATTTTTTTCATTTATTTTTTTATGATAACTATAGTCATGTGATTTCATCAATAGTTGACTGAATCATCTAGTCTAGTGTATGGGACATCATGAGTGTTACTATAGCGATATGTTCCGTTCATTTATATGTTTCAGTGTAGATACTTTTTTCTAATTATTTTTTTTTTTATAATAATTATAGTCACATGATTTCATTATCTTAATTTTCAAAAAATGTATAATACAAGTAGATCCTCAAAGTTGGGCTAGTGGTAGGGCTTGCAGGCCAAAGTGGGGGTAATTCTATTTATACAACATACTTTATTTCAATACACACTATTTGTATTGTTCGAACATCAACTTCTAAACAAAAAATAATTGTTCGGATATCAACTTTTGAACAACAATCATGTTCAATAGTTAATATCCAAACAATTGATTTTTGTTAGAAGTTAATTTTCGAACCTTTTTTTTTTTTTTTTATAATTCAAATGGCACAAATAGTATATATTGAAGAGTGGTGTACAAATAGAATTACCCAAACCGGTTGTTGAAGTGGAAAATTTGATTTTCCTTAGGGCATATTGATCCACACTAGTTACCATTGCCAACTCTCATATTATTTTTCAAAATAGATGAAGAGTTCTACACTAATCACATTTTAATTAGGTTACCATATCACAATGCCCTAAATTTAGGAGTGTTAAAAAAAAAGGGAGAATTGACCGGTAAATTCTGTTTTGTAGACTTGTAATTCATAAGGTCCTAAATGTTTTTTTGGTGACTGAGTGGTCCCTTAAATTATTTGTTGACTGTTTTGCCATTGTCAGTACAGTTTGGGGACAAGTGGCGTGGTTATGTATGAGGAAGGTGGTGGAGTGTTTGTGTGTCACGTTGTTCAAAAAGCAAACTAGTAGCTTTTTAAAGTTTGGTTGTTTTTAACATGCACAATGTAGGATGTGAATTTCTTACTAATTGTGTTTTGACGCGTGATGTGAAGACACGCAATAATTCAATCAAATTGGATCCACCATGTTAGAGTGTCACATGTCACGTTTAGGAAAAGTACACTAAGGAGTTTTTAATTTTTTTAGAGTGTCACAACATACTCGCCATGTTGTCACATTTGAAAATGTTGGAACAATCTTCTGTGTAAATAAAATAAATTGAAATAAATCAAACAAAATAAAATAAAAACTTGCAGGATTTATTTTGTTGAATCAAATAAATAATTAAAGACTAAGTCGAGTGTGTGACACTCTGTCCTTAAGACAGATTCGCCCCGCTACGGTGCTTACGGTTGAGTGGCATCTATCTCCCAGGATACAATGATCTTCACAAACTTGTAGTAGCACTCCACACAAATTTGTACGGCAAACTAGAACCTTGCGTTCTTATACTCTTTTAAATTTATTCTAAATCTAATATGAAGAATAATGCAAAAGTAAAAAATTCTGGACAGCAAAATAGAATAATTTCAGACTGTTTTCGGATTTCAAAAGTGTTAGAAACAGATCTGGTTTTATAGACTTGAACAGGTGCAAAATTTGAAGTGAATAGATGGGTTTTTGAATTGAACAAGTGCTGTTTGAATTCAAATAGATTTGCAAACTGTTTCAACAGATTAATCACCGGATGCTTATACACGAAGCTATTTGGGTAGTTTCTGGAAGTTAAATAACTGAAAAACAGTTTTAATCTGTTGAGGAATTTCGAACAGAAGTTAGACAAAAATTGGACTTCAAATTTGAATTAAATTCCCACAATATTTTTTCCAAAAAATTAATACAAGAACCGACCCACAACCCACACCCGTGCCCCGCACAACTTGGCTCGACCGGACGGACGGCCGGCGATGGCGCGCGCGTGTGGTTGTTTTGGCTAAGGTTCACTTTGTCCATAACTCCTCTCTTCTACAAACTTGGGGGTGCCCCTTGGGGCCCAACCCAAGTATTGTAGGCTAGAGCTTATATACACAAATAAACTCTCTTAAAGTTTCAACGTGGGACAACCCACAAGGAAACCTACTATTAAAACTTAAATGTTCAATTCCACGAACCCGAAAATGATGTCAACTTCCCATTCACTCATAAATGGTTTTGACGTACTGTCTTCACCGTGTGACTTGCCATGCGGCAAGGAACACTTCACCTCTTCGGACCCGCCTCAAAAGATGTTCAGGGCCCACTCAATTTGGGGCTCAAGGTCGGCCCAAAATAAGCCTAATAAACCAAATTTTCCAACAATCCCCCATATGAATGGAATTTGACAGAGAGAAAATGCAACAATATGATCTAAATACAGAGAGTACAGAAATTGGAAATATTCTGCAAAGAATAGGTAGTTTTTGGCTTTGAACCTTCCCTTGTAAGATACTATCGGATTTACTAGCTAACTAGTGAACATGATGTCTTGAACTGTTCAGCCGTTTGTGTAAACCAAGACAATAGAACTCACATAGTATATCCCTAGACACAGTTTAGTTCTTACTATTGTGTTCATTTTAGGCCTGAACAACCTAGTCTTTCATGAGTGTTCTAGAGAATTGTAACCCTTCACAAATCTCATAGAACCGGCCCAGTTCACACTCATATAGGTGATTCTTATGAAGAGTATCCTGCCATACTCCATGTCATGACCCAAACCCGTCCTTATGGGTTTAGTGCCGTAACCGGCCAATAATCCGAGATTACCGAAGGCTTGCTTAACAGTAATACAGTAAAACAGCGTACAAGGGCATGGCGGAAGCCATTGCAGTAATAAAACAATGTCCAATAAGCTGTGACAGTCTGTATGCAAAAAGACTTTCCATACATATAAACATTCAATACAGAACAGTTATGCACAATATTTACAATCATTCGGTATAGGGACTTAATCCCTACTAAACAGTACAGTATGGTGCTGTCAGTCTATACAGTATTACAAAACAGTACAGAGACAGACGGGGAAATAAAAACACCCCTAAGCCATAGCTTGGCAGGCTCGGAACCTCGCAGTGAGGCACATTGGTTGGCTTGACAAAACTGGAGTTTACCCCAACACTTCTAGCATTGGTCCGGTGCCTGTACACCTACATATATATATGAGCAGTGAGCTAAAGCCCAGTGAATAACACAATGCGTAAAGGGGTTAAGAATGAATGTCTTTACAGTAATGAAAACAGTTCATTAAATAGTATTTCAGTCTTTCAGTTAGAACAGTTATTCAGTCATATGTGGTATATCCATTAGCATAACAGTAAACAGTAGGTCTTAAAAGACCGAACAGTAAATGATGGCCATCAATCAGTAAACAGTAGTGGTTCCAACGAGGGAACCGACAGAGATCTCTGTACTTGATAACGATGAGAGGTGCTAAGGATGCTTTCTGACAGATTCGAGAATATAGGACATACATTCATTCAAGCAAGATTCGAGAAAATAGAAATGCGATTCGGTTGTTCAGAAGATAATCATTTTGAACATATCTTTACATAATTGTTACTCACAGAGTTCTGGGCTACAGTAGGCTAGAGCGTCTCCTCGAAATGCCAACCCTAGACAGTACAGAGTGAACATACACTAAGCTACACAGTTAGGAAACATAATAATTTAATCCCTAATTTGCCTCGGTGTGTTCTACATCTATATCCTCATTAAGATGCCTTAAACTAGGCCTAAGGATGCCTAGGATGGGATGTGGATGCAAAGATGCACTTAGAAAACATTTTCAGAATTTTCAGAAAAACAGATCCCCGCTCGAGCGCCGATTTACCTGCTCGAGCGGACATGCAACAAAGGTCCCCGCTCGAGCGTCAACTTCCCCACTCGAGCGGACCAAAAAGTACTGGATAGGTGAAATTCACGCTCGACGCCCGCTCGAGCGTGTCACCCAGTCCTTCCCTCGAGCGTTTAATCCTCCGCTCGAGCGGAATGATGCACAGTGCAAGATGCTGGGAGCTCGATTTTCCCGCTTGAGCGGCACTTTTCTCGCTCGAGCGGACGACCAAAATCTGGAAATTCCAGACTTGAGTCCCAAGCTCAAAATCAAGTTTAAATGCTAAAATTTCGATCCTCTTGGGCTAATTTTCTGGAAAACATAAGTAAACTCATAGAACAACATGTTACAAAGGTCAATTTGAGAAATCAAGGCCCAAGGGTGTTTCAATTAAACTCATTTTCAAACCTATTTCTCATGATCATGCATGAACTTGCTATAAAGTGACATGCATGAGATTAAATCAAATCAAAGCTTCAAATGCTTGCTCAAAAGAGCTCATTCCTTTCAAAACAAGATGGAATCATGGACTACTCTCAAAATATGGACATGCATGTAATGAAATCATGGACTATGACCTCAAAACTCAACAATTCAAACATGCATGCATGGAGTAATCTCCAATTCAACATTATTGAACCAATTCTTGACTTAACTCTTTAAATTATCATGACCCATGCTAGATAGGGCTTAAATACACAATTAGGAGGATGAAATTCATACCTAGGTTCCTCAATGACAAGTCTAGAGGCTCAAGAAGGCAAATCTCCTACAATTTCTTCAAGTCTTTCAAGCCAAGCCAAGATGAAGCAAGATGAACTCACTCTCTCACTTCCTCTCTCTCCATAGTCGGTTATGAACACAAGAATTTGGCTGATGAAATGTGTTATGTAATGCAAGATAGAGTCTCAAAAGTGTTTAGATAGTGGCCACTATGTGACATTTTGGCAATTAAGTCCAACTAATGCAATTTATCAATATTTAATCTAATTTAATCATATAAAATCAATTTTCAATTAAATACACCATAAAATCACATAAATTCTCATGATCCTAAATCATCAATCAATTTCAGATTCGGCTGCCGATAAGGCCTTCAATTTACAATTTAAACATATAAACATGAACAGATAATCACACAGTCAAACAGATAGAAATGCACTTAAACAATTACAGTCAATCATTCAGTTTCAGATTTCAGTCAATCAGTTCAATATTTCGTTTACTTCAGACATCAGTCATAATTAGTCTCGGTTTAACAGTAATCAGTGATCATTCGGTAAACAGTGGTGAGGGTTATTACACTCCACTAGGTTTACCTAGATATAAGAATCATTAAAATTTTACTTAACCTAAAACGCTACAGTCATCACTATTTCATCATAGAAATGGGTAGGAGTTGGACTCCTCAGTGATCCTTCTGAGTCATTCACAACTCGGTTGTCTCTTTGAACCTAGATCTTGGGATCTCCAGTCAATTAGGTTGGGTTGCCGTTGTGGTGACTCTTAGTTAATAGGCTTAAGTCCCATTCCCCTCGATGAATTCTCAACTAACTCTCTTGCTAACCTTTTGATTAGTGGATCCGCTATGTTGTCTTTAGACTTAACATATTCTATGGAAATAATTCCATTAGAGAGTAGTTGTCTCACGGTGTTATGTTGACGACGAATGTGTCGTGATTTACTGTTATACATATGACTCTGTGCTCTACCTATAGCTGATTGACTATCGTAATGTATTCATATAGCAGGCATCGGTTTTGGGCATATTGGAATATCTTCAAGGAAGTGGCGAAGCCATTCTGCTTCTTCCCCAGCTTTGTCTAAAGCTATGAATTCTGATTCCATAGTAGACCTAGCAATGCAAGTCTGTTTGGAAGATTTCCAAGATACAGCCGCCCCACCAAGAGTAAAGACATATCCACTGGTGGACTTTGAGTCTCTAGCGTCCGATATCTAATTTGCATCACAGTATCCTTCAAGTACTGCTGGATATCTAGTATAATTAAGCCCAATGTTACGAGTAAATCGGAGATATCTTAGAACCCTTATAATTGCTTTCTAGTGTTCTACTTTCGGGTTACTCGTATATCTACTAAATTTACTTACTGCATAAGCTATATATGGGCGAGTGCATTTCATCAAGTACATTAAGCTTCCAATAATTTGGGCATACTCTAATTGAGAAATACTTTCCTGTACATTCTTAGATAGATACAAATTAACATCTACAGGTGTTCTAGCAAGATGATCATCATCTTTACTAAATTTGTCAAGTATTTTCTCAATATAATGAGATTGTGACAAAGCATATCCTTCTGATATTTTGGTAATTTTCATACTAAGAATTACATCAGCAATGCCCATGTCTTTCATGTCAAAATGTTTATTCAACATTTTCTTAGTAGTTTTAATCATATCATTATTACTACCTATGATGAGCATATCATCTACATAAAGACATACAATGACATAACCTTTGTCTGTGTTTTTAATATAAACACATTTGTCACACTCATTAATGTTAAATCCATTTGACATCATTGCTTTGTCAAATTTCTCATGCCATTGCTTTGGCGCTTGTTTTAAACCATATAATGATTTAACCAATTTACACACTTTCTTTTCTTTTCCTGGAACAAAAAAACTTTCTGGTTGTTCCATGTAAATTTCTTCATTTAACTCACCATTTAAGAAAGCGGTTTTTACATCCATTTGATGAATTTCTAAATTGTATAAAGATGCAACGGCAATTAGCATTCTAATGGATGTTATTCTAGTAACCGGTGAGTATATGTCAAAGTAATCAAGGCCTTCTTTTTGTCTAAAACCTTTGACCACAAGTCTTGCCTTGTATTTGTCAATTGATCCATCTGCTTTCATTTTCCTTTTGAAAATCCACTTATATCCAAGAGATTTACAACCTAGTGGCAAATCCACCAATTCTCAAGTGTGATTTTGCAAGATGGATTCAATTTCACTATTGACAGCTTCTTTCCATAAAGGAGCCTCAGGACTGGACATAGCCTCTTTAAAAGTTAAAGGTTCATTTTCTAACAAAAAAGTTAGGAAATCTATACCAAAAGATTTTGAGGTTCTAGCACGTTTACTATGCCTAGGTTCCTTTTCCTCATTTTGGTCTAAATCTTGCTCTTGTTCTTGATCATGTTCTTGATCTTGACTAGTAATGGCATCATGAGATCTTTTATTGTTACTAGTCTCTTGTCCAATCTTATTTGGAAATACATGTTCAAAGAAAGATGCATTCTGAGATTCAATAATAGTATTTACATGCATTTCGGAATGTTCTAATTTATGAATCAAAAACCGATATGCACTACTATTCTTGGCATAACCAATGAAAATGCAATAAATGGTCTTAGGATCTATTTTAGTCTTTTTAGGACTAGGAATAGCCACTTTAGCCAAACACCCCACACTTTTAAGTATTTGTAGAATGGTACTCTTCCATGCCACATTTCATAAGGTGTTTGATTCACTTTCTTTCGGAATACTTTATTTAAAATATAGTTTGCAGAAAGTATTGCTTCCCCCCACAAGTTCTGAGATAATCCAGAACTTATTAACATGGCATTCATCATTTTTTTTAAAGTCCTATTTTTCCTTTCAGCAATTCCATGTTGCTGAGGTGAGTAAGGAGCGGTGGTTTGATGAATTATTCCACGTTCTTTACAAAACTCACTAAAAGGTGATTCATATTCACCACCTTTATCACTTCTTAGTTTTTTGATTTTCTTACCAAGTTGATCTTCAACTTCATTCTTATATTGAATGAAAGTCTCCAAAGCTTCATCCTTGGTTTGAATTAAATAAACATAACTATATTTAGTATAGTCATCTATAAAAGTGATAAAATACTTTTTCCCACCTCTAGTTTGAATTGATTTAAAATCACAAATGTCACTACGAATTAATTCGAGTGGTTCCGTACTTCTTTCAATTGAATAAAAATGAGTTTTAGATAATTTTGCCTCAACGCAAATTTCACATTTATGATTTGAATCAATGTCAAATTTAGGTAAACATTCTATATTAATTAATTTACGCAAAGATCCATAATTAACATGTCCTAGTCTACCATGCCATAAATTTGAAGACTCAAGCAAGTAAGAAGAAGATGTATTATTATTAATAACTGAGGGTACAACAGTCATTACATTTAACTTGAAAAGGCCATCAGACATGTAACCTTTTCCTACATACATCCCATTCTTAGTAACTACAAATTTATCACTCTCAAATACTAGCCTAAACCCATTCTTACTCAACAAAGATCCGAAAACAAGATTCTTGTGAATGTCCGGTACATGCAGCACATTGTTGAGAGTGAGTTCCTTTCCAGATGTCATCTTGAGAACAATCTTCCCTTGTCCTTCAACTTTGGAAGTTGAGGAGTTGCCCATAAAAAGTTGTTCACCATTGTCCACTATAGAATAAGATGTGAACATCTTTTTATCGGCACAGATATGGTGAGTAGCACCAGTGTCCACCCACCATTCTTTAGGATTTCCGACAAGATTTGCCTCGGAAACAATTGCAGAAAGATTGATGTCATCTACACCATTGAAAATCTTGTCCACTTCGGTCATATGGGCTTGAGCATGCTTCTTGCTTGTTCTTTTTTTGCTTTTGCCTTTGCTACGGCAATATTTGGCCCGATGTGCCTCTTTGTCACAGATGTAACATTTGCCATTAAACTTGTACTTTTTATTTTCCCTCCCTTTAGAGCCTTGTGATGAACTTTCTCTAGAAGACTTTCGTTTTTTGGTTTTTGAAGCATGTTTCACCACATTTGCCTTAGACTCCATAGGATGCTTACCAGCCCACTTTTCAGAATTGCGGTTGTCCTCCTCAATCCTCAAACGCACAATTAATTCTTCCATAGACATTTCTTTGCCTTTGTGTTTGAGGTAGTTCTTGAATTCCTTCCAGCCTTGTGGTAATTTTTTAATTAAGGTTGCAACTTGGAAGGATTCACTGAGAGACATGCCTTCTGCGTGAATGTCATGCAGAATAAGTTGGAAATCTTGAACTTGGCTGATCACAGATTTTGAATCAACCATTACAAAATCCAAGAATCTGCCAACCACAAATTTCTTTGAGCCGGCATTTTCCGTTTTGTATTTTTTCTCCAAAAACTCCCAAAGTTCCTGTGATGACCCGAACCCGCCCCTATGGGTTAAGGACATAACCGGCTAGTAATCTTGAGATTACCTACGACCTCAAATTAAAACAGACATAACTCATCAGAGTAAAGGGGCCAAACGGAAGCAGAAATTTAAAACTTTGTCCTTAGAGCCGTGCTTATATGCACATCAAAACGAACCATACATATGTACGTTAATAACTCACAAACGAAACATAGTACCAGAAGGTTCTGTACAGACAGGATCATCCAACTAAGTCAACCCATGAAACTATATACAGACATAATCAAAAACTTCGCCAATATGACAAAATATAAATACATAACAGAAGGGCGAAGATGGGTCTCGTGCGTGAGACACAAGGGCTGACTCTTTAAAACCTTTGTTATTCCTCACAGACTTCACTGGAGCTGGGTTTGGACTTCTCTTGGCTCACCTACAAACACACGAATGAGCGTGAGTGAAAGCCCAGTGAATAATATCAAATAAGAAGATACAACAATATGTAGAACAACATATTCCGAACGGCCTTGAGCCCAATTCATATTTCTAATTAACATATATATACACAATGTAAGTCAAGTGACTGTGGTTCTAAACATACTGGCCTTTTGGCCTCTTTATCTTTTATTTATGTCAAAATGGCCTCTGGCCCACTCATTCGTTCTTGTCAAAACAGCCTTTGGCCCAATCACACTTTCATGTCGAAACGGTGCTTAGGCCCAAATACACTTTCGTGTCAAAACGGCTCTTAGGCCCAAATACACTTTCGTGTCAAAATGGCCTTCGACCCATATTTATATCAATTGGCCTTCGGCCCACACTTTATATCAAACGGCCTTCGGCCCATATTTATATCAATCGGCCTTCGGCCCACACTTTATATCAAACGGCCTTCGACCCATATTTATATCAATCGGCCTTCGGCCCACACTTTATATCATACGGCCTTCGGCCCACATTTTATCAATCGGCCTTCGGCCCACACTTTATATTAATCTTGTCCACCATTCAAATTAATGAACTTTACAAAACTTACATAAGAGTAAGCAAATGGGACAATAACATAATTTAGATATTGCTCACAGTGGTCGGCATGTGGATTTGCCCTGGAGCTTGACCCTACATATCACATAACACATATGGGTCACAAATAGTTCAATCTGTTCTTTAATTCACACATTCCTCTTTAGGCTTTATTCTTATCTCTTTAATTCAATCACAATGTTCAATGCATGCCTAAGAGTGTTTAGAAGTGAAAGGGAACGGAAAACAGAACACAGAACTCATTTTCAAAATTTCAGAAAACAGGGTCCCCGCTCGAGCGAACCCTTAAGCTTGTAAAAGTGCTAGTTACCTCAAATTCCAGCTCGAGCGTGAACTCGGCCGCTCGAGCGGGCTTCCTGTCTACATAGCTCCCCGCTCGAGCGTGAGATATCCCGCTCGAGCGCACATCCAACTCTGCAAAAAGTGCTGGGAGCACGATTTTCCCGCTCGAGCGTCATGTTCCCCGCTCGAGCGGACCTCAAAATTCTGGAAAACCCAGAACTGTGTTATTGAGCTTCACTTCGACTTTTCAGCTACATTACTTGCATGCAATGGCTCAAATCTCAAATATAATCATGCTAACATGGTATAGGCCCCAAATTACAACCCAATGAGGCTTAATTTCACAAATAAGTCACATGCATGAACCAATCTCCCATCAAACTCATTAACAATATACAAATTCATGCATTCAAGCTCCCTCTCATATAATTTGTACATGCATGTGATGATTTAGCCACATTCTCAACTTAGACAACCCAATGGTGGTCAAAACTTGAGTTTCCTTTAACACTTCACATGGATTATATACATTTGTGCTCAAACATGCAATTCTAAAGTAATTTCTTATATGCATGCACATATTAGGCTTCAATTGGGCACAAACAACTCAATTCCTTTTCAATTCTTACTCTTGACCAATAATCAATCTTGAGTACACAAATTCACAAGCTCAAATCTAGAAACCAAGGGGTGTTTACTCACCTAGGAGCTTAATTCCCACAAATTATGGTTGATTCTTTGAGTGTAGCTCCAAGATCATCAAGTTTCCTAGCAATTCCTCTATGTTGAGCTCCTTCCCTCTCTAGGTTCGACTCTCTCCTCTCTTAGAGCACAATTTCAGTCAAAAGAAAATAAGGAGAGGACTTGAGTGTATAGTGCCTTTTCACAACAAAACCCACTAATTCCCATTATAATAATAATAATAATAATACTTGGGCACCAATTCATTGATTAAATTAATTTAATCTAATCCGAATCAATTTTTCAATTAAATTTCACCGTAAGTTCTAAAAATTATGCCAATCACAATGGCGCAATCAATTTTGGATTCTGTGGCCGATAAGGCCCTCAATATAATTCCCGAAGCGGTAAAATCAACAGATATTCCTACGGTGGACAGATAGAAATTCAAAACCACATATATTCACATAATTGGCACACCAAATCATATCAAACATATAATCAAATTCAGATTAAGGACCAATTAGCTAATTACGGAACATGGGTATCACAGTTCCTTTGCTGTCTTGATAGGACTGTAGACATTGTATAATGTGTTGTCAAGTCCGTTCAAGATGTAGTTCCGGCAAAGGAAATCAGCATGTTTCCAGGCATCAACCGCAACAACCACTTGCCGGTCGGTTTCATCCTTTTTTAAAATAGGAGCATCCTCACGAAGGAAACGAGCCAGGTTCAGAGTTGTAAGATAAAACAACATTTCTGTTGCCATCTTTTAAAATCTGTTCCTGAGAACTTTTCTAGTTTTTCACCGTGATTTACCAGTACTGTCACCACAGGAGAGGGGGTTGGCGCAATTGCAGCCACCACACTAGTATTTGTTTGGGCATTAGTTTCAGTAGCCATCAATTCTAATTTATAAAACAAAATTATAATTAGAATTTACACTACACAGAAAATTAAACCAAATTCACAGAATTAAATTCTGTAAAAATAAAAGAAACAATAATGTAAATTTTATTTTCCAATTAATTTGGAAATAAAATAAAATTTTATTTAACCAAATTAATTTCACACAAAAAATTAAATTTCTGTTTCACTTCAATAATTAAAATACTAAAACAGAATTTTAATTAAAGAAAACTCAGAAAATAATTTCTAAAAACCAAAATTAATTTCTGAAAAAATTCCATAAAAATATATTCTGAATTGTTAATGACACCAGTATATTACTACTAGTTGTCAAAGAAAATAGACAGTATATTACTACTATCTGTCAAATAGCATATAATCACTATTTATTTTTCCAACCAGAATATTATTTTGTAAATCCACAGAAAATCATTTTCTTAAAAGAAGAAAGAGAAAAGGAAACAAGCGAAAAATTATGTAAACAGAATAATTCGAATCTGTCTTAAGATTGTTAGAACAATCTTCTGTATAAATAAAATAAATTGAAATAAATCAAACAAAATAAAATAAAAACTTGCAGGATTTATTTTGTTGAACCGAATAAATAATTAAAGACTAAGTCGAGTGTGTGACACTCTGTCCTTAAGACAGATTCGCCCAGCTATGGTGCTTACGGTTGAGTGGCATATATCTCCCAGGATACAATGATCTTTATAAACTTGTAGTAGCACTCCACACAAATTTGTGCGGCGAACTAGAACCTTGTGTTCTTATACTCTCTTAAATTTATTCTAAATCTAATATGAAGAATAATGCAAAAGTAGAAAATTCTGGACAGCAAAATGGAATAATTTCAGACTGTTTTCGGATTGCAAAAGTGCTGGAAACAGATCTGGTTTTATAGACCTGAACAGGTGCAAAATTTGAAGTGAATAGATGGGTTTTTGAATTGAACAGGTGCTGTTTGAATTCAAACAGATTTGCAAACTGTTTCAACAGATTAATCTTTGACAAGATTATACCCGAATCTAGGCCGGTTCGAAGTTAAATAACTGAAAAACAGTTTTAATCTGTTGAGGAATTTCGGACAGAAGTTAGACAAAAATTGGAATTCAAATTTGAATTAAATTCCCACAATATTTTTTTTAAAAAAAATTCAAATGAATTTTGTCCAAAAAATTAATACAAGAACCGACCCACAACCCACACCCGGACGGCCGGCTGCGGCGCGCGTTGTTGTTTTGGCTAAGATTTACTTTGTCCATGACTCCTTTCTTCTACAAACTTGGGGTGTCCCTTGGGGTCCAACCCAAGTGTTGTAGGGTAGAGCTTATATACACAAATAAACTCTCTTAAAGTTTCAATGTGGGATAACCCACAAGGAAACCCACTATTAAAACTTAAATATTCAATTTCACGAACCCGAAAACGACATTAATTTCCCATTCACTCATAAATGGTTTTGATGTACCATCTTCACCGTGTGACTTGTCATGCGGCAAGGAACACTTCACCTCTTCGGACCTGCCCCAAAAGACGTTCAGGGCCCACTCAATTTTGGGCTCAAAGTCCGCCCAAAATAAGCCTAATAAACCAAATTTTCCAACAGAAAAAAGTATACTAAGTAGTTTTTATTTTTTTTAGAGTGTTACATCATACCTACCACGTTGTCATATTTAGAAAAAGTACACTAAGGATGAGTAAAAATTTTGAAGTGTCACATCATACCTGTCACGTTGTCATATTTCGGAAAAGTACACAAATGAGTTTTTAACTTTTTTACAGCGTCCCATCGTTAGAGTGTCACATCAATACCTACCACATTAAAGTATCACACCATACCTGTCACACATTCAAAAAAAAAAAAACTTCTCCAATTAACTAGTGAGGGTAAGTCCAAATCCTACAATTTTATTTGATTTTTTGAGATGATTGTTAGGTTCTAGTTCTATAATTAAGCTCCATTAATAATGGTTCAATTCCCAGATTAAAGCCTCAAAGAACCAAATAGAGCCAAGTCGAATCACTTCTTATAAATAAGATTTTACACTTCCTATATTATTAAAAAGAAAAAATTACTCCTTTTAGCCTTACACTTTATATTTAAACCCTCACTTTTCAATTGTAATTGTTAATTTTTTACATTTTCAATCTAGTGTCAATGTAGACCTTCTATTAATTCATAGTTGTTAAAATGACCCAAACACCCCCCCGAGAAAAAAAAAAAACCCACCTAGCGCTCACATATAAATAAAACAAAATGACTAATATATTTCTTTTTATTTATTTATTTATTTTGGATAAAGAGGCAAAGCTTTATAGAAATATACTATTTAATTGGGTACTCATTGCGGGGTAGCCATCCCACTATTATCATTGTTTGTACCAAAAAAAAAAAAAAAAAATTTACAAAACAAGGAGGTTGAGGATATATTTCAAGAGATCCTTGTTGTGCAAAAACAACTTTAGCTAATTTGGAACAGTGTTTGCCTCTCGGTAGGTGTGCAGAATAGAGACATTCCAATCATGCCTGAGAAGAGACCTGCAATCAGGTTGAATCCATGGTGAAGTGTTGTGATTTGTGAATAATACAATACGAGCAGCTTGTGAGTCAATCTCTAGTTCAACAAAGCGATGTCCATTTGTCCAGGCGAGAATAAGACTAGTACGAATAGCCCATAATTTGGCTTGTGTCAATGTATTCAGCAAAACCTAGAAGCTGGGGACAAGCCGAGCAAGCGGTCGCTTTGGGCTCCAAAAATTGGTTAAAAAAAGGTCTTCCAAAAATTTTTGCCATTATACTTGTTCATAAAAAAAGGGTCTCCTAAAAATAAATCAAAAGGCTGATTGATATAGTGAACTATTTAAAACTAATGAATGATTGTTTCTCAAATGTATGCATAATGTATAGAATACTATTGACCGTAGTTGTTAAAATTGCTTCTGCAAAAGAAACTTTTCAAAGTTAAAATTGATTAAATCTTATATTAAGTTAACTACGTAACGTGAAAAATTAAATATTGGATAAAACAAGCTTGATTAGTTATTTTGCAACTAATGTGAAAATGATCATGTTTAAGTAATACATTGTTATAACTTGTTCATTTTTTTATTTGGGATGCTAGCTTGGATTACTTTGGTCCTTAATCTTAATCTATATTTGAATGGTAGTAATTTTAGGAGGGAATGAGAATGTGAATGTGATTTCGGATCTCCATGATTCCAACATTTGAGGAGTCACACTTCTTATAAAAGCATTTCATGACAATTACAAGCTCATTCACAACAATTGGCTTATACATTTAGCTAATAATTTAAGTTTTATACACATTCATATGAAAGTTCAAAATTTTTAAATAAAATTTAAATTACTAACTAGTTCAATTTTGACAAAAAATATTCAAAATCAGTTCATATTAGAAGCCTGTTTTGGAACCTTTTTTTTTATTTTTTAATATGTATAGAAGGCCCCATGTTAAAAACTTGCTTTGAGTCCTAAAAAAATCAGAGCTGGCCCTGCCCAAAGCCATTTGCCTTCATGATTTCGGAAGACACTAGCAATGCTTGCTCGTCCAGTTTAGCCAAGAGCACATCCATTGGTGTTGAGTTTTATGAAAGGATTAGAGGGCGGTTTCCATTTGATCCATAGAGTGTGTTTGGGTTTGGTATGTTTAGTAGTGGGGGTGTAATTATGGCTCGGTCTAACCCAGCCTGGCCCATCGAGCCCGGGCTAGGGCCGGCTCGTGGCGGGCCTCACGGGCTCTCGCCTTTTTGGCAGTCTAGGCCGGGCCGGCCTATTGGCTGAAAAGTGAGGTCTAGGCCCACTTAGAACAGGGCCTATGGCTGGGCTTGGAGAGCCTTTTTTTTAAAAAAATAAACGATAAATATATTATGTATATAGATTATTTATGAGGGATAAAACATAAAAGAAAAATTATACTAGAGTATTTTAATTCAGATTAATGAAATGTTTGATTATGTTTCATGTGTGGTGATATTTAAATTTAATTATGTATGACTTATGTTTTTTTGGCTATGAACTTATAACTAAAAAAGTATGAAATTATGTAATTTTTTTCTTTTGAAATGAATAATTTTATCTATATCAAAATGAAACTTTCAATATTACAATCATTAAATTGTATATATAACATTTATTGAATGAATATTTTTTGAAATAAAAAATTACAAAAAAAATTGTATCATTAAATAAAATAGATGTAGATTGTTGATGATGGCAAAGCAATTGCATCACTATAGGTCAAATACATCCCAATTAGGTTGGCATCTAGTAGCCTATCAATTGTTTGCATTATATTCCACCTCAATAATCTAATATAAAAAAATAACGAAATGAAATAGTGAAAAACAAATTGTTGATCAATCATCGGAGAAGACAGACAATTCACTCGCGTTGTCTGAGGATATGTCATTCCAATCATTTTGAATTATCTCATCTTCACTATAATTTTGTTTTCTCGTAAGTACATACATATGATCTTTGGATATCATTAATGTCTCAACCATTTGGAGCAAAAACCTGTTGCGATAATCACTCAACACACATCCAACTGCACTAAAAGTTGTTTTCAAAGCAATTGTCAAAATAGAAACGGATCTATGAAACCATAAGCCACATAGTCTCATTTTGTTTCCACTAATCCAAAATATTAAAATCATTGAAATCATCCACTGATGGGCTTTCCAAATAACGTTGTAGATCAAAATTACTTACACTTGTATGTTGAGATATTCTTCTACTTTTTATTGCTAAAAAAACACTTAATCTCCTGCCTCGAGATGAGGCAACTAGTGTAGCGTGTGTTCTGTATTTGCAGATGCAGCTGTTCTATATTGTTCAAATAATGTTTTGTATGTTTGCATAATAGGGGAAAATTGTTTTTTTATCAACGAAAATACGTTCTAAAAATTCTTGTAAACCAATTTATTTACACCGAAGATCAATTATTATGATTAAATCTAATAGATAAGGAAATGGATCAAAATATTTATCAAATTTTTCTTTCTTTGAAGTAATAATGGTTACATAATATTCATTACCCATATATTTTACAAAAACTTTAATTATTTCTGCTAACATATATAAAACAAATGGTGAAGTATGATATATATATATATATATATAAAAGAAAATAACTTTGTTACAATATCAAAAAATTTTAAAAAATCTTTATACAAGGTTACTTGGCACCAAATAAATTCTGTAGGAGTCAATACTCTTCCTATTGATGTTTTTGCAAAAAATAAATCTATTACTTTTCTTTGTTTACAAGCTCTTTTTAACGTCTTATACGTTGAATTCTACCTAAAATTAATTTTTTAAATGACATACCTTTCTCGTTGACAAATTTTCATGTATTCTGAAATTTGATTAGTAGAAGACATAATAGTAACAACCGCATTTTTTATTATCAATATAGAAGCCTCGTATACATGCATAGCTTCTTTAACAATCAAGTTTAAAGTATGGGCACAACAACGAATATGAAATAAATCACCACCAACAAGCAATTCTAAAGTTGATTGCAAATGGGCTATAGTCTGATTGTAAAATGTTGTATTATCTAAACTAATGGTAAATATTTTATTTTGCAAAGCCTGCTCATATAATACATTTCTTATTTCTACATCAAACGAATGACCAGTGTATGGAAGTTCAACTAATCTAAATAAAATAGTTCTTTTATTTAATTTCTAATCATTATCAATAAAATGTACAGTGATACATTGATATTCTAAACTATTATTTGACCACAAATCATATGTTAAACAAACTCTTCCATTCAATTTTTTAAAGATGTTCAATAATTTACTTTTAATATCCTCAAATTTCTTTAAAATCCTGTTTCTAGTAGCATATCTTAAAAAACTTTGATATTGCGTTACAAAACTTTCATGAATCATTTGGGCAAAATGTCACGCCCCGAAATATTGCAATAAAGATAACTCATAAGCAGAATAAATATAAGAAACATCATAAATTCATATATCAGAGTTCACTGTTTAGCAAGCAATTAAATGCCATATAAGCTTTCATCTTTCTAAGACATTGTTTGGTTACACAAATAGAGTCTCGCTCATTACACATTAAGCCCTTGGCTTTACAAATAACACTCCTGCACACATAAAGCATAACTAGGAAGCTCTTGCTTCCCGAGAGTCCATCCATACTATTGCCTTGGAGGTAACATCTCACCTCCACCTGAAAATGATATTCCCGTATAGGGTGAGCTAACAGCCCAGTAGAGATATGCTAAACATAATATGGGTAATAACTAAAACGTAAGCATTCGATAAATGTTTGACTCACATGTATCTATTCATAATCCATTTCAATTACATGATAAATGTATCCATGTTTCATAATAATTACCATTTCTTTATTCATAATCCTGGCTCAGAACCTGGCCATACCCTTTAAGTGAGATTATATCTCATATCAACAGTACTTCCATTTCAATTGAGATAAAGACTCAAATTAACATTTTCGGTTTCATGACATTAAGTCCATGTTACATTTCATTTCCCATTTCTTTTTCAACTTCGAGTTTGAAAACAAGGCTCAACACCTAGCCCAATAACTTAATGAGATTAAGACTCATCTTTAAAACATTTTTGAAATTCATGATGGATACACATTTTAATGCTGTATCGATAACACATAAACTATTTCCACACTTTACGAAAGATACACATTTCGATGCTGTATCAACATAACATGGAATCACTTCTATACTTCACAATTGATAACGATATACATTTTAGTGCTATATCAAATCAATTTAAACACTTCCATAATCAACACTTGATACACATTGTAGTGCTGTATCAATGTCACACAAAATCCGGTTTAGAGGTTCATCCCCTATCTTCCCCTAAATTGTGGAGTACATCCCCTATCTCCTCCCACACAACACATGTATATAAACGTAGATCATATACAATCAATTAATACATAAAGTTAATGCATTATTCTAGTTGCTATATTCGATGACATATTCAATTGATTAGTTTTAGTTTGCCTAATCATCATGCATTGTCTACAACAATCAAGATTATCCTCCACCGATAGCCCAAAGCAGTTATTTCTAGACAGAAAATAAATGCTACAATAGATATATATAATCTCAACATTTTCAAAGTGAGTGATTAAAGAATCCAACTCCACCATTCTACCTCATATTGAGTCGATTTTATTATTTCCAACTCAATTTCATATTTCCGTATTAATTGTCATTAATTACAATAATGACCCAAATATACCCAAACATGGCATTTTTTCATTTTTCTCAATATTGACCCAAAGGCTCAAATATTATCAAAAACATCAATAATCTCCATTTTTAAAACCAAAACACACAGGTATGAGTCAATTGAACAAAATCTCTGTTTTCAACATTATACATCTCCAACCTTAAGTTCCCAAATCAAATCATCTATACAAATAACTCAACATTTATGTTAAAACACATAAGAATGAGTAGGAATCTCTACCTCAAATTCGAAGCTCAAATGGAGAAGATGAAAAGAGATGAAACTCGATCTCCACCACACACCACAAAGCCCTTGAGAAATTACACAACTTTGGAGAAGGAACTATGGCCAAAATCCCAATGGAACTATGGCCAAAATCCAGCTCGACACAACTAAAATTTATAACTTGAGGTCAGCTCGTAATGGCTCAATAAACCAAGAAAGAACCATAGAAGCTGATAAGCTAACCCTATACACTTGCACTTATATAGAAGTTTGTCCACCTTAAATTGTATTTTGTAATCGATGTGGGACTTCCAACAAACACACCAAACGACGTCGTTTGGCACAACACTTTCGTCCACTCTTTGAGTCCCACATCGCTGAGAGAGGAAACATTTTGTGTCCAAATGCTTATAAAGTGGAAACCTTTGAACAAAAAATGTGAAACCCTATGCTCGAGCGTGAAATAGGTTCTCCCAGTATTTTTGCGGACATAGGTCAAGTAACTTCGAATGCATTATGAATTTTTGTTTTGAGGGGCGCTGCCCCTCAATCCCGCCAGGGTGCTGCCCTTGGAACCCGCGGTGACACCAGCAATCGACCCCAGCCGCCTTGGACCCCGCAAGAAGGGCACGCCTCGACCCCAAAGCCCGGTCGAAGTGGCAAAACATAAAAAAAAAAGATTGAAATCGGGATTGCTACACAAAATCAGGACATTCACTAGTAGTTACAGGTTGTTCTTTTTTTTATAATATAATCAACTATGAAATTTTGTGCATGCATAGGATCATATGAAAATGTTTGCAAATGACCAGTTAATGAAGCCCATTATTGCCTTTGACTTCTAATATCGAGTTGTTGGCTTTGTAAATATCTGTTAACATGTCTTTTTAGATGGCTAGTACCCTCTACAAATGTAACACTAAGTAAATGTGCACAATATTTACATTTTGCTTTAAATGTAATTGTACCATCAGGATTATTCATAGATATTTTTTCGAAAGGTTTCCAAACACCACTAGTTGTGCCCTAGATGATGATCAAATTGTTGGAAGATGGATATTAGGTACATTAGAATGAGAATCAACGAATTCATGTTGTGTAATATATGCATTAATATCGACATAAATATTAGGAATATTAGGATTTATAGTAATGTAAATAAAATAATATATAAGAACTACCAATTAATTTAAATAATGAGTGACAATAATGGGTAAACAATAATGACTAATATATGTTAAGAAATAATTAATGTCAAAAAATGAGTAACTAATAAATTTAATTAAACTAATTAATGTTACTGACTGGCGAATGTGATACAAAAATTAACTTTTTTTTATAAAACTTCTTCTTGCATAATTGCAATTGCCACTTAAGGATGAGTCTTCAAAATTAATTGAGAGAGTTGAGAGTTGAGAGCTGTGAGAGATTGAGAGTTGGAGAGAGAAAATTATTTGTGAGATTTATTTTAGAAGATGAGAGATATTTATAAGAATTTTGAAAGATGTGATGAATTTACAAATAAAAAAAATTGAATCGTTGTGTTAAACCGTCATGTGACCGTTTGAATTTTTATTTTTTTTACTATTAGTCTATGCAACAGACATTAAAGTTGTTAATTTTCTTTTTCCATTAGCATGGGCAGCGTGATGCATCAGTTTGCGCAATGAAATGACTATTTAATTTTTTTTTTTATATTTTTACCATTGCAAGTTGTAGTAGATTATTTTATTTTATTTTATTTTATTTATTTATTTATTTTTGAATTTTGACTGTTGGCAATTTGGTAGAGAGGGAGGGGATGGGTGGGCTGTTGGGCTGGGCTGCTGCAGGGCACAAAAATTTTTCGGGTCAGACTTTAAAATGATAGTCCAAACACAAACCTAGAGTTTTGGGCCAAGCGTAACAAACCTCAAACCACAAGCAAATTTCGAGTCATACACGGGCCTCTAGCCATTTTTACACCTCTATTTGGTAGGACAGCAATGATTCAGACCACTAATTTTGGTGCTCTAATGGAACACTAATGACATTGCAATGAATAAAAAAAATAAAATAAAAACAAACCAAGACCAAAACATCACATTACTGTGGATGGAGCTCACTGCCAACTCATTAGAGCTATCTTTAGAGCTCAAAAATTAGAGGTCCAAAACATTTTTCTTTGGCAGGATAAGCTATTAGAAATGACATATATAGTATTTAGTATATAATATTTAGAATTTGACTTGTCTTTACCCATTTTATATAAATGTTGGTTTGAGAATATTATGAAAATTTTAAACATGTTGTAAACTTTTTAGAATTTTTTATAGGTAGAACTAATCTTTTATTGAACTTGATAGAATAGATATATAGTAATAAATTTTTTTAGTCTAAAATAGTAAAATCAAAGTAAAATTGAATTATTATTTGTGATTTGATTCTTAAAATTTTAAAAATCATAAAAGGTCATTTAATTTTTGATTATTTTATATTTTATTTGGTTTATTGAAATAAAGAAAATGGTCATTCTCCCTATAGAATGATCACTCTCTTATAATGATTAATGATGTTTCAGAGATTGTTTGGAAATTTCCAAAAAAAGTCTTTTTTTTTTTTTTTCATTATTTCAAATATTTAGTCACATTTAAAAATAAAAAAAAAATTTATGTCAATTTTTTTTACCTCTCCAATTCGTCTTATATAGACAAATCTAGAAAGTAAATTAAAATTAAAAAAAAAAACAAAAAAGCTAAAATAATTCAAAAAAGTTATTATTTTTTTTACTTATTTTTGTCTTTTATGATTTTAAAAAAAAAATTTCGATTCATCTTGTCAAGTAGAATATAAATTCTTTTTTTAATAACTTTTAAAGGATGTTCATTAAAATAAAAAAACTAACAAAACAAACAAACTCCAAACACCCACTCAAATTGTAATACATTTTCCATTAATTGGGTGATAGGTTTTAGTAGAAATATTGGCACCACAACCAGTATTTCTGCAGAAACCTGGGTACTTCATGATGGTCTTAAATTAGCACTCGACGATGGCATTAACAACCTCCTTGTAGAAACTAATGACATTAACCTCATTCAGTTGATCATGAGTAAATCAAATGATAACTAGTATCTTCATTACTTGATTTAAGATTGTAGCATCCACTCAATTGATCACATTTTCAGACAAGCAAATGCCTGTGTGCAAACTCACTAACAAATTATGGACCAATATGATTGATGGATTGCACATTTTCCACTACCAGCCACATTTTATTGCAGGTCAATTATATGATAATACTAATTGCGCTATGGGTATTATCCTAGAACTATGTACTGTTACTCTGAATTTTCAATGAAGGCCCTTTTAACAAAAAAAAAAAAAAAAACATTTCCATTCCACCTCATTACACCCTTCAATTTTTATTTTTATTTTATTACATTTCAATCCTTCTATAAAATTATTAAAATGACCTTCCATCTTAGAATTTGAAAACCATAATTTTTCATTACCCTACATCAGCACCATCTCTACTGGCCTACCATTGTCGCCGCCCCTTTGCCGTCGACAAGCCTCTCATGCCACAGCCACCTAGTCCCTTACCGCCATTCGCGCTGGCATTTAATCCATTTCTGTCTCACCTCGCTACTCCCAACCCTTCTCCATCACTTGAAACAAGGCCTTGAGGCCCCGTTTGTTTAGGGTTAGAGG
Organism: Camellia lanceoleosa; assembly: GCA_025200525.1. Classification (NCBI taxonomy): domain Eukaryota; kingdom Viridiplantae; phylum Streptophyta; class Magnoliopsida; order Ericales; family Theaceae; genus Camellia; species Camellia lanceoleosa. The sequence goes on from CM045765.1 coordinate 32,611,131, forward strand.
AAGGGGATTGGGATTGGGATTGATAGTGTGGTGAGACCCACTATATGGGGTATTTATTTTGAGAGATGGGGAAGGGACTCCTAATCCCTTGGTATTAAGATAGGCCTTGGAAAGAGGATTGGGATGGAAGAGGTGGAGATGGTGTTAAAAAAATAGTCCGCCGGACTATTTTTTTTTAATTTTTTACATATTGGGCATTTTTTTTAACATTAATGTTTAATTTTTTGTATTATTTGTTAAGTAAAAATCATTATTTTATTTGTTTTATTTTTTTCTAAATTTTTTTTATTTTTTTGTTTTTTACATGTTAGGCATTTTTTTTGAACATTAATGTTTAATATTTTTGTATTTTTTTATTTGTTTTATTATTTTATATTTATTTTATATAAAAATAATTTAAAAATCTTTATACCAACAACCATCATCAAAAACAAATACAATTTTGCTTAATCCTCTTACTAACAATCCCTTCACTATGAATTCTCTCTATTTTACCTCAAACAGAACTCGAAGGAAAACATCTTTCAATTGATTCCAAAGTTACCCATAACTGGGTTGCCAATACAAATACATTTATATTTATATATGTGTATACTAGCTTATCACCCGTGCTATGCACGGAATAATTATAGATATTTATATTTGTTTTAAATTTTTTTTAATATATAAATTATGTTTTTAAAGATTTTTTATAAAAATAATTTAATAATCTTATCACTAATCACAGTATATAGGAGAAGTTGAAAAGGGTACTGTAATAACTATACACGGATTGTATCTATAATTATTTGTATGAGGGGATTTTAAATGCTGATTAAAAAATTTTGACCAAATCAATAAATACAGGTATGTGGAAAGACATGTGGATTGAAAAAAATTAATAAATGCTAATCAAGGGATTTTGACCAAATCAATAAATACTGAGTTTTTTTTTTAAATAAAAAATAAAAAATATAGAAAATTCAGATTGAGATATTGAAACTCCCACAGGCCTTGGGGGTTAAAAATCTCATTTTGCTTAATATATAGTATAGATATATAGATAGTGATAACCCGTGCTATGCACGGAACTTTATAAATTAAAAAAAAATTATTATAATTATTAGATAAGCTTTAAAGATTTTTTTTTTAGTTTTTTTTTATTTTATGTTATAATATAATATATAAGATATATATAGATATCTACAACTTTAATAAAAAATATTATCTGATTTTTTGGGGAAGCAAAAACGAATGCAAGTTTTATTTTATTTTTTTTGAAATCGGTGAGAGAGATTAGGAGGGAGAGATTCTGAAATATTTTTGTTATTAAACAAATAAATCGGTCAATATTTTTTTTAATCTATTTTTTAAATAAAAAAATTAATAATTTTAGAAAATTGATTAATTTGTCCCATTAAGTGATTTAAAATTTTGATAGATATATATAAAAAAAATACATAATTATATTACTAAATCATAATTCAAATTTAGATGTTATATTTTTTTGAGATCTATAGCTAAATTCTTATCTTCTTTATTTTTGTGTGTAACCATAATGTATGAAAGAAATTGAAAAGGGTGCTGCAGTAATTATAAGAAAAGTCAAAAGAGATTGTGGGTTGGGAGAAATTAATAAATGTCGAGGTTGGGTTAGGAGAAACAATAAATGCTAAGGTTTTTTTTTATTTTTTTGTTAAATCAAAAAATTAGAAAATTAGGATTAGGATATTGGAGTTCTCACGAGGCCTATGAGTTAAAAACCCCCTTTTGCTTAATATATAGTATAAATATTACATGCAATAAATAAAAGAGAGAGAGAGAGAGAGAAAGAGAGAGAGAGAGAGAGAGAGAATCCATCAAGATTTTCCCCATATTGGCCCCGTTTGGTAGAGCTGTGAGAAAAGTGATTATAAATTATAATTTAACAGATTATAACTTATAGCTGTGATCATAAGCTGTCAATCTGTTTGGTGCAACTGTGGGATTATGGATTTAAGCAGCAGAGTAGTGTTTGGTAGATAAGCTGTAAAATAGTTTTTTTGGCATAATTATCATTTTTGCCCTTATATGATATAAAAATGATAATTTCGTCATTTTTTTTCAGTTAACATAATTAGTATTAATTAGTATCAATTTATATAAAAATTGATACATTTGATGAAAATGTAATGGAAGTATTATTGTAACAATTTTTTTCCATTATAAATTAATTGGTATCAATTAATTGCTTAATTAGTATCAATTAATACTAAAATTATTAATTAGTATCAATTAATATTAATAATTTTTTTCCTTGTTTCCTTTATTTATTTATTTATTATTTTTTTTTCATTTTATTTTATTTTCTTTAGTTTATAGTTTATTTTTTCAAATTAGAAGTGGTGCATGCATGGTAAGATTAAAATTTAGAAAAATGTTGAAATACTAATTGAAAATTTCAAATTATATTCATTTTAGTTTATAAATACATGAATATTAATTGATATTTTTTTAATTTATTAAAAATTGTTACAAATACCAATTAATATTTTTTTAATTTATTATTACAAAATTGTACAAAATATACCGATTTATTAATATTTTAAAATTTGATTTATTATCAATTAATGGCTTAATTAGTATCAATTAATACAAAAATTATTAATTAGTATAAATTAATATAAAATTTATTTCATTAATGGCTTGATAAAAAAACAATTTTTAGTATTAATTAATATAAAATTTATTATTATTATTATTTTTGGAGATGAGGTAGGGTTCGAGAAAGTAGCGGGAGGCTAGGGTTTTGGAGGAGAGATCGTTGGTGAGGCGAGAGAGGACCGTGGTGACGGCGTAGTCGGAGAGGAGAGACAGGTTGGATTGGGCGATGTAGGGTTTGAGTCTATCGACGACGGTGGTGAAGACAGGATAGGAGAGGCCGTAGGAGGATCGCCATTAGGCGTCACGGAGAGGGGCTTCCATGGCCCAAATTTGTCGGAAATCGCCGCGAACCCGAGATCGACCGGCGCCATGGATGTCGCGCAGAGAGAGTGTAACAGCCAAGATTTTTAATTATTCTGTAAAATTTATACTAATATTATTTAATCTCAGTTAGGAAAACATATAATTTATTATATATTATTATATGTAATTTTGTAAAATAATATAATTATTATGAATCTAGGGGTCAAAATATAAATAATAATAATAATAATAATAGATATGGTGGTAAAATAAATAATTAATTTTCTGTTGATATACGATAATGTGTAATTTAATTAAGAATTAATTAATTTATATAATTATATTAAAATATTGGGTCAAAGTGTAATTATCTTAAATATTTATTTAGGGTAAGATTGAATCTATGAAATTATTATCAAAATTTGTGGGATGAATTGGGACTGGCCACGTGTTGGCGAGAGAAGGTTTTACCTCCCTATAAATAGGGAGGCTTTGATTCACCTGGAAGGAAGAAAAGAAAAAGAAAAAAAAGAGGAAAGGAAAAGAAAAGAAAGAAGAAATGAAAGAAAGAAAAGAAAGAAAGAGAGAAAGGAAAAAGGAAAGAATAGCGGAAGGTGAAAGGGTTTTCGACAGTAGAAAGAAAGAGTGAGGTATTAAAGTTAAGGTGAGTTATATTATACCTTGAGTCACCAAAATGTATTTTACGTATGTTTTGACTTACCATATTTATTTTGTATAAGTTATGTTTTATAAATTATTATAAACTATATTATTATTTCAGTTACGTGGTTTATTTTCTGAATCCTATTTGTTAAAAGGAAACCCATGGATATGTTTGTTTATATTTTAAAGAATATTTGACTATGACCTTATATATAATTATATTTTGTAAGTACCACCACGGGATTCCCACACCTTGGGGAACTTAAATAACCATTGGCCGCTGTTTGACCACTTTGTGGTCCTCTGTTTGTCATAGATCCATTGACCTCTGTTCTGTGCAGAGCTAAGTGCTACACTATTGTAGGAGCCACCTCTAGAATCCGTATGAGCCACCTCTTGAATCCGTACCTCTATTCTGACTGTCATACTTGTAACATCTGTTCTGTACCGTGGTTATGGTCATTTATTTACATAATTTTTGTATTTTAGTTTCTGCCACTTAAATGATTTGTTTACCAAATTATCGTGGTTATAGTTATTTATTTACATAATCTCAGTTTTGCTACTTAAAGGATTATTTGTTCTGACTAAGTTATCTTAAATGTTTTGACCTAACTAACTAAGTTATCCATAGTTATTTCGTGTCCCTTATACTTTTGGTATAATATTTCTCACTCTGCCATGTGTTTATAATTGTTTACCAATTTTTAGGGAATAATGCAATTTAGAAATAGCTTTTGGAAAAGTTTAAGATGCGGGACTGCGGAATAGACACACACACAGTATTTTTATGATATTTTTATATGTAAATATCGGCCTTTTTGGTCAGTAAATTTTGTAATAAAAATAAAAGCTCTAATGATTATTTTGGTACCCTCATTTAAATATTACTTCCGCTCGCGTTTATTGATTTTCTTAAGATTTGGCCGGAGGTAACTTCAGTTACTGACCATCACGATGCTTAACCCTTGGGTACGGGGAGCGGGTCGTGACAAATGGTATCAGAGCAATGGTTTTTTTTGAAAAAAAAATCATCATTGAAACATAGGACACACGCACATTTAAAAAGTAGGATAACGGGTAATTAGTACCTAAATATTACATTTTGTTAGTCGATTTAATTATATTTTAATTTTATATGATTCTATATATAATAAATTTTTTTTTAGTGTGCCTAATTTGTGAAGGATATTAGATATAATTTATATTTGTTATAGTAAAAGAAGGAAAAGAAACAGAGAGTGTCGGGTTCAAGCACCCACCAAAATTATAATATAATTAAATATATATAATTTTCAGTTTAGTATTAAAAAAAAATTTATTTCGATATATTTTTTTTAAAAGTGGGTTCAAATTATAAAGATACTAATTTTGAAACTATTTTCCATCAGTAGAAAGTTCACGGATAAAAGATATGGAAGTTCATCTCAAATTTTTTCAACTCTTGCATATGATTCTGTCGTTGTGTTTTCATTTATTTTTTTCGTAAACAAAATGAGTGAAAATTTTTTAAAGTCGCCCATTATTTCTCATTTTGGCCCAAATCAATTTTTGACAACTAGACAGTGAGTTATTTTCGGTAAATTTTTTTTTTGAGGTAATATTTTCTATCAGATTAATTATCTAATATATGTATTTATTAGAGTGCGTAGCGGATAGCTTACACATATGACAAATTTCGAGGACGGAATTTTAAAAGGAGGGAAGATTGTAACAACCCAGATTTTTAATTATTCTGTAGAATTTATACTAATATTATTTAATCTCAATTAGGAAAACATATAATTTATTATATATTATTATGTGTAATTTTGTAAAATAATATAATTATTATGAATCTAGGGGTCAAAATAATAATAATAATAATAATAATAATAATAATAATAATAATAATAATAATAATAATAATAATAATAGATGTGGTAGTAAAATAAATAATTAATTTTTTGTTGATATACGATAATATGCAATTTAATTAAGAATTAATTAATTTATATAATTATATTAAAATATTGGATCAAAGTGTAATTATCTTAAATATTTATTTAGGGTAAGATTGAATCTATGAAATTATTATCAAAATTTGTGAGATGAATTGGGGCTGGCCACGTGTTGGCGAGAGAAGGTTTTACCTCCCTATAAATAGGGAGGCTTTGATTCACCTGGAAGGAAGAAAAGAAAAAGAAAAGAAAGTAGAAAGGAAAAGAAAGAAGAAACGAAAGAAAGAGAGAGAGAGGGGAAGAAGGAAAGAATAGTGGAAGGTGAAAGGGTCTTCGACAGTAGAAAGAAAGAGTGAGGTATTAAAGTTAAGGTGAGTTATATTATACCTTGAGTCATTAAAATGTATTTTACGTATGTTTTGACTTACCATATTTATTTTATACAAGTTAAGGTTTATAAATTATTATAAACTATATTATTATTTCAGTTACGTGGTTTATTTTCTGAATCCTATTTGTTAAAAGGAAACCCATGGATATGTTTGTTTATATTTTAAAGAATATTTGACTATGACCTTATATATAATTATATTTTGTAAGTACCACCACGGGAGTCCCACGCCTTGGGGGACTTAAATAACCATTGGCCGCTGTTTGACCACTTTGTGGTCCTCTGTTTGTCATAGATCCATTGATCTCTGTTCTGTGCGGAGAAAAGTGCTGTACAGAGCTAAGTGCTACACTATTGTGGGAACCACTTCTAGAATCCGTACGAGTAACCTCTTGAATCCGTACCTCTGTTCTGACTGTCACACCTGTGACCTCTGTTTTGTACCATGGTTATGGTCATTTACTTACATAATTTATATATTTCAGTTTCTGCCACTTAAATGATTTGTTTACCAAATTACCGTGGTTATTGTTATTTATTTACATAATCTCAGTTTTGCTACTTAAAGGATTATTTGTTCCGACTAAATTATCTTAAATGTTTTGGCCTAACTAACTATCCATGGTTATTTCGTGTCTCTTATACTCTTGGTATAATATTTCTCACTCTACCATGTGCTTATAGTTGTTTACCAATTTTCAGGGAACAATGCAATTCAGAAATAGCTTTTGGAAAAGTCTTAGATACGGGACTGCGGAATAGACACACACACAGTATTTTTATGATATTTTTGTATGTAAATATCGGCCTTTTTGGTCAGTAAATTTTGTAATAAAAATATAAGCTCCAATGATTATTTTGGTACCCTCATTTAAATATTACTTTCGCTCGCGTTTATTGATTTGCTTAAGATTTGACCGGAGGTAACTTCAGTTACTGGCCATCACGATGCTTAACCCTTAGGTACGGGGAGCGGGTCGTGACAGAGAGAGAGAGAGAGAGAAGAGAGAGATCTCTGTTTCATCGTCGGAGCGAGGGACACATTGCCGGAAATTGCCAGACGTCACCGAAAATCGCCAAACAGCTTTATCAAAGAGACAAAAATAAGAGTTTTTTGATTTATATACATGGTACACTTGTAATTACTTGAAATTGTAAGGGGCATTTAAGTCATTTTGCCCCTCAAATTATAGCTGTCCGGTTAAGCTGTTTTGGGAAGCACCTCCTCCCCCACTCAACCAAAAAGCTCAATTTTCACTTATAAAAAGCTATAATCTACTCCTATAAGCTACACCAAACACTCCAAAATCACTTATTTTAAGCTATAAGTGGATTTAAGTTGAAAAAAAGCTGTACCAAACAGCCCTATTCTACACATGCGCTTGTTTCATCTACTTGATTTTACATATCTTACAAAGCAAAGATATCTATAGAGATATCAAGACAGTGACAAACACAGTCTTGCATATATAACAGATTTCTATTATTAATTTTATTTTCTTAGATTTTGATATATTATTTTGGTGAAATTTGAATTATTGTTTCGCATCTGATCAAAACTATAGAAATCTGGGTTTGATGATTTCCATTTCACTTTTGCTTAGTTTCTTTGTTATGGGAAGAAAAATAAGAAGATGGAGGAGGTGGTCGAAGGTGGCGGCGTGCGGGAGGTCACCGGAGGTAGTTGTCAATGGGGTGGATTTGGATGTTGGAGTCAGAGATGGCGATTGTGGCTGTGACTCTGGCTACCAGAGGTGGTAGTTGAGGGATGAGGAAGAGTTAGGGCTTGTGAAGTTGGGGGGAGTGTAAGGATGAGGGTTATGATGGGTATTATGATGATTGTAAAGAAATAATTGAATTTTTTTGTTGTGTAATAGAAATTGAGTGTAAAGAGAATTTATTTATTTATTTATTTTTAAATAGAATTTCTCCCAAACATTACCTTACAATTCCACACATTAAAAAAACAAACACCTTCGATTTTCTTGAGAATTATTGGGTTTAGGCTCGGTTTGGATATCCCAAATAAATTGTTCATTGATTTATTGACTTATTTTTATTGTATGTTCTCTTTATTTTCGTGCACATCTTTTTATAATAAGTAAAAAAAGTTAAAAACATAAGTCATATCCAAAATAATCTTCTAATACTTTCTATAACTTCATATTTGAAGGATTTGCTCTTCCAACCAGTGGCGGAGCCAAGAAAAGAAGTCAGAGGGGGCACTTCTTAATTACAACATTAAAAATATTTACAAAAATATTTCATATAAATTTTTACGATTGACTTCAAGAAATATAAAATAAATAAATAAATAAATCAACGTATTTAGTTTGAGTTTTTTGAATTAAGTTTTTTATTTTTTATTTTTTATTTTTTATTTTATTTTATTTTATTTTATTTGTTTTTAGTGAATATTTTTAAAATTTTAAGCATTTTTTTTTTTTACTTTTTTAGGTACATGATGTATTTAAAAAAAAATAAAATATTTGTGAAAAAATATTTTTAAAAATACTAAAAATGTATTGATTTTTTGTATTTTTTTAATATTTTTGATATTTAGTGACTTTTTTAAAGATTTTTTCAAAAATTATACTTTTTAAGTATATTTATATTAGGTATGTCTAAAAATTAAAAAAATTGCTTAAAATATTAAAATAATTCAATAAAACAAAAAAATACGAAAAACAAAAACGTAGAATTTTTTAAAAAGTGTTTTCAGAAAACTCAAACCAAATAAAGTGAATATGTTATTTGTAATTAGTGTATCATGGACAACATTAAAAAAAGTCATGGATATAAAGTTTTAAAATAAATTATATAATGAGAAAGTAATTTTTTTATACAAAATATGCGTAAAAATTCAATATAATAGTCATACAACGCAATCATTGACATGTGATATTACCAATCAATAATAAAGAAACACATGGAGGGTGAACCCTGCATATTAAATGTAACTAACAATTCTATAAATTCTATATTTTCATTAAAATTTATTATATTTGCATATCAATAATGATAGAGATCACCATTATATTGAAATTCTCATAGATAATAATATCGTAGTCTCTTTATTTTTAATCAAAACAATCATTATTGTTCTTATAATTTTAAAAATATCATTGACATTTCATTCTAAATAATATTTTTATAATTTTTTGTATAAAATATTTTCTTTATGCTTAAAAAAAAAAAAAAAAAAATCCAAAACTCAGGGGGGGCATGTGACCCCCCTAAGCCCTTCTTCCCTCCGCCCCTGCTTCCAACCCATCACCTAAATCCATCTCTATTTAGAAGGAGGGTGGGTTGATCCTCCATACTTGGGGAGAGGATAAAAAATAGAGGATTCCTTCTAAAATACTATTCATTCTATATTTTTAATTATATTACAAATAATTTTTAATATGTAAATTTAATTTTTATAAAATTGGCATCATTAAAAAATGTAAAATCATACCTTTAAAATGAGTATAATATTAAATATATTTTACAAAAATTTCAAAATTAAATATTTGTTAATGAACAAAAATTATTTACTTTTTGATGAAAATATTTTTGAGAGAAATCTTTAGAGAAAAAAATGATGATTTATGGTTAGAGTTTGAATGAATAGTGAGATACTCTATATTCACTTTTTGAATAAATAAATTAAAAAATCATTTTCATTATTAATTAAAAGTGTTGGGTTGGAGATGTTCTAAGAGGAAAATTTTCCTCCCTCGTCTCTCTCCATCAAATTCTAGTTTTTTTATTTTTTATTTTTTTTAAAGACAGTTACAAAAGAAAAAAAAAAATTATCAAAGTTTGACCTTTATAACAAATAAATCCTACATCTTTACTTTGGTCAATTTAAATGCTAAACTTTTGATTTGTTTTTAATGTAAACCATTACATATTTTTGTTAAGTAAAAGCAACCAAGAAAAAGATACTTAGTCATTAAATTCAACAAAAAATGATACTTTATACATTTTATGTATCCTTGTATCAAATCTAAAGACTAAAATAATATTTTTTTTCATCAATTTTACTTAACGAAAATTAGTAAATGATTTAGATTAAAAATTAGAATATAAATTAACAAAATTTAAAATTTGTTTTAAACCTTAGGATTATTTTTATTTTTTTTGTAGTTGTCCCATTTTTGTCTTAAAAGCAACCCCTTGAGCTTCTTGAAGCTATGGTGGCACTACCTCGTCTGAAAGCCCTGATCTACGAATGATCTCTCAAATCCCTTCTCTGAAGCTACAATACAAGCTCTGTTACACTTACCTTCTCAAAATCCTACAACTCATTCGAAATCTCCCCATCATCACACACTCACAATTCCAAACCCTAACCAACACGTTCGAAATAACGCTCGTAACAATGCACAAAGTGCCTCCTATATGGATTATGTACTTCATTACCCTAACACTCTGTTTAGATGGAGTGATTTGATAAGAAACGTATAAGTTGAGTGAGAAACGATGAGAAAAGCATATTTCATTTCTCACCAAATGCAATGAGACAAACAAGTTGATTTGTTGTAAACTATTTATAATTGTCCCTCAAAGTATAAAGAAGAAATAAAGAAAAAAAAATCTCACTCATATCTTTTTTATGACATATTTTGCTTTTTTACTACTCTAAACATGATAGTAAGAAAATACAATAATTTCTTTGTTTATTTTTTATTTTTTATTTTTATTATCACTCAATAAGAGATCACAGACATTTTTTTTCTTTTCTGTCCCTACAAATATTTAAAAGTAAAATCATTTGAGATGGAATATTTTAGTTGTCATAAGTGTTGTATTTTTAGTGACTGTTTGGTGTTCGTGAGCCAAAAGGTTTCCCAATCAAGACCTCACTTAGCATTTATAGAAGATGCTTGAAGTATAACCCAACCCACATTTAAGATTTTATTGAGTTTTTAATAAATTCGAGTCTTTGGCAAGAGGCGGCGGAGAGGCTAGTGAGGTGTTATGATAAATTCTATTTGATGAAGGGAAGATGAAGCATAGATTGTGGCTTGAATTGTGTGATTTGCTTACGCAGCACAAGTTTTGGGGTTGAATGTAGTTGCAATTATTAGGAAGTTCACGGATGAGATTGGGAGGCTTTGGACTTCACTTGAGGATTTGCTTACACAGCACTCTATTAAGATTTTGGGGTTGAATGTAGTTGTAATTATTAGGAAGTTCACGGATGAGATTAGAAGGCTTTGGACTTCATTTGTGGATTATTATTTTAGGAGAAATCTGGTGGAGAAGGTAAGGGATATATTTGAGAAGGCAATGACTATTGTACGGGAGAGAAATATTCGCCTCGCTCCGTACCTCCTTGCTACTAAGCTCGTCTCACTCTGTTAGAACTCCGTCGCACTGTGAACAACACCAAGGTAAGCTACTCGATAGGTGGGTTTGCCCGAAAACCCCTCTGATGGCCAAGTTAGCTTGTTTGGAGACAAGAGAGAATGTAGAAGAGCACTGTAGAGAGAGAGTGTTCGAAATTGCTTACCTCTAACGTCTGCATGCTCCTCTTTTTCAAGGTTGGCCATGCACCTTCAGAGATTGTGGGCGCACTACCTCTACTGTCCTTCTTTGGACAGGCAGCCGTGCTCCCCTCTACATTTCTTATACGTGTAGAGACCGAAACCTCCAAACAGTGTTTATCGCACCGCCAAACGGTATTAACGCATACTAGGAGTGGATTTCTCTCTTCTCTTTATTGGTCCACGTGGAATATTGGACCATGCTATCACTTGTGTTACATCAGGGGTACTCCCTTTTGTCAGTCCGATGCCAATCTAAGACAAGTCGGCACCGCACTGGGTTAGCATAGATGCGCACTATCCTCAGACCGGTCGATCATGGGCACGTAGTAAGTCATCAAGGCCAAATAGCGTGGCCATGGCACACCACGCTGCACCTCGCCTAGCCGACCTTGCGACGTTGCCTCAACCTCTCCAACTGCAGTACCCAAATATGCCCCAAGCTGAATTGTAGATCCTTGCTATGTTCACATAGCCCACTGTCATGACCCAAAGCTCCGCGCTGGCACAGTTCGGCTAAACGGCATCTTAGGCTCTCCTGACAAGGCCTAACACCATATTCCGTGTTGGTGAAGCTCAGCCCACTGTTCAGCACAAATCTCCCTCTCAATTGCTCCTTAATCCTATCCGAGCTAAGCGTGAGTGGGATTACCTTCTGTAATCGAGCTATCTGTTTTGGACGGTCATTGAGACTTGTGTCAGTCGTCTTGTTATCAATCAATCAAGTGTACTGGCAACCTATCACTTCGCTGCCACGTGGCCTTCCTTGATTGGTTCTGTGCAAACCTACAACTGTCCCCACTAGCTTTGAAATTTGAAAATTTGGCACCTTTTTATTATCACCTATATATACGCGGAAGGCCCAACATCTCCTTACACTATTCATCTCCTCTTTTGTGCAAAACCCTAAACCCTTGAGCTCCTACCTTTGTCGTTGTCGCCATCGCCGTCGTCGCTTCCATTCGTGTCATTTCCAGCGTTTTCCATCGTCTAGGACGTCGAAACAAAGGTCAAGGTCGATTGAACCTCGACTTGTCTTCCAGATCTGTAAATTCTTACTTTCATCTCTTTTCTATTGTTGTTCTTTGAGCTTTCTTATTTACGATTGTTGGCTTTTTGTCTATACCCCCCTTATGGGGTAAAAACTAATGGATATTCACAGAAATTAGGCAAAATCGTAACCAAAAGCATGCGTGGGGCCTCTGTGCCCCTCATGCCCTTCAATTTCTGTATACGACTTTGTATTTCGGATAAACAAGGACAATTCTTGGTAAAATCGAGCGAAATCTCACTTTAGATCCAAAAATAGGATTGAGTAGAGATAAAACTTGTATGTGGTCCCCCCAAGTGGTTGCGACGTAGGAACATTGAACCGAGATAGGAACCCACGTACTAGAGAATAAGGCCCAAAACTGGCCTAACACCCTAGGACTTAGAATCGAGCTAAAACGCTCTTTACCCTTGAAGTCGTGCAAAGTTTGCCGCGCTAACACATGCACTTGATCTCTATTATGCAGACCGAACTAGGGCCAACCAGGCACACATCAACATCACAATCGATGAGGCAAAGACCGAGCAAACAATCACTAGAGCCACTCAATTTTGACCAAGCTATTTATCATACAAAATAAAACTGGGATAAATAGGGAAGTATCGATTTATGGTTAGTTCACTAGGTGCCATGGCCGAGTTCTATAAGGAATTCAACATTCCAGACGACGTCCACTTAGAGCTGGCCAAAAAAGGTGACACTCCTTGGGGTAAACTGGATGCCTGACCCTTTACCATGGTGTCCATAGTCGAAGGTGGACTTCACTTCCCGATCCAGCCCCTAGTCTGCGAGTTTTTGAGGCAGACTAGGTTATGCCCAACCGAGGTCTCCAATAACACATACAAGATAATAAACGGCATGGCCGCGTTGAACCGGATCCTCAGTTTGAACCTCAGCCTTGCTGAGATATTCCACCAGTACACACTTAGTAAAAATAAAGGAGGCTTTTGCTAGTACCTGAAAGTTAGAAAGAGTCGAGCAAAACTCATAGAAAGCAACCCAGACAAAGAGTTAAATGATGATGAATTTTTGTGGGTGTCTGGGAATTATAAAGACATTGAGGTGCTCATACCGGGCTGGTATATACGCAAAAATTTCAAGAGCGCTAATGAGCAACATAGTGCGGTTCAATTTTTGTATTTGATTTGTTTTTGCCGATCTAACACTTGGAATTTTTGTGCAAATTACACAATTTTGGCGAAGGATTATTCTCGCACCAATCAAGAGGCCATTAGAATTGCTTTGTGGCATCTGGCCAAGGAATGAGAGCCCTAGAAGCTGCTCGGATACGAACCAAGCTACTGGCATACTATACTGTGCAAGAGCAAGGTCACCGATTTTCTTCGTGCTCCCTATCTAGAGCCGGATCCAAACCTTCCGCCGATCAGTCTTGTACCTCTAACAGCTGAGCAAGAAATGGCCAAAATCCGAGCTGTCAAGTCAGTGATCACTGGTGAGCCGAGTGATTCATAGCCGGTTGAAATGACAGGAGGCTAGTCTTCCTAGCAAGTCGCACAACAACCTGGCTTGGTGTTGGCTCTTGCTAGCGAACAAGGTGCTAGCTGGTCGAAGAAGAAACCCAGACGAGCTTCGGCCGAGCAGCATTTGGTTGATGAATCTTTAGCCGAGCTACTGTCTGTCGATCAGGGGGACCAGACTGAACAACCTTTGGCCGAGCAATCCACTCGTTTCACTGCTCCTCCAGTCTGGTTGTCCAAGCTCAAAAAAAAGGGCTGTGCAGTTACCTTGGCTGATTCAGTCTACACTGATAAGGACTACTCCCTTGGTTTCAACATGACCAAGGGTCTACTTCTTTTAATAGACATGAAAAGACATGAGGAACTCTCTGACCTAAAAGTCCTTAGGTCGGCGGCAAATTCGATTGTTCTTGTGAGTATGTGAGCCTCTTTGTTAACAAGTTTTTGCTCTGCAAGTACTAACATCTTCTTTGTCGCAAGCCGCGCAAAAAAACTATCTTGCGCACGAGCGTATGGTTTCTGTGCGGTAGAGTCTAAGGGAGGCCATAACTAACAACAAGGCTAAAACTGCTGAGTTGGAGAAATTGAAGGCCGCTCAAGAGGTTGTAGTGGCCAAGTGGGATCAGCTGGTCAAGCGGTTGGCAAGTATGAGAAACAGAAGTCCCAGCAGGCAACCAAAACAAGGTACATCGCTAAGCTGCGCAAGCTTCGTGATGTCCACAAAGCTGAGTTAGAGAAGCAAGTAGATGACGTAGAAGGTTGCGGCTATGTTGAGGGCAAGAAAACGTATGCACAGCAGGTCGAAGCGACGAAGGACATATTTTTCCAGTGTGGCTGGAAAGCAGCCGCGGAGAAACTTGGCCTCGCACAAGATTCTAACGTGTTCAAGAATCCTCTGGTTGCTTTCATTCCGGCCCATATGCATGCTTATTCCAATGCCATGCAATAGAGGCTCATTAAGGTGGCGCAATTTGCAGGTGGGGTCCGAGGAAAGGCCCAACTCGACCGAGGAGGATCTTGAGCTAAAAGATAATACTGTGCTCGGCGCTAAAGAGGAGGCCGAGGAAGAAGTCGCCGACCAAGCCAACATGGTGAATGTGGACTAAGGTTTCTTCTTCTTCTTCTTCTTCTTCTTCTTTGTTTTTTTTGTTTTGTTTTGTTTTTTTTTTTTTTTTTATGTAACTAGGTTGGCTGCCCCACCTTTTGTAATCAAACTTCAGTAGTAATGAAAATGAATGGACTTTATGCTCATCTTATGCATGTGTTATCTCCAATTTGACTGTTTTATCTGAATGATTGAAAACTGATCGGTTTAACTTTGTCGTGCTAATTTGCAAATCGTCGAGATGAAATTTGCTCGGTTTAACATTTCGAACTCGCATACATGTAAAATTCCCTTTCAAAATTGGGGAATCATAACGCCTCGAGTGAAAATTAGCTTGGTTGTGGAAACTAAAAGTAGAACTGTCTCATTGGCGAGTAAATTCAGCTTGGAATGGGGAGGATGAGCAAACCCAGCTCGGATAGAATGAGCAAAGTCAGCTCGGTCAAATTAACTGTTTGAATGGATGAGCAAAGTTAGCTCAAAACAAGCAGTCACAATTAGGGAGAACACCAACTGTTTGAACGGCAGGCAAAGTCAACTGTGGAGTGTGCTGGACTGCCGAGCTAACTTCCGCTCAGACGGTACGAACGCGATTTCACTTAATAGACTTAGCCAGTTCCAATATGGAGAAGCACGACGTCCCTTCGAGCAAATACCGGCTCTGTTCAAATCAAGAGTTAGGCAGGCCACCAACTTTCATCCCAGCGAGCAAACTTAGCCCGGGATAACGAGCGAAATTAGCTCGACTTCAAATCACTAGTTGGACAGAACACCAACTGTTTATCAGGGTGAGCAAAATCAGCTTCGGCAAAGGATAAACAAAACCAACTCAGCTCGGACTTAGTGCAGTCAGCTCGGTCTTGGGCCCTTACTTGACAACTTTCTACACGTTGAGCCATTGCAACTAAGGTCAGATTGCCTCTAGTACTCAGTAGCTTAACACTTTAATACATAAACACATAATACAAGAGAAAGAAGTGGCTTTTTTCCATTGCATATCAAACATTACATATAATGCCAAAAGGCTAAGTGTGAATAAAAAGGAAGAAATATTACATTTTAAAAGTAAAATAGGTTGAGGTTGGCTGCATTCCATGGCCTTGGTATAGTTTTGCCATCCAAGTCCTCTAGATGGTATGCCTTTTTGCCGGCAAGACCTGTTATCTTGTACGGCCCTTCCCAGTTTGCACTCAATTTGCCCTTACCAGGGACCAATGTGTTGCACATCATTTTCCTCAAGACCTAGTCTCCAACTTTGAATAGACGTGGATGCATGGTCTTGTTGTATTTCTTGGAGAGCTCTTGTTGGTAGGCCGCGATATGAATTAGTGTCATTTCCCTTCTTTCTTCAGCCAGGCCCAACTTTAGGGCGAGAGCTTCACCGTTCAAGTCGAGCTCAAAATTTTCAGATCGGATGGTATGCATGCCGATCTCCAAAGGTATGACAGCATCCATGCCATATGCCACGGCGAATGGGGTTTCTCCGGTTGAGCGTCTTAGGGTAGTGCGGTATGCCCACAACACATTGGGTAGCTTCTCAGTCCACCTTCCCTTCGCTTTCTCAAGCCTTTTCTTCAAGCCATCCAGAACAGTCTTATTCGAAGCCTCGGCCTGGCCATTCGATTGAGGGTAGGCCGACGTAAAGTTGTAGAATTCAATTTTTAATTCTTCGCAAAATTTGCGGAAGAGTTTCCTGTCAAACTGTGTACCATTATCCGAGATAAGAGCCTTGGGGACGCCAAAGCGAGTGATGACATTTTTCCAGACAAACTTCTTTACATCTTTCTCCTTGATGGTGGCCAATGGCTCGGCCTCCACCCACTTGATGAAGTAATCAATAGTAGCGATGAAAAATTTACGATTCTCTAGAGCGGTTGGGAGCGGTCCTACAATGTCTAGCCCTCATAAGGTAAATGGCCACGAACTCGTCAAGGGGAGTAACTCTTTGGCCGGCTAGTGGATGTGGTGAGCAAATTTTTGACATTTTTCGCATTTGCGAACATACTTCTGCGTATCGGCCTACATGCATGGCCACCAATAGCTTTGAGAAATAGCTCGGTATGCCAGTGATCTGCCCTCAATGTGGCTACCACACATGCCTTCATGAATTTCAAAGAGAAAAGCTTCAACCTTGCTGGGGTGGACACATTTCAAGTACGGCCCAGTGAAGGACTTTTTGTACAAGGCACCAGACGGAGAGAGCCAAAACAGCTCTAACTTGGCCCTTATCTTGCTGGCTTCTTTCTTTTCAGCGGACAGGACTCGATCTTTTAAGAAGGTGATGATGGGATCCATCTAGGACGCTCCCAGGTCGGTACAAAGTACTTTGGATGCCTCTGGTTCTTCAATGCTGGGCTGGGGCAAAAACTCGATCATCAGAGGATTGGGAAAGAAGGTTTGCATAGATGCGAGGTCTGCTAATTCGTCCGCCTGACTATTCTCCTCTTGGCCTATTTGCTCCATTCTTATGGCGGCAAATTTTTTTATCTCAACGCGTACCAACGCTTAATACTTGGCCATTCTTTCATCCTTGGCCTCATATTCTCCAAAGACCTGATTGACCACTAGTTTGGAGTCACTGAATACCATAAACTCTAATGTTTTCATGCGCAAAGCGCTCTTCAGGCCGGTGAAGAGGGCTTCATACTCTGCCTCATTGTTGGACATTGGGAACCCAAGCGTGATGGCATGTTCAATGGTTAGCCCGTCCGGCGAAGTTAATACAGCCCCTAACCCGGCACCGTGCCTATTCGAAACTTCGTTGACAAAGAGTTTCCACATCTCGCCAATGAACAATTTACAGCAATTAGATAGGTTCTGAGAATTTCTTAAGTCTAAGGCACAAGTTGGATATGCATGTAGCTTTCTAGTATGGTCGCTCAACTTGTCAATATGTAGGCCGGCCAGATCCCATACCACTCGCTCAGGATTGTCTATTGCTTGTACCTCACCCTCCTTTGGTTGCATTGAAACTGTGGGCTGTGTCAAATCCGCACTAGCCTTTTCCTTTTGCTCGGTTTCATATGCTAGATCGATAGGATAGATGGAGTGAGTGCCAGGGGCAAATTCCGCCACAAAGTCAGCTAGGGCTTGTGCCTTGATGGTTGTACGAGGTTAAAACTTGATGTCGTACTTCCCCAGCTCTATTGTCCACTTCAAAATTCTACCCATGAAATCTGCCTTCTCAAAGTGCACCTTGAATGGAAATTCGGTCAACACCACTATCTTGTGGGTGTGGAAATAGTGTGCCAACTTCCTGGAAGCCATCATGAGAGCTAGAGCCAACTTTTCAAGCGGCAGATATCTTGATTCGGCTGGGTCCACTATTTTGCTAACATAGAAGATAGAGAGGTGTTAAATTCCCTCAGCTCGGACGAGCATTGCGCTTACTGCATGTTGAGAAATGGCCAAGTATAGGTAGAGCTCCTCGCCTGGCTATGGAGTGACAAGGATAGGAGCAGAAGAGAGATATGCCTTTAAGTCTGTTAAAGCACAGTCGCACTCTGCATCCCAGAAAAACTTGGCTTTCAAAGTCTTAAAAAAGGGCCTGCAACAATCTAACGACCGACTGATGAATCTGTTCAGCGCGGCTACTATTTCGGCAAGATGTTGCACGTCCTTTATGGAATTTGGACACTCCAGCTCTCAAATTGCCTTGATCTATGAAGGGTCAGCCTTAATACCCCGGTTTATGACTAAAAAACACAAGAACTTTTTTGTCCCAACGCCGAAGGCACACTTGCAGGCGTTTAAGCGTAACCTATGGCGCTTGAGGATTTCAAACATTTCAGCTAGGCCGGAGAGGTGTTGTGACTTAGCTTTTCTCTTTACCACCATGTCGTCAATATAGGCCTCCATAGTGCGGCCAAGAAGAGGGGCAAACATTTTGGTCACCATCCTTTGGAAAACTATCCTTGGGCCAGGCACGGTTGAACGTCTTGTAGTTGACATATACCCATCATTTTCCATTCTTTTTCGGCACGACCATCATGTTAGAGACCTATCTAGGGTAGTGAACCTCCTCAATTACCCCGGCTTCTAGCAAGTTTTTGACTTCTTTGGCTACTACCTCGGCATGGTGTAAAGCCAAGCGTCAAGTTCTCTAAATGACTGGCCGAGTGTTTGGAAAAATATTCAACTAATTACAAATGAAGCTTGAGATGATGCCAAGCATATCGTAAGGCGTCCACGCAAAAACCTCAAATTGGAGACCAGAAAGTTGACGTAGTCCAACCGCTCGGTACAGGACAATGATGAGCCCAAGAGAAAGAATTTGTTCGGATCATTCTCATCAATCCGAACCTCCACCAAATCTTCAACTGACTTTTTTTCGGCTTTTTTTCCCACATCTTCTAGGACTTTCTTGCCTTTCGGTTCTATCATCTGTACGAAACCCTTCGCTGTCCTAGTGCCATTGACTGCGACAAAACATTTCTTTGACATGACTTGGTCTCCCCAAACTTCTTTTATTTGCCTAGCTAAACCAGGGAAGCGCATGACTTAGTGATAGGTTGACGCTACTGCTTGCATGGTGTCACGACCCAAACCCGGCCCTATGGGTTTAGCATCAGAATCGCCAAGAATCCGTGATTACCAAAGGCCTCTTGAACGAAAACAGCTTAAGCAGTCTGAGAACTGGCGGAATACAGTAAATAACTAGTGTCCATTGAGCTGTGAAATCTGTATGCCAAAAACATTTTTTATGGATTCATACACTTCAGATGGTACAGTCTATACATTCATTTACAAACATTCAGTACAGGGACCGCATCCCTAGGCAACAGTACGTATAACAGTAGACAGTCTATACGGTAATACAAAACAGTAGGGAGACAGGTGGGGGAAACAAAACACCCCAAGCCATAGCATGGCAACTCGGAACCTCGCAGTGAGGCATATAGGCTGGCTTGACAAAACTGGGGACTGACCCACGCTCCTAGCTCTGGTCCGGCTGCTGAGAACCTACATATATATATAAACAGTGAGCTAAAGCCCAGTGAATAACATAATGTGTAAAGAGGTTATGAATGAATGTCCTTACAGTAATGAAATCAATTCATTATACAGTATTTCAATCTTTCAGTATTTCAGTCAATCAGTATTTCAATCAATCAGTCATATGTGGTACATCCATTAGCCTATAAACAGTAGGTCAAAAGGATCGGGCCTTAACAGACTCAACAATAATGATGGCCGTCAATCGATAGACAATATGGTTCCATAAGGAAACCGACAGAGCTCTGTATCAGTCAATAACAGTGGGTGCTAAGGATGCCACAATACAGTTCGAAATACAGGACATACATTCATTCAATAAACAATATCAGTTCAATAAACAGTTCAGTTCAGTATTCAAAATATAACCATTTGAAACATATCTTTACACAATCTGTTACTCACAGAGATTGGGCTAATAGCAGCTAGAGCGCGTCCCCGAGAGCCAACCCTAAACAGTAAACAAATAGAACACACACACTAAGTTCACAGTCAGAAGGATGATAATTAAATCCCTAAATTTCCTCGGTGTGGTTCTATGTCTAAATCCTCATTAAGATGCCTTAAACTAGGCCTAAGAATGCCTAGGATGGGATGAGGATGCAAAATTACAGTTGGAAGGTATTTTTCAAAAGTTGCTGGAAATAGGCACCTCGCTCGAGCGAGCCTTCCTTCGCTCGAGCGAGCTTCCAAAATTAAAGGCTTCGCTCGAGCGAACAATCCCTCGCTCGAGCGGTCTGATGAAACAGTAAAAGTACTGGTTGCTCGATTTTTATGCGCGATACCACGCTCGATGCTCGCTTGAGCGAGATTGCAAAACCAAAGGGCTCGCTCGAGCGAGGAATCCTTCGCTCGAGCGAGGAAGCCAAATCTGGAATTTCCAGATTTGTCTCCCAAGTTCGAACCAAGCATTCAACCATCCAAAACTCAACCTCTTGGCCCCAAATTCTGGAAAATACACTTAAACTCAATGTATAACAAGTTTCAAAAGCTAATTTGCACATGCAAGGGCCAAGGGTTGGTCAATTAAAGCCATTTCAAACCCATTTCAAGAACACTTTCAAAACATGCAATGCATGAACTTTAAATCAAATTCAAGCTTCAATTCTTGTTCTCTTGGGCTCCAATCTTTGAAAACAATGGGGAAACATGGACTATGATAAAAACATGGACATGCATGTATAATTCTCCAAGAATTTAACTTCAAAATACACCAAAATGGCCATGCATGCAACAATGGAGCTCCAATTCAACAATTATGGCCAAAATCAAGACTCCATTTCTCTATAACCATGAGACATGCAAGATGGAGCTGAAAGATAACAAAAAGACAATGAATTCCTTACCTAGAGTGACAATTCAGCCTAGAAGTTCAATTCAACAATCTATGTTACCAATCTTCAAGCTCTCCTACCAAAACATCAAGATGAACTCAACTCTCTCCCTCTCTCTACTAATTTCGGTTAAGGGCTCTCAATGTGGCTGAGGATATGTTCTAATTCAAGTGTGTATAAGGTTCAATGAACAAGAATAAACAAAGCCCACTCAATGGCAATTCGGTAAATAAGTTAAACTTGACGATTAATTCGTTTTAATCTAATTTAACCATTCCTAATCAACTTTCAGATAAATATATCATTAAAACACAAATATTCTACTGATTATAAAACTCTAAACGGTTCCTAAATCGACCGCCGATAAGGCCTTCAATTAACAGTTTAAACATATGAACTTAAACAGATAATCATTCAATCAAACAGATGCAATATGCAATTCGATAAATGAACTTATTCGATTTCAGTTCGATTTCGATCAGTCCACTCAGTACTTCAGTTAATCCAATTATCAGTCATTATCCGTCTAGTTTAGCGATAATCAGTATATAATTCAGTGATTATTCGATAATCGGTACGAGGGTTGTTACACATGGCGTGTAACCTACCCCTCTCCAAGATCAGATTATAGGTTGACGGGACCTTCAGCATCCAAAACTCCACCTGCTTCGTGACTGACCCAACCTTGACCGGCAGTATGATCTTCCCGATCAACCATTCTAGTTGAGAGTTGAAGCCGACCGAAAGAGATATTGCCAGGGCCAAGTCATTGTCCTCTAACTTCATTTGCTTGAATGCATCATAGTACATGATCTCGACCGAACTCCCCTAGTCGATCAGTATTCTCTTGATGTTGAAGTCCTTGACGCAAAGTGTGACAACCAAGGCGTCGTTGTAAGGGGTTTGAATTTTGTCTAAGTCTTTGCTTGAAAAAGTCGTGATGTCTTTGATCTCGGTCTTTTCATTTTTCATGGTGGGCTGAACAAAGAACAGTTCCCTCATGTGCTTGGCCTTCTTGATCATCCCCCTGAGCTCACACACTCGCGCTAGCTCGATGACACTATGAATAACATTGATGCCTCATTGGGGTACAGCGTCCAAGACAACGAGCCTATTTGGCTCGGCTTGTCCTTATGAGGCGGCCTTCATGCCGCTGCCAATATACTGGTCTAAATGCCTCGCTGCAACTAGCTCTTCCAAGTGCTGTTTCAATGGCACACAATCCTCCGTTTGGTGCCCCATTTCTTTATGGAAAGTGCAACAGTATCTTGAGTCGAAGCCTCTCTGCACGTCCCCCAATTTTGTCGGCCATCGGACATATGGCTCGCCTCTAATCTCGCTGAGAATGCGATAAATTGGGATTTTGAAAACCATTAGGATACCGGTCCGCGCCTTCAACTTTCTCTTGGCATCTTCCTCATCATTTCATAGAGTATTAGCCCGGTCATTCCCGCGGTCTCTATTTTTGTCATTGCGGTTAGTTCCACGATGTTACTCTTTCGCTCGATTATTAGGGCGGTTATCTTCCTACCCCACCGAGTGAACCTTTCCAACCACATGTTTGTCCGCCGCAATCGGATTTGCCTTCTCAGTTGCTGTGGCAGTGGCGGCATCATCCTCAACTTGGATGTGCTTGTTGATCCGTTGCATTAATGATTCCATGGTTGTAGGCTGGTGCATCATGAACGAGTCACACAATCTATGTCTGACTGGTAAACCTCGTTTGTATTGGGCGATTACCAAATTGGTGAGGCAATCAAGGATCTCATTTTAGGTCTCCCAATACTTGGCATTGTATGCCTTCAATGAACTACCTGACTCCATCTTGACAACCAGGAGGTGGTCGATCTCTTTTGGTGTTTGAGTATTGGTTTTGAATCTAGTGACAAAGGCTTCCGCTAGCTGCTGCCACCCCTCGATACTCCCCTCCGGGAGCCTTTCGAACCACTTTAGGCCCAACTCTTCCAAACTTGTTGGAAATATGAGGCACATTAAGGCATTGTTGCGCCGATGGCCTACCATTACTTGCCGGTAATGACTAATGTGCATGTACGGATCCGTTTTGCCATCGTACAGCGTGAACTTAGGTTAATGGAATCCGGCGGGGAGGGGCGTGCTTTCAATCTCTGGAGACAGTGGGATGGCGGTGAGTCTGGCCAATTCTCTGTCCACCGGTGCTGGAATCACCATTCTAGGTGGCGGTATGGCCACCTCTTCACTGCAATGAATTTTGGGGCTCAGCCTTTGCAATGCCGACACTCTTTGGGCCTCTCTGTGGCGTATACATTCCTTCAAGACGTTCTTCAGGTCCTTTGAACAGGCGGAGTAAGAGTATCTTGACATTGTCAATAGATACGAGAGACGGTAGCTGTTGTCCCACATGCGTGATCTCTCCGTTGGTGGGTCAAAATCACCAACGCTGTAGCTCCTGGTGATGGAGAAGGAGGGTGTCTCCCGTTGGTGTTGGCTACTTGAGTGACGGGGTTGGGTGTGCTCACTGTAGTTTCCCACTCCAGCAACACCCTTCCCTTTGATTTGTCGTTTCAACGTCTCCATTTCTGTCGCTATTTTCCGAATGAAGACGTCCTGGTCTATGAGTTTGTGTTCTAGGCGCTGAGCATGCGATTGTCCTCGTCGCCGACGTGCCTTAAGACTCTGCGAATGATCAGTGCTCCTCGCGCGTTTGTCTTGTGCGTATTTGGGTAGCCCTCTAAAGGAGGTCTCTAGGCTCGCCATTGTCGGAATGGCGGAAGGGCCATCTCTTCTCCAGACTAACTCTGGAGTGATTTCATCAATGACGGACAACGGTGTTTCGTCGATGTTCGCCATGGAAAACAGTTGAAAAAGCTTGTAGAACAAGGTTTTTCTGTCAAAAAGGTTTCCACAGACAACGCCAATTGTATGGGAGAAAAATATTCGCCTCGCTCCATACCTCCTTGCTACTAAGCTCGTCTCACTCCGTTAGAACTCCATCGCACTGTGAACAAAACAAAGGTGAGCTACCCAGCGGGTAGGTTTGCCAGAAAACCCCTCCGACGGCCAAGTTAGCTTGTTTGAAGAGAAGAGAGAAGGTAGAGCACTGTAGAGAGAGAGTGTTCAAAATTGCTTACCTCCAACGTCTGCATGCTCTTCCTTTTCAAGGCTGGCCATGCAGCTTCAGAGATTGTGGGCGCACTACCTCTGTTATCCTTCTCTGGACAGGCGGTTGTGCTCCCCTCTACATTTCTTACACGTGTAAAGACTGAAACCTCTAAACAGTGTTTGTCGCGCCGCCAAACGGTATTGACACATACCAGGAGTGGGTTTCTCTCTTCTCTTTATTGATCCACGTGGAATACTGGACCGTACTATCACTTGTGTTACATCAGGGGTACTCCCTTTTGTCAGTCAAACGCTGATCTAAGATAAGTCGGCGCCGCGCCGGGTCAGCAGATATGTGCACTACCCTCAGACCGGTTGATCATGGGCGCACAGTAAGTCATCACGGCCAAATAGTGCGGCCGTGGCACACCATACTGCACCTCGCCCAACTGACCTTGCGACGTTGCCTCAACCTCCCTAACTGCGGTACCCAAATATGGCCCGAGCTGAATTACAGATGCTTGCTATGTCCGCATGATCCACTATCATGACCCGAAGCTCTGCGCTGGTACAGTTCGGTCAAACGCAGTGTCCTAGGCTCTCCTAACAAGGCCCAACACCATACTCCGTGTTGGTGTAGCTCGGTTCATTGTTCGGCACAAATCTCCCTTTCAACTATGGTTGCAACAATTAGGGAATTAGTGTAATTTCTTATGCATACTCACAGTTTGAAGATAGCATGCTTGCTTTGAAATTGGAAGAAAAAGTGGGAATGAGGAAGATGATGGTGAAGAAAATGATGATGAGATGTTGATGATGAAGATGACCGTTTGGATGTGGCAAAGCTAGAGAGGAAACTTAAAGGGGGCTATGGAGTTTATGAGACATGAGACAGCAGAGACATTGGTGGAGGTGAAACAGAGAGGAAATCATTTATCTTTCTTTATCCACTTAAAAAAATTGATTGCTTAAATAGTTTTGGATTGGAATTCTTATTTTTTATTTTTATTTTATTTTGGTTTTTTCAGTGAAGGCATTGTCAAACCATGATTAACCTTTGAACTTTTGGTCTATATGTTTTTAGATGCAGTGGCTTCTGATGGCAGCAAACCAGTGCAGATGAAGCGGCACAAATCCTCTAGGCTTTGGATATGCTATGTTGATTTAGAGGAAAGCCTAGGTACCTTGGAGTCAACTCGTGCAGTTTATGAACAAATATTGGATCTAGGAATAGCCACACCACAAATCATAATTAACTATGCTACCAGGAACACTAATACTTTGAGGATGCCTTCAAGGTATATGAAAGAGGCATCAAGATTTTTAAATATTCGCATGTAAGGCGCATGTGTTCAGTAATCTTTCCAAGTCTGTGAAAAGATATGGGAAATCAAAATTGGAACATGCAAGAGAGTTGTTTGAGCATGCTGTTGAAGTGGTATGCAAACTTTTACCCTCTTTATCCTTGTATGGTAATCACAGTGTCCATATGCTCCAAGCACTACTTGTCGTTAGTTGCCTAATCATACTGAGCTGATAAATTATCTATGGAGTTGTATGTGGTCAGTGGAGGTTGAACTATATATGAGATTACGTTGAGAGTTGTAAGTTGTCTTATGCATAATTTCTGGTCAACAATGAATTGGTTAACATGGCTGTTTGCTGATTTCACAGGCACATGATCAAGTAATGGCAGGTTGGCTATATATAAGAATTTTGGCAAAGTTACATCAGCCATATGCTTAGTATGAACTTGAATCATATCATTTAATGTTCGGCATAGCCGCTTGGAAGCATGGGTGTGGTACGGATGCGGATGGGGTACGATGGTACAGAAAACCTTAAAAAGGTAAGATACAGGTACCGTTTGGTACATCCGGAAAAAATAAATATTTTTATAAATTGTAGTAGTATTGATACATCAGATATAATAATAAAAAAATCAAATGAAAAAAAATAATCAAAGTATTTTTATAATGGTCAAAAAAACAATCCTGCATATTTTTTATAATTGCAAAAATACCATATACTTTTGAAGTTTTAAAAAACAAGCACAATATAATTGTTTCCATATCCCCATATTTTTTGAAAATTACACTTATGCCCCAAAAGTATCCACAAAAGTACTTGAAACGTATACATCGTGTACCCGAAACGTACCCAAGCCGTAGTCATCTCCGTATCCAAAATATTTCACATATCAAATACCTATTTTGCATACAGGTTAGTACCCGGTACTCATACGGCAATATTTGTGGAGTACCTGTGCTTCATAGCATAACCCTCATTCACCAGACCAATGATCTCACACATTATATATATGCTTGATATTTGTCAACTGTATGTTCTTACATGTGTTCTGTTTGCCTTAGTTGCTTAACTTATATGATTGCCTGAAAGTAATTCTATTGGTGCCCTGATTTAGGGTATATTTTAAGTTTATCATGGATGGATGATGCTCGGTATATGTTTTAAGCCAAGTTGTGGTCTAGGTCTAGCATATGAGGACCCTCCCACTAGTGAGATAAAAAGGTGAAACGCAAGGAAATATTGTTAGGTTTATGAGGTGGGTTTTTAGCTTCTATGCATATAATAACCACAGAGGTTGCTGCAGGAGGGCATTAATCTGATGAATACTGCTTTTTTAGGATGAAGATGAGGTGGTTGGTCATGATTACCGAACTAGTAAGGACATACAATTTACGAAGTTTGTTCATAATCCTAAAAAATTGTAAGCTTTATGGAGTTAACAGCTCATGTTGTCTTTCTTTTAGTAACAGCAGATTTTAGCATCGAGTCTGAGGAATGAGCTGAGCTAGTTCAGATGAGACAAGGATCCACCATAGAATTTGCATGAATTCAAATCTAATCTAAAATAGTTGCAGCATCAAGTTAAACTTTCGA
The DNA here is from genome assembly GCA_025200525.1 of Camellia lanceoleosa. Classification (NCBI taxonomy): domain Eukaryota; kingdom Viridiplantae; phylum Streptophyta; class Magnoliopsida; order Ericales; family Theaceae; genus Camellia; species Camellia lanceoleosa. The sequence goes on from CM045765.1 coordinate 32,638,535, forward strand.
TCAAGCCAATTTTAGGGCAATAACTAGGAAAGTGGGGCTGCCAAATGATGCAGGATCAGTATGACCTCAAATCCATAAAATAAAGCAATGCCTTCGCAATCAGATCATTTACTTTACAAACTGCCCCCAACTAACTATCCCCTTTAATCGTTAACTTTAATATTTTTCTATAGGAAAATGTGATATATTTTTGTTAAGTGTAACTATTTTGTCTGCAACCATTGTGCTTTTGTTTGCAATGGTATTAAAATATTCTCTCTTATATAGAGGTCATGATCTGGTGCGATGGCAAGTGCTATCCGCCTCCAGCACTGTGGCGAAAGTTCAGGCCACAGGAATTAGCCTCTCCACAAAAGGGTGGGGGTAAGACTGCCTACCTATTACCTCTCCCAAACCCTGCTATAAGCTATGCACTGAGTATGGCCTCTGTTATTTACCCACAATAATGCTAGGGACCAAGAACTTGAACACACAAAAAATATCAAGAAAAACAATGCGTGGTCTAGATTCAACACTTGTGTGGTGAGACTTACACTTTGAATGAATTTTTTTTTTTTTGTTGATAAATTACACTTTGAATGAATTTAAACCATATATTATATTTCTTGGTCTTTTTCTTTGGTTGAGTTCTTTTTCTAGAGCTTAGGTTTATAGTTTTTGTTTCTATATGCTCACTTTACTAATTTTAATTCTTCTTCCAGACACATTTCTTCCTTCCTGAATATGTGATGCAAAGACAATAACAAGCCAAATCTTGACTACACAATGGATGCATTGAAAAAAGCCAGGGTTCCTGATGTTGAAATGGCTTTGTGTCTGGAAAGTAGGCTTTGAGAGCTCCGGAGTTGAGTCTCAGACGGAGGGAGGGATAAAAGTTGCCACAAATCATGAGGCTATTGAGCTTCCAGACGAGAGTGACTTGGAAGATGATGAAAGAGTTGAGATTGCTCAAAATGTTGTTCACTCCACCATTTTTGGTGGTTTGGTTTAGAAGCAGGATGAGGCTGACCATGACAGCAATGGAGATGACACTGCTAAAGATAAAGACGGTGATGCCCATCTTGATGCATTGGAGAGAATAAAGAGGCAAATATGAGGTGGATGGGCACCTGTCTGAAGATTTTGAACAAATATATATGAAGATTTTGGTTTAATGTATTTTTCTTTCTTTTTCAGAGGAAAGGACATTGTATTTTTAGACACATCGATGAAACTTCTGTATGTACATTTTTGCAGGAGGCCTTATTACATCAGAAAGTGACATTGTAGGTTCAAATGTTCTATGATTCCGCAAACATTATATGTATAGCATTTTCCTTAGAAGAGTTAAAAAGAAATTATAGCTAGCTTCACAGTTTTAACAAAATTAAATTGACATTTTCTACAATTATAGCCAATTTAACAGTCTTAATGGAGGTGATGAAATTCTATATTATTCTTAGTATTTTGCACTTAAATATGTGTTGATGTCATATGACACAATTACCATCCATCTTGCCTAATGAGTTTGTCTAATTACTCTCTCAATGGTGTGTATTATTTAAACATGAAATGAGTGTTTAAATGTAGATAATGTTTAGACATTATAATAATGAAGGATAAAGTTGGTATTTTATTTTTAAAATGATGATATCATTTTCATCTGTTTTACTGACTGTGAGGGTCAAAGTGACATGAAGTTTATATTTCAATCAAATATGGTATAATTATATCAAAATGGTGGAGCTAGTTATAATTTATTTGTTCCTCAGGGAGGTTTAGTGTAATTTACCCCTAGTTAGAATCATATCATCATTTATCTTCTAAAAAAGATCAAATGAAGCAATTTGAATGCTAATTTTATTGCATGAATGCATTTAAATGTACAAATGAGAATGCCACCTGAATATGAAACTGATTCCACCCCTTTAGACCATCTCCAACGCTGTATCAAATTTGATATCAAATTTGAATTTTGATGAAAACGACACTGTTCATCACTCCAACGCTGTACCAAACTTTACACCAAAATGAGATTTCACCAAATCTTTCATCAGATCGACGCGGAAGAAATGAATTCACCAAAACACTGTTACAGACCGTTGGAGGGGGGAGCCGGGTTGACCAACCGGTTGCCCACCCGGTTGACCAACCGGTCAACCGGCAAAAGGTTCAGACAGTTCATTCAAAAAATTCAGAAATTCAAAAAAAAAAAAAAAAAAAAAAGTTTTTGCCTAACCGGTCGACCGGCCGGTCGACCCACCGGTCGACCCACCGGTCGACCCGGAAAAAGTTTAAAAAGGTTCAAAAAATTCAAAAAAAAAAAAAAAAAAAAAAATTTTTTTGGCCTAACCGGTCAACCGGCCGGTCGACCACCCGGTTGTCCCGGGACACATTTGGTGAAAGGTGAACCGTTGGAGCATCTGTTGAAAAATTTGGTGAAATGAGTCATTTTTGACTCAAATTTGGTGAAAAATTTGAGTCACCGTTGGAGATGCTCTTACAAAGCACGCATGTAGCTTCCAACAAAGAATGCAACCCCCAAACACTATTTTCCCAGGAAATCTAGATTTTCCCTTTTCCCAGATGGAAAAACAATCATCAGTTCATTCATTGACTCATGCAATGGCTCATCGTCTAGTAAACATCCCTTGCATTAACGATGAAAAATCAAAATCTCCTCCCAATTGAGTTGGAATCTTTGAAGAATGTATGCTGGCTCCGTTGGCTGTTATATGGCTTTGTGGAGCTACTGGCCCTGTGGTATACATGCTGCAACAGATTTTGTAGAATTAATGTGAGATATATGTTTTAAACACTAAACATATAAAATGTGAAATTACATTACACCCATTGTCAGTATTTGTCTTTTAACATGAAGTGACACAAAACTTAGAATACTCTTAATACCCTTAACTGCAAATGTGAAATTACTCTATTACCCTTCCATATCATTCCTTGGGTCTCATACATCATGTTTGGGTTAAAAGGAACTCCAAAATTTTCTCACCCTCATTCAGAGCCCGAGGATGTTTTGGCTAGAATTGTTACTGATATTAGAAGTAGGTTGTGTTCTTGGAGGAATGTTGAAGATACATAGATGAATAGGCATCTTTGTATCTTATGGGGAATTTCTTCTAAGATTCTTAAAGTCTTGATTGCTTGTAGTAGGTGGTTTTTGTTCAGTTCTTGTCTTGGTGAGGTTCTTTGAGCTTCTTGTTTTCTTTGTTTGATTGAACCCTATACCCTATACTCTAAACCCTAAATGGGTATGCCCAATTAGCTTTTTGTACAATAAAAGTAAATTACCAAGAAAAAAAAAATTCAAGAAGTAAAATATAAACATAATGAAACATATACAAGCATATGTATATACCTGTATGTTGGATAACTAGCAGCACTCCTTGCAGGAAATGAAGGTTGTGTGTTTCCCATCTAAAAACACAATAGAAAAAATATTAAAGACTGAACATCAAAGTTCATTCTGTAAAAAAAATTATGAATCTGACCTGCATATGTTTTTGTAGCCCAGCCATAGGCATCATCATTCCGGGGACTTGATTGCCATTGATTCCGTTATTCCGAGAGGGAAAGTGTACGCCATTGGGGCCATGCAAATTTATATTCCCATAAAGTGTTTGGGAACCTCCAAAAGACTTCGCTGCAGAGGCCATGAGAAAGGACTGTTGTTGAGGCAGAACTGAAAGTTGTTGTTGATGGACTGGAAATGGGGACACAATCCTGGACTGTAGAAAAGAAAAAGAAGATAAAGGTCAAAGACTCCAAGAATTATCTGCCTTCTTTGTAGGTTAAAAACAGAACTTAAGGGGTTGTTTGATAATGTTGTCTGTTTCCTGTTTTTGGTTTACGAAAGACAGGAAATAAGTTTTTGTTTTGTGTGCACGCGCGCGCACACACAAAAAATAGTACACTATTTCCTGACGTAACCTTTGCATAATTTGCACTAATTGGTCGCCCTCAGGTTTGAACCCACAAGCGTTTGGGAAAAAAAAATGAAAACAAAAACATGTTTGGTGAGTTGATAGAGATGGTGGCCGGCAGTGGCAGCCGAAGTTAGTCGCCAGTGTCGCCAAAGGTCAGCCGTCTGGCAGTTGATGGTGGCCAGTGACCAGAGGTGGTGGATGGTGATGGTGGCCAGTGACCAGAGGTGGTGGATGGTGGTGGTGGCCAGAGGCCGCGGGGGAGAGAGGAAAACCCCTTTTTTTCATATTTAAAATATTTGGAATCATTACACTTCTATGAAAAGCGAAAACAATATACCAAACAAATTTTCATTTCCAATTTTCCAGGGAACAAATTCTTTTAGTGCAAAAATTTGTTCCTCCCTAGCTCCCTCTAAATCTATTCATAATGTCTTGGTCAGCATAGTAAATCCTAGTCTACCACACTGGCCTTTGATCTAACGGTTCTACATTTCTTGAAATCCCATTCAACAAAGTCATTGTATATACCTTCTCGAAGGGATTCATAACATCATTCTTCGCATCTTTTACAGGTTTATCAGAAGTGGGGGGTGTCACCCACTGTAAATCTTCAAATAATTCCTCAAATCCACAGTTGGATTGGTTCTTGATTTCAACTGATTTTGAGTTAACACTTTCACTTTCCCCAGACATCGGTGTTGTTTCAGAAGCTGCACGTCGTGGAAGTTCAAGACTATAGTAACAGTGCAATCAAATTACCAGAATTAACTAACAGCAGATGAAACTGCCAATGAGGGAAACATACACTGGAATACCACCCATGCATTTTCATTGGCAATGGAGGGCTCGGATTTGTTTTCGCTGGAGTTTCCCATGGAGAGCAAGTTGAAAAGATCAGTAGCATAATCAACCTTGGATGGTGAAGAAACCTGGGTAGCATTAGTTCCCTGCTTTCCCAATTCAGTCTTTGAAGTTGCAATTTTTGTTTCTGATTTCTGATGGACTTCTTGATTTGTTGGATGCTGAGTAACCTGTTCATTAAGTCCAGTACGTCAGAAGCTCCTAAAATTGGTATTTGTTTCTAAGTAGTTAAAAGAGATTGCCAATGAAATGCATCAACCTATAGGATGGGTGAGTTTCTGCATAACCAAAGTCAAATATGCATTGGATCAAAGCTGGATTTCCAATTCCATACTTCACTACAGCCCTCAGACCCATAGTAGGTGATATTGCTATATGATATCCCACAAAACAAACATCATTGACACTGATTTCACAAATTCAGATGCATTGCATTGCTAATTTGTAAATGGGTTATACTCAACATGTAGACACGACAATTTTCAAAAAAATGCAAGATGCGTGGGGAACATACACAAAATGTATAGTTTTATAAATTTATTAAATGTCATACATAACAAGATATCATTCAAAGATAATAATAAATGCAACATAACACTAATTCCTATAAATCTACATTGTTTTTCTTTTATCATTATATCCTAAGTTATTTTGTTCAAACTTATAACTACTTTAATACGTCTAAGCAATGGACACGTGCTCCCCAAGTGTCTGAAGTTTGTTTGGATCTAATTTTTTATTATAAAAAGAAACATGTTTGGATGAGTTTCTAAGACGTGTTGGGAAGTATCTGATAAGTGTCAATGTCCAACATGGACACAGACATGCCACATTCTTAGAAATGTCAGTACTTCTTGGCTCATAATTTAATACAAAAAAAAAGAAGAAAAAAAGAAAAAGAGAGAGTGTGGAATGTAATATTTATAAAAGCGTGCAGTGATAACAAGTATATCAATGGACAAAAAGATCAATAATGCATTACAAATAAAATAGAGCCAAAAAAAAAAAAAAAAAAACAACAACAACAACATTATTAAGGACCAACTAGATAAATTCTACTTACCTGCTGAGATACTTCAGGGGACACATGATCATTACTTTTTGCAGCGAGAATACTTCTAGTTGTATTTGGCAGTTGAGGTTGGTTTTTTGACTCTTTCCTTTCGTCAGTAGACTGTTTAATACTGTTGGAATATCCAACGCCACTACTAATTCCAGGTCCCGGTTTATAAACCAAAACCTTCTCTTCTCTTACAGTTGAGGGTGATTTTGCTTTTCTATCCCTAGGAATCCATTTTTTATCCACATATCTGATAGATCCACATCAACAGTAAAGATGGTGTTATTGCCTTGAGAACAAAACCGGGGAAAAAAGCAAAACTCTGAATCAAGAATATATTACACAATTTCATAGTGATCACCCAACGATATCATACTTTGCACGAATGAAATTCTCAATTCCAACTCTATTGTACTTGGGAGGCAGCTCAGCTTCCCAATAGCTATTTGATTTCTCATTTCCCATGGCTGCAAGGACCCACAAATTAAATTATCAAAATGACTTCAATCTCCCAGTTTCATATTCTTAAAAAAAAGATTTAACATGATCAGAAAGGTTTTAAAGCCTGAAAAATAAGAGTGGTTCTCACATTGAATAAATGCAACCTGATCTGGAAGCCATGTATCCAGAGTGGCCGATCTCACCTGCAGCCAAATCAATAGAATTTGTTAGGCATGATGTGGTACAGAAGCAACAATTTATTTCTAAGAAGCATTGACACAGACACAGAAATAGAAACAAACACGGGTATGGACTTGAGACAAGGCAATTTTGAAAAGATTAGGATACACATACTGCAGGGATACGGAAAAAAAGAAAATACATATATATTTTATTTGCAATGTTTATAAATAAAAATTTAGGGCAAACAGATATAAAAGGAATTAATTGATATGTGAGTGTAAATTTTTTTTTTTTTTCACTTTCCTCCGTTTTTGTTTTCATATATTTACTTTTGAGTCAAAATCAAAATTCTAAAATTATTATAAAAAATTAAAAAAACTCACGAAGGTGTCCTCAAGCGTGTCTAAATATAGGACACGCGTGTCCGTGAAGTGTCCCCAAAGTGTCCTACAAAAAAAATAATAATTAAAAAAATTGACAAGACACATGGCATGTCCAACACGTGGACAAGCATGTGCCTATGTGTCCATGTCCCATATCGGCACCCATTTGAAGTGTTGGTGCTTCACAGATTTATTTTCTTGGCTTTTGGTTTTTACAAGTAGCATCAAATACTGAAACTCACTGAGAACAAATGACAGATGCATGTAAAAACTGTGGAGGTCTACGTTACATATAACAACACAAATTTGGCTAAAAAATAACTGCCATAATCAAAATTCAGACATTTTTAAGTTAGAAAGAATAGAAAACCGAAAGAAGCCTGAGGAACCAAAAAGCAACTCTATGTACCTTTGAAATGTGTACTCCAAGACTTCGGTGAATCCCAGAACATTGCATGCAAATGAAGATTCCTATATTCACACTAGCCCATCTCGGTCCTCTGCATTGAAACAAATCACAGAAATAGAAATTCAATCATGGTGTGAGAGATTAAAAAATATCGTCTTCATTGTTTCCCATCTTTATTGTCCAAACACCCAAGATATTTCTTCTGCTATAAAATTAGTGTCCGTATTGCTCCAAGATACCTACTTGCTTTTGCAGTCGGCACATTCTCTGTTCTCTGGTAATTTAAGAAGCCCCTCCAATGTCTGCAAATCAGAACACCAAAAGGGTTTTTGATATTCATATCTAGAACATAGCATTAAAAAAGAAGAAAGTTGAATAGTAGAAAAAATTGAATTGGTAGATAATGATAAAATCAAAGTACAATAAACTCTTTTCAGAAACCAAATAGAAAATGTTTTGGGGTTAAGGAGAATGTCACATGCCAATGAAAATTCCGGATTGGTGAGTTGCAAGAGTTTCCGAAAAACATGATCAAGTGTTGTTTATTCTATCTTCTTCATATTTACTCATTGGATTCAAAAGTATTTAACAATTTGGTAATTCAAAAGTATAAAAATGTATTTCCATTTAACGGGCTTCTTAGTATACCCATAACGAGTCAATATCATAGAAAGGATATTCTAACATAATCACATCCAGCATAACCTATGCTAATGCAAGTTTGTTTTCTAGTTTAAAGTCCATTTCTCTCATTTTAACATTTCATTTCTTTATTGGATAACCCCATTATTTCTTATTTGTATTTCTCGGAGTTGATGTCTGATGGTTTCTTTTAACATACATATAGCAACATCTTTTACTGCCAAAAAACTCTACATTGAAGCACAAGAAGAAGCAGCTCATGGACATCTAATTTGCAAGTTAACTTGCTTCTATGAGTGATTTAGAAAGCATAGAAACCTTTTTGCTGTCAGAGCCAGAAAACACAAAAACAAAAACAAAAACAAAAAAAACTTTTGGCTGTAACGCAATTCTGAAGACAGAAGAACCTCTAGCATTTAACATAACATACAGCTATGTGCATTTTTAATGTGGACACCAAAATATAGTTTACATCAGTTACAACAACTAACAAGGTGGACTCTTATGGAAGACATCAAAGTATATCATTAAAACACTTTTGACAGCTATTCTATGAGCTAAATACAACACAAGACAACTGCTCAGAGTTATGAATGATAACCAGTCCTTTGTTTTTTAAATAAAGAGTGGATAATAATTACAACCAACTAAACATTTCATACAAAATTCATGGGCATTGACTATTCAGTAGGTAAACAATAATGAATTCGGAGAACTACTACTAGAACAACCATATGAAAGGCATTAAAGAAGAAATGTCCTAGGGAATCAAATAATCTATTCTTCGTCTTCTTAAAAAAATTAATAATTAATAAAGTGGAATTGATTTCAAAATTTTTGGAAACGGGAAAAGAAAGTATTTTTAGTTGTTTTCAAAACAAGTTCACACTCTCTCCTCTCTCCCTTATGATAATCATAAATACTAGAATAAAAAGAATAATCTGAATTTGATTGTACAATTCAATTGCCAATGGCGATGGAAAAAACCTGTCTTTTGAGAATTGTCCAAAAAAGTCGCTATTTTTTATCCAAACAAAAGAAATTTGAAAGGAACCCAATAATTTAATTTTCTTATTTATTTTTTTAACACAATTATAATATTGAAAAAGAACATCTAAACCTAAGCAAACCTAATTATTTGGGCACGTTGGCTGGATAGCGCATCCATTTCCTATTTTCTTTTTCCGTTTTCAATTTTTTTGGGAATGGAGACACAAACTGTTCATATATTATTTTTGTTTTCGAAAAAGTAGAATTGATTCCAAAACTTTCAAAATGCTTAGAAACAAAAAGAAAAGAAAAATTAAATAAATAAAAAATCAAATAAAGTTTTCACTCTCTCCTCTCTCCTTATCGCCTTCAGCCATCACTGCCAGAGGCCACCTCAGGCTAGAAATGAAAATCATAAATACTAGAATAAAAACAATAATTTGATTTTGATTGTACAATTCAATTGCCAAAGAGATGGGGGAAAAAAACATGTCTTTTGAGAATTGTGCAATATTGTCACTATTTTTGATCAAGTAAAGGCTCATCATAAATCCATGCTCTGCTTAAACTCCAAGGTTTAATATCAACAGAACAACGAAGAACAAAACACAAACAGAAGACTAAAGTTTGAATTAACACCCTAATCAATGAGCTGAGAAGATGGAAAATCAAATCAATTCAAGCAAAGAAGAGTTTGAGCTCAAGCAACTGAAAGAACTCATAAACATCCAAACCCATAAATGATTTCAAGTAAACATCAAAACCCATAAAAGATTTGAGGTAAATATCCAAACCCATAAAAATTTTCAAGTAATTGAGTAAACCTTTCGATGCTTGGCATTGAGCTCTTTGGAAACGCTGGCCTTCTGGTTCATGGTCTCTTTCTTTCTCTCTCTAAAACTCTACAAATCTCTTCTCTCTCTCTCTCTCTCTCTCTCTCTCTCTCTCGTGCTGATGGGCTAAATATTGACCTTCTTTAATCTGAAAACTGTTGAGCGCTCTGTTGTAATTTGAGGTTGGCGTATGAACGCGCGTGAAAGAGAATTTATTCCGGTTGACCGTTATTGGCCCGAAAGCTGTTTGTTTGTTTGTTGGTTTCGCAGAAAAGGGCAATATAGCAATTCAATTCAATTCTCTCTCTCTCTCTCTCTCTCGTAGTGTTAAAATGGATAACCTTCACTTTGAGGAGACTTCGTGGAGTTTTAACCTTCACTTTGAGGAGACTTCGTGGAGTATAACCTCAAACTTGAGGTCAAGATTAGGAATGCGTACACACATCTCTTCTATGAGCAAACACAATTGTAATATTTTAAATTTATATATCAAAATTGAATTTAAAAAGCTTGTATTTTAAAGGGTTAATTAGCAAAAAAAATCTAAACTTGTGGGCCATATGTTATTTGGTATAAAATTTAATCTTTTTTTTTTGTTTTGATGATAATGATACGAGCTTAAAGATGTCAAAAAAAAAAGTCATTGATGTCTAAAAAGTTGTTCGCATTGAAAAAAAATAATTGATAAAGTTATCAGTGGTAAAGTGGATAGATTAGTGATTTTGAATAAATAGATGACACCATAACACTTATAAATAGGTAACATTGGGCAAATAAGTGACACGTGTATAAATAAATGACATTTAAATAGATAGACATATAGATAAGTTTTGAACAAATAAATATTCTTTTTGGATAGATAAGTGTCATTGTTTGACATGAGCCTATTAATTTTAGAAATCGACCCTGCCCTGAGTGCCCTATTTAATTTTTTTTTTTTTTTAAAATTATAAAAAAATACTATTTATACAAAAATTTCAAACAAAGTTATTATCCACCATTAGTAACTAATTTTCTTATAATTTTATAAAATTTAATCAAATTATTTTACTTGAACGTCCATTCAAATCAAGCCTTATAGTGTTCTCTCATCTATGTGAGAAGAAAAAATATATTGTATTTTTTCACTATTATGTTTAGATGAGTAAAAAAAAATATGTGACATAGATGTATGAAAGGAATTTCTTTTTCTTACTTTATATTTTAATGGATAATATCGGTATTATAAAAAATAAACAACAAATTTGTTTGTTTCTCACCAAATCCCACCACTTTTAGTCAGAAATAAAACCTATAAAATAAAAAAGTTATCTTCTTCTCTATTTCTTATCATTTCTCATATAACTTATAAATTAAACATGGTAAAAGAGTTATTATTTGTATAATTTCTTACCAAATTACTCAATCCAAATGGACATAAAAATTTATAACTAAATACAGAATGTATATGAATGGATTTTTTTTTTTTTTAAAGCGTACCTCATCAGTAAATTTTATTTTATTTTTTGTCTATTTTAATTTATGTATTCATAGCAAATCTGCATAAATTTTTCACACAATTAACTATTATATGTCTTAATTCTGTGAAAATCTACTCTACTTCTACCTTCTTCTTTTTTAAGAATACCTAAAGCCATGCGTCGGCAACTTTTCAAAAAACTGTTTCTTAATTTTTCTCGAAAATTATAAAAATAAAGTAAAAGATAGTTTGGTTTAAGAATTGTTTTTTCAAAAAGTTGACTAAGAAAGAATCATTATGTGTTTGATTTGAAGAGTATTTTGCACTTTAATTTGTGGGAACAAAAGTCAAGATTGTTCTAACAATGGAGCAACCCAACCCTTTTCATAGACCAATAAATTCTCTTGAAGTCGATATAATATGCTCAATGCATGTTTTAAAAAAATTAAAAAAAGAAAAAGTAGCAAAGTTGAATTGAAATGAGGAAAGGTGCATTAGTTTCCTACCGAAGAGTTACAAAAATAAAAATAAATAAAAAATTATTAAAGTGCAATTTATCTTTTGTCTAATACTTATTATTTAAGAGTATGAATATTTAGAATGAATGTTTTTCAATATTATCCAATCATCCATCATCCACTAAAGTAAATTTCATCTTCATAAACAACAAACAATATTAGGAACACAATATTCTGTCACAAAGTGACATATAACATATTTAGTATTGTGTCCCTCGTGTTTGTTATTGAAAAATGGATTCGTCTTACAAAATGGATGATGCTTGATTGGATAGAACTAAAAGCATTCTATAGTTAAAAACAGGGATTGTTATTTCAAATGTTAATTTGTTCCTTTGTGTGCACATCTCTATTTTATAGTCAAAAGTTGAGACAATAAGTTGTAATGTTGTTAATGTATAATAGTAAACTATTGCTAGGAAGTTCCAAGGAATAGGATGTGCATTTGTTTGGTGGGTTTTGGAAGAAAAACAGATGGAAAGAAAAAAGAGAGCATTTGATATCAAGGTTTCAAACATGTCATGCTAAATTTGCCTTAATAGTTGGTTGAGCCAAAATTGGATCACATACAAGGCATGACATCTATATAATTGGGGATTGAAGAACAAGGTTGTTGAATATGTTATGAATATATATCCATGGCTTGAGGTATCTACAGATTAGGTTTAAATTTCATAATTGGGTGAGGTTGTAACTTGGACACATCTGAAGATAACAAATTTACAAGTTTGTTATGCACATTCACATGTATATGTTCATTTTCTAACAACTTGAACTTGTTAAGTCATTCAAACAATGTCATGATTAAAGATTTGTGGATGGATGAAAAAATGTTTAAAAAGTGAACAGAATCTAAGTAATTACAAACGCATTTTCAAATTATTGATCCAAATGACAGGCCTATTTGAAGGGTAATTTAGACCTAATTGTTCAAATATTTTGGCGAGTATTGATATAGAGTGCCGCTATTAGTATCCCATCAATTATTTTGGGAGTGATTCTACTTACACCACTATTTAACCTCTTTACACCCTCTATCTCATTACACCACTAAAAAAAGATGTAATTCTCATTACGCCCCCAATATATTACCAAAACTAACCCTAAATTAACTATTTCATCTCTTTACACCACTAATTTCGGTAACACGATGCTAAATAATTTACATTATTCCAATGTTATGCTGCTGAAAAAATTGATCTCTCCAATATTTTGTTGCTATACATTTATAAAGACACCATTCTTCCAAACAATGATTTTTTAATTTGTGGTAGGCATGTTCGGTAATACAACGCTAATTAATTTGAATTACTCCAGTGCTATGTTACCAGACAATATTTGTTTTCCCAATATTATGTTGCCGTCCGATTAGATGATAACAAGAAATTAATTTTGACCACTTGTAAAGTGCATATTCAGTGATACATTATTATACAAATGGGATTATTCTAGTGTCATATTGCTAAACTACAATAGAGTTGTCTAGGCCCCCATCGCTATACATTGAAAGATTTACTTTTTCCTTGAAGCATCCATAAAAAAATTCATAAATCAAACACGCATCCATAAAATCATACATAAAAAGTATCCATAAAATTATTCATAAAAACATCAAGGGTACGAATATCCATAAAGTATCCATAAAATTTGTCATTGTTTGCATCCATCAATCAAACATGTTATCACAATTCGTCTTGGTAATTTGTAGGTAATTTTCCTCCCTTAATAGAAATAGACATCCACACTTTTTAGAACTTGTCAACCTCAATTGTTCTCCCTTGATCTTTCTGTTGTCTGTATAGTAACCACTTCTTTTACAAGCAAGTGTAAGTCTTGGTTTTCTGTCATTGCCTCTCGCATCTGATATCTTTATAACAATGACAAATCCAGTCTTCTTTCCAACGTCAGAAATCCATTTAATTAATGTTTCACGACTATGAAGAATCTAAAGATAATAAATATATTTATACGTCAAATTATTAATAAAACTCAATACAAATTAAAAATAAGAAAAAATCGTATTCATCAAAAAAAATTTAACAAATCTCGTCTTTAATGAATTCATGACTAGAGTTCACTAATATTGCAGTACTTGCGTTGTTGCAATGAATATAAGTATAATCCTTTCAAGCAAAAAAATAAAAAATATAAAAAAATGAAACTGAAAATACATAGCAATGAAAAGCCGAACATTTTTTAAAAAAAATCGGTTTGGGATTACCGGAAATGTATCTTTTATTCGGTAGTTGGTTATCAGACAAATATTATTTGTTTGGCAATGTGATGCCGGACTACTTTATTTTGTTCGATTTCGAACCACCGAACGAAGTCAAACACCATTCCAGAAAAAAGAAACAAAAACATACCAAATAAATAAATAAAAACTCACCATTTCACTTTTTTTTTATAGTTTTTCACCACTGTTTCTTCATCCATTGTTTTCTTTAATGATCAAAATACTATGATTCTCACTTTTTGAAAAGAGATGTGTAAGAGAAAAGAAAAATTAAGAAATGAAAAAGAGGAGTAGGGATTGAAGACTAAGCGGTGTAAGGACATAACAAATATATTTAATTTTAGTGTTTTGTCCTTAAAGGTAATTTCTCACATGGATAAAATTTGAGGTGGGGTGGGGTGGGGTGGGGTGGGGGGGGGGAAACCTTATATGAAGGGTGTAAAGAGGTAAAGTAGTGGTGTAAGTAGAATCACCCTTATTTTGGACCCCTTATTTTTTAGTTTTTTTATTTATTACAATAATAACTTCAAATAAAATTACTAAAAAGGATATTAATAATTTTGGAATATCACATCTCACAATTAAGCCCACACACCCACTACATCATGAATTAGGGTTTATGAAAGCACCTATCTCCATCACCACCCGTCCATCTTCTCCAAATCTCACGTTCAAAACCTACCCATCCTTAAAACCTTGAAAATCCTTTGGCGTTAATATTCCGGCAGTAACAATAGCAATCATTTGATTACTTACACTTCTCTGACAATGACAACGAGTGGAAGTTTGTTCGACAATCACAACTCCATGAGACGAGAGGAGTACAACAATAAAAGTTCAAAGGAGATTCATAGATTTGATGGTATTCTTAGCTCAGAAGAGATTGGCCTTGTAAGGGTAAGTTTCTTAAAAAAAATGACAAAGATAATAATAATTATTTGTCATTTTTCGGGACTGAACTCCTAAATATGACCGAAATTCGGAAACACAAGCCCCGAACATTGTTCATTTGTTCGAGAACAGATAATCAAACATTTCTTATTTGTTCGGAAGAGATAACTGAAACTCGTGAAGATTGCAGAACCCATAAAAGGGAAATTTTGAATCAACAACAAAAGAAACCCTACATTTATTTTCTCAGGTAATAAACAAGTATGTAGAGATAAAGTAGTAATCACTTTTGTGGGTTTTATTAGAGTTTTGTAGAGAAAGGCTTTTTGGAGTGTAGGAGTGTGCATTCAATTAAGAAGAGATTTGATCAAAACCCCTTCATACTAAAACTTTAATGCATTAAGGGCAAGTACAAAAAGTTTTTCTTGAAAAGTCCAACACATATTATTATTATCAAAATATTATATTTTAAAATAATATAACTTTTGATGTAGATGTCGGTTTTTAATAAAATTAGTATTTTTAAAATTCTATCATCAAGATCTATAAAATAAGATCTATGTTGACTATAAATTATTTTTTTAAGAAAAAAAAAATTTACCGTCGAAATTGATATAAACAGTAACAGTAACATGCTATTTTGTTTGACAATAATATATTACTTTGTCTCACAGTAACATGTTACTCTATTTGACAACTACTCTGTTTGATAGTAACATATTACTCTAGTTCATAGTAACATGTTACTTTGATAATATTGTCTAAGAAAAAATATATATATATTTTACTTTGTCCTTACTCAATTATGTGTTTTTTCTTTAGGGAGTTTATGAAGCAAAATAAATTGGGCTATTATTTTCACCAAACAAGAGTCCAATAGAGGGGTTTAAGCTAAATTTTTCTCAATTTGAATAGGTGAGATATTTTCACAAGGATAATTTTAGTATTATTTGGGGGGAGAAAAGAAATTTTAAAGGTTTTAGAATTTATAAATGGGGATCTAAAGAAATAAAGGATCCAAAATAATTAATGAGGTGTTAATAACAGTACACTTCAAATATTATTTTGACAATAGTCACTATATCTTAACAATGATAATAACATATTCATCAAAAGAGCTTCACTTTGTAGAGCGAATTTGAATTCACAATGGATTGAAATACTAATTTCATTGGATAATGATGAACCTCATTTTATCACAGTTCAATGACAAATTAACAACTCAGTCACTTTCAAATTTCAGTCTAAATTGCATATTCTCCAATTAATCTCGTTTTTGTTGATGAAATTCTTTAAAGAAATGAATTTTTCTTTTAATCTAAAAAAAAAAAATTGTTAAAAAGAGACACAATCATTTCCATTTCAATGGGACTCCTCAAATGTCCAAGGCCATAGATATCAGGCCACTTTCAATTTGATTTGTTTTGTTGTTTCCAACTCATCTTTATTGGGGCGGCGGAGAAGATAGTATTCTGATGGAAATCTAATGGTGATTTTACACCCTCGAGTGTTTTATCATTATCTGGTTGGATTGTTCACAAAATTATATGATTGTGGGACATTCAATTGCGGCTGGCTTGACTAGCCCACGCTTCATTAGGATTTTTTTTTTGCTACATTTTTGTCAAAGTATTCAGAGCTTCAATTTACAACTTATCTATTACTATTTTAGAAATCTAAAAAATACATATGTTTTTTACTTTTTCCTTATTCTGAAAATACTCTTTTAAATTTATTAAATATCACACGGCAACTTATATCTACTGAACAACCGAACAACCAAACACCTTCCGAAATTCAAATACTTTCAAACATTTTATCACTTTTAAGTAAAACTTATTATTTTTTGATTGGCTTTTACGACAGGAATAGCCTGATTATAATCTTTTTTCAAAAAAGTATATCAAAATAGATTCAATGTTGTAAGGAACTGGCTTTGTATGCTGCTAGTGCACAGGATAGAAAGCCATCATATGGAGCGTCTTCGTCTTGTCTTTTGTGTTGCGAGTGCATGCATCTATACCCCAGTCAATGGTTGGCAAGGCTTTCACAAGTACCTTGTACGGGGTTAAGGTGAAGCTTTGTTTGATTTGATCATGAACCGCCCGATCCCTATTTAGAAGCCTCGACCCCTTTTGCTCCAGAAGACACACTACCAATTGGATTCCTTTTATAATGGACCCACTTGATAATGAAGAAAGAGGTTGCAACCAAAATGCTAAATACGGGGACTAGGTTACGACATTGGAAGACAAAGGGCTACTCCATATTCTTCCTAACCATCAGTTCGTATCGCAACTAAGAATCTATTTTCTTTCTCCAGACGTAGATGCAACTCCCACGAGTAGTCCTATTACAGCCACTACGCCTATGGCCGCTGCTTCCAAGTACATCTGCTCTTTCAAGGTTACAATTATTTTTTTAATAATTCTACCACTGTAACATGTTCAATATTTGTTTCCTCTACTAGCTTCTCATGAACGGTGAGTATTCAAACATCAAACACCTTCAAATATCATGATATAATTATTTTCTTAATAACTTCACTACTATGGCATGTTCAATATTTGTCTCATCCATTACCTTCTCATGAACGGTGAGTGAGAGACATTTTGTCAGATTCAAATCAAGAAAAATCATGAAAATATATAAAGAAAATAAATATTTTTGCAATTGATTTGTTTTGAATAAGCGATGATGATTCAAAGTGGCCTTACTAACAAATTGATAACCATTGGATTTTTTTTTTTTAATTGGGTTTTGCATATTAATAATAGACTTTGTTTCGGAGGATTCAGAACAATCGCCGATTACAATCGACTACAACATTTTCACAAATAATAATCGACTCTGTTTCGGAGGGTTCAGAACAATCCTGTTTCGCAATCTAAAATAAATTTTACAATCAGCATTACTCACTCTATTTCGAATGTTTCAGACACATAGCCCAATAGTTTTAAATCAAAACATAACAACCCACTTTATTTTAGAACCAAATAGTCGATCACATTGTCTCTCATTCAACTATGTTTCACAATCTTTTTTATTTATTTTCATTCTCCGTTTATAGTTCTGGTATACTGATTTTTAATTGCCTAAATTTCTTTATCATCGCCTAAATTTCTTTATCGTCTACTTAATTGATTTTGAAAAATCTAGAAATCCTCTAGATATTGATTTGTGATTATGTATCAATTTTAACCAGTAAATAACAATTCCAATCAAACAATCAAGACAAATCGACGCAACGATTTTAACGTGAAAAAATCACAATTGGAGTGCCTCCAATTGTGATAAAAAAATCACGGGCAAAAACCACAAAACAATCTACTAAGAAGACATAAAGGAGTTATACAAGTGTATTCTCAATTACCTAACGAATCTACACCCAAATCGAACCAACCACTATGTGCCTCTTCCAGTCCCGTCTTCACCTCGGAATTGTCTTGCCCAACGTTAAATCCACAACGCCGATGTCGAATCCATGACGACGAGCCATTCCAGAATCCACCAAAGCTTCTGGCCTAAATTCTTTGGAATTCACCGAAGAACAACTCTCTATTTTGTATTAAATAAATAAAGCAAACAAACCCGTTGATACAATCCACTCAATTCATGATTAATCTCTCACAAATATCAAAGGAAACAAGCAAAGAAGCTCCAGATGAAAACCTTAATACCTAAGAAGAAGATCTGGAAGTCGTACCCTAAAATCGGACTGAAACACATATTTATAGAAAATAGATCCGCGATCTCCGCTTGAGCAAAAAAAACAACTCCTAATACTTTTGCAGGCGAGTCAAACTTCTGAAAAGTCACGATCTCCGCTGGAGCGCAGGAATGGCCGCTTGAGCAGACAAACAACTTCGACTGTAATTTTGCTTTTTTGCTTCAAGGGCGCTACCCCTTGACCCCACTTGGGCGCTACCCCGGACCTGCCAAGGAGCGCTGCCCCCTGGACCCCCGCGAGCTGACCAGGCAGCTCGATCCCCAATATAGTCAGCGAAGTGACAAACATAAAAGAATTAAGACCACAAACTTCTCTGTAAGGCACAATTCGGGTTGGATTCGCATCTAAAAACTCATAGCCTCACTGAAATAAAAGATCGAATACAATTACAATTGAAAGGAATTTTGTCAAACGGGATTGCCAAGAGTAAAAACCTAACAGATTTGTATAAAATTTTCATCATCTTTTTTGCTCTATTTACTTTTTTTGTACATAGTTCTAGTATAAAAAATTTTAATTGCCGAAGTTTCTTTATCATGTACTTCACTTTTGTAGAGAAAACCAATATATAGGAACCAACTATGATAATGTTAACTATGAAAATATGCAAAAAGGTCTTGGGCTTCCAAGCAGGTGGTATAAAAATATATTTTAGTGGCTTTCAAATACACATATTAATACATACGAACTGATTGAATTTCCTTACAAAATAACTAATTTATGCTTTAATCTAAATTTAAATTTTTAAGTGAAATAAATTCAATCATTTTATTAGTTGATCCTTGTTCATTCTTATCAGTTGAAATTATTTTTTTTTCCTTTTAGTTTTAATTTTTTTTTCCATATTTTCTGTCAAAATAAGGAAAGAAAATACTCCTACACTAACAAAAAAAAAGGGTAAATTACAAATACACCCCTTGAGGTTTGCTTAAAACACGAATTGCCCCCTATAGTTTGGAAAATTACAAATATCTCATTGTCAGAATTTTTTATTTAACAGAATTAATTAAAAAAATGAAATTTTTAATTGTTCACCTATAAAATAATAAAATTATCTAAATTATTAATTTAAATAAAATTTTAACATTATTAAAAATTGTTAATTAAGTTGATAATTTATTAATAAAATAACCTATTTGTTATGAAATTAGAAACTTTAAGGGGCATAATGTAATTTCTAGAACCACAGGGGGTAATTTGTAATTTATCCAAAAAAAAAGATGGATAAAACCAATAGTATGAACTTGTATGTCAATTTCGATGGAAAAAAAATATTCATGATTTATAATAATTACTAATGAAGGATTTATCACATATGCAATTTCATAATGTTGTGCTCGACAAAGGAATCAATATGTCATATTTACACCTGAACAGTGAAAATAATATATTGACCATATTTCAAATATTGGGAAAAGAAAATGCAAAGGCCCAAACACATTTGATAACACAACTTACTCTTTGAAAGGACATGGCGAGATAACTCCAACAAATGGTAAATATACAAAATTAATTATTATTTTGAACATATTTTGCCTTATAGACTTGAATCTAATACCTATAGTTTGTTTTATATATATATGAAAAACAAGTGACACACTATCGCAAATTGTTTGTTCTGTGACACATGAATTACAAAATGACACCTTATAACTTTTGCAAGGCTAAAAAGTTCGAATATGAACCTTCAAACTTTTTTTGCTATAACGGAGAAGTAGTTCTTGCAAGCCCCGAAATTCTAGAATATCCAAGAATCATATTCACTTCTCGAACTGTAGAGGCTATTAAATTTTGTAGACATATTCAAGCATATAATAGCATTTTTGCATTCACATCATTTGGCGTCAAGTTAGACAGGGAATTGACAAATTCTAGATGACGTGTTTTTCCGTCTTTGATTCCATTTGGTAAGGATCCTTATTACTTTTAGTTGCACTTCTATGATACAAACAATAAACTTCAAAATAAACTGAGTAAACTAAAGGATGCACCACTTTGTAAGGTGGTTGTTGGTAAACTAATTGAGATACTTTCAAAAAATCCTTAAGCTCAATTTTTGCATACACTAGAACATATTCCATTAGATACTTTTCAAATTCATATAAGTAGTGATGTCAAGTTGGATTAAAGGATTTACAACTCACCATCAGTTGATCAAGTAGCTGCAATTTGGATTGAAGGAAACAACCTAAATGTATCCCATGAACGTGATATTATAGTTCACTCAAATTCAAGTTAGAAGTATGAAGTACGACATTATCATGGTTGCTACGATCTATTGCAACACTCATTATTATTTCATAGAGGAGAGGTTGGATAATATCAAAATATTTTTAAAAAAATTATAATTAGAGTAGACAATTGTATCATTAACATGCAATAAAATTCAAATATGCATTCATTTTACATCAGTTAAAGATATTTTTAGACAAGAACAATAAGGTATTTACTCTTTTCTAATGAAATCATTTTTCATTTATATTTTATATATAAAAATATTAATTTAAAATTTATCAATTAATATACAAAGGTACTAATACTCTGAAAATTTAAATTTTAAAATATTTTTCAATTAATATACAAAGGTATTAAAAATTTTCAAGTAATATTTTTGAAAAACACCAATCAACACATAAAAATATACATTAATGGCTTTTCAAACTCGCATATTAATACATATGAATTGATTGGATTTCCTTACAAAATAACTAAGTTTTGCTTTGATATAAGTCAATTTTTTAAAGTGAAATATGTTTAGTACTTTTATTAGTTGATGCATGTTCATTTTTCTTAGTTGAAATTAGTATTATCAAGGTGTTTATATTCTTTTTTGTAGTATGGTCAATTAATTTAATTTTTTTCCTAATCTAGAGAATGGTATATTAAAAAACATTTTATTCTATTTCTATATTTACAGTTTTTATACAATAAGAAAATTAACAAATATTATGTGTAGTTGTAATAAAAAACAATTGAAAGCAAATCAAGTATACCGTTATGGGCAACAAATAAGAAAAGTCCTGAACAAGTGAAGATAGAAGATTTGATAAAACGTTTATTACTTGATTTTCAAGTATATAATTTATCATCCTAATAATAATTAAAATTTTCAAATATCGTGATTTTTCTTTTACTTCACCAAATTAATAGTAATACACCGTGAATAAAAATATACATATGAAATACACATTATTCCTTTAACAATCATTCATATAGATAATTTGGACCAACCTTGGTATATTGCTTGCAAAGTATGCAATAAGAAAGTTTATCAAACTGAATAAGGAGCAAAATGCAGTAAATGCAAAAGCTCAAATTCAGAGCAACATCTAAGTTATGTGATAGTTCTACATAACAACACAAATTAATGCTTTACATTTATTAAATATCAAAATTACAATCTCGTAATTTACTTACATTTGCACATCAAATATTAGATATTTCATGAAGCTCACAGTAGGAGATGGAGAAAAACAATTGTATGTTACATTATTTGAAGCAGCTAAGAAAATTATTGAATGTCCAGTAACTGAATTCATAGCATCCAAAGAAAAGGCAAATTTACCAAATGAATAAGCAGTGTCACATTTAGTAACATATATATACATAGCAAAGGAAAGAATTTAATTTAAAACTATACTATTGTTATTGTTATATTAGTGTGGTAGGTAAATGTGAGTGTGTTAGGTGAGTAGATAGTGAAAATATATAGTGGTAGATAGTGGAAATATATAATATGTAAGTGGTATATAATGGGTTTAATGGGTTATGATGATATTTGTAATATCTCCTATATAAGGAGTGTCATTTGGTCTTGTAAAAATAAGAGATATTGATATCAATCAATAATATCTATACATTAATTTCCTACATGGTATTAGAGCTATAGGTTAAGCTCTTGGTGTTCTTCGCCTTACCGGCGGGCGGCAACCTTGCCTTGGCCGTCCGCCGGACCTCAACCTATTCTGTTGTAATCTCTATCAATACACATCAAGTTCACCTATATTTGGATCATTCCCTTCTGTGTTTAGTTCTAGTTTTTCATTCTCTACAAACCCAACTGGGACAACATCTTCCCATCCTTGGGTTAAGCACACCGAACCCTCCCGCACCAGTTGTTCCTCTTCCTGAGTAGAAAAAGCTGTGTAAATTGTAGCAGGAGATGAAATAGATTCGGTAGCCAGCAGAGGCTTTGAGTCGAACAAGAAAAAAAGGAATGTACTTATTATCGTCTTCACTAATGCTTCGACACTTTTGCTGTTTCAACGCAACCCATTGTTTGTCTTTCTCTGCCAACTCTTCTACTCAAAAGAAGCAACTCGTCTTCCTCGGTTCTCCTCAAGTCTCTGCTTCTGTTCTTGAGGCTCTTTTCGATGCATCTTCTGTCCCAGGCTCTTTATTTGAGGTTGCTGCAATTGTTACTCAACCTCCTTCTGGAAGAGACCGAGGAAGAAAGGTGATGCCTTCACCAGTTGCACAGCATGCTCTTGATAGAGGCTTTCCTTATGATTTGATTTTCACACCTGAAAGAGCTGGTGAGGAAACATTCTTGTCCAATTTAAAAGCTCTGCTGACGAGCTTTGCATTCTGAAAGATACGGGAATATTTTACCTAACAAGTTTCTCAAGATTCCTCCATTGGGGACAGTCAACATACACCCAAGCCTGCTGCCTCTGTACTGTGGTGCTGCTCCTGTTCAAAGAGCTTTGCAGGATGGCGTAAAAGAAACGGGAGTATCGTTAGCATTCACCATTCGGGCATTGGATGCTGGACCTATCATTGCTTGTGAAAGAATGGAAGTTGATAATCAGATTAAGGCACCAGATTTACTTACTTTTCTATTTTCTCAAGGATCTAAACTTCTGATCCATGAGCTTCCCTCTATATTTGACGGATCAGCAAGGGTGAAAGCACAACCTCAGGATGACTCTCAAGCTACTTTGGCTCCAAAGATTAGTTCAGAGGAGTCATGGCTGTCCTTTGATCAAGAAGCTATAGTCCTACATAACAAGGTTCAGGCATTTTCAGGGTGGCCGGGGACCCGAGCTAGAGTAGTGGCCGTCAACAGTGGAAGTGGTCAGCAGAATATTCTGGAGCTTAAAATTATTACTACAAGAGTTTGCAGCAGTGACAATGTTCAGGGTCTCGAAGTTGATAATGTGACTTTCAGTAAAGGTGCATTGATATTCCCATGCAGTAGGCACACAGCTTGAGTCTTGGAGGTTCGGTTCCGGGTAAGAAAGTAGTGAATACTGTTGCATTTTGGAGCGGTTTGAGAGGCCAGCTAAAGAAGTTGTATTAAACGAAGTGTTTCATGAGTCGGCAATGCTCATCCGTCCAATTTCTTTCTTTATTTTTTCTTTCACATTATTTTTAATCTTTTTCAAATCAAATTCATACCATTCAGATTTGCACACCAACCTTATTTTATTCATGCCGGGGATCAAACCCGATCACCACTTTACACAAAAAAAAAAAAAAAAAAAAAAAAACCCAAACAATCTCCAACCACAACCTACTACCACCACAACAAAAACCGGCCTTATTTCTTCGCCTCTTCAGCTGTTCTCTTCTTCTTGCCTTTGTCTTGGGCGGCCCTTGCCGGTTCTGCCTCCGTGTTTCCCACGCCGCCGAGCACGTTAACTTCCCGTTGCTCCTCAACCGTCACATATGGCGGCCCTCCAAATCTGAGCATCACGGTGGCCTTCCGCTTCAGTTCCTTGTTTTCTGCCTTCAGCCCACATATCTCTGCTCGGGCATCCTTATACATGCCCTGGAGCAGAGCCAGTTGGGCGTTTAACTGCTGCACCTCATTTGTCCTACTCTGAAGCCGGTGCGACAGGTTTGAGACCGCAGTCATGGTCTCAACACATGACTTCAGTGTGTAATAATTCGCCTCAATATCCGATTGTGCAGCCATTCTTTGCTCCACAGACAGCATCGGAAAGTTCAAAGGCGCAAAACCAGGGGCGCTTGGTCCAGGGGCGCTTGGTTGCGGTTCAAGGGCACCTGCCCCGGCTATCTCTCTTGTGGCCTCGTTGAGGTCGGGAAAGAGAGTGAGACCACGGGACGAAGAGGCTATGTTTTGGGTAGCTGAACGGGAAGAAGAGGCCATATTCAGGGTTGGTTGTAGAGTGTTTCAGAGATAACAGCTCTCAGAGAACGAAGAGTCTTTTTTTTCAGAAGTTTTTCAGTTGGTTTGTTATACATCAGCGGCAGCCTCGCCTTGGTTTAAATAGGCAAGGCAGACACGCGCTTACGCGCCTCTCAACGCCAGACGACAAATCGGCGCGCCTTTTGATGGCTCGCTTTTTGATGGCTGTCGGGCACATCTTTTGATGGCACGCCTTTTGATGGCACGCCTTTTGATAAGATTGGGCACGCCTTTTGAGGGTCCGACAAGACTTTGTAAACTGTCCCGACTTTGATTCCAGTTAGCTTCTATATGGGTCCGACAAGACTCTGTCAACTGTCCCGACATTGATTCCGGTTAGCTCCTATATGGGTCCGACAAGACTCTGTCAACTGTCCCGACATTGATTCCGGTTAGCTCCTATATGGGTCCGACAAGACTTCGATGGCTCCGACATTGATTTCGGTTCTCTTCTACAACGGTCCGACATGACCCGATCGCTGTTTTCTACAACGGTCCGACATGACCTCAGAACTGCTTACAACGATGCGACATGACCCGTAAGCTATTTTCTACAACGGTCCGACATGACCACAGCTTTTTTTAACGGTCCGACATGACCTCAGAATCGCTTTTCTACATCGGTCCGATATGACCCCATAAACTATCTTCTACAACGGTCCGACATGACCCCATAAACTGTCTTCTACCTTGGTCTGCCATAACCATACGGTCTTCTACAACGGTCTGACACGACCATACAGTGTCTCCTATCCACTTTTATTTTCTTTGTCAGATTATTTTCCTGTTTTGTTACTTTCTCTCCAAACTCAAGTTGGTTAGTACCTACCCTCCTTGAGTTTGAGGGGGGCTATTAGTGTGGTAGGTAAATGTGAGTGTGTTAGGTAAGTAGATAGTGGAAATATATAGTGGTAGATAGTGGAAATATATAATATGTAAGTGGTATATAATGGGTTTAATGGGTTATGATGATATTTGTAATATCTCCTATATAAGGAATGTCATTTGGTCTTGTAAAAATAAGAGATATTGATATCAATCAATAATATCTATACATTAATTTCCTACATGTTATTACAAGAAGGTAAGAATAGAAAATTTTACAAGGTACTAAAACTTACTTCTGGACATACATACATATTTTTTACAAGACTAGACAAGATGAATGACAATGATCGTACATCTAAGAATATTGTAGTAGAAAAGATATAAAATTATGAAGATCAATATGGAATGGAAAATAATAATATAACAAATTCCCAAAATTTAACCCCAAAGAGGATCAAACAAGAGAATGAATGAATCTTATAAAAATATTGTACCTTTCAATTTCCTTTACTTATTTTATTTCAAAATAATAATAATTTGGTTGCGTTTTTTTGAAAAAAATTTGAAAAAATGATTTGAAAACTCTTTTTTGAAAAAAAAAATCATTGTTTGGTTTTCCAAAAAATACATCATTACAATTTCAAATTTCCCTCCAAGTTAAATAAACACAAATTTCACATCAACAAATACTCTCATCTACATTATATATATATATATATATATATGTACATGGTTGGTTTGATGAAAACATAATGTGGCATGTACCCATTAAAAAAATCGTAATTTTGACAAATTTATGTACACATTTTCGGAATAACCAAAATTAAAATACAAATTTGCGGAAAACATAAATTTATACAAATTTTGAAAAAACGTTAATTGATACAAGTTTCCAATAAACGTAAATTTATGTACAAAATTTCAAAAACCATAATTGAATAAAAACGCCCAGTTATTTAAAATTGGCATTAAAAAAAATATGTGAATTGATGTTTAAATTTATTTAGAAAATCATAAATTTTCGTTGAATTATGTTCAAATTTAAATAAATAGTCAAATTGATAAAAAAAAAAAAAATTGGGTTGTCCATGTGAATAATTAAAAAAAAAAAATTTGTACCTATAGGTATCATGGTCAACCAGTGGCTGATAGAGGGAGAGAAACAAATTAAGAAAAAAAAGAACCAAGCAAAGGCCCTTCACATCACGGGAGGAGTACACAAGTACAGTGTACTAATGCCTAGGCTCTTAGAATCAAATCCGGAAATTTTTTTCAAAAACGGGATTAATTTTTCAGAATAACCAAACAAGCTGTATAAAATTTTCAAAAACACGTGTTTAAAAAACCACAACCAAACACAGTGAATAGTATTACAATGTTAGTTGAGTGTTTTGTCTCTTCATCTTTTAATTACCTAGTAGTTTCTATATACATATACATAACAAAAGTCAAATAACCTAATGAATTATATATTTAATAATAATAAATCCAACCATATGATATGAATTATAATTATTTTATATGATTGGTTTCGATCAACTTTCAAAATTTTAATTCTTAAATATTAATATAAAAATATAAGATAATATATAAAATTTACTGCGTGCAACGCACGTGTATTTCAACTAGTGAAATAAAATTAACTTAAATAAGTTGAAAAAAATTAAATATTAAAAAGCTAAAAGAATGTCGCTTTTAATTTTTACCTTCTAATTATCAATTTTATATTTTAAAAATAAAAAATAAAAAACAAAAAACTATGTCAAACGGGCCGTATATATACATATATATTCATTGTCTGTCAAAATAGTGGCCCTCAAAAACCTAATCGGGCCTTTATTAAAAAGTTATTGGTAATCAGATGTTATAAAACTTTTGTAATAAATGATGAATATGGTCTACTTGATTGGCATGCAATTATATTAAACAAAAAATATACATGCTAAAAACAATGAAATTTTATTAGAGAAAAGAAATTGGACACTGATGTGAATTCTTATAGATTTTTCAATGTACCAGTTGTAAAACTTTGACGACTTAGGCCTATTTTGGAAAGGTAGTAAAAATCAGTTTTTTTATTTTTAATTAAAATTTTTTAGAGTGATTTGAAAAGTTGGTAAAAAGTTTTTTTTTTTTGAATTAATATTATTTATAGTGTCACATCACACTAAAATGACTAAAATACCCTCACTTAATTTAAAAAATTACATTTTAACCATTTATACAAAATATAAAATTTGAGGACAATTACGTAATTTTTCAACCTAATTTTGGCACTCCCCAAATGAAGAAAAAAACGCCGCCTGCGTTTTGCTCCAAAACGCCAACTTGGCGTTTTCCTCTCTTCCCAAAAGCAGCCTTAGAATATATTGAGTAATATTCAAACAATCAAATGACAAATAATTA
The DNA here is from genome assembly GCA_025200525.1 of Camellia lanceoleosa. NCBI lineage: Eukaryota > Viridiplantae > Streptophyta > Magnoliopsida > Ericales > Theaceae > Camellia > Camellia lanceoleosa. Next base: position 32,666,482 of record CM045765.1, read on the forward strand.
TATGGACTTTTGAGAAGTGAGTAGTATACCTAAATTGAGACCATCAGCAACTCCAACCACACTCTCTACTTTTCACTAGCTAAAGTATAAAAAAAATACTCTTTATTTTACCTAATTACTTTAGATATTATGTTCTCCAACCATATTCTTTATTTTAGCTAATCATCCAAACTAACTTAATTAATTTTTAAAACAAAAAATATTAATTGTTGATATTTTACTAATATAAATTTGCAATAATAATAAATTTGCCCATACAAATATACAAAACCTGTAAAATGAGGAGAAAAAAAAAATACAAATACGAAATTAGTTATTCCGTAATTCATCAAACAGAATTGAAAGAACATATAAAATTACTATATACACATATGCATATATAAAATCCCAAATCCAAAACATAAATATACAAAAATTCAAGATATACACATACATATTTGTTTAGAGAGCCTCTGGGGCTCTTCAATTGTAGTCACCAAAAAAGTAGGATGGTGAAGTAGCTAGCCCAATAGCCAGCCCATTAGAGCTCAAAATTAGCCAACCCATTGGAACTCAAAACTAAAATTACATTGACTAAAATGTCTAACAAACTTTTTTTTAACTATCGATGCTCACAGTTTTGATTAAACAATATTTTAATAATTATGTAGACATTTTGTAATCCGACTCAACCACCATTTGGCCGACTTGACCTGCTCCATGCCTTCCCTCCAGTACCCCCACTCAGCTAGTCCTAACTCCGACCACGCTCATACTTTAAAATTGTGACATAATCCAATAATTGTGAGTATTTGCGAAAATCAAGATCTTTCGCTATGATTTTTTCTATCATAATCTTGTTATGTAATCGAATGGTCAAATTTAAAGTTGAAGTACAACTACTGCAAAATCATTTTGTTGAAAATTTAAACTTAACTGGATTATTGCAAAACACAACAAAACTATGACAGAAAATCATGAGAGAGGATTCTTACTACAAAAAGATATGGAGATTTGGGGGATAAGATTCTTTGGTCATGGCTTGGTTGGCTTCTAATTACAATATTCTAGAAATGGCTAACGGAAATTATAAAACTCCAAAAGCAAGGGGGTGAAGTAGAATAATTAAGAAAAATTGATGTTGGTACAAGTTTTCAACAAATCCATAATTAACCTAATCATAGCCAAAGCTGACCTTACCATAAATACATATGTTATTAAATTTTGATAATAGGATTATAATAATTGAGTTTGGATTAAAATAATAAATGGAGTATGAACCATACTCAATCATGCAATTTTTTTAAGGACTCCTAAAAGGTCCCTCACCTACTGTCCAACCAAATTATAGTGACATGATATGCATGGATCTCCAGAGGGTGGCAGATGTTAACCTTTTAACTTTTAAGTTTAATTTGACAATTTAACGAGTTTAAAATTATATTTAAGTAAGTCAAGTAGCAAATTATTCGAGTTTGACTTGAAAAATACACAAGTTTAAAATTGTTTTCAAGCTTGATTTATTCACATAACGAATGACTCTCGTACAAGTGTTTAATCAGCTGAACATAAATCAACCTCTAGCCGTTTGATTTGTCGCCGGCCGGGGATGGCGCAGCCGTAGGGGGAGGACAGGGACAGGGACAGGGAAGGAGAAGGAGCAGGAAATTTGTTTCTTTCTTTTTTTTTTTTTTTTTTTTTATTGACCTCAAATAAAATGAAGTCGTTTTGCACTACTGCAGGTGAAGCCGCCTACGATGGCTTTTGAATGGGCTCTCATAAAGTCAATGACTAAGTGGCCAGGCATCCATTGAATTCTTTATTCTATCCCTATTTTATTTATTTGTAGCAAACTGTCCACCATACCCCTTTAATTGATATTTTTAAAGAACACATAATGAAAATTCACCAAGCATCCACCTTCTTTTCAAGTCCTTCCCATGAGAATCTCCCTACAAAGTACTTCTTAAGGAAGAACTTTAAACTACAAGGAGCAATGCCAAACAAACCTTATTGTTTGTATGTTTGACTACCTGCTATAAGCACTTTCAGATTGCAAAAATAAATAAATAAATAAATAAATAAAAATAAAAAAGAAGAAAAAAACAAAGAGAGTTAAAAGCACTCCCTCTGCTAAACCAAATTCAATGGATTCGCATATCTTAAGATCTCTGGGAGGAACTCCCCTGTTCTATCTTGTGCTCTTCGGCATGCAACCAACTTATGAAAAACAATTAACAATAAAACACAAAAAGAAAATAATTAAGTTCTGTTTTTTTTTTCCTGATTTAACTCGATATGCATTGAAGGATTCTGCAAACAATATCCAAAAACTGTTATTCATATGATATCCCTCGCTTTCAAAACCACATTACACAATTTGTTCAAAGTTGCAACCATAAAAGCAAGACATAAAAGAAAAGCAAGCTCCTTAATTTAAAAACAGGAACACAAAAAACAGATTCTATTGGATTACCAGAACGAAATTTGTGGTACAACACTTCAGGGGGGAGAATACCACCAAACTTTGGCATAAAATAGAAATACTGCAGATTTACATTACAGCTATAAATAGTAACAGCAGCAGTTACTTCTCCATGCTATCGTCTTTTAGATATTCAGGAAAACCATATTTTTAAATTAAAATTTAAAAAAAGAAAAAAGAAAAGGAAAATAAAGCATCAACACACCTGAGACATATTATTGATTGATGTCTTGCTAATATGCTTCTCTCTTTGCCATGGGTACAAAAGGCATTGTAAAAATGCATATATAAAGCCCAGTAATGATATGTCTCCCCCATTTGAGATGTTTCAGGAGTTGCATTATTCTTGCTTTTTGCCTTTCATTTTTGTTTCTACGTCTCCACTGTAAGGAGCAACATGATATGCATACTGCTGGAGAACCGAGAACACAACCATCTCCAAACACACCAAGACGTTCTGAATAGCTTCTTCGATGTGCTCTACATCCAACCAAAAATGATGGGATTTGATGACACCCAACGCAACAAGAATGTCAAGCACTATCCCCTGCAAGTGGTAGAAATGACCATTTGTGAAATAAAGCTCTATTTCCAATAACAAGTGGAGGAAAGAAAGATGAGGTTAAAGAACGGGAAAAGGAAGCAAGAAATGTTTAAGGAAATTAGTGAAAGAAAAACAATAATAAAGATCCATCATGCATAATATAGAAAGTCCACACAACAAACCCAAAAGATGAACCTGTTGATAATTACGAGTAGAATTCAGGTGTCAGGTGTGGCTAGGGGTCAGACCCATGGTTTTAAAAACCGGACCGGACCGGCCGGTTCAACCGGTTCAACCGGTGACCGGATGGGGTTCCGGTCCGGTCAGCCCCCCTTAAACCGGCCATTTGTAAAAACCGGCCTATTTATTGAAAACCGGTGAACCCACCGGTTAAACCGGTGAACCGGTCGACCCGGTCACGGGTTGATCAAACCGGACCGGTCTCAATATTTTTTTTTAATATGTTTTTCCTTTGTTTTTTTTTTTTATTTTCTTTCTTTCTTTTCTTTCTTTCTTTCTTATTTTATATATATATATATATAAAATATAAGAATATAAGAAAATTTTAATTTAAAACTCTTTTTCAAGGGTCTCCTCTTGTGAGGAATCCCATTAAGAGTTTAATGAAATTATTGTGAAAGTCTTCACCTATTTATAAGAAAAAAATTCTTTCAAAAAAACTCAAGAAATCCATGTGGGATTCAATCAAATGTATTGGAGGGAATATTGAAATTTTGATATCCCTCCAAAATTTTAGCTCTTCTTTTAATCAAATTATTTGAATTAAAATCATATGAAGGGAATATTAAATATTTGATTTCATCTTCCAAAATTGAAATTAATAATATTTTAAAATATATTATTATATTTTTAGTAAAAAAATATTAGGACAAATATTTAAGATAATTTAATATTTTTAATTTATAATTTTATTACTTATATTTTTATTTAAATATAATTTTAATATATTTATTACGTCAAGGTTCGATTCCGGTTCAACCCGACGGTTGAACCGGTGACCCGTCCACCCGATGCCTTTTCCGGTTCGTTCACCGGTCCGGTTTTTAAAACATTGGTCAAACCCATCAATCCTCTAATTGAAGGATATGCGGACTCAGGCAGAAATGATCATAATTTTTAAATTTTAATATATTTTGTGAGATACAATAGTATTTTATGTAATACGGAGTGTCAAAAAATACACTTTACTCATTTTATAGCAATTATGCAATAAAAGAATACTCAAAAAGACTTTTTTTTTTTATTGGCACCGGGGTGTGCGGATCAAAGCTCGACTAATCCCCAGCGGTGCACAGGCCCTTGGCAAGGAGTCTCTCGCAAGTGCACCACGGTTAATTCAAGGTTTTCCCCTACTCCGATGGCCCTAAAGAATTGTTAGCACCTAAGAGGTTTCGATCTTTGAACCTTGGAGGAAGTACACCCCCAAGACCCAAGGCCTTGCCACCAATCCAACCCTTTGCGGTTACTCATAAAGACAATGTTAAAAGCAGTTATATAACAAAATCAAATTGATGGAAATGCTAGCTTAGCACACATCTGATGGGAAGTGTCAAACGTATATCTCAATATCTTATTCAGCTGTCAAAGTGTCTAACATAGGTACTTGATTTGTTTTGAAGAGTCCATGTAACATAGGTGATTGACAATATCGTTCATCAAAATATTGTGTTTAGAAAACTGAGAACATGTCACAACGTCAATCATGCAAATGAAAATAATCACAATCAGCTTCTTAACGAAACATTGTCTTTAGAGAAAACCTTGGAGGGTTTTCAGTTCCACATCTGAAGAAGCACAACTTACCAGGTTAACTGGAACTCTACAGATATGGGAAATGACTGACAAACTTGAGCGCCTAAACTAAGAAGTTCCACTCTTAAAAAGAAGACCAGCATCATGAGAGTTGACCACTTCAAATACAAATTTAACCTACTGCATGTATGTTTATATATTTAATTTAACAACAAAATTCAATCACATACATCCCATATGCATTAAGGCGTAAAAATACACAAGCATTGCTGGTCCCAAGTTCATTGGTATCCTCTGAATGACATTTTACGATTAAAATGGCATTGTGACTATATTCCTAAAAGACCACCCACCTCTTAGTCTTAGATACCTCCAACTGCTCTTTGTTTGAAGTCTACTCTTTGGGAAATTTGGGTAATTAAAGGATAGGTGGCATCGGTGGAAATTTAAAAGAAGGAAATTTCTAATTTACCTTTCTTAGTGATGAAGGAGACTCCCTCAACACTGGAACTTTCATGGTGACAGGGTCATACTGAATATAGGATAATGGGGTAGCTCATGTGATGATTGGAAGTGATTGTACAAATGACATAATGAATGATAGGGGTGCAAATGAGCCAAGTTGTTCATGAACTCAGCTCAGTGAAGGCTCAACTTTGCTCAGTTTTACAAAACAAGAGCCGAAGCCAAATTTTTAGACTCGTTTAAATAAATGAGCCGAACTCAAGCTAGAACAAGCTTGGCCCGTAAGGCTCAACTCGTCTATTATTTATTTAAATAACAGGATAAATATATTATTTTATGTATTAAATAATAATGTGTCATATATGTATATTTAATATAGAATAATATTTAACAAGCCAACCGAACATGATTACCGAGCCAAACTTTTTCTTTATTATCGAGCTTTGAGCCAAGTTTGAGCTTGATTTTGAGCACTATAGACAAACAACCTTTGCTCTGCTCATTTGTAGCCCTAATGACTAAGTAAAAGACTTTCTCCCTGTGGCATTTCTATCACCTTTGCTTAGAAGCTTCTAACTTAGATCTTGATATTGTACATTCTTTCCAGTCTATTTCTAAATTGGATGATGGGGGTGCTTTTACGATGGGTGAAATGGGCTTTATTATCTTTGGACATTTCAAAAGAGATTATCTGCATCTGCCTACCTGGTTCTTTTTTATGTCTTCATTTTTTTCTGAGCGTCAGACATTCTCCCTATGGAATTTCTTGTTGTTTTCCTTGGTTTCTAATAAAACCATACATTTAGACCCCTCAACTATTAAAATTGTTTCACTTTTACCCACTCCAGAAGGGGTTCTTTGTATGATTTTTTATTGTTGATGGTTCTAAATGTACGGTTTTAAAATTGAGGGGGGTAATGCATTATTCAATGGTAGTTGAAAGAGGTAAAGTGTAATTAGCCAAATAATTTTTTGTTTTTGATCACATAAAGTTACACAGATAAACACATGGTGCCACATACATGTAAACAAAAACATCCTTCACCTAACATTTCGGCATTTAGGTACCATATCTTAAAGATGCTCAATTAGGATTTCTTCATTTTTAAGTGATCAAAGACTCCCACAAACAATCAGTTTGCTTTGTTCAATGTCTGGAAGAGGCCCACCTCAAAGTAATTCATCAAATAATTAAGAATAAACATAAATTTTTTAAGAATAAAATTGCTCCTTATAGATTCTTATACTATTTCAGTACGGAACAGACAAAAAAAAAAACTTTTACCTGCCAAAAGCAAAAGAAAACAATTCCTTTGATGCACAGGAACTTTGGAAGTGGCTTGTGTGGTGCCAACTCTTTTGCAAAGACATGGTAAAATACCACCAGTGAATACAAAGCCAATGAAACTGAAACGTTGAGAATGATGGTGAATGTCCAGCTGACCCAACTGGGATATATATCAAGAACCTGTAATGTTATCATCAATGCAGCGCATACTGGGCGAATGACAACAAACTGCCATGTCCAGTACTTGAGAAGCTTCAGGGTGTGGTGGTTCAGATGGACAGTATGAGGCTGTAGTTTGCAGAACAAGAAGTCAAATATATGCCTCATGAACAATAACCCAGTTGACAAAAACGCTGAAACTGGACTTGTCTCGTAACAGTGCGGACTGAAAAAGATTCACATATCTAAAAACCAAGAAAATTAAGTGCAAATCAAGTTCATTACAATCTTTCTTGTTGCTTTTTTTTTTTTGAAAAACAAATTCAGTTACCAAAAAAAAACCAAAAGATATTCACAAGCTATCTCTATTGCATATAATCCAACATATTTAACATAAAACTTCAGAAAATCAGTTCAGATTTGACCACTTTTGAAAATATTAAAACATCTGATCAGTGCTAGATGACAATTAACTGGCTAAACTGCATCTCTTTGGGAATTGCCCAGTTCTGGTAGTAATATGGGAGGATATTGGCAAGGACTATTCCCGCAATATGTTTCAAATCTTGCTGCAATTATTTCACTCATAACAGAGCAAGAAATATCTTTTATTTTTTTTGATAAATAAAAGCAATTTGTTGACTAACAGCAAGAAATGTTATTATTGTTATTGATCCAATTATATTTTCATCATAGCAGCTTCCTCGAAAAGAGTTGGTATCAGGCAGAAACTGTATTGCTTTGATTAATGCCCGCCTTAGTTTCCACCCAACTCAATTTTAAGTTGTTCCTGACTGAAATCCATTATTTAATAAAAACTAGATGAAGAAACAAAATATTTAGATAATTCTTGCTATCCAGCTTATAGAAGAAAAGGATTATCCACCTGGAAAAGTGTCATTGGGAATGAATGGTGAATTTCACGCCCTTTGATTTCATCTGGCACTATGTTTTTGCTAATGGATATTTTCAAGTAACTGTACATCAGTGACAAGAACTTAGCAATCACCTGCAAGCAAAGGTGGAGAGAGACGGAGATAAGTTCAACTTCACTGCCAAGCAACGAACCATAGTAGTCAAAATGCTATACCACTGAGCTACGGACCCCAGGAGAAAATACCAGAAAAACGAACAATAGAATTAAATCAAATCATGACTAACTAGTAGAAGGCACTCACAAAAGCTTCATAGCATTCCTTTATTGAGTCCAAATACAAGAAGAATGGTTTGCTTCCTCGGAAATCCACCAAACCCACAAATGAGACAATGGCATATATTGGAGCCATAAGGATGATGATGATTATGGCCTTTTGCTCCTTTGGGTTCTTCCAATAAAAGAGATGCTGTGACAGAAGCTGTGTTGTGAAATGCATTGTAAGCATCACACAAATTGCAGATCCTAGAAGAGTAATTTGTCCACGGTTCATTGTAGTTATATCCATCATTGTTTAGAAGCGAGATTCAAGAACGCCAAAGCCCAATCTGCAAAAATAGGTGTTAAGCAACGGTTGGGATATCAACTTGGGTTATGTTATGAGTAAAGTTTCTATTATAAATTGAAGAGCTCATACAAGGTTTTCTCAATCTGAGTACTGAGGCTTCATATTCATCGAGGAATACATGTAACTCAACTTTTTCTTTTTTCTTTCTTTCTTCTTTTTTTTTTTGTGTGTGTGTGTGTGTGTGCGCGCGCGCGCACGCGTGTGTATGTGGTGATAAGAACCTGGAGTACCATCTTCATTAATTTCGCATTTGGAAAGGATATCAAACAATTGCTACAACTGTTATCATGGTATTATTAATAGTCATGTCTTTCAGGGTGTTGCCCATTCAGTCCCATGGTTAGAGAATCAACTTCTTGTTGTGCTTCCTAGCTGCGTTACGGTTTCAGTGGTTCCTGATGTTTTGACATTTGTAGATTCTATGGAGAACTTGATTAGTTAGTTTTGTTTTGGGCCCTATATGGGTTTTGTTCTTTTTGTATTCTTTGCATCATCTTGATACTTTTCTTATAAAGTTTGATTATTTATCAACAAAAAAAAAAAAAAATAGTTGTGTTATGTTTCCCAAATTAAGACTGGCTGTAGACTCAAAATGTCATATGTTAATTTAATTTAAATCTCACAAAGGTAAGTCCACACATCACAAATGATACACAAATACACTCACAAATTATTTTTATTTTTTTTGGACATGTTAAATTTTGAAGAGTTTTAAACGTTTCAAAGCATCTCTACGTTGATTGGGAAAAGAAGACTTATTGTGTTTATATGTACTAGCTATTATTGGTCCTTTCGATGGGTGAATCCTAATTTAGTATTTACAATAACACACATGCGATTCAGCTTGGCTGCAGTGTGGCACATGTATGTGAGCTACAAAAAGTTTACAATTTTTCAGATCTGTTTCACTTTTCTGCTTTGGTTTTCTATCTCTGTGCAGACTAGCTTTTCTCTTCATCTACTTCAACTATGCTCTTCTACTTCAATTTTATAGTTCAGTTAAGAGCTCAGCCCAGCTCTGTTTTCACTTCAGTGCAGCTCTGCTCTGCCATTATTCAAGTCCAGCTGATCACAAGATGGGCGCTTCTATTTACACTCAACAAATTACATATCACAACGATTTTTATATCGTAACAGTTTCTACCTTCACTGCGATTTAACTCTAGATGAGGAATGGTTGTGAGCATCTAGGTTGGATCTTGGAGGCGTTGTAGACTACTAGAATCTTCATGTAGGGAGGAATAGTGACTTTAGGACAATGATAACATGTCTCTAAGGCTCACAACCAAATTTTTCTCACTGTTTTATGTTCTAGTTTACTATTTTTATCTTCTTATATGATGCATAGTGCTGTTATTTCATACGTTGTTCTGCTTAGATTTTGATCATGCTATATTTCATCTGTACGGTAGCCATAAAATCTAAAACCACTGTTACCTAAGAAGCATGGACACCTCTAAGAAGCTGTGTCCATGTCATGTCGGACTCGTGTTACATGCCGATACTCATTGAACACTTCCCGATACTCATTGAACACTTTCCGACATGTGTCCAACACACGTCCAAATGTATCATATTATGTTTAAAAATTTTTAGACCCATACACACTTCGAACACTTGGAGAACACACACATCCATCACTTAGACACACATAAAACACATTATAAGTTAAAACAAAATAACTTAGAGGATACAATCATAAAAGAAAAACTATATAGATTTTATACCTATTAATTCCTCTTCCTTTCAACTTTATAAATTAGTGTTAGGTTGCATTTCTATAATCTTTGAATGAAATATTCATATATATAATCATCTATTTTGTACATGTCTGTGTCGTGTTTTTGTGTCCATACTTCTTAGACTGGTACACAAATATATATACACAATTACAATTTGTATTAAATTTTATTTGAGTGATAGTTGTAGTTTTTCTAATAACAATATTTATTGAATTGGACAGATTGTTTCCTTTCTAAGCTCTTGTTAATAAACTCAAACAGAAGTATGGCTGGGTTTGATGAAGCAAACAGTGTTAAACCTGAAAATTGTAGTAGTGAATACTTCCGTAGATGGCAAACTCAAATGCATTAAAGGAAAGAACATAGTTCAAGATCAAATTTGAGTTTGTGTTTAGTGAGCAAGGTCAAAGGACTAAGATGAAATGACTAAAAATAATGGAGATAATAATTCCACGTTGTTTCACAAGGCCACAAATAGAACGTGGGTATTTGTGGAGAGGGAAGACAAGACCCAATGATTGATGAATTTTTTCATTTTAATTGAGGTCATACTTGATTTGTGGAGTAAGTAGACCAGGGATTGACGGTTTGGGTTGGTTTCGCCATAGGTAACACCTACAACAGTTGCTACGAAACATTTTGTCACATTATGATTGAATCATGTACAAATAGTGACAAAATGGTTTCTGTTCAGTTTTCATAGTCTTCCAATCTTATTAGTGAATACCAAATACCCACTAAAATAGTAGCCTGAAATGCCCTCATTCTACAATATTGCCAGATTAGATTATCATATCAGTCTTGAATTCACTTGCCATGTGATAAAATACAACTATTTCAGTCCGGTTTCCAATTCATGGTTTAGATTATAACTAACACCACTATCAACAAAATAGTAAAATGTAATTCAAAATAATAACATGTTCATAAGAATTCACTAAAGCAAAGCATAAATCCCTAGTCACTCACCACATACTATGCAGAAAAAAACAGGACAAAACCCAAAAAACACCATTACCCAGTTCAGGTACTGAACAATCGGATCAAAAGAGAGATTAGAGAAAAACAATAAATAAAATCAGATCCTCAATTCCATTCCAATTCACGGTTTTGATTGATTACCCAGGACCAACAATCAACAGAACTAAGCGTCTTTCTCAAGCACTATATAGTTTACTTGGGTTTCTCAGCAGCCAAACACAGAATACCCAGATCAATTTAGGACTAAAAACAAAAAAAAACAAATTAAAAATAAAAATAAATCAGTAATTAGCATGCTGGAAGGTTTAATTGATCTAGATTCGAGACGAGAAAGCATCGTAAGGTGAGATTCTTACTGATTTTGAATGCTATCAGAGGAAAATCTGTAATGGGTATTGGTGAAACCAGGGAATGCAAAAAAGGGTCAACGATCGATTAAAGCAATTTTTGTGAGATTGCCGACTTTGGCTTTGTCGTGAATGGAAGAAGAAAGTGTGATTGGAAATTAAAGGTCCATCCATGCCGGTGTCAGTGTTTATGAGCTCTAAGACAAAAAAATCGTGTCAGTGTTATGCGTGGGGCCAATCTGACAACGACACGTTATGACTCACAGCCATAGTGTTTTTTTTGGTACATCGGAAATAAAAAAACAGAGTTTGGCTGTGAGTTTGATTTTTTTTTTTTTTTTTAATTATTTTAGTCTTAACTAAAAAATTTGGTTTTGAAAGAATTTTTTAATTTTTTGATTTTTTTAATTTTTTTTGTGAGAGAAGAGTATAATAATTATGGATGTAATGTTTTGTTTATTGTGACTAAAATAATCTATTTTATTTTTTGTGATTAAAATAACCAAAAAAATTTAAAAACTTTATTCCCAAACGGTGCTTATAAACCCCAATTTTTCTTGCACACCGTGGCCTTTTTGGGATTAGATTTTGATTTTTTTTTAAAAAAAATTGAGTTATATTATCGGTTTATTTTTTTGTATATTTTTTATAAAAAAGTTAAAAAGTTAGTATTTTCAAAATAACTCTGCATACAATGTTATTATAAATTAGAAAATGCTTTGATTCTAAATAATTTATCAATTTTTTTATCAAATCATACAAACCTATATGTGTATGGGTCTCGCACTCGTGTAAGAAGTTTTGTAAGAAATTTGATAGATAACTATTATAAATTTATATAAGTGATCTTATAAAAATATTTAAATTGAACATAAATTCTTATAAGTTCATAAAAATTTACGTAATTTTATAAATTTATGTAATTTCATAATAAGATTGTGTACATTATACATTTCAAACTAGAGAATTTTTCTTTTTCAAATGGCTATGGTTGGCTCAATCCAATCATCTTATTAGACGTTTTTTTCGATTAGAGTATTTCCAATCATTCATTAAATTATTTTAATCTGATATGATGCACTCTAATTGTTTTCATCAATTCTGTTAGTTGTCCGGTGTAAAGTAAATTTTGATCAAAATCTGGTCATCCACCTGGTTGTCCACCATTTACCAAGTCATCCACCAACATTCAATTTCAAAATTTGATAAAAAGTTAAATAGTCCCTCAATTTGATGAAAAATCTGTTACTTTCTTCATTTGATATCATTTTATGACAAGATTGGAGCACTGTTTTTACCAAATTTTCATTTGATGAAAGATATGAGTAAACATTGGAGATAACTTCAGGAGTCTCATTTTAATTGTCTGATTCACTTATTTTTTGGGTTAATTTGTTTATATTATTCATACAAAGAAATCACATTAATTCGATATATGTAGTCATATAATTTTAGGAGGCCCAGTTTGGGTACTCCCAAATAATTCAAAAAGCTAAAAAGTTACTCAAAAAGTTAAAAAGTTAACACTATTCACCAAAAGTCAACAATTACGGCTGCACAACTCCCAATTCAAATTTTCCTCTAAAAACCAATTTTCACAATTTTTTATTACACATTTTTTCATAAAAAGTCAAAAAGTTAACCCAAGCATCCATATTTTTAACCTCAATTTTTTTGTCCAAAAAGACAAAAAGTGTACTTATTTAGTCTTCCCAAACAAGACCTTATTTTTAAAAAAATGATTGATATGAATAATTTTGAAAATAAATTATATATATTTTTAAATATAAATGTAATAAAATTCTGTTTATATATATATCAAATTTACCTGATTTTTTTTTTATACACGACCTATACAAAATAATCTAAAAAAATAAACAGATGAAATGATTGAAACGAGAAAGCAACGAGCCACAAGAGCCCAAACAAGACAGTCTAGTGACAGCCACTCCCTTTACAAATTGAAACCATGATCGATTACTTTGAGGCTAAGTTTGGATTGTAGCAAAATTGTTAAAGGTGGGATTGTTCAATTACTTTGAGGCTAAGTTTGGGGGAAATTCTATTTTCACCACCCTAATAAACTCAGAATAAATATTTTCTCAATATACATCTCTATTAATTTAATTATAAAGTAATTATCTCAATCCACATCTTTAAAATTACAAATAAATCCTTCACTCATATGTACACACACTTTACCCTCAAAATACACACATTTTAATTTATCCCAATTTACAATTCTACTTCCACTCACTTTTATGAAGACCAAAGTGACCAGAATTTGCATTTCTACTTCAAACAAAAAGGATGAAGAAGAAGTTCAAACAAAAAATTAAAAAAAAAATAAAAAAAAATCAGCACTTTCCTAGGTTCTTCCGTGCATGCAAGGGGAAAATTTAATTGACTTCAGCCTGCCTTTCCACTTTAATTGATGATGTCGCCACTATCATCTTTAATTGAATTCAACCCGCCTCTCATAGGTTCTTCAGGGAAAATTTCAATTCGGTCTTACAGAGCCGAATTAAGTAAAATAGTTCGGAAAATAAAAACTGAAAATAATAACAAAATTCGGATTTCTAAGACCGAAAATATTAATTTTGTTCGGCATTCTAAGACCGAATAGTTTTTGGGACGAACTATTCCTATTATTTCGGTATTTGATAATCGAATTAATTTAACAAATTCGGCACTGCGTTTTCGACTAAAAAACGTAAAAAAAATAAAAAAAAAAATATTAGGAGTGTTGATCAAAATCAAATAAAAATTGTTGAACTAATAATTAAATCATGTTAATAATTGAGTATAAACTTAAAGATTAAAGTAATAGAGGAGATGTTTTGTTTGCAAATAACAGAGAGGAGTACAGAGTGTGTAAGAAACAAAGTGACTAAAAAAAAATTAGGGTTTAATTTTTTTTGTTTCAAAAAGTGTATATTGAGATATTTTTATTTTTAAAAGATGTGTATAGAGAATTTGCATATATAATATTAAGAGTATTGATCAATGACTATTATAGTAATTTTTAATTAAGATATAATTTTCATTAATCTAATTTTTCATTAAGTATGTGGACTGAGTTTATTAGGGTGGTGGAAATAGAATTTTCCTAAGTTTGGATTAGAGCAAAATTGCTAAAATTGGGATCTTAGCCTTCATTTGACATATTACAAAATGAGATTTTTTTGCTAAAATAATAACAAAAAAATAAAATAAACTTTTTAACTCAGTAAGATAAAATATCACATCCAATTCATAATTATTTTATTTTTTCTCTCACAAAAGTCAAAAGAGTCAAAAAGACTATTTCAAATAAGACTTTTTAATCCTAGACTAAAAAAATCAAAAAACCAATCCATATCCTAAACGAACCCTTAGATGGGAATTTTTTTTCTTTTTAGAACCAAAAAAAAAAGGCAATATATTAAAAGAAAAAAAAAAATTATAAGAACAACAAAAGACAAAACATAATACAAATTACAATAAGCCTCAAAAAATAGTTACGGTTTGAAAAGACCAGATCTACTTGCAGATGTGATCTAAGTTCCAACCTAAGGATGGAATGTCTACCTCAAGCATAAAATCACTGGCGCCACTGTCACCAAAAACGTCGTTTGCCACTGTCGCTGCTCGAAGTCCACCATGTCGTCATAACACCAGAAGGTTGAAGCTTAAGAAACCTACAACTGCAAACAAACCATTGAGAATAAACCAAAAATCTATGTAGAAATTCAAAGGAATATCACAAAACTCTTATTCCTAACATAAGAAGTCCAAATATACACTTTAGAAGTGTGAAGGAAGTCGTCGAAAGGTGATTTCCAATCGTGCTCTAAGAATCTTAGGTGAGATTGTTGTGACTAATTCATGGTTCGCACAATTAATTCAAGGATTTTAAAATTTTATTTTAAATATAAAATACAAATTACTAATGAATGTATGTTGTATAATTTTATTTTGAACACTCGGTCCATAAATTTAATTTTTTATTTTATTTAGCCAAAGATCCAGCTGTTGAAATAATTTGTCCAAAAGAATAAACTCAATATATATATCATATGGTCCCAAACTCTAACACTTTCACTCAATCTTGCCCCTCTCTCTCTCTCTCTATATATATATATATATTTTTTTCAATATTTTTTTTTGTTTTTATAATATGTATACAAAATTCTAACTATTTATATCATTTTATATAAAAATATATTATTAATTTTTTCACATCTCGTTCATGACACGGGTTACCACTAATATATAACTTATATAGAATGATATGTTAGATTTATATATATTCTTTTCAAAATAAAATATTTATCAAAATGACTTATTATTTTAAAAAATTCTACTCACATTACTCTCATTGAATTTGTATATAATTTTTTTTATAAATCAATATTCTTTTTTCAAAAAAAAATCATTGTAACATCATTTTAATCAAACCATATATGTGAGAAGATTTGTAGTTTTTTCATAACCGCAACTGATTTTTTGACAAATTTTATAATTTGTAATTTGTGTAGGGTTTCTTATTGGAAAAATTGGTCTAAAATCCCTACCCAACTTTTAGTATGAAAAGAGATCCACAATAATATTTTTTGATGCCTAAAGTCCCTCAATGTTATTTTAGTTTACAAAATACCTATTTTACCCTTCTTTATAATATACGTGATTTTCAATTTTGGAAACTGAATATTGCGTTGCTATTTTTGTAGGAGATTACGTTGGGATGAATTTGACGATGGAGATTTTGATGATACAGATTTTTGTGAAGATTTTATAGGGATTTTGTAGTCATGTAGAATTGGATTTTCATTGATCGTGTAGAAGTTGATTTTGTAGTCGTGTAGAAGTTGATTTTCATTGATCGTGTAGAAGTTGATCGAGTAAGTTTAATAATCAGTGTAAGTTTTTGATTTTTCATTTGATTTGTATGTAAGGACTCCGATTTCATATTAGTTTTTCGAGTGTATTTTGAATTAGGTTTTTGTTTTCAATTTTGATCAATGTAAGAGAAAAGCCAGCTCAGTGTAGTTGTTTTTTATTTTTGAAATTGATTTTTCATTCTTTGTTATTGATAATGGAGTTGATTTTGATTTTTGGAGTTGATTTTTCGTTCTCTATTACATGTTTATCAATGATAAGTTTTGTTCTCTATGTTCGAAGATCGGCTCTGTTTTTATGCACTTTTCTAAGTTTTGTACTCTATTTATTTATTTATTTATTTTTGCACTTTTCATTTATTCTGCACTTTTCATTTTTCTACACTTTTCTTTGTATTCCAAAGAAAATTTAATGTTGTTATTATAATACAACGAAAATCATAGAGAAAATTGTAAGCTTGTAGTCCAGTGAAAATCACAGAGAAGATTATAATTTCATAACAGATTTTCTCTGTGATTTTTGTCAGTGATTGTGTTTAATAGTTAGCATTAATATTCTCTATGATCTTCTCTAGACTCTTTATTTTTCTCTCTGATTTTCTATGGACTCATTAATGTTTTTTGTGATTTTGTTTTTGTTATCTTGAAGGTGAATATAAGTTTGTAAATTTCTCTAGAGTTTGATTTGAGTCCAATACTGCACAATCACACAGAGAAAATTGTAAGCTTGTAGTCCAATGAAAATCACATAAAAGATTATAATTTCATAACAGATCTTCTATGTGATTTTTGTCTATGATTATGTTTAATAGATAGTATTAATTTTCTCTGTGATTTTCTCTAAACTAATTAAATTTCTTTGTGATTTTGTTTTTATTATTTTGAAGGTGAATATAAGTTCGTAAATTTCTCTCGACTTTTATTTGAGTCCAGAGAAAATTATAAGCTCGTTATAATAATTCAGAGAAAATTATAATTATTACAAATTTCTCTAGATTTTTATGTTGTTTTTTTTAAGTGTTTTTACATTGAACAAGTTATTTTTCGGGTTTTTTTTTTTTTTGAATTTAGATGGACAGTGCAGTGTTGTTGCTGTGCAAATATGGGAATGATATTATTGTTATTAATGTTTCATGCGAATTGAATTTTGAGGAATTGGTTGACATTTTGTGTAAAACATGGAAGAATTTGAAACCTGAGATGATGTGTATTTCATATTCTATTGTAGGTCATCCAAATTGTATGATACGAAATAATATTAATTTTCTGAATATGTTGAGGATTGTTTGTGCACGTGGCGTTAATATAATTGATGTTTCAGTTATTGGGTGTACTACTTCTGATTAAGAGGATGAAGTAGAGTCTAATTGGGCAGATGTTGTGCATGGTGAATGTGATAGGCTCGTGGATATTGAAAGAAATTTACTCTCTAAGTTTTGTTCTCACCAAGAAAAAGTGTTATTGCCAGCTGGTTGGCGAAATAATATTAGAAGTGTTGGACAAAAGTTTGAGGGTGGTGTTGTTGAGTTCCATACTGTTTTGTGGAAGTATGCTATTAAGGTTGGTTTTTAGTTTACGTATGTTAAAAATGACAAGCTGAGGGTTACAGCAGAATATGCATATAAAGAATCAAGGGATGTATGTGGCGTGTACATGCTTCAGTTGAAAAAATAAATGGATTCTTTTACATAAGAACTTTGAACAATGAACATACGTGTGGTGTGGCGGTTCGTACTTGTTACGACCTAACCCCAGTACTTAGGGCTGAAATCACAACTTACTAAATAATTCTAATCATAACAATTTAAATAACGAAGGCGAAGGCAAAATGGAAGTAAGAAAATAATTAAATAGAAAATTTATTTCATTCTATTATTTTGATAAAAGAAAATACATCTATAGGGTTTTTATTATTTTATTATTCAGTGACCGGCCGTTTAAAAAAAATAAATAAATAACGAATCAGTATCAAATTCTTGTGCGGGTTCCACTACACGAGATTACGAGTCTTCCTTACATCTCACCTGAAAAGGTAACATCTATAAGTACAGAGCAAAGTGAGAAATATTATGCCAATAATATAGAGAACACAAAATAACCATGGATAGTTAGTTAAGTTAAAACATTTACGTAACTTAATTTGAATAAACAAATTATTCAAAGTAACAAAAACTGAAATACATAAATTATGTAAATAAATAACCATAACCACAGTATAGAACAAAAGTCACAGGAGTGACAGTCAAAACAGATGTCAATGGATCCATGACAAACAGAGGACCATAAAGTGGCCAAACAGAGACCAATAGTTATTTAAGTCTCCCAAGGTATGAGACTCCCGTGGTGATATTTATAGAAAATAATTATTTACAAAATCATTGTCAAATAATTTCTAAAATTTAAACAGACATATCCATGGGTTTTAATATAAGCAAATGGAGTTTAGAAAATAATTAACATAATTGAAATATAAATATAAGTTATAAAACATAACTTGTATAAAATAAATTATGGTAATTCAAAACATACGTAAAATATATTATGGTAACTCAAGGTATAATATAACTCACCGTAATATCAATTCTTACTATTTACCTCCTATTTTTGTTGACTATTCATGCCTGTTCTCTTGCTTCCCTCTTTTTTCCCCCATTTTCTTTCCTTTTGTTTTTGTTTTCCTAACCTGGAGCATATCCTCCCTATTTATGGGGAGGCAAACCATGATTAGCAATCCGCATGGGGTCTCCTAGGTGTGCCACGTGCTTATGGGCCAATCTTGCTTAGATAGGCCAAATCTTAAGCCAAATCCTGCTTAGATACGTCCTTATCTCAACAAGTGCCAGTTTTGCTTAATTTTTTATTTTAATTCTACTTTATTTTTTATTTAATAATCCAATTAAATTACATTTTATCACATACAACCATAACATTAATTATTTTATTTTACTACTACCACTATTATTAGTATTATTGTTATTATTATTATGATTGGTTGTGGTACTAATTAAAATATTTAACGTGTCACATTTCTCCCCTCCTAAATAGAAGTTTGTCCCTAAGTTTCATGTTTGTCCCCAAACTTAATGTACCTTGCTTGTCAAGGAGGTGTGGGTATTTAACTCGCATTTGACTTTCAGTTTCACATGTCGCTTCTTCGACACGATGATTCTGCCATAAGACTTTTACCAACGGTATGGTCTTGTTTCAAAGAACTTGATCACGACGATCGAGAATCCGTGCTGGTTGTTCTTCATAAAAGAGATCTTCTTGAACTTCCAGGTCCTCATAATTAACAACATGCTCTGGATCTCGAACATACCGAAGCATCGAAACGTGAAACACATTGTGGACATTGGACAATTCAGGTAACAGTGCAAGGCAATATACCACAAGACCAATCATTTCATGTATCTCGTATGGCCCGATGTAACGTCGGTTTAATTTTCCTCGCTTTCCAAATCGGATAACTCCTCTTGTTGGTGAGATTTTGAGGAACACATGACCCCCTACTTGAAATTCCAAGTCTCGTCTCTGTGTATCTGCATAACTTTTCTGACAGCTCTGGGCAGTGGGAATTCGCAGCTGGATAAGTTGAATTTTATCACTCATTATCTGCATGATTTCAGGGCCTAATAACCTCCTGTCTCTAACTTTCACCTAACACAAAGGTGATCAACACCTCCTTTCATACAGTGCTTCGTACGATACCATTCCAATGCTTTCTTGGTAATTGTTGTTATAGGCGAATTCCACTAAAGGTAGGTGTTCATCCCAATTTCCCTTGAGGTCCAATACGCACACACGTAACTTGTCTTCCAAAGTCTGGATTGTTCTTTCGGATTGCCCATCAGTTTGTGGGTGATAAGCAATGCTAAACTTCAATGTAGTCCCCAAAGCCTCTTGCAATTTGTTCCAAAAGTGAGACGCAAATCGAGGGTCTCAGTCAGATAGGATTGAAACTGGAGTACCATGTAACCGAATGATTTCCTTGATGTATAGAATGGCGAACTTATTAAGGGAGTACATGATTTTGATTGGTAGAAAATATGTCGACTTCGTCAATCGGTCTACTATAAGCCATATTGCATCATTCTTTGAGATTGACTGAGACAGCCCGACCACGAAGTCCATGGTAATGTGCTCCTATTTCCATTCAAGAATAGGAAGTGGTTGCAGCATTCCTACAGGTCTCTGATGTTCTGCTTTAACACGCTGACAATGCAGGCATTTGGAGACATGACTTACTATGTCTCTTTTCATCCCTGTCTACTAGTAATGTTCTTTCAGATCATGGTACATCTTTGTGTTGCTAGGGTGGACTGCAAACCTCGAGCTATGAGCTTCCACCAATATCTTTTTCTAGAGTTCTGGAATGTCGGCTACGCAAGTTCGATTTTGAAATTTTAGTATCCCATTGCTTATAGTGAAATCAGGATCAGGCGTACTCCTTTGCTCCTCGTACTTTTTCTTCAAAAGTTTATCTTTACATTGGTGTGCTCTAATTTCTTCAATCAAGGTAGGTTTCATGGTTATGTAGGTGAGCAATCCATTGAGTTGGCGGGAAACAAGAGTGCACGCCAAACTTCTGGTTGTCTTTCAGCTCAGTGCGTTTGCCACCACGTTAGCTTTACCTGGATGGTGATGGATCTCTACATCATAGTTTTTCATAAATTTTAGCCACCGCCGTTGCCTCATATTCAGTTTTTTCCGTGCAAACAGATATTTCAGACTCTTGTGATCAGTGTAAATCTCGCAAGTTGCACCATAGAGATAATGGCGCCAGATCTTGAGAGTGAAGATCACCGCAACCAATTCTAGATCATGGGTTAGGTAGTTTCTCTCGTGAGTCTTTAATTGTCGTGAGGCATAAGCAATGGCTTTTCCGTTTTACATAAGAACGCAACCCAAACCATTATATGAGACATCACTATAAATGACAAATCCATCCGTTCTCGCGGGGAGTGTAGTATAGGAGCTGACACAAATCTATTTTTTAATTCTTAGAAGCAACGTTCTTGTTTGTCTGTCCATTCAAAGGGTGTTTTCTTTTGAGTTAGCTGGGTCAAGGGTGATGCTATATTCAAGAAATCTTGCATGAAGCGTCGGTAATAGCTGGCTAGACCCAAGAAACTCTGAATTTCTGACACATTAGTAGGTCGTGGCCAGTCCACAATTGCTATAACTTTTTGGAGATCAACCGAAATACCATCTTTGTTAATGACGTTGTCGAGGAAGTGTACACTAGTGATCCAGAATTCTCATTTCTTCAACTTGGCATAAAGTTTGTGATCACGTAGTGTTTATAAAACCGTTCGCTAGTGTTGCTCATGGTCTTTCGATGACTTTGAGTATATAAGAATGTCATTAATGAAAACAATAACGAACTCATCAAGATAGGGTTTGAACACTAGGTTCATGAGATCCATGAAGGCCGCTGGATCATTTGTGATGCCAAATGGCATGACGAGAAACTCGTAGTGCCTATAACGGGTTTTGAAGGTAGTCTTTTCAATACTTTCCATTTTGACTTTTAGTTGATGGTAGCCAGAACGCAAGTTGATTTTTGAGAATACTTGGGCGCCTTGAAGTTGATCGAACAAGTCATCGATTCATGGCAGAGGGTACCAATTTTTTATGGTAACTTTGTTCAGCTCCCTGGTAGTCAATACATAATCTCATTGTGCCATCCTTTTTCTTTACGAATAGTACTTGAGCTTCCCAGGGTGAGGTACTAGGTCAAATGAAACCCTTGTCTAGAAGTTCCTGGAGTTAAGTCTTCAGCTCTTTCAATTCTATCATCGACAGGTTAAGGAGCTTTTGATATTGGTTGTGTGCCAAGTTGAGTTTCAATAGTGAATTCGATTTCTCGGTTAATCAGGGTACCATGTAGATCTTCAAAAAAGACATCCAGAAATTCTCGAATCACGGGGATTGCATCAATGGTGGGGGCCTTTTTTTGTGTACCAATCACATAACAAATATAACTACAACAACCCTTTTTTAGAAGTCATTGGGCTATCATGGAGGATATAAGACAAGAAGGGGTAGAAATTCCAGTTCCATCAAAGACAAGCTTAAGTGGGTTTGGTAGCCGGAGGGAGACCTTTTTGGCTTTACAATCAATAGATGTGCGGTTGGCAACTAGCCAATCCATCCTTAAGATCACATCAAAGTTTCCAATGCGGAGGGGAATCAAGTTTACATATAAGGTTTGGCCTTTTAAGGATATAGTACATAATCTGTACACAGTGGTACTACAGGTAGAATTACTAGAAGGAAAAGACACAGACAATATATATCCTAAGGGTTCGAGTGTCAATGCCAACTTGGAAACAAAGTGTGGTGTAATAAAAGAATGAGTTGAATCAGAGTCAAAAAGAACATGAGCTAAATGATCACACACAGAAAGTGTACCTAACACAACGTTTTCAGTACCTTCCGGTTTTCCAGGTGCCAAGGTGTAGGCACCCCATTTTGATCGGCCCTAAGACTTGGGCACTTTCTTTTGATTACCTGATGATGACAAGTAGATTGTGTTTCTCACAAAATTCTTAGTAAGAGAGATGGACTTTGAACTTTAATCCCAACCTTCACCATTATGGCCAAATTGTTTTAAAATACTAAATATTTCATTAGTTTAATATTTTGTAATTTTGCATAATTTTATGTGTTTGTTCATATTTTTGGTGTTTTTGGTATAAATTATATATTTTATATATAAAAAATAAAATAATAAAAAGTTATATTATTATATTATATGTTTAGTATTTTATGTATAGTTATAGTATTATATTATATGTTTAGTATTTTATATATAGTTATATTATTATATTATATGTTTAGTATTTTGGTATAAATTATATATTTTAGATATTTTATATTATATATATACATATATATTATAGAAGAAAAATAATAAAAAATTATTTTGATGTCAGTCAGCTCTCGGTTGTCGACATCCAAATCTCAGCATAACATATATATAGTATATTAAATATAATCTTTATATAATATCTATATTATTTTATTATATGCCTATAGCTTTTTATATTATTATATTATACTTTGTTACCTATATAAAGCCAAAGAGGGAGAGGCTCAGGGGAGCAAAAAAAAAAAAAAAAAAAAGAACATAAGAATGCTTCAAGAGAGTTAAAGAGAAAAGAAAGTAAAAGATTGTCTACATTTTCAATTTTGAGCCAACATTTCTAAGCTTCCATAGCTATTGAAATTCCTCATTTCCATACACCAAAAACACTCAAAAAGTTTTGATATAGCCAAAGATCAATTGCCTTGATCATAAGGAAGAGTGTTTAGTGATTGAAAGTGAGAGAAACTAAAGAGTTAGCCATTTTCCATATCATAAACTCCATAATTTTGAATTGAGGATTTGAGAGCACACTTCCTACACTTGAGGGTGATCAAAAGGGAGTTTGTGAACTAAGGAGTTCCTTCTTTCCTTGGAATGTGAATTTCACAAACCTTTCATTTTATTGCATTTCTTATTATATTGTATATTGTTGTAATCTAATTGAAAGTGGTGAATTGATGTCCCATATATGTTGTTTTTTTAGCATGAGAAAGAGATCTTCCATGCTAAATGGTTTAATCTCTTCAAAGGTTCATTACCAGGGCATTACATCTCTCTTATGCCAAGAACAACTCCTTGTTTGACGCTTCTTTCCATTTAGAGGACTTAAACTCACCATTGGACTTAATGAATTAAAGAATGGATGGTAATTTAAAATTGAGTAACTAAAATTGAGGCTAAAATGATGCAAGATAATAATTTGATTGTGTTCAATCGAACGTAATTGAACACATGGAAACTTGAGATAGTTTATACTCATTAGTGATGAAATGATTCAAGTTTCTAAGGTCACCACTTCCCTTGATCAATTCATGAAAGGGAAGAGGTTAAAGTCATATTTTGTTGCATTTATTGAACTTGCAAACTTTGATTTCACAAGCCATCATGCAATGAAATTACTTGAGTTAGTGGTTTGTGGCTTAAGTTTACTTCTCCTTTGATTCATTCATGAAAATGAGGGGTGAGTTGTGCAAACAACCCTAGAGAATACCCTGTGCGTGCTCTGTTTGTCCTCTATTGCAACAAGGTGAACTGGGCAGCAGTGGCCAGCAAGCCACTTTTCATGGCCAACAGTGGCCAGCAAACCACCTTTGATGGCCGACATCCCTCACCAGTGGCCAGCCGGCCACTAATGCAAAATTCAACAATGTGTTCCTTTAGCGAAGTAGAGCCATTCTAGAAGTGGGCAACAGTGTATGTGTTCTATTGTGCAACAGAGGCTCTCTAGAAGCAAAACAGTGGCTTTTCAGGTAGAAATCGAGCATGGGCATGAACATTCCTCGCTTCCTGAGGCAGAGTAATTAGTTATTTAGCTTCCTTACTTTCTTTTAATTATACTTATGTTGCAATTATTTAATTAACTAAAATAGTTAATTAGTTGTGAGTTAATTTATTTCATTTGGTTTGTAATGGTTAATTAATTAGCTTATTAAATAGTTAGCTAGTTTGTTTATTCATTCGGACTCTCCTTCATGAGAGCATAATGTTGTAATAATGTATATCTCTTCCAACCCCATGCCTTTCTCCCTTTTATTTAACTGCTTATGATGGTTAGTATAGGGATATCACGTTTAAATTAGCATTCTTCATATTTGCATCCACTTGTATTGCATGCACCGAGGCTCGGTTCATCATTCCAACTGCATTGTTAGTTTAATACTTATTTGAATACATGCTTAAACCACATGCTATTAATTGATTCATATCACATGTTAAGTAGCCAAGCCTATTTTAGATTGCATATCGCATGTGTTGCATTAATCATATTGCATAGTTAGGAATCATGTATTTTTTCTAACTCTCTTATGTCTTTTTGGCTTGGAGTACGAGGTGAGCCTTTACTTACTTTAGCATATTGCATGAGTGTGATTGTTGTCATGTCTAGCATGCTTACTATGAGGCTAAGTGCTTAATTGATATACCTGCTTGTATGCCTGTGGATAAAGGCTAATTGCTTGAATTTGAATAATTTGAGCCAAGCACATTTAAGCCCATTTTTCAAGTGGCAAATTCAAACTCTTTTCAGAAAACAAACATGACACAAGTGTTCCAATTTTTGCAAATTAGTCTATACTTGTATGTACACATCACATAGTAATACTAGATTAATAACCGAAACAAGAACATATAATTCAAAGTAAGATTCATATCATAATTAGTAAAGATCGATCTTTGATCGGGCGAGCGAGGGTGCTCAATTCATAACCTGCCCCTCTGGTACTTAAGTTCCTAAGCCGAGACAATCTTGGTGATGACGGACATGTGCCCTTTGGCACGAGTCATGGGTTTCCTAAATTTTTCCAAAATAAAACATTTAGGTAGTGACTTTGTATCTGTCACGATCCAAACCCGCCCCTATAGGCTTAGTATCGCAACCGGCCAGTAATCCTTGGATTTCCAAAGGCCTCATGACAGATTAACATATGATAAGGGGCTGCAGAAGCAAATATACAAAATATACGAGGTCTAATAAGCTGTGATGACATACATGGAACAGAATAATTTAAAACTTTTATAAAATGCGAGCGAAGTCAACACACGCAGTATATACACAACGCACTAGGCGTACATGACAAAAATCTCACCCACAACTTAACAAACAACATTTTCTAATACAGATTACAAAAATAGCCACAAAACCAAACTTCATCAGGAACCTCCTCGGGAGGCGCAAGGGTTGGCTGACAAAACTAAAACGTGGGCCATCAACTCTGGCCCTGGTTACGTAATGGCTCACCTACATACATAATATAAACAGTGAGCGGAAGCCTAGTGAATAATAACAGAGTAAAGGGTTTTAATGAATGAAGTCCATACAAATTTAGAAATCATAAATCGAATTCAAATTCATAATCATGTTCAGATCATATACAGAAATCGTAAATTGTGCTTAATCATACATGGTACATCTATTAACGCTAACAGAGCAGATACAGAACAGATGCAGAATATGTGGTGGTTATGAATAACCAGTTCCATAAAAGAACCTCCGGATCCGAGTAACCAAGAATAAATATGCTAAGCCCCATGATGGAGCCTCCGGTACGAGTAACAGGTGACAGACATAGTAAGTCCCATAATGGGACCTCCGATACCAAGTAACAGCTAATAGATATCACATGATGCTAAGGATGCCACGAATACATGTCAGAAATTGGACAATCATTCATTGTACAGAACATAGCTTTTCAGAAAACAGATCTTAATTCTTCATGTAGAAAATAAATAAAGTTGAATATAACTTTACTAAGTTATTACTCACAGTTGGCTTCAGGTGCAGACAGACAGAGCAGACTAATCAACGGTTTATGGCACGTGATCTACACAGACATATAACAAATACACACTTGCAACACACGCCTAAAATGTACATAACTTACTTTATTTGTTCTTAGCGTGTTTCTAGCCTTTAACCTCATTATAGGGTCTTAAACATGGCCTAGGAATGCTTAGGATGGAATGAGGATGTAAAAATACACTTGGAAACTTTTCTCAAATTTTGCTGAAAATACGGTCCATGCTCGAGTGTGGCTTTCCCCGCTCGAGTGGACATGCAAGATATGAAGGCTCGCATGAGCATGACTTTTCCCGTTCGAGCGGACTGTAAACTTTTGAAAAAAGTACTGGTTGCATGATTTTTACGCTCGACGGACGCTCGATCCCCGCTCGAGCGTGAGACTCAAACCCTCACTCGAGCGTGAATTTCCTCGCTCGAGCGAACTGCAAAACATATGAACTTCTGGGTATATGCATTCCACGCTCGAGCGTGACTCTCGTCACTCGAGCAGAAGTGCACGTACTCAGAGTGCTCACTTGATCATGAAGTCCCCCGCTCGAGCGTAGATCAAATTTTTGGAATTTCCAAATTTGATCTTCAAGTTCAAACTCAAACATTAAAGCATCGAACTTCATTTTTCTGGGCCAAAAGTTGAGAAAATACATGAAAACCCTTAAAACAACATAAATTAAAGATCATTTCAAGAAATCATGGCCCAAAAGTATGCCGAGTATACTCAATTTCAACTTAAATTTTAGGAATGATTCAAGAACATGTCATGCATGGACTTTCTTAATTTTAAGCTTCTCAAAACATGATCAAATGCCATAAAACAATTTGAAACTTGATGTTCTCCTTAAATTGAAGTGAATTTTAAACATGCATGAAAGAATTTCCTAGCAACATGTTCTCAATGCATTGAAATGTACATGCATGCATGAATTCATCCTTAATTCCAGGCTTTAGCCCAATTCTCATACTAATTCACCTACCACAATTGATTTCATGCATCAATCAACTAATTACAAAGCTAGAGACTAACATTATTACCTAAGGTTCTCAATTCCTTATGGGTGAAGACATTCTTGAGTAATTCTCCAAGGTCTCCTAGCAATTTCTTCTACCTTCAAGCTTGATCTCAATTTCCACCCCTCTCTCTATCTCTCTCCCATGTTTGTGTGTGTGTGGAGGCTCAAAATGTGATGACTATTCAAGAAAAAGATGAGTGGAGCATGTAGGGAGCTTACAAGAGCTCACTTGGTAGCTATTAATTAAAACAAACTAAATGTGTATTAAATTAATCTAATTCAATCGTTCTGGATTGAATTTCAATTAAACCTACCATAAAATCCTATAAATTCTAATTAACACATAATTCAAATCAATTTCGGAGTCGGATGCCGATAAGGTTTTCAATTCACAAACTGAAACCAAAACATGAACAGATCTTCCTACGCAAAATAGATATAAACATAGATAATGCAACACACATATGCAAATTAATTCATAATTCCTCCTTAATTACTGTTAGGAATAATTAATCATGGATTAATGTTAATCATGGGTCGGGGTTATTACAGTATCTGGCAAAGCAGTCTATTTTTGGCAATTTGATTCAAAATCGATTTTCTAAAAGATTCACCGAATTTGGACTCTTTGGTGTTTATCTATTTCACATTGCCCTTGTGGAATTAGATTCAGAACCGCGGGAGTCTGATACTATAGGGCTTATTTCGACTTCTGAAAAGGGGAGCAAAAAAGTCGAGCTACACAAGGCAAAAGCCCTTCCTTGGCGTTTTGGGTCCTTTCTCCCTTCTCCAGGTCTTGCGGGTTTTCTGACTAGGCCAGAGGGGCTGGTTGTAGGATTGATGAGCTTTGGACAATCTCTCAGCGAGTGGCCAACTTGACCACATTTAAAGCATGCTTCCGTGTCTCAGTGGCATTGTCCCCGATAAGCCTTCTCACAAGTAGGACAAGTTGGAATAGTGCCACCTCGAGGGTTAGTAGAACATTGATTGCCTGAGCTGGTTGTGCCCATATTTACCCTCTTGGGAGGCGCAGCACCAGATCTTCTGTTTTCTTTTTCCCAAAATCATTTCAGCTTGGTTCCCTAGAGCGTAAGGCTTTAATTCCTTTTTTCGCAATGCATGCTTGGTTTACCACTTCTGCATAGGTTGGTCGTTTCAAAACCTCAAGCCTATCTTGGATTTCAATATCCAATCCTACTTCAAATTTTCTTATTTTTCGAGCTTCGGTGGGGATGACATATGTCACAAATCGAGCGAGTTGCGTGAACTTGCTCTCGTATTCAGCCACCGTCATGGTTCTTTGCTTTAGATGTATGAATTCCGACGCCTTTTGTTCTCGCAGCAAATCTAGAAAGTATTTTTCATAAAATACTTCCAAGAATCTTGCCTACATCACGATTTCTTCTTTCTCTAGGGTGAGAAGCCACCACTCATGCGTATTATCTTTGAAAGTGAAAGTGGTGAACGTTACCTGCTGTCTTTTGGTGCAAAGTAAGGTGTGAAAAATCGTTTCCATGTCTTTAACCCAAGCATATGCTACCATTAGATCTGGACTGCTGGTAAATGTAGTGGATTTCAGATCCTTGAATTGTTTTATGGTAACCGACTCTTCTCGCCGTTCTGGTATTCCATTGTTTATGTTAGTTTGCAAGGCTTGCAAAAAGCTAGTTACCGTTCTTTCCATGATTCTTTCCATCGATTCAATGCCATTCACTGATGACTCACTTCCATTACCATTATGGGTCATTCTACAAAGTAATAAACGAGGCATTATATTCATAACGCAATATATATATATAAAATACCAATTTTACTATTTTTTACACATATAATAGTACATCCTTGTCCCAAAAATTGTGTTAGTGACTCATCCCTGTGGTACTGTAGACACCCTATTTTTGACCGACCTTAAGACTCAGACGTTACCGATTGAGCGCTCGGTGATGTTGTATATTGTGCTCGTTCAGAAGTCTCAGAGTCTCGGCCGTGAGCCTTGCTTCCGGAGTTCCGAACCCTCTTCTATGCTTTGCCTCGGTTTGCGAACCAGACTCAATTTTCTCTATTTTTTTTCCCAAAGGGAAGGAGAGGTCTCGTAGACCATCTCTCAGTGGCCGTGGACTACATTTCGTGGTCGTAGGCCATTTTGCCCATTTCGGAGCCCGGTTCCCAGTTTTCGGAGCCGTCAGGCCGTGTGCCTCGGTTCGGGACCGCCTAACTATCTCCGTTTGCCCCAGTTTTTGGCACATATCTTGTTTACTCCCTTTTGAGGGACACTGTGGTCTCAGAGACCAACTTCGTGGTCGAACACCACTCCCGGTGCCCAGCAGTCAGTTTTCGGGGCCCCGGACTGCGCGTTTTGGCCCCCGAGCCTTACTTGAAAGCATTGTTGGGCTCCGACCCAAACTAGAAATAGTCATATTTTGAGTCCCTTTTCATGTTTGATTAAGGGTTTTTCTTTTTTTGAGACCTCCTTCTGTCACTTGCCTCTTTACCTCTTTTTAGGCCTTTTTTCGCACGGTATTTTAGGCATACTTTTGGGCTGTGTTGGACTTGGTCGTAAACTACAAAGTGTCTTATTTTGAGCCCCTCTTCAACTTTGTTGAAGGGCTCTCAGCCATTTGGAATCAGCAGCTACCACTTGCCTTTATACCCCTCTTTAGGCCAATTTTTTGAGGAAAACTTGAAATATTTCCCCCCCCCCTTTTTTCCCCCTCTTTTCCAGCCTCTTTTGCCTATATATACAGCATCCCAGGTCTGTGTTTAAGGGTTAGAGATTTTTGTATAAGCCTCTCACATTAAATTTCTCTCTCTCTCTACTCTAAACCTCAAAACCCCTTAAGTTCTTAACCATTTTTACACACCATCACCTAGCACCACACCACCACTTCCATTTCCAGCAGCTTGGAGGTCTTCTCAGAGGCTAGGAGGCAGAAAATTTGGTCCAAGAAGTTGCTAAGGGTTGGTCTTCAAGGGTGAGTCCCACTTTCCCCTTTTCTTGCATTTTTTTGGTCTATTTCTTAGTCCCTCTTGCTTGCTGTTTTGAGCTCCGACCAAAACTGAAAAGGTCATTTTTTTGAGCCATTTTTCATGTTTTTTTAAGGGCTCAACACTGTTTGAGCCCCCCATGTTGCACTTGCTTCAATGCCCTCTTGAATGCCATTTTCTTGCATGATATTTTTAGCTTGTGTGTGATCTGTTTTAGAGCCTGATGTAAACTGTAAATAGGCCTATTTTGAGCCTCTATTCAACATTGAAGAAGGGCTCAACACTGTTGGGGGCCTCCATGTAGCACTTACCATTATACCCCTCTTTGGCCCCCATTTTGTTAGCTCATTTTAGCTTCTGTTTTCGGCCATGATCAGAACTGAAAGTGGCAATGTTTTGACCCCCTTGTCATGTTTCATTAAGGGTCTTTGGCTATTTGATGAATTTTTTGTGCACTTCATGTTATACCCTCTTATGGCCTTAATCTTGCATTGCATTTTGAGCATGTTTGCATACTGATTTGAAGGCTGTCATAAACTGTAAATGTTCATATTTTTGGTCCCTCTTCAGTGTTGTAAAAGGGTATTTTTCTGTTTGGGCATTCCATGTACCACTTGCTTCATTGCCTCCCTTGCGGAGCCATTTTTGTATGCCATTTTAGCCCTACTTGTGCTTGCTGTTTGGCCATGCTTTATACTGTAAAAATGCTATTTTTGGGGCTGCCTTGCTTCTGATTTTACACTTCACATTCAAATTATGCATGCATTGCATAGCTATAGGCCATTTCATGTGCTTAATTCCATGTTTCGGGACTCGTTCCTTGCATCGGGTTTCATTTCGCCTCGTTTCGGGGCTGTTTTGCCCCTCATTTTGTCACTGATTTTTGTATGTTTGCATATCATATTCCATGTCTTTGCCATGTCTCATTAGAGTGGCATTTGGCACTGAATTTGCGTGCACGCATTCCGAGTTGTCTTGTTTTCATCATTATGGCCTCCTATGTGAGTGTGGATGAGGCTCTCTCATGTTGGTGTAAGCCCATTATTGCATTGCGTATGCCATTTCATCCATAGCATTGTGCATGCTCGGTTGTGTATTACCTCGTATAGCGTGTATGCCATTCCATAACATTGTGTATGTTAGGATTGTACCTTAGTTGCATTTCATGCATGTCATGCATATTGCATCGTGTTCGGGATAGGAGTTAGCCCGGGCACGGGAAACAAGGTACGTTTCGTACTCCGAGTGACGGAACGTGTCTCAATTCCCAAGTCACCGACACTCCGGATTATCCATGATGGAGTTAGGTTTTGTTGTAGTGTTCATATGCATTCATTCTATATTGAGTTGTGCAATTCAGCTCCTCGGCCATCATGCATCGAGATGCGTGATTGGTGGTACGAGGATCGAGACATGCATACATTTGTGAAAATACATTGCTATGCCCCTATCCTGCTTTCTGTTGCAGCATATCAAGGATCGTGATCTTAGAGGCTTGGCGCTTTTCAAGAAATAATCGCAAAACAGAGGCTAATCGGGGCATCGCCGTGGATTTCCGCGCAAAGCAGCCCAAACATGCATCATTCCATCATCCGGAGCAGAATCAAGGCAGTCCCTGGCTTGCATGCCAGTTTTATTATTTTCTTAGTTAATTTGTAAATTAATTAGGAATTTGTACATTATTTGGACTGTATCATTTGGACTGTATTATTCTTTCATTTGGGACTGTATTATTTATTCGGACCCTCTGCGCGAGGGCATAATTGTAATAAGTGTGGGTGAGTGTGATGTATGTCTTCCAACCCCACGTCTTTCTTCCCTTTTATTTACCTGCTTATGATGGTTAGATATAGGGCATATTTCAATTAGCATCTGATGTATTTGCATGTTTGCATCATTCATCTGTTTTGCACGACTGGCTCTCGGCATCATACAAACTGCATTTGTATTTCAATTCCAAATTGAATACGTGTTAGTTGTAGCATTCCATATGCCATGTTTAGAATAGCCGAGCCTGTTATAGTTGCATCTTCGCATGTGTTGCACTAGGCATTGCTGTATACTTAGGATTATGCATGATTTCTAATGAGCTTCTGTTTTGGCTTGGAGTACTCGGTGAGTTTTACGCTTTAGCATCCTTGCATGCATGTGAGTGTTGCCATGAATAGCATGCTTACCATGAGGCTACGTGCTTATGTGATATAACTGCCTTGAATGCCTGTGGGTGGAGGTTGGGTTACTTGGATTGGACAATTCATCACATGTTTGTTTTAAGCCCACTAGATAGTGGCAAAATCACGTTTTTCTAAACCCACCCGAGGGTGGCAAATCCACGTCTTAGCCTACCTGCGGGTAGCACTATCAAACCATTTTCAAACAAACAAACATGAAATGTTTAGTTCCAATTCAGGCGACTCAGTCTATACTTGTTTGCTGCGAGCATCACATAGTAATCTAGGCTAATAACCGGAATAAGAACGCACAATGTTTTCAAAATCTGATATCATGGTTAGTAGAGGCCGGTCTTTGGCCGGCGAAGTGGTGCTCACGGTGACCTTCTAATCGTACCCAAGTTCCCGAGCGAGGCAACTTTGGTGATGACGGACACGTGGCTTTTGGCACCGAGTCGGGGTTTCCTAAATTTCCCATTTAAAAACATTTAGGTGGCGACCACAGATGTCGCAAAGCATCCATGTTTGGCACTTCTTTCAAAAATCAATTTTCTCAAAACGATTTGCGGATTTGGACTCTTTGGTTCAAGATTAAGAACCGTGACATTGGAGTCCTTGAATGTAGTGAGCCCAGCGAGCAGGCAGGACTTAACCCTCCGGGCGTTCGGGGCGTCTACGCTTCTGCGACTCTCTTTGAAATTTAGAGAACTTGACTCGAACTCATGATATCGATTTTGACTACACTTGTGTGTTTCTTTGCATTGCATTTGCATTGGTGCGCCTAGGACACCGTGTTTGCCATCTGCTATTCTCGAGCGGTTTCTTGGGAGGCTTGTCTTGTCAAGGCATGACCATAAGGGTGACTAGTTGTGGGCTCTGCCGATGTAGAACACAAACCCGGTTTCTTGGGGCACCCTTTGACCATTCGACCTAGTGCATATTCGGATCCATAGTGACCATTCCAAACTAGGACAAGTTGCTTACCCGATATAGGTTGTTTGAAACATTGCGTGCATAGTGAAACCTAGCTAGCTCGACAAAATAGGACAGGAAACCCTACCCCAACATAGGGGTGTTTTGGCTTTCACTTATGCATATGTGCTTTTAGAGTGCGTATCTCTGAGGAATGCATGTATCGGTTTACAAGTTTGGGCATCGAACTGCGGGCACCAGTCGATATTTTGAGAATCGATTTTACAGGGTATCAGTTGAGGCGTAATTTTGGGCGAAGTGCAGAGGGCACGATCATTCACCTGCTCATATGGGTTATCGTGAAATCACGCTGAGATGCTGTCTGTTTTCTCTTTTGCTAAGTAGTCTTGGAACCATAGCTCCAGAAGGGTCTGTTATCCCTCAGGTACTCTGGAGCTGTGTTGTTATGTGATCAAGGGATGAACCACTTACTGTCGGTGCTCAGCTTACTCCGGATGTGATGGATGGCACGCACTATTTTGAGCATTTGCGAATGCTGTTTATCCTACCTTCTGACTTGGGTATTGCGTCTGTCTTGTTGTATAGAGTCAGCCCTGTTGAGTCTGTCTTGTTGTATCGAGTCAGTCCTGTTGAGTCTGTCTTGTTGTATCGAGTCATCCCTGTTGAGTCTGTCTCGTTGTATCGAGTCACCCCTGTTGAGTCAGTCTCGTTGTATCAAGTCACCCCTGTTGAGTCTGCCTCGTTGTATCGAGTCAACCCTGTTGAGTCTGTCTCGTTATATCGAGTCAGTTCTATTTTGTTAGAGTCGGGTGATTCCGGGGATGTTACCTTGGGCGTCACCATTTTGTTTCGCGTTTTGTCTTTTTGTTTTGTTTTGAGTCTGTTTCTACCGGGGAGCCAGTTACACCAACAGATTTTGAATGAAACAGCAGTGATTCTCATGCTCTCGCGTTTATACGCCTTGTGCCAGTTATGCCGGAAGTTCTGAAAGAAATGGCAGTGCATTCCACCTGCTCTCTTGTGCCTTGAAATTATTGCATTGACCTGAGTTTTTCAAAACTTTTTGAACATTGCGGTGAAAACGAAGAGGAAGGAATTCCTCGGGATTTGCAAAAATTTGATCAACTGAGAGAAAGAGAGGCGTGCTAAGCCTTTAATGAATGAAATCATGCTTGTTAGTGTGAGTACTGGGAAGGACCCTGGCTTTGATCCAGATTGGTTCTACACTGTCTTTAGCGCGAGCGATTTGTCGCTTTCTTAAAAACTTTCAAAAAATGTTTTGCGCGGTCCTGCGAAGACCTGTGTAGAATCGCTCTTGAGATTTTACAGCTTAGGATCGCTCTCAGCCTCGAGACTTGACCCCTCACTTTCAAACCTTGAACTGGGATTCAGAATGTTCAACGGTCAACTACAATGTGAGGCCTGTGTGGCCAAATTTGAAGCAGCCCTCGAACAAGAGGCACCAAAGTCAGATCAAGAGGATCAGATGTTGTCAAAAGAAGCTTGCAAAGCTAGATCAGAAGCACCCCTCGAACTAGGGGCAAAAAAATATCCGATGTGCTCGAAGAGCCAAAGGTGGATCTTTCTGCAAATCAATACAACAGCCACTCTCCTGGATACAGAGGGCTTCAATCTCAAAACCATTTGGCCTTATGGTAAGCATGCTATTCATGGTAGTCACTCACACGCATGCAAGAATGCTAAAGCATAAAAACTCACCGAGTACTCCAAGCCAAAACAGAAACTACATTAGAAATCATGCATGATCCTAAGTATACAGAAATGCCGAATGCAACACATGCAAAAGTACAAACTATAGCAGGCTTGGCTATTCTAAACATGGCATATGGAATGCTACAGCTAACATGTATTCAACTTGGAATTGAAATACAAATGCAGTTAGTATGATGCGCCGAGCCCGGTGCATGCAAGATAGATGAATGAATGCAAACATGCTATCATACTGTATGCTAATTGAAACATGCCCTAATCTAACCATCATAAGCTAGTAAATAAAAGGGAAGAAAAACGTGGGGTTGGACGACATACATCACACACACGCACACTTATTACAATTATGCCCTCGCGCAGAGGGTCTGAATAAATATACAGTCCCGAATAAAAGAATAGTACAGTCCAAATAATACAGTCCAAATATGTACAGATTCCTAATTAATTTACAAATTAACAAAAAAAAATAATGAACTGGCATGCAAGCCAGGGACTGCCTTTATTCTGATGAATGATGTATGTTTAGGCTGCCTTGCACGGAAATCCATTGCGATGCCCCAATTAGCCTCTGTTTGCAATTGTTTTTGGAATGCGTGCCAAGCTCCGGAAGGCTGTTGATTCTTGATTTGCTGCAACAGAGAGCAAGAAAGGGGCATGGCAATGTATTTTCACATATGTATGCATACCTCGATCCTCGTGCCACCAATCACGCATCTCGATGCATAATGGCCGAGGATTCGAATTGCACAACTCAATATAAAATGAATGCACATGAAAACACAACAAGACCTAACTCCATCATGGATAATCCGGAGTGTCGGTGACTGGGGAATTGAGATACGTTCCATTACTCGGAGTACGAAACGCACCTCGTTTCCCGTGCTCGGGCTAACTCCTATCCCGAACACAATACAATATGCATGATATGCATGAAATGCAACTAAGATACATCCTAACAAGCAACATGATATGAAATGGCATACACAATGCACGAGGTAACATGGCATACACAATGCACTAACATACAACCTAGCATACACAATGCTATGGAATGAAATGGACCACGCAATGCAAAAATGGACTTACACTAACATGAGTGGACCTCAGCCACACTCACACAAGAGGCCATTAGATGAAAATGAGACAACTCGAAGTGCGTGCACACGTGCACGCAAACCGATGACCGACCATAAGGCACGGAATGCCACTCTAACAAGACATGGCAAAAGATGGAAAGTGGCATACTAGCATGCAAATTTCAGAGGCAAAATGAGATGCAAAACCAGCCCCGAAACATGGTGAAATGGTACCCAATGCATGGAACGAGTCCCGAAACATGAAATTTGGCGCATAAAATGGCCTATAGCTATGCAATGCATGCATAATTTGAATATGAAGTGTAAAGACAGAAGCAAGGCAGCCCCAAAACAAGCATATTTACAGTTTAAAGCAAGGCCAGACAGTGGGCACAAATAGGGCTAAACTAGCATTCAAAAACAGCCCTAAAAGCAAGATAATGAAGCAAGTGCAAGATACTGTCCCTAAACAGAGAAGGGGAATTCTAAAATATTGAAGAGGGGCCAAAAATATGATGTTTTACAGTTTATAACAAATCCCAAAAACAAATACAAGTATGCTCAAAATGCTATGCAAAATAAGGGCCAAAATGGAGATAAAGAAGCAACTGATACATTATGGTCCTAAACAGGTAAGGTCCCTTCAACAATATTGAAGAGGGGCCCAAAATATGACTTTTTATAGTTAATGGCCGAGCCCAAAACAGTGTACAACTATGCCCAAAATGCAATGCAAGATATGGCCTAAAAGAGAGGCTACAACACAAAGTATGCAAATGATGCTCCAAAAAGCAATAGACCCTTAATGAAACATGGAGAGGGGGTCAAAAAAAGGCTATTTTCAGTTCGGACCAAGGTCCAAAAACAGAATCACAGAGGGATAATGAATCATGCAAAAATGGGGCCAAAAGATGGATACAATGGAAAGTGATATATGGAGGCCCCAAACAGTGATGAGCCCTTCAACAACGTTGAAGAAGGGCTCAAAATAAGCTACTTCACAGTTTACAACATGCCTCAAAAAAGTTTACATGTAGGCTAAAAACAACATGCAAGGAAATGGCATATAAGAGGGATAATGAAGTAAGTGTCAAATGGGGGCCTCAAACAGTGAGAGACCCTTAATGAAAGATGAAATAGAGCTCAAAAAAATGCTACTTTCAGTTATGGCCGGAGCTCAAAAGTATAATAAAGAAGGGCTAAGAAATAATGCAAAAACGAGCTCAAAAGAGGGAGAAATCAACTCACCCTTGTAGACCAACTCTTTGACAACCTTTGGACCAAGAAATGATGCCTCTTAAGCTCTGAGAAGACCTTCCAAGCTGCTGGAATGGAGTGGTGGTGTGATGCTAGGTGATGGTGTAGAAATGAGGTAGGATTTAGGAGGTTTGGAGGGTTGGAAGTGTGGAGATAGGGGAGGGGTGTAATGCAAGCTTGAAGCCAATTTTTCCAACCCCAAAACCAGACCTGGGGTGCTGGTTATATAGGCCAAAGAGGGGGAGAAAGAGGGGGAAAAAAGGGAGGGAAATCACTCCAAGTTTCCCTCCAAAAATTGCCCCCCGGATACAGAATCTGGAGGGGAATAAAGTGCATATCTGTGATGTGCCAGGTGTAAGGATGCTGGCCGGCTGGTTATTGAGACTGCAGGTGGCTGGCCGGCCCTCCCCATGGCCGGCCGGCCAAGGGTCAAAAGGGTCAGGTATGATTAGTGGCCAGCCACCATAGATTGGTGGCCTCCCATGTGTCTTCAACACAACCCTGTGGTTGAAAATTGGCAACTGTGAACCAGGAGAAAGAACAACCCACTTTTCAAAGGGGTTCAAAAGGGTCAAATGGAATTACTGGCCGGCCACCAAATATTGGTGGCCTCCCAGATGTGTACATCACAAATATGGGGGTTAGGGTTGAGGAAAGTAGCCCTAGGGTGGTCAACATTGGCTTTGAAGTGAGAAAAACGGGCGTCGGAGGGCAATGATGGAATATAACCAGTTCTTTGGAACAATCGCCTCCCACCCTTCTACAACCTTCTGGTGATGAAACAGAGGTCCTCGCCAAAATGAACGAAAACCGATGCAAAATGAAGGTTCGGGGCAGCAGCTTGATCGAGGCCCCGAAAACCGACTGTTAGGCACCGGGAGTGGTGTTCGACCACGAAGTTGGTCTCTCGGACCACAGTGTCCCTTAAAAAGGAGTAAATAAGAGGCATGCCAAAAACCGGAGCAAACGGAGGTGGTTGGGCGGTCTCGAACCGAGGCACTCGGCTTGATGGCTCCGAAAACCGGGAACCGGGCTCTGAAATGGGCAAAATGGCCTATGACCACGAAATGTAGCCCACGGCCACTGAGAGATGGTCTACGAGACCTCTCCCTCCCTTTGGGAAGAAAAACAGAGAAAACCGAGTCTGGTTCGCAAACCGAGGCAAGGCATAGAAAAGCCCGGAAGTCTGGAGGCAGGGTTCACGGCCGAAATCCTGAGACTTCTGAACGAGCACAATATGCAACATCACCGAGCGCTCAATCGGTGACGTCTGAGTCTTAAGGTCGGTCAAAAATGGAGTGTCTACAGTGTCTCAATGTATGATAAGTCATTACTAAAATCAAAATTATGAATATTAATAATTTCCAAAGGGTTAGGGATATGGGTGAAGATGTAGTCCTCGGGGTACATATTTCCCCTTCTTGCTACAAAATATGAGGGCAAAGGGCCAATGATGTAGTGTGGGCGGTCATATCCTGGGGCAAGGTCGATGATGATGATGGGTCCGAGATATCATCCACACATGTAGGCACGGCTCTGCTTCCACAATAAGTATGGTATATCAATAGGATCAGTCTGTATATATAGATTGACTGACCCATCAATTGGGCAAGGCCTGCATGTAGTCTCCTAACTATATCTGCTGAGTTACCCCATCCTTCCGATGAGGTGAAGGTGTGGTGCTCTACTAAGATGTCTTCCAAATTTATAGCCTCGAGCTCCTCCCAAAATGTCTCCTCAAGGTTAAACTCGGACATTCCTACATAACTAGAATTAGTCATAATATAAACATGAGATTTTACATAAAAAGACTAACGTTGCAGGTAAATATTTATTTCTTTATTTTATTATTATTATTATTGATATATATATATATATATATATTATTTTTAACTTGGCTCTAATACCACCTTTGTCACGACCTAACCCGAGAGGCTTAGGGCTGGAATCACAACTTACTAAGCCTCCGTTTGGGAAGTGGGTTGGCTTTTTGGCTTTTTGGCTTTTTTGGCTATTTTAGCCTGGGCTTAAAAGTTTGGTTTGGGAAGGGCTTTTTGGCTTTTTGGCTTTTTTGACTTTTTTTGTGAGAGAGGAGTGTAATGATTATGGGTTGGATGTGATGTTTTGTTTTTTGTGGCTAAAAAAGCCTATTTTGTCTTTTGTGGCTAAAATAGCCAAAAAAGCCCAACCAACTTCTTCCCAAACGGTGCCTAAATAATTCTAATCGTAACAATTTGAATGACGTAGGCGGAGGCAAAATGGAAGTAAGAAAATAATTAAATAGAAAATTTACTTCATTTTACTATTTTGATAAAAAAAAATACATCTATAGGGCTCTTATTATTTTATTATTCAGTGACCGGCCCTCAGTAAAAAAAAAAAAAAGAACAGAAAAAAGAAAAGAAAATTTAAAAAAAACAACAACAAAATTACGGATCAGCATAAAATTCTTATGCGAGTTCCACTACACGAGGTTACGGGTCTTCATTACATCTCATCACCTAAAAGGGTAAAGCTATAAGCACACACCTGAATGATAAATATAATGCTAAGAGTATAGGGAACACAAAATAACCATGGATAGTTAAATAAAATAAAATATTAACGTAACTTAATTTGAATAAACAAATTATTCAAAGTGACAGAAACTGAAATACAGAAATTATATAAATAAATAACCATAACCACGGTACAGAACAGATGTCACATAAGTGATAATCAGAACAGAGGTCAATGGATCCATGACAAACAAAGGACCACAAAGTGGCCAAACAGAGACTAATGGTTATTTAAGTCCCCCAAGGCATGAGACTCCCGTGATGGTGTTTACAGAAAATTATTATTTATAAAATTATTGTCAAATAATTTTTAAAATTTAAATAGACATATCCATAGGTTTCAATATAAGCAAATGGAGTTCAGAAAATAATTAACGTAATTAAAATATGAATACAAGTTATAAAACATAACTTATATAAAATAAAGTATGGTAATTCAAAACATACGTAAAATATATTATGGTAACTCAAGGTATAATATAACTCACCGTAATATTAATTCTTACTATTTTCCTCCTATTTTTGTCGACTATTCACGTCTGTTCTCTTGCTTCCCTCTTTTTTTCCCCATTTTCTTTCCTTTTGTTTTTGTTTTCCTAACCTGGAGCATATCTGTAGACACCCCATTTTTGACCGTCCTCAAGACTTGGACGTCACCGTTGGAACACTCGGTGATTATCTATGTTTGTGTTCGTTTGGAGTTCCTGGAGTTCTCATTGCTGGCGCCTGCCTCAGGACCTCGAACTCGACCCGATTGGTTTTGCACCAAACACTTGTGTTTACCATGAAAGGCGGGGAATGCCTTATGAGGCATCCTACACACCATTTAGAGGCCACCATTTGAAGCTTCGATCGGCACTATTTTGTGCCGGCCAAGCCTTATTTTTCCAAAATGGTACTCTTTTGCCTACGAGCACATGCACTTGCTTTATCGGATATTTTCTTGCATTTGTAAAGTTTTTGCTCCCCTCCATACGTGTATGGAGGGATGAGCTATGGCTTGCTTAGTTGCTAAGTATTCCTTGCCTATAAGAGGAGAGCTCTTCCTCTTGGCTCAAGGTTAGCATTTTGGAAGGCAAAACCAGAGCATATATCTATATATCTGTGTGATATATCTTCTCTCTCTAGATTCTCCCTCTCTCTCCTCTTGTGTGTGTGATTTTAGGCCAAAAAGTGTGATTTTACCTTACTTTTGCACCATTACACACACCTTTACACCTTAGCTCGAGATTGAGAGACTTGGGAGGTTGATTGCTGTGGTTTTGAGCTGGTTTTGATCACTAGAGAGTGGCTGGAACCTTTGTTCTTCAAGGGATCTTCAAGGGTAAACACTTTACTTTAGATTCCCCCTTCTTGCAACTAGTTTCTACCCATCTTGCTTTGTGTTTTGAGCTTTGTATATAACTGAAAAAACTCTTGTTTTTACTTGCTCTAGAACATTGATTAAGGTCATTTTGTGATTTGGGTAAAGGCTCACCCCTATAGGCCTTGTTTGGCCTTTTGGTGTCTTTTGGTAAAGCCTTCTCTATTCGGTGTTCTTTGGCCTTCTCACCACTGAAAACCAATAGGTTTTCAGTGGTGAGGATGATATTTTCGAGCCTCATTTAGGGGAGGGACACCCCTCTCCCCTTAGCCCTTTGTTGGCCTTTGTTCTTGGCTCATAGTATAGCATGCATACTTGCTTGTTCTTGGTCTCATTTCAGAGCTTTACTGTGTTTTTTAGGCCATGTTTGATCTCTGTTTTAGGTTGGATTTGTAGCCTTTAACATGCCTTTCATGCTAGCTTAGTAATGCTTTACTTTGCTTACAAATGTGCCATGTGTTTAGCCTCATATGCCTCCATGTTTTAGCCTAATATCTTGAGGATGTTGGTCTTGTTTTGTCACGTATAAGGGCTGTGAGCCACTGATTTTGCCATGAATAGTGTGCTTGACATGGTTGTTTTGTACTTTAGGCTTGTAAGCCTTGTATGTTTTGGCTCCTAGCATGCTTAACTTGTCTTGATCCTATGATTTGGCATTATCTAGGGTCATTTTTCAGTCCATAAATCATGCTTGTATATATGCATGTGTAGCCTATTTCATGCCATAAAGGTGTGCTCTTGTATGTCTAGGAATGAGCATTGTGCATGCTTCCATGTTTGATGCATTTTTGGGGCTGCCCTATATGGGGCTTGGGTGTCATTTCACATGCTAAAAGTCTGTTTTGGTTATTAGATGCATGCCATGAGTGGTTGTGTAAGTGGTGTCAAGTTACTCTCTTTGGTGCCTTAGACTTAGGTCCATTGACTAGCATGCTTGTGTAGCATTTTAATCATGTTTTGAGGCATATTTTGCCACTGTTTTAGAGGAGTTTGAGGGCTGCCTCATTGTGTTTGGTCCACCATTGTATGCTCATTTCATGGTTGTTGCATGTTTGGTCAATGAAGCCTTGAGCACATGCTAGTTCTATGCTTAATTGGTCCCTCTTTGCGTGACCTTTTTTTTTTTTTTTTATGCCTTGCATATTCTAGCATTTTGCATGCCTATTGTGATAGCATCTTAAATTGCCATGTTGCATTGTTGATGCATACTTGCTTGAGTTGCATTCCATGGCTTGGTTTGGTGTTGTCAAACCAAGCATGAAGATTGAGAGGAGTTCACACTTTAAGTGGTGAAACTTGTCTCAATCCTCATGTCACTAAGGCTCTTGATTATGGCACGATAGGGACTTAGTTCTCATGTTTGTGTTGCATGCATTGTTACATCAAAATAGCAATCTTGGTTCCTTAGGCTATCATGCATCAAATGTATAATTGATGGCCCTAGAACCAAGAGTCATACCTCCTTGAGTCCCCAAGCATGATAGGAGGCCATGACCATGCTTACATATGCCCAAAAACCATGTCTTGCCTTTCTTTGCTTTCTTCAACCGTCATCCTCTGCAGAACTTTCACGACGGCAAAGATAATGTGCCGACCGGCACTGTATTGGTGCCGATAAACACCATAAGAAGCCGGTGGTAAACTGGAGCATCCGGTGAGCTTTTCCCCCAGCCGGTGGTGTCCAGCAGTATGCAAGGGAGGTGTTCTAGGACTTTGGGATTTTTTTTGGAGAGGCAGGGCAGCAGGAGCAGAGTCAACAGAGGCATGGTGCAGGTTCTCGGGCAAGGCGGACATCGAGCATGCATCATTCGTGCATTCCGAGGCGAAGGGCTGTGGCCCCCTTTTATTTCACATTTATTTATTCAGTAATTAGAATTTGTAATATTTATTCATTTATTTTGGGACTGTATTATTATTTTGGTCCCTCCGAGTGAGGGCGCAATTGTAATAAGTGTGTGTGAGTGGGTGCATGTCTTCCAACCCCCATTTCTTTCTACCCTTTTATTTACCTGCTTATGATGGTAGATTAGGGCACATCTAAATTAGCATACCTTATGCAATGCATGCGTGCATTCATGCATTTGTTTACATGCATCGGGCTCGGCACATCATGCAAACTGCATTGTATTTCAATTCCAAATTGAATACGTGGTAGTTGTTGCATTTCATGTGCCATGCTTAGGGTAGCCGAGCCTGTCTAGATTGCATCCTTGCCTGTGTTGCATTAGCCACTTAACATGAACTAGGACACGCATGTTTGCTAACTAGTTTTTGTTTTGGCACGGAGTACGATGTAAGTATTTTACGCTTTAGCATATCGCATGCGTGTGAATGTTAACATGATAGTATGCTTACCATGTGGCTAAATGCTTATATGAGATAAACTGTTTGAATGCCTGTGGGTGGAGGTTGGATTGCTTGAGTTGGAAAAACTCATTGAAATCCGTATTTTAGCCTACTTGCGAGTAGCAAAATCTAACACGTTTTTCGAGATAAAACGGATATGCAATGTTTATTTCCAAGTTAGGCGATCTAGTCTATACTTTTGTGTTGTGCGCATCACATAGTAATTCTAGGTTAATAACCGGAATAAGAACGCATAAAGTTTTCGAAAACGGATATCACGGTTAGTAGAGGCCGGTCTTCGGACCGGGCGAAAGGGGGTGCTCATAGCTGACCTTCCCCGATCGTACCCAAGCTCCCGAGCCAAGACCACTTTGGTGATGACGGACATGTGGCCTTCGGCACTGAGTCAGGGTTTCCTAAATTTCTCATTTTAAAATATTTAGGTGGCGACTCTGTAATCTGGCAAAGCAGTCCATGTTTGGCACTACTTTTCAAAAAAATCTGTTTTCTCAAACGATTTGCCGGATTTGGACT
Organism: Camellia lanceoleosa; assembly: GCA_025200525.1. Taxonomy (NCBI): domain Eukaryota; kingdom Viridiplantae; phylum Streptophyta; class Magnoliopsida; order Ericales; family Theaceae; genus Camellia; species Camellia lanceoleosa. Next base: position 32,710,976 of record CM045765.1, read on the forward strand.
CTTTGGTTCAAGATTTAGAACCGCGACACAAAAAGGGAGTCCGAACTGTAGCGCGAGGTCCCCCCGCGGATGTGTTACAATATCCTCTCTATTTATGGGGAGGCAAACCATGATTAGCAATCCGCATGGAGTCTCCTAGGCGTGCCACATGCTTATGGGCCAATCTTGCTTAGATAAGCCAAATCTTAAGCCAAATCCTGCTTAGATACGTCCTTATCTCAACAAGTGCCAGTTTTGCTTAATTTTTTATTTAATTCTACTTTGACCCCAAATCTTAATAATCCAATTAAATTACATTTTATCACATACAACCATAATATTAATTATTTTATTTTACTACTACCACTATTATTAGTATTATTGTTATTATTATCGTGATTGGTTATGGTATTAATTAAATATTTAAGGTGTCACAGTACTAGTAAATATGGTAGGATGACTTCTAGCTTAGTTTCTGAGCTGATACTTGAAAAGGTAAGTGTAAAACCTTTAACTCGTTTAGTGGATGTTGTCAAAGAAATGAAAGCTAAGTATGGGGTCCCAATCAGTTATAACTGTGGTTGGTTGGGGGTTGAAAAAACAAAAGGTAATACATATGGGGATTCTTGTTTGTCATTCAACCAATTACAGTGGTATTTTGACAAGGCATAGAAGAACAATCTAGGTAATTGTTTTGAGTTAGATTTTGAAGATAACAAGCGTTTCAAAGTAGTGTTTTTGGCTTTTCATGCATGTATTGCTGGTCTCAAATATTGTTTCTTGATAGAGCATTTTTGAAAAGACGATACAAAGGAGTTATGCTTGCTGCAACGGGAAAAGATGGGAATAAAAGTAATTGTAAATATATCTAATTTTCTTTAAGTATGTGAATTTTCTATATATGTGGAAATTGAGTGAATTTCTATTTTTGTGGTTATGTTTTGTGAATTTTCTCTAACACTTTGAATTTTCTCTAGAGGTGGTCACTATGTGAATTTTCTCTAGAATGCCACTATGTGAATTTTCTCTGGATTTTGTCATTGTGTGAATTTTCTCTGGATGTTGGCGCTATGTGAATTTTCCCTAGATTTGGTCATTAAGTGAATTTTCTCTAGATCGTGCCACTGTGTGAATTTTCTCTGGATTTTGCCACTGTGTGAAGTTTCTTTAGATTTTGGTAGTGTGAAATTTCTCTGGTTGTTTATTGTTCTAATTTTCTCTGCATGTGTATATCTAATATGTTTGTTTCTATTTGTTTTGTAGGGTTTTTTCCTATAGCTTTTGCCGTTGTTGATGTTGAGAATAAAGACAATTGGTGTTGGTTCCTTGAACATTTATGTGAATTATTGGGATCAGAGAGGGTGATAAGTTTTATATCAAATCGACATTATGGTATTGTGGAAGGAATTGCTAGGTTTTTCCCTAATTACTATCATGGATTTTGTCTTGAACATCTAAAGAGAAATTTGAGGGATAGATTATCATGTGGAAACACAAATTTGATTAGGGAGACGATTGTGTCCAAGTTTTCAAAATGTGCATATGCGCCAACAAAGACATCATTTCATTTCAAGTTAAATGAATTAAAAAATTAGGGAGGAGACATTGTGAGTGTTTTCTTGAGAAGTTTACCATGTGAAAATTGGAGTGATGCATATTTTGAGGGGAAACGTTATGATGAAATGTATTCAAATGTTGCTAAGTCATTCAATTCATGGATACGAGAAGCTCGGCACTTACTAATAACAAATTTGGTGGACATGATACGGTTGCAAGTCATGAATATGATGTCTGATAGGAGGCTGCTTTCTAGTAAATGGAATAAAGTTCTCTATCCGTGTATGGATAGTGTGTTAGAGAAGGCTTTCATAGATGGGAGAACATGGAATGTGAGTTTTGTTGGAAAAAAACTCCCGATAAATTATTAAATATCAAAAACGAAATTCAATATTCAATAAATAAAAACCAAGTAACAAAAAATACTTCCAGTACTGTAAAGCAAAAACAAAATAAATAACAGATGCGTGATTGAGGCCAGTGTTTGGACACTGTGTCTTTAAGAAAAAAATTCCCTCTCTCCACTAGTACTTGAGATTTACGAACGTCCTGTCTCCAGCATACAACAATCACCTACACACAGAAATAGCACCACAATCTATGTGTACTGTGAACCATATATGTGGTAAGTACTGTCACGACCCGCTCTCCGTACCCAAGGGTTAAGTATCGTGATAGCCAGTAACAGAAGTTACCTACGGCCAATTTTTAAATAAATTACTAAACCAAAGGGGAAAATAATATTTAAGTGAGGGTACCAAAATAATCATTGGAGCTTCTATTTAATTAAATTGTCAGAGCTGAACTATGTCTACAAAGTGCTTTGTGCCTACCCCACGCGCTGACCCTGACATGTCACTTGAAAGTGGTAAACAACTATAAGTACATGGCAGAGTAAGAAATATTATACTAAGAGCATAAGTATAAAATTCACCATGGATAATTATGAGGCTAAACAGAGCTTGATGTTAAAATATATAATATATAATACGGAAATCATTTGACATATAATATAGAAATTACGTAAATAACTATAACCAAGGTATGGAATAGAACTGAGATCATTGGAGTGACAATCAAAATAGGGGTCAATGGATCCATGACAAACAGAGGACCACAAAATGGCTAAACAGGGGCCAATGATTATTTAAGTCCCCCAAGACATGGAACTCCCGTGGTGATAATTATAAAATAATTACTCAAAACTCATTTTAATAAACAGTTATATCCATGGATTTTCCTTATTATATAAAATAAGGTTCATAAAATAAATAACATAATTAAAGCACAATTACGTAAAATAAATTATGATAACTCAAAACATACGTAAAATATATTATGGTGACTCAAGATATAATATAACCAAGGTTCTGAAAAGCGGTTGCGATCCAGCATAGCGGTGGCGATGAATTAGGTTCTTGAGTGTAAAAAGGCCACAACGTAACGATTGCGGTTACCGAAACTGTGAATTTTTTTTATTTTTTTTCACAATTTACAAAAAACTTACCGATACGCATTTTTCTTTTCAAAATCATATTTATTGGGTTTTAAAATAAATTTTGATAAATTTTTGATAATTTTTAAGTATGATCCAATATATTTCATATTTTTAAATCACTAGAAAATGATTTTTTTTTTACATTTTATTTCAATAATTAATGACTTTATATGTCATAAATTCATATTACACTTGTGGCAAAAATTTATTTTATTGGATTTAGTTGTATAAAATTATTTTTAATTATTATACTTGTGGAAGTATATGTACATTTTAACTCAAATAGTTTTAAAAAAGTATACATTCTTAATGGAAGAACTTGATAAAGTACATAACATCATAGCACAAATCACAAATAATAGAGAGTACATTTTACATAATGTTACTACTAAAATTACATAATATCACCACCAAAATGAGTGATGACGCGATGCACCTTGGGATTCAGATTGTTGAGCTTGATTGTTGCTGTTACCTTCACCCCACCAAAATGAGTGACGTGGTGCATCTTGGGAATCAGATTGTTGAGCTTGATTGCCACTACCTTCACCCTATCCAGTAAGAAATATATAAGTAAATGTGCTCATCATGTCATACCTTTCTGTTTCGTGTACTGGGAGAGAAAATGGATACCTTGGCTGAAAAGGATCAACATACTCTATTTGGGCTTGTAGATAATTTGGAAAACTGTATCCTAGAGGACCATGTTGTTGAGGGGTGTAGACGCGCTCTCGGGAACTCTCCGATATCTGCACGCGCGATGGGGCGCGAATCTCGTTTTGTTCTGAGCTACTACAGTTCGGACTCAATGTCACAATTCTGAATCTAATCTCGCAAAGTGCAATGCAAAACTGATAAATCACCAAAGAGTCCAAATCTAGCAAATCGTTTTAGAAAACTGATTTTTATAAAGAAGTGCCAAACATGGACTGCTTTGCCAGATACAGAATCACCACCTAAATATTTTATTTTGGGGGAATTTAGGAAACCCTGACTCGTGCCTAAGGCCGCGTGCCCGTCATCACCAAAGTTGCCTTGGCTTCGGAACTTGGGTACGAGAGGGGAAGGTCATGCAATGAGCACCCCCGCTCGCCCGATCAAAGATCGGCCTGTACTAAACATGATATTTTGTTTTTAAAAACACATGTGCTCTTATTCCCGTTAATTAGCTAATCTTACTACGTGATGCGCACAGCATACAAGTATAGACTAGATCGCCTAATTTAGAACAAAACATTGCATGTTCATTTGTGAAAATGGTTTGAAGTTTGCTACTCGCAAGTTGTCACGACCCAAACCCGACCCTATGGGTTTAGTATCAGAATCGCCAAGAATCCGAGATTACCAAGGCTGCAGAACAAGAAACGAGTTCTGGGAAGCCAATACAGTAAATATCTAGTGTCCATTGAGCTGTGAAAATCTGTATGCCAAAAACATTTTTCATACATTTATGCATTCAAACCAGTACAGTATATACAATCATTACAGACATTGATCTGAGGACTTAATCCCTTAAGAAGCGATCTGATCACGGTCGTAATAGTCTATCTGATAGTCCCAAAACGACACATGAGACAGACAGGGGAAAAACAAAACCCCAAAGCCATAGCATGGCAAAATCGGAACCTCATTTGTGAGGCACTGCAATTTGGTGACAAAATGGGGTGACCCACGCTCCTAGCTCGGTCCATTTTGAGAACCTACATATATATATAAACAGTGAGCTAAAGCCCAGTGAATAACATAATGCGTAAAGAGGTTATGAATGAATGTCCTTACAGTAATGAAATCAATTCATTAAACAGTATTTCAGTTTTTCAGTATTTCAGTCAATCAGTATTTCAATCAATCAGTCATATGTGGTACATCCATTAGCCTATAAACAGTAGGTCCAAAAGGACCGGGCCTTAACAGACCCAACAATAATGATGGCCAATCATTCAGTAAACAGTATGGTTCCACAAGGAAACCGACAGAGCTCTGTAACAGTCAATAACAGTGGGTGCTAAGGATGCCACAATACAGTTCGAAATACAGGACATACATTCATTCAATAAACAATATCAGTTCAATAAACAGTTCAGTTCAGTAATCAAAATATAACCATTTTGAACATATCTTTACACAATCTGTTACTCACAGTGATTGGGCTATCAGTAGCTAGAGCGCGTCCCCGTGAGCCAACCCTAAACAGTAAACAGATAGAACACACACCCTAAGTTTACAGTTGGAAATGATGATAATTAAATCCCTAAATTCCCTCGGTGTGATTCTATGTCTAAATCCTCATTAAGATGCCTTAAACTAGGCCTAAGAATGCCTAGGATGGGATGAGGATGCAAAATTACAGTTGGAAGGCATTTTTCAAAAGTTGCTGAAAACAGGGGTCTCGCTCGAGCGAGCCTTCCTTCGCTCGAGCGAGCTTCCAAAATCAAAGGCTTCGCTCGAGCGAACAATCCTTCGCTCGAGCGATCTGATGAAACAGTAAAAGTACTGGTTGCAGATTTTCTTCGCTCGATGCTCGCTCGAGCGAGCTTCCAAAATCAAAGGGTTCGCTCGAGCGAGCCTCCCTTCGCTCGAGCGGTCTAATAAAACAGTAAAAGTACTGGATGCTCAGTTTTTCCGCGCGATACCACGCTCGATGCTCGCTCGAGCGGAGCCTTAAATAAAGGTGCTCGCTCGAGCGAGGAATCCTTCACTCGAGCGAAGAAGCCAAATCTGGAATTTCCAGATTTGTCTCCCAAGTTCGAACCAAGTATTCAACCATCCAAAACTCAACCTCTTGGCCCCAAAATCTGGAAAAACACTTTAAACTCAATGTATAACAAGTTTCAAAAGCTAATTTGCACATGCAAGGGCCAAGGGTTGATCAATTAAAGCCATTTTCAAACCCATTTTCAAGAACAATTCAAGAACACTTTAAAACATGCAATGCATGAGTTTCAAACCAATTTCAATCTTTAAATCTTGCTCCAAAGAGCTCAATAGTTGGCAAATGAGATGAAATCATGGACTTAATATGACTATGAGCTTGCATGTACTAATTAGCCAAGAATTCAACTTCAAAAGTCAACAAATTCAACATGCATGCATGAATTGATCTTCAATTCAACATATATGAGCAAAATCATGTCTTAGCTCTACAATGATGCATGAATCATGCAAAACTTAGCTCAAAGACAACAATAAGAAGATGATTCCTTACCTAGAGTTCCAATTACAAGTTTTGGAGGCTTAATTTGACAATTTTCTAGCAACTACTTCAATTCTCCAAGCAATTCTTCAAGATGAGCTCAAATCTCCCTCAATACTCCTCTTCTTGGTCGGTTGGGACTAAGGGAAATGGCCGATCAAGATGTTTTGTTCAAGTGTAATACAAGGCTTCAATATGTCTAGGATAGTGGCCACTAAGGGTGGCAAAAGTGTAATTAAGTCGAACTCTTTAATTGGCTTAATTTAATCTAATTTAATCATTCCTAATCAATTTTCAGATAAAAATATCATTAAATCAAAAATATTATGCTGATTACAAAACATCAAACGGTTTCTAAATCGGCCGCCGATAAGGCCTTCAATTAGCAGTTTAAACATAAAATGCAAACAGATAATCATACACTCAAACAGATGCAACACGCAATTCAATAGACAAACTTATTCAGTTTCAGTTTCAATTTCAATCAGTTAGTTCGGTATCTCCTTCAATTCACTTATCAGTCATAATCAGTTCAGTTTATCAGTGATCAGTAGCTAAGTCAGTCGTTAATCGGTAATTAAAACGAGGGTTGTTACACAAGTAGGCTAAATCAGGGATTTGAATAAATTGTTCCAATTCAAGTAATCCAACCTTCACTCACAAGCATTCAGGCAGTTATATCAAATAAGCAGTTAGCCTCATGGCAAGCATGCTTTCATGGTAGTCAATAACACACATGCAGTATGCTAAAGCGTAAACATTCACGGTGTACTCTGAGCCAAAACGAAGAACTAGTTAGAAATCATGCATGATCCTAGTTCATGTTAAGATGGCTAATGCAACACATGAAAAAATGCAACTAAAATAAGCTCGGCTATTCTAGAATGTCATGTGAAATGCAACTTGGTAACATGCTGTTAAACACGTATTCAAGTAGATGTATTGAAGTACAATGCAGTTAGTATGATGTACCGAGCTCGGTGCATGCAAGACTGACGAATAGATGCACGCATGCGAAGCATAAGGATGTTAATTTAAACATGCCCTAAAACTAACCATCGTAAGCGGTTAAGTAAAAGGGAGAAAGAAATGGGGGTTGGAAGACATGCATCACACACACGCACGCTTATTACAACAGTTGGCCCTCTCGCAGGAGGGACCGAATAAGAAGCTAACTAGCTAATCTAAGCTAATTAAACTAATTATTACATCACGACAAAGCTAATTAACTAATCTTAGTTAACCAACTATTACAAAACAATTAAGCAGCTAAACGCATTAACTACTTAAATACAGAACCCAAAGCATAAACTAGCTAAGCATATTAGCTAAGTAAAACAATAAAACAAGATCCTCAGAGGAAGATGAATACCCACAATATATCATCCAATTTACACGCGCGCAACCATCACCCACGATCATCTCAATCTGATCAGTACACTGTCACATCTCCGCCGCTCGAAATAGAATTCTCAATCCTCCATCTCTCCTCTATTTAACTCCATTCCCTCTGAAACCCTACCCTAACCACAAAACGAAACCGTTCATCTTTATCACCCACGATCATCTCAATCTAACCAGTACACTGTTACATCTCTGCCGCTTGAAATCGCATTCTCACTCCTCCATCTTTCCTCCGTTCGACTCCATTCCCTCTGAAACCCTACCCTAACCACAAAACGAAACCGTTCATCTTCAACACAACACCAAGCCGTTCATATTCTCCAATCGGCAACTCTTAACAACACGAAGAACCATCACCACTCTGAAGAAAATTCATAGTTCCTAACTTCCGATTCACAGAAATAGGGAAAAAAGTAACATCTCTCTTCACCTATTCATTATTTTTCATTCAAATCTGTACATTATTCTTTCATATTTCGTATATACACATTTTACATACTTCAAAATGTATAAACCCTCTTTTATATATAATCCCCTGTTTTCAAACATTCTAATCCCCTGTTTTTAAATATTCTAATCCATTGTTTTTACACATAAATCTCTGTTTTTACACATTCAACACCTTATTCTTATTCTTGTTGTTCAATATTGGCTTTTCTTATTGTTATTTTTGAATACTTAATCTTCTCGTTATTATTGTTGCTGTATACAAAATACAATGGGCTGTTCCTATTATTGATACTGTTTATAAAAACTGCAACATCATACAGTTTCATTTAATCACTCTACAAGTAACATATCTAAATTTATTCAAACTGCAAATGAAACTGCAAATTACACACTTTAATCACTACTCAAAACAAATAGGTAACTTATTATAAAGTGCAAATCAAATTGTCAAATTATACAGTTTCCTAACTGTTACCAACAAATACATATAACTTCATATTAAACTGCATATAAAACTTCAAAATTATACAGTTTTGTCACTATATTACTCATACCCTGCTGTCGCTTTCATTTTTTCAGAAATAGCTGTTGGAAGATATTGGAAGAAACAAACTCATATGCCCAAAAATCCAATCAGGGATTTAAGTATCTCCCCTTTTGAAAGTCCATCTCCTGTATCCTTTGAAATGCCACCAACATCTCTCCCTCCACAAAAAACCCAACCACCACAACCAAAAACAACCAAACACCACAGACCCCACCAAAAAACCCACAAAACAACCACACTACCTACAAGAAAAAGCCCAAGAACTACACCACAGACCCCACCCACACAACAAACACCAACTACACCTCCAACCACAACAAAAACAAACAAAAGAAAACCAACAAAAAAACAGGAAGCTCCTTTAACCAAAAAAAGAAAGCTCCAAGAAAGCCAATCAACTCCCATAACAAAAACCAAGGCATCAAAAGGGAAAAAAACAACAGTCCCTACAAAGAGAGTCCAACAATTTAATTACCGTTCCAACATCAGAACAGTAATCAAACTGTTGAAGGGGGTCAAATTCACAAAAGCCCAACAGACAGAGCTAGAAAAAATCCCTTTTTGGCCCATTATAAATGCTCTCTCCTCAACACAACTGAAGGCCTCTTGGTGCAGATGCTACAATTCCATTGTAGCAGAAATGACAACACTCTACAACAAAAGAAAAAGAGCATTTATACTTGGCAAAAAGAAAATGAAACTCATAAACAGTAATGTCAAGCTCATTTTTCGTATCGATTGCGGAAAAGACAGCATCACCACCAAATCCTATGCAAGACCAAAGGATTTTGAGCTTCCATTTTACAAATGAAGATGCAAATCAGTAAAGAGATTGGATGGCAAGTCTTTGACCAAAATGTTTCGACAAACAAAAAAAAGGAAAATCAACCAATGACTATCAAGATCTTGCAAGGGTCATCACCCTTTACTTGTGCTTGAAACTTCTCATGCCTACAATAGGCCATACACTCAGTTGGAGTTTTTTCAACTATGTTGACAATCTCAACAACATCAAGAAGTACAATTGGGTTGAGGCAATTAAAGACACACTGATGAATTCAATGGCAAATGCAAACAACAACCCAAGGCATGTCACTGGATGCGTCATGTTACACTTGGAAAACACATTACTCAACTACTTCACACAAAAATATTAGACATCCACCTATTTCTAACTATCTAACATATTTCAATTTTTTTTACAGTACTTGTACTATGAGCACAGCAAACTCCTCCAACCATCTAACAAAAAAGGCTTCCCAAGGTTTATGAAATGGAACCTTGGCAAAATGTACTCTAGGTGGAAACACATCAGCCTTGCTCACTTTGAAAAGGTATTCAAACTCTTCTATACTATCATAACACAAATCTATTCAACACTCCTTTCAGTCATTATAGTAAAAATCATGTTATGAAACTGTCAAATTCTTCAATTTCAAACAAAATATATTCAATACTTGACTCACATTATTCACAGTACAAATTATATTATGAAACAGTAAAAGTTTGCAGTTTCAAAGCACACACTTATTTACCGTCACTTATGTTATGAAACTACAAAATTTTACAATTTAAACGCACAAATCTATTTCACATCACTCATATTATGAAACTGTAAAATTTTTCAGTTTCAAGCAACATATTTCGACACTTAACCCACATTACTCACAGTACAACTCATTTTATTAAACTGACCAATTTTACAATATTACTGATATATGCCACATTGTTCCAATGCAGGTTAGCCAAAGTGCTTTAACCCCAACTAAACAACAAATATAGTTATTGCATATCAATCAAAGCACATCAACAGACTCTTCAGCAAATAAACATGACCACAAAAAGAACAATAAGCGAAAAAAGAAAACAAAAGCAGCCAAAAAAAAAAGACTTCTAAACAGTGATGAGGATGACTTTCTCGAAGAAGAACATCAATCAGAATCAGAATCAGAATCAGAACAAGAAGAACAACAAAAAAAGAAAAGAAAAGAAAGCAAAAACCACAAGAAGAACCAAAAAATGATGAACAAGAAGAAGAGAGTGATGAAGAAAAAAAACAAGTGACTGAAGAAGAAAAAGAAGAAGAAGAACCTAATGAACAACAAGACAATGATGAAGCAGAAGAAAGACAAGAAGCAAAAGTTGATCAACTAGAAGACATTGATGAAAAAGAATACCAACAACAAGAACAAGAACAACAACAACAACAACAACAAACAAACCAACAACAAGAAGTCAATAAACAAGAACTGACAAACCAACAAGAAGAACTCCAAGAGAAATCTGACATATTTCATGCACAAGGTAAACTATTGTCTAATACTAAAGCAAACTGTAAAATTTAATTAAACTAACCAAAACACAATCCAACATTTTTATAAGTCATGACCAACCACAAACACCAACCATAGAGGATGACAAGGACAAGCTCATATCAGCCATGAAAGCACAAATGCAAGATATGGAACAAAAATTCATGGCTGAATTGCGTAAAAAAGAAGATCAATTGAAGGAAATGTCCACCAAAAAACTAGCAGTCCCCAACAAAGATCAATGGTCAAGAGAATCAAACAAAAGTCAAGAAAACAAGCACATGACCTAGATTTTGAATACCAACCAATGACAAAAGCCAAAGAAGATACAAGGAACAAGACACAAACTGCTGGTGATGTACCCAAACCAACAGAGGGTACCAATGAAGAAAAAGAGAAGAAGAATGAAAAGAAAAAAGAAGAAATCGAAACAGAGACAAAACCTGCTACTGAACCTGAGCAAAAAGAGGGTGCTCATGAAGCAAAACAACAACAAAAAGAAAAGATGCAAGAAGATATTGGCCAAGAGAAAGCAGTTGCTGCTGAAACCAACCCAAAAGAGCATGCCAATCAAGAGAAGACACAACTTCAAGTATTGGAAAGTGATGATGATTTCAAGGAAGAATCAATCCAAAACAAGCCACTCGTCATTTCATGCCACAAAACAAACAAGGTTTGGCATAGCCTATCCAAAAAAAACCAAGACCAAATTCAACTCATCAACAACACATAATCAAGTGCTTGTGTCTGGTCTGGCAGCGAAGATAAAAATTGCGTATACTTTTCAAATATATGCAGATTGACCAACAAGGAACCCTTATATGGGAATGTAGGTCTCCAACTGTACAATTTTACAGTTTCTGTTCATATTTAATAACCTATTCCACAAACCTAACACATTTTCATATATAACATGTTTCAGGTCATTGATGCCTTCTCAAAAAAGCAATTGGCACTCCAACCAACCATTGAAGAATTTGAGAAAAATTATCTAACCTTTGCAAGAAATCCATATGCGGGAAAATCTTACGTTTTCTCAACACTCATCAATGTAAGCAAAACTTAACATACCTTTCAACTGCAAAATTTTCTACTTTCTTAACATGTCTTACTACATAGTTTTATAACATATTTCAAACATATAACTTACCCACTACAAAACCAAGATCAAGCACTGAGAGAAAAAATGATGGACAACCATTTTCCAGAAGCAATGAAAAACAGATATATCCATTTTCCAATCAACCACGACAACCATTGGACAATTGTGATCTTTGACAATGCTGATGGCATATGGAGACACTATGACTCTTTGAGACCAGCAAAAGATTGCCACAACATGCACTTTGAAATTGCAAAGGAAATTGTAAGTTAAATAAAATTTCCTACTTAGTTCCATTCCTTTAAAAACATCTCAATTCATCACTATAACTAACAAAAACACCCACTAACTATTTTGTAGCAACAACATCAACTAGATGGAATAAAGCATTACTCAGCAATCAAGGAAACATATTATCATCTCAAGAGTGCGAGACAGTAATTGCATCAATTGAGGAATGCTCACAACAAACCCCACACTCGTAAGATACAAAATCAATAAACTTATCTTCCAATATGCTAAATTTTGCAATTTTACCTGACTAATTAACTTCATCTAAAACTTTGCAGGAATGATTATCTAATCGCCGTCTACAATATTATCAACCAATATATCAACTGGCAACCTGTGCAGAAATCACTTCGACCAACTAAGTGGGTCAAATTTCGAGCAGAAATCATCAATCAATTCCTCAATAATGAGAACCGATCTTGGAAACTCGAGCACTACAAAATATTGATAAATCATACCAAACCATAGAAACAATGAACAAACTTCTTGACAATACAAATATTCAAGTGAACATATCTTTGTACTTTTTTTTTAACATGTGACAAGTACTTTATATACTTTTGGGAATGATCTTCTTCTAGTTATTATGGTGAAAATGATTGTTGTCTTTGATGTTGTTGTTGCTCTTCGTCTTGTTATTATTATTGTGGTTGTACTTCTGATTGTTTGTGTACTTGTTTGTTGTTGCATATATTTTCATACAGTAAAGGTTGTTTCTAATAATTCTTCAAACTGCAAAATTATGTAGTTTCATCATATTATTTCTAATAATTCTTAAAACAGCAAAATTATGCAGTTTCATCAGGTTGTTTCTTATAATTCTTAAAACTGCAAAATTATACAGTTTCATTACTCAAGCAAAATTTATGCTACACAATTATGCATCCAATTTCATGACTCAACAAATAGATGAACTACATTTCAAAATTGAAAATAAAACTGCAAAATTTTACAGTTTTCTCGCTATGAAATATGAAATAAATGAATCGTGTAGTAAAATTGCATTTCCATATTATACAGTTTCAATAAGAAATTTTCAACAACCTTCTCTGCATTCCATAAAAATAAAACCAACCAAACCTACAAAAAAAAAAAAAAAGAATAAAAAACAAAACAAGACTGTTACAAAACAACTTCAATAACTAAAGAACACATCAAAAAATAAAAAACAATTCAACTAACTTTATTCATTACTTTCATAATACCAAGTATCACATTTTTTATTATCATAATTCCTCAAATTCAAATACAAATCCAAAAGGATAGATTGTGGCCTCAAATAGTAGCCTTGCACATCTTCTTATTGTGATTCCCATATTTCAAGCACCTCCCACACTTGATTTGCTTCACATTCTCACCCCTAGAAGGTATCCTCTTCTTCTTGTTCCGCCCGGGCTACTTCTTCGTTATAGGAGGTTTGATAATCGAACTACTGGCACCATTAAAGTCAAATCTCTCACTTGAAGGCACTGGATAAACAGATTCCTTGTATGACTCTCTAAAACAATCTACATGAAAAAAAGGATCAATGAAATCATACCCATCTCTACCACTACTACGCAAAGCATGCACAGCATGACAACAAGGAAAACCATTCAATTGTCATTCATGGCAAGAACAAGTCTGTCTACCAATATCAACATAAAAAGAAATAAAAGAATGAACCTCAAGCACAGTATCACTAGCAACAATCACATCCCAAGACTTAGCTAGCTCCAAAGAGTCTACCAACTTCTTTTCCATAACTGGACACAATTTCGTAGGCCATCTTTTAGATTCAGCTCTTCTATTCAACAATTGAATCATGATTTGAACCCTAATCATATCAACCATACAAGTAATAGGCAACTCACGAGCCCCACCAATCCAATTATTGTAAGACTTGGCAGCATTAGATGACATCTCACTATATCGTTTCCCTCTAAAAAATGCATTGGCCCACTTATCATTTTACAAACCATCCAACATACTATCAACTCTACCATTCGCAGCAATACGCCTCAATTTCTCTATATAATGTTGGAAAGAAGCAACCGTTGGCGCATAAGCACATTTAACTAATATTTTCATCAAACTCAGCTTGTAGTTAGTACGAAGTCCCACCAATTTGTCAATCAAATTTCTCTTCAAATGATTCAAACAATATGCATGATATGCATTAGGAAAAACCACTGAAAGAGCGTCTAGCAATCCATGTTGACGGTCCGACACAAAGGTCAATCTCCGGCTTGAACCAACACCCTTTAACAACTGGCTTAAGAACCACATCTAATTATCTTGATTTTCAATGTCAACAATCAAAAAAACCAAAGAAAACAGACCTGCAAACAAAATAACATGAAACTGTAAAAATTAGCAGACTCACAATACAATAACACACTGACAAACCAAACCTATACTAACTGCAAATAAATACATACCTTGATTACCATCCTTTGATGTTGCTGCAAGCAAATGCCCCTTGTAACGCCTCTTCAAGAATGTACCATCAACAAACAACAACGGACGACAAAATTGAAAGTCATACAAACATCCATCAAATGCCACAAACAACCTCCGAAAACACCCACTACTTTCATTCACATCTAATTCAAACACACTTCCCGAATTCGTTCTCATAGCCGTTTGAAGGTACCATCGAAGTTGGTCAAAAGAAGTTGTAAAATCACCAAACAACCCACCTCTTGCCTTATCAACTCCTAACCATGCAACCCGATAAGAAACATCTATATCATATTGCTTCTTCAACTTTTTTTTGACTTCAATAGGACGAGTCAACGGATTATCACTAATATCATTTTGCACGATATCAGACACAAGTTTAGAACCAACCATTTTGCTACAAGATCTACGAGCAACAACCCCACAAGTATGCACATTATCCAACTTCATTATAAAAAAAAATACCGGAATTCATCAACACCCTTCCATGCACAAACCATTTACAACCCGTAGACGACTTCATCATACATTCAGCAGTTACTCTTGTTGCATCGTTCTTCAAATAATTCACTGCAAAACCACACTTAACTGCATACTTAGCCAATGCAATGTGGAACGCCAACACTCCACTTTCAAATTCTTGACCAACACTATGTATAATCCCCTTCCAACTAGCAGCCAACAAAACTCTCTTTGGTTCTGGATAAAAACTAGGCAACAAACCACCAAAATCATCATAATCATTAACCAAAGAACTCTCACCAATTATATAATCAATCCTACAAGAATTACCATCAGCAACCTCTACAATTCTGTTATCACCCACAACAACATCAACAACATGACAACCACTACTACCTACCATTGACAGTATATTTCACAAATCATCATCACATTCAACAATACAATTAGAATATCCAGGAATAGAGAAAAACAAACAAAAGTTACCAACACTCAACTCCTTGAACTTCGCACATATTTTCTCAACAACTTCATCATAACTACATCTCTCACTAATCTTAATAGCAATACAACAATTACTGTATTTGCACATTAACATGAAACACCCCTCCATACTAAAAAATCACAAACCAACAAACAATTGTTCACAGATTCCAAACTACAAAATTATACAGTTACAACATATCAGTACCAATAATGCACAATTCACAATTTCAAACTGCAAAATTATACACTTACAACATGTCAGTATCAAGACACCAGAATTCACAATTCCAAACTACAACTTCAAAACACGTTACACTATACAACAAACAAAATCAACAAAATCAAAATCATTACACTATATTACATACAAAAATCAAATAAAATAAGTATCAAACAAACAAAATTTATCACAAAATAAAGAACTAAAAAAACATTGCTTACCACAAACCAGATATCACGCAAATTTGCTTATCTATATATACATACATATATGTATCGACAGATACAAACCACATACACACACAGAGATATATATATGTATATGTATGTGTCGACAGATACATACATACACATACATATATATATCGACAGATACAAACCAGATACACAGAGAGAGAGACAGACAGACAGAGAGAAAGAGAGAGAGTGAGAGAGAAAGAGAACGTACACAAAGAGCGCCTGTACACAGAGATTCAGATCGCACAACCAGATCTACCTCACAGCACAATGAGATCAACTACACAGCACAATGAGATCGCCATAACGAAGAGAAATCGAGATCGCAAAGGCGAAGATTTGATTTTCTTTTTTGAACGGAGCAAAAATTTGATTTTTCATGTATATATAGATCTCAAAACAAAGGGTAATACAATCATTTACAAAATACGAAAATAAGAAATGGGACCTCTGGGTACAAAACTTAAAAAACTGTAGACCTATTAATCTATTAAAAATATATTGGGATTAGAAGGGAAATAAATCCCCTACATAGGACTACATAGTAATTTTTCCAAAATTATAAAAGTCAAATTCATAATAATATCCTAATGAGGCCTCGTTTGAGAATAAGCTTTTTTAGTAATTTTTTAGTTTTTTAGCTAAAATATGATTTTAAAAAAATAGTATGCTTGGGATGATTTTTTGATTTTTTATGAAAAAATGTGTAAAAAATAGAGAGAAAATGAAATTTTTGACTTTTTTGTATAAGTTTTTAGATTTTTGATTTTTTTATTGACTTTTTGACTTTTAAACTAAAAAATAATGTTGCCAAACGAAGAATACATATTTTAGCAACTAAACCCAATGATTGTTTATAATTTTTCAATATTACAAGATGGATAGATTGTTCAAATTATTATCAAGTTGAAACGTTGGCGTCACATTGCCAAGATAAGACATTAACCTTGTTTTTAGATTATGAATATAAAAAAGAAAAAATTTATATTTTATTTATATTTATATTACATTTTCTTTTTCAAATTCCTATCTAGAGCATAATATAAATGCAAACTAAAATATTGGAGTGATAGCATGATAAATATTGCAATTGAAAAAAAAAGGAAGGTAAATTACGAATAGGTCATAATAGTTAGATTTAATTCTCATCAAGTCCTATTGAAAATAAATTTTAATAAAATTATCGTTAAAAATAACTTTATTTTGATGTTTTTTTACATATGTCACCAAAAATTAACAATTAGTGATTTTATTTTCATGATTTTTATAAATTGTCGTTGAAACTAGGAATGACAACGGGGCGGGGCCGGGGATGACACTCCCCGTCCCCGATCCCCGAAGGTAGAAAAATCCCCGTCCCCGCCCCCAATCCCCGGCGGGGAACCCATCACCTCTCCCGCCCCCGTCCCCTAACGGGGATCGGGTTTCCCCGACCCCGAAACATTCCCGGCAGATCTATTCAACAAAAAAAAAAAAAAAAATCTGTATAATGGACGAACAACAGATCTGTTCAACACACACACACAACAACAACTTTTCAGATCACAACAATCATCAATCAACAACATATATATAACAACTTTAAAAAAAAAAAAAGTGTTCTTCAACAACAGATATATATATATATATAGTGAGAGAGAGAGAGAGAGAGATGCGATCGACTTCGAAAGGTGGTAGTGGATCAACGGAGGGCTTCTTCGCTTCAGATCTGTTCAGATTGGTTTAACTTCTTCAGATCTGTTCTGCGTCTGCGTGAGTCTGTGAGTGAGTGAGGGAAATGCGATCGACTTCGAGAGGCGGTGGTGGAATGGCAGAGGCAGTGGTGGGGTGGAGCAGCGGGTGAGAGAGAGGGAGAGGAGCTGCAATCGAATTCGAGAAAGAGAGAGGTCTGAGAGAGAGAGAGAGACAGACAGACAGAGAGACAGAGGTCAGAGAGTGATCCAGGTCTGTGACTGTGAGATAGAGTCTAGAGAATGATGCAAATCTGAGATGGATGCAAATCTATGAGGGAAGGGTTATATTAAATATATATATATATATATAAATGGATAGAGGGGGCATAAAGGTAGTTTTATTTCGGAGAGGAAACGGGGCGGGGCTCGGGGACGGGCCGAGTCGTAGTGAAAGCTATCCGTCCGGCCCCAAATTGTCGAGGATATATTTTTTAATACCATCCCCGGCTCGTGGGGAGTATTTTTCAGGGAAAAACCATTGTAATCGGGGACGGGGGGTCGGGTCCCCGTTGGGCCAGGTTTAAATTGCCATCCCTAGTTGAAACTTACAATTAGTGACGTTTTTCTGTGATGAATTTTTCAAATTATCGTTAAAAGTTGAAAATTAACGATGTTTTCTTGTGATGATTTTTTTAAAAATTGTCATTGAAAATTAATAATTAGTGGCATTTTTTAATAGTATTAGATGAAAAATATCATTGATTATTATAGGACTTATTAAATAATAAATCTACCTATTAAGACCTACACGTAACTCCGCTTAAAAAAAATTAGCATCATTTTTCATATTATACTCATTGTTTTACCATTCTTCACACTATACCCATTTTTGTACTATATTCACGTGGTTTGTCAAAAATGTGTTCAACCCTTGTAATTTCAGCTAAGATTATAATTAAAATATGAGATTGATCCCTCAATTATTGATAAAGAATTATTTTCTCCCCAAACTCCTTACCCAATTCCAAAAAGAGTTGTCAAATCATATTATCATCCAAGTGGGCTTGTTACGATTAATTTGTTCTTTATAAAATTATTTAAAAGATCACAGGCATGTTTCAAACATGTCTATAGTGATTAGGCCCTCTAGATTTTTATTTTATTTAAACCCTAATGAATATGTGATTTTTTTGGGGGGCCTATTGATGGTTGATTATTTACAAATATTAGTAAAGTCCAAGAAGATAACTCATAAGCCCAATATGATGTTGATAAATAACTAGAGTTTCTTAATAAGTAATAAATAATCAAATTTAGGGTTTGTTTGCTTATGACTATTTATTTATTTTTAATGATTTTTTAATTAATGTGTTTGGAAGGCTGCTAAAAATTTATGTTTTTATGAATTAAAAATTTGATTAACATTTGATAAATTAGAGGAAATAACTTAATAGTGTATGTCAGGAAAAAAAAAAATTAAAAAAGGTGACAAATATTATAAATATTAATAATTAAAATTGTAATTGTAATTTTTTTAATTAATGTGTAATAATTTTTAAACATTACCACTGAATGATAATTTTTTTATAAATTAATATATATATTTTTTACTTTATTAACCAAAGTAATAACAAACATTCCCCCCTCGGTTCGTGCTCCATTGCACTATGAAGAGTGAGAGCCAGACAAGAACATAAGAAGAGATGGGAGGGAGAAAAGTACTGAGGGGAGGGCCTAACACATTTTGTTTCTTATAAAATATATTAAAACGTGTCCTATTTTTCTTTAATGTATATTTTAATATTTTCATTATAATACTCATAATTGGATGAAATTGTTATTATCTTTTATTATATAACACACCACAAAATGCATCTCAAAAAAATACTAAAAAATATTTTAAAATTTAAAAAAAAAATGGCATAAAACAAATCATATGAAACAATAAAATGTTTATTATTATTTTCATCAAAATTTTTTTAGAAAATCAATTATGAGAACTCAACCGAACAAATGGTCTCAATTGCAAACTTGAATTTTGAGAGTTAAGTTTAAAATTAAGAAGTTAAGAAATAAAGTGATAGACTGAATGTGAAGTATAGGGGAGTAAAGTAAAATTTATTTGTGATTAAATTAATTATACGTAGTGCTTTTATATTTTTACCAAATTTAAACTTGGGTTAATTGGTGATAAATCAAATCTATTGATGGTATAAGATATTAGGTCCAAAAAAATATTTTTCATTGATGAAAAGTTTACCTTTTGTGAAACAATTTAGTGAAAAATCTTGATGAATATTTTGTTTTCAATTTTACCCTTTAATTTTTTTTATTTTTATTTTTATCTATTTAACTTTTCGACTATCTGTTCAAATTTATATATATTTGTTTTTTTTTTTCTATTTGTTCAAATTTTTTATCTATCTGCTCCATTTTTTCTCCTAAAGTATATCTATCTGTTCAATTCTTCCTAAATTCTATTTATTTGTTCAATTTTTTCTCCTAAATTATATTTATCTATTCAATTTTTCTCCTAAATTCTATTTATCTATTCAATTTTTTTCAATTCTATTTGTTTTTTTTTTATCTATTCAAATCTTTATTATTGAAATACACCAAGCCACTCTATGTTCAAATTTTGAACAGATCTTTCTTTTATCTGTTGCACTATAGATTATTTTTTTATTTGTTGCAGTCATCATCTTCAACAACAACAATAATCTATTTTTTAATCATCAACAATTACAACTACAACTTAACAAACACACAC
This sequence comes from Camellia lanceoleosa, assembly GCA_025200525.1. Lineage (NCBI taxonomy): Eukaryota > Viridiplantae > Streptophyta > Magnoliopsida > Ericales > Theaceae > Camellia > Camellia lanceoleosa. The sequence continues at coordinate 32,731,598 of CM045765.1, forward strand.
ACACACACACACACACACATACACTCAGATCTACAACCAAAAAAATAAATAAATAAAATAAAATTGAACAGATATGAACAGATCATATATGAGAAAAACAAACACAAGGATATCAATTTTTTGAACAATCACATTCTATCTGTATAAACATAGTGATTGAACACCATCTTTATCTACCACCAATACTTTCCCAAGATAAACCTAAATCTGGAATATAATCAAGATCAATATAACCTAGATCTGGAATATGACCTACATCTTTATCTACCACCAATATAACCTAGATCTGGAATATAATCAAGAACATATCTAAACAGATCAGACTAGCGTTCAAGATCTGAAGAGATCTGGAATGGAAGAAGGCCGGAGGAAGAGGAGAAAAGTATGAAGAAGATAGGGTTTCGGTGGCGGTGGCAGTGGCGGTGACGGGATGGAAGGGGAGTAACGAACGGGTGAAATCATTATCGTCTTGAAGAAACTGACGACGATAGTCCACCACCTTCGCACCACCAAGATGCTCAATGTATGGCAGCTCCCGGCGGTGCTCCCCCGCAAGAAGATCACCGGCTACTGGGACTTGGTATGGCACATGAAGGCTTCGGAACTTTGGAACAACAACAATGGTGGTGTGATTTGGCCGTGGACGGTGAAGTGTTGCCGGATGATCGAGCAACGGAGAGAGCTAAGGACGGTAAAGAATGGTGGAGCTCGTGTTAAGAAACCAATTATATTAGGAAATTTACTTGTTTTCAATTACATTTTAAATCAATTTAGGAAGTTTAATTATATTAGGAAGTCTATGTTATTTTTCTTATATAAGAATGCTTATTGTAATAGTTTTGAAGAGGAGATTTAATAATATTAAGAGTTTAGGTAGCTAATCCCCAATTCAAAGGATTGTTGGTGGCTGATTTCCAATCAAAGGATCAATTCAGGGTCTAGGACCCTATTATCTGGTATCAGAGCATCCGATCTTTGAACTTTCATATTTTCTTACTCTGTTATTCATCATCATCAACATGACTGTTAAGGAACTTGAAGAATAAGTTGCTGCTCTTACTACTAAAATAGACGCGATGTCTACTAATATGCAAGAGTCGATACGTGATAGACAAACTAATAATACCATTCTTCAAAATATCCAAGCATTATTGTAGGATAGGCAATGTGAAGCTCACCTTCCCTAACATGGCATCAATCTTAATCCACCTATACAACGTAACGACGATGATTGGCATGCAGGTCCAAATTTTCAAGGTCGAACTCTCCGAATTGATTTTCCAAAATTTAACGGTACTGATCCTGAAGGGTGGTTATTTCAGGCTAAACAATATCAAGAACTTAATGGTGTTTTAGATGCACAGATGGTTCCTTTGGTTGTAGTGCACCTTCAAGGCGATGTTATTTTTTGGTATCGTTGGATTAAACAGTCCCTTGGGGTTTTGACTTGGCAACAATTTTCTCGAGCCATATGCACCCGTTTTGGTTCTCGACAACACATTGATCCTTGTAGTTCATTAGCCAAACTATCTCAAATTAGCACTATTCGTGAATTTATTACGAAATTTGAGCAACTTGCTAATATGGTTCCAGGTTTGCTTGAGTCGCATCAAATTAGTATTTTTCTTTCTGGACTTCGTGCCGACATAAGGGCTGGTGTTCGTTTGCTTCGTCCAATGAGTCTAATCGAGAACTTTGAATTAGCGCTTTGCCAAGAGGATACAATTATAACAACTATCGTATATAATATGACCAAGACTATTTCTCGTCCATTTTCTTCATGGCCTTCTAACATATCTTATGTACCTAAGTCTATTAACTAATTGCCATTCTTACCTACTGGTGTTAAACATTTGTCATGGACTGAACAAAAGGAACGGCGTGAGAAGGGTCTTTGTTTTAATTACAATGAGATTTATAAACATGGTCATTGATGCCAAAAACCACAATTATCTCTCTTGAAAGGTGAACCAGAGGTCGAAGTTAAAGACTTTAAATCTGAAACCATAATTGGTGGTGTCCCAAAACCCCCAACTTTTGAAATTTCGTTGCATGCTCTTATGGGATCAACTCAATCTGAAACTATGCACATCAGCAGCACTCTAAAAAATCAACCTATTACAGTCATCAACTTTGGTTTCACACATAATTTTATCCATCATTCTATTGCTAAACAGTGTGGTTATTCTATTAAAAAGGACAAGTTTTTACGAGTCATGGTGGCTAATGATGGATTTTTAAATAGCTTGGGTAAGCGTTCTGATGTTTAACTTAATTTACAAGGCTATATAGTTTCCTTCGAATTTTTTCTTTTGGTTATTAGTGGCTGTGAGCTAGTTTTTAGAGCACAATGGTTAGGATCATTAGGCTTAATTGCTTGGGATTTTTGCAATTTAACCATGAAATTTCAAGTCACTGATCAAGAGTTCATTTTGGTTGGTGATGGTTCTTCTACTACGGCTGTTCATATGAACCGAATACCCGTTCAGACTGTCCAATCCAAACCAACCCGAGTTGCCACGGACGGTTTCGAAGAGAAGAACGGTTGGCTACGATTTTTCTGCATTGAATTTTACAGATTTACGGTCGGCAACGGATCTTCTCTATATAAATTCGATGAACCCGGCCCGACCGAAACAATGAATATATAATAGTATTTATATATTGGGACGATGAGTATATAATAATATTTATATATTGGGAGTATGCATAGTAGTCTAGACTTTAGTCTGTCAAAGAGAGACTATCCTTTCACTTTCCAAAGCATTAATAATGATGGCTCTCTCTCTCTCTCTCGTCTTCACAGATTTATTTCTCATTTTGCTTCTCTCTCTCATAAACCCTAGGTAGACAAAAGTTGAAAAATCTCTTTTTCTCCCTCTTCACTCTCGTTTTTGGCCTTTCTCTTTCTCTCATTTTTCATCTCTTTCTTTGAGAGACAAACTCATTTCTCCTTTATCTGTGCTTTTCTTTCTTTTGATGGTAATGGTTGTCGTGAAGACGAGGTAGCTAATGATGTCAACGATCTGCGATGGCGATGGTTACAGCTACGATAGCGAGTCTTTCTCTTTCTCTCTCCATTTTTCTTCATTTTTTTTCATACACTGTCATAGATGTATGTGTATATGTGTGTATATATATATGTGTGTGTGTATGAGTATGAGTTCAATTCAATATTTTTTACAAAAATTTCACCCTTACTTAGATTTTTGGATTCAACCGAACCGACCGTCAAACCGTCTTCTTTAATTTGGTCTATTTCGAACCACACATCGGTCGACCACGGATCACCAATTTCTTAACCCGAAGGTGTCGGTTCGGCTGCTGGGTAAAAGGTAAACTCGAGCCGAACCGACCCGTGAACAGCCCTATCTCCTACTGTTATGCTTATGGATAATGGCCTGGTATATCGTCTTTTATAGCGTGAGTGCCACGAGGTCCTTTTACAACGTGAGCATTAGCCTCTTTCTCATCCTTATTCCGTCACGACTATTGCTACTATTTTTGAAAGAGATATTGTTCTCTTGCATGGCATATGTCACAACCCAACCCCCGCTCCACAGGATTAGAAACGTGACCGGCCAGTAATCTAAGATTACTAAAGGCCTACTTAACAGTTAATAGTGTAAGGGGCTAACGGAAACCAATAAGATCAAAAAACATCGTCCAATGAACTCTGAAACTAAAATGAACAACCAACTCTGTATGTATCGCTGTACAATCATCCACTACCTTATCATATACAAGTACCAAAAGCATATACAATACTTAGGGAATTATATCCTTACGTAAAATACTTAAAACAAAAGATCTTTGATTAAAGACACGTGATCACTTAACAAAAGGGTGAATTCATCACTCCCCAAAAAGCTTGGAGTTAGACCCAAAATGGTTGGTTTGATAACTAGAAGATAGGTTGACGCTCTTAGGTCATTTCTTGAGCTTGATCACCTACACGACATATATAAACTGTGAGCCAAAGCCCAGTGAACAACAATGTGTAAAGAGGTTAGAAATGATGTCCGTTTAAACATTAAAGTCAAGTCACATAGCAGTAACATGTTTGTTAAAACATAGCAATCATATGGATCTACGAGCACATATGATAGTCCTTCAATCATAATCATCTAACGCAATATCTCATACGCATCTGGCCATGGTACTAGTACCCCCAGGCGAAGGCCACGTGAATATAGGCCACAATATTGTTCTCCCTAGGCGAGGGCCACATGAATATGGACCACGGTACTATTACCCCCGGGTAAGGGCCACGTGAATATAGACCACGGTATTATTAGCCCCGGATAAGGACCACATGAATAAAACCGCGGTATTGTTACCCTCGGGCATGGACCACATGAGCATATTGCATGGAATGGATTCATTTATTTAGCACATCATGTCACTATAGAACAACTTTAACAAAAACAATAATAATCAGAAAGAAGTATAATTCAAACATAGCTTTACTACATTGTCACTCACAGTTAGTTCCGTATAGCACGTGGCTAGGATGCGGTGTCTGACATACATAGACACATGAAAGCACAATGGTTTAATATGCAGTCTTTCCGTTCAGTTAGTCTCTAACTTATCCGTTACTGATTCGTTACTTATTTTATTTTTAAATCCAATCTCTTTCATTTTTTCCTCTTGTGTTCATACCATGGATAGGAAACAGTTGAAAATTATGCAATTAGAGGCCCGGAAGTCAGAGAAAACAAAGGAAAAATCAAATTGGGCTGGTCCTATTGGCCGCACATGCGATGGTCTCAGCTGCACGTGCGGTGGTCTGGCCGCTTGTGCGGTGGCCTTGGCCGCACGAGCGGGAAAACTTCATAATACAATGTTAGCCAAAAAAAAGTTGGCTGCTTGTGCGGTGGCCCAGACCGCTCGAGTGGTCTGGGTGAAAATCAATGGAAAAATTTGACTGAAAATGGAACTTTCCCCCTTTCAGACCCAAACCCAATTTTATGAAAATCAAGGTTCAAAATGCATCAAAACAACTTGAATTCACCATATCTAACTTCAATATGAATCATATCCAATTCACACTTAAGTTACACAAATGAAAACACATGGAAATCATAAAACATGGAGGTTAAGTTATAATTCATGGAGTTTCCTCCATATTGCTCATAAATCATGCAAAAGCAAGTGGTACAACATGAAGAATGCCATGGAGATTCATATTTTGCACTAGTTCCTCTATTTTCCTCCTTAGGATTCAACTAACAAGTTCACACCACTCTACTTCTTGCTTCAACTTAGATTCTTTAATTCCATAATAAAGACAACCCAAATTCATGAGATTGAAGGAAAAGTTATTCCCTCAAGTTGATGATTTGATGAAGATTGGTTAATTCCCCTTTCTTCTCCTTGAACCCTAGCTTTCTTTATTCTCTTTTGTCTCTAGAATTCTCACAAAATATCTATCTCTATCTACCTCTTATTTGATGAGTAAAGTTAGGCCTATTTTGGGTCTAATTCTCTTCCTAATTCTAAGTTTAATTTTTAATAACTTAATTCTCATTACAATCTTCTTAATTTAACACTAAATTGAAACGTATTACTGTGAATCAGGCTCTAATTGCCTATGTTAAATCTTTAATTTTAATTTTATGGTTTACTGATTCAGATAGGTTTATTTCCCTTTCCATCTATCTTTCCCACTAATTCAATACAATGAACACATAACACACATAAATAAACACATAATTAAGACAAATCACACAATTTAACAAGTAATTAAGGAGCCGGATGTTACAGCATGCCTCGTACAATTGTCAGTGATAGAGACCCCATCTTTCTTAGTAATTTTTGGGAAGCCTTCTTCACTATGTAAGGTACGCAATTATGTCGGAGTTCGGCTTATCATCCTCAATCTAATGGTCAAACCGAGGTTACTAACCGCATTTTAGAGTGTTATTTTCAATGTTTTGCAGGTCAGAAACCTCACAATTGGTCTTGCTGGTTGCCTTGGACTGAATGATGGTACAATACCACTTATCATTTTGCTATTCAAATGACTCCATTTGAGGCTGTCTATAGCCGCCCTCTACCTTCAGTTTCGGCTTATTTTCCTGGTACAACTGTTGTTCATACAGTTGACCTTGCTTTACGGAATCGCGATTGCACTTTGCAACTTTTAAAGGATAATCTGCAATCTGCTCAAGCTCGTATGCAATTCTATGCTGATGCTAATCAAACTGAATGCCGTTTTACTATGAATGATTGGATGTTTTTGCGGCTGCAACCTTATCACCAGTCTATAGCTGCTTCGCAGCATTATTCCAAGCTTTCTCCCTGTTTTTATGGACCTTTTCACATTATTGCGCAGGTTGGTTTTGTTGCTTACAAGTTGGACCTTCATGAAAGGTGTCGCATAGACCCCGTTTTCATGTCTCTACCTTGAAGTTAGAGTTGGAAGCAAATGTTACTTACCTTCTTTTGCTAATGTTTTTGAATAGGTGTCTGAGAAAATTTTAGATCGTGACATCTTCAAGTAGAACAATCAAGCTATCACACGTTGGCTTATTCAGTGAAAAGGTCATTCTGTTAATGAAGTTACTTGGGAAGACCATACTGCTTTTTGTGCTCGTTATCCCGATTTTCCAACTTGAGGACAAGCTGTGATTCTAGGGCGATTGAATGTTAGGAAACCAATTATATTAAGAAGTCTACTTCTTTTTAATTACTATCTAAATCAATTTAGAAAGTCTAATTATATTAGAAAGTGTATGTTATTTTTCTTATATAACGATGCTTATTGTAATGGTTTTGAGGAGGAGATTTAATAATATTAAGAGTTTAGATGGCTAATCCCCAATTTAAAGGATTGTTGGTGGCTGATCCCAATCCAAAGATCAATTCAGGGTCTAGGGCCCTATTAGCTCGCTAGTGTCGCCTCTCCTCACCATCTTACTCTCTCATTCAGATATCAGATGGGAGAGGAGGGATGAGGGAGGAAAGAAGAGAGATCAAAGAGGAGAATGGCGGATGAAACCTTAGTCAGAAGAGAAATGAGAGAGAGAGTGTGTGTTGAGTTTGGTTTGGTTTGGTTTCGATAGCATGTATATATGTGTGTAGTTTAGTCATTTTAATAATGATTATCCTTTTGAACAAAACTTTGCTTTGGGAAGATGGTTAAAATGTAGTTTTTTAACCTTTTTTTTGAAAAAAACATGTAAAAAATGTAATAGATATGTGCCCTAAAATGGGTTAAAATTTGGCATTTGACTACTAACCTACTTCCCAAAAGAGCTCAAAATATTTAGGGCTAGTTTGATTTGTATCTCAAGATACAATTTTTGAGAAAAATTTCTAAAATTTTAAATTTTTTTTTCAAAATCACTTTATCTTTTCTACACATCAATCAATCACTTTTTTTTTTTCTCATTTCTCATTCTCAATTACTTTTTCTCTCACACACATCTACTTAACCATAACAAAATATCAAATCATCTCAAACTCTAAAACTATTTTCAAAATATACAACCAAACAAACTAAAATTTTTTTTAAGCTTTCTCTCCAAATTTTTTTTAAAAAATTTATCTCAAAACACAAACCAAACACACTCATAGTGCCTAAATGTTTGAATAAATAAAATCTAAAAGGGCTAGGCTTCCATCCTATCCATGATCAGATAAGAGGGTACTGTTGGGCCCGTGAGGCCCACCATGGGTTCCTTTTCGATAATTCGAACTGTTTAATATGTAGAACTCGTCGAGTACTATATGTCTGTAAAAAATCACGTTGAACGGATATTGATAGTTATCTCATTGGACCAGATTTCTATCAACCGTTTATTTTTTCACCATCTTTTTTTTAGATACAAAACTGATTTGATTACGTAGCTATTGATATCTGATCAATGTGATTTTTTATAGGTATATAGTATTCGACGAATTTTACACATTGAACGATTCAAATTATCGAAACAAAACCTGTAGTAAAATCCTACAAATCCAACAATATTCTCCAATCTAATCAAACAGTGGAGGAAAGCCCGGCCTAATTTAAAAATAGATTTATCGTCCAAGTCCTTTTAAACTTTAGTTCATCTATTTTAATCATTTAGATCATTGTTTTTCAATCAAATTTCTACTTTACTACTCCCACAATTTGTAAGACCGACTTTATCAGACAATTTAGATGGCTGATTATGACAATTAAAGGAAGTGTGTGGTATTAGTAAAGAATAAAAGGAGTAATGTTAAAAAATTTATCAAAATTTTTATCAAATATTTTATATGGGTGTGTGTGGATCTCATACCTATGTAAAATATTTGATAAAATTTTTGATTAAATTTTTAGAGCCTTTAACATTTTTAAAATAAAAGGTACAAAAGTGAAATTATTATTTTCTAATAAATTATATTTTTTATTCTTATAATTTGACTTAAACTATATTTTGTCCTTACATTCTTACCCGTTTAAAAATTTGGTTATTTTAATTGGGTTTTTAACTTTTTAATTGTTTTATGAAATAGAAAAAAGTTATGTTTTAGATAATTTATAATTTTATTTTGTAATTGAATAGATAGTTATAAAATAAAAAGTAATTGATTGATAGACAAGATGTAATATTTTATTTTATTTATTATTTTAGTCTTTTTTTTTTGTCTTTATTAATTATTTTAACCAATAAAACTATTCCCAAATATGACTTAATCCAATTTCATTACATCACACACGGGCACCTTGAAAAAACCGTCAAATGTTTCAAAATGTTAATGTTAACATTTAACTTGAACAAAAAAAAGTTGAATTAAACTTAGACTTAAATATAAAGATTAAATTATTTAAATTAAATTAATAAAGATTAAAATTAAATTAAAATTAAAATATAAAGATTAAATTAATAAAGATTAAAATTAAATTAAAATTAAAATATAAAGATTAAAAAGTATACTTTATCCTTTTTTTTAATAGACCCGTAGACATGGGTTGGTAAATAAGTCCATATGAAGAACTGCCAAAAGAGAGAGTCCTAAGCTTCACTCTGCAAGTCTTAATCCACAGTTTTTTTTAAAACAAGACAAAGACCTTGAAAGCTACCTCTGAGTTCACAATCATCGCAATAACCTCCACGGTATGTTTTTATTCCCGTTTTAAATTTCTCTTCAGATTCCTCATTTTCGACCACAACACTCCATACAGGCCACACTACACAGTCACTGGTTTATATATATATATATATATATATCTTTTCACAATCATGCATATATTGTATATTCACATGTATACACGCATTATAAGAAGATAAGACGCATTATAAGAAGATAAAGACAGACACCCACATACAAGAAGTTGATATTGAATGTGGGTTCTTGATTAGTGTTGTAATCTTGGTCCTTGGAAACTATATATGTGCACACACATATATATGCATTTTATGCAATTTGGGTATTTGGGTTAATTGAAGTATGGGAGGAAAGAGTACATTGGCAGTTGTTTTGTTTGTGATTTTGGTTTTTGAAGGTTATTTTTGTGAAAGAGGGGTTGCGACTACGGTTACATATGATGGGAAAGCACTGGTTATTGATGGGAAGAGGCGGGTTTTGCAGTCTGGTTCAATTCACTATCCTAGAAGCACGCCCGAAGTGAGTTTGTGTTCACATGTATTAATTGGCAGCATTATGTTTTTGTATGAATAATATAGCTTATGGTGGTTGTTGTGATGAATTTTAGGTGTGGCCGGAACTTATTAGGAAATCGAAGGAAGGAGGGTTGGACGTGATTGAGACTTACATTTTCTGGAATTATCATGAGCCCGTCAAGGGAGAGGTATAACTATGTCCTTATAATAATTATATGCATTTATAGTCTGTGGCTATAATAAAGCATGGACGCTCCAAATAGTTTCTAGCATTGTTGGACACGCTAGGAACACAGGACACAACGGACATGTATTTGATTAATTTGTGTGGGAACTTAGGAAAGAAAAGAAAATAAATGATTATATAAGTTAGGAGAGAAAAGATTGTTATTTTCTTCCTCTTGTTTAAATAAATAGGATAGAAAAGAAAGGAAAATATAATGATTTCTTTCCTATCTTGTTTGGTTAAACTACCTAAAGGAAAAGAAAAGAAATTGTTTCATGTTATATTACCAAAATAACTTTTGCAAGTGTTAGGTTTTTATTTCTTTTATATCTAAAGGGGTAGTTTTGGTATTAAAAAAAAGGGACTAGTTGGTTTCTTTTCTCTTCGAATCTCTCCAAATGAGGGTAATGAGAGAAATGAGTTTCTCTCCATTTCACTCCAATTCTCTTCTCTTTACTTTTCTAAACAAGTGATATGATCCAAGAGAAATGCATTTCTCTTATTTTCTTCCCAAATCATTTATTTTCTTCCCGAATCTCTCCACTTTTGAATGTTTATAATATTTTGGTATTTTTTATGGATGATCTATTAATTATTTAAATCTAGTATTTTATTTAATTATGAATTTTTTATATATTGAACTAGTGTTGGTTTTTGTTAATTTTGATTGTTTGTGGACGTAATATTATCTACATAGCAAACAAAAATATATATTTTTTATTGTTGTTATCGTCGTTTTTTTTTATTATTTTAAAATCACCATGTCTTGTGTCCGTGCTTCTTAGGTCTGTGGTTATTAGGAGAATGCATAAGCGGGTTGTCAAGGGTGCATGGGCTTGTGAGTTCCCATTGCAAGGCCTTAGATAGGGTTTCTCTAGTGATTTTGGTAACCTCGAGATTCAACTGTTTCTTTTCCCCATTTTCCTTTTCCTTTTATTTTCCTTTGTTAAGCCAAGTTTAAAGAATGAACTATGTTAGTTTTAAGCTTCAGTGGAATAAATAAACAATTAAACAGTATAATACTTGGTATCAAATGGGAAAGTTTAGGAAAGATTAATACAAAGTTCTCAGAGCCAGATTAATACAGAGTTCTCAGAGCCTCAGCTTGTCTAAAGTGTCAATCTCTCTCTCTCTCTCAAGTTACCTTACATGATTGTATTTTTTTGGGGTATGTTTTGGTTATTGCTATTGTAATATCCTTTTGGCATGAAATATGTGTTGTTGGTTTACTTTTTCCTTCGTGTTATACATGTGCTTGTTGTGGGAAACTTCAATCTGGAGCAAGGTTCTGAAAAGCGATTGCGGTCACCGTAACGGTGTGTGATTCTTGATTCTTGAGGTGTAAAGGTGAGTGTAACGATTATGTAACCGGAACCGTGAATTTTTTTATTTTTTGCACAATTTGAAAAAAAACTTACCAATACGCATATTTTTTTTCCATGATCATATTTATTGGGTTAAAAATAAATATTGATCAATTTTTATAAATTTTTAAGTATGATCCAATATATTTCATATTTTTAAATTATTATAAACTGAGTTTTTTACATTTTATTTTAATAATTAATGACTTTATATTATACAAAAAATCAATCAATAACTATTATATATAAGATAAACAATGACAAAAGTAAGAGAATAAATAAGAGGCTAAATATATATATATATATACATATTTTAACCAAGCCAAATAGATAATGACCACACTTATTATTATTATTATTATTTCCAAATAATATATAGATAGATACACACAAACAAAATGGTTTAGTGATAGCAGCTGAATAGAATAGCATAGGTCTTACAGTTTCAACAAATCAATAGCATGTTCTTCATCTTCCCTCTTCTCTCTCTCTATCTCTTGCTCCTCTATTTTCTCTCTATCTTCCCTCTTCTCTCTATCCCTTTTCCCTAATTTTCAGCTTTTTTTTTGTATGTTTTTTTGAAAGAAACAGTTTGGAACCGTTATGTAACGGTGTGTAACACGCCGTTACGGCTGTTACGGCACCGTTACGACAGCTACGGCAGCCGCTACGGCCGACACACCTGTGAATCTCAATCACACTACAAAAGCGGCCGTAATGGGTGGCGGTAACTGCCAAAACCGTTACGTAACGGCGTTACGTAACGGTTGCGGCCGCTTTTTAAAACCATGATCTGGAGTATATTTCTTCCTATGAATTCCTCTCCATTATCAATTTGCATGAAGCATTGCTAACGATTCAATCATTCAACATGTATTTTTCATACTTTCAAAACTAAAGGTTACCTGATTGACTACTATTGACATTGCTTATTGGATAATTTAAAGTATTTTGGCTGCTATGATTGGCATTCATCGTATTTGTTATTTTGGGATAAGCTCATCATCATAATCATCATTATAATTAATTATTTTTCTAATTATTGCAGTATTACTTTGAAGGCAGGTTTGACATTGTAAAATTTGTAAAGACAGTGCAAGAAGCTGGCCTTTTTGTACATCTGAGAATTGGTCCTTATGCTTGTGCTGAATGGAATTATGGGTCAGTTTCTGTTTATTTGCCTGTCTTGTAAGGTGACATATTGCACTCTTTCGTTGTTTTTTGTGCTTTTGCGTGTTTTACTTCTTGTCATTATTATTGTTATTTATAAAATATATATATATATTTTTTTGAAGTGCATTTTTGCCAATTTTGTGGCTTCACTAGCTTCCATAGATATTTGTGGGTACATATGTTCAGCCTTGCTACATGGCATCGTTGTGTCATCTCCAAGATGGCTTCTCCATGGAATTTGGCGCTACGTGTTAGCCTTGTGAGCTGGCATGTGGGCCAATGACTCTCCCCTCTATGGTAAAAAATAATCCGGCCGATAGCGTTTGCAGTGCCTTAACCTCTTGCTTAGGCATTCAGGGGAAGGTTGTGTATTGCTTGGAGCATTGCCTCAGCACATTTGAGGATTCTCTGCTTGAGTGTGTTGCCCTCTCTGCTTGTGATTGGCACTTGCACCCGCTCGGCTCGGCCAAGCTACTCCACACCCAAGTGTGCCCCTCTTCTATAACCCTTCCAAGATTAGTGCAGTTATGCTCTGGTTGAATGCACACCTGGCAGTCGCTCGGTAAGGAGTCTCTAGCCTTCAAGTCACCCGCTTGTTTGGCTTGTCTAGACATTCCTTGTACAACAATAGATACATATAATGATAGTGTTAAATTTGTTTGGGTAGAGGCTATTTGGCTAAAATAGCCAATAAAGACAAAATAGGCTAAAATAGCCAATAAGAAAAAATTTCATATCCAAGCTATAATCATTTTACTTTCTTACAACCATCAAATCAACTAAAAAAAAAAAAAAAACTATCATCCCAAACACGACTTTTAGCCAGGCTAAAATAGCCAAAAAGCCAACAAAAATAGCCTACTCCCAAACGGGGCATATCGGGTGCATATCTCACACCCTTATCAAAGTGTTAGGTGTCCGACATGGGTATTCGATTTATTTTAAAGAGTCCATGTAACATAGCTATCCAGCGATCCACCATCGCAAAAATTATATTATAAATTATGAGTTTTATTTGCTTTGCTTTACACTATCCATTGCTGTCATTGTTGAAATTAAAGGTTGCTATGCTTTTATATGTGGCAGCTGCAAAAAAATGTTCCTGAAGTTAAGTCCATTGCAAATGTTTGCTCCTAAAGTGCAGGTTTTACACTAACATAATTTTTGAACATGCTAAAAAATCTGTTCGTTTTTCTTCTTCTCATGTTTGAACAGGGGGTTCCCAATTTGGTTACACTTCATTCCTGGAATCCAGTTTCGAACATCAAATGACCTATTCCAGGTACACTTTGATCTCTATAATGCCTTTGTCTGTTTTTCAATTAAAAATATATATATATATATAATGCCTTTGTCTGTTTGCGAGAATATTTCAAAATTATTCTTTGTTAGTAAACTTATTATCATCTGTGCAGAATGAAATGAAGCGCTTTGTTACGAAAATCGTTGACTTAATGAAGGGGGAGAATCTCTTTGCATCGCAAGGAGGGCCAATAATTCTTGCGCAGGTGGTTTCTTCCTTATATTGTTGGCATGCCTTTGACATAGAACTTCTTATAGTTATTTTATTTTATTTTTTGAAATATTGCACTTTGTTTTCTTATTCTTTTGCTATCTTCTAGATATGTTTGATCAATTATTCTAACCACTTTAGACTGTACGAGTAACTAATTAGTGATGTAGTACAGTTTATATAGACATTTATAGGCATGAATTCATATCCCTACTTCCCTAGTAAATTGAACAAGGGTAATTTTATTCACACCACAAATATTCTCGTTTCACACCATTTTGTCATTCTAATATCAACTTTCGAACAAAAATCAATTGTTCTAACAAAAACCATGTTCAGTAGTTGTACACACAAATTTTGAAACAATGAAGTGTTTCAACACATTTCAAAATTTTATGTTACAAATGTCCGCTGTTTAGTTTTTGGACTAAATAGTGTTAATTATTTGAATAGCAAGTTCCTATTTCAGATCTATATTCCAGATCGTTAATTACACATTTTATATAAATGAAACCTCTGATTAATGAAGAACAAAATAAATAACAGAAGACAATTTTAAAAAAATAAATTTTTTATTGGAATTGTTATGGGTTTTCAACCCTCGAATACAAGGTACAATCCTTGGGTTTGGAACCCTTTACCTATTCATTGCCATTCTGCGTTTGTAGCGTAGGCTCTTGATTTCTCTGGGCTTCTTTTCTTCTTTCCTGTAACGTCTGTAGCTCTTGATTTCTTTCTCTCTCTCTCTGATCTTCTCACTTCTGATTTTTTCTCCTCTATCCCCCATCTTGTGTGATGGTCCTCATATTTATAGAGGGCCATCCAAATGATAAGAATGCCCCATCCAAGTGATAAGAATACCTCATCCACCATTTGAATTTCAAATTGAATGATAGCACCATTTGAATTTTGAATGATAGCGCTATATGATTAATCGTATATTTGATTAACCGGATTGATATTTGGGATTTCATCCTGTATGGTGTCCTTACTGTAGGCTCTACAGGTGTCATCTTTCGTAGGCTCCATGTGTCACTTGAGCATCTTGAATAACGTCGTTGAGATACGACGTTTTATTTATACACTTTAACGGAGCAAGTTGATCATTTTGGGAAGTGATTGCCTACAATAATCTTATCATAGGCTCTGTGTGTCATTGACTATATTTGAAATTTAAACATAAATTTGGTTGAAATTTATGTGCCAACAGTAGTTGATGTCATAACAATTGATTTTGTTCAGAAGTTGATATCTGAAACGAAAAAAATGTTGTGAACTGAGACAAAGTGTGGTGTGCAAATAGAAGCGCCGATCCCCCCCCCCCCCCCCCCAAAAAAAAAAAAAAAAAAAAAAAAAAAAAAAAAAAAAGAAAAAATCTTGAAGTTTTCTCTTAGATATTTAACTTCAGTTTTTGATTAGTGACACTCTCTTTCCTTAGTAAAATAATCTGAATACCAATGGGCTGAACATGTTGTACTTATTTGAAATATAATGTTTAATATAATTTCATGGAATGCAGATGCAATGTACATGAGAACTTAATTATAATTACAGTGTAATTGTTGCGAATCTTTCATTTTAAAATTTAGACAAAATGGCGGTTCATTTGAGACAAGGTTATCTGCACATACAGATCTGATCTAGTGAATGGCTTCAATTATATAAATCAAAATTAATGCAATTTTTTATTTTTTATTTTGACATTGATTTGATAGCTTAGTTTTCAGGGCATTCAAGTTTGAATCCTCATGGTATTGTAAGAGCTTGGAAAAGTGCCATATCCAATGGCATTAATTTATGTTCGGTAATATAATGTCAACAAAATTTTGTGACAATCGTATAATTTATTTTCTTATCCTATTATCTAGCTTTTTTTTCTTTTCATCCTGCCCAATCACAAATATGTATCGTAGTTAAGTAAAGGATGATGATTTTTCTAAAGTCAATATCACTTAATTGTTTTAATTTACGTCTCCTTTTTTGCTGTAACAGATTGAGAATGAGTATGGAAATGTTGAGTGGGCCTATGGAATAGAAGGACAGTCATATGTCAAATGGGCTGCAGAAATGGCTGTCGGTCTTAACACTACTGTTCCATGGGTGATGTGCGTGCAGAAAGATGCACCTGATCCAGTGGTAAGTGTTTATCCTGTAACCAGTCATCGTTTCTTCTATTAGTTAAATGTGAATGGTTACTCATATTCTAAGAAGCACGGACACATACACGTGACATGACATGGATATGCAAATTTTCAAAAAATGCAGAACATAACATGGCGAAAACACATGGTAAACATATAATTTTATATATTTATTATATGTTATATTTTTTAATACTATAAATTTATTATATGTTAAATATTTATTTTCTTCAAATTCATGAACCTTTGTATGCCATTCCAGTGAAAACAATTAAAAAAATAAAATTGTCCCAGCATGTCTCAATGTGTCCCCCAGCTTGTCTGACACATGTCTGGCACACTTGTCGGACACCAGTAAACTTGACCTTCAAAGAAGTGTCCGTGCTTCATAGCTCATTTGTACCAGAAGCATCAAAATGCTATCTTGTTTTATGTATTATTATACCGCTGTATATTGAGGCAGTTAGATGGACGAAGGCTCACAATAGTCCTGCAGATGAGCAAATTAAATTATTATTTCTTGCATTTGCAAGCCACTAGAAATGCAAGGTAGTTGGGCACCAGAAATGCTTTGTTGTCAAATCAAGCCTTCTATTTTTGCCGTTCGTGTGGATTTATATGAGTTAAGATAGTAAGAAAAACATGGGTAGCATGTGGTTCACTTAAGGTTATGACACTTAATAGAGTGGAATGGTGAACAGAATTCATAAGCCGATGGAAAATAGTTGGGACAAGGCTTTGTTGAGTTGCTAGTTATGTTAGCAACACACATTCTTGAGATTTTGTGGAAGGGACATCACGGTATCACCAAACCAACATGGTTGTAGAAGCTTCTTGTAGGATTTTGGCAGACAAGAGTGTTAAGACCTATTTGAGAGGAGCCTAATAGAATAAATATCTTTTGAATAGGAGGAAGTACCCATGGAAAATAATATAATATATGATGTTGAACACAATACTTTCTTTCTTGTCTTTTTTTGGATGAAGTATTTGCCTACTTTGATAGATTCTGTAGCAGGATTTTTCGGAGGGTTGTATAGTCATGTGGATTGCTTTTGTTGGCCTTTTTGGGTCTTTTGGCTTCTGTATGTGTTATACCTCACATGTACACAGGATGTGCTCTGTTTTCAGAGCCCTTTAAAGGATCTTTTTGCTCATCAAAAATTAAAAACACACACACAAAAGAAAGGAAAAAAAAAAAAAAAAGAAAGAAAAAGAAATAAAGAGAGAAAAAAATTGCTGCATATTATTTTAAATTTTCATCAGCTCGTTCTGATTATGCTCATGACATGGATGTGAAGTAATAAAATGTAAGATTGAACGAGATAGAAATGCAAAAGAGAAAGGTGAAGAAGAAGCTTTATGGTCTCTTGACTAAAAAATAGCCTTATTCAAATCTGCCATGAATCAATGTTTCTGGTCTTTGGCTTTGTATTAGAAGTTTTATTTTAAAGATATTATTATTGCCTAATTTAAACTCTCATGTTGTTAACGTAGATAAACACATGTAATGGGTTTTATTGTGATCGGTTTACACCAAATTCCCCTTCCAAGCCAAAGATGTGGACAGAAAACTACAGTGGATGGTAAAATTATATATCTAGCTTAACCTATGTGAAAGACATTTGTGACAATTGAAGCATTTAATTCGTCAAACAGATGTGAATGTGTTTAACGTTCAAAATGATGTTACAGGTTCCTTTCATTTGGATATGCAGTTCCTTACCGACCTGTTGAGGACTTGGCTTTTGCTGTTGCACGCTTTTTTGAAACAGGTGGCACTTTCCAAAACTATTATATGGTGGGCCTCATAAATCTTGTCTTCTTTATTCTAATTGTAATTTGTTAAGCATAAAATTAGACGTTATTACCATAATTTAGTTCTAGTATCTCCTTGCAGTATTTTGGTGGCACCAATTTTGGACGAACAGCTGGAGGTCCTTTGATTGCAACAAGTTATGACTATGATGCCCCACTTGATGAATATGGTAAACTTACTGACATGTGGTCAACACACTCATTGATCTCAGAACTTAAATTCAATCTATTACATTTTTGCTAGATCTGAATGTATGTGTTATATGTGTGATATTTTCAGACATGCGCTTACATATCCAAGGATGCAACTTAGTTCCAAAGTCAATGTGTCTTAAAATCAACTCAACAGTGTCTCAATCCCAATCCTTTGGTTCAGCTACATAGCTCCTTCATCTCAATTCAGCTCTTTATAGGTCCATATCCTTAAATAGATTTGAAGGTCACATGATCTAACTGTTAGATCATCAATTGTTCCAAAAGCTTAAGCTATTAGGACATGGGTTCAACAATATATATCAGGTTACCCAACACTAAACCCTTTTTGAAATCTATTCCAACCACATTAATAACCCATCTGATTGTGCAAACCTATGTTACCTGGAACGTGGATCGTTCCGGTACGTGGAACGGGAACGTAGTACGCCATATGCTCTAAAATATGGTACGATAGGGGTAAACTTGTATATATATTATACTTAAGAATTTAAGGTACTTCTAGAGTAATTTTTTTTTTAACTATTAGATATCCAATAAAATGTAATATTTTCTATGAACATTATGACCATTTTTTGTTTTTTTGTCTTGCCAAAACTTAACTCACCCTAAATTTTAATTCATTATATTTGAATTTTTTCCTCCTAAGGTAACATTTAAGGACATATAGTGAAAAAAGCTTTTGGGATCACTTTGGATGACTAAATTTACCATTTTTGGAATGAAAGTATATCATGTTTCGGAACATGCGTACCAATACGTAGTTCGCTAGGATATTAGCGTTTTCTGGTAACATAGGTGCAAACAACCATCCACTAGTAGGTGAAATCTAGATGTGGCAACTGCCTCTTATTTTCAAGATAAGTTGCAGAGAGATACATGAAATCTATTTATTCTGCTTTTTCAAGATCAACCTTGGAAATACCCCTTTAGTTTGTCACAAGGTTTTGCTGTTGGCATTAGAGTTATGGCTGCCCCTTTAGTTTGTGGCTATGAAGCATAGGTACTTTGAAAATATTGCCAACCGGTGCTTACCTGGTATGGGCACGTGTACCATATGGATGCATTTGTTCGTGAAATACATATCTGATGTACAAAATACTTTGGGTATGGCTCGGGTAGATTTTAGGTGCTTTTGTAGGTATGTCGGGCATAATTTTTTTTTATTAAAAATACAGGGGAATTGTATTGTGTCTATTTTTTAAAACATTAAAAATATATGGTATTTTTGCAATTATCAACAATATAAAAATGCTTAGGGTTCTTTTTTTGACAATTGCAAGAAATTTTAATTATTTTTTGCATTTGATTTTTAAATGTTATATATCATGTACTATTACAAATTGTAAAAATATATTTTTTGGGCTGTGCTTCCTCCGGTCCAAGATTTGGATTGGAGGGTGCTGTCTGGGCCCACCACGGACAATTTGAATCGTTCATTTTGTCAGACCCTTTGTGTTTATTATTTATACAAAAATTATGTCGATCCAATAATCATAGCCTATTTAATTTGTTGCATTTGTCTCCAAAAAATGGATGGCAAGTGTATTTTTGAAAATAGACCATCCATTTTTTGAGCAAGTTACGATTATCGGACGACCTAATTTTTTGTGTGGGTGATATACATGAAAGGCCATATAAAATGAATAGTTCAAATTATCGAAATGTTACCTGTGGTGATCTCTATGGGCCCAAACAACACCCTCCAGTCTAGATCTGGGTTGCAGGCAATCCAGACCCTATTTTTTTATGGACGTACCCGGCCATTCCAGTATCCTTCTTTTTAAAAAAAATTCGTATCAACGTTTTCGTAATGTATCCATACCTGCTTTTGTACTTGTACCCGTGCTTCCTAGGTTTGTGGCCTTTTCCTATCTCTGTTCTTTCTTCTTGGGAAAGATTATTTCCTAATTCTTTATTTGAATATATTTGCGTGCTTCCTATTAAATTTTTTTTTCTGGTTCTATATAAATTACTAAGTTCCAATCAACTATCATCTGTCTGGATGCCACTCAGTTCCTTGAATGATGGTCCACAGCAAGGTAAACATATGATATCATTTGTGATAATGTTGAGCTAGCCATCTAAATGATGTTGTATTTGACATGTAATTGCTTTATTTACTAATGTTCAAAAGAGATGCTATGATCAATTTGGAGTATAGTACCACATATGTGACAATTAATTTATCAACTGCTTCACCTCCATGCCTATTTCTGTGTACGTTACAAGAAACTACCTATGCAGGTTTTATTAGGCAGCCAAAGTGGGGGCACCTCCGTGACTTGCACCTAGCAATAAAGCAGTGTGAAGAATATTTGGTCAATGCAGATCCAATCCAACAGTCCCTTGGTAGGAATTTAGAGGTATGCCAGAAGTTTACATGTGTACTTCAATGAATGTATATAGCTCGCCTGATGGTGAGTAGTATTTAAAATGACACCAAGTTTCCCCCCCACCCAAATCTCTGTAAATCTAAGACAGTGTCGGGTATATAAATTAAAGTGGACGTAAGTTTGAGTGATTGCCCCTATTTAGGTGCTCACTACCATCATTTTTAAAAATATTTTATTGACTATGTCACTGAAATTTCATGATTGGTTGCTCACTCTTTTAACTATCTTTTTGACAATTAATTTGGTTATCAGGCACACGTCTACTACAAAACTTCCAATGACTGTGCAGCCTTTCTTGCTAACTATGACAGCAGTTCAGGTGCAAATGTCACATTTAATGGGAATTCATACTTCCTTCCAGCTTGGTCTGTGAGCATTCTTCCAGACTGCAAGAATGTCATTTTTAACACAGCTAAGGTACACCCATTAATGGCATCTTAATATATGAATAAATCAGTTTACTGCCCAATGCCTGTGGAGCTCATATTTATTTTTCCCCTTTTGATGCCAATGGATTATAATATGTTGTGAAATTCGGGTATCAAAGTTTCCACGTAAATTGGATACTGCTACTAAATGTTGCACGAAATTTTCATTCATAACCGAAAAGGATCCCAGTTCATGGTCTCTACCCTATGCACAGATGTCTCAGTAATATTATATTATTATCAGCCTTAATAAGCAGTAAAAAATGCATTAAGCCATTTGACGTGGCATGGCCTTCATTGGGATTTCCTTGAATACTTGATAGGCAAAATAATATGATGATTTACTTTTATTTTAAATATTATGAAATAGAAATGAAAAAGATGAAAGACAGAAGATAGAATATAGGAGAATAATGAGATAAGATTAGGAGAATAACATAAAGAAGCGAGAAAAAGAGATAGCAAGAAAGTCAAAAAGGTGTTGAGGAGATGAGTGAAAAAATAACACTAAATCAGTGACTCAAAAACACGAGACTAACTGCTTAGTAAGAGTAATCAATTTATTATTTTTTTGTGGGTCCTACATCAGTTGGGTTGCACCATCATTACTCACACAAACTCTTTTAATTGAGTTCATTCTTCATTAATGCCATGATTCTTGGACTCAATACTAATCTATAGAATTTAGGGATTTAACGTTTCACCTCAATCAATCAGATGAATGCCAGCAAGGTTAAATTTTGTAGTTAAACAAGGGGTTAGTTCTACTGTGGACTTGTCAATAGATGGATGTGATAATTTTAGAGAATACCAAGATTAGAGAATGATTGTGATATCATCTCCCTTTTATATTAGTGAAGATTAATAATTACAAGGGAGCCCTAAGACATAGAATAATTACAATAAAAAATAACCCAACTAATAATATGCTGTTCTAACATTCCCGTCAAGCTGGTGCGAAGATATCTCTCATGCCCAGCTTGCCTAGGATGTCACGCAATGGCTTACTCCCATCTCCCTTGGTGAGGATGTTGGCAAGTTGTTCACCAGACTACACAAATGGAGTACACATCGTGCCACTAGTGAGTTTCTTCTTAATGAAGTAGCAATCAATCTTAACATGCTTTGTCTTGTCATGTTAAACCGGATTGTGAGCGATGTTGATGGTGGCCTTATTATCACAGTATAACCGATGGAGTCCGTCTGATCAATGCCTAGATGACTCAACAATAACTTGATCCATAAGAGCTTACACACCCCTTGTGTCATAGCTCTAAACTCAGCTTCTGCACTTGACCTGGCAACCACATTCTGTTTTGTACTCCTCTAAGTAACTAGGTTGCCTCCAACCAAGGTGCAATACCTTGAAGTCGATCTCCTATCAGTTACTGATCCAGCCTAGTCAGCATCTGTATAGGCTTCCATACGAAGATGATCATGCTTTAAAAAATAGAGACCCTTACCAAGAGCAGACTTCAAGTACCTCAAAATTCTTATGACAGCCTCGAAGTGAATCTGATGAGGAGCATGCATAAACTGGCTAACCACACTGATAGCAACAGTAATATCAGGACAGGCTAATCGGTGATAGCTCCCTCTATCAACAGCTGCTCCTCCTTCATCATTCCCTAGTTTCTGATTGGATTCCAGTTGAGTGTCACAGGCTTTGCAGCCAAGCATCCCAGTTTCTTTCAACAGATCAAGCACATACTTCCTTTGTGAGATAAATATCCCATCCTTAGAGCGAGCAACTTCAATTCCCAAAAAATACTTCAAGCTCCCCAGGTCTTTTTCAAACCCACTTGCTAAATATTTCTTCAACAGAGGGATTTCCTCACTATTATCACCTATAAGAACTATGTCATCCACATAAACAATGAGCGCTGTAGTCTTACTACGTGATGAATGTTTCACAAATAAGGTGTGATCTGCCTGACTCTGTTTGAAGCCATATTTAAGCATAACCTGAGTGAATCTTTCAAACCAAACCCTTGGAGACTGTTTGAGACCATATAATGACTTCTGAAGCCGGCATACTTTACCCTCTGTCTGATGATCCTTAAAACCAGAAGGAATGTCCATATATACCTCTTCTTCTAAGTCATCATGGAGAAAGGCATTCTTTACATCAAACTGATGAAGTGGCCAATCTAGATTAGCTACTAGAGATAGAAGTACTCTGACTGAATTCATCTTAGCCACGGGTGCAAAGTCTCCTGATTGTCAACGCCATATGTCTGAGTGAACCGTTTTGCCACACTCAATAGAACCATCTACTTTGTGTTTCACAGTATACACCCATTTGCATCCCACAGGTCGTTTGCCCTGAGGTAACTCAGTCAATTCTCAAGTGCCATTCTTTCTAAATGCTTTTATTTCCTCAATCATGGCAAGTTTCCACTAAGAGGTAGCAAGAGCATCTTGAAAATGGTTAGGAATGCTAACAGAAGAAATATTTAACACAAAAGCTCTATATAAGGACGACAAATGAGAGTAGGACACAAAATTTAAGATAGGATGTTGAGCACAAGATCTCACACCTTTTCTCTTAGCAATAGGAACATCAAGATCAATAGGAGTATCAAGATCAGTGGACTCAAGAGATTCAAAATTACCTGAACTCTCATCAGAAGCAAAAGATGGCAATGGGTGAGTAGAAGTGGTCTCTTGTATCCAGTTAACTTTCTGTCTGTCTTTGTCCCTGACATAAACTTGTCATTCCCTATCCTTGGTGACATTGGGTTTTGTAGTCCCAGTAAGAGGTGGTGGTTCAAGAACAATTGGTTCCACTACAGGAATCATAGGCTCCCTCTAAAGGGAGGACTGTGACACCGGAGAGGACAAGAAATAGGATTGGGACTCAAAGAAGGTGACATCCGTGGACACAAACCATTTACGAGAAGGAGGGTGATAACACTTATACCCCTTTTGAGTAGGAGAGTACCCAAGGAAAACACATTTGAGGGAGCAAGGGTCCAACTTACCACGAGTAGGAGAGTGATTGTAGACAAAATAGACACAGTCAAATATTTTGGGAGGAACAAAAAACAAGGACTCAGAACCTAGAAGGACTTGAAGGGGAGCTTGTTTGTGCAAGACTTGGGTAGGAAGATGATTAATAAGATGGGCAGTGGTGAGAATAACATCGCCCTAGTAGGATCGAGGCACACTCTTAAAAAAACACATGCACCAAGCCATATCAAGAAAATGACGATTCTTGCATTCCATCACCCCATTTTGTTAAGGGGTATTGGTGCAAGAGGTTTGATGGATAATGCTATGGGCAGAAAAATATTGCCCTAACTTCGAATCTATGTATTCCTCTCATTATTAGAATGGAAGATTTTGACAGTGGCCCCAAACTGAGTACAAATTATCTTATGAAAATTGCAGAACACAGAGAAAACCTCACTCTTGTCTTTCATGAGATACACCCAGTAGTACGAGAAAAATCATCAATAAATGTAACAAACCATCTATGACCTTTCACAGACATAACGTGAGATAGACCCCAAACATCAGAATGTATTAATGAAAAAGGAATTAAACTTTTATTAAAACTAAGAGCAAAAGAAGCTCTGTGTTATTTTCCAAGTTGACAAGACTCGTAAAGAAACTAAGACACATTATTGTTTGCAAAAACAAATGGAAATAAATGCTTAAGTAAATAAAAAGAAGGATGCCCAAGATGTCGATGCCACAGCCATTAATCATCTGTGGTAGTAGGACTCGTGGTGGAAGAATAAGCAAGCACGTCCGGTTGATCCAGGAAGTCGAGACCATTTTTTACACTACCACTACTAATCATCCTCCTTGTGACAAGATTTTGAAAAAGACAATGATCAGGAAAAAAAGTCACGCTACAATTCAAATCCTTTGTAATACAACTCAAGGATAACAGGTTAACAGAAAAATTAGGAACATGGAGAACAGAAGATAGAGGTATGGTAGGAGTGACATGGACTAAACCTTTTCCAGAAATAGATGAAACAGTACCATCGGCAATCATAATTTTAATTTGACCTGAAGAGGGCTTATAGACAGAGAAAAGGTCAAAGGACCTAGACATATGATTTGAGGCACTAGAATCAATAATCCAGGGCAAAGATTTATATAAAAGGAAAACACGAGGAGAAAAGGCTAAGTTACCTGAGCGGATAAACGACGAGGAAAATGTACTAAAAGTAGTAGAAGATCGACGGTCCAGCAAGTGACGTAGAACATCCTCAAGCTCATGAGTAGTCATGCCAGAGAGATCATTAGTAGCTTGGCTAACGAAAGCAGAAGTAGAATCAAGTGTATCACCGACACTAGACTGATAAGCCCGTGGATGAGAACCATGTCCTCTAGATTGGCCTGACTGATCTCTTCTAGAACCAGACCGATTACCTCGACCCCCAGATGGAGTCCCATGAAGCTTCCAACACGTCTCACGAGTGTGCTGCGACTTGCGACAGTAATCACACAATACAGACTCCTTGGCGGTAGATGGAGGGATGGGAGTCAGGCTAAGGTCATCTCTTGGGGTAGACAATAATGCTGAGCAGTTAGTAGAGACATGTGACATCATAGCAGACCATCAACTCTTCTCATTTTGTACATAAGCGAATGCCTCCTGAAGTGAAGGAAGAGTGTCCATGCCCAAAACCCGACTCCGAATAGGATCATACTACGCATTGAGACCTACCAGAAACTTGAAGACCCTTTCCTGTGCAATGAACTTCTTGTACCCGACTGAATTAGCAGTGCACACATGCTTATAGTCCTGTAGGTGATCAAGGCATTTCTAATCGTTGGTGAGGAAGGTGAAGTACTGAAGAACAGTTTGCTCCCTCTGGACAAAGCTCTCAATAAAGCAGCGCAACTCAAATGCCTATGAGAAATTCCCTTTGCAGGAATAGGTGGCAGTCACAGCATCCCAAATATCCTGGGCAGTCTCCATAGACAAGTAGCTTTCACCAATTTCTGGTACCATCGAATGAATAAGCCAACCCATAATAAAAGAATTAGTAATCTCCCATTGGTCATAACCCAGGTCAATAGTGCTGGGTGCTTGTATCCTACCATCAACATACCCCATCTTCCCTTTACTCTTCAAAAAAATAGTCAAACTCTACCACCACGCTAGATAGTTTTGATCATTAAATGGAGAGGTGGTGATTTTAAGACTGGGGTTGGGGTTATCTGTCATAGTAGTAGGTAGAATGAAACTCTCACTCCTACGTGTCTGAGAAGTAGTGGACACATTGGTGGAATCTGCCATGGAAACTGTACTACCGAATCCTCAACAAAACTAGTACCAATCACAAACCCAGAAAGTGGTGGTGGAAGGAAAGACACAACTACCACTATAAAAGCATAAAGAATTAAGAATTCATATTTTTATTTTTAGAGAATAAAGAGACTAGGGTACTAGTATCAAGTTACAAGTCTACGAAGAAGCAGAGGACCTGGTCAAAAAGAATGTGGTCGAAGAATGGTGACAGGAAAAAAAGGAGATTGGTTGTCATATGAGGCCGAAAAAGACATAGGGGTTGTCGGCTGGGCCAGAAAAGCCGTCACTAGTGGTCGACTAGGCCAAGAGGCTTGTCGGCAAAGACCAACAAGGGACGTCGATGCCTACTGTGAGGATGCTGACCAACCCAGATAAGGTTCAATCCCTAGGGTGATCTTCGATACTGATGTTGATCGACTTGGGTGAGTTTTGAACCCTAGACGGACATCAACTCAGAGCCGAAACCACCTGGGCCTTTCTCGATGTGAGCCGAAACCCCTCAAGGTGGAGTCGGCTGCTGAAGAGTAGTCGCTAGTGCCGTGGGATGTCTCCGGCTGATGGCTGGTGGCTCCAGTGAGTAATAGGAACTGTATGGATAGATGGGTTTAGGTTTTAGAGTTAGGCTCTTATACCATGATAATTTTAGAGAATACCAAGATTAGAGAATGATTGTGATATCATCCCCCTTCTATATTAATGAAAATTAATAATTATAAGGGAGCCCTAAGGCATAGAATAATTACAATAAAAAAATAACTCAACTAATAATATGCTATTCTAACAGGATAAGTAACAAAAAAGACTTAGAAAAAAACACAGTTGCCTAATTTTTTAGTTCTTAACAGTGTAAAATGGTCTTTATATAATGCATAAAGAAATTTTTGCTAATACAAGCTTTGTCTGCTTAAGTATAACAATAACTATGAGATTCAGGCTAATATTTGGGACTCTCATGTGGTGCCCTAGGGGAATTCTCGATGTCCATGGAAATCTATCTCTCAAGCCCTTACTCTTTTTTCTTGGGTTACTCATTTTATTGAGGGAAATGGGGAGTTCATTCGATTTGGGTAGGATGCTTGTAAGAGCGAGGTTTCTTTGAGTCTTTTGTCCCCTCTATTGCTTTGTTTGTCTCGTTCCCATAATGTTTCTATTTCTCCCATGTCTTGTTCTCATTTCTCCCCTGATTTCTTGGAATTTTAATTTCTTCAAGAATGTCAATGATTGTGAGGTTAATGACTTGGATTCTTTGGTGTCTGTCCTTGATGATGTTTCCTTGAGACATGATGCTAGAGACAAGAGGGAGTGGACTATTCATTTACCTGGGGTACTTTCTTGTAAATCATTTTTTGATAAGATCATTGATAATCCAGATGTACGAAGTTTTGGCCCTCATAAAGCAATTTGGAATTCATTTGTGCCTCTTGAAGTTAGAGTTTTTGTTTGGTTTTTGGCTCATGAAAAGCTCAACGCCAATGAAATGATTCAGAAAATGAGGCCTACGGTCATTTACTTCCACAATGGTATATTATGTCTAGGAGGGATGAGGAAAGATTGACCATCTATTTTTGGCATTGTCCTATGGCTATGATTCTATGGTATAAACTGTTTAAGTTAGTGGGAGATGGTTGGCTGCCTCTTTTGAGTTTTGTTCCACTGCTCGGGATTAATTAGAGGGTTCTTGGCAACAATAAAAAGGCGTGTGTTCTTTGGAGTTGTATGCTTTGGGTGATTTGGTTGAAGGCAATAATTTTTTAGGATAAGTTTGAAGATCTTGAAGGCTTAGGGGATAAAGTTTGTTACTCATCTTCCTTTTTGGGTTTCAGTAATAGTATCTTTGAAGAGGACTCCTCTGTTATTGATTAGTAGAGATTGGACATAGGAGAGCTATTTTCGACTTGTATTCTTGATTCTCTCTTTTTTCTGTTGTTTTTGGCGGTTCTCTTGTCCCTGGTTGTAACTTTTTGTCCACAAAATTTTGTGTTGCTTATCAAAAAATAAATAAATAAAAATAAAAAGAAAGGCCTTGTCTGCTTATCAAAATTTTGTGTTTCTTTTATTGTGTAAAGTTGTAAATCATTTGTTTTTCTGCTCTTCTCCAAATTTATATCGCTGCACAAAATATAGAACTATGTATGAATATTTGCGTCTATACTAAATAAGCATACACATTCCATGCTCTTATCTTATTAAATCTGTTCCTTTCATTGATTATGAACCAGGTTGTTTCACAAAGAACTCGTGATTATGTTGCACTTTCTCGCAGTACCAGTGTCAGTGAACTTTCACTGGCATCAGTAAAATGGAGTTGGTATAAAGAAAAAGTGGGTATTTGGGGTAACAACTCATTTACCAAATCAGAGTTAGTGGAGCAGATAAATACAACAAAAGATACTAGTGATTTTCTATGGTATACAACAAGGTAACTCATCTGAAAATGTTTGCTGAAAAGTTGATAATACATTGGCAGAAAGTCTTAAAAAATTATGTCAATCCATCAAATCATAGTGCTGGCTGGCTTCAAATTTACTTTGGAATTTGGATAAACTTGATCTAATGCGATCTTATTGTAAATATGGCATTCAAGAAATTCTATTTCATTTCCGTGTTATTTTATTTTTCTTTCAGTGAATACATGAGTCTATGATTTGACATTTAGATGATTGGAGATGTGCTTATGTACTACTCTGTAATTCTTTTCCATTTTTGGAAACTACATGTTTCTTTTGTGGGAAAATAGAAAATCTTGGTGTCAGATAAGAAACAGATAGAGCATCAACTTTTTGAATTCCTTTCTCTATCTAAACTGTTTTCCATACTGGATCTTATTTTACATATTGATGTATTTAATCTTTGGTGGTTTTGCCTTATTCGTTGCTTGATGATTTGTAGTTAGATTTTTTGGATATTTAAACTGCTGCTGTTCTTCTCTGTTTTGGCAGTATAAATATGAATGAGAACGCTAAGCTAGGTCAGGACGTATTTTTGCTTATTGAAAGTTTGGGACATGCAGCTCTTGTTTTTGTCAACAAAAAAGTAGTAGGTTGGTAATTCTACCATATGCAATGAACTGACATTTATCTGTTCTTATTTTTTTCCTCTTATTTTTATTCTTAATGGCCAGTTAAGCTCTTTAGTGCTTTTATGTTTTATCAAAAGATGTGAGCAAACACTTTGATTTTTAAGAGCACTCAGGTTCTAGTTTTTGGGCTTTATCCAACAAAAGACACTCTTAGTTCAGCATATCACCATGATCTATTTGATAATGCAATGTCAAACCATGTATTAGCCCAAAAAACAAAAACAATAACAAAAACAAAAACAAAAACAAAAAGAGAAAAAGGAAAAAGGAGCCCATAATAGAGCCAATTTGGAACCTGAGTTTGTTTCGATTAAAATAGGCAATTCATACAGAGATGAGTGGCATTTGTTTAGGTACTTGTTCTGTAATCCATGTGCACATCAGGCCAATTTTTCAACCAAGTGATGACCTAGCTTAGGATGACTGGGCAAACAATCTAAGCAATACGAGATTTAGGAAGGATAGTGGGCGTCGTAGGACGAGATGGTGGGACCTAAAAGGGGATAAATGAGAAATATTTAAGAATAGAATGGATATAGAAGGTACTTGGAACTTGAAAAATGATACTAATACTATGTAGAACTCGATGACCAATTATATGAGGAGAATCTCAAGGGAAGTTATTGGAGAGTCGAAAGGAAAATGACCAAATTGTAAGGAAACTTAGTGGTGGAAGGAGGAGGTTCAAACAATAGTAAAAACGAAAAAAAGTGCTTTAAAAAATGACAGAATGATAGAACTGAGAAAAACCTTAAAAGCTACAGATTGGCTAATAAGGAGGTCAAAAAAGTAGTGAGAGAGGGAGGACTCTAAGGTGTTGGTGAAGGATGAAGAGCTATGAAGCACTGGTACGCCTAAAATGTTGCCGTACGAGTACGCGATGCACGTACGGAATGCACGCTGCACGGCAGATGCGGCCAAAGGGGTCTGCACGTCGGTACATTTGGGTACGGCATGGGTACGGAGAGATTACGGAGGGGGTACGCCGGAGCAAAAAATACTCAAAAACTACATGTATACATAGAGAGAGAGAGAGAGAGAGAGAGATATGATAACAAACTTGTGTATTGTTCTTATTGATTAATCAAAAGAAGTACAAAGATATAAGCAATAGAATAGAATGAAACCCTAAATAACCTAAAGTACTAAACTATCTGTAGGAAATTAATGTATTGATATTATTGATTGATATTGAATGTATACAATGACTCTCCTATATATAGGAGAGGAAGAGAAATATACTAACACATTTACCTACCACACTAACACTCACCTACCACACTCACATTTACCTACCACACTAACACTCACCTACCACACTATACACTCACCTAACACACTCACATTTACCTACCACACTAATAGCCCCCCTCAAACTCAAGGAGGGTAGGTACTAACCAACTTGAGTTTGGAGAGAAAGTAACAAAACAGGAAAATAATCTGACAAATAAAATAAAAGTGGATAGGAGACACTGTATGGTCGTGTCAGACCGTTGTAGAAGACTGTATGGTTATGGCAGACCGATGTAGAATACAGTTTACGGAGTCTTGCTGGACCCATGTAGGTGACAGTTTACGGGGTCTTGTCGGACCGTTGTAGAAAGGCAGTTCTGAGTCTTCTTTGGACCCATGTAGGAGAGCGATTCTGGTCTTGTCGGACCGTTGTAGAAGACAGTTTATGGGGTCATGTCGGACCGTTGTAGAAGACACTATATAGCTGTGTCGAACCATTGTAGCAGATAACCGAAAGCAATGTCGGGACAGTTTACCGAGTCTTGTCGGACCCATATAGGAGCTAATCGGAATCAATGTCGGGACAGTTTACAGAGTCTTGTCGGACCCATATAGAAGCTAACCGGAATCAAAGTCGGGACAGTTTACCGAGTCTTGTCGAACCCTTAAAAGGCATGCCCAATCTTATCAAAAAGCGTGCCATCAAAAGGCGTGCCATCAAAAGACGTGCCATCAAAAGGCGTGCCATCAAAAGACGTGCTCGACAGCCATCAAAAGTCGAGCCATCAAAAGGCGCGCCGGACACGCGGCGATGCACGTGACCAACAGAGTGTCGTGTCGCCTTCTTCGTCTTTGTCGATATAAACCGAAGCGAAGGCTGAGGCTTGTAAGCATAACAAACCAGCTGAAACCGCTTCGTTCTCTGAGAGCTTGTCTCTAAGAGCTGCAAACCCTGAAACACTTTGTAACAGCTGAAACACGCAGCAACCCATAAAATGGCCTCTTCTTCCCGTTCAGTTACCCAGAACATAGCCTCTTCGTCCCGTGGTCTGCTCACTCTCTTTCCCGACCTCAATGAGAGCACAAGAGAGATAACCGGGGCAGTTGTCCCGGAACCGCAACCAAGCGCCCCTGGACCAAGCCCCCCTGGTTTTGCGCCGTTGAACTATCCGATGGTGGCAGTTGAGCAGATAATGGCAGCTCAATCTGATATTGAGGCCAATTATTATACATTAAGGTCATGTGTTGAGACCATATTGCGGTCAACAACTGTCACCGGCCAGAGTAGAACCAATGAGTGCAGCGGTAAAAAGCCAACCGGCTCTGCTCCAGATGTATCTGGATGCGGCGAGATATATGTGTCTTGAAAAAAAATAAGGCGAAGCGGAAGGCCCGTGATGCTTTCAGTTGGAGGGCCGCCATATGTGACAGTTGAGAACAGCACGGAAGTGAACGTGATCGGCGGCGTGGGAAACACGGAGGCAGCACCGGCAAGGGACGCCCAAGACAAAGGCAAAAAGAAGAGAACAGCTGAAGAGGCGAAGAAATAAGGCCGGTTTTTGTTGTGGTGGTAGTAGGTTGTGGTTGGAGATTGTTTGGTTTCTTTTTTATTTATTTATTTATTTTTATTTTTTTATGTAAAATGGTGATCGAGTTTGATCCCTGGCATGAATAAAATAAAGTTGGTGTGCAAATCTGAATGGTATGAATTTGATGTGAAAAAAAAAATTAAAAATAATGTGAAAGAAAAATAAAGGAAGAAATAATGTGGGTTGAGTCTGCTTTATCTTGGAAGATATTGGGAGAGTGGGTGTAAAGTGTGGGACTTGGTGACCATAGGGAGTTCTTGTAGGCACGTGCAATCGGTTAGAGGTCTAGGAAGGGCCATGGTGGGAATTAAGCCCTTGAGTCGTTCATGGACACGATCGTTGAGAAGCTTCACAACGACGATTCCTCATCGTCGTCCTTCGAATCCGATTCCGATAAGAATCCCAAGTCTTCAGTCAAGACCAAGATTTTTCGATTGTTCGGCAGAGAAAAACCACTTCACAAGGTCTTCGGTGGTGGCAAACCTGCTGACATATTCTTATGGAGGAACAAGAAGATATCTGCCGGTGTCCTTGTGGGGGCCACTGCAATCTGGATCCTTTCAGAACCTGATGTTTAATGCATATCTCAAGTGATTTACACAATGGAACACTGGTAGTCAATCTTAACTGCCTGAAAAAAGGTCAAAAACACCTCACACCTCGGCATCAGGATGTGTAGGAAACTCTAGGCCTTGAAGTGCAGGTATGTTCTCCCAATCTTCTTTTGAGTACAATGGAAAGAACCAAAATGCCTTTTTTGCGCCAAAAACCTGCTCGAAATTCTTCTTCCGGCCAAAGTCATACTTCCACCTGACAGCTTTTTTCTTCTCATAGACCTCTATTGAAGTGGTATTGCTTGACAGAAGAGACACGTGCATAATTAGGAAACAAAGAAGACTCAGTGCAAAAGCTAGGTTCAAAACAAATGCCAAAAAACGTAATAGCGAGATTGCCTGGTGAAGCAGAATGGTTCTTGGCTTCTCGGAAGAAATTTATAAAAGTTGGCAGCAATACTAAAGTGTTCATTGTTGTCTCCAGAAATGTATAGAGCAGGAAAAGTAGGAAAAAGTTGTAATTTCGTGCTCCAACACAGTTCACCACCCATACGCAATGGTGATCCATCTTAAGAACACATCTTTGGCAAACAGAGCAATGATGGCAACGTGGAGGCTTTCCATTTTTGCAATGGCTGCAGTAGACTACAGCAGGTCTTCTTTCCAGCCCATCTGAAGAAGACAATGTAGCGGCCAAATTCTGAGGCTCTACGCAATCTGAAAATGGCATAGAAGAAGTGCCCGCCTCAAAATTCTGTTCCGCAATCACTGGCTTCCAGTTTTCAGGAACAGAACCAGGGTCACGAAAGACTACCATGAAATAGCACCACAGTAACAATAGAAGCAGGAGATGAAAGACAAGGATAACAGGGAATGAGAACAAGGACGTGAATGTGAAGGGATCATCAAGCAAATGAGGTTTGTAGAAGTGAAACGTAAGGACAACAAATACTACTGCACCACCAGCAGCAACAACAAGAGCAAGATCAAGAAGAATAATTTGTGGCAACGGAGTGAAGGTATGTGTAGAGGTCCCATGGCGGCCAAGACAGGCCGCCCACGGTGAAGCTAATTTATTAGGTTCTTAAACCCACTCTGATACCATGTAGGAAATTAATGTATTGATATTATTGATTGATATTGAATGTATACAATGACTCTCCTATATATAGGAGAGGAAGAGAAATATACTAACACATTTACCTACCACACTAACACTCACCTACCACACTCACATTTACCTACCACACTAACACTCACCTACCACACTATACACTCACCTAACACACTCACATTTACCTACCACACTAATACTATCCTTAATGAATAATATAAACTACATAATTCACACCCCCCCTCAAACTGAGGATGCGAGCGTAGAAAGCATCGAAAGTTTGCCAAGAAGAAACGAGCGAACAAGATGAGTCTTCGTAAAAAATCGCCAAGCGAAGAGATGAGGAACAAAAGGGAGAGTAATAGTGCCACTGAAGATCTTTGTCTGACAAAGTGACAATCTATTTCAACATGCTTTGTCCGCTCATGAAAGACTGAATTATGGGCAATCTGGACAGCATTCTGATTATCACAATACAACGGAGTTGGATCAGAAAGAGAAACACCCATATCAGAAAGAAGCCAGCGAAGCCAAACGATCTCGGAAGTAGCATAAGCCATGGCACGATACTCAGCCTCAGCGGTGGAACGAGCAACAACAGAATGTTTCTTACTCTTCCAGGATATGAGGGAATCGCCAAGGAAAACACAAAGACTAGAAGTGGATTTGCGATCAGAGATGTCACCTGCCCAATCAGCGTCAGCATAGGCACGGAGAGTCAAGTCCGAAGAGGCAGATAACAGTAAACATTGCAACAAAGTGCCACGAAGGTAGCGCAAAGTACGGAGTAAGACAGCCCAGTGTGTAGAGCGAGGAGCAGAAACAAACTGACTGAGAATGTGCACAGAATAGGAGATATCTGGACGAGTAACGGTGAGATACACAAGGCACCCAACCAACTCACGATACAAAGTGGGATCCTCAAGAGGAACGCCATCAGAAGCAGAAAACTTAGCATGCAACTCAAGAGGAGTGTCGACAATCTTATCATCAGTGAGATTGGCACGAGAAAGAATATCATGGGCATATTTAGTCTGAGAAAGAAGATACCCAGTAGGAGAAGTAGCAACCTCAATACCAAGAAAATATCGAAGAGACCCCAAATCTTTCATCTCGAACTCCTGAAACAACTGATGCTTAACCTCCTCAATAGTATTACAATCGAGCCGGTGATGATCATATCATCCACATATAAGAGAAGAAGAACAAGGCCAATGAATCGCCGAACAAATAGAGCACAATCATGATGACTAGGGCAAAATCAAGTGAAGTGCAAGAGTAAAATCGCTCATACCAAGCACGAGGAGCTTAAGACCATAGAAACCTGACGAAGGCGACAAACCACACGAGAGGGTGTGAGAGACCCGTGGAGGCGTATATACTTCCTGCAAGATGCCCATTCGAAGGCATTTTTGACATCAAGTTGAAACAAAGGCCGATGATGGGCGGCAGCGAGAGATAAGAGTGCGTACAGTTGTCATCTTGGCGACGGGGGCAAAAGTCTCATCGTAATCAATCCCATACTCCTGAGAAAAACCCTGAGCAACCAAACGAGCCTTGTATCGTTCCAAAGAACCATCAGAACGGGTTTTGACCTTATAGATCCATTTAGAGCCTACAATATTCTTGCCAGTAGGTAATGGAACCAAATCCCAAGTCTGAGTGTTAGCTAGAGTAGTTAACTCGTCATTCATGGCAGCAATCCAATTGGGATCATGACAAGCTTCCTTGTAGGACCTAGGCTCAAAATAAGTATGAAGACAAGAAAGAAAAGACTGATAGGAAAGAGAAAAACATGTATTACCAAAACCATACCAGTTGAGACACGGCGATCACGCGTGGGAAAAGCAGCGTCAGGAGGAGGCGGGATCCAAAGAAGCGGTGGAGGACAAGAGAGCTAGAGACAAGCGAACTCGGAAGTGCTGCGTGACGATAAACAAGAAGAGGAGCAGGGAAGCGGGAGGAGGAGCTGGCGAGATATTAGAGGTACTAGGAAGAGGCAAGGTAGAGATCTCAAGATCAGGAACAAGCTCATCAGAAGAAACATCAGAAGGAAATGGGTCAATGTGAATCAATTCCTCCTTGGTAATAGGACAGGAGTGGAAGGTATAGTGTAGTAGGGTAGTTTTTCCAAAAAAGTGACATGCCTAGACACATAAAGCTTTTTGGTGACAGGATCATAGCACCGATAACCTTTCTGATTAATGCCATACCCTAAAAAGACACATAGGACACAACGAGAACTAAGCTTAGAGCATGCTCGTTTAGGAAGGAGCACAAAGCATGTAGAACCGAAAACACGAAGAAGAGAATAATTGGGAGTAACACCAAGAAGACGCTCATACGGAGATGAGCCGGAGAGGAGAGGAGTAGGCATCCGATTGAGAAGATATGCAGCAGTGAGCACAGCTTCTCCCCAAAAGACAGAAGGGACAAAGGAGGAGAGTAGCAAAGAACGAGCTGTATCAAGGAGATGGCGATGTTTGCGCTCAGCTCGACCATTTTGGGCAGGAGTGTCTGAACAAGAAGACTGATGAATAGTACCATGAGTAGCTAAAAACTCCTCAAACTCAGACAAGTAATACTCACCCCCCAAATCAGAACGGAGAACTTTAATGGTGGTGGAAAATTGAGTGCAAATCATGGAGTGAAAATTGGAATATATTTTGTAAAAATCAGATTTTCGTGTCATCAAATAAACCCATGTAAACCGACTGTAATCATCCACAAAAGACACATAATATTGTGAACCTCCCTTAGTAACTATAGGGGAAGGACCCCAAACATCAGTATGAACCAATTGAAAAGGAGAAGATGAAATAGAACTACTTTTATTAAATGGAAGAGCAGACATTTTAGCCAGTTTACAACCACGACACTCTGAAATATCAGCAATGGGAAAATGACGTAAATGTCCAGACTGAACTAACATCCTCAAACGATCACTCGACAAATGACCTAACCTAGAATGCCAAATATAAAATAAAGAAGACTTATTGTTTAAACAAAAAGAAGACAATGCAGTAGAAGACACATCTAAAGGAACATGCAAAATTTGTCCAAGATATATAGTTCTCCAACTCTACGCCCGATCCCAATCTGCCTCTTGGAGACCCGATCCTGCACAACACAATGAGAGGAAGAGAAAACAACATCAAAACCGGAATCAGATAATTGACTAATAGAAGTAAGACTAAGTGAGAAGTGAGGTACATAAAATACAGGAGAAAGAGTCAAATGGGAAGAGAAAATAGAACCAATAGAGGAGACAGGCATAGATGAACCATTAGCAGTAGCAATAGTGATAGGAGAAGGAGGAAAGACACAATTACTAAGGAGAGATGCAACAGGGGTCATATGATGTGAACAACCAGAATCAAAGATCCACGAAGTGTGGATATTACCTGAGGATGATGAACCAGACAAACCTAACTGAGTGGTAGTCATAGCGGAAGCCTGGGACGAAAGATTTGGATTGGCCACCATGAAAGACTTGAACTGCTCAAACATAGACTGCATATTGGAAGATGGATCATTCTCGGCCAGTGCGAAAAGGCGGCAGATGAGCGAGATCCTGAAAATGTCGGCTTAGCGAATGGTGAACCAGATGAACGACCCTTGGGCTGCAAAAGTTTAGGACATGCATGTTTCCAATGGCCTTTTTGATGACAGAAGCTGCACTCATCCATGGAAACCCGAGGCTTGGGCTTACCAGTAACTTGAAATAAATGAGAAGATGGGGTGGGCAAGAGCGGAGGAGTGGCAAAAACTGACTGGGAAGTAGGAGTACCATGAGCCACCTTAAACCGAGTTTCTTCCGCAATAAGCTCACGGACAGCACCATCCACAGAAGGCAAGGGAGATCGATGAAGAATAGCTCCCCGAAGTGGCTCAAATTGATCACGAAGGGCCATGAGAAATTGAACAAGATGTTGTTTCTCCCGATACTTGATATAACTGTCAAGTAACTGCAAATCGGACGGTTCCATCAAAGCAAGCTGATCCCAATAAGTAGTCATCTCATTGTAGAACTCCTGAATAGACTTATCTTTCTGACTAGCACTGCGAATAGACATCTCAAGTTCATACTGTTTTGCAAAGTTAGACTCAAGGTACATAGTCTTCAAATAGTCCCAAACTTGTTTAGAAGTAAAATACTTGGAAAAATTCATACCAATGGTAGTTTGAACTGAATTATGAAACCAAGTAAGAATTTGTGCATTTTCCTTATCCCATTTAGCAACATCAGCCTCAGTTTCTTGAGATTCCGTGGGTCTAATTGTCACACCAATCACATAGTTCCACATGCCTTTACCCATTATAAAATTTTTCATTACATGAGACCAATAAGAGTAATTGGTACCATCTAACTTAGTGGTGATAGCTTGTAATTTATCATCAACCATAATGATAATTAAGCAACACAGTAAACCCCAAATCAGAGTGACTAATCAAAATTGCTATTGTTCTAATTACAGAATCAATGAAGTCAAACTTATAATACCTCTGTCACTACAAACCAAGGCAGAGCAGAGAGAGACAGAGACTAGAGAATGAGACAAATATCACAGTAAACCCAAATATCAATAGTCGGGCATCAAGGTCAGACCTTGCTTTGATCCTGTGAACTAGCGAAGGAGACAGAGAGATCACCAATCTAAGGCACACAGAGAGATGAGAGAGCTTCGATCGAACTCGATAAGGGCTAGGGCTCCGACGTGACCAGATACAGCAACGTGCGAAGAGCACAAAGGCTTCGATCGGACAAGATGAGGCTACGATGGTCGTTGATGACCTAGGGCTCCGACGCAACCAGATACAACGAACTCAAGGACCACAAAGCAGACCTTGCAAAGAGAGAGAAGGGAGTTGCGATGGTTAATGATGACCTGCGACAGGTATGCTAACGTCTGGATCGCTGCTCTGATACCATGATAACAAACTTGTGTATTGTTCTTATTGATTAATCAAAATAAGTACAAAGATATAAGCAATAGAATAGAATGAAACCCTAAATAACCTAAAGTACTAAACTATCCTTAATGAATAATATAAACTACATAATTCACAAGATAACCTCGTGCTTTAAACATACCATAAACACATCTATAGAGGGAATCGAGAGAAAGAGAGACAGAGGAAATAGAAGAGATCGAACCTGATAGTGTAGAGAGGCGTCGCCTTTGTGTGCTAGGGCAATGAAGGATTCTAGGGTTTTCTCTTCGATCGTTCGATCGATCAATCGTCTCTCTCTTTGACCGATCTTCTGCTCACTGTTGATCGATCGTCTTCGTCTCTCTCCTTTCTCTCTCTCTCCGTCTCTCGATCGCCTCTGTTCTCTTGTTCTCTCTCTTCGTCTCTCGATCGCCTTTGCTCTCTCGCCTCTGCTCCTCTTCGTCTTTGACTTCTCTCTCAAAACAAATATATAATATAAGATATATAATATAATTAGTCATACATATAATATATAATAATATAATAAATTTTTATATATAATGTAATTGATCATGTATAATATATAATATAATTGATCATATATAATATATATAATAAATTTTATAAATTATAATTTTTATCATATATAATAAAAAAATATATATTTATTGGCGTACCGCAGCCGTACCCGTATCTTACTTTTTTGGGATTTTGCCGTATCAGCGTACTCGTACTCATATCCGTACCTGTGCTTCATAGATGAAGAGATTACGGGGAGGTGGAACAACTATTTTGAGAAGTTGTTAAATGAGAAACACCGAGGAAGGTCAATATAGGAGGAAGTAATTAGTAATAAGGAAAACCAAGACTACAGGTTCTATCGCAGGATTAGGAACTTTGAAGTGGAAATTGCACTTAAGAAAATGAAATTGAATAAAGCTTTAGGACCCGATGATATCCCTATTGAAGCTTGGAAATGTGTGGATAAGAAGAGGGTTGTTTGGTTGATTAGGTTATTTGGCAAGTTTTGTTAACTAGAAAAATATCAAAGGAGTGGAAGAAGAGTATTTTAGTGTCAATCTATAAGAATAAAGGAGATGTCCAGAATTGCAACAACTGTAGAGGAATCAAGCTAATGTGTCATATAATGAAAGTGTGGGAGAGTGTGATGGAACGTCGATTGCGAGATATAACAAAGATGTAAGAGAATCAATTTGGATTTATGCTTGGTAAGTCAGCAATGGAAGCGATCTATCTTTTGAGGAGAACAATAGAAATGTTTAGAAAAAAGAAAAGAGACATTTATATGGTTTTTATCAATCTTTAAAAAGCATATGATAGAGTGCCTCGAGATATAATCTGGTGAGTGTTAGAGAAGAAATAGGTGGCAAAAGGTTATATTGATGTGATTAGGGACATGTATGAAGGTGTGGTGACCACTATTAGATCGCCTACTGGAGAGACAAGTGAATTTTCAATTATTGTGGAGTTACACAAATGATTAACCTTAAGTCTTTATCTTTTTGCTTCAGTTATGGATGAGTTGACTAGAAATATTCAGGATGATGTGTCATGGTACATGCTTTTTGCACATGATATCGTGTTAGTAGACGAGACTAGAGAAGGAGTTAACACTAAGTTAGAGGCACTTGAATCTAAAGGATTTAAGATTAGTAGAACTAAGACAGAGTACATGGAGTGTAATTTTAGTAACAGTTATAAGTTTTGTGAATGAAACTGCATATTCAATTGTCAATGTTTACAAAGAGTTCATCAGTTTATATAGCCTTGAATCTATGATTGAAAAAGGAAATACAAAGATTATGTCTAATTCCTAATATACACAAACATGCCATATATACACAATCATGCCATATATATAATATATTCTCATACCCCTGCTCAAACTGAAGGTGTTTTAGCAAAAAACACTAAGAGTTTGCTAAGAAGAAACTGAAACCGAGCGGTAGTGTGAGTCTTGGTGAAGAAGTCCGTAAGTTGTAAAGTCTAGGAGATGAAAGAAAGCGAGATAAAGCCAGACTGCAGATTCTGTCGGACAAAGTGACAATCAATCTCAATGTGTTTCGTTCGTTCATGGAAGACAGGATTGGGGCAATCTGAATAGCACTGCGGTTGTCACAATAGAGAGGTCGGAGAAGGCTGAGGTACACCCAAATTAGAGAGAAGAGAACAAAGCCAAACAAGCTTAGCAGTAGCATGAGCCATAGCACGGTACTCAGTTTCGACAGTAGAGCGAGCAATAACAATTTGTTTCTTGCTTTCCAAGAGATCAAGGAATCGCCAAGAAACATACAGAAACCAGAGGTGGACTTGCGATCATTAACATCATCAGCCTAATCAGAATCAGCAAAGCCAAGTCTAAAGAGGAAGTAGAGGACAATAGTAGGCCCTGCAAAATGGTACCCCGAAGATAGCGAAGAATGCGAACCAAAGTAGCCCAATAGGTTGAGCGAGAAGCCGAAACAAACTAACTAGCCACGTGAACATTATATGCAAGATCAGAGCGAGTGATAGTCAAATAAACTAAACAATCCATAAGTTCGCGATAGAAAGTAAGATCATCCAAAGGGACACCATCAGTAAAGTTGAGATTTACATTAAGCTCAATAGGTGTATTAGAAACCTTAGTATCAGTAAGACCGGCACGGTGAATAACCTTATTAGCATACTTGGCCTGAGACAAAAAATAGCCCTTTGGAGAAGAGGCAACCTCAATACCAAGAAAATACCGCAAGGGACCCAGATCCTTCATTTCGAAGGTGCAGAAGAGAGGTTGCTTGACTTTAGAGATAGCAGAAGAGTTAGAGCCAGTGATGATCATATCATCCATATAGAGTGAGAGAGCAACAAAACCAGTCGAGGTATATCTCAGAAACAAAGCAGAGTCAGAAGCAGAAGGATGAAACCCAAGCTCGATAACAGCAATTCGAAAGCGATCATACCAAGCACGAGGAGATTGTTTCAAACGATACAGAGCACGTCGAAGATGACAAACTTGCCTAGAGGAGTAGAGAAGGCCAGCGGGAGGACGCATGTAGACCTCCTCAGTGAGATGACCGTTAAGAAAAACATTCTTTACATCTATTTGATAGAGAGGCCAATGTCAAATAGCAGCAACAGAAATCAAGGTACAGACAGTAGTCATCTTGGCAACAGGAGCAAAAGTCTCCTCATAATTAATACCATACTCCTGTGAGAAACTTTTGACAACCAGACGAGCTTTGTAGTGCTTAAGAGAACCATCAGAATGAGTCTTGACTTTGTAGACCCATTTGCAACCAACCAGATTCTTACCAGCAACCAAAGGAATCAACTCCCAAGTACTAGTTTTTTGTAAAGCAGACAACTCATCCTCCATAGCTTGAACCCAATGAGAATCCTGATAGGCCTTATTGTAAGACTGAGATTCTGAAAAAGAGCGAATTGTAGACAAAAAAGTACAATAGGAAGCAGAAAAACATGTATTAAACCAACCCAACCTGTTTGGAGAACAACGTACTCGAGTAGGATATCGGTGTTCAGCACGATCAGAGTCTTCAGAAGCAGAAAAAGGAGCAGCTGGGGCAGAGACAACTGGTGGAGGGGGAGCCGTGCGACGAGAATAGACTAACAACAGAGGCGGAGAAGAAGCCGAAGGAGGAGAGGAAACCAGAGGTGAAGCCGGAGGAGAAGGAGAGATAGCCTCAGGGAAATCAATGGAGAGGTACTCAACAGAAGGGGTGGAAGATGGAGAAGAGGGAACAAGGTCATGGGGAACAGTAGAGATGTATTCATCAAGAGGAACCTCAGAAGGAAGCGGATCAATGTGAACTAAATCCTCTATGGAAACCGGAGCAGTGATAGGAGAAAGTTGAAAGTAAGGCAGACGTTCGAGAAAAGAAACATGACGAGAGACATAAGGACGTTCTAAGTAGGACTATAACCCAAAAAGACACAGAGGACAGACCGGGCACTAAGTTTGATCCTATCTTTGCAGGGAAGAAGGACAAAGCAGGCAGACCCAAACACACAAAGGAGGGAGTAGTTAGGAATTTGGGAGAATAAAGCCTCATAAGGAGACCGACCAGAAAGAAAGGGAGTAGGCATGCGGTTGAGAAGAAAAGCAGCAGTAAGAACTGCCTCCCTCAAAATGGAGCCGGAATTGAGGCAGAGAGAAGAAGAGGCCTAGCTGTCTCAAGGAGATGACGGTGTTTACGCTCAGCTCGACCATTCTGGGCAGGTGTATCTATACAGGAAGTTTGGTGAATGGTACCCAAATTGGCTAAATACTCACAAAACTCATTTTTAAAATATTCCCCACCCAAGTCAGACCGTAATACTTTAATTGTAGATCCAAACTAAATAATAATCATAGACTGAAAGGTATGGTATATCTAATAGAAATCAGACTTATGAGTCATAAGATAAACCCAAGTGTAACAGGTTCAGTCATCAACAAATGGCACATAGTAGGCAGAGCCCCCTTTGGTGAGAACAGGAGAAGGGCCCCAAACATCAGTATGAACTAAAGAAAACGATGTATCAGATATAAAAGTACTTTTACGAAACTGTAAGGCTATCATTTTGGCAAGTTTACACCCCCCGACATTCAGTAAGTTCACTAGGAGAAACTTTACCCAATATACCGGACTGAGCTAAAGACCGTAAGCAGTCAGCAGACAGGTGTCTTAATCTAGAATGCCACAAGTAGAAAGGACTGGACAAAGAATCTAACTGAAAAGAAGAAAAAGCAGTTGGACAGGTTATCATAGGCAGATGCAAGTTCTCCACTACATAAATGTCTCCAACTCTACGGCCAATCCTAATATGTTGTTTGAACATCCGATCCTGCACAGAATAGATAGAAGAAGAAAAGAGAACATAAAAACCAGAGGCATCAAGCTGACCGATGGATAATAAACTGATAGATAACTGAGGAACATAAGGGACAGATGTAATAGAGACCGCAAACATAGCAGACGGTAAGACAGACCCAACAGATATAACAAACATACCAAACCCATTAGCAGCATTAACAGTAATAGGAAAAGAATGAGGAGTACAATTTTGAAGTAAGGAGAGATGGGGAGTCATATGATGAGAGGCACTAGAGTCAAAAATCTAGACAAACGAAGAAATACCTGAAGAAGACCCAAGCAAACCTGAATGAAGAGAGAAAACAATAGAGGCAGACGGGGATGGTTGGGAGGTAGACAGTATGTCATGAAGTTGACTAATTTGAGCACTCAAGGAAGCCAAGTCAGGATCAAGAGCCATAATGGATGCAGGCGAAGCTGTGGGAGGAACACGGAATTGATTCTAAGATTTCTAAATAGATGAGGCAGACATATGTCCCTTCTTGGGACAGTGATACTTCCAATGGCCACACTGATGGCAGAATGCACACTCATCTAATGCTTTGGGCTTTGCAAGAGGCTGAAGCTGATGGGTATCCGGCATCATAGGTGTATTCATAAACAAGAACAATGAACACACAATATTTAAAAGTCA
This sequence comes from Camellia lanceoleosa, assembly GCA_025200525.1. Taxonomy (NCBI): domain Eukaryota; kingdom Viridiplantae; phylum Streptophyta; class Magnoliopsida; order Ericales; family Theaceae; genus Camellia; species Camellia lanceoleosa. Next base: position 32,775,762 of record CM045765.1, read on the forward strand.
AATAGGCCCAACCGAAATCAGAGATACAAACTGTGGTCAAAATCGTAACAAGGGGGAAACTCCAAAACAGGGTCAAAGAACCAAATAAGAGAACCTTCAGATGGGTTAAGACCTCGACCCAGACCCAGATAGAGAGGGAGAGAACCAAACCAGAGAATCAAAAGCCCAGAAGTCGACCGAAGCAATGAAGTTTATTGACGACGACAACAGATAGCTTCAAGTGGAGCTTCAGTCAAGATCGAAGTAGATGACCCACAACGATGACCCACGAAGTTGACCAAAGTGGGATTGCGTCTGAGACAGACGAGTCAGACTAGACCAGAGAACCAAACCAGTGTCGTGAGGTGAACTAGAACCAGAGAGAATCAAAACGAGACAAACATACGAGGTCCAGAGATCACGAACCAACAAACCAGAAGATTGCACGATGGCGGCTAGGGTTTGAAAACTAACTCTGATACCATATAAGTTTTTTGAATGAAACTGTATATTCAATTGTCGATGTTTACAAAGAGTTCATCAGTTTATATAGCCCTAAATCTATGACTAAAAAAAGAAATACAAAGATTATGCCTAATTCCTAATATTGTGCCTAATTCCTAAAATACACAAACATGCCATATATACACAATCATGCCATATATACAATATTCTCACAATAGTAACATTGAAAGTAGAAGAGAAGTGAAAATTGAGAACCAAGAACTCTGTAAGAGTGGACGTTTTCGTTATTTAGGATCGATTATCACAACGGTTGGGGAGATTAGAATAGATGTGGTCTATAGAATTAAGGCAGGATGGCTTAAGTGGAGGAGTACGTCTGGGATATTATGTGATAAACGAGTACCCACTAGACTAAAAGGAAAGTTCTATAGAACGACTATTAAACCAGGGATGTTGTATGGGACGGAATGTTGGGCAATTAAGAAACAATATGTAGATAAGATGAGTGTTACTGAGATGAAGATGCTAAGGTAGATGTGTGGCAAAACTAGAAAAAACAAAGTTAGGAATGAGTATATTCGTGAATGGATAGGAGTAGCACTGATAGAAGATAAGTTGACAGAGAATAGATTGAGATGGTTTGGTCATATACAACGGAGACCAATAGAGACAGTAGTGAAGAGATACAATACAGTGACGGTTGATGAAAGTGTTAGGAGAAGGGTCAGATCTAGATTGACATGGGCGAGTGTAGTAAATAGAGATATAAATCTCCTTAATTTGACTAACCAAATGACCGTTGATAGAGTCAAGTGTAGAAGAAAGATTCATGTAGCCAACCCCATTTAATGGTACTTAAGGTTTGGTTTAGTTTGATTTGGTTTGGGAAGAGGAAAAGGAAAATGTGCAGACTTTTAAAATGAGAATCAAATTGGTGTCAAGTTGCCTACTAATTTTGTAAAGATGGTTTAGACTCGCTAACTCAATAACTGTTGGCTGATGAGAATCTTATTTTTCTCTAATAATATTTGTGTTTACTGTAGGGGTAACCATTGGTTTAATGGTAAAACCTTGACCTAATAACCTTGAGGTTATGGGTTCAAGTCTTGGGGCAACCACTTTGTGCACTATGCCAAAGGTTAGGTGTGTACCCAATCTTTCCCCTCCCAAACACACGTTAATGTATATTATTTGGGCGTTGTTTTTAATATTTGTGTTTACTGTGAAAACTGTTTCTTTGCAGTAAGAATTTACTTAATGCATCAATACTTTATGGTATTACTTTACTTTCCATATGCTTCAGCATATCAAGCCCAAATTTCCTCTTTTCAAGCTATGTATCTCGAATATGATTTGATTTTTGTAGCAATGCTTCACTATTACTTCATGGTTTCCGTTATCACTCCAGAATAATTTTTTTATTGTTGTAAAACTGTAGGATTTTCTCTGCATTAATCCTAATATCTTTGTGATGGAATCCTGAAACTAAATACATTCTGAAGCCAAGTTCCCTTGGAATCCAAAATTACCTAGTTGTGCATGTATACATAGTTTGAAACTCATTCTATTTGGTATTTCTTGTAGGATTTGGTTATGGTAATCATGATGATCCAACCTTTTTATTCAAGGAGGCAGTCAATCTTGATTCTGGAAATAATACGTTGGATGTGTTGAGTATGATGATTGGTTTACAGGTAATAGGATTCTTTTATTGCCTTAAGGCATCTTGACTAACATGTTTAAAAGAAAATTTTCTGATTGCTTGGAATCATCATGAGATTCCAATTTCATTCTCAACCAAATCATTCAAACGTGGCCCATATGATATCAACTACATTACTTAAATTGTGTTCAATTTTAACTATAAATATATATATATAGAACCTAACTGGTATGCAAGCGCAATCAAAATTTTATTCCACACTTTGAAACTGGGTAACATTGCAAACATGGTTCTCCAACTGGCAATTTTGGATGGGTGGTCTAGCCTGAATCAATGGAGTTAACTTTGAGAAATTGAATCAATAATATAAGTTAAAATGGAAATTAGGCAAATTATAGTGTGCGCCTTTGCACCTCTCTTTGGGAGGCGGGCCAAAAATGAGGTGTCAACAAAAATTGATTTGTAATTCCCCATGTTGTTAAACATTGAAACATGAATGAAAATTTGGAATGTTTTAGACTTGAATTTGACATAAGATATTAAAGTTGGAATTATTTTGCTCCAGGACACATCATTACATTGAGATGCTACATGTTGAATGTCGACAACAAATTAATGAATGATAGTGTTAGTGAAAATTGAATTAGGTGCTTCTATGCATTTTCCATTAGGCTATTGTGTTAGTTTATCATCTATGCAGTCAATGAATTGCTAACTCACTAGAATCAAGAGGACCAAGTCCTCCTTTCAACAATTCTGTCTTGATTTTTGGGTATTTGATCGACTCAAATTTGAGAATCTCATTCTAGTGATGGAGGCCGTGGCCAAAAAAGTTAGAATCTCAAAGTATTTATTAAGGATCCCAAACACTTCCACATAATTTTATACACTTTTTACACATTTCAATCCACATTTTGCACACTAAATGAGGCTAATGACAGCCCTTTGAATGGTCGTTAGAATTTTCCAATTAACAAAAGCTGTGAGGTGATTATTAATATGCTGCTTTAACTGAGAAGTTAGATCTATATGTGTTCATCTATAGATTACTCATGTTTTTAAACATAAGAAAAGCTGATGAAGTGTTTTAATCTTTTGGTACAAAAATCAGAACCTTTTGTATTTTTACAAAATCTTCCTAATGTTCACAATTTTTCCAAGTCTATTTCTGAATTTTTTCCTTGTCCAAGAAAGATTCCGTTCCGAGATATTCTGCTTATTAAGCTGTATAAACCAAGATTTTCATTAAGTATCCACAACATGTTTGCCTAGATTTCTATCAAGTGCTTGCCTCTGCGTCAATGTTGATTAAATGTGTTCTTGTATTGTTTTTCCAGAACTATGGGCCATGGTATGACATACAAGGCGCAGGAATTACTTCTGTCATTCTTAGTGATCTGAAGAATACCAACAAGAGCCTTTCTTCCACAGAATGGACCTATCAGGTTTAGACTATACTTTTACCAATTAAGATTGCAATAAGATGCGTTGTACAGCTATATATTGTAGATTCCACGCGCCCCCCTCCCCTCCTCTCAAAATATTGGAAATGTACAAAGTATTGTATAATGTTATTTACTAAGAAGTATCTACTTTTAAAAATTTTGAAGTATCCAAACTTGCTTGGTTGTGCATGCTCGTTGTTTTAGTACCTGAAATGATTATATGACATCCTTCTCTTAGAGCCTGATTATAAGTTAGATCAATCATTTGATGAAACTAATGCGCATTGTCTTTTTAAATCTTTAAATGCTTGATAGATTGGCATCAGTTGAACTGGTATGTAGCTGAAGCATGCACATTGAGTTGTAGAGACTAGAGAGTACAACAAAAATTTGTGAATTAAATTTAATTACAACAAAGATATAATACGAAACATGTTCTAGTTTAGAAATTAAAGAAATAGGAAGAGTTTGGAAATATAAGAGGACATATAATTTTGCTCCTGACTTGTTATGAGAAAATTCTTGAGTTTCTTCGTGCTTCAAGTGTGAATTATTTGTTGTTTTGAACTCACTGTGGGAGGATTTCATCTTTGACCTCAACATGATATTGCTACATGTTTCCTTCATTTCAGGTGGGACTTGAAGGAGAATACCTTGGACTCGATAATATAAATCTTGCAAATAGTTCGTTATGGACTCAAGGGAATGCCTTTCCAATTAATCAAAGTTTGATATGGTATAAGGTATGTTGATGCAAATAACATCAGATAATTCTGGAGTACGAATCAGGATTCAATCAAATTATTTGTCTTCTTTTGGCTTCATTTTTCATATTAACAATGCCATTTGTGTTCTTTTGGACTTTCAAAAAATTCAGTGCTGAAAGCTTTGAGCAGTTGGATTCCTGAACTGACAATTTAAGGGCAAATTTGTCAGTTCAGATCAAATTTAAAACCATCATCCACTGAGCATTTTCAGCATTCAGTGAAATGGAGATGATTTTTGAGTAGAGCTTATCTTTTAAATAGTTGCAAATTGTCTGTTAGCTGATGCATTTTGGAACCCTTAAAATTATTAGTTTCAGCACTTAATAGGGTTAGCAAACAGCCCTGCAAAATGTACTTAAAAATCTAAAATAGATGACAACTACTACCAAATAATGTGGTTGTCTACATTTCTCACGTTCAGATAAACAGGAATTGGAAAACCTTGAATTGACAGTCTGTCATGACTCACGAGCCAACCCTTTAAGTATGGGCCCATGTCCTCAGTTTTGTTTCATGCCAACTCAAAACCTTATGTGCATATCATATGGTGTCTTGGTATGTACTAGTTTTACCAAGACACTCATAGATTCTCCCTTGAACTGTCAATTGTTCTTTTTCCTCCTATCTTCCAAAAATAAGTTTTTATAAAAATAAAAATATTTATTGTGAAAAGTATGTTTTGGGCAACAAATTTTTTTTCCACACTGCAAAAGGTATATTTTCTCGTAGTAATAAGAATATTTCCATCCAAAGATGTTTACTTATTTTATTTTTTTTCATTTTTTGATTATGTGTATTTACTTTTTCCAAGTTTTAGCCCTATTTTAGATAGAAAAGGGAGACAAAATTAGGTTAGGGACCAAAATGAGAGACATTTTGTATACATTGGAGACAAAATTGACACAATTGAAACATTAGGAATCAAAATGACTAGGGTTAGCAAGGAAACCGAAAAATCCGTAAATCAAATTGGTCCAAACCAATTTAGTAGGTTTGGTTTGGTTTTTTTAATTCGAGGTTCGGTCCTAGTTTGGAAAATTGGAGAACCAGTCTTCGCGGATTGGTTCAAGATTTAGGTCCATGATTCTGGATTTGATTCGAACCGGACCGTATAACTTAAGTCATATATGTTTATTTGCTATATATTATGTTTGGGTAAGTTAATGGTGGAATAATGTGCATGTTTATATTTTGAAAGTGCATGTTTCAAAAAATCATGACAGATTAATGTTGAATAATGTTTGCTTAGTGTTATGTTTTTGCTTAACTAGTGAATATTATGAGAGTAGTTTATTTGATAGACTTGTTATTATTATTTTTATAATTTATGATAGGTTGAATATTTTTAAAAAATTTATATGATTTTTTTTTTTGTGAATAGATTATGTGACACTATGGTTCCAAACCGAACCGAGCCGTGTTTAAATGGTTTGGTTTGGATGGGTTCCATAATTTTAATGGTTTGGTTTGGTTCCAATTTTTATGGAACCGTAAACAATGAATTGGTCCAAACCGATCCAAAGTGGACCATGCTCACCCTTAAAAATGACACAGTACATACCTCGGGGACTGAAAGAGTAGTTTTTTAACTGAATTTCCACACATTTGTCCCCAACTTTAATGGCATCTACAGGGAGACCAAATCGAAACACTTTTTATACGTTGGGGACTAAATTGATACAATTTATACATTAAGGACCAAAATGACACAAATCCCATATTTTGGGGACTAAAAGGGTAATTAATCCATAGGAAAAAGAAGAAAGAGGTATAGTAAAATTATAAAGTAGTTACCTCTTAGGCATGCTCAGTTTGATGCTCTATCTCTTGTCCTCAGTCTACATTCGTTGCTCCTGAAGGGAAGGGTCCTTTATCTTTGAATCTTGCTAGCATGGGAAAGGGTCAAGCATGGGTTAATGGGCAAAGTATAGGGCGATATTGGCCTGCTTATCTCTCTCCATCAACTGGTTGCTCTGAGAACTGTGACTACAGGGGAAACTATGATTCATTTAAATGTCTGAAGTACTGTGGTCAACCTGCTCAAACATTGTAAGTGGGAATACAACTTGTCTACCAAATGTTGCATTGTCTTTTAGTTTATTTTACATTATTCTTACAGATTCCCGAAATTTTTTGTTTTTTTTTTAATTTTTAAAGAAAATTTCTCAAAAATAGTTTTTGGAAAAAGAGAAGTTGCCGGTAAATCCATGTTGAGGGGTGTGTTAGGCATTAGGTCAAAGGATTAATCTTATTCGGTGAGAAGGACACGCGTTGAAAAGTCACCAGCGGCTAGTGGTGGCAGCTAGCGGCATTGAGGTGTGACAGATAGGTAACATGTATATAGATAGTGGGACATTTGAATAGATAAGTGATATTTGAACAAATAAATAGAAATGTGTCCTTTCGGAAAATAATGTCCTTTTGGTCCAAAAAGATTTAAGCTTGGGCCTATTAGCACAAGAGTTTTAGAAATGGACCTCTAGCCAGAATGTCCTTTTGAAAATACTTAACGTCTTCTTGTCTTATATGTTGTATTTAATTAATTAATTTATTTTTACAACGTATAAAATGGTTTCTAAAAGTGGTGCCGCACAATCCCTTAATGAGCCTTGAAAAGCCTAAAGTCAACCTTATAAAAGCCAACCATGATGGATACAAATTGATGATTAAATTAGGATGGATATTAAATGTTTCTATGCAAGTATTTTATGTTGTTCTGTAAAGTTATCTAAAACCATCTAATCCGTTGCATTTATCTTGAGAGCTTATTAGTATGATTTTACGAGTATGTGGAGATAAATTATATCCAGGTATCATATCCCACGCACTTGGGTACATTCTGGTGAGAACTTACTGGTTCTCCATGAAGAGCTTGGCGGCGACCCTTCAAAAATTTCCGTGTTGACACAAACTGGGCAAGAGGTTTGTGCACACGTGTCAGATTCTGATCCTCTGCCAGCTGATGCTTGGAAATCAAATTTGGAATTTGTGTCTCGAAGTCCTGAAGTTCGACTGACTTGTGAACAAGGATGGCAAATTACTTCAATTGCTTTCGCAAGCTTTGGGACTCCTACAGGACATTGTGGTGCATTCAGTCTAGGAAGTTGTCATATCGATGTGTTGTCAATTGTTGAGCAGGTAACAGAGATCTTTCATGTTCATGTTTAACCTAACAACATCAAGATTGGATTTGTTAGTTAGATTTTTTTTTTTTTACATATCCAATTAAAACCACAAAATAAACACCCTGTCCTTGCTTGCATTTTCAACTCTCTAAACCACAAACGGAGCATTGCCAAATTTTTATTTTTGAACCAAACAAGCATTACACATTCTCTTGTAAATTCATCTGAGGAAGGTTTATGTTTCCATTATTTGAATGATTTTTTCCGAGAATGTTGATCTTACAACTTTTCAAAATCCTAAAATAATCTTATCCAATCTGTTCCAAGAGAACCAAATCACTTCTTTTTCTTGAAGTTTCCCATCAGGCTGTGAAGGTACCCTTTTGTGCACGCCATGAGTGTTTACAATGTCTGCCTTCGCAGCATTACATATGATCCATGCAATTTTATTGAACTAGTTTCTCAAAGACATGAGTTTTCTTCTTTTCTTCTTTTGTTTTTTTGTTTTTTTGCACCACGGTCAAACCTTCATGCTCAATGTTTGTTTTACACTGGCTACCTCTTTCTAGTAATTCATTCATACTAACACGTATGGTTTGCACTGCAGGCGTGCATTGGCCAACAAGGATGTTCAATTTCTGTCTCAACATCTCAGCTAGGGGACCCTTGTCCTGGAGTGTCGAAAAGCTTAGCAATCGAAGCCCTTTGTAGCAGCTAAATTTCCTCTTCCTACTCTTGTGCTTCGATGTATGAAAATTTGAGAATGATGAATCTGTGACATGAACTTCGATGGTTAGATAAGTTTGAATTGTGATTTTCATTTTGCATAGTGTGGTGAAACTGGCTAGTCAAAGCTCCAAAAGTTTCACATAGTACTTGTAAGTATGCGGAGCGCAAATAAATTGAAGTGTACATAGTTCTTGTAATTCTGTGAAGCCAATGGCGGGTTAGTCATTTTGTTGCAATTAAAGAATCGTATTTAAATAAATCAATTTTCATGCGATGGTGGTTTTCTTTAAAATTTCAGTATAGCTGCATGTATCTTGCCTTCTATATATCTCCCTTTAGCATCATTTTATAAGAGCCTCATGTATTGAGTTGTCTTCCTTTTATGACTAATATTTTTTTTTTTCCTTTTTCTATGTTTGAAATAAATTCTTTTTTTTTTTGTGAGCAAAAATGTATGAAATATTTGAATGAGTAGTAGTTGCATTAGGACATCTCTGGGACTATTGTATAATTTTTCCTTTAAATTTGTGTGTTAAAAGTGTATTACATGACAATATATATAAAAGTGAAACCTAATTTTGTATGTTAAAGTGCTAGTATAGAGAGTGAGTGGATGTTATATAGTAAGTGTGCTAAAGTGTGCATTATATAAGAATGCAATCCACTTAAATGTAAATAAATATGTACATAAAACAAAATGATTAAAAACTAGCGAAAATTGGTGATAAATTCAATTTAGAGAACCTCTAAGGCATTAGATCTAGTAGATATTTTTTGTTGGTGAGGAAAAGTCCTTGTTTTGTGAAATGGTTTGGTAAGAAGTTCTGTAGGACATTTTATTTTCAATTTTACCCAGTAACTTCTTCTTTTTTTTTTTTTTTATCTATTTGACTTTTCTTTTCCTATCTATTCAAATTTTTTCCTATCTATTCAAATTTTTTACCTTATCTGTTCAAATTTTTTAATTTTTTTTATTCAAATATCCCTTATCTATTTAAATATTTGTCTAAATAAAATTTTATCTGTCCAATTTTTTGTCTACTATTCAATTTTTTGTCCATCTGTTTAATTTTCCACCCTATTTGAATAGATCTATTATCTTATCTGTTGAAAATCAACTATAACATATCTGTTTAAAACAAATTTGTTCTATCTATTCAAAATTTTGTTATTTTCCTATATATTCAAATCTTTCATCTGTCTCTTCTATCTGTTGCAATCTCCTTCTTCTTCATTACCCACTATTTGTTAAAATCATTCCATAAACAACGATTCATCATCATCATCAACAACAAAATTAATATTCTGAACATTCATACCGAATATGAGAGGGAAAATGCCACTTTAAAAATCTATAAGAAAATTTTGTAACTATCATTGTTCCTCAAAATATAAAACCACAAGTAGAGAGAGAGAGAGTGAGAGTGAGTTGTTTATAGAACAGAGAAGACAAGCAGAGTAGCACAACTTCACTACTGAGAAAGACCTAGTCAATGTAGATTTTGAAATTGCAGTGACTTAGGGTTTTCAATTGGGAAACACAATAAATCCTAGTGAAAGTTGCATATTAGAATTCATGAGTGAAAGAAGAGTACAAATGACAATTGAGCACTAGGTTAAGTTTTAGATTTGTTTTTTTTCCTAAAATATGGGAATTGAAATTTGTTCTAAAACATACTTGGAATTTCTGAAGATTAATTAAAAGTCAGGAAATTTGAGGAAGCAATTGAGTTTAGTGTACAGTTTGTGAGAAGAAAATTATCTAGAGAAATGGTAGAAAATGGAGCAGAAATCAGTTTTTGGCATTAACACCAACATGGTCTATGAATTCTGTCTTGACAGTCTTCACCGTTGTTTCCTTGGTGGTGGAGCTATCGATTCACTGGATAAGTAATATAATTCAAAATTCGGCATTTAGCGTTTGAGGTACAAACCTCCATTTCAAACCCTAGTTATGCTTCGCCCGACGATTTGTTGATTTGTCGATTTCTCTAGATCTCTTATCTCTCTAGATCTATGAGATTATCGGAGATGGCGGCGGACTTCGTCGCGGGTGAGAGTCGAGGCAGAGAAATGATGATGATCGATGTCGGTACCAGATCTGTGTGATAGAAGAAGGGGCGGCGGCATTGGTGAATGTAGATGAGATCAGCAGAGGACAGAGAGAGAGAAAGAGATGTGAGGCGGCATTGGTGAATGTAGATGAGATCAGCAGAGGACAGAGAGAGAGAAAGAGATGTGAGGCGACGTCGATGAGTGATGAGAGAGATCTGAGTGAAGGCGATAGCAATGAGTGATGATAAGATCTTCAAAGAGGGGAGGAAGATGGTGGAGTTAGCAGATGAGAGATGCTTGGTTTCTAGAGAGAGAGAGATGAGGAGTGAGAGGAAAATGAATTCAATAGATAATATTTTGTATGTTGTGTTGTGAGAATGTGTGTGAATGAAAAAAGGTATTATAGTCATTTCGTACAAACTTGTCCTTATAGACATGAAATTTTAGCGCCAAGACTGTTCAATAAAAAAAAAATTAATCTTGTACTTTTGACCCAAACATCCTAAAAACTATATATATATATAAATAACAGTGGACCCACCACCAATGTCGCTACCGTACCACCTACCGCACCACCACACCAACACCACCACTACCATAAACTAGTAGCACGTCAATTTCCACCAAATCGCAAGAACATTTTTAAATATATAGTTTTTCTTTTTCACAAGTGAAAACATTTTCTCCAAAACAAACTCAGCCTACATAACTAGTTAGGAAATTTAACTAAAATCTAACAATTTCCCTTGCAAGTTTCAAATTCTTCCCTTGATCACATACAAACCAAGATTCCGACACATTTAAAAACAAAAACAAAAGATACCAAGTACACAATGTAAATGAAGTTCATCACTAATAGAAATGTCATACTTAAACAAATAACACAATTATGTTCTATTACAGTATGCTCATGAGGAGGTATAAAATCAATTCATCATTCACTTGATACACAAAGATCATCCAATGTATCATGGGATAAGGAGTATTTTTCCGATATGGTTGCTAGTTTCAATAAGCCGGTGACTCTCTGCTGCTTCGGATAATGGAAGACATGTACACACAACTGGTTTGACCTTGCCTGCCACGATTGCTGGCCAAACATTCTTCTCCACTTCGCTCACAATTGCAGCTTTGTTTTCTAGACTTCTGTAGCGCAACCCAGCCGCTGCATATGGAGAATTGCAATTTTGTGTAAAACTAATCAAGTTTACTGTCTGAAAGTACATATTCAATTGTGGTAATAGTTTCACAACACTGGAAAATTAGAGAAGAATGATTATAAAAAAGAGGATAATACTGGAAAGAATAGTGAAAAGGGAGTTTCCTTGAGTCGGTAAGATTGTGTTTCGATCAACGATTTGAGAAGTAATTTGCAGAGGGGAAGATGAATAAATAAAAGCTAAACTTTTTATTCACTTTTCCTTTCTGTTCCTTTTTCCTTTCCCTCCATAAATCTATAATCCAAAAGACTAAGGGGTTGGCCTGGTGATTGAGGCGCTCCCTTACCAGGTGTGTGATACTTGGGTTCGAGTCGTACTGATGCACTACGCAACTTCCCTTTACCTTATCCCCTTCCTACCAATCCAAACACAGCCTAAAAGTAGAAGACTGGTGAGAGATGATGAAAACAACACTAGGAATCCTAATATAAAAAGAATACCAGATGCATGAGCATGGGAATGACAACAAAGTTACAAAGGACCCAAAGTGAAGTGAATTTTGCCTAAATGATGTAAACATAAAGGAACCCTCTATTTCTCATAGCTTTTACAAATATTACAAAGAGGTGAACATTCCTCTAGTACTCGAGAATTGGGAAATACTCAAGGACAAGACCCTTAGATCTCAACAGACGTTGCCATGGTTTTCCTATGTATATTACCAAATTCATCCCGCGTATGCCACCCAATATCACTAACCCCAAACAAGTATTATAATATTATTATTTCTAACTCCACCAACACACAAAACATCAGGTTTCAAGCATAGGCGTTTAAAAGGTTGTAACCATGGTTATCAGAATCCCGATCCAGATCTTACGATCCTACAATCTTACGATCCATTTGAGTACAATCAATCCAGATCGTGTAAAAAATTCCTTATAGATAGGATCTTTCGATCCTGGTAATGGGATCTTATAGGATCGTGGGATTCCGATCCGACCGATCCAATTTACAAGCCTTGTTTTGTATTGTATGACATATTTTATTGTAAATTTTATGTTTGTTGTCTAAATATCAATTTATGTGGTCAAAATAAATAATAAAAATTAGGTAGTATTGAATCAAATAGACTAAGAAAAACAAACTAGGAAACAAACATTCAAATATTGCGATAATTTAAGAAAATTAACTAGTCAGAAAAACAAACTTAACTTTAGCGGAGTCTAAGGAGGGTAAAATGATTACAATTTTATCCCAATTTTTGGAGAGATTATTTTTGTGACTCGAATCCACTCCACCAGGGATGCTAACGATAAACCTTATCATTTGGTTATGCTGCTCTTTTGAGTTCTTAATCTATTTTCACATCCAACTTTATTAAATATTTTTTCTTCTTTTTATGCATTACTATAGATTGTAAAATATTTTGTTATAGAATTCTTCTTCTTCACATTCTTTTTTGATGAAATACAAAATTTTTACCATCGAATTTTCTATTGTATAATATTATATGTATATTTTACATAGAGTATTATATTTTTCACAATGTCTTCACTTCTTTTTAATAAAATATAGGCTCATTTAGTGTATATTTTAAGAAATATTTATTTAAATTAAATTATTATGTAATTTGTCTTTTTCGGTAGGATCTTACGATCCTCAATCCGATTTTACAATCCGAACCTATAAACACCTCAAACGATCCAATATAGGATCCCGATTTTAACAACCTTGGTTGTAACCAGTGCACAAGGCTCCCGCTTAAAATTATGGGTTTGTTTGGTTTGGTTTTCAAAAACTGTGTTCAGATTTATTGTTTTTCATATGCACTTAATCTAGACGCACATAAAAAGTAAAGTATATATGAAAAAAATTGAGAGAAAAAATTCACTAAAGACAAAAAATTGCAAAAGTGTGCTGACTTTTTTTTTTGGTTTTCTTTTCTATTTAGTGATCTTTTTTTCTTTTTTTAAAGATCTAGACTAGGTGCACCTAAAACAAATGACTAAACTCTGCAAAAACTTTATTAAAGATAATTATAAAAAAAAAAAAAAAGGGTCAGAAAACAGTTTTTGAAAAATCAAACCAAACAAACCCATTCACCAAGACTCCAATATTTCAATGTTTTTTTTGTTTTCTTTTATCTTTAGTGATCTTTTTTCGTATTTTAGTCTCCTTTTTTTAAAGATCTAGATTAGGTGCACCTAAAACAAATGACTAAACTCTGAAAGAAGTTCATTAAAGATAGAAAAAAAAAAGAAAAAGAAAAAAAAGGAAGTCAGAAAACAAATTTTGAAAAATCAAACCAAACAAACCCATATTTTCACCAAGACTCCAATATTAAATGACACCAGATGCTTGCAAATAAAACTACACCTTCGAGATCTTTCATTAAAACAAATTGAATCTCTCTTTTAGTTTGGCATGAGGACATGATAATATTGTATAGAAAAATGAAATGGAAGCACACAACTGTAATTATATTGGTAAATCCTACAAAAATATGGACAAGGCTTGAGTACATACATTGCACTGTGAGGCGCCTTGCCAGCATACCCGAAAGATTTACTTCTGTTACTGATCCACCCATAAAACCAATAATAAAAAGTCTCCCATCAAAGTTTAGGCTGTCTATGTTACGCTGAAAGTACGGTCCTCCAACACTATCCAGTATAACATCAACACCTGTTGTCGAACATTTTGAGGTTAAAAATTGTTATACGCATACTGTAGAAAAGATTAGATTTTCTATTCTTAAATCAATGTGATACGAGAAAAGGAGATGTCTAAATGTCTTTCTAGATTCTAAGAAGCAGATGTTGCATTAAGAGCAGCGGTTTCAGGTAAAATTAAGGGTTAATTACACCAAGACCGCCTCAACTATTAACGAATATCGCCTACTTCCCTCATCAACGAATCCATACATATTGACCCCTCAACTATAAAAACCATACAAATGCCTCCATTATGGAGGTGGTTTGGAGGGTGAAAGTGATACATTTTTATAGTTGAAACGATCAGAATGTATGGATTCATAGGTGAGGGGGTAAGGTGATATTGGCTAATAGTTGAGAGGGTCTTACTGTAATTAACCCTAAAATCAATTTTTTTATGCCAAAGAGAATACACCTTTCCCTTGTGTTTCTTCCTTCACACGTGCAACGAAATCTTCAGTCTTGTAGTTGATGCACACGTCAGCTCCAAGATCCTTGCAAGCAGCTAATTTTTCCTCACTTCCTGATGAAAAACTCGTAAAAGATTGACGCAATCATAAAACTAATGCAATGCCTCAAACATGCCATGAGATAAAAATGTGTTACCAAACCTGCTGTGACAAACACTTTGGCTCCTTGGTATTTGGCTATTTGGATTGCAAATGTACCAATCCCACTAGAGCCTCCATGTATCTGAAATATACAAGTCCTCTCAGTAAATAGCTTCAAGTGAGACATCGATTGTAAGATTGGACAACAATAGTGTGATAAATTGACGGATAACAGAGAGCATATACAAACACAGATATGAGATTACCAATGTACATAATTATTTTGTCACGCTAACTTACCGTGATGAGCATCAAAGTGTTGTCTTCATTTGAATGATTTAAATAATCATGCTATGGCTTCACTTTTTTTTACTTGTCCATCTCAATAATCAAACACATAACTAACTTCAAATGTAAAGGCTCAAAACTAGGAAACCAAAAAACTACAAGTGTAAGGCTCACAATTTTCTTACTACTCTAAGAAAGTTCAGCAAATCTAACCTTAACCTGACAATTGTAACATGTTCGATATGTATCAATTTTTTTCCCTATTATTTAATCAAAAGTTTCAATTCAACTAATCTTACATTTCCAAAGATATAAAGATAGAGAGATATTCCTCAAAATTAAGCATTGCAAGTAGCATTGCAATTCCAATGGCTTATATTATTTGTTACTGCAAGAAACAAAATGGTATAAAATAATGCTTATGAGAAAATAGAATGGGTTCATAAATTACCAGGAATGTTTCTCCTGCGGATAGCCGGCTCATCATAAAGACAGTTGACCAAACAGTGCATGCCACTTCGGGCAAACTAGCAGCATCTTTAAGAGAAACACCAGCTGGAACAGGAAGAACTTGTCCAGCTGGTACAGCCACCTTCTCAGCATACCCTCCTCCACTAAGAAGAGCACATACCTGCAAACCACTAAGTATATTACTGAGAAAGCTTACAAGATTTTCCTTCCAAGAATGTATTAGAAAGGGTTGAGAACCAACAAGAGAACCAACAGCTCAACAGCTCTATTTCATAGTTAGCTTATCTCATAGAAGAGGAAGAGATGGATGTTTCAGCATTTAAACTAATTGTCAAACCTCTCAACGCTTTTAGGCTTCGCTCAGTAAAATGGCCAATCTATTCAGAAGTTTTCAGTGGCTAAACTGGGGTAGGTTCATAGATTATAATATTAAAACTGGATTACGAAGTACTAACGAATCAAAATCAGTATACTTCCAAGTTCCAATAAGCTTTTCTTTCATGTACATATAAACTATTCTTTTAGTTTTTTGGATAAGGACATTGAAAACAGCTATCACGTTAAAGAAACTTCAGAAAAACGTTATTTATTCAAAAAACCAAAAATAAGTTCAATATTTCATTTTATTCTCTCTTTTCCTTCTCTCAGCATCCAAACATAGCACAAAGAAGCAAAACAGTGATTCAAAGATGACAGTGAAGCTGGTAAAGTTTCGCAATGAAAGTAAAACATTAAATTCAATAATCCAATTTCCTCTCCTCTCTTGTTTTCTCGGCAACAGCACAAGGCATAGAAGTTCAAAATCAAAACCAAGGTGTTTGATCAACCAACACAAAAGAAACTGTGTCTTTCCATGGAATTAGAAACCAGAAACACAATTTTTCATTTTCTTCTCTTTTCCTCACTTTCTCAGCAACCAAACAGTTGACCCAAATCCCAATTACAACACAAAAGATTTAAAAACCTAATTCCGTCTCTTTTCCTTCGTTTTCTCACCGAACAAACACAATGGACAAGATAAGAAAACAACCAAAGCATAATGGAGAAAATTCTTTCTTGTTAGAATTAAACAGCAGAATTCAAAAAACAAAATGTTAAATCTCATTTTCTCACTTTCTAGGCAACCAAACAAAGCACGAATTGACCAAAAACAAACCAAACAAACAAATAAAAATCTCATGAGAATTAACACTTCCCATTAGAAATCCCCAATTTTCCTTTCTTAACTCAATCAATAAAACAAGGGTATTTGATCAAACAACCCAGAACCGTCAATTCAACCATTTTCCCGAGGAAACAAAAACCCAGATGAAATCGAGACTGGAATTTTACCTGATCACCGATTTTCCAGCGAGTGACATTCTTGCCGAGAGCCTGGATGGTTCCAGAACATTCGAGACCAAGAAAAGAACTGGAGCCCTTGGGAGGAGGGTACAGGCCTTTGCGTTGAATAGTGTCGGCTCTGTTGAGAGCTGTGGCTTCGACTCTGATGAGGACTTCGTCGTCTCCGAATTCTGGATCTTCCACCTCTTGTATTTGCAGGACTTCGGGGCCGCCTGGACTGCTTATCACTACGGCCTTCATCGTTGGTGTTGGTGGTGTGGGATATTGTTGGGGATTGAGAGAGAGAGAGAGAGAGAGAGGGAGAGGGGTTGAAGAACTCAACACGACTGTGTCAGTGTCACTGATGACTATTTACCGCTGCACTTCTTTGTCTTATCCATTACACTCCGTTTGGATCGTGAGAAGATGAGGAAAGAATATAAATAATTATAATTTTTTAATTATGTTGTGGAGTTTTTTTTGGAATGTTTCATCCGTATTATATAAGATTGTATTTATAATTATAAATTAGTATTTCATCCGTATTATATAAATTATATTTATAATTATTTATATATATGTGAATTGTAATTTTTAAATATTTTTTTTTATACTCACGGAAAAATAAATATAACAAATGATTTTCAATTAATTATTTTATGTCTGCTTTTATTCAAAATTTAAAAATAATGAATGGGCAAAATTTATAACTAAATTAAGAAAAAAATTTATTCCTAAAGACATTTTTGTACTTCTATATAAATAATTAAAAAAATAAATCTAAAAAATGTAGTCAATACAATATTATACATTAAGTAAAAAAAAATGTGATTACCAATTATGCTTACATAAATTTACTATAATTTTAATTTCAATTTTTTTAAAAAAATATTTCAAAAGCATTTTATTTAGCTAGTACCAAATAGAATTTTCTTAGTAAAAAGAAAAGTTATAAAATTTTGTTTCAAATTTTCAAATATTTACTGTTAACCATTTTATTCTACTTACTTGTTTGTTTACTTGCTTACTTTGAGAGTTTTAATCTTTGATCTTTGTTCTACATTCATCGTATTATTTTATTTATTTTTTTTCTTCTTACTTAATTTTCGCATGATACTTCTTTCATAATGTATCTCCGAGTGTATTAGTGAAAACATCATATACTTAAAATGCACAAAATTACAATATATAGAAAAACAAAAAAGTAAATAATTTCTCAAAACTAAAATTACTTTAAGAAAAAATAAAAAATAAAAAAAAGAATGAAATTGTTTGAAATAGAAAATGATTTACTTATTTATTTATTAATTTTTAAAAATAAACTTTTAAAGAAAACAAAGAAAACTATATAAAAAAGTACAAAAATCAAATATAAAATATAATATAAAAAATAAATAAATTATAGGATTTTCAAGATGTGAGACTCACAAATAAATTTTGTAAAATTTTATCTATTCATATACTTTTTGTGCATATTTTTTGTATTTTAATCCCGAGAATGACATTGAAATAGTCTACACTTCTTGTATTAGGTCCATCTAATAACTTTAGCAAACACAGATATAATAAATTTCATAACACAAAACACAAACAATTGTGAGACAAAGTATCTAAAAAAAAAAAAGTAACTGTGCGAGCAAAGAAAAATCACGTACTTGTTGATAAAGAAATTCAACGAAGAAGACGAATGGCACCACCACACAATCACTATTTGCAAGACAAAACACCCCCAACTGTAGCGGGGGGTTCTCCGACGCCCAAGTTAGTCTTCCAATATTATCGAAATATTTAATGGAGTAATTCATACAGGGAAATTGCGTACCTTAACATATAAGGGTATTGCCTATTTATAATATCTAGTAACTTACTTAGCAAGTAGTTTGAATGTTTCAGAAGTCCTATCCCAAACAATCTCTGATTGTTGAGGACTTCTATATCGATAAGATTTCATATTCTGATAGGTTTTGCACAACATAAAATACTAATGCAATGTTTGATAAGAATTTAATAACTGTAATACACATGCTAATTTATAATTACGTCACGTGGCATTATCGGGACCCACATAATTCTTGTAGTTATTTTTATTCCCTCTCAATTGCCCCAAAGATTTCATTCTCTCTAAACCCAATGAAAGAGTAGAAGTTTTCTGTTGTTCTGATAAAAATACTCGTGTAATATTGCCTAGTTAGAACCATACATGGGTGCTAGGACTTATTCCAAAATGCCTAACCTTGTTAGGACTTATTCCGAAAATGCCTAACCTTGTTGAAACTTATTCCTATAATGTCTAATCTTGTTAGGACTTATTCAAAAAATGCCTAGCCTTACTAGGACTTATTCCAAAAATGCCTAACCTCATTAGGACTTATTTCAAAAATGTCTAACCTTGTTAGGACTTATTCGAAGAACGCTTAATCTTATTGGGACTTATTCTGAAAATGCCTAGCCTTACTAGGACTTATTCCGAGAACGCCTAATCTTGTTAAGAACTACCAAAACACCAACTTGCTTATTGGCAAGCAAAACCGCTCGGCAATAAATCCCACTGTTAGACAAACCACCAACCTACTCCACAAAAAATTTCATGGTTGGTCAAACCTGCTAATCCACTTTGTCGAGCAAAACTCGTTCGACAAAGATTTTTCAAGTTGGTCAAACCTGTCAACCTACTTTGCTAAGCAAAACCCGCTCTACAAAGATTTTCAAAGTTAGTCAAACCTGCCAACCTACTTCACCAAGCAAAACCTGCTCGATAAAGATTTTTCAAGTTGATCAAACCTGCTAACCTACTTTGCTGAGCAAAATCCACTCTACAAAGATTTTCAAAGTTGGTTAAATCTGCCAGCCTATTTCACCAAGCAAAACCCGCTCGACAAAGATTTTTCAAATTAGTCAAACCTACCAACCTATTTTGTTCGACAAAGATTTTCAAAATTGGTCAAACCTGACAATCTACTTCACTAAGTAAAATCCACTCGACAAAGATTTTTCAAGTTGATCCAATCTACTAACCTACTTTACTCGACAAAGATTTTCAAAATTGGTCAAACCTGCCAATCTACTTCACCAAGCAAAAACTGCTCAATAAAGATTTTTCAAGTTGGTCAAACCTACCAACTTATCTTTTGCCCAAACTAGCTTGGCAAAGAGATAAAATTTGTAACCAAAGGGTAGCATAATTCATATTGCCCCCATGATCCATAAAGCGCGAACTCCATCTCAGCATGTTTGACCCAAATAATAGTCTTCATCCATGTTTGGTATAAAAAATCATATTTTTCAGATAATAAAAATTTGATATAATAATTTGTCTTCCATGTATTCGTGGTTGGAATAATAATGCATAAACTCCGTGCTCCATAGATAATCAAAATTTGACATAATGTATAAAATCTATACTCTGTAGAATAATAATTGATAATAATACCTCAATGTCCAGCATGATAATGCATAAAACCCATACGTTGTAGATAATAAAAATCCGATATAATGCATAAGATTTATGCTCCACAACATAATAACTGATAATCATGCCTCCATGTCCAAAATAATAATACAAAAAAAATCTTACTCCATAGAACTGCTCTATTCTCTCATTGAATCAGGTTTGGTGCTGAACAAGACAAATTGATTCATGTCCACAAAGTATAGCATGCCATAATATTACTTCATAAGAGTCTTTATTTCAAAAATTCCAAGCCAAAAGAAGATCCAAATACCTCAAATAAAATTAGTGATGTTAAGCTATAGTCCTGCTCGATGTGACCCAAATTAAATTCAGGGGCAATCAAATCGCATCCATGAAGCTTACGCATTGTCCCACTAGCAAAGCTGCTACAGTATCATTATGGACATATTGCTTACATGGCTTGGGAATATGTCTCTTAGCCAATTTAATACTCTTTCCTTATTCGTTGGATAGTTAACACTAGATACATCCAAACAAATAATATCATATGAACAAATCTCTTTCAACTTGAATTTAGAATGTTTCTGCCATAACCTGTTCTAATGTATTTCTGGCTGTAGTTAAAAATCAATGTTAATGTATCTTCGTGTTTATAATTGTGAATTCATCTTCTTTGTAAGATTTAGTCGATTCTCACAGACGGCGCCAATTGTACAGGCAAAGAAAAATCACGTACTTGTTGATAAAGAAATTCAACGAAGAAGACGAATAGCATCACCACACAATCGCTATCTGCAAGACAAAACACCCCCAGCCATAGTTAGGGGTCCTTCGACGCCCAAGTCAGTCCTCTAATATTATCAAAATATTTAATGGAGTAATTCATAGAGAGAAATTGCGTACCTCAACACATAAGTGTGTTGCCTATTTATAATATCCAGTGACTTACTTAGCAAGTAGTTTGAATGTTTCAGAAGTCCTATCCCAAACAATCTCTGATTGTTGAGGACTTCTATATCAATAAGATTTCATATTCTGATAGGTTTTACACAACATAAAACACTAATGCAGTGTTTGATAAGAATTTAATAACTGTAATACACATGATAATTTATAATTACGTCACGTGGCACTGTCGGGACCCACATAATTCCTGTAGTTATTTTTATTCCCTCTCAGCAACGTTGAATGATGATGTAGAAGCACATCTGATGTTTTAATTTGAGGTATAACCAGATAAATCGCCATAGAAAAGGAAGACAACCTTTATTTTTTATCACAACAATTACATATCTAAATCTATAATTTTAATGCTGCTGACTCTTCCACACGTCAAATTCTCTATCAATATTAAAATGAATGCATGAACAAAAAAAAGAAGAAGAAACATTTGAAAAAACAAAGAGATGTGGTTTGAGACCTCTGAATTTGCTGAATTGTATTAATTAATAGTTATTAGAGTTTAATGGTTGGACTTCTAATATTTGTTAGCCATTAAAGTTGATTTCTTTGATTTCATCTATATTCACTTGATAATTTGAGAGTGGACACGTGTCAAGCCTTTACGCAAACAGTTAACACATTTTTTGAGCATTATTATTGAAATGCACAATGTAATTTTTTTTTTCTTTTTTTCGTAATTGCAACTTGTTATATTTTAATAAAAAAAATTATATTTATTTTAGATATTTTTTTAAAATACAAATTATTTTTTTATATATTTTTTATAAAAATAATTTAACAATCTTTTCACTAACCATAGTATATGAGAGAAGTTGAAAACAATGCGGCAATAGGTATAGAAGAAGTCAAAAAGGTTTGGAAAATTTAGCCAAAACCCCTTCATTGGACCCTTATTTAGTGAAAAAGGACAACCCAATTTATTTTGTTTTATAAATCTCTAAGGAGAAAACACATAATTGAGTAAGGACAAAATAAATATATTTTTTTTCTTGGATAATATTGTCAGAGTAACATGTTGCTGTGAATCAAAGTAACATGTTACTGTTGGACAAAGTAACATGTTACTGTGAGACAGAATAACATGTTACTATCAAACAGAGTAATTGTCAAATAGAATAATATGTTATTGTTTACATTAATTTCAACAGTAATAATTTTTTTGTTTTTAAAAATTTCATAGTCAACATGAATCTTATTTGATAAATCTTGATGAGAGAATTCTAAAAATATTAATTTTATTACAAACTGACGTCTGCATCAAAAGTTATATTATATTAAAGTTTAATATTTTGATAATAATTATATGTGTTGGATTTTTCAAGATTTTTTTAAAATTTTTTAAATTTTAAATTTTTATTTTTTTTAAGGCATTAAAGACCAAATCCCTCAAAAGGCTTGGGGGTTGGGAGAAATTAATAATGCAGAGTTTTTTTTTTTAAATAAAAAATTAAGATTGAGATATTGGAGTTTATACAAGACTTGTGGGTTGGAAACCCTCTTTTCCTTATATAATATATAATATATGGATAGATAAGTGTATTTTTTGATTTTTTATAAAAAGATATGCAGAAAAATAAAAAGATGATATGACTCATAAAAGATAAAAAGATAAAAAGTATACTTAGAACATTAGCAGTGGACATGTTAGTCTATCCATTAATGTTAGCTGCTAAATTTCAACCAGCCATTTTCACTTCAAGCTTCACAGTGGAGCTGCTAAGGGCAACGTTAGTAGTCAAAGTTAGTATCAGATGTTAAATAGTGTGTTAACTGCAACCAGTATTTTAGCCAGCGAGGGAGAGAGAGGGAAGTGCCGTGGGGTCGTCCAGCTAAATGTCCAGTCGATCGTCTCCTCAGACGTCTAGACCTTTAAGGGAAGAAAATAAAAATTGCAAAGTTTTTTTGATATGCTGGATGATTTTATGGCCGGCCGACTTATTACCAAGTAAAGATGCACTGACAGAAAGAGAGAGGGGCACTAATAGTGCAATAGGGTGGGGCCCCAACTGTACTCTTCAATTATTTTATATTTTATTTATTATATATATGTATATTTTCTTAACACATCTATTATATAATCATTCATTCACTAAATTAACAAATTTTTAATGCATGTTTTTAGGTTATACTTTTATCACTTTTTATCATATAACACACTTTGACATATTTATTGTGAATGCTCTTATATAATGTATCCCAAACCAAGCTTTGGATAAATAAGAAAAATAAATAAAAAAAAGGTGTTGATTATTAAAATAATAATATTTTTTTCATAAAGGTAATTTGTTATGGTAGCAAACTTTCATTAAATTTAATTTTTTTCTCGTCAAATTTTATTATTTTTTTGTGAGAAATAAAAGGTAAGAGTTTTTTTTCTCATAATCTCACGTCATTTCTCACCTATTTAATTATTCAAATAAGTGAAGAAATTTCTTATTCTCACGATTTCTTTTATTTTCTTACAAAATCCCAGCATCCAAAATAGTGTTGGAGATTTTAGCATAGATTAGGTGCACCAGCTTCTGTTCCTTTGGTCAAAATTGAAGATATTTGATCTATTAAATTCTAATTTTTATATTTAAAATATTTTACAGACAGTTTTATTTTTACAAATATTTTTTAAACACTTAACAATATAGTGATGTAAACATTCATATTTGACAGTGTGAATATTTATATTACGAAATATTCATATTGTAAATGTGAATATTATTATTAAGCATATTTTGATAATTTTGTCACCCATAAAAATTATTGAGACATAAGAAAAGAATTCGAACTAAATGAAACATTAGTAAATAATGAGGAATTTATGAATAAATATCTATTTTTATTATAGTTAATATCTAATTGAAAATTTGTGTGAATTGATGAGAAATTTTACTATACACACGCTTTACCATATATCTCATTTTCTTTGTTTGGAAATATGTTATTTAATTTTTTTTATTTTTTTATGAAAAAACGTATAAAATAATAAAGAGAGTAATGTGATAATTTATAATGATTTTTGACTTTTTAATTAAAATAATTAATTTTTAAATAAGACGTAAATTATGTCATTAATTATAATAAATTTTATTTTTATTATAACTCATAATTTTTTTAATTTGATTATAGTATATTTTTTAATTATGATTCAAAAATATGAAATAAAGCTTTCTAATTCATCAGACACAAAGAGAGAGAGAGAGAGAAAAAAAAAAAAAAAAGAAGAAGAAAATGAAAATTCCCTTTTGAAAAGGCCAGCAAAATTGAAGGATAAGGTAACAAAACACGATAACAGAGCAGAACCCCCTTCTCACTCTCTCTCTCTCTCTCTCTCTCTCTATTCTAATCCTTCATCACCATGGAAGCCACTCTCTTGACATTCCCTTCCTCCTCAAAACCGCCACTCTCTTTCTCCCAAACCCTAACCCCAAAAACCCACTTCATTAACCCCCTCTCCATCCCCACCACCAAACTCAAACTCCACCACCACAAACCACCACCAACCACCACAATCAGGGCCGCCATCAGCCGCACAAAAAAGGAAGAAACCGTCGAAACCGTCAAACAACAGCTCACAGACTGCCACCTCCTCGCCGGAATCAAATACAAAGGCTTCACCGTCAAGCAGTTCCAAGACCTCCGTCGATCTTTGCCTCAAACATCGAAACTCATCGTTGCCAAGAACACTCTGGTCCTCAAAGCCATTGAGGGGACTCAATGGGAGGCTCTGAAGCCTTGTATGAAGGGTATGAATGTGTGGTTGTTTGTTCACAGTGAGGAAATTCCTGCGGCTCTCAAACCCTACAGGAATTTCCAGAAGGAGAAGAAATTGGAGGAGAATGATTTCACCGGTGCGGTGTTCGAAGGAAAGTTTTATGGTCCGGAGGAGTTTAAGGCGCTTGAGACATTGCCAACTAGGGATGAGATTTATGCCAATTTGCTTGGGTCGGTTAAGGGTCCCGCGTCGGCGGTGGTGGGGACGGTGCAGGCTCCGGCGAGGAATTTGGTGATGGTGTTGAAGGCTTATGTCAAGAAGTTGGAAGAGAGTGGTGGTCAACAATAGCTGATGATGATTGAGAGATGGGTTTCGAAAAATTCTGTAAGTTTATTGGCATTATTTTGATTGAATTGGAGTTCAATTGTTGTAGAATTTTGTAAAATTCAATTACATTTCGCATTCGTGGATTTAGAATCTAATTGCCTTTGCATTTTGTGATTGTTTGGAGTGATCTTTGTTTGTTTGTTTGTCAGGCATTAGAAAGAACTGCATAGTTTACAGAGCAATTGCTAATTCATGTGGTTTTTGAGGATTGTCGCAGAATGTTTGCAACCCTTTACTTTGATTTCGAGATGTGAGAAAAATTACTTGGCATATATTGTTGGGTTAAGATGTTCCTGGATCTTTCTGTAACTTAGTCTTAGACGTTCGTAGCTCAGATATAGAGTTAGTTGAATTATTATTATTTTTTATGAGGGAATGTCTGATCTTTTTCATCAAAACAGAGAATGGGGTTATGTTTGGCTATTCCAGTTTTGGTTACAAATTTTCATCTCTCTCTCTCTTTCTCTTCTATATGGAAAACAAAATTAATTGTAACAAATGAATGCTTTTTTCATTGCTTTACATAGTGTATACTCCAACAAGGCTATTTATAATTAGTCATTCAAATTAACTTAATCAATTTTCATAATAATAAAGTTATTTACACAAAATAAAATGTTTTTTTTATTTTTTTATTATTTTTTTTTATTTTTATGGCATGCCACCCAAGTGATTCATGTTGACATAGTTGCTGACATGATATTTGTGCAATGATAAATGGTATGATTTACCTTGTTGGAGCGGAGAGGATATATTTGCCTAGTCTCCTTGACTTTTCAGTTGTAAGTATACTCTTGCAAACATAGTACTTAACCTATTGAAAGTTGTCATTTAACTGAGTAAAATACACATCTAAAAAAATATCTATAACCTATATAAAAAGCACATAAACGCGTTATAATACATCCTAACGCTTACGTTTTTGAAATTGCCCTGCATCTAATATTTTATTACAAATCACCCTTGCTACCCATCGGTGTGTGCGCGCTGGTGTGTCATTACGGTGGCTTCAAAATCTCCAGATGTTTAAGGAGAAAAACTTTGCTCCTCTGCCAATTATCCACCCTATCACAAGCTTCCACATCTTGCTTTCACAAGGTTCCTTCGTTTGGTGTGCCGCTTTGTATAAGAACTTGGGCAACATTGTATTGTATTACGTCAAAAACTTCTTGCTCAACAACATGGTGGAGTTTGTTTGCAGTGGCCAAGAGTTCAAACGCTGTTGTCCATACATTTCCACTGCTATTTCGATGCTCTTCTACAGTTGCTGCAAATCCTGGTAATTACAATTTACATCCCCACTTCCATATTTATTTCTGTTGTAGAATATCCAACCATGTTATTTTCATGCTTGTATTTTTCTGTGTATTTATGTTTAATAGATGCATACCATGTGTTTGTCAATATGCCTCAACGAACAACCAGGTTTCAGAAATCCAAATTTAAGAGGTTCCCATAATTCTATTTTCTGTCAATTTTGATGGACAAAGTATCAGAATTTGTGATTTGTTATTTCAAAATGGATTCAACGCCAATCATGTCCAAAAAGAAGTTATAAGTAATACAAAGAACTCTTTTATTGTCTGATAATGGATAAAAAGCCAATTTTCCAACTTGAATCTTTTATTGTCTGAGAATGGATGAAAAGCCATTAGACAATTGAATTGAAAGCACATGGTCACTTATGTGCTTCCCATTAAGGGTAACAGTTCCTTAAAACTTTATGACCAAATGACAGTCACATCAGGCATCTATGAATGATCAAATAAAACAAAATCTGAGATGAACAATTTCAACCCATTTTCATCCACTTAATAGTTACAGAAAGGGTTGTTACTTACAAATTGCAATTAATTATTATAATCCAGTACAAAGCACTCAGGACAAAATGCAATAACTATTTTGGGACAATAAACACATAAATAACAATAAGATCTGGCAACATATAATATAACACAGATCATGAAAAGTAAAAAAAACAATTGCTGCATCAAATATATACACAGAAATTAATTCACAAGTTCTAAAATAAGAAAATATGACACTTGGAGTGAAGATAAAATGCAGTAAATCAGCACTATAATTTCTGAATTAAAGATTTTATTAATTTGTAAGTCATGACTCCAATGGTCTCCACCCAACTGTACCTCCTCCTACCATTTCCTTTTTTCCCCTAATCTTCTTGGCAAACAAAGAAAGATTATTCAAACAAAAAAGAAACCAAGAACAGAATACTAACTTGGATTTGTGGAGAACTACACTCATTTGAGCTGATCTGCACAAAAAATAAAATTGAATCATTATATTATCAAAATTACAAAAATTGCATGATAATCGATTAACTCAATGTTGAGAAAAGAAGATGTTTGTATGTGCAATAATAGCTTTTGTGTCAATTCTCATGAGATACCCTGTTCTATGCATGGGGAATTTCTTGTTAGAACAAAACTTCAGTGTGGAAAACTACATTTGAATTTTGTGAATGTTGATGGCTTGAATTTGTGGTTGCCTTTAGTATTATTTTGTGGGTTTGTTAGTAAAGATTGCATTATTGGTTGGGGCACAAAACCTTACATGGAATTATACACAATAATTATTTTCCCCCTCATTATATTAAATGACAAGTGAAAATTTTCTGTAATATCAAACACATGATACTGATGATTGAGGCCTCACACACACAAAACTGATCAAATGCAGCAGTATACATATATAACAATGGTATTGATTTTGTGATTTCTTATGCTTGCATATAACAATGTGTACATGTATAGATGCATATATATATAAATACTAGCGGTGATGCATTTGCAATTTCATGCTTAAATCTTTGTACGGTTTGATGATTGAGAGGTGATTTATTGAATGATGAGAACTTTTTTAGCAGTTTAGGTGTTTGATGAAGCAATTATTGGATGATATAACTATAAAAGACATGTAGATTTCATATAATGGAATAGATGTTTTATATCTCTTATTACAGAAAGAAGTTACTGATTTGGGTATTAATAAGTGTAAAATGGTGTTTGATTAACTCTATGTTGCACGGACACGGACACGGACACGGACACGGACACGGGACACGACACGGACACGCGAAAACACAAATTTTCAAAAAATAGAGGGCACAATACGCTGGGGACACGTTTAATATATATAATTTTATTTATTTATTATATGTCTAAAATTAAAAAAAAAATTATTAGTTCCTATACAATTATAATAATAATAAAATTAATAAACATATTTCTTAAATTGTTTTTAATAAAAATGATTTTTTTGATAAAAAATGATTTTTTTTAAAATAAAAATAATTTATTCTATAAAGCTTAGGTTTAATAAAAATAAGGATAAAAGAAAAAAAGAAAAAAAGAAAAAAAAAGGGAGGGGAGAGAGAGAGAGAGATGTAATCAGGAAATAAAAAGGAAGGGAAAGAGACGGGAGGAGAAAAAGAGAGAGAAGTGAAAAGAAGGGAGTGAAATCAGAAAGAGAGAAGAGAATAGAAGAAGAAAAGAGAGACGAACCAGAGAAGATGAATTAGAGACGAAGACGAGCAGAGAAGATGAACCAGAGAAGAAGACGAGCAGAGAAGATGAACCAGAGCAGATAAGACGAAGAAGATTCAGGTTAGGGCTTCTTTGATTCATCTCTTTTGAACCGATTAGGGCTTTTTCGTTCAATCAATCTCTCCCTCGATCTGTTTCCCTCTTTCTCTTCAACAACTTAGGGTTCTTCGATCCGTGTCCATAAAGTGTCATCGCGTGTCCAACTGAAAAAATTCAAAAAAAAGAGAGGACATGTTAGAGAGAGTGTCGGACACGTGTCCACAGCGTGTCCGACGTGTCCGTGTCCGACACTCGTACGCCAGCCTTGGGAACGTGTCGGTGCTTCATAGGATTAACTTTATCTATGGATGGAGTATTAGCGTAGTAGCCATGTGTTATTTCTAAACTTCTTTCTTGTTTTATTTCAGAAAACACAAAATGAAAATGAAAATTTCCGAAAACAACGCCAAACAGGGTTGTTTACCTTTTCTCACAGTTTCCCATATTCCCAACAAAGTCTGATTTTCTGATCTTGATTGAGTTTTCTATCCTTAAAAAGCTGTCTTGCCTCTCTAAGATAGTAGACCTGTCTATCCAGCTTCAAACTCATCAGGTATTATCTGTTGGGGCCATCTTGCACCGAAATTGGAATCGGCTTTGTTGATTTAGTCAGTGTGTTCTGCTCTCCTATCTCAAGGTTTCGGAGGATATGATTTTCAAACATTTTTGTGGGCAAGTGAATGCATTTCTCTCACATCACTTTTAGTTAGTGATTTAGTGACTGCCCATTGTTGAGTAGTAGATGATGACTAAACTCTGTTACCTTCCATTGCACAAAAATATGGTGTAGAAGCGTGTATAGGGAAACCAGAACAGAACACGAAAATGTTGCAACATAGATGGCTTATATATATGGAAAAGAAAATTATGACAATAAATCAAAATTACTCATTTATGTATATATATGCATTTGTTTTGGGGCCGTTTTTTAACATTTTTGTTTATTGTTTTTATTTTCATTTTTTTTGAAAATTGAAAACGAAAACGAAAACGAAAACGAAAACTTGTTTGGTATGTTGTTTTCGTTTTCAAAAAATGAAATTGAATTCAAAGTTTTCAAAATTTTTGAGAACACAAAAATGTTGTTAACACTTGTTTTTAAAACAAGTTTTGATTTTCTCCTGTCATCCACCGGCCACCGACCACCACTAGTTGCTGCCACCGGTGAGTGGCGAGCTTTGGCTAACCTTCAGCGACTCTTCGGTGGGTGGGCGGTCACCATCGTGGTCTTAGGCCATATTTTGGCATCCTTTTGGCCATCTCATGTTCTTTGACGACATCCAACCACTAACTCCAAGGGACATTTTCGGTTATCCACCACTACCGGTCACTACATCTGTCTACCCTCCATCTCCGGCCACCGAATTTGAAAACTCATCAAATATATTTCTCCATTTTTATTTATTTTTAAAATATTTTTATATACTAAACAAGTTTTCTATTTTTATTTTTTACAAAAATAAACGAAAACTTGCTTCTTGTTTTTACTAAACTAAAAATTGAAAACTGAAAACATTAACAAACAAGACCTTGTATCTCAGAACTTAATATTGGGATTTACTTAATCTTGCATGTTTTGATTTTTGTATTGTTCTTCTTTAGAGATATAATTGGCACAACTTTTTTTGTTTTTTTTATTTTTTTTAAGTATGCCTCATTCAAATTTTAATTTTTTGTTTGTTTGTTTGTTTGTTTTATTTTGTTTTGTTTTGTTTTAATGAAATACAAGAGTGAACAAAATGAGAATAGGAAAACAAGTCATTATACTTGGTTCATCATTTTCAAATTCCATCAATTTTTTTCCTTTGTTTCATTCCCTAGTTTAGCACATCATTTTTTTAAAAAAAATCATTTTATATTATTTGAGTTGCACCACTTCTTATTTGAGTTACATCACCTCCTTATCACATTGTACATTTTTTTCATAAAAAAGTCAAAAAAAATATATTTATTTAGATCACCTCAAACAAAAATTGCAAATTAAGTTAACTTTTCCCTTCTAGCTTTCGTTTTAGCATCAAACCCAATTTTTTAAAGCAAATTTATATTTGCATTTAAGCTGTTTTAAGGTATTGAATAGTTTGCGAGTGCACTAAGAATGTCTATTTGTTGTTGGCCACTTTTCTTTTGAAAGTTAGGCATAATTTTACTTGTAACTTTATTAGTGAGATAATTTTGTTTACATTCTTTAGTCCCTACAACATGATATGTTTTTATGCTCAGTTTTTTGTGCTTAAATATGACATGGTCAATTTTCTATAATTGAATGTTTATTTGCCACGTAGAAATTGAATGTTAGGTTAATGAATTAAGAAAGTTTATGAAAGTTAAAGTGTATGTCAGAAATTAATTTTAGCCATTAAACTTGAGCTGCTTTAATAAAAACTGTTTCATGTAATTAATCATATTTTTTACGTCTTCTTTTCACTTCAAGAGACAAGTGAGTCTCTCTTATATATTTATAAACATGAATTCCATTATTTTGTGTTTAGGAATGAAAAAATAAGATAAAAAATAAAATTATATATAACATTATTTTTAGATTATATAACATTGTGATTCAATAATGTACTAAAATGACACAATCAACGATGCCGTGACCCTCATATGCATTTGTTTGGACCAGTTATCATGGACATTCGTCAAGCTCTTACCTCTTTTCGCTCTTGTACAGTAACTAACTCTTGTTCGAAGAATGGGGAATGAGGTTGCTCATCGATTAGCAAGGCTGGCACTCTTCAACTCAAGGCTTGCGGGTCGCGTGGGGGCAACTAGTAATATAAAGAACTTAATAGAGATGCTATGACAAATTACGCATTTTTTGTCCTCAAAAGTCTAAAGCTAAATTAGGAAGGGGACAATTACTTGTCAATGAGTTTTGAAAAACTATACTATAAATCAGTGGAATTTTTTTTTTAATTACAAGACAAATAAATAGAATAATTTTAAGAATAAAGCTTGGTAGCTCGAATTTGGCCTCCCCTAATCCCTCTAATGTCCAAAACGCCGTCGTTTTGGGCATTAGGCTTTTTTTTTTTTTCCTGCCATTTTCGTTCGACCTGCAGGGGAGGGGGAGGCGAGGGAGAGGGAGAGAAAGAGGTCGCCGTCGCCGTCGTCTCCGATCCGTTGCAGATCCGTCGCCGATCGCCGCGCCTCCACCTCCGTCGCCTCCGCCATGCCTCTGCCATCGCCGATCACCGCGCCCCCTGCCTCCGCCTCCGCCTCCAACCCATTTTTAGGCCCCCTCCAGTCCTCCTCCCCCTCCCCCTCCGTCTTCTTCTTCCTTTTGCTGAAAAAAAAAAAAAAAATAGAATTCGGGCCATTCGGGGGAGTCCAGATTCGAGCGACGTAGCATTGCTCTAATTTTAATTACAAAGGTGTGGAAATTGTTCTCCTTGCGTCAACTCAGCACCCTCTTTCTTCCTTCAATCTTTAGTTTAGGACTGCAAATAAACAGAGCCGTTCGTGAACAAACTCGAACTTGACTCGGTAAAGATTTATTCAAACTCGGTTCGCTAAATTTTATTACGTTCGAGCTCAAGCTTGTTGAAATTTTAATAAATAATTTCAAACATACTAAAACCCAGCTCGTTAGTTAGGCTCATTTAATATTTATTTAAATAACAGGATAAATATATTATGGGCAAATTATGCAAATGGTTCCTATAATTTATACGTTTTATCATATTGGTCTCTATTGTTTCAATTTGATCAATTTTGCCCCTGTATTTTACGGATTGTGTCATATTAGTCTAATAAATAATGACGGTTAAGTTTGATGGACGAAAAATCAAATGATGTGTCAATTTGGTCCCTGTAATTTATAGGATGTGTCAATTTGGTCCTTGTAGTTCATAGGAAAGTGAAAACAACAGGGACTAAATTAACACATTTTGTAAACTACAGGGATCAAATTGTCACATCATTTAATTTTTTGTCCATCAAACTTAACCATCGTTATTTATTGGGCTAAATTGACACAATTCGTAAAATTCATGGGCAAAATTGATCAAATTGAAACAACAAGGACCAAAATGATAAAACGGGTAAACTACAGGGACTGCTGCTGTAATTTTTCCATATATTAAGCTAGCAGTTGACTCATGCAATGTACGTGTTATTATTATTATTTTTTTTAAAAAAATATTTGATAGTACAATGTGTATTATAAAAGAATAATTTTAATTTGAATTTGAAATTAAGGCCAAGTTTGGGAAGTTTAGAATAAGTGTACTTTTTGACTTTTCTTGTATTATGTGTAGAAAAAGTAGAGAGGAGATGTTGATTGATGTGACCCAAAAAAGATAAAAAGATGAAATAAGTGCACTTATATTGAGATGCCAAACTTGGCCTAAAATTAAAGTTAAATTATGATTTTAATTATTGGCGCAATCGTTCTATAAAATTATTACTTGAATACTTGTATATATTAATTTTAGTTAAATTATTTGTGTATTTTTATAATTTTAGTTCTATCGTAAAATTATCATATAATAATTTTGTATGATAATTAGTAACAAATTTAATTTTCTTTTATATTCATTTGGAAAATAAAAATATGTAGAAATAGAAATTATATAATTTTTTTTTTAAAAATTAAATATAAATATGTTGTAATTAGATTATCATATAATGATTTTATATGATATATATATATTAAATTATAAAATAATAAAATAAATACACTTAAAATATCAATTATATTAAAGAAATTCAACAACGACTAATCAATAAATAATAACGTAAGAACATCTAAATTCAAAAAAAAAAAAAAATAATGAAAACATCGAAATGATAAATACATCAGTATGTAAAGTGATTAATTATCTGTAATATGATGTCAAAATATAAAAGAATTTACTTTTCAATAATTGAAAAAGTAACTTAAGCAGCAAATCCAAACTTTAGAAGTTCCTCGAGAGTATCATTATTGAGCAGGTTTTTCATCTTGTGAGTTGTGATTACATAAAATAATATAGTAAATGAAGTAGAATTTCATATAGATAATTACTATAAAATTTAAACAATAAATCTATAATATAAAATAATATAGAATTGGTATTGGCTATAGAACAATGTACTGGAAAATAAGAAGAAAAAAAAGAGAGGCAATTTAGCATTAAAAAAAATTCTAATACCCTTTGAAGAATTAAGTAGAAAAACGTGAAACACACAATTGGTATTGGATTTGTAGATTATCTCAATTTACCATGAAAAATACATGGAAAAGAAATATTTATCAAATAGATTCTAAGGGTGTTCGTGGTTTGGTTGCAGTTAGGGAATCTCTAATCTGCTATCTATCCGCTGGATGGGTGGATTGGAAAAAAATCAATCATCATCCGTCCGTTGAATTGATGGATGCGGATTGAGCAGATTGACGGATGGATGCAAATCGGTTTGGCGGTTTAAACTTTTATAAATTTTGAACATAATACAACAATTTGTTAACATTTTTTATTGGATAATAATCCAATTCAACATAACCAAAAAATTATCAAGTAAATTTTCAAATACCAATTATGCATTATCAAAACTATTTCATTATTATTTTTATTCAAAAACTATTTAATTTGATTTTTTTTTTAAAATGACAAAATTAAGTTTTATATTTTCCACACAAAAATACCAAATATCGACCATTGTCATTTGATAAATGGATTTCCAAATTGAAAATAAATTGAAAACACAATAGAATATCTAAACTTTTTTCAATTGAAAATACAAACAAAATATTTAAATAAATTGAAAATACAAAATTTTACAAATTATTAGGGGTACTTACAGTTTAGTGGTTCGGTTGCGGTCAAAGGAATTTCAAATCCGTCATTTGTCCAAAATTGGGTGAATTAAAAAAAGTTAATTCGCAACCGTTCGCTCGTCACCACGTATCCGTCCAAAATGCGACGGATCGATTCGATTTAGTTGGTTTGGGCGGATCGAAATATCCGCTGTTTATCCCTAATAGATTCCATACAACATAGATAAAGTTAGTATTATTTAAATTAGATTTGAGTTTGTGTAGAATTTTATATGTAAATAACAAAATATATGCTGGTGTGACTATCTTAAAAAAAAGTAAATCCTTATAATATGTCACCTAAGAATGGAAAAACACTACTTTTAATATTATATATATATATATGATAACATGAAAATATATATAAATAATAGGATAAATATGTAATTTTTAAATTTAAATAATATAAATGTGAATAATAGCTAAATTTATTTATATTTTGGTAAGATATTAACTTTTCTTTTAGTATGTTTATATATATTGTATATATAATTATATAATTAAAATTTTAATTGTAAATTTAGTCTCATACACAAGTATAAATTTATAATTTCTTTGGCTTGTTAAGGCTTATGAATAGGTTCGAGTTTGAGTCAAGCCTAAGCTAACTCAGCTCGAGCTCAGTTCATTAAATTTTTGTTGAACTCAAGTTTAACCTGTTAAAATCTTAATAAACAAATCCAAACATTAAAACTCGATTTGGCTCAACACGACTCTTTTGTAACCTATTTCAGCCTTCGTTTGGGATGTGAGTTGGCTTTTTGGCTATTTTAGCTTGAGACTAAAAAACCTGATTTGGGATGGACTTTTTAGCTTTTTTGACTTTGTAAAAGAAAAAATGAAATGATTATAGTTTGAATGTAACATTTTATCTTATTAAACTAAAAAGCTTATTTTATCTTTTTGTGGCTAAAATAGCCCCAATCTAACCCAAACCTTCTTTCCAAACGGACCAATCTTGCGTGTTCCCTCTCTCTTCCTTCTATCCCCTTCCGTCCTTTCTTGCTTTCTCTCTCTTTCTTTTTTCTTCTTTTTTCCTTTGTTTTTATTTATTTTTAAGGATAAATTACATTGACACCCCCTGAGATTTATATTTATTACAGTTCCCCTCTTACCTTTTGAAAATTACATCTCCCCCCCTGAGGTTTAAAGTTTCATTACATATTTCCTCTTCAGCAATTTAATTTTTTTAAATACCAATTTTGCCCTCATTGGGCAAATTACATTAGCACCCCTCATATTTTAGAAATTATAATCCCCTCCCTAAGGTTTAAAGTAGCATTACCAATTGCCTCATCGGTTAGTATTAGTTGGAAAAAAAATTCATTGCAAAAAATTAATTGGAAAAAAAATTAATTGAAAAAAAATTTTGTTAGTAAAATTTTTTAATTTTTATTTAAAAATCAACGTAAACTCATTTTTTGAATTTACATTTTTTTCTCAAATTTACAAATTGAGACAACCATTTACAAACCAAAAAAATTATCAAACAAGTTTTTATGACAGTTTTTAAAATTTTTGTAAATATAAATTGAAAACTGAAAACAAAATGGTTACCAAATAGACTTCAGATGGTACAAATGTCGTAAAATTAACAAATAATTAAATAAGTTACCAACGTTAGAAATGACTTATCAAAAGATTCTTATGGTTTGATTTTTAAATTTTTTAAAAATAAAATAAAAATTAATTTGTTAAGAAATAAAAAATAAAAAATAATTATCAATCGCCGATGGAGATGGAGATGGAGATGAAGCACTGTCTAAATAGTCGATTTGTTGTGTTTGTTGTATGTGAGAGAGGAGACCTAACTAACTATCAATGTGCCTAAATAGAGTGGGTATACACTACAAAGACCTCGACCTTGACCTCTTCATTTGTGTCTCCATTCTTAACCTTCTCCTCTTCTTTTTTTTTTTCTTCTTCTTCAGCTTCTAGGTCGACGTTGAATCAGAGAAGAGATTATAGAGAGGTTGAATCACTAAGGCCTGTTTGGTAATTATTCCGTTTTCAATTTTCAGTTGATATTTATAAAAATTTTAAAAACTATCATAAAAACTTATTTGATAATTTTTTTGGTTTATAAATGGTTGTCTCAGTTTATAAATTTGAGTTTTCAATTTTTTTTTCAAATAAATTTTTTTTCAAATAAATTTTTTTTCAAATAATTTTTTTCCAAATAATTTTTTTTCAATTAATCTTTTTTTTTCAATTAATTTTTTCCCAATTAAATTTTTTTTCAATTAATTTTTTTCCAATTAAATTTTTTTTTTCAATTAATTTTTTTTTTTTCAATTATAATGTGTGTGATCCCATTGTCATAAATAATAAAAATAAATATAAATATTTTAGGCTTGAACAAACATATTTTTTAGTTTATGCTTTTAAATTTTTTTAAACATTTTGTTCAAACCAAATGCGTTTGTAATTTATGTTTTTCTAAAAATAAACAAAAATCAGTTTATAAAATTTTTGTAAACATAAACAAAAAACGTAAACGTTACCAAACACCATCTAAATATTTTTAATTTTCTAAAAAAAAATCACTAAATTCAGAGAAATATAAAATTTAATATATTTTCATGTATATTATATTTTATTATATTTTTTCTTCAAATATTTTACTTTTTATTCGGATTAGGCACATCTAAAAAGTTTTTAAAAAAAAATTAAATTATTAAAAGAAGGAAAAATATCAAATGAAGATAATTTTTTGAAAAAAAATAATTACATATAAGTGAGAAGCAATATAAATATTAATAATTAAAATTATAAACTTTTTCATGAATATGTAATTTTTTTTCCTAAAATCCCACTAGGTGCAATTATCCCTTAAAAGAATACACTAAATTATAAAATAATGTATAAATTATTTTTTACGTTGCCCTCAATTAAGAAAATTTTATGTGAGAAGCTTGATTGAAAATTGTTAGCTTTTTAAAATTAAAAGCAAATAATCGGATTGAAATTTTTTTTAATAAAAGTTTTCACGACATGCTAATGCATGCCGTTTAAAGTTATAATATTTTATGACATGAAATGTATGTTTTCTTAAGTGCAAATATTTTACGACATATTTTTAGATGCCGTGAAAATATACATTTTTTACGGCATACTTTAACATGTCATAAAAAAATCTGATTGAATTTTTTTTTTTTTTTTAAAGTTTTGACGACATGTTAATGCATGCCATGTAAAGTTATAGTATTTTATAACATGAAATGCATGTCGTGTTAAGTGCAAATATTTTATGACATATTTTTTAAGTCGTGAAAACATACATTTTTTACGGTATATTTTTGTATGCCATAAATATATGAATTAATGACTTATATGGTATGTATGTCGTTATTGAAAAATCATTAACGGCTTGCAAAAAAAAAAAAATGCCGTAGAATGTACTACTTACGACATGCATTTAATGTATGCCGTCAAGTTGAAGCCGTAGATAGTTAGTTTTGTTGTAGTGTAAAGTGGTTGAATCTTATATCTTAACAGATTCAAGAATTTTTTTAAAGTGAATCGATTGATACAAACAAACACAAATTGAACTTGATTTAAAAATAAAATTAAACTTGTTACTAAATTAGATGAACCAACCAGAAACAAGAATAAAGGAAAGTTACAATCTACGAACCAATTGCTATACTAAGTTATAAGAGAACTACTTCTAAACAACTAACTGCTACTCCTATTTTTCACAAGTATTGTGAAATGGGTTTGATGATCTCTTGTGCACATTAGCCATGAGATGGAAAAATTATCACATAGATTCGTTCTATATGTTACATGGTATGGCTTCTGAGAGGGCAATTTATACGCAAATTGGGCCGAGCTGGGTATTGGGCCGTTATGGGCCATAGTAAAAGAGGCCGAGTAGAATGGCCCTATGAGTTACTTCGGTTTGGAGAGATAGCCTTGAAGTTACTCCGGTTTGGAGACCGTAATAGTCAGTTCGGTCCACCAAGGTCTTAATTCTACTTCGGTTGGTAAAGCGTTGTTGGTAGTTCGGTCTTCCTTGAGTAAGACTGGTCGTGCATTGACACCGGTTTGATCGTGTTAGTCCGGTTTGGGCACGCTATAGTTCGGCTCGATTCTCTTATGGTTAGCTCGGTCGTAGCATGGGAAAGCCGAGGTAAGAGATAGGAAGGTAATGGTCGAACTATAGGTTACTCCGGTTGTATAGGAGTTCGGCCATAGTAGAACCATCTCGCTTGGTTTATGCAGTGAGGGGGGTGTTGGAGGATAAGCATTATCTTCCAGGAGTATGAATCCTAGGAGGACTCTACGCAAGGAGGAGTAATCCTAGAAGGACTCTACACTTGGAGGAGTAAGAGTCCTACCAGGGTTGTGCCACGCGAAACCTATATAAGCTTGCCAATATCACCTTTGGAGAGGTAATGCAACTTTTGCTCCCTGAATACATGGAGCTTTTGCCTGTCTGTCTTGCTTACTGACTTAGGCATCGGAGAGGTTTCCGGCACGCACCCGCCGGCTAGCTCACGTT
Source organism: Camellia lanceoleosa (assembly GCA_025200525.1). Classification (NCBI taxonomy): domain Eukaryota; kingdom Viridiplantae; phylum Streptophyta; class Magnoliopsida; order Ericales; family Theaceae; genus Camellia; species Camellia lanceoleosa. The sequence continues at coordinate 32,814,880 of CM045765.1, forward strand.
GGCATTTTCAGGTGGTGGAACGACGTCGTACGGAGGGACGCAGACTTGATCAACAGGATTATACGAGAAGGTGTATTTCTTTCCCGTACAATTGGCGCCGTCTCAGGAAAAGCATAAGAACAACCTCTTGATCAAGTTTTCTCGAACATCAATGGCGAACAACGAAGCGCCTCGATCCGCCATTGACGGACAAACTCCGAAGGGAGGTGCAAGGCGCGAAGGCCTACCTTTGGTCCCTCAATGGCAAACCTGGAACCACAAAGGCGTAATTCGGGGAGGGATGCGAGGGCGAAGGAGGAATAGCGCCCTCATCCCTCTCGTTATAAAGCCCGAAAGACAAAGGCGCAGAGTTGATCCTCAAATTCGGAGGATCGCGTCGAGCAAGACGAATTGATCCGTAAGATGGCGGCGGACATGGAGTCTCTGAAGCGCCAGATGAAAGGAAAAGGAGTGGCGACAGGAGAGGGGCGCAGCAAGAAGACGCCCCCTCGCCACTCAGAGGGTCGTGGTAGGGATTCTACACCCTCTCAACCAGAGGATGAAGCCTCGGGACAGGCGACACGCGATCCAGATCTTCCAGACTCGTCACCTGTGTCTGAGAGGGCGGCCTGAGAGGTCATACACTGAGGGGAGTACCTATTGGCCCTCACATACGCATCATACGAGGTCCAGACAGACGGAATTACCTAGGTCGTCCAACCTAAGGTCCATGTTGGAAGAAAAGGCACGATGGAAGGAGGACGCCGGGGCGCGCGATCCCCACAGGGTTCCTGCCTTGCAGCGATTGGCTCCTCAGACGCATGGAAGCATCGAGGTTGGAATGCCAAGGCCGCACTTGGCATACGAACCAGCGGATAAGGCATTGGCGAGGCTGCAGACCTCACAATTCGTCCCAGAGATTGAGAACGCGCCCCTTCCGTCCGGCTTCCTACAACCCAAATTCACGACGTATGAAGGAAAGATGAACCCTTACACCCACTTTCGCCAGGTTATGGCTGTATACCGGCGGAATGAGGCGTTGATGTGTATCCTGTTCCCTTCAAGCCTCGGCGACCTAGGCTTGACTTGGTTTGAGAAGCTTCTAGAGGCGAAGATAGCCTCTCGGCGCGCAATTGGCGAGGCGTTTGTAACGCGGTTGATCGAACACAAAGACCGGTGGAGATCGACCCACTCTCCATCGACATGGGCGATAAGGAGACTCGAGGTCATACAATAGTCGCTCTTGGGAGACATTCAGCAGTTGGGGATCGCCCAACCAACCTCGCCATTCGCAATACAAAGAGGTCTTCGGTCGAGGAACGGTGAGGGACTCTATCACCATGGCGCCACCCCTCACCATGGAGGCCCTGATGGAGAGAGTGCATCAGCACATCAGGGTAGAAGAGGATGGCGCTCGTGCCAAGGCAAAAATGGGCACAACCTCGACACCAGAGAAGAAGACCTCAGCAAAGGTCAATACTGTAGATCGCCAAAACCGAAACGGACGAGGCAGGCGAGACAATGGCGAGGACCAGGATAAGAGATGGCTAAGAGTCCGCACCGCCATAACCACGGTATTCAAGAAGCCGATCTACCGTATACTTAGCGAGATTCGAGACGAGCCTTTTGTCAAGTGGCCTGCCAAGTTAGGCGAGGCCCGAAGGACTATGATGACAGATCCGGATGCACCTACCACAAGGAAAAGGGCACCGAATCGAAGCCTGCGCCATTGAGGCAAAGATCTGGAAGAGTTGGTGGCGGCGGGCCACCTGGATAAATACATAGAGGGAGGGGCGCAGCCAGCCCCTCAGGATCACAACAAACCTAACGGGATGCCGATGGACGCCCCGCCACAAGGCGTCATCAACGTAATTCATGGAGTCTTTGAACCAGAGCGCGTATGCGAACTCAGAGGTTCAATCAAAAAAGCAGAGCACTTAAGAGAAGTACTAAGTGCCCAACCAGTCGTCAAAAAGGGGAGGACAGAAGCTACAAACGTCATGACTTTTTCGGATAAAGACTTGGACAGAATATATTGCCCACACAATGATGCCTTGGTCGTCACTCTCCGAGTCAAGGATTTTGACGTCAAGCGGATTCTGATTGACCAAGGTAGTTCGTGTGAAATCATGTACTATGAAACTTTCAAGCAACTCAAGCTGCAAGACAAGGACTTAGCCCCTGCCGTATCCCCTTTGATTGGATTCAATTCTATCTTGGGAGTGGCGGTCGGCAAAATCATCCTTCGGTCGGGCGGAAGTGTGACGGCAAGTGGAGTTCTGGGTCTTGAAGGTCCCTCCACCTACAACATCATCTTAGGCAGAACATGGTCAGACGCCATGCGCTCGTGGCATCCTCCTACCACCAAGTGATGAGGTTCCCCAATGACACGGAGTAATAGAGGAGGTTTATGGGGATCGGATCATGTCGAAACAATGCTTTGTGTGATGGAAGGCTTGCCACTGCGGGTATGTTCATTCGGTGGAAGAACCGGAGAGTAACGAACTATTCGCAGAGCGTCGGCAAGCGACAAGCGGTGGAAGACTTGGTGGAAGTCGGGATAGATGAAAAGAACCGGACAAGTTCTTTACGCTTGGTTCATCGTTGTCGGTGATTTGAGGCTAGAGGTCTTGGAATTTTTGACCTCTAACAACGAAGTGTTTGCCTGGACCCCATACGACATGCCAGGCATTGATCCCAACTTCATCTGCCACCAACTCAACGTCCACCCATCTGCCAGGCCAGTCATTCAGCGCACTCGCAGATCGACACTCCACCACGCCGAGATAGTGGCAGAAGAAGTTGGAAACTTGTTGGAAGCAGGGGCAATCAGAGAGGTGCACTACCCCAGGTGGATCTCCAACACAGTCGTTGTGCCAAAGAAGAATGGGAAGTGGCGCGTCTGCGTCGACTATAAAACTGTCAACAAAGCATGCCCCAAGGATAGCTTCTCCCTACCAAGGATAGATCAATTCGTGGACCTAACAGCTGGTCACAGCAGGCTTAGCTTCCTTGACGCATACAGAGGCTACCACCAGATCGCAATGCATGAACCAGACCAGGAGGTTACATCCTTCACCACTCCAAGAGGACTATACTGTTACAAGGTCATGCCCTTTGGCCTAAAGAACACAGGGGCGACATTCCAGAGGACGGTCACCAAGATGTTCGAGCCATTGTTAGGCAAAACAATGGAGGCTTACATCGATGATATGGTGGTCAAGAGCAAGGATGAGAGTGACCATCTCAAGGACCTGAGTGAGATGTTCGAGATCCTGAAAAAGCATAAGTTACGACTCAACGCGTCGAAGTGTGCTTTCGGAGTAGGATCAGGCAAATTCTTAGGCTTCTTGGTGACCAACCGAGGTATAGAAGCAGATCCTTCTCAGATCAAAGCAATTCAGGAGTTAGAAAGGCCTAACTCAGTGAAAGAAGTGCAGCACCTCACCGGCATGGCGGCAGCACTTAACCGATTCATCAGCCGGTCTTCAGACAGATTGCGTCCATTCTTTCAGTCATTAAAAGCTAAGTTTGAGTGGGACGAAGAATGCGACCAAGCTCTGGAAAGTTTGAAGGAATACATGTCTTCTCCACCACTACTTGTCACCCCAGTGCCAGGAGAAGAACTCTTCCTCTACTTGGCAGTATCGCAGCATGCAGTAAGTGCAGTGTTGGTTCGAGCAGAAGGACTCCAACATCTACCCATCTTCTATGTCAGCAAGACATTACTGGGAGCCGAAACGAGGTACTTGCCTCTAGAGAAGCTAGCACTGGCCTTAATGATGGCATCCAGGAAATTGGCGCACTACTTTCACGCCCACACCATTGTCGTCCTCACCTTTTCCACTAAAAGCTACTTTGAGAGGGCCAACTTTTAAGGCGAATTTTGAAGTGGGCGTGGAGTTAGGACAATATGATGTGAAGTTCCAACCCAAAACCGCATGATAAGGCCCAATCTTTGGCGGACTTCGTCATGAGTTCACTCCTAAAGCCACCAAGTGCCTAATCGACTGACCGACATAACCAAACTAGGGATGGAGGTTGGCCGAATAGCGCAACCCCTAGTCTGAGCTACTCATCGAGAACCCAAGCAACCCGAGTAGAGGGCGAGGAGGAAGCCAACCTTACTACACCAAGTCAAAATTCACTAGCGACTAATGACTTGGGCCCATCAGAAGATAAGGGGCAGACTGCAATTATGGACTCTGAAGAAGACACTAGCATGGAAGACCCCAAGGCATCGTCCGACCCCTCCACTTGTTGGAAGTTGTTCGTTGGGGAGATGTGGAAGCTTTTTGTGGATGGGGCATCCAACCGACATGGAGCAGGACTTGGCATAGTCCTCATCTCTCCAGACGGCCTAGTAGTGGAACAGGCGATCAACCTTGGCTTCCCAGCATCAAACAATGAAGCGGAGTACAAAGCGCTTCTTGCAGGACTCAAGTCAGCGTCCTACATGAAGGCCACCGAACTCATGGTCTACAGTGACTCACAGTTGGTGGTGAATCAAATTTTTGGCGACTACGAAGCAAAGGACGACAGAATGGCTAAGTACCAAGAGCTAGTCAGAACCGAGATCAAGAAGTTCGAAGTGGTGAGGATAGAAACAGTTGGCGAGGAGGAGAATAGTAAGCAGCGAACTAGCAGGCTTCGCCTCAATGGCAGATACCTCCATCCCACATCCTCTATTGATCGACTATCTGCCCAGACCAAGTATTGAAGACCCAGAAGCTGAAGAGGTATGTTGTGCGGAGTTAGGTCCTTCTTGGATGGATCCCATCATACTGTTCCTGAAAGACGGCACTCTACCAGAAGATAAGAAAGAAGCCAACAGAATAAGAGCCAAGTCGCAACGATTTTGGCTCTCTCCATCCTTGGCATTATACAAGAAGTCGTTCTCAGGACCTTACTTAAAATGTGTCCACCCCAGCAAGGTAGAAGCATTCTTGTTTGAAATACACGAAGGGGTTTGTGGCAGCCATCAAGGAGGAAGATCATTGGCATACCGAGCTATTTCACAAGGGTATTGGTGGCCATACATGCAAGCGGATTCGGAGAAGTATGTCAAAAAATGCGAAAAGTGTCAGAAGTTTGCACATCAAATACATCAACCTGCCAGAGAACTCCTACCTCTCACTAGTCCATGGCCTTTCGCAATGTGGGGCTTAGACATAGTGGGACCACTCCCAACAGCACCAGGCAACAAGAAGTTCTTTCTTGCGGCAACAGACTACTTCACAAAGTGGGTGGAAGCGGAAGCCTTGGCGTCAATCAAGGAAAAAGATGTGAAGAAGTTTGTCTAGCAGAACATCATTACTCGCTTTGGCATACCAAAAGCACTGATTTCAGACAACGGCACTCAGTTTGATGGCAGAATTTTCAGAAGCTTTTGTGAAGAGTACAAGATAGAGTTCTACAACTCCACACCGGCATATCCCCAAGCAAATGGTCAGGCAGAGGCGTCAAACAAAGTAGTCTTGGACGGATTGAAGAAAAGGTTGGAAAAAGCCAAAGGCAAGTGGGCAGAAGAGCTCCCTCATGTTTTATGGGCTTACCGCACCACACCTCGACGATCAACAGGAGAAACACCATTCTCCTTAGCATATGGCATGGAAGCGGTCATCCCGTTAGAAGTTGGCCTTCCTACAATTCGGAGCGAAAATTTTGATCCGCACTGAATGGGGAAGCCATCACGTTAGAACTTGACTTGGCGAAGAAAGAAGAGAAAAGGCATTAGTTCACATCGCCTCCTACCGGCAAGAATTGTCCAGAAATACAACAAAACAAAGACATCCAAGGCAGTTCAAGATCGGCGATTGGGTACTACGCAAAGTTATGGGCAACACATTGGTCCCAGGAGATGGCAAGTTAGGGCCTAACTGGGAAGGTCCTTACAAAGTGGTTGGATTAGCGGGCAAAGGGGCATACCACTTGGAAGATGAGGACGGCACAACAATTCCTAGGCCATGGAACACTGCCAATCTTAAGTTATTTTATTTTTAGCTTTTTTCTTTAAAGTATGTGTAATTTTTTACTTTCAATAAAAATAAATCGATTCTTTTTTAGCATATTTGTTTCTAGTAGAAAGTAACTTTTTGTAAGCTAATAGCATTGTAACCATAGTTGGCCGGATTAAACTAACTATGACCCCTCCTAAGCCCAGGATAAAGATCCAGGCTATAGGACGTTTGGTTGGAATAACCAAACACTATATTCTAGGTTGGCTGGAAAAACCAACTTAGAGGTTGGCTGGATTAAACCAACACTCTGTACTCTTCAGCCGAAGTATGGGCATGGCTAAAGAGTGGTTGGCTGGATTAAACCAAATCTTTGTACTCTTCAGCCGAAGTAAGTTATATCGGCTGAAGAGTGGTTGGCTGGATTAAACCAACACTCTGTACTCTTCAGCCGAAGTATGGGCATGGCTAAAGAGTGGTTGGCTGGATTAAACCAACTCTTTGTACTCTTCAGCCGAAGTAAGTTATATCGGCTGAAGAGTGGTTGGCTGGATTAAACCAACACTCTGTACTCTTCAGCCGAAGTATGGGCATGGCTAAAGAGTGGTTGGCTGGATTAAACCAACTCTTTGTACTCTTCAGCCGAAGTATGTTATATCGGCTGAAGAGTGGTTGGCTGGATTAAACCAACACTCTGTACTCTTCAAGAAGTATGGGCGTGGTGAAGAGTGGTTGGTCGATTAAACCAACACTGTACTCTTCGGTAGAAAGTATGTTATATCGGTGAAGAGTGGTTATCTGGATTAAACCAACACTCTGTACTCTTCACCGAAGTATGGGCATGGTCAAGAGTGGTTATCGATTAAACCAACACTCAGTACTCTTTTCAAAGTATGTTATATCGGCTGAAGAGTGGTTGGCTGGATTAAACCAACTCTCTGTACTCTTCAGCCGAAGTATGTTATATCGGCTGAAGAGTGGTTGGCTGGATTAAACCAACTCTCTGTACTCTTCAGCCGAAGTATGGGCATGGTTGAAGACTGGTTGGCTGGATTAAACCAACTCTTGGTACTCTTCAGCCGAAGTAAGTTATATCGGCTGAAGAGTGGTTGGCTGGATTAAACCAACTCTTTATACTCTTCAGCCGAAGTATGTTATATCGGCTGAAGAGTGGTTGGCTGGATTAAACTAACTTTTTATACTCTTCAGCCGAAGTATGTTATATCGGCTGAAGTGTGGTTGGCTAGTGAGTTAGATAGTTAACCAAGATCACAGTTTGGGCATATAAAGGTATGGAAAATTCATTACAAGTACAGGCAGACATTCACAACCGAAACGAGAGTCGATGATTTTTCCATTAAAGATCAAACCAAGTACAATTGTGGGGCTGTAGCCCGGTTACAAGAGAGTTCAAGACAAAAGAAAGAAAAAAGTACAAGTTCAATCAAACAGATTATCTATCTCGGCATCCAGATCGGCCCCAAGGTCAGCACTTACTCCGGCATTTGCTGTTAGAGTAGTCTCGGTTGGAAGTTCGGGCGCCGCATTTTCAACTATTGAATCCAACCGAGCTGATTGATCGCCGGCTTGCTCTTGGATGGCCGGAGTCTCAGTTGCTTCTTCTTCATCATCATCTTCCTCATCAGATGAACCAAGAAACTGGTTCTGGATCTCGTCAGCATATTCCTTCAGCGAAGCCGGAATAAAGTACTCGGGAGCATTGTAGACCTCGGTTTCGGGTCCACAACCGAGCTTCTCCACGGCACTTCGCCAGCCACACTTGAAGAATAAATCCTTCGCAGCTTCGCATTGCAAAGTGTAGCCGGCTTCAGCTTCTTTGAAGCCTTCCTTGGATGCATCTTCGATCTTTTTCTCCAACTCCGTTATTTCGGCGTTCTTCTTGGTTTCAAGAGCCGCCATCTCCCACAAATATTTATCTTTCGTCTCGGTCACGGCCCGCTGTTTGTCACTATCAGCCGAGGCAACCAGTCCGGTCAGATGCGCTACCTCGGCCTCTAGTTCGGCCGACCTTTGCTTCGACAGTGCCAGCTCGGCCGTCCTGGCTTCGGCGTCCCTTATTGCGTGCCTTGTTGTTTTGCGAAGTTCCATTATTTGCTTATGGGCAATGGTGTTCTTTTGAATGGCCTGCAAAAGGGGAGTTCCTTGTTAGCCAAGCTAAGAGTTGGAAAAAATTAGACTGATCAAAGAAAAAAACAGTCCTGCTTACCAAAATCATGGACTTGGTGGATGACCGGATGGCCTTCAGCTCGGTATTTAGCTGCTTACTGTGGTGCTCCATGTCTTTGGGAAGACAAACACCCCTGGCCAGGTTGAAGGCCAGTAGGTGATCCTTGTCAGCAACAACGGAGTCACCTTCGTCGATATCTCGGTTGTTGAAGACGAAGGGTGGAGCCCATTTGTTGTTCGGCGCAGCTCGGTCAGATGATTCCGGTTGAAGGTTGAGTTCGGGGCTCGGTGGAAGGATGGGGTCAACCTCATCAACCAAACGCTGCTCGGTCTCAGTAGTTCGGGCGCGTTTAGCTCGGCGTGAGGAGGATGGCTGTTGTGAGGGAAGAGCTACCACGGCTTCGGTGGTTTGTTGAGTTGGTGGCACTTCGGCCCTTGTGGTGGCAGTAAGCATGGCCTTCATCCTGTTCTTCTTCGCCATCTCTTGTTCGGCTGTTAGGGGAACAAGGACAATCTCTGGCAAGGTTGGGTCCGGTTCTGGTGGGTCTTCAAGGAGGAAGTCAGTCACCCTTGCTTTTCGGCGACCGGAGTAACGGTAGGTCGGTTCGAAGTCAAGAAGTTTATCCCAACTTCTTTCCCGAACTCGTAGTGCGGCACGCAGAAGATCGAGATTGGGGTAGTTGTAGTTTGAGAGGATATGGGCTTTATCTGCAAAAGGAAGCCAAGTGTTAGTTCGGTTCAGGACAGAAAGCCGAAGTACAGAAAAGAGGAAAAATATGAAGCGCAAACCGAAGTATGAATACCGGGCTCTCCCATCTTCCAGTTTATTCTCCTGCTTGGAATCTGGGCTTCATGGTCTTCGAAGTTCCCAGAGACCCAAAAGAAGTCATCGTCGTTTAGGTCTTTGTCCGGTGTGTGTTTTATTATTTTCTCTCGGCCACGGCGTACTCTCAAGTAGTAACACCAGCCTTCATTTTTTGATCCTATGGAGTATTGGTGTAGTATCTCGGCCAGACCTAGGTTTAGACCGGTTTGTTGGTTTAGTGCGGCTATACCCATGATTATTCGGTATGTGTTAGTAGACAGCTGGGTGGGGCATAGTCTGGTTTGTCTTAAAAATTCACATATTAGGGGTTGGACTGGGAACCTGAGTCCGGTTTCTATAATGGATTGAAGGGTAAAGGGGACAAAGCCTTCGTTGCCCCATGGGTCTACGTCTTGTTCGGCTAAAGTAAGATTTACATCGGCTGGAATATTATAATCCTTCCTAAATTCGGCTAGGTCGCCTGGGGTGTCTACTAGGAATCTGTACTTCCCCATTTATCGGATAAATAAGAAATAATTTACTTCGGCTGGAGAAGTTGTGCTCAGTAGCTCGGTTGAGCCTTCAAGGAGAATGGCCTGGGCAACCTAAAGTCTGCAAAGTGGAAGAACAAAGTGGTCAAGCACCGATCATTGACCGTGCTACAAGAACAAAGCAAGAAAGGATGCCTTATTTCGGTTACATACGGTACTATAGGAAATACTTCGGTTTCAACAAGGTGATTGTTATCTCGGTTTGGTATGATGTTTGGTTGTCTCGGTTCCGCCTATGGTTTTTGTTACTTCGGCTAAGCATCAAGGGGCAGCCTTCTAAGTTCGGTTTAGGAACTGAGAAAGCTGGCCTAGCCCCGAGGCTTAGTTCGGTTGAGAACTAAGATTTTCTAGTGCGGTGCGTTCTTATTTCGGCTAGTGTGAATCAGATGGTGACCTATTGAAACTACTGAGATATATGCAAGTACTAGTCCGGTTCCAGTTTGCCTAAATCTCTACATAAGTAAAAACAGCTTCCTAGTTCGGTTGGATGCGTTTTAAAGATCAAAATGGTGTTCTAATGGCTATTCCTTGAAATTCATAAGGTTCTTATGAAGTTTTTCCAGAAAAGCAACAAAAAGCTAAGCATAAAGCATGTTTTTCAGAAACAGAGGAAACAAAGAACAGATTCGTGTGCTTACCTGGAGAGGAAGAGACTGAGGGTGGAAATGGAAGCAACGGCAACAATAGCACGAGCTCAGAAGTTGGAAGAAGTTGAAGAGAGCAAAAGCACAGAAAGAAGAGCGAGTGAATAGTTGGTGGGTGATGTGAAAAGTGAAGAGATTTACTTGTTTTGGTGATAAGACTCTGTTCAAATTTTTCGGAGTACGAGGACGGCGCAACAGCTGTGTATGGCCAATGGGGGCTTGCCACGTGTCATTGGAATGTGGAACGCTTCAGTTGCTGTGATTGAAGAGACGTTTGACCGGACGTGTTTAGCTCGGTTTAAGCTTAGCTCGGTTAGAGAAGCTAAAAAGGTTTTCAGCTTGGCCGGAGTAGCTAAAGGTTTGTAGCTCGGCTGGGTAAGCTAAAACTTTAGTTCGATTCGTAGACAAGTAATCCCAATCATGCTTTGCAGATGGAATTAAGGGGCAATTGAGAGGGCAATTTATACGCAAATTGGGCCGAGCTGGGTATTGGGCCGTTATGGGCCATAGTAAAAGAGGCCGAGTAGAATGGCCCTATGAGTTACTTCGGTTTGGAGAGATAGCCTTGAAGTTACTCCGGTTTGGAGACCGTAATAGTCAGTTCGGTCCACCAAGGTCTTAATTCTACTTCGGTTGGTAAAGCGTTGTTGGTAGTTCGGTCTTCCTTGAGTAAGACTGGTCGTGCATTGACACCGGTTTGATCGTGTTAGTCCGGTTTGGGCACGCTGTAGTTCGGCTCGATTCTCTTATGGTTAGCTCGGTCGTAGCATGGGAAAGCCGAGGTAAGAGATAGGAAGGTAATGGTCGAACTATAGGTTACTCCGGTTGTATAGGAGTTCGGCCATAGTAGAACCATCTCGCTTGGTTTATGCAGTGAGGGGGGTGTTGGAGGATAAGCATTATCTTCCAGGAGTATGAATCCTAGGAGGACTCTACGCAAGGAGGAGTAATCCTAGAAGGACTCTACACTTGGAGGAGTAAGAGTCCTACCAGGGTTGTGCCACGCGAAACCTATATAAGCTCGCCAATATCACCTTTGGAGAGGTAATGCAACTTTTGCTCCCTGAATACATGGAGCTTTTGCCTGTCTGTCTTGCTTACTGACTTAGGCATCGGAGAGGTTTCCGGCACGCACCCGCCGGCTAGCTCACGTTGGCATTTTCAGGTGGTGGAACGACGTCGTACGGAGGGACGCAGACTTGATCAACAGGATTATACGAGAAGGTGTATTTCTTTCCCGTACAGCTTCATAATTCTTTTGGTCACATATCAATTATTTCTTCTTTTTTTTTCCTTATATATTACATAAAACAACTAATAGAATTGAAAGGATACACAACCTAATTGAAATTTCTGAAAGACAAGAGAATTGCTTTATGAGATGATATTTTTAGGAAATGTTGGAAATGACTGCTACTTCATGTAACTACTTACAACTTTCCAAATCCTCCATCTTTTACCTTGGGTTACCACTTGTCATCCATCCATTCAGTATTAACAACTTCCTTTGCAACTTCTCTCAATTTCTATTTTAATAAGAGTGTCATGTGTCCCACGATAATAATATAAATAATAATAATAATATGTGGTCATAGTTATTCTTACAAAGATGATAATAATTTGATTTGATAGATCATAATTGATATGATTTGACTATAATCAACAGATCACAATTAATTAAATTAAATTAAATTATAATTGAAATGTCACAATCGATAAAAAAAAGATCATTTATGATGCAAACAAAATGATTGTGCTTTTATTGCTATTCCATCGTATCGCCATAATTGACCATAATTGACGATGCCTCCCATGGGAATTTAATTTAAAAAAATTTAATTTTAAATTTATTTAGACCATAAATTCAACCTGTATTCATCACGTTTGCGGCGGTGGGGAGTAGAGAGGTTATGAGTGTTGTCAAAGATTTATAAGGACAAAAATGAGCCGTAGCTCGACACCAAAAGCTCAAAAATGGCTCGAAAGAGGGAGAGGAGAAAGAGAAGGGAGAGAGAGAAGAGAAGGGAGGGAGAGGAAGAAGGGAGGAGATCGTCACAAGACCGATCGCCGATCGTCGAACTTTAGACCGTCAGCAGCCGATCGTCGCATCCTTGATCCTTGATAAGTAGCCGCACCGCCTCCTCCTCCAGCCGATTTTTATGGCCCCTCCCCTCCCCTCCTTCCTCCTCTTCTCTTCTCTTCTTCTCCCTTCTTCTTCTTCTTCTTCGTTCTGCAACTTCTTCTTCTTCGTTCTGCAACAAAACACGGAAAAAAGAAAAAAAAAAAAAATCGACACCAAAACGACGTCGTTTTGGTGTCGAGCCAAAACTCGAGCCACGGGTTTCGAGCTACGAATCGAAACTGTTATAAGGAACAGAAAGGTTGTAAGTTTTGTTAAAGATTTAAGGATTATTATTGGCAAATTTGGTTTGAATTTGTAAGACTAAAGGTGTGATGGATGATTGTGGAATTTTCTCCTGTAACGCTTCCAAAATAATGACAATAACTCATCTGTAAATGATTATTATAAGATGACAAAAAATAAAATAATAGATTTTCATTAATCAGAGTTAATTTATAAAAGTAACACATGTGATATACATTCATAAGCTCTATCCTGAATCTATAGCATGTGATACCAATTTAATGATCAACAAAATAAATGCCGTACAGGCTTACATCTTTCCAAGATTATGTTTGGTTACAAAAAAAGAGTGTCTTAAGTTCCATACATATAAAGCCCTAGGCTTGTACAAATACTAAATACAAAACAACAAAATAGGGCCTTTAGCTCCCTAGTCCTCTCAAGCTAAGTCTTCACAGGAGGCATGTCACCAGTACTTGAAAATGGTTTCCTAAGTAGGGTGAGCTAAAGTCTAGTAGAGACAATCTATCACAATATATGAATCTTAATAAAGATATAAGTATGAGATTCATGTATAAAGCCCATGATAAAACCATTTACGACTCTTTTGCAAAACCATGCCATGCCAAGCCAAGCCTTGCCTTATATCACAATTCATTTTATCTTAATTTTTTTTAATCTCAATTTATGAGTCAATTCCATTCATTCTAGGCAACCAAATTGAGGACACAACTCAGTGGATTTCAAACTAATATAACTATCATACAAACACTTCCATTTGCCATTTTATGAAAATTTCGTTTGCGGAAATCGACACCCATGTATACGCGCGATTTTCGAGACTTTCACCTTTGACACACAGGCCAACTTAATTTAATAGAGTCTATCTCATTTCTCCTCCCAAACATGGAGTACATCCACTTTCTCTTCTCAAATATCATACATATACAATGAATATACATTATAATCATATTCAATGACAACGATCAGGAGGTTAGTTTCAATTCGCCTAATTCTCATGCAATTGTTACAATAATTATGGCTATCCTCCACCGATAGCCCAAAACAAATATTTCTAAACAGATATACCATCTTTACAACAGATAAATTATCCAAATTTTTATAGGTGCGAGATAATACATATCTAATTCCACCATTTACATAACCTCTATCTAATTTCATATTCCCAATACCAATTTTATTATTTATACAAAATAATTATTCAAGACATTTTAGGGCAAAAAACCCCCTTTTTCCTAATCTCATCCCAAACACCAAAGTCAACCATTTTTACACAACACAAGCTCATATCTACTCCCATAATCATTTCCAATATATACATTCAAAAACCCTTCTTTTGATTTAACCCAAACCCTAGGTTTGTTTAAAATCACCTAAAATCCCAATGTTTCTTATACATCAACAAATATTTAAGTTAAAGCTCATAGAAGAGTGTAGAAGATCCTTACCTTAAAGTTAGAAGACGAGCAAAGCAAAAGGAAAACTTCAAAGGCACCAAAATCCACTTTTTTTTTTTTTAATGAAAAGAGAGCCCACGATGTGCTTTACCTTTTTAACAAAGGCACTAGGGTGGAGAAATCACTAGATCTAGGTGAAAAAATAGAGATAATGTAGGTTTTAGAGAGAAAGGGTCTCAATTTTAGGGTTTGGAGAGAAATAGATTTGAAAAGTGATGTAAAAAGTCATTTTCGCGAACTGATATACGCACAGTCCGCTCAAGTGTAAGAAGTGACACTAGAGTGCAGAATACACACATTCAGTAGTTTTGCAGACAATAGACCAACGCTCGAACTCAAGAAAGGGCGCCTCGGGTGTCCACCCGCTCAAACGTAAGAAATGCCGCTCGAGTATAGAATATATCCTCCCAGTAGTTTTGCAAACTTGTAAAAGTACTGAGAGTTCACAAAGCCCGCTCGAGCACATGAAGTGTCACTTGAGCGGAGAAGCAAAATTCTAGGCAATAAAGGTTTGAAAACTAAGCAACCAACCTGTTCCAAACACAACTATTACAACCCAAAAGTTAAACTTTAAGGAAATACAAGGGAAACAAGCTATAAAAAACAACGTGAAACCATCAAACTCAAGTCCAGGATACAATAAGGGTCGGGTCAAAACCGAAATCGCTATAACCTCCTCCCCTTAAAGAATTTCATCCCCGAAATTTCAAATCAAGTTTCAAAGTTATGCTTAAACCAATTACAATGGTGATAACCAATCAATTCTATCATCATGACCCACTCTTCGATCATCCATTCTCATTAGTAAGATAAATAATTTCTCAATATTGAATATACAATTCATATTTTCTCAAAACATATACAATGTTTATATTAAATTCATGTTTTCAAAACATAAACAACATATATGATGTTCTCATATATCCAAAACATAAACAATGTTTTCATATTTCATTAACATAAACAAAATTCCATTACATGCTCAAACATCAACAAATAAGTCCGGATATTTTTCACGGACTTCCAACTCGCGTTCCCAAGTTACTTCTTCAACCTTGTGACGTTTCTACAATACTTTAACTAAGGGAATTGTCTTGCCTCGCAAGACTTAGTCTCGAGTATCCAAGACTCTCATCAGTCTCTCCTCATAAGAGGCATTCTCATCTACCTCTAAGTCGGTCCAATCCAACATGTGCGATGAATCCGGCTCATACTTCCGAAGCATACTAATATGAAACACATCATGAAACCCAGAAAGTTGTGGTGGCAAGGCCAAATGATAAGCTACCTCTCCAATCCGCTCAGAGATCTCAAAAGGTCCAATGAACCGAGGGGACAACTTCTCACTATTTCCAAACCTCATCAAACCCCTCCTAGGTGATATCTTTAAGAAGACATGATCTCCTACCTCAAAAGACAGGGGTCTTCTCCTACGGTCGGCGTAACTTTTCTGGCGACTTTGGGCCGTAACCAACCTCTTGCGGGTAAGTGCAACTTTCTCCGTCGTTTCTCGGACTAACTTTGGATCCAACATAGGTGCATTACCCATCTCGGCCTAACACACAAGAGATCTACACGGTCGGCCATATAAGGCCTTAAACAGTGCCATGCCAATACTCGATTGGAAGGTATTGTTATAGGCAAACTCCACTAAGGGAAAATGCCTCTCTCATGATCTCTTGAAGTCAAGGACATAACCCCGAAGCATATCCTCAAGGATTTGAATAGTATTCTTGGACTGCCCGTCAGTCTGAGGATGATACGCAGTGCTAAAGGTCAACTTAGTGTCTAAGGCACTCAGTAGGCTTTGCCACAATCGAGCCGTAAAAAAACAGATCTCTATTCGATACAATCGTCACTGGGACCCCGTGCAACCTCACTATGTCCCTAATGTATAGGTCGGCAAGATAATCTACCGAGTCCCTCACATGCATAGGTATAAAGTGCGTCGACTTGGTCAACCGGTCAACTACTACCCAAATTGCATCACTACCCAATTGAGTTCTCGGAAGGCCCACAATAAAATCCATCGTGACATGCTCCCACTTCTACTCAACTATAGGCAAGGGTTGCAACAAACCCGCTGGACTCTGATGCTCGGCCTTTACTTATTGACAAGTAAGCATTTTGACACAAACACAGCTACATCCTTCTTCATTCCTCTCCACCAAAGCTGACGACTAAGATCGTGATATATCTTTGTGCCTCCTGGATGCACCGTAAGGCATGAATGGTAAAACTCTCAGAGTACTTCCTCTCGGCAAGACTCCGATACGAAGAGCCAATCACGGTATCTAACACTCAGGTTGGGATACATAGTCAAGCCTTTTTCTACCTTCCCACTGAAAATCTTCTCCCAGAGGGATTCTACCTTAAGGTCACACTTCTGTGTTTCTAACACTCGGTTCATAAGTGTAGGTTGTGCAACTACTGAAAATAAGGTTGCAGACTCAACAGACTCACCCAGATGCAAGTCAAACTCCCCAATAGCACCCAACATCTCCCATTCTCGGATGGCAATATAAGCTACACTGCTAATTGATTTCCTACTCAAGGCATCGGCTACGACATTGGCCTTTCCCCGAGTGATAATGTAACTCAAAGTCATAATCGTCTATAAACTCCATCTACATCCTCTGCCTCAGATTCAAGTCTTTCTGTGTAAACAAATATTTTAGACTCTTGTGATTAGAGAATACCTCAAATTTCTCACCATACAGGTAATGCCTCAAAATCTTTAAGGTAAAAATCACCACCGCTAACTCTAGGTCGTGAATAGGGTAGTTTCTCTCATGTGTTTTTAACTGCCACGAACCTTTCCCTCTTGCATTAAAACATAATACAATCCTTCCCGTAAGGCATCACAATACACTGAATAGCCAAAACCCCTTTTCGGAATAATCAATAGTGGAGCAGTGGTAACTCTAACCTTAACTTCTTGAAAAGACTTCTCACAAGTCTCATTCCATACAAACTTAACTCCCCTTCTCGTCAGTCTAGTCAACAGTGAAACTAATCTAGAAAAGTTCTTCACGAACCGACCATAATACCCGGCCAACCCCAAGAAGCTATGGATCTCAAAAGCATTCTTAGGTTATTTCCAATCTTGCTCGGCCTCTATCTTGGATGAATCTATAGTCACGCCTTTCCTGGATACCACATGGCCTAAGAACTTAACTTTTCTTAGCCAAAATTTACACTTTCCAAACTTGGCATACAGTTTGTGGGTTCTAAGTAACTCGAGTCCTACCTGCAAGTGTTTCCTGTGCTCCTCCTTAAAAGGTGAGATAATCAAGATGTCGTCCACAAAAACGACTACAAAACGATCTAGGAACTCCCGGAAGATCCGGTTTATCAAGTCTATAAACACAGCTGGTGTATTGGTGAGCCCAAAGAGCATCACTAGAAACTCATAATGGCCATACCGCGTACGGAATGCCATCTTTGGGATATCCTCCTCTCTCACTCTCAACTGGTGATAACCCGATCTTAGGTCTATTTTAGAAAAGCAACAAGACTCCTTCAACTAATCAAACAAATCATCTATACGAGGCATTGGGTATTTGTTCTTGATAGTTACCCAGTTCAACTTCCGGTAATCTATACAAAGTCGCAAAGCACCATCTTTCTGTTTAGCAAAAAGAGCCAGTGTTCCCTACGGCAAAGTACTACGGCGGATGAAACCCTTATCTAGCAATTTCTGGAGTTGAATCTTCAACTCACTCAACTCGGCAGGTGCAAATCTATATGGTGCCATAGAAATCGGTGCCGTACCAGGTACTAAGTCAATAGAAAACTCGATCTTTCGGTGAGGTGGTAAACTGGTAAAATCCTCTGAAAAAACATCCGCGTATTCACAATCTACCCTTGGTAACTCAACTCGGACTTTATCACACTTAGTACTCAAAAAGTTGGTAATAAGCCATCTAAGCTCACTTCGACCACGTGGATCATATACTGGTGATAAGACTTTATTCACCCGGTCCCCCAAAAAGAAAAAGTACTCACCGCTTAGAGTACATACAATAACCCTATGATGGTAGCAGTCTATAACAGCCCGACATGAAGAAAACCAGTCCATACCCAAAATAATATCAAAGCTAGACATATCAATCAATACAAATGCAAAAGGAAGTTGGCGATCGACAACTTCTATGTCACAACCTCGACACCCCTACTTCAAAACAACCTCACCACCAATAGGTGACTCTACACAGATAGAAGATGCTAATGTAGACAAAAACAGATGCAAATGCAGACAAAATAAATTAATGGGATGCACCTGTATCAATTAATACATTAGCAACTGAATTGTAAAACAAGAAGGTACCTCTTACTACCGAAGGTACTGGTACTAGATCTAGTAACAACATAAACATACACTGTCGGTCTCTGCTCAACCTGCTCACCCCTTGGAGCATAAGCCTGATGCACTAACTGAGTCGAAGAGGCTCCCTGATTGGCTCTTGAGGCCTGTGTTGACTGTGCTGGCTGGTGGCTTAGTGTCTGTCTCGAACCAAACGCCTCTAATTAAGGGCAAAATCTTTTCATATCCCTTGCCCATACTGATAACAAGTGAGTGGCTGGCCTCTCCCCTGATTCTAGCCCTGAGAATGAGCCGAAGACGATGTAGGTCGTTGCCCTCCTCCTCTCTGTGGGCAAGTTGGAGACTTGTGGCCTAACTGACCATACTTGAAACAAGTAAAATCTTCCTGACCACCTCTTCCAGAACTTGAACTTGGCACTAGAAAAGTGGACCTCAACTGAGCTCCTTGGGATGGTTGTGGGTTAGAACCACTTTGCCTCTTATTGTCCCCCTGGTTAGAACCCCTCTGCCTCTTACTGTCGCTCTAAATGTCCTAGCTCCTCCTAAAGCCCCTCATCCTCTTCTCCTCTATCTGTACCATGGTCTCCAGATGATCCGCTGCCTCTATAAGGCGTCCATAATCTCTAATCATCGACCCGGTCACCTTGAACATGAGCCTAGTCCTCAACCTCTTCTCGAACTCTAAGCAACGACGTTTCTCAGTCGCCATGAGTTTTGGTGCAAACCTTGACAGACTAGTGAACACAGTCTTAAACTCGGCCACCGGTGTGCTCAACTGCTTGAGCTAAGAAAACAGATCCGTTAACTTCTCTCTAACAAAGAGAGGCAAAAACTTGTCCTGGAAGGCACTGAAAAAAGCCTCCCAAGTCCCTCCAATACACCCACGCGCATACTTCCACCACTGACCCGCAATTCCCTTAAACTAGAAGGATGCCGAGGTCACTCTTAATCTTTCGTCCTCTATGTCAAGCATCTCGAGCGTCTTCACTATTTGTTCTAGCCACTCATCTGCCTTTAGTGGCTCTTTGGGATCACTTACAAACTCATCCGGGTTCGCCCGGAAAAACTCTCGCTTCAGAAAAGATGGCCCTGCCTCAACTACTTGGGACTGGACTTGATTTTCAGCCTTGAGAATGTCCATGGATTCCCTCAATGCTCCGGCCATTTCGCGGGCTAAAACGCCCATGGCCTATTGACCAACTAGTTCGGCTACATTGGCCTGACCAACACCTTCTTCCTGTGCTAAAATATCATTTGGTATCGGCATCTCTTATCGTCTAAGCCTACCACGCCTACCACCATGCCCATGTCCTGACATCCTAATGAAGGTAACGAAAGAGATTAGCACATTCACAAATGTGCTGAAGCTAACTCACTTGCGTCTCAATACGGTGGACAACAGTAATTCACTCTACATAAACACGTAGTCACGTAAATACATATGAATTTCATTTTCGGATAATGACCGTCCCGTGGCGTTATCAGAGTTCCAATTAGAAACAACAGTGATCAAGTGCTCTTCTAATAGAACTTGTAGGAACCCGTGGACTCAACCAACATCCTAGAAATTAAATTCTATATCCATATAATTACATAAACATGTTATCACATAACATTATGAACATACAAACATCTTTGCCAAGCGAGATAAACCCATTGTGGTACTAACCACTTCTCACGTACCCAAAGTATTCAAACCCGGTACGCTTTAATACCAAGTTGTAACGCCTCCAAAATAATGGTAATAACTCATCTACAAATGACTAATACAAGATGACAAAAAACAAAATAACAGATTTTCATTAATCAGAGTTAATTTACAAAAGTGACACATGCGATATACATTCATAAGCTCTACACTGAATCTATATCATGTGATATCAACTTATGCTTGGTTATAGTAAAAGATAGTGTTTTAAGCTCCATACATATAAAGCCCCAGGCTTGTACAAATACTAAAAACAAAACAACAAAATAGAGCCTTCAGCTCTCTGGTCCTCCCAAGCTAAGTCCTCGGAGGTGGTATGTCACTAGTACCTGAAAATGGTTTACCAAGTAGGGTGAGTCAAAGTCCAGTAGAGACAATCTATCACAATATATGAATCTTAATAAAGATAAAAGTATGAGATGTATGTCCAATGCCCATGATAAAACCATTTACGACTCTTTTGCAAAACCATGCCATGCCAAGCCAAGCCAAGCCTTATATCACAATTCATTTTCTCTCAATTCATGAGTCAATTCCATTCATTCCAGGCAACCAAACTGAGGACATAGCTCAGTGGGTTTCAAACCAACATAACTGTCATACAAACACTTCCATTTGCCATTTTACGAAAATTTCATCCGTGGGAATGGTACCCATGTATACGCGTGATTTTCGGGACTTTCACCCTGGACACACAGGCCAATTTAATTTAATGGAGTCCATTCCCTTTCTCCTCCCAAACATGAAGTATATCCCATTTCTCCTCCCAAATATCATACATATACAATGTATGCACATCATAATCATATTCCATGACAATGATCAAGAAGTTAGTTTCAATTCGCATAATCCTCATGTAATTGCTACAACAATTATGGCTATCCTCTACCAATAGCCCAAAACAGATATTTCTAAACAAATATATCATCTTTACAATAGATAAATTAACCAAATTTTCATAGGTGCAAGATAATACATATCTAATTCCACCATTTACATAAACCTCCATCCAATTTCATATTTCAAATACCAATTTCATTATTTATACAAAATAATTATTCAAGACATTTTAGGGCAAAAACCTCATTTTTTCCAATCTCATACAACATAAGCTCATATCTACTCCCATAACCATTTCCAATATGTACATTCAAAAACCCCTCTTTTGATTTTAACCCAAACCCTAGGTTTGTTCAAAATCACCTCAAATCTCAATGTTTCTTATACATCAACAAATACTTAAGTTAAAGCTCATAGAAGAGTGTAGAAGATACCTACCTCAAAGTTAGAAGACGAGCAAAGTAAAGGGGAAACTTCAAAGGCTCTAAAACCCACTTTTGTTCGGATGAAAAGTGAGCCCATAACGTGTTCTACCTTTTTAACAAAGGTATTAGGGTAAAGAAATGATTAAGGCCGAATTGTACATCATTGAGGCCGTTAATTAGGATCTCTTAAGTTCACTTGCTTGTCAAACTGTATACTTTATGTGTGTTGAATGTCAATCAGGTTGTGCATAATCGGAGCATAAAATGGGCAAAAAGATAGAATTTGGAGAGAGTTGACTTCCCCGCACGTGCGTTGACTTTTTCTGGGAAAACGTGCCAAATGTTTTAAACCTGTTTAGAAAGACACCAGAAGGATAAATAGGCAAGAAAAAGGCTGTATTAGGGTTCTGAAATTATTTTAGCAAAGAGAGAGAGGCTAGGGTTTGGAAAGAAAGGAACTTGAAGCTTCAAGCATGTCTCCCATGGTGGCTTCTTCTCCATCTACCTCCTTTCACTTCTCTATGAGTGGCTAGTCTCCTTTTATGGCCAGACCAATTATACAGCGAACTCGCCGATCGACACTCCACCACACAGAGATAGTGGCGGACGAAGTGAGAAACCTGCTAGAAGCAGGGGCAATCAGAGAAGTACACTATCCCATGTGGATTTCCAACACGGTAGTGGTACCAAAAAAGAATGGCAAATGGCG
Organism: Camellia lanceoleosa; assembly: GCA_025200525.1. Taxonomy (NCBI): domain Eukaryota; kingdom Viridiplantae; phylum Streptophyta; class Magnoliopsida; order Ericales; family Theaceae; genus Camellia; species Camellia lanceoleosa. The sequence continues at coordinate 32,836,855 of CM045765.1, forward strand.
CGTTTGTGTGGACTACAAAACCGTCAACAAAGCATGCCCGAAAGACAGCTTTCCTCTACCACGAATAGACCAACTGGTGGACCTAACTGCATGGCATAACTGACTTAACTTTCTTGATACGTATCGCGGTTACCATTAGATCGCTATGTATAAACCGAGACAGGAGGCCACATCGTTTAGAACTCCCAGAGGACTATATTGTTACAAAGTCATGCCCTTTGGCCTAAAAAATGCAGGAGCAACATTCCAACGGATGATCACCAAAATGCTTGAGCCATTGTTAGGCAAAACAACGAAAGCTTACATAGATGATATGGTGGGTGAAAGTAAGAATGAGGGGGACCATCTCAAGGACCTAGATGAGATGTTCAAAATTTTGAAGTCCCATAAGCTGCGACTAAATGCATCCAAGTGTGCGTTTGGCGTAGGGTAAGGAAAATTCCTGGGCTTTCTAGTAACCGACCGGGGTATAGAAGCTGATCCGTCTCAGATCAAAGCCATCCAAGATCTCGAGAGGCCTAACACAGTCAAGGAGGTACAACATCTCATTAGCCTAGCAGCCACACTAAACCGATTCATAAGCCGGTCATCAGATAGGTGTCGACCGTTCTTTCAGGCACTAAAGGCCAAGTTTGAGTGAGATGACGAGTGGGACCGCGCTCTAGAAAGCTTGAAAAATACATGGCCTCCCCATCGTTGTTGGTGACCCCAGTACCAGGGGAGGAACTCTTTTTATATTTAGCGGTTTCCGAGCATGCTGTTAGCGCAATGTTAGTACGGGCTGAAGGAATACAACACCTGCCTATCTTCTACGTTAGTAAGACATTGCTGGGCGCCGAAACAAGGTACCTGCCATTGGAGAAGTTGGCCTTAGCTTTGATGATGGCTTCTAGAAAATTATCGCACTACTTCCATGCCCACACTATGATTATTTTAACAGCTTTCCCATTAAAAGCCTTGTTTGAGAGGGCAGATTTTTCTAGACGAATTCTGAAATGGGCAGTGGAGTTAGGGCAGTACGACATTAAGTTTCGGCCAAGAACTGCAGTAAAAGCACAAGCTTTAGTAGATTTCGTGGCCGAATTTGCCCCAAGAAGTCATCAGGTTTGCCCGATCGACTTAACTTAGGGAAAGGTGTTGCAAGGATATAAAAAACCTCCACACAGGAGGGTGCAAAGATATAGCGAAACTCCACAAAGAAAGCCCTCCTTGGTATAACATACCATTCAGCCTTTTAGAAAGGGAAGAAGGAGCAACCAGTAGTACGACAAGCGAAGACTCGGATAAAAATCTAGTCCTAAATAGTGAGGACCAAATCATAACGACGACCAACAACTTTGAAGAAAATAGCATTGGCCGCGACACCCTTAATCCTAAGGCATCATCAGATCCCTCATTTTGCTGGAAGTTGTTTGTAGGAGAGATGTGGAAGCTCTTCGTTGATGGAGCGTTCAATAGACACGGTGCAGGACTCGGCATAGTTCTCATCTTACCAGAAGACTTGACCGTTGAACAGGCAATCAACCTTGGCTTTCCAACAACTAATAACGAGGTGGAGTATGAAGCATTATTAGCGAGTTTGAAGTCAGCATTTCACATGAAGGCTACCGAGCTGATGGTATACAATGACTCCTAACTGGCAGTCAACCAAATTTCGGGCGACTACAAAGCAAAGGATGATAGAATGGCCAAGTACTGAAAGTTGGTCAGAAAGGAGATCATAAAGTTTGAAGTAGTTTGAATAGAGCAAATCGGTTGAGAGGAAAATAGTAAAGCAGGTAAGCTAGTCAATTTTGTGTCAATGGCAGATATGTCTTTCTCACACCCATTGTTAATTGACTTCCTACCCAGACCAAGTATTGAAGAGCCAGAAATAGCCGAAGTATGTTACGTCGATCTAGGCCTTTCCTGGATGGATCCCATCATAGTGTTTTTAAAAGATGGCATCTTACCTAAAGAAAAGAAAGAAGCCAACAAAATTAGAGCAAAGTCATAGCGATTTTTGCTCTCCTCATCACTAGTATTGTACAAAAAATCTATCACCGGACCTTACTTAAAGTGTGTCCATCCCCGTAAGGTCGAGACATTTTTGTTCGAAATTCATGAAAGCATTTGCGGAAGCCACCAAGGGGGAAGATCGCTGGCCTACCGAGCAATTTCACAAGGGTATTGGTGGTCGTACATATAAGAAGACGCTGAGAAATATGTCAAGAAGTGTGAGAAATATTAGAAGTTTGCACATCAAATACATCAATCGACCATAGAGCTCTTACATTTGACCCACCCGTGGCCCGTTGCAATGTGGGGCTTGGATATAGTGGGACCACTCCCAATTGCACCAGGTAACAGAAAGTTCTTTCTCACAGCAACGGACTACTTCACAAAATAGGTAGAAGCAGAAGCACTCACATCCATAAAAGAAAAGGATGTCAAGAAGTTTGTCTGGCAAAACATTATAACTCGGTTTGGAATACCCAAGGCTCTAATATCTAACAACGACACTCAGTTTGATGGAAAAATCTTTAGGGGTTTTTGCGAAGAATACAAGATAGAATTCTACAACTCTACACCGGCAAACCCTTAAGCCAATGGCCAGGCTGAAGCTTCCAACAAAGTAGCCTTAGATGGCCTAAAAAAGAGGTTGGAAAAGGAAAAAAGCAAGTGGGTTGAGGACTTTCCCACATCTTATGGGCTTACCGAATTACACCTTGGCAATCGATTGGCGAAACACCTTTTTCCTTGGCTTATGGCATGCGGGCAGTAATCCCTCTAGAAATTGGCTTCTCTACCATTAGAAGCGAAACCTTTGATCCAGACTTAAATGGCGAAGCCATATCCTTAGAACTCGACCTTGCAGATGAAAGAAGAGAGATGGCGTTGGTGCACATTGCCTCGTATCAACAGGAATTGTCCAGAAAATACAATAAAGCAGTACACCCCAGGTAATTCAAGATTGGATATTGGGTACTGCACAAAGTTATGAGAAACACCTTGATACGTGGAGATGACAAATTAGGACCTAATTGGGAAGGGACAATACAGAGTGATTGATTTGGCTGGAAAAGGGACATATTGTAGACACCCCATTTTTGACCGTCCTCAAGACTTGGACGTCACCATTTGAACACTCGGTGATCATCCATGTTTGTGTTCGTCTTGAGTTCTCGGGGGTTTCGGTCGCGCGCCTTGCCTTAAGACCTCTCAACTTGTTTGCTTTGTGTTTGGTTATGCACCAAACACTTGTGTTTTTGCTTATGAGGGTAGGAAATGGCTTGTTGACCATCCCCACAACTCACCAGCCATGGCTTGAGGCCACCGGCCCTGTTTTCTTGCTATCGGCCAAGAGTTTTGGCCGGTCGGCACTATGTTTGGTCGACCGGCCCCTTTTGTCAGTCAATCGGCTATTTATGCTGGTCGACCCCTTTCCATATGCTTTTGACAGATATTTTATGCCAATTGTAACAGCTGGCATCCACAATACACCTCCTCCATACACGTGTATGGAGGGATTTGCCTCTTGTTTAGCTTCTCTTAGAAGCTTTGCAATTTTGGAATTCTATAAAGAGGGAGCTTCTCCTCCCTCCTTAAGGGTTCCAGAGGTTCTAAAATTAGGGTTAGAAAGAGTTGTATCTATCTATCTCTATATCTCCCTCTCTTTGCATATTTGTGTGCGTATAAGGTTGTTTTGTTCATACTTTTGCACTTGGACACCTAGCATTACACCACCCTTGGGTTGCTGAGGCATTAGAGGGTTGTTGTTAAGGTTCTTGAGCTGATTTTGATCAGAGAAACCTGCTGGAGCTTGGTTCTTGAAGAGGTTCTACAAGGGTGAGTTCCTTGCTTTATATTCTCCTTTTTTGCACAAACTTTTAGCCTATCTTGCATATGTTTTTAAGCTTAACTTATAACTGATAAAAGCTCTAATTTTAAGTGCTTAAAATAGTTGTTTAAGATCACTTTGGTGTTTGGGGTTGTTTACCCCCTCTTAGGCCTTGTTTGGCCTCTTTTTTGTGAGCTCCAAGACCACCTTGTATTGGCCTTCTCACCATTGAAATCCAGAGGTTGGATTTCAGTGGTGGGGATGGTGTTTTGAGGTCCTAAGAAGGAAAGGGCCATCCCCTCTCCTTGTTGTCTTCAATACTTGTCATATTTGCCTCATATGTGAGCACCCTTTTTAAGTTGATGGTGGCCATGTCTTAGCTGGTATTTATGGTTGTTTTGCCATGGTATACCTCTGTTTCAAGTTGGTTTAGACATGCCATGTATGCTTCATACACTTGTCTTGTAATCCCATGTTTTGGCCTTAATATGCATCATGTTGTAACATGTGTTTTTAGCATGATTTTGGCTCAACTTCATGAAGCTTTTAGGCTTGTTGTAGCATGCTTAAGTTCTGTTTTTCATTGATTTGGCCATGCTTGCATTGTTTTGTATAGCTACCATGTAATCTAGCTTGTTAGCTTTGAGTGTCCAAGTCATGAGCATGCTTTATTTGGATCATTTTAGTGGTTTGGCATCACTTAGAATGTTATTTCAGTCCATGTTTCATGCTCAAACACTTGCACTTATCACTCCTTTAATGCCTTGGATAGTTTGTGTTTTATGCCTCATAAACATGACATTGTGTATGCCATTGTGTCTAGGCATTTGGGATGCCATCTAAGTGGGTTTTTGGGCTCATTTTAGCATGACATATCTCTGATTTTGGTTGCTTAATTCATGCCATGTTTGGTTGCATTAGGTGTAGTGTAACACCTCTTTGATGGCCTTGCATGTTCCATGTTTTTGCCACTTTGTTTTGGCTTGTTTGGCCTTGGTCATCGCATGTTTAGGTTCATTTTGGCATGATCTAGGACTGTTTTGGTCATACTTGCCATATGCTTCATGTTTCGTGTGACCATAGTTTGAGCCCTTTGGTTAGTCTTAGACCTTGAACCTTCTTGCATGCTTGGATTGCTTTACTTGGTCGATTTGGCATCACTCCTAGCATGTTTTTAGAGCTTAACGTGCTTGTCATTGGTCCATGTTTATCCTCTTTTAAGTGTGCTTAAAAGTTGCCCTTTTATGCTTGAGTGTTGGACCATTATACATGCATGTTTGTATGTGGTTTTGTCTTTCATTCCATAGCATTATGGCCACTGTTTTGGACCTATTAGAGAGCTGTCCATCTTGGTGTAAGCCCATCCTTTGCATGTTGTTGCATGCTTGCCTTGTATGTTGTTGCATACTTGGTCCATTGCATATTATTGTATGCTTAAGTTGCATTTTGCATGCTTATTAGCTTGCATTTTGTCATGTGTTTGATATGTTGTCGCATGCTTGCATGTTTGCATGCTTGTTCACATGCTCATGTTGCATTAGTTTGCTTGCATGCTTAGGTTGCATAGCATTGTGTATGTTTGCATCCCTTGCTTCTTGATAAACCATGATAGAGGTTGGAGGTCCTTCATTTGTTTTGTGTGCATCTCATTTGACATTAAAATGCACACTTGACACTTTGGGCCATCATGCATTGAAATGCGTGATTGGTGACCCGAGGGTCGGGAGCCACACTCCCTTGAGTTCATAACATGAGAGGGAGGGTGGTCGTGCATACATTGCTTTGAAAATGCATTGTCATGCCTTGTCTGTCCTCTGCTGCAGCAAAACAGGTTTCTGCAGGAATATATAGTCGGTTGACCATCTTTATTGCCGGTCGACTACAAATGTTTGGCCAAGGGCATCATTTTTGGTCGATGACCAGTTTCCCATGGCCGGTGGTGTTTCCTCTTGGTCGGTGACCTCCCACAGTGCTCAGGGAGTGATTCAGAAGTACCCTTGAGACTTATGAAGTTTTTCAGAGGTGCAGAGCAATGTAAACAGAGGCAGCATGAGCATGGTGATAGATTTCTGAGCGGAGCCGAGCATGCATGCATTTGCCCCTCTTCCCGAGGCCTCTTTACTGCTTTAGTAGCTTAATTAATTTGTTAATTAGTTAAGTGTTGTGTAATAATTAATTAGCTTGTTAGTTAGTTGATTATGTAATTTGTATTATTCTTTCGGTCCCTCTGTCGAGAGGGCGCAATTGTGTAATAAGTGTGCGTGTGTGTGATGCAAGTCTTCCAACCTCCACTTCTTTCTCCCTTTTACTTAACCGCTTACGATGGTTAGTTTTAGGGCACGTTTCATTTAGCATCTTTATGCTCGCATGTTTGCATCCATCCATTTGTGTTGCATGCACCGAGCTTGGCGCATCATACTAACTGCATTGTATTTCAATTCCAATTTGAATACATGTATCAAGTATTGCATCTCACATGCCATTTTAGAATAGCCGAGTCTATTTCTAGTTGCATTTTGCTTGTGTTGCATTAGCCATTTTAACATGAACTAGGATCATGCATGATTGCTAACTAGTTCTTTACTTTGGCTCGGAGTACACTGTAAGTGTTTACGCTTTAGCATCTTGCATGAGTGTGAGTGTTGTCATGATAGCATGCTTGCCATGAGACTATGTGCTTATGTGTTATAACTGCCTGAATGCCTGTCGGTAAAGGTTGGGTTGTTTGAATTGGAATAATTCATCAAAATCCATGTTTTAGCCTACTTGCGAGTAGCAAAATTCGAAACCATTTCCAAACAAATGGATATGCAATGCTTTGTTCCAAGTTAGGCGATCTAGTCTATACTTGTGCGGTGTGTGCATCACATAGTAATTCTAGGCCAATAACCGGAATAAGAACACATAATGTTTTCAAAACCCGATATCATGGTTAGTAGAGGCCGATCTTTGATCGGGCGAGCGGGGGTGCTCATAGATGACCTTCCCCAATCGTACCCAAGTTCCCGAGCCGAGGCAACTTTGGTGATGACGGACACGTGGCCTTAGGCAACGAGTCAGGGTTTCCTAAATTTTCCCAAAAACAAAATATTTAGGTGGCGACTCTATATTTGGCAAAACAGTCCATGTTTGGCACTTCTTTCTAAAAATCAGTTTTTCAAAACAATTTGCCGGATTTGAACTCTTTGGTGATTTATTGGTCTCACATTACACTTTGCGAGATTAGATTCAGAATCGTGACATTTGAGTCTGAACTGTAGTAAGCCCAAATGAACAAAACGGGATTCCCTCCCGGGACGTTCAGGGACGTCTACACATATCACTTAGAAGATGTAGACGGCAGAGCTATTCCACAACCATGGAACACGGTCAATCTCAGAGTATTTTATTTTTAGCTTTTTCTTAAACACTTGTAATTTTTATTCTTCAATAAAACAAGTGTTAGTAAAAATTCTTTCCTTTGTTTTTAAATGTTGTTCGCCCGACTGGGAGCAATCAAGAAAGTTGGCAGGTTTGACCAACACTTAGTGCATTCTTCAGCTGAGATAAAGATCTAGGCTCAAGAAGGTTGGCAGGTTTTACCAACACTTTTTCTTTCTTCAGCCGAGATAAGGATCTAAGCTCAAGAAGGTCGGCAAGTTTGACCAACACTTAGTGCGTTCTTCAGCCAAGATAAGGATCTAAGCTCAAGAAGGTTGGCCAGTTTTACCAACACTTTTTGTTTTCTTCAGCCGATATAAGGATCTAGGCTCAATAAAGGTGGTAGGTTCTACCAACACTTTTTCTTTTCTTCAGTCGAGATAAGGATTTAGGCTTAAGAAAGTTGGCAGGTTTGATCAACACCTTTTTCCTTTAACCGAGTTAAAGACGAAACAAAAATCTCGGTTACAAAGGTTTTATAGTTTCCCAAGTTGTTCTTCAGCAGTGATAATTATCTTGGCCGAAAAAGGTAGGTAGGATAAGGAAAGGTCGATCTAACTAGGCTGGCTAGGCTTGTAATAAAGATGATATACTATAAAGAGGAAAAGTGCTGTAACCGAACAAGAAGCTGTGAAAAAAGAAAAGTTTCTTTCATTTCATTGGAAATTAAGTATAAGAGGTGGGGGGCTTATAGCCCGGTTACATTTTGGTAGAACAAAAACTAAGAAACGAGAAAAACTAACCAAAAGGAGCCTGACTAATTCAGGCAAAAAGGTCGTCAAGGTTAGCATCCAGGTCACCATGAATTTCGCCCATAGACAGGCCGACTCCGGCATCAGTCTCCTGGGTTGGCTCGGTCATGGGCATTTTGTCAACCGTGTTGGGCAAGGTTTGGCTCAACAAGTCCACCGGAGCAGGAACTGAAGACTGGCGATTGAGGTTAAGGTTGGTAGGAGGAGCGTTAAGTGGATCAAGGACCTCTTCTTCCTCCCCCTTCTAAAGGAACTTTTGTTGGGCTGCATTTGCATAGTTCGTCATATAGCTCAGTATAAAGTGGGAAGGAGGGTTCAGGAAGATCTCAGAGTCATGTCCTTGACCGAGCTGTTCAGTAGCAGCTTTCCAATCCTATTTAAAAAATATGTCTTTGGCTGTTTCACATTGCTGGACATAGGTTTCCTCCCCTTCTTTAAAACCTCGGTCCTCAGCGTCGTCTATTTTCTTTCTCAGCTCTTGAAGCTCGGCATTCTTTTTCTTCTCCAACTTAGCCAACTTTCGTAGATAGCAATCTTTTTTCTTGACTAAAGCTTTTTGCTTGTCAGCCTCTGCCATGTTGACCAGCTCGGCCAGCTTTACATTCTCAGATTCCAGCTCGTTCAGGTTGGCCTTGGCCTTGGCCTCTTTTAGTTCGGCTGCCTTGATATTTGCATCAGCTACGACCGACCGTGTTTGTAACAACCCCAGTCCGTAATGAGCTACTAATTCATAATTAAGAATGCTAACTACGTGTTTAGCATGGAATTATGTGTTATTATTAATTGTGATATGTGTTTTGTAGTAATTTGTGCATATCTATCTGATTTGAAAATTATTTGTCATAATTTCTACTTTGAATCTGAAATTGTTAGCCTAAATGCTTTCAAAAACTGAATTGAGCATATGGATTGACTAATTAGAATTTTTGGAAGCCATCTGAGAAGTTTTGTTAAAAACTGATTCAGTTTAGTAAAATCGTATGTGATGAAATTAAGCCTAAATTGGAACTATTTTTGAGTAATTGAATTTTGTGCTAACCTTGACTAATTAAGGTTACTTGTGCTTGATTTAAGTGATGCATGATTGGTACCTAATCTAATCCTATCCATGATCTAAGATATGATTGAGTGTATAATATGTTGAGGCATTTGGTGATATTGAATGTAGAGGATTAAAACTCGTGGGTGTGTTGGAATAATGCATGTGTGTGCACGTGTTGTGTATTCAAATGTGAGAGTGTATGTTGTGTAGTTTCTGATGAGATATGAGAGAATGTAGGCAACATTCTTTGGCTGATTATACTTCATTAAGTTGAGAGTTCAAGCTTAAGAGAGAGAGTTTGGCTTTAGTGAGAGAGAGCTCACAAGTTTGAAGAAGAAGAAGAAAACTAGGAAATTCATCTCACATTTATGAAATTAAAGCCTTAGGTAAGGATTCTGTGTCTAATTTCTATAGCTATTCCTCCATGCATCATGATTTTATCAAGCTTTAAGCTACTTTCATGAGAGTGCAATAAATGGGTCTTTGAACATGTAGATTACTTTCATGTGTATTCATGGTGGATCATCTTTGATTTTATCATTTTGAGTTGAGTTTTAAAGTCCTTGCATGCATGTGAGCTTTAATCATGTCCATGGTTCCAGAATTCATGAGTTTGTTGATTACCATTTGCATGTTATGAAAAACCATGAAAAGAGTTGAAATATTGCATGAAGGAATTTTGATTCAAATCTTTCAAGAATTGATGAGTTTTTGAATAAAAGATGTTTTAAGGGTCTTGTATTGAAGTTTTCTAAAGCTATTTTATGTATTTGATCAAATCATGCAAGACCCCAAGTTTTGGAAGTTGTTTGGAAGCCATTTTTGTTAAGCTTGGTGCCCAGAAATTTACAGTTGGCTTGAGCGAAGAAGTGGTGGCTCGAGCCAACATTACGAGCTTTCAGAATTTTGAACTCTGCAGAAGCTAGCTCGAGCGAAGGAGTTTTGGCTTGAGTGAGCTCTGTTTTTGCCTTCTGTTGGCTCTAGCCAAGAAAAGCTGGCTCTAGCCACCAACTTATTTTCAGCATGTTTTCAAAAGATGTTTTAAGTACATATCTTCACTCCCATCTCTTTATGGGCATTCTTAGGCATGATTTATGAGTCGTTAAAGATTAATAAGCTAAGAAACAACATAAGTAAGTGAATTAGAAAATGTGTTGAATCCGAGTATATGGGCAATATGAACAAGTTATGTAACATGGAATGAATGACAGAATAAAGTGAGAAAGCTAAGCCATGTATGGCCACATGAATGAGTAATAATGAGACATGTTTTGTGCTATGTACATTTATGTTTGTAGGTCAAGACTCAGAGACTGACCAACCATTTCTGGAAGCCCACCGTGAGTAACAATGTCGTAAAGATGCGTTCAATTATAATTATTTCCGAACGATTGATTATACTGCTTTCTGAAATGGCATTGTTTACTGAATGAATGTTTATCCTATTTGTAAACTGTACTCGTGGCATCCATAGCAACTTACTGTTACTGTTACTGTTACAGAGATCTCTGTTAGTTTCAATGTTTGGAACTACTACTGTATACTGTTCTGATGGCCATCAACTGACTGTTCGGTCTATTAAGACCTACTATACTGTTTTGCTAATGGACGTACCACGTATGACTGTTATGATTTCTAAATGACTAATATGGCATGAAATATGAGCCACTGATTGAATAACTGATTTACTGATGCAAATGACAGTTTTAATTAATGAAAGGACATTCATTCTTAACCCCTTTACATAGTTGTTATTCACTGGGTTTTAGTTCATTGTTTTTATATATATATTTATAGGTGAGCGTTCTGGAGGGCAAGTGTAGGAGGGTTTTTACCGAGCCACTGTTTTGAAGCCTACCAAGTGTTTTGGGTGCCTCTGAGTTGGGGCTAGGCTTGGAAGGCCGTTAGCAAGCTTTCGGTTATGTTATACATTTTTGACCCGTATATCTGTTTTTGTATAAGATATTGTGTTTTATGTTATGCAATGTAAGTGGGTAAATTAACGCTTTTGCATGTGATTATTTGTTCATATAGATGCACAGCTCATTGGACTATTGGTGTTTTGTTTATTGCTTCCGCAAGCCCCGATTATTTTGTTTATACAGGAAGGCCTTCGGTAATCCAAGGATTATTGGCCGGTTACGATGCGAAACCTATAGGGGTGGGTTTGGGTTGTGACAGAATGGTATCAGAGCACGAGTTAATTTACCCACACACGTGTCCATATAAGCTGTAGGGTGTCCTAGAAAAGAAATAGGGGCATTGCATTATCATGTGTAAGTGTGCGAGCTATTATGAACATATCCTTATTGAAAATGAAATGAAATGAAACCTATGTGTATATACAAAGAAGTTATGTGGAATAACATATAATGTTGAATTCAATATTGAATGTGTAATTCTTGTGAACATGGCCATATGAACGTGAAAGACTACGTAACCTATGTGAATATATTTGCATTGAAATGAAATGACGAACATGTTTGATAAGAAATGAAAATGAAAAAAAAAATGAAATCAATGAGGACTTTTGTTACGACCCAAACCCGCCCTTATGGGTTTAGCACCGTAATCGCCAAGAATTGAGATTACCGAAGGCACATATGATGTCTGATGAAAGCAGTCTGGGCATGGCGGAAGCCAAAACAGTAAATAAACAATGTCCAATGAGTTGTCATATCTGTATGCAAAAAGACTTTTCATACATATATATATACTCGGTACAGAACAGTATGCACAATATTTACAATCATTCAGAATAGGGACCAAATCCCTGTTAAACAAGATGCGAAGATACTATCGGTCTATCTGATTATACAAAAGCAGAACGAGACAGACGGGGGAAATAAAAACACCCCTAAGCCATAGCTTGATAGGCTCGGAACCTCGTAGTGAGGCACAGTGGTTGGCTTGACAAAACTGGAGTTACCCCGACGCTTCTAGCCACGGTCTGGTGCCTGTACACCTACATATATATATGAGCAGTGAGCTAAAGCCCAGTGAATAACATAATACATAAAGAGGTTTAGAATGAATGTCCCTTCAGTAATGAAAACAGTTCATTGATTCAGTATTTCAGTCATTCAGTCATAACAGTCATATGTGATACATCCATTAGCATAGCAGTATAGTAAACAGTAGGTCTTAAAGACCGAACAGTAAATGATGGCCATCAATCAGTAAACAGTAGTGGTTCCAACAAGGGAACCGACAGAGATCTCTTTAACAGTAACAGTAAACAGTAGTTGCTAAGGATGCCACAATACAATTCAGAATATAGGACATACATTCATTCGATTAACAGTATTAGTTTAGAAAGCAGTTCAGTTAAACAGTCAGAAATATTCACAGTTGAACATATCTTTACACAATCGTTACTCACAGAGTTCTGGGCTACAATTAGGCTAGAGCGCGTCCCCAGATGCCAACCCTACATAGTTTACAGGATAAACACACACTAAGTTATATAGTTGGGAAACAATAACTTAATCCCTAATTTGCCTCGGTGTGGTTCTAAATCAATACCCTCATTAAGATGCCTTAAATATGCCCTAGGAATGCCTAGGATGGAAAGAGGGTGCAAAGTTGCAGTTAGAAACACTTTTCAAAATTTTCAGAAAACAGGGGTCTCGCTCGAGCGTGGCTTTCTACGCTCGAGCGAACATGCAGACAAAGGATCTCCGCTCGAGCGTGACTTACGTCGCTTGAGCGGACTGCAAGCTACAGTGGAAATACTGGATGCTCAAAATTCACACTCGACGGGCGCTCGACCCTCGCTCGAGCGTGAGACACAAGTCCTCGATCGAGCGTGAATTCTCTCGCTCAAGCGGATTGTAAGCTCATGCAAAGTACTGGATGCACGCATTGCACGCTCGAGCGTCACTTACTCGCTCGAGCGGAAGGCATGATCACAGAGTGTACGCTCGAGCGTGGAGTTCCTCGCTCGAGTGTGGGTCCAAAATCTGGAAATTCCAGATTTGAACCTCAAGCTCAAAACCAAGTTTTAATGCACAAATCTCGATCCTCTTGGGCTAATTTTCTGGAAAACACTTCAAAACCATAATATTACATGGTTCAAAGCTCAATTTGTAAAATCAAAGCCCAAGGGTAGTTTAATTAAACTCATTTCAAACCAATTTTCAAGAACATGATCTCAAATGAACATGCATGAACTTTAAACAACTTCCAAGCTTCAAAACATGTTCTAATGAGCCAATTCTTTTCAAAGCAAGATGAAATCATGGTCTACTCTCAAAACATGGACATGCATGTGAGGAATTATGAACTATAACCTCAAAACTTCAATATATATACATGCATGCAACAATTAAGCTTCAACACAATAATTTGAGCCATAAATTGGCTCTAGTCTTCAACTTTGCTCTAAACCATGCAAGAATCAACTTAAAGACACAATGAAGAGGTTGAATTCCTTACCTATGGTCCTCGATTACAAGTATGGAAGCTCAATTGCACAAATCCTCTACAATTTTCAAGTCACCAAGCAAAACCATCAAGAACAACTCAATTCTCTCACACTCTCACTCTCTCCTCTCTCTTGGTCGGCTAAGGCTCAAGTAAAAGGCTGAGGAAATGTTTTGTAATGCATATGAATGAGTCTCAAAGGTGTCAAGTAAGTGGCCCACTAGGATGGCAATTTGGTAATTTAAGCCAACAATGCAATCTAGCTTATTTTAATCTAATTTAATCATACCAAACCACACTTCAAATAAATATGCCATAAAATCTTATAAATTCTAATGATCATAAAACATCAATCGATTTCAGATTCGGCCGCCGATAAGGCCTTCAATTTGTAGTTTAAACATAAAAACATGAACAAATAATCAAACAGTCAACAGATAGAAATGCAATTAAACAGATATACTCAATGAATTCAGTTCCAGATTTCAGTCAGTCAGTTCAGTATTTCAATCAGTTCGATTACTTATCATAATCAGTCTCAGTTTAGCAGTAATCAATAGCGTTATCAGTAATCAGTGGTGAGAGTTGTTACAACTTTCCCTATGTTAATTATTACCCTGTTTATGTATAGACAAATGGAAAGGACAAGGAGTGTAGACGAATCTGAATGTTCCGATGCTAGAATTAACCGGCTAGAAAGAATGGTCGAAGCCTTAACTGAATCTTTGAGTCAACAACAACAAAGGCAAATACATGTACCTGAACTAGCTAATTATGATTTGATAACTTTAACACAGAAATACAATAAAATGAAGCCGCCAAAATTTCTAAGAGGTATTAAACCACTGAAAGCTGAGGCTTGGGTTTTAGAAACTGAGAAAATATTTGAAGTATTTCCGTGTACTGAGGCACAAAAAGTTTTGTTGGCGACATTTACACTTAAAGAAGAAGCTAGGAGATGGTGGATGTTAGTACGAAATGATAGTGAGGGTATGACATGAGTTAGATTTAAAGAAATTTTCTTTGAAAAATATTTTTCCCAATGCATCCGAGATAGAAAAGTATCTGAGTTTGAATAACTAAAATAAGGCAATATGACTGTGGCTGAATATGAGGCAAAATTTACCGAACTAGCTCGATGTGCACCCCATATGATAGACACTGACTACAAAAAGGCTAGAAAAATTGAAGGTGGGCTTGACTTAGATGTGTTTGATCGAGTTGGTGTTTTAAAATTGTCAAAATATATAGATGTCCTTGACAGAGCACTGATGTTTGAAGCAAACATAGAAGCATTGAAAATATCAAAGTCAACATCATCAACTGAATTAGAAGGAAAGAAACAAAAGAGACAGAAAGTTGAAATGACCAGGAATTCGATGACCTCCGTCAATGAAAAATCAAGGCAAGAACTTTTGATAGTGTGAGTCGGGGAAACAATATGAACAATGATATACCTATCTGTAAAGAATGTGAGAAACAACATTGGGGCATTTGTCGCTGCCTATCTGGAGCCTGTTTTAAATGTGGAAAGAGAGGACACTTGGCTAAATCTTGCCCACGAACTCTTCCGAACAACAATAGGCCTAATGCTAGTACGACCGGTTCTATTCCTATACCCTAGTTACAGAAAATGCTCGGAACATTGAAATGACTGACGCAGGTATTACCTTAATTATGTGCAATTGTTTATATGGGAATTTGCGTGGGAATCGTACATTCCTTAACTTGATATAGATTGTGGACATGTTGATTGAACCAATTGAATTATTAGAATTATGAACCCTAGTTATTGACCGTCTTGAAGACTTACTAAATTTTATGTAAGATGCTCGAAACCTTATGAACTTAACGAATCACCTGTGCTTTGGGAATTGTTAGGACTTGTGAACAACGAGAATTTGCTGGGTTAGATCTTTGTACCGTATTGCAACAATTTAATATGAACTGTTAGGTATGACCTTTTGAACTATGCTAGAACTATTAGACATGAGAACACATTATGATTGACTATAATTTGGGAAATCTTTGGACTTACATATACCTATACCCTTGCTTGGGATGTTGATTGATTCAAACTTGACACACTTTTTGTATCTACGGTATTTGTATCTAGACTGAGTGGACTTATGACTCATTGCGTCAACTATCGTATCTGGGAAACTGTTTTGTGTCCATTCGTACATCGAACTTGTGAATCAGTATTGGGAATGTTATTAGATTCTGAACATGCATATTTATGACTGTACCTTTGCTCAGAATTGTTTGTTATGTTACTTGTTTTGTTAACTAGACTATTGGGACTATGACTCTGGGATTGCGTGACCAAGTGAAAACCTCTAAACTGTGAACTATGATTGTTGAAAATTGACAAGACTATTTGACTAGACCAATGAGCCTATGTTTTAGTGACTGTATGACCAATTTGGAACTTCTGTATAACAATTTGCTATTGTGTGCCACCGAAAAACTTTATATGATACACTGTTGTGTACTTTACGCCTACATGAAAGACTCATTTGGGAAATTACTATATTGATTATGATGCTTGCCTCTCGATATGAACAACTACATGCCTGTGCACTTGCATGTAAATTTATTTGGAGAACACATTGTATATGACCTGAAACACTTCGATATGAACTATTATGATACCTGACTCTGATGTGATTTTGAGAATTGATGAACTTAGAACAATTGTGAAACTACTGATTATGCACCTAAGCGAATGGTGCATGAACTATAGAACCAAATGTGCTTCGTTTGAGAATGATGGGGATAAAACTTTCATTTGATCTGATTTGATAGAACTTTGGTTTGATGAGACCTTTGTTTGAACTAATAGAACTTTTGTTTAATGACATATGCTCTGAACTTCTGTTTAATCTAATTGGATGGAACTTTCAGCTGATGTGATCCGATAGGACTTTACTTTGATTTGATCTTAGGAGAACTTTACTTAATTCGAGAACCATTATCTGATTCGATTACATTATGGGAGATTGTGAATTGGTTATGATTGAATGACAGGTTGTGTTGCTAAGGGAACTAACTGAATGAAAATTCGAATCAATTTTGAACACTTACGAAGAATATGAACTGTCAATAGCAAACTATGTGATTATAAATAGCTTTTAACCATATGTCTATAACTGATTGGAAACACATGTGAATGGGATTATAGAATTTTGTAACTTATGCTCGGGGAATATGGAAATACTATATGCATGACATGTGGTTAATTGCTCCGGTATCACCGTTACTACCATGAACTTGCTTGAATAAGAGAATGATTGCTTTTGTGTTACTGTACTTCGAAACTGATTGGACTGGTTGACAATAGACTAGTTTGATTGTAAACTTTGACTACCTGGAAGTATATGTAATCAGTATGTTCTATGAATGACTGCTTCTGTATTAACACATTGTACAATTGAATCTATGGAAACTGAGGCTGACGAATGGTATATGAATAATTACTTCAGAATTACGTTTACTGCTATGGGGTTAATGCACGACTTTGCCTTGTATTCCCGATAACTTCTAAATGACTTAAATGACTGTGGTGGATTGTCGAATAGAATACTGAACTGACCAATTAACAAGTTGCATGATGGAGAAATCACTTATGAAAATAGAAACAGTGTGAACCTATGACGTCCAATAAGTATTTGATCAAGCATGAATGACTATCCTCTAGTTTTTGTATCAAGTATGATGCTTTTTTTGATGACATTCTTGGAAGGTCCTTTTGTGCTAGGGGACATTAAGCCTATGTAGCACCTATGTTTGAGTTATCTCTTTGCCATCGATGGTCATGTATGGATGGCACCATCGACGGTCTTGTACGGGTGGGTTACGTTTTGCCACCGACGGTTTTCCGGGTGAGTTGTCTAACCTATTTCGGGTCGGCCACCGACGGTCATGAACGGGTGTTCTTCGATTCCAGGATGGTTATTCATTTGTTCTGTCAAGAATTTCATCCCTTATATTATGTTGATGTTATTAAACATCCCTAGAAGCTTTGGAAGACCTTGATTGGTGAACTTAGTTCACCCCATGTTTTGTATAAGTTGTTATGTGTATTGTTTTGATAAAGACCTCTGTATATGATTTATGATTTTGTTTTTGGTATGAGGATTATGTCGAGAATGGGTTTGAACATATTTATGAATATGGTTATGCTTCTGGTTTACAAAGAGTTGAAGTTACATTGTAATGAACATAATTTCTTTTTGATCTAATATAACTCAAGTTTGGAGGACCAAACTTTTTAAGGTGGGGAGACTGTAACAACCCCGGTCTGTAATTAGCTACTAATTCATAATTAAGAATGCTAACTACGTGTTTAGCATGGAATTATGTGTTATTATTAATTATGATATGTGCTTTGTAGTAATTTGTGCATATCTATTTGATTTGAAAATTATTTGTCATGATTTCTACTTTGAATCTGAAATTGTTAACCTAAATGCTTTCAGAAATTGATTTGAGCATATGGATTGACTAATTAGAATTTTTGGAAGCCATCTGAGAAGTTTTGTTAAAAACTGATTCAGTTTAGTAAAATCGCATGTGATTAAATTAAGCCTAAATTGGAACTATTTTTGAGTAATTGAATTTTGTGCTAACCTTGACTAATTAAGGTTACTTGTGTTTGATTTAAGTGATGCATGATTGGTACCTAATCTAATCCTATCCAAGTTCTAAGATGTGATTGAGTGTATAATGTGTTGAGGCATTTGGTGATATTGAATGTAGAGGATTAAAACTCTTGTGGGTGTGTTGGAATAATGCATGTGTGTGCACGTGTTGTGTATTCAAATGTAAGAGTGTGTGTTGTGTAGTTTTTGATGAGATATGAGAGAATGTAGGCAACATTCTTTGGCTGATTATACTTCATTAAGTTAAGAGTTCAAGCTTAAGAGAGAGAGTTTGGCTTTAGTGAGAGAGAGCTCACAAGTTTGAAGAAGAAGAAGAAAACTAGGAAATTCATCTCACATTTCTGAAATTAAAGCCTTAGGTAAGGATTCTATGTCTAATTTCTGTAGCTATTCGTCCATGCATCATGATTTTATCAAGCTTTAAGCTACTTTTATGAGAGTGCAATAAATGGGTCTTTGAACATGTAGATTACTTTCATGTGTATTCATGGTGGATCATCTTTGATTTTATCATTTTGAGTTGAGTTTTAAAGTCCTTGCATGCATGTGAGCTTTAATCATGTCCATGGTTCTAGAATTCATGAGTTTGTTGATCACCATTTGCATGTTATGAAAAACCATGAAAAGAGTTGAAATATTGCATGAAGGAATTTTGATTCAAATCTTTCAAGAATTGATGAGTTTTTGAATGAAAGATGTTTTAAGGGTCTTGTATTGGAATTTTCTAAAGGTATTTTATATATTTGATCAAATCATGCAAGACCCCAAGTTTTGAAAGTTGTTTGGAAACCATTTTTGTTAAGCTTGGTGCCCAGAAATTTACAGTTGGCTCGAGCGAAGAAGTGGTGGCTCGAGCCAACATTACGAGCTCTCAGAATTTTGAACTCTGCAGAAGCTGGCTCGAGCGAAGGAGTTTTGGCTTGAGCGAGCTCTGTTTTTGCCTTCTGTTGGCTCTAGCCAAGAAAAGCTGGCTCTAGCCACCAACTTATTTTCAGTATGTTTTCAAAAGATGTTTTAAGTGCATATCTTCACTCCCATCTCTTTATGGGCATTCTTAGGCATGATTTATGAGCCGTTAAAGATTAATAAGCTAAGAAACAACATAAGTAAGTGAATTAGAAAATGTGTTGAATCTGAGTATATGAGCAATATGAACAAGTTATGTAACATGCAATGAATGACAGAATAAAGTGAGAAAGCTAAGCCATGTATGGCTACATGAATAAGTAATAGTGAGACATGTTTTGTGCTATGTACATTTATGTTTGTAGGTCAAGACTCAGAGACTGACCAACCGTTTCTGGAAGCACACTGTGAGTAACAATGTCGTAAAGATATGTTCAATTATAATTATTTCCGAACGATTGATTATACTGCTTTCTAAAATGGCATTGTTTACTGAATGAATGTTTGTCCTATTTGTAAACTGTACTCGTGGCATTCATAGCAACTTACTGTTACTGTTACTGTTATTGTTACTGTTACTATTACAGAGATCTCTGTTAGTTTCAATGTTTGGAACTACTACTGTATACTGTTCTGATGGCCATCAACTGACTGTTCGGTCTATTAAACCCCACTGTACTGTTTTGCTAATGGACTTACCACGTATGATTGTTATGATTTCTAAATGACTAATATGGCGTGAAATATGAGCCACTGATTGAATAACTGATTTACTGATGCAAATGACAGTTTTAATTAATGAAAGGACATTCATTCTTAACTCCTTTACACAGTTGTTATTCACTGGGTTTTAGCTTACTGTTTTTATATATATATTTATAGGTGAGCGTTCTGGAAGGCAAGTGTAGGAGGGTTTTTACCGAGCCACTGTTTTGAAGCCTACCAAGTGTTTTGGGTGCCACCGAGTTGGGTCTAGGCCTGGAAGGCCGTTAGCAAGCTTTCGGTTATGTTATACATATTTGACCCGTACATCTGTTTTTGTATAAGATATTGTGTTTTATGTTATGTAATGTAAGTGGGTAAATTAACGCTTTTGCATGTGATTATTTGTTCATATAGATGCACAGCTCATTGGACTATTGGTGTTTTGTTTATTGCTTCCGCAAGCCCCGATTATTTTGTTTATATAGGAAGGCCTTTGGTAATCCAAGGATTACTAGCTGGTTACGATGCTAAACCTATAAGGGCGGGTTTGGGTCGTGACAGTATTGTTTTCTGCAGTTCTAGCACACATTTGTGGGCAACGTGGTTTTTCTGTAGAGCCTGTGAGTGGAGAAAGAGTGGTCAGGATGAACCGAGCAATCAGATGGGATAGTATGGATATGAATAAATTGATGGACTACTTACAAGCACCATTGACTTAGTCGTTGAGTGAATGGCTTTGAGTTGGGATAGATGATCATGATGTTCCATGTCTGTTGGCAGACACACGCTCTTGGAAACGTTGAAAGCCAACATGTGGTCTGTTTCAGCAACCACTGAGTCTTTGGTAGACACAGCGCGGTCTTTATAAGAAACAGATGGTGCCTACACAGGCGGAGAGGAAGGACCTACTCTGCTAGATCGAATAGGCTCTGGGTTCGATAGCTCGGTCTCCGAAAACACGGTCGCTTCCTCATCCACCAAATGTGGTTATTCGATTGACGAGGTGCGCGCACGCTTGTGCTGCCGAGATGTGGTTGCCCTGGTGGTTGGAAGGGCGACCACTGCCTCGCGTGGTTAACCGGCGGGCACTAGTTTAGTTTGAACTTCGCTGGAGGTTTGCTCAGTAATAAGAGCTCGCATGGCCCTCCTTTTTGCCATTTCTTGTTCTTTGGTGAGGGGAATTAGATTAATTTGGAGAAGAGTGGGGTCCGGCTCTGGTGAAGACTCTAAAAGGAAATTGGTTACTCTGGTCTTCCTCTTACCACTGTAGCGGCATCGAGCAGTTCGGTCCAATCTCGATGCCGGTAGCGTAGCGCGGCTCGGAGTGTGGCTTGATTTGCGTATGCATAGGTTGATTTCAAGTGGTTCAAATCTGCATAAGGGACAAAGAACACAAGGGCTAGCACGGTAGTTGTTTTGATGACAAAGGAGATAAAACTGAGCTGTCCTTACCAGCCATTCCTTTGTTTTAGTTGATGTTATAACCCGGTATCTGGGTTTCGTGGTCTTCAAAATTTCTAGACACCTAGAGAAAATCATTATCGTTCAGGTCTTTATCAGGTGTACTCTTGACAATTTTCTCTCGACCCCTTCTTACTCTAAGGTAATATCCCCAACCGTCATCATTCTGACTGAGTGAATATTAGTGAAATAGCTCGGCCAATCCGAGGTTGAGGCCAAGGCGGCGATTTAGTTCAGCTATGTCATTTATTATTCTGTAGGTGTTAGTGGATAATTGTGTGGGGCATAGTCTGGTTTGCCTAAGGAATTCACAAATTAGGGGTTGGACTGGGAACCTAAGTCCACCCTCTATAATGGACAGCAGTGTGAACAGAACAAAGCCCGATCGATCCCAGGGTGTGGTGTCCGACTTGGCTAGTTCAAATTAAACGTCTTTAGGGATGTGGTAATCCCTTCAGAATGCGGCTATAGCGCCGGGCGAACTCACAAGGAACCGGTATTTGCTCATTTTTGGGTAGCTTTTGTTTACAAGTATCTGCTCGACACCTTAGCCCGGCTTTGTAATGAATCGTGTGCCTGAGTAAACCTAGTCAAAAGTCTGCACAGTGAAGAACATAAAATGTGTTACGGCCAGCTAGTGACCGAGCTAAGGCATCAATATAAATTATTTTGTTCGGCCTTGGGAGAGGGTGAGATTTTTATCTCGGTTCATCATGATTAGGCAATGTTTTCTTTGTTTGGGAAGACGCATCTAAGTGAGCACAAACTTGTTATAGCTCGGTTTCATTGTGAATTCTGGATTCAAAGCTTATATGATTCTAGTTACAAATAAGCTGGAGTTCTTCCTAAGGTGTGGGGTTTCTGGAAAGCTGATTCTAAACTCATTTTTAGCACATAAACAAAAACTATGCAAACTCTTGCAAAAATAGTATAATGGGTTTATTAAGCTAAAAGAATCAAACGCCTAAAAAAAGTCATAGAATGTTTAGAAGGAACGTGAAGCTTACGAGTTTTTGGATGTAAACGTTGAGCAGCAAAATGACGTTCCTGCGACAGAAGTAAAGGTACCAACGCTTGAATAGGGACAGAGGCAGAATTGGAGTTTTTGCTCTCAGAAAGCTGTTTTGGTTTTTAGGTTAGAAGATGAACAGTAACAATGGACGATTAAAGACTAAGAGGAAAAATGTAAAATGGAGGTGAAACGGCAGGACTATTCAAATTTTAGAGTAATGATTGATAGCTGTCACAGTGATAGAGGCAATGGTGAGGAGCCACGTGTCCCAGTAAGGACGTGGTGACAGCAACATGGGAGAGTGGGCTATACTACGTCAAAGACTAGGAAAACCGAGTGAGTTTTTTAGCCTGGCTAGCCGAAGTGCTTCACTTCAGGTGATATTTTAGTGCGACGTGAAGATGACAATCCCAGTCATGCTTCACAGATGGAATTAAGGGGTAATTGTGAGGGTAATTTGTGAACAAATTGGGCCGAGCTAGGACGAGTGTTCTTTGGAAGATGGGCCACGCTATGGGCCAAGAAGGCATTTTTTATTTCGGATTTGGGTCAAGATAGGTACCAGGACGGTTGGATAAGTTGCTAAAAATAGGACTTAACTAGGAGGGCAAAGCTTTGTCTGACCGAGATGATTAACAGGGTGATGGGTCGAGCTGGGTGTAACTCGATGGGATGCCAATCTGTAGTTGGGTTATTACGGCTCGACCATGTTGAGCATAGAGTTGGAGTAACTCGGTTAACCGTAGAGTCAGCCGTGGTAAAGGGTTCAACCATCTCACTTGGTTGGCAGTGAGTAGGGTGTTATCAGGGTAGGCATTATCCTTAGGAAATGTCATTCCTAGGAGGGCTCTACTAAAGAGAGTAAGAGTCCTATATGGATTGTGCCACGTGGAATCTATAAAAGCTCGTAACGGGACCTATGTACAGGTGTCATAATTTTTACTCTCAAATACACAGAGCTTTTGTGTCTTTTTTCTATCTGCTGACTTAGGCATCGAAGGGGTTTCTGGCATACACCCGTCGGCTAGCTCCCGTTTGTGTTTTGAGGTAATAAGACGACGACGTTTGGAGGAGTGCAAACTTAATCAACAGGATTATACGGGACAGATTATTTTGTGCTCATACAGTATCATTGTAAGTTCTTATTATTTAATGAAATTTAGTTTATGAAACTGATTTTATTTATTGCTATTGTCAATATCTTTAATTTTCTCTTAAGTAAAGCCACTAGTAAAAGTCCTCTTCATTGAGGCTGAAAGAATTTCAACACAATTGTCTGATAACTGGTTGTCAATTAAAATTTCTATAAGGACTTTTTGATCATTACTGGCACGCTTAAAATTACATTATTAACCTTCGAAAGTCAAACAAACCAACAATAACTTAATATATAATTTTAATGTCTCTCACTCTTCCACACGTCCAATTTTCTATCAATATTAGAATGAATGCATGAATCAAAAAAAGGAACATTTGAGAAGACAATGAGATATGGCTTGAGACCTTTCAATTGTTAAATTTTATTAATTAATAGTTATTAGGCTTCAATGGTCAGGTTTGTAATATTTGTTAGCCATTAAAATTGAATTCTTTGATTTCATCTATATTCACTTGATAATTTGAGAGTGGACATGTGTCAAGCTTTTATACAAATACTTAGCACATTTTTTGAGCATTATTAATGAAATGCACGGTCTTCTTTTTTTTTTTTTTTTTTTTTGCGCGATTGCAACTTGTTATTTTTTAATATATTTGTGTTACCCAAAAGACAACTTAGGTTTTTACAAATAAAAATAATAATACCCTAATAAAAATTATGACTAGCATAATAGATAAATATAGTTGATGAAATAAAAATAATTAAAACAAGTGTTCTAACAATTATGTCAATTAATGATTTTAGCACAATAAAAATATGAAATATAACTATGGAAATTTAAATAAAATAAAGAGACAAGGGAGAGAAAGGCAAACAAATTAATAGTGGTTCGACTTCAACTCGGCCTACGTCCACTCCTTAACCTTCACTTGAGATTTTTCACTATTCTCTAGCTTCACAGGGTGTTAGCAACCTTTTCACAGACGGAGCAATCCTCCACGAATTTTACACAGACTTTCTAAGTCAAGAACATTGAGTGTACTACACTCTTACAAGGTTGAAAAGAAGGTATTTTTGCTTTCACATAAAACTACAAGAATTATCTCTCAAAGACAGATATAAAAATGCAGCTCTGGTTTTTCTGTAAACCTCACACAGGAAAGATGGGCTTAAAGCTATACGTCTCAGTATATAATTTCTGAAAGAGGATGTAAACAAAAATTGAAGAACACTTCTCAGAGAATTTTTTTAGAGAACAAATGTGAGTGATTATAGATTAAAGAATATTTTCTGATTTTTTGTAACTTGTTTACATTAGAGGCTTTGGTATATATAATGAAACTTACAGCTATTTATAACCGTTTATTGCCATTGTATTCATTTGAATTTATAACCATTTATAACCGTTGTATTCATTTGAATATCTTCCACTCCATCATTACTAATTTGAATATCTTCCACTCGAACCTTTTGGCCTACTGCTGTGCTGGGACGTTTGAACCTTTTGGCCTGTTGTTGTGTTGAGCTGTTTGAACCTTTTGGCTTGCTGCTGTGCTGGGCTGTTTAAACTTTTGTTTTTGGGCTGTTTGAACCTTTAGTTTGGGCATTATTTTTGGGTTGAAATGAACTCCTGATTTAAGCAAATATGAAATACATTCAAACAATATTTAGGATAAAAGTTTAGATAAGAAATAATGGGACAAAATAAATTTTGATTCTATTTTTTTTTTCAAATAAATTAAAACATAATTAAATAAATCATCAAAATAAATTTTGGATTCTATTTTTCTTTTTCAAATAAATTAAAATATAATTAAATAAATCAGCAAAATAAATTTTGGATTCTATTTTTCTCTTTCAAATAGATTAAAACATAATTAAATAAATCATCAGAATAAATAAGTCTAACAATTTGTTTTAGGTATTTTTCTAATATACAAATTATCTTTTACAGTGTAATTTTTTTCTCTTCTTTTCCGCAATTGCAACCTGTTATTTTTTAATAAAAATTTATATTTGTTTTAGATATTTTTTTAATATAGAAATTATTTTTTTAAGATTTTAGTGAAATGCACCATATAATTTTTTTTTCTCTCTTTTTTTTTTTGGGAATTGCAACCTATTATTTTTTTAATAAGAATTTATATTTGTTTAAGATATTATTTTTAATATACAAATTATTTTCTATAGATTGTATTGAAATGTACAGTGTAATTTTTTTTTTCTTTTTTTTTTCACAATTGCAACCTATTATTTTTTAATAAAAATTTATATTTGTTTTAGATTTTATTTTTAATATACAAATTATTTTTTTTAGATTTTAATGAAATGCACAGTGTAATTTTTCTCTCTCTTTTTTTTTTTTTTTTTTTGCGATTGCAACATATTATTTTTTAATAAGAATTTACATTTATTTTAGATTTTTTTTAATATACAAATTATTTTTCACAGTGTAATTTTTTTCTCTTTTTCTTTTTTTGCAATTGCAACATGTTATTTTTTAATAAGAATTTATATTTGTTTTAAATATTTTTTTAATATACAAATTATTTTTAAAATTTTTTTATAAAAATAATTTAACAATCCTATCACTAACCATAGTGTATAGCAGAAGTTGAAAATGGTGCTATAGTAGGTATGGTTTTTTTTTTTAGATTTTAACGAAATGCTCGGGTGTAATTTTTTTTCTCTCTCTTTTTTTTTTACAATTGCAACCTGTTATTTTTTAATAAGAATTTATATTTGTTTTAAATTTTTTTTAATATACAAATTTATTTTTTTTTAGATTTTTATAAAAATAATTTAACAATTCCATTACTAACGATAGTGTATAAGAGAACTTGAAAATGGTGCGGTAGTAGGCATGAGAGAAATTAAAAAGGTTTGTAAATTGGAAGGAGTCAATAAAGGTTGAGTTATTTTATTTTTTTTAATCGAAAAATTAGAAAATTAAAATTGGGATATTAGAGTTCCCACAAGGCTGATGAGTTAAAAACTCTATTTTCCTTATATAATACATGCTACTTGTTAACAGTGTTCTTTTTTTCTCCTTATACATATGGTGTACATTTAAGTCTTTTGTGTCACATTCTACTAAACTTCATACAATATTAAATGTGTACATTTAAGTCTTTTGTGTCACATTCTGCTAAACTTCATACAATATTAAAATGAAGATTGGAGGAATGGAGACTAATAAAACATTATTAGATAGTTGTATAGATAAATTTAGAAAGTATTCTAAAATATTCTCGTAAGGTTGTAGAAAACTTTTATGAAGCTTCTACATACCTCCAATCTTGTACATTCTAAAAAGTTTTTAGAAGGTCAAAGTTGCCTATAAATAAAGGGGGGACTCATTTGCTCCAAAATCATTCAAAAGTTGTATAAATTCTCTCCAAGTAAATACAAAGAGGGTGTTTGCCATTCGCTTATTTGTACAGAGTTTCATACGATGTGTATTGTACATCGGATAATTTTTTCCCAAAAAGAATTATATCAAAAAAAAAAAAAAAAAAAAAATAGCAAAATGCCAATAATTCAATATCGGGATTTTTATTGATAAATCCATTTTAGAGTTGTTATAACCCATTAGGTCCACAAAGGAATATTATAACCTGATTAGTCCCATAAACTTTTCTTTTTATTCCATTAGGTCCATTTTTCTAATTTACTATGTTTACTTGGACTATTTTGCCCTCATATATATATATATATATATGTACAGTGTTAATACATATTACGTGCCTGTTTCCACGCTGATTCAGTTTGGCAGTTTCTATTTTCCGCTTTTCATCATCATTCCATTTCAGAGGGATACGTTTTTATTTTGCATGCTTGTTCCAAGGCTTGGATGTGTTAGGGTTTCATTCTTGCTGTTGTAATCTGGTTCTATGATTTTTGAGTGAAGATGACGAAGAGGAAGGTGTTCGGTTCTCACATCTGCTGGACTGTAACTAGTTCAAATCAATTTTTTTCCAGTTTCTGGACGATTGTAGGATTGCGTGATTAAGGTTAGTATCAATTTGGTTATGAATACATGTTCATTCGTATGATGGATCAGATGCTCTATTTTTGGATTGATATGGATCGGATGCTCTGTTTTTTCAATTATATACATTTTACGTGGTCTTGTGGAGGGGAGTTCATTCAGATTATGTGAAGAATGTTTAGTTCTCATTTTACTTTGATGTATCCATAATGAGGCTCTGTCTGGATGATATAATTCAGAGTATATGTATCAATATGAATGTTTATATTTTGTTAATGTGGAATATGTGAAGAATGTGGATGTTCTCATTTTAAATTGATGTTTGCTTAATGAGGCTTTGTGTGTGTGATATAATTCAGAGTATATGTGTCAATGTGAATGTTTATATTTTGTTAATGTGGAATATGTGAAGAATGTGCATGTTCTCATTTTAAATTGATGTTTGCTTAATGAGGCTCTGTGTGTGTGATATAATTCAGAGAATATGTGTCAATGTAAATGTTGACATCTTGTTAATATTGTGTGAAGATTGTTGATGGTCTCATTTTACTTTGATGTTTGCTTTATGAGGTTCTGTGTGGGTGATATAATTCGAAGAATATGTATATGTATCAATGTGAATGTTCACATCTCTAAATGTGAATTATGGATTTAGCACTTGAACTGTACACATAGTCATCTATTTTCTGCACAATGTGAATGTTCATATCGATTTTGATTACTGTTTGTTGTTGTGGTTTTGTGTTTTTACAGGAGATGGATACCTTTATGATGCTGGTGTGTACATATGGTTGTAGTACAACTGTAATAAATGTTGCCCGCGCATTGTGTTATTCTCGTTTGGTGGAGTGTTTGTGTGAAAAGTGGGATGAGTTGTCTGTTGGTTCTATTTCATTGTTTTGTAAACTACCTGGGATTAATAGGTGTGATTTGGACAATGAGGAAGAATTTCAGAACATGTTACTGCTTGCTAAATCAATGGGGGTACAACATGTAGAAGTTGTGGTTGAGTTAAAAAGTGATATTGGACAGTCAAGTAGCTCGGGATCGCTGCGTGTGGGGGTTAAGGAAGAAATTAATGCACTACGGAGATTTTGCCACCATAAGGAGAAGGTGTTGTTGTCAGCCCCGTGGGCAAATGGTATTACGCATGTGGGACAACGGTTTGTTGGAGGTGCACAAGAATTTCGTGAGGTTTTATGTAAGTATGCCGTCTAATGTGGGTTTCAGTTTATGTACGTCAAGAACGAGACAACAAGAGTTACTGCTTTGTGTGCGCTGCGGGAGGAGAGAGGCTGCTTGTGGGCTATACATTGTAGAGCACAACGAGCAAATAGTTTTTTCTACATCAAGACGTTTAATGATGTGCATAGTTGTGGTACGGATGTCCGAACATCAAAGAATTCGCGAGTTAGTTCGGATTTGGTGTCGAGTACCATATATGAAATTGTGAGGGACAAGCTGTTGACTTAGTCGTGTGATGTGGTGACTATTTTGAAGAGGGATTATGGGCTAGATGTGAGTTACCATGTCGTATGGTTGGGTGTGGAGAAAGCAAAGGCTGGTATTCATGGAGATCACTCATTATCGTTTGACCAGCTGCGGTGGTATTCGGATGCTGTGATGCGGTACAATCCGGGGAGTTATGTAAATATTGACTATGATGCGAGTAGTCAACAGTTTTGTCGTTTCTTTGTGTCATTCGCTACGTGTATTTCTAGGTTCAATTCTTGCCGGCCTTTATTATTCCTGGATGGAACATTCCTCAAAGGAAAGTACAAAGGTCAGCTACTTGCGGCAACGGCGAAAGACGGAAACAATGGTTAGTATTTTTTTTAGCTGTCTATTCATGTCAATATTCACATTGAGCAACATAGTCTGGACAAATGAGTGATTGACAAATTATAAGTAATATGAATATTGACATTAGTATGCACTGATGTGAATGTTCACATCTGTGTCTACTAATGACAGTAATGTGAACATTCGCATTATTATACACTGATGTGAATGTTGATATCAGTGTATGGTAATGTCAGGCGATCCATTAATGAACAGTACTGTGAATGTTCACATTATCAATGAACATTCACAATCAACAATGAATTATTAATGGTCGTTAATGTGAATGTTCACATCATTGATGTTTACGAACTCGAATCCAAAAATAACAATAGTAATAGGGCAATGTAGATATAAACATTCACATGACTGATTTTGTTTATATTGTTTTCTATTCACTTTGAAATATTGTGAACAGTTGTGTATTGGTATTGTGTTGTAGGTCTGTTTCCTATTGTATTTGCGATTGTTGATTCAGAGACCACGGCCAATTCGGTGTGGTTCTTGCATGAACTTGGGAAGGTTATTGATGGTAAGCACCAGATTACCTTTATTTTCGGATCGTAATCTTGGTCTGTTAGAAGCTATGCCAAAGGTGTTCCCATCGGCTCATCACGGTTATTGCTTACAACACTTGAAGAGCAATTTAAGAGACCGGATGAAAGGAATTCATAATGGATTCAGGGATCACCTAGTAAGTAGTTTGGGTGACTGTGCTTACGAGCCAACTGTGGTAGGGTTCTATGAAAAGCTTGCAAAATTAAAAGAGGAGGGTAAACAACGAGCACATAATTTTTTCAAGGACTTGGCACCTGAGCACTAGGCAAATTCATACTTCAGGTAATAATAGTTTCTTAAAGTGTTCCATTTGTCAAGTTTAGAATGATAGCGATGTGAATTTTCAGTTTAGAATGGTAACAATCTTCCAATTATGTTTCATGCTCAAGGTAAATGATGTGAATGTTCACATCTGCTAATGATGACTGATGTGAATGTTCATATCTGTTAATTTGTCAAACAGTCATGCAATGTATTACAGATTTGAATGTTGACATATGACATATTTTGTTGTTGTTAATATTCACATCTGCTTATCATTTAAGTTTATGTTAATGTTCACATCTGTCTATCAGTTAAGTTGATGTTAATGTTCACTGCGAATGATGGTAATGTTAATGTTCACATCTGTCAACGTGAATGTTCAGACCTGTTAAATTCCGTATTGTAAAATGTTTGTGATATTGTGCAGGGGCATGCGTTATGGGGAGATGACATCCAATGGGCGGAGTCATTTAATAACTGGATTAAAGAAGCACGTAATCTTCCTATCACTCAAATGGTGGACACAATTCGTACTCAGTTGATGCGGCAAATGTCTACACGGCGTGACCAAGCAAACAAATGGAATGAGCTTATTTGTCCTACATTCGAAACAAGGATGATGGATTCGTTCAATGACAACAGGTCTTGACAAGTTAGCAAAGCCAATGAGGATGTGTTTGAAGTTCATTCGATACCATCGGTTACAGTTGATGTTGGGAGGCGTACATGTTTTTGCTTCAAATGGCAAATCAACGGATTCCCCTGTGACCATGTTGTTATTGCCATTCAGAAGAGCCGCTACAATCTCAATGATTGTGTGGAACATTACTTTCATGTAGAGATATATCGTGTAGCCTATTCGAGTGTCGTATTCCCTATACCATCGGTGGAGAAGCCGCCTTTTGATCCCACGGACTTCACTATATACCTGCCAACTGTGAAAAGATAACCCGGAAGGCTGAAAAAGAATAGGATCCCATCAAGGGGTGAGAAATTGAAGCAAATAAGGTGCGGGAGATGTGATAAGTTGGGGAGCCATAATCGCAAATCATGCAAGGAGCCGATATAGGATGTACATTGTTCATTTCGACATTGTGTTTTACATTAGATTCTTATATTTATTTTTTAAATAAGATTGTGTTGTGGTGACAAGCAAAATAATGGTTTGGCAAACTTAGTATTTCATTTGTGTTTTTTCTTTTTGTTTTTGGGTACGAAACTGATATTTTGTTAAACTTGTAATGATGAATACATGATGTGGACATTCACACTTACGTACAAGAATTATATTATGTGAAAACTTGCACATGGGTTCAACTTTCTTACCTTATTGTTGTCAATGTTGACATGAATATTAACTGTGATGTGAACTTTCACATGCATAGAGATTGGCATGGTGTGAACATTCACAACTGTTATGAATGAAAAGAAATGTGAATATTCGCACCTGTGTATGCTATTCGTAATGATGTCATGCAGACAATGTGTACATTCCTGTACAAAGTATGTGTATTACCGAAAAATCGAGTTCCAAAAATCGCTTCAATTGTGCGATTCACAACACGGCATTATGAATATCATAATTAAATATGAATATGAACATTCACATTATTATAGTAATTGTCAACATTTACATCTGCAGAACATTAGTGCATATGAATATTGTAAGTGAATGTTCACATTTGGCTGAGAAGCATAACATTCACAACTGTTATGAACAAGAACAAACGTGAATATTCACACATGTGTATGTGATCCGTAATGATGTCATATAGACATTCCTGCAGAAAATATGTGTACTATATAACAATCGGGTTCAAACCATCGCATAAATTATGCTCATCACAACACAACAGTATGGATATCATAAGTGAATGTGAACATTCACATTAGTGATGCAACTGTGAACATTGATATCTGCTAAACATTAGTGCATATGAATATCATAAGTCAATGTTCACATTTGGCAGAGAAGACTACCATTCACAACTGTTATGAATAAGAACAAATGAGAATATTCACATGTGTATGTGATCTGTAATGATGTCATGTAGACCAAGTGTATACTCCTGCACAAAATATGTGTATTATAGAACAATCGGGTTCAAACAATCACATAAATTATACTCATAACAACACAACATTATGGATATCATAAGTGAATGTGAACATTCACATTAATGGTGCAACTGTGAACATTCACATCTGTAAAACATAACAACACCAAAGGTAGTTCAAAATTCGTAGGTGGCTTTTTCCCATTAATAGATGTTGTATCACTGTTTCACAATCAGTTGTTGTGTCAAAATGTCAAAGCATTCCATATTAACATTCATATCGAGTGTTGGTTAGTTTGTAGGTGGACACCCCCCACCTATAGGTTTTAATGAAGCTCTGATTTCTTATGATTCAAAAACTATATACTAACAAATCTCGTAGTCCACACCATTCTGAACTAGTGAGGCTGCCCACAATTTCTTCATGGTATATGTGCGCCCGCATGATGTAACATACTGCAGGTCCGTAGTCCACTCTGTAAATGCAAAATGGTTTTGATTAGCAGTTGACATGTATGTTTGCATAATGGTTATGGAGGATTTGTAAAAAATGTAGTGAGGCTTACGAGTCGTCGCCTTGCTGAGAACAGACATCAACAGATATGATTGGTTGTGATGGATTTTGGCCTGCTAACTTGGTGCATAGCGGTGATGACTCGCTAATATCGCGCACAACATGCTCGATGTACTTCCTCTGTGCAGGGAATTTCAAATTAGGCACCAACAAACATATGTGTGTGTACAGTCATTTAATGCATGAGAACAAGTCATATTTGTGTTAAAAAATAGCCACTTACAACTTTCTCTGCTTGGTCGATATGTGGGTCATGTATGCCTGTCTTTGGGCGCAATGAGTTGTAATGCCTCTACAAATTATCTTTAGCATCATATACAACTATCATCCAGTGGTATTCATGATGCAATGGGAATAGTAGGTATCTCTCTCCTTGGTAGTTTTTGACATGTGCATCAATGTGTTTACTCTTTTTGCGAGGATAGTACTCTCGTATCACTTTTTGTACACATTGGACAAATAATTAATGCACTGTGAAGTTTCACATTCACATTACAAATACTGGAATGATAGATTTTACCAAACACATGCTCGTGAAGATGAATGACGCTTCATCCGAAGTTGGGTTGACCACCTCTTGTTGTTCATATAATAGTTCGGCATATGCATCTATGAGCTGCACAAACATGGGGTCATATTATATTATTTGTGTTGGGTGAACAATGTGTGTTTGTGGTTGTGGGTGTATGTGTGTTTTTGTGCGTATATGCATGAAGCGTGAATCATCTTCGTAATGGCATACATTGCTGTGTATCGATTCCTTATTGATAAGGTTAATGATGTCATCAAAATGCATATGTGTAGCCTTTGAATCTCCTTTCCACACCAGCAGCCTGTGCATTATGAACAAACCAATGTGAATATTTACATTGCACAGATCTAAACAAACCAAATAAATAAGCGCAGTGATGAATATTGACAATTATGGAATGTGAATGTTAACATTAGGTGTTTGTACAGTCACTTACTCATCACCTCCACTCTTTTGTAAAGCTTGGACCTTTTGCTTGTCTTGTTTGAACATCTTGCTTCAGACTTTGAACTTGTTGGTCAAAGTTAATTTTTTTGGCTGCTTCGCTGGTGGGTGTTTCTCCACATCTTCAACGATTTCGTATGGAAATTTGCTTTTGGCGGCCGTAAGTTTGGGTCTTCGGAAATCGAAGCGATGTTCTTTTCGATCTTTTTCCTTTATACGCTTCACCCTAGAAGGTGGGCTGATATTGTGTTGCATTGGGCTAGAGGGTTGCTTCTGTGCCACAGCCTGTGTGACAATGTGGAATGACTGGTCATCGTAAAGGTCTTGAAGAATTATTTTTTCGCATTCTAAGTCGATGACCAGCTGCGTTAAGCGTTTTATTTCTTCATCCTTCTGCTCCATGCATTTTTTTATTTCGGTATTCATATTGGGTGGGCTGGACTGGTTGAACAATTTATGTTCAAGATCAGCTATGACTCTTGCCCTTAACTCCCATGAAAATTGAAGGTGTTTGTACTTTGCTTCCCATTGCCTTATGACGCCCCAAGCCTTCCGATTTTCTTTGATAAGCATATCAATGAAATCAGGTTGTTTTGTGTTTGGTATGACAATAGCTCTGTCATCATGTGGGCTGGTATATGGACTGTGAATGTCCTCATCACTATCCTTTAGCTCCACCCCATCCACAGAACAGTGGGAGTTGCTGCCATTGTGTTGTTCCTTTTTTATGTCAGATAGGTTGGGAGATGTTGTGGCTGGTTCACAAATTTCGGGCTCCACCTTCAATGTTTTACGCTTGAACTTTTGTAATTCTGTTGGGATTGCAAAGAGTTCACCAGCATTAACCTGAAAATGAAAAAATTATGTTACTTAATGTATATATTTGGGTGGTGTTATAATATAAATGTTTTGATCAGTAGTTGAAGGCCCTACCTCATTAAAACCCAAATCAGCCAAAGAGGTGGTTTTCATCTTCTTTTGTAAAGCAGTTAGATCCCACTTCACACAGCGAGAAAAAGCATTGGGCTTGTGAGGTTGTAGGATGGTTGTGTGCTTACACAACCAATACTTCATTAAAACAATAAACATATATTGTTATTTAGTGTTTGCATAGTAATGTCAACATATGTGAACATTAATAACAGTGGCACTGTTGTGAACATCACAGTAGTACATTATGAGTGAATGTGAACATTCACATCAGTGGTTCAGATGTTAACATTCATATCTGCGAAACATAAGTGCATATGGACATTATGAGTGAATGTGAACATTCACATCAGTGGTTTAGATGTGAACATTCATAGCTGTGAAACATAAGTGCATATGGACATTCACATCAGTGGCACTGTTGTGAACATTCACAGTAGTATATTATGAGTGAATGTGAACATTCGCATCAGTGGTTCACATCTGTGAAACATAAGTGCCTATGGACATTCACATCACTGGTACAGATGTGAATGTTCACAGTTGGCTTAGATGAACAACATTGAAGGACATGTGAATGTTATTATTTGACAACATGGGTACTTACCATCAATAACGTGACACAGCCGGTGACTTTTGCTGGCTTTTTGTCATTTTGGGAAATGGACGATGTCAACGTTGTTCTAATTTGCTTGGCCCAATCATATTCTTGCATGCTTTCCAATGGGACCATACGTGCGTAGTAGCCCTATCCTATTGTCTCTCCGCTTGTTGAGAAAAAAAGCTTTTGGCAAGCATACATGCACACTAGTCGCGCGACTTCTTTGTTGTCATCTTTCTTTTTGCCTTTCAATGCCTTGCTCAAAAGGGTGCGTATCCATTTTGAAGTCAGCTAGCTGACATTTTTGGATCTTCTGTTTATAATGCCGGTCTTTGGTTTCGCACCATATGATATATCTATCGGTTTGCTGCCACAGTCCACACCAAAAATGAGCTTGATGTCGCTGTTGTGTATGTTCATCTTCTTCTCCCCAATGTAGAAGGCATCTTTTGAAGCTTTGTACATTTGTAGGACATGCACAATCACATCATCATACTTCATGCATTTGTCAAGGTCGATCTTGTTGTTTCGCAATGCATCTAACAAATTCCAAAAAGGTGTTTGTTGCATGCAGCCAAGTTCTGATTGTGTGAACTTGGTGCTTCTCATTAATTTCACCAGTCCAGTCATATTAGATCTGTAGTTCACATGGCGCATGTTGACATTGCTGCTAGTATTTGTTTGTGGGGTTTCTTCCTTGACGTGGTACTCATCTCTCTTTCTCTTTAAGGTTTTCTTTTGTGCAAGATCTGCAAAATGAAGTATTTAAAAAAAATTAAATCAAGGCTCATGTGGTTAGCATAGTGTAGCAGATGTGAACAGTTACAGCATTACCATTGATGTGCATGTTCACAGTTGTGTGCATGGGTGTGAATGACTAGAGTTTGTGTGTGGATGTGAACATTCACATCTGTACATGGATGTGTATGTTGACTGTGTCAGCATAAACACAATGTACATATTATGTGAGTGTGTGAAAAACAATATATTTTTATACAACCATGAACACCATTGAAGAACACGTGGATGTTAACACAGACACATAAAATGATGGATCAAGTTATTGGATCATCATTAACAATCAACAATACCAACAAGGCAAACATTTACAATAGGGGGGAAAAAATCTAAATATCCCTATTCATTGGCCCAACATTTTCAATCCATGTGCATGTTCACAGCATAGAACAACACCACCAATAATATCTGATTATCCAAAAATTTTCAACCAATGTGAATGTTCACATCTTCCAACAACAAGAACAACAACAAAATTGGCCAAACATTTTTAATCCATGTGAATGTTCATAGCATAAAACAACAACACCATTAATACCTGATTACCCAAACATTTTAATTCAATGTGAATGTTCACATCTCTTATCAATAGCAACAAAAACAGAATTGGCCAAAACATTTTCAAACCATGTGAATGTTTACAGCATTAAACAACAACACCATTAATACCTGATTACCCAAACATTTTCACTCAATGTAAATGTTCACATCTCTTATCAACAGCAATCAAAACAGAATTGGCCCAAACATTTTCAAACCATGTGAATGTTCACATCATTGAACAACAACCGAATAACATCTGGAATAATTTGATTCTCCAACCATTTTCAATCAATGTGAATGTTCACATTGATTGAAAAAAACAACTACAACAGAAACATTTTGGAATGTGAACATTCCAATGTAATGGCAACTGTAATGTTTTTCACTGAAAAAATCAATATAATTAGGGATTACTATTGAGGGGTTCAGATTAAATGCTAGGGTATGAACATTATGGACTCGTATATATTGTAAGCATAGAAACAGGGGATATTTGTAAAAGTTCACAATGTTGTTTGTTGATAAAGAGGTTTAGGGTTTAAATACACGAATGATTAGAATGCTTACGTTTTTTGCCCATTTCGACGAAGAAGATGATGAGACCACTGAACGATGCGACGAAGGGACGAAGACAGCCTTCTGGGCGTAGAGACGGCAAAGAAGATGATGAGACGATGCTACGATGCAACGAAGACAGTTTTCTCGGCGTAGGGACGACGGAGAAGATGATGAGACGATGCGACGATGAAACGAAGACAATCTTCTGGGCATTGAGGCGATGTGGAATATGGAATTGGATTTCTGGACTGTAGAGATACTGTGCATGATTTCCTGTGCAAAAAATAGAGAGGGGAAGAAAGACGGTTATTACATTCAAAGAGACAA
Organism: Camellia lanceoleosa; assembly: GCA_025200525.1. NCBI lineage: Eukaryota > Viridiplantae > Streptophyta > Magnoliopsida > Ericales > Theaceae > Camellia > Camellia lanceoleosa. Next base: position 32,874,180 of record CM045765.1, read on the forward strand.
AGAGGCACGTGTTTGGTTGAGGGTTTTTTTGGTCTTTTTGTATGCAATGGACCTAATGGAATATTATAAAACACTATGGGTCTTATGGAATAATACTCTTAGATAATGGATTTATTGAAAAAGATCCCTTGAATATCCCATGTAATTTAAAAGTAGGCATGAGTATCAAAATGTATCCAGGCTAGTAGTCCATTCAATCATCTTAAACCCACAGCAAAACTTCAACAACAACAATTTAAAATATCAAATTGTGTTTGAATCGTCTTAAACCCACAGTAAAACTTCAACAACAGTAGTTTCAAATATCAAATTGTGTTTGAATCATCTTAAACCCACAGCAAAACTTCAACAACAACAATTTCAAATATCAAATTGTGTTTGACATTATTTAGATGAGTGCACCATAGAAAATCTTCCATTTAGGCCATGGTTGGTATGAGATACCTCATATTGAGGAATTATTAGGCGGGTGCTTGCTTGATAGCCATGGGTTTATTTGGGTGTTACTTTAAAGGATAATTTAGAGAAAAAAATATATATATATAAATTGTATTGAGAATAAATTATAACCTTAAATAATTTAATAGAGTGTATAGAGAAGTTGAAAGAATTTAATAAATTTTTGAGTGCAAATTGAATTCCCCTACAATGGTTACTATAAAATTTTGGGTTTTTTTTTTTGGGACAGTTTTTGGGCCGAAGTAGTTGCTTTGTGGGTTTTGCCCCAAACCCAGCTCTGTGCATGATTACGATTTCAATTTTTGCTCATACTTTCTTTACGTATAAATAATTAAAAACTTAAATATTTGTAAATTATATTTTTTTTAGGATTGGATTTAGGACGGTATAAAATACCGTCTAATCCGTTAAAATCACATCGATCTGCACTAATTCGCACCGATCTATCTATTAACCGCAGACTAAACTTTAAAATTCATAATTCGTTTTCTCAACCGCTCCGCTTCGTTATAGTTAATACATATTTTTTTTAACCTCTAATGAAATAATAAAATAAAAATGAGTGTAAGAGATATTTAAGATGTGAAATTTGTTACAAATTAGTAGTAATATATATAATATTATATAAAATTAATTTGTATTATATATATGAAAAATATTATTCAAGTACTTGATAATTGTTTAAGAATATTTTTCAATCAACTAATACATTAAAACCTTCCCAAACTGCTCAAATCACAATTTAATTATTTGTCAATCTACTATTCACAAAATTAATTTATAATTTTATTTTCAAACCGTCTGAATCGTATTATACTACTCACACCCTTACATATAAACTTCATGTTTGGCCTTGATTATACTTGAGCAAACGCAAAGTCTCTTAATAAGTAATGCAAGCCCAATCCAAAACCCGGCTTGATGCCATCATGTATAGACGGGTCTCACTACCTTCGACGGAGAATAATCTCCAAAATTGTCGTGATTGGCTTCTACTGTTTTTTTTTTTTTTGATAACTCAGGTATTCCCAACTTACTGATTTTAAGAGAAGCCAGGACTAATCCTGAGGGTCCTGAAGTTAACGAGCGGGCAAACCTCCAGTGGCCCCAAGGAGTGACTCGAACTTCAGACCTGTGGATTTTATCCTCCAGACTTTACCATTCGACCACTTGCCTTGGGGTTAAAGTTTCTACTGTTAGATTTGTTTTTTTATTTTTTTTGACAATCTTTGAACTGTTTTTAACATTTTTTAAATTATATTATTATGGGTAATCTCTACGATTTTAAAAAACTTAGAATTGTGACCCAATTGTTAAACCTATAGAACCACATTATCGGCGAGTTTGGAAGTTCATGTCTGGCGCAGCCCGCAAAATATAAATAATATATTTTTATTGTAAATTAATAACAAATTAATACCAAAATAATAATAATAAATTACAAATGAATTAGTTAACAATCTGAACTCTTAACCTTTAAGCCATATTTGTTTGGGTGGATATGAGTTTGGGATTGGACTAATAATCTAATAAAATTATTGATTTGATATTTGGTTAAACAATTGAAGTGCGGACTAACAATCCATCCGGATATGGTATCCCACATATGATGGATTATTCAATCTCATAAAGAGGAATGAGATATAAAGTAGAGGACTAAGGTAAAGTCTGGACTATTAGTCCTCCTTATAATCCTAACTCAATCCAAATATAAAATAGGATACACAATCCAAAGGATTCGTAGTCTTAGGACTATTAGTCACGGGAATGCTAATCCAACCTAATCTAGTCTACCCAAACAAACATGGTCTTAGGTATGTTTGATTGGACGGACTCGATAAAGGAAGATTAAAATCTATCGGACTTGAATCTTGAGACTATGAATTCCCTAGACTATTTGGTTGGATTGAATATGTATCCCGTATTTGTTTTCTCATAGGATTAGATGTTTGGAAATGATTATTTTTAGTGAATCCATTGTTTGGTTGGACAGACTGGATAAGATAAATGAGCAAAAGATTATTTTACACATTTTCAGTTGTTTACTAAATAATAACAATATTAAACATATCTTTAATATTTTAATTATTTTTAGCTACATTAAATAAAAATTTATTTTATTTTATTTTTTACACAATTAAATAAATTTATTTTTTAAAAATTAAATAAATAAAAATATATGTTATTTTTTTAATTAAAATTTTAAATAAATTTATTTTTAAAAATAATAATAATTAAATAATGAAATTAAATAAAACATCTATTAAAATTTAAATAATGAAATTAAATAAAATATAAACAAAAATTTTAAAATAAAACATCAATAAAATATCTATAAAAAATTATTTTAAAAAATTAAATAAATAAAACATCAATAAAAAGTTAAATAAAATTATTTTATCTTTAAATTGAGACATTTAAATTTTATTGAATTTTATTAAATATAATACATAATTAAATAATAGAGGGTCAAAATGGTCATTTCATCACCTAATCCCAATAATAAATTATCCCATGGAAATAATCCTCCCCCAGGATACAATAGTCCCTCATATGAGAAATATGGAGTCCGGCGAACTAAACAAAAAAAACACCAGATAAAAAGCTTCCATCGGATTACAATCTGAACAATGTTTAATCCTCTCAATCAAATACACCCTTACTTTATTAAAATAAGGAAAATTCTATGCCCCTAGTTAGGCAAAAGTTAATTGGTGGTCTTGGGCACAATCATGTGGTACTTTAGGAGTATTGTTATTGATGGAGGGAGTGAGTTTATGATTTTGTGTTGGGTGATTCAGAAACAACAGAAGGCATGACGTATGGTGATTGGTGAAGAGCACCACCATGTGGCGTCCCAAGAGCACCAAATAATTTTTTCTAGTTAGGACCTTTGAGATATTTGGTTATGACCAATTGGGGCGATATTTGGTTATAACTTATTGAGGTGTTAGTTATGACTTAATTATACATATTGTAGTATTAATTATAACTTATTGTGATATTAATTATGACATTATTTAGATTATGATTTAAAATTGGGATAAATTATCAATAGGTCCTACTTTTAGACTCATTAAGTCTTATTGATAAGTCTATTTGTTTTTATAAATAAATTTATCAACAAGGCTTATAGGTAGATAAGTTTAGTTTATAGTACTAATTGGTAAAGTTCTTTTGTTATATCACCTTATAACCTTCTTTTCTTTTCTTTTTTTTTTTTTTTTTTTTTTTGTCTTTTTCTTTTATTATTATTATTATTATTATTATTATTATTATTTGTTATGACATTAAATGTCATAACTTTCATATGTTACACATTCTTTTGAAGTTGTATACTATAGAATTACACAAATATCGAAATTAGTAAACCATTAACATTTTTTTGTAAGTTGTGATGCAACTATATTTATTTTTGTAGTGAGAATGATTGGCTTCATTTAATCCAGTCTTAATTAATGTCTTCGGGACTTTTCTTAACAAATCCTACAAATTTTTTGTCATTTAATTGTTCGTTAATCAAATTGATGAAAGATGTTGATGTCTGTTGGTGTTAAAATTTAAGAATCTTTCGTCGACAGAATGCTGACAAGTCATAAGGATGACGTGGCAAGGATGACAAGACAGAATTGGTAAATATGGCTGACATAAAGTAAGGATATGTTGAGAAGAGAACTGAATTTTTGCTAACAATGTCAAAATTCAAAAACAACTTTTCGGCCTTTTTAAAATCTTGATTATTTTTATAAATTCTTTTCCAAAAATAGTTGTTAGAAACATTTTGCTAAACAAATATTATAAGTTGTTTTGTAAGGCAAAAATAATATCTATACTTTTCCTTTTATTTCATTTTTCATTTATTTCTTAGGGCTACAACTTGTGTTGGTGGGTTTGGGATGAATCCAAAATGTTGATCAAGCCAATAACATCATTGGACATATGTTCAAAATGTTTGATTTTACATATCAAATTTTTTATTTTTTTTAAAAAATTGATTCTGCTTGACAAGTCTTCACATTATGAAGCAATGCCAGGCAATAGTCTGGCCTTTCAATACCATAAGCCAAGAAAAGTCTTCAAATACCAAACTTGGCTAAACAGTATTGCTCTTAAGATGTTTGATAATTTTCCACAGAGAGAGTTTGCTCTTGTTAGGTCCTATAAGAACAGCCAGAGGGTCGGCTAATTTGTTGTGTCAGTTCAATTTCACATCTTTGTAGTTTCAAGTTCTTCATTTTGCTCTATAAAAATATGAAACCATTAAGCATTCAATCCATGGCGATCATTTTGCTCGTGTATGCATCGTTGGGGGTGACGAAATCACATGCCAAGAAAGTTACACCACAGCATGTTACTTGTCAAAACCGCGGGAGCAAATGCTTTTTGAAGTATGTAGCGTACCCAGTTGAGTGTCCAAAGGTCCAACCTGCAGAAGCCGATGCCAGAGGATGCTTTTTCGACTGTTACTCACCCAAACGTGAGGCTGTATGCAGAAGTAAGAGTTTCTGTTTCTGTTTTCTGTTTCAAAGTTGTGTAAATGTTCCATCAACTCCCTAGTCTATTTATAAAATGGTTTAAGTCAATGCTAGAAAAAATTTAGAATTTTTAATTTTCAGTTCGTTTGTTAACTTTTTTACATTATATTTCATTATTTTTGTTTTTATTTGTTTTCAAAACATTTATGGCATTAAACAAGTTTTTTATTTTTTATTTTTATCACCATTTTTTTTTTTTTTGGTTGTTGTTTGTTTCATGTGTCATGTAAACAGGAAACTAACAACGCTACAAACGCCAACTTTTCAATTTTTAGTTTTCTAACAAACAACAAAAAGCTGACAATGTTATCAAACATTACATTAATTTTCAGTTATCAATTTTATCTATGACTTACAATTTTGTTGCCAAACTATATCTGCATTGTCACTAAACAGTGTGAAAACCAAATTGCAATGGCTCCGGAGCAGCATGCTTTGACCCCCGGTTCATAGGCGGAGATGGTATTGATTTTTACTTCCACGGCAAGAGCAATGAGCATTTCAGCTTGGTATCCGACCTAACCTCCAAATCAAAGCCCATTTCATTGGCCTCCACCCTTCTGGAAGAACCCGTGACTACACATGGATCCAATCCTTAGGTCTCATGTTCGGCTCTCACAACTTCACACTCAAAGCCAAGAAAGCCCAAAAATGGGACAATGAAGTCGATCACTTCCAATTTTCCTATGATGGGAATGCGCTAATAATACTAGAAGGTCATGTTTGATTCACAAGACTAATAGTGAAGTATTAATAATCCTATTAAATTAGTGTAGTATTAACTTCAATTGGATTAATATCTATTGGATTAATAATCCCACCCCTACCCCATTACTAATAATCCTACAAATTTGTTGGATTAATAATCCTAAACCAAAATGTTAAAACAAACATAGGATAATTGGGCCCACAGATTAATAATCCCAATCCTATCCTCCAATCCATCCAATCAAACATGCCCGAAGGTCACTCCTCCAAATGGAATTCTCTTTACAATGATCTTACAATAGAGAGGACTGTTATCCTATTGTACAATTAAATAACATAAATAGATTCATGATTTATTAAATTAAATAAAAAAATATCAAATAAAACCATACTTGATAAATTACATTGTAGAGCATAAACATGAAACGAGATTGATAGAAAAACATATTTAATCGAAATATGAAAACAAGAAATCAAACCAAATTCTGTGTGATACCACAGTATCCTTAAAATAGATTAGCCGCCTCACCGTGGGTGCTGGAGGAACGTCGACTTCTGTCTCCCAAGATAAAATGGTTTAAACCGACTAACGCAGAAGCACCTTTTGTTAGCTTGGCGAACCAACAATGACAGTAATCTCTCTGACACAGGAAGAATATTATACTAGTAAACAAATTGACTATATGACCGGAAAGCAAAAACTTCTGTACAAAACCAAAGGGAGATGGGTCTCTTCTTATACACAATGAGGAAGAGAGGAGGAGTTCAACTATCAAGGCTGGCCACTAATGGAGGCTATTACTCCTGCAAAACTGCTGGACTAATGCACAAAACTGATGGGAATTCAAAGTGTAAGTTATACACAATATACACATATGTGTATATACATTTCTGCAACAGACTTGGGCCTGCAATAGACCTAACCCAAAAAGAATAAGTTGGTGGACCACCAATCCGACCCAGCCCAAACCTAACCCATTCCAGCAAGCCTCAAGCCCAAGATCCACGATCCATGGCCCATGGACCACGAACCGGTCCGAACAGGCGGGCGACACGCGCGCGTGTGTGGCAATTTTGCCATAACCAACCTAGACCATAATCTTGGCCCAAGCCCATCCCTGAAGCATCCATGCCTCCCTTCCTTCGGAAAATTTGGATGTCTTAAGGGGCTCACGCCCTTCTCATAATCTTGAGGCTTAAATCTTTTCTCCACAATCAATGTGGGATTGGTAGTTATACACAATTCCCAAAACCTCATTCATGAGTCCATTTTTATGAGACAATTTCTCATTCAATTCTCAATGATTTTTGGTCATTCTTTATGTGGTATAAAGACCTTGTTACAAAGAATCTAAACCCATTTAATCCCACCTCAACCAATGTTTGGGACCTACTTTAATTTCACATTAAAGTTTACCAAAACCCATTTTTTCCAACAATCCCTCACATGAATAAAAATTGGCCGAATAAGAAAAATGGACAACGTTTACAACAAAGACTCGGAGAGAGAGTACACAGACTAACCCTGCATCAGAAAAGATAGTTGTTGGCTTTGAACTTTTCGTAGTGATAGCCTATCGGATTTACTGGCTGACCAGTAAACGTGATGTCTTGAACTATTCTGCCGTTTGTGTAAACCGAGACAACAGACCTCACACAGGAGTTAATCCAACCAATGTCCTTGTTTTCACTTGTGTGTCCAGTATGGCCATGGAACACTAGCCTGGTTCAGTGAGCGGTTTTAAAGAATTCAGCCTTACCAATTCTTAAAGAAGCGACGCCACTTCACACACACATAGGTGACCTATATAAGGTATATCATTATACCATGGTTGACTATCATATCACTTAGGTTATTAAAAGCATTAGCTTAACCTTTTACCCCAATCGAGTATCACTGTACAAAGAAATGGGCAAGAGGATTTATCTCTTCAGTGACTCACCCATTACACGAAATTAGGTTGTCTCTTTGAACCTAAATCTTGGGATCTCTAGTCAACTAGGTTGGATTTTCTGTTTCGGTAACATTACTGAAGGCCTTAACCCTATTTCTCTTGACGACGTTTCTACTAACTCTCGAGTTAACCCTTTGGTTAGCGGATCCGCAATGTTGTCCTTACACTTTACATAGTCTAGAGAGACAATTCCATTAAAGAGTAGTTGCCGTATGGAATTATGTCTACGACGGATATGTCTAAACTTTCCATTATACATATGACTCTGTGCCCGTCTAATCGCCGAATGGCTATCGCAATGAATACAAATAGCAGGCACAGGTTTCGGCCAACGTGGAATATCATCAACGAACTGGCGAAGCCATTCAACTTTTTAAGTTGCTTTATCCAATGCAATAAACTCAGATTCCATCGTTGATTTCGATATACACGTTTGTTTGGAAGATTTCCAAGACACGGTTGCCTCTCCGAGGATAAACACATAACCACTAGTGGATTTGGAGTCTTTTATATCAGATATCCAGTTAGCATCACTATACCCTTCTAGTACCACTGGGTATCTGGTATAATGCAGCCCATAATCCCAAGTGTAGCGTAGATAACCTAACATTCGCATAATGCCTCTCCAATGAGTGGCATTTGGATTACTCGTGTATCTACTAAGCCTGCTAACATGGTAGGCTATATCCGGCCTTGTACAACTCATCAGATACATCAAAATTCCAATGACCCGATAATATTCTAGTTGAGAAACACTCTCACCATTATTCTTGGTCAAATGTAGACTCACGTTTACCGGTGTCCTAGACACACTTGTATCTGATTTACAAAATTTCTCAAGTATCTTCTCAACATAGTGAGATTGAGAAAGTACAATACCACTAGATGCTCTGGAAATCTTAATACCTAGAATGACATCTGCAAGGCCCATATCTTTCATGTCAAACTTTGAGTTTAACAATCTTGTGGTAGTTCGAACCATTTCGTCATTACTACCAACAATGAGTATGTCATCTACACAAAGACACAAAATGACATAACCATTGTCAGTGTCTTTAACATATACACACTTGTCACACTCATTGATTCTAAACCCATTGACAAAATAGCATTTGTCAAACTTCTCATGCCATTGCTTAGACGCTTCTTTCAAACCATATAATGACTTGACAAGCTTACAGACTTTCTTATTTTTCACTGGAGCTGAAAACCCATCGGGTTGTTCCATGTAGATATCTTCATCTAAATCTCCATGTAAGAAAGCTGTTTTTACATCCATCTGATGTATCTCTAGAGCACATAAAGCGGCTATCGCAATTACCATGCGAATGGATGTAATCCTTGTCACAAGTGAATACGTATCAAAGTAATCCAGGCCTTCTCGCTGCCTGTATCCTTTGATAACTAGTCTAGCTTTATATTTATAAATTGACTCATCAGCCTTCATCTTTCTTCTAAAGATCCACTTACTCTCTAATGCTTTACTGCCTGGGAGTAGATCAACTAACTCCCAACTATGGTTCTATAAGATGAAGTCAATTTCACGCTTAATAGCTTCTTTCCATAAGGGACTTTCTGGTGAAGTCGCAACTTCATAGAAAGTTTGAGGTTCTCCCTCTAACATATAAGTCAAGAAGTCTGGGCCAAAGGACTTGGTAGTTCTAGCCCTCTTACTCCTTCTCGGCTCATCTACTTCCTCATCTTGATCATCATCTTGATCATTATCTTCAAGTTCTTTCTCAAAACTTTGATCCTCTCCTTGGGTTCAGCAAAGAAATGTGTCTTAAAAGAAAGACGTATTCATTGACTCCATTATGATATTCTTGTGGATATCTGAAATATCAGACTTGTGCACAAGAAACCTATATACACTACTATTCTATGCATAACCAATGAATATATAATCTACGGTTTTCGGACCTATCCTAACCCGCTTGGGTGTAGGTACCGCTACTTTTGCAAGACACCTCCACATTCGTAGGAAATTATAAGAAGGCTTCCGGCCTTTCCATAACTCATATGGAGTCCCGTCTACTCTCTTCCGACGGATTCTATTTAGAATGTAATTCGCAGAGAGAATTGCTTCCCCCCACAAGTTCTATGGCAATCCAGAACTTAGCAACATTGCATTCATCATCTCTTTTAACATCCTATTCTTCCGTTCAACAATCCCATTCGACTGAGGAGAATAAGGCGTCGTGGTTTGGTGGATAATCCCAGATTGAGCACAAATCTTAATAAACGGTGATTCATACTCACCACCACGATCACTTCTTAAAGCCTTAATCTTGCAGCTTAATTGATTCTCAACTTCATTCTTATAAAGAACAAATTTGTCAATAGCCTCATCTTTGCTTTTGAGCAAATAGACATAACAATACTTAGTGCAATCATCAACAAAAGTGATGAAGTACTTATTGCCACCACGTGATTGTATAAACTTTAAGTCACACACATCACTATGCACTAAGTCCAACGGCTCTAAACTTCTTTCAATAGAATGAAACAAAGATCTTGTCAACATCGCTTCAACACAAGTCTCACACTTGTGTTTTAGATTAATCTTAAAAGATGGTATGGATCTAACTTGATTAATCTACGTAAAGATTCAAAGTTCACATTTCCTAGTCTACCATGCCACAAATTGGAAGACTTAAGTATGTATGCAGAAGAAGATACACCTTTATTCATCTTTGGGATAACAGTCATTACATTGAATTCAAACATACCCTCTGACATATAACCCTTACCCACATACACTCTGCTCTTGGTCAAAACGACCTCGTCGGACTCAAAGACCATGCGAAAACCATGTTTGCTGAGAAGAGAACCTGAGATAAGATTCTTACGAATGTCCGAAACATACAGGACTTCGTTCAAGGTCAGCTCCTTTCCTGAAGTTAAATTTAGAACCACCTTGCCTTTTCCCTCAACAACTGAGGTGGCAGAGTTTCCCATAAACAACTTCTCATCGTTTGTAACAGGCTCGAAAGTTATAAACAGCTTCTTCTCGGAGTAGATGTGGCGTGTAGCCCCAGTATCAATCCACCATTCTCTTGGGTTTGAATCCACCAAATTCACCTCAGAGACAGTGACAGACAAGTGCATGTCATTCTCCTCATGGGAGTGCTCTTGTATATCTGCCATGTGAGCACGAGGTTTGGTCTTGTATGGCTTCTTCTGCTTGCGGCAGTCACTAGCCCGATGCCCCTTGCTACCACAGTTGTAGCACTTCCTTAAGAACTGATAACCAAGTTCTAGTGGCTTGTATGCTGGCTTCTTTGCAGCACTACACCTTGGCCCCAGCGTTGAGCCCTTGTTCACATAAGGCTTCTTTCTCATCCCAGAAGATTTGCCATACTTAATGACATTGGCCTTTACAAAGGAGGTACTCCTTCATTTCTTTCTATTATCCTCCTCAATTCGAAGTCGGACAACTAGCTCTTCAATTGGCATTTCCTTGCGTTTGTGTTTCAAGTAGTTCTTGAAATCCTTCCAACCATTGGGAAGTTTATCAATGATCACAGCAACTTGGAATGACCCGTTCAACGGCATCCTCTCAGCATGAATCTCATGCAAGATCACTTGGAACTCTTGGACTTGGCTTATCACAGTTTTTGAATCGATCATTTTAAAGTCCAAGAACCGGCCAACGACAAATTTCTTTGTCCTGGCGTCCTTAGTCCTGTATTTCTTGTCCAAAGATTCCTATAACTCCTTTGTTGAGCTCTTGACACAAAACACACTGTATAGTGAATTTGCCAAGCTGTTGAACATATAGTTCCGGCAAAGATAGTCTGTCTGTTTCCATGTGTCAAGCGCCATGACTTTCTGCCTGTCTGGCTCATTCTCTGCCACAGTTGGAGGATCCTCGTTCAAAACCTTTGCAAGGTTTAGCGTGGTCAAGTAGAACAACATCTTTTGCTGTCATCTCTTGAAATTCACCCCAGCAAATTTCTCTGGTCGCTCATGGTGACTAAGCAGTCCTTCCAAAATAGTCAGGGTGACAACAGGGTTGACCACAGAGGTCACAACAGTAGGGGTTGGCAACCCAGTTACCCCGGGGTTCAAATCTCCACCAACGTTAGTAGTAGCAGCAACATTGGTGACAGTTGTCATTTCTAAAAATTACCAGAATATCACTTTCTGTGTTTCCAGAAATTAAACTTAAGACTAGAAAATCCCACAGTTGAAAAGTTAATTCAAAATTAGTCTCACCATTAAACCTAGAATCGAACATGGTCAAGAATGTTCCTAGGAAGACTTGAGGGGTCACATTGGTCCCACTTAAAACCCAGTTAACCTTTTGACAAAACTTTCAAGAGCATGTTGACTCCTAATTAGAGTCGGCCCTGGTCATAGGCCCACCAGGCTATGGCCTAGGGCCCCTCAAAATAGACTTAAAAAAGGGTCCCTTCCTATTATAATTTAGTGTAATATATTAAGTATATTTTAAGTCCAAAAAAAATTGAAAAAAGCCCAAACTAATTTAAAATAAATTGACTCATTAAAAAAATTGAAAGGTCCATTTAAAATAATTAGTATTGTCATCCATTGAAAATGATTTTGCAAAAAAATAAGATTATGCAAGTATGATTGATTTATTTGCTTCTAAAAATGTAATAAGAGCGAGAATCAAGCTATATTTATTAGTTGTTGTAATGTAATACTAAGAATTTTTTGTGATTTTGACACAAATCTTTTACCTTCAGATTTTTTTTTCATTTAATGAAAAAAAAATGTGAAGGGCCCCAGAAATTTATTAGTTGATTATCGGCTTTGGGCCCTGGAAATTTCAGGGCCGGGCCTGCTCCTAGTTCGTGATAAACAATTTTAAGAATTAAATTTTCCTAGGGATGAACTAGGTTAAAACAAACCAAGGTCCAAAACTCTTACAAGTAATGTAAAAATTGCTAACAAATTACAAGCAATTTTACAACAATATAAGCAAATAAAATTTGCTTTTACAACTTTGTAAACAAACCAAATAAATCTCAAGCAAAAAATGCTTAAAATATATAGTCCATAAATTTCGTTTGTGCAACCCAAATCTATTCATTTGGTTTTGGTTTTGGTTTTTTGTTTTTCCATTCCCTTTTGCATTGGTATGCCTACAAAGAAAGTTAGCAGCAAGTCACAACATAATACAAAGCAACTAATTAAAAAAAAAAACACTTGTACTTAACCCTCATAGCACTATTATGAATAGCACAATTAAGTAAAATTAAAAAAAAAAAATGCAATATAAGTTACACAAATAAAACTTAAAACTCCAAAACTAAATATACAATTTTAAAACTAAAATTTGTAACTCCAAACTTAAATTCAAACTTTAAATCAAAATTGTTGTAACTCCAAGATTAAATTCAAACTTTAAATTAAAATTTGTAACTTCAAATTAAAAAAAAAAACCAATTGTCATGAATTATAAATGAATTTAAACATGTAAATAATTCTAACAATTAAAATCATGCAAATTACTAGAAGATTTTAAGCATGTAAATTATATTATAAAATTATATTAGAACCAAATAAGCATACAAAATATGGAAGAGAGAAATAGTATTCTGATTAAATTATTCCATTACATTGATGAATTGAATTAACCAACCATGACTATGTAATCAAGAATTCAAATAAGTAACATTGGTTCCTATATGCTACAGGTAATCTAGAACACACAAAACAATAGCATGCATATATATTCCTCCAAGTGGTCCTAGAAACATACATATAAAATTATGCTAAATCACATAATTATGTAAATTATGTTAGAGATCTTGAACTACAAGGCATGAAAAATTATTTATTTATTTAAATTACCTAAATATAGATCATAAATCAATTAGTGAATTATTAAAAAAATAAACTTGCATCAGTAGCATACAAAAGCAGTAGCATACAACTCATGTGCACTATTCAAATAAAATAATAGCATGCAATTAAATCATGAAGTCAACAGTGGCCATTCACCTTGTAGAAAACTATTATGATACAAAACCAATTAACGGTGTACTATTTTAATAGATACAAGTAGTCTGATTTATTCAAATAAAGATGAACCTCTTTCTCATATTGAAACAATGATCTAGACATAACATTCTATGTAGTCAGGGAAGTCAAAACCAATTAATCTTATACATGAATCTGAGTTATTTTAAATTACGAGATAAATCTATTTGTCCAATTTCATAGGAAAGCATATTTAATATGTTTTAAGTTTGTTATCCTATTTTACAATTAAACAAGATAAATAGATTCATAATTTATTAAATTAAATAAAAGAACATCAAATAACACCATACTTGATAAATTACATTGTAGAGCATAAACATGAAACAAGATTAATAGAAAAACATATTTAATTGAAATATGAAAACAAAAAATCAAACCAAATTTTGTGTGGTACCACAGTGTCCTTAAAACAAATTAGCTGTCTCACCGTGGATGCTAAAGGAACGCCGACTTCTGTCTCCCAGGACAAGATGGTTTAAATCGGCTAACACAGAAGCACCTTCTGTTAGCTTGGCGAACCGACAATGGCAGCACTCTCTCTTACGCAGGAAGAATATTATACTAGTACGCAAACTGACTATATGACTGGAAAGCAAAAACTTCTGTACAAAACCAAAGGGAGATGGGTCTCTTCTTATATACAATGGGGGAGAGAAGAGGGGCCTCTAGCTATCAAGGCTGGCCACCAATAGAGGCCATTACTCCTGCAAAACTACTGGAGTAATGCACAAAATTGATGAGAATTCAAAGTGTGAGTTACACACAATATACACATATGTGTATATACATTTCTGCAACAAACTTGGGCCTGCAATAGAACTAGCCCAAAAAGAATAAGTTGGTGGACCAGCAAGCCTCAAGCCTTAAGATCTATGACCCACGGATCATGAACTGGTCCGGGCGGGAGGGCAGTGCGCGCGTGTGGCAATTTTGCCATAACCAACTTGGACCATAGTCTTGGCTCAAACCCATCCTTAAAGCATCCATGCTTCCCTTCCTTTGGAAAATTTGGATGCCCCTAAGGGCTCATGCCCTTCTCATAATCTTAAGGCTTAAATACCCATCAAAGCTTTCATCCACAATCAATTTGGGATTGGTAGTTATACACAATTCCCAAAACCTCATTCATGAGGCCATCTTTATGAGACAATTTCTCATTCAATTCTCAATGATTTTTGGTCATTCTTTATGTGGTGTAAAGACCTTGTTACAAAGAATCTAAACCCATTTAATCCCACTTCAACCAATAGTTGGGACCTACTTTAATTTCACATTAAAGTTTATCAAAACCCATTTTTTCCAACAAGGACTTCAAGCAAGAATAGTGTCATTGTCATTGTACCGGAGATTGTGGAGGTACTTGTGAGTGTGGTACCAGTGAGTAAAGAGGAAAATCTATTAGAAATGGTTAAGAAAATTCTGCACAAAACCAGAATTTTTAGTCAATTTTGGGCTACAATATAAATAGGACCTAAGTATCGGTTATGACGGGTATTGGTGGTAACGTATTCTATGTTGTATTGTGATTCACGTAGTATATTTGGTTATTCAAAACCATTATCAGGTGAATGAAAAATTGATGCTAAAGTAAGTTCCATGGAAATGGTGTTTTGGGTAGTTCTCCAAATTGAAGGAAGAAAAGCTTGTCTCACATTAGTTGGCTAGGCTAACATTGTATGGGTTTATAAGAGCATCTCCAACGGTAGTAGGCATTTTACCTATCTAAATATTTCTATAAAGTATACATTTTATTTTGCCTATCAACTGTTTTATGTTTTTACTCCAACCATACTCTTTATTTTAGCTATTTATCCAAATACTATTAATTTTATAGAATGCCACATCAGTAACAGAGATGGAGGGAAATGATCCTAATGATTGAATACATTTTGCCTAGCTACATGTAGCTAGTGAATATGAGTTGAGCTAAAATGCCTAATCATATACCTAGTGCATTGGAATTAAAAAAAGTGAGTCACACTAGGCATTTTAACTAGTAAGTATTAGAGCATCTCCAATGCACTAGGCATATAATACTTGTTAGTTAAAATGCCTAGTATGATTCACTTTTTTCAATTTCAATGCACTAGGCATATGATTAGGCATTTTGGCTCAAATCATATTCACTAGCTACATGTAGCTAGCCTTCAACGCTAGGCAAAATGTATTCAATTATTAGGATCATTTCCCTCCATCTTTGTTGTTGACGTGGCATTCTATAAAATTAATAGTATTTGGATAAATAGCTAAAATAAAGAGTATGGTTGGAGTAAAAACATAAAACAGTTGATAGGTAAAATAAAATATATACTTTATAGTAATATTTAGATAGGTAAAATACCTACTACCGTTGGAGATGCTCTTATATGCCTAGTGGGTTGGAGATGCTCTAAGCCTTGAGATTGGACCTTGGTATAGGCCCCAAGGGGCACTCAAGTTTTGAAGAGGGAGAGGTTACGGGCAAAGTGGGCTAGACCCATTTGGACTCAAAACAAACACACGGGTCGTCGTCTGGTTGGGCGGGTTGGGCTTAGGCTTGGGCTGTGAGATTAGTTTGGGCTTGTTTGGCCCAATACTAATCTTTTTGAGCCAAAGACATTTGAAATTTATTTATTTAGGAAAATAAATTCTGACCGTTTTGAATTCAAATTTTGGTTTAGAAAATTCAAATTCTGGCAGTTAGGCCTTTGCACCTTTTCTGTCCTTTCCGTACAGGTTCCATACCTATAGCTTAAACTCGAATAGGTTCATACCTGTGTATTCTTTACCCAAACAGCCATCTTTTGTATTTATAAATAGCCAATCCCTCATTTGAATTTTGTAATCAGATTTTTGTTTTTCATTTACTCAAAGTTCCTACATATTTTTGCATTTCTTTAGTTTGAGAGAGAATATATACATAAAGTGTGTTCGTTGTGCGAATAGTTTGTAGTGCTGTTACTATTCGTTGTATATCATTTCATCTTGTGAGATAGATGTCCATAATCTGTGAGCACCCTAGAGAGGATGAATCTGTCTTAAGGAGACAGTGTAAAACACTGGACTTGATCATTCTCGGAAAATAGTTTCTGTATGTATTTTCCTATTGTTATTTTGTTTCCTTCCTCCTACTCTATTTCCAATTTCTATTTTGTTTATGTGATTAAACAGATTCTGGAAAATCTTTCTTTTCATTTATTTATTATATGTTCTATTTTTATTGTCGAGTACACAGACAGAAAATTTAGTTATAATTTTTAACATAGTGAAAATTGACTAACAATTTTAAGAAAAAATCCTTTTCTTTAATAAGTCTTCATTGTATTAGTAATGTCGATTTGTAACAAGAAAATTATTTTGTGTTATAACTTATTTTTCTGGTTTTAGTAACTAAAAAATTAATTTGTGTTTTTGGTTTTTGTTTTTTTTTTTCCCCATGATTTTTGTAATAAGATATTATGGCTTTTGAAACTAAAAGTGGTACTCCAAATCCGATTGTTACAATAACTCCGGTTCTTACCCAAAACCATGTTCAAGTTCCAATAAGTTATGGAGAAAAATCGAAAAAATTTAATGGTACAGAGTTTAAGAGATGGCAGCAGAAAATACTATTTTATCTTACAACTCTTAATATTGCCCGATTTTTCCATGAAGAGTCTCCGGTATTGGAAGAGGGTGAAAATGATTAGCAAGTTATTGTCATTGTGGACGCATGGAAGCATTCTGACTTTCTTTGTAGAAACTATGTGTTAAATGGCCTAGACAACATGTTATATAATGTTTACAGTCCTCTTAAAATAGCAAAAGAGTTGTGAGAGTCTTTTGAAAAGAAATATAAAATAGAGGATGCTGGCACAAAGAAATTTGTTGACGGTAAATTTTTGGATTTTGTTATGGTAGACTCCAAAATGGTTATTTCTCAAGTTCAAAGTCTTCAATTAATTTTGCATGATATTGATGCTGATGGTATGTCTCTTAGTGAGTCTTTCCAAGTCGCTGTTATAGTGAAAAAATTACCACCAGCTTGAAAAGATTTCAAAATTAATTAAAATATAAACGCAAAGAGATAACCGTGTATGAATTTATTGTAAGGTTGAGAATTGAGAAAAAAAAAACCGTAAGGCTAAAAAGAGGAAAGAGTCCTATTGAGTTGAAGGCCAGTGTGGTTAAGTAAGTGTATAAACCACATAACAACAAAAGAAAGTATATTGGAGATGGTCCTAAGTAGGGTGACAACAGTGGCAATAAAAAGTTCAAAGGCAAATGCTACAATTGTGGAAAACCTGGACACAGTGCCTCTGATCGCCGACGTCCAAAAAAAGATTGCAGAAGTACAAGCAAAAGGCCTTCCAATCAAGCCAATGTGACTGAGGTAGAGAACCTGTCTAACGACTTTAATGACATCAACCTCTTTGTCGTAGTTTCTGAGGCTAATTTGATTGGAAATCCCAAAGAATGGTGGGTTGACATTGGAGCAACTCAACATATTTGGAAAGAAAGATGTTCACTACTTATAATGAGGCTGCAAACGGTGAACAACTATTCATGGGAAATTCATCTACTTCTGTTGTGGTTGGACAAGGGAAAATTATCTTGAAGATGACATCGGGGAAGGAACTTACCCTCAACAATGTGCTGTGTGCACCAGATATCCGAAAGAATTTAGTTTCTGGTTCTTTGTTAAGTAAAAATGGTTTTAGGCTTGTATTTGAGTCTGATAAGTTTGTATTAACAAAGAATGGTTTGTATGTAGATAAGGGATACATGAGTAATGGTCTCTTCAAGTTGAATGTAATGACTATTGTACCGAAATCTATTATTAATAAGAATAACATATCTTTTACTTATATTCTTGAGTCCAATTTATGACATGGTAGATTAGGATGTGTGAATTTTGATGCTTTGCATAGACTAATTGGTTTAGATTCTATACCAAAGTTTGAAATTGATCCTAATCACAAATGTGAGATATGTGTAGAAGCAAAACTAACTAAGACTCCATTTAAATTGGTTGAAAGAAAAATTGAACCTCTATAATTAATTCATACTAATGTGTGTGATCTTAAATTTGTTCAAACTAGAGGAGGCAAAAAGCATTCATAACATTTATCGATAATTGCACAATATATTATTATGTATATTTACTTAGAAGTAAAGATGAAGCCTTGGAAATATTTAAACTCTATAAAATTGAAGTTGAAAATCAACTTTGTAAAACCATTAAAATGGTTAGAAGTGATAGGGGTGGTGAATATGATGCACCTTTAAATGAATTTTGTGCACAACATTGTATTATTCACCAAACCACAGCATCTTATTCCCCATAGCAAAATGGAATTGTTGAAAGGAAGAATAGAACCCTTAAAAAAATGATAAATGCCATGTTACTAAGCTCAGGCTTATTGCAGAACTTGTGGGGGGAAGCAATTTTGTCTGCTAATTATGTCCTCAATAGGATACCTCACAAGAAAAACTAATAGCATTGCTTATGAATCGTGGAAATGTCGACCACCTTCCTACAAATACTTAAAAGTGTAGGGGTGTTTGGCAATGGTAGAAATTCATGTTCCGAAAAAGACTAAGATAGGACCAAAAACAGTAGATTGTGTGTTTATTAGTTATGCGCATAATTGTAGTGCATATCAATTTCTGACTTATAAATCAGAAATATGTGATATACATGTGAACATTATTATAGAGTCAAGGAATATTGTTTTCTTTGAACATGCTTTTCCTTACAAGAAAGGACATAATTATGAACTTATGATTCTATACAAAGTCAAAAGATTAATGACAACTAAGCGCAAGAGACTAGTAATGGTCTCGACTAACAAGATTTAACTGATGATGAACAAAGACGCAGTAAGAGAGCAAGAATATCAAAATCCTTTGGTCCAGATTTTCTGACATACCTGTTATAAAATGAGTTTCAGAGTTTTACGGAAGCAATGTCAGGTCCTGAAGCACTTTTGTAGGAAGAGGTTGTTAATAGTAATATTGAATCCATTATGCAAAATCATACTTGGGAATTGGTGGATCTTTCATCCGGTTCTAAACCTTGTAGGTATAAATGGATATTCAAGAGAAAAATGAAAGAAGATGATTCAACAGACAAGTATCAAGCAAGACTTGTGGTAAAAGATTACAGACTAAATGAAGGTCTAGACTATTTTGACACATATTCCCTTGTGACAAGAATAACATCCATCCGCATGCTTATTGCTATAATAGCATTGTATAATTTAGAGATACATCAAATGGATGTTAAGACAGCTTTTTTAAATAGTGATCTAAATGAAGAGATCAATATAGAGCAACCCAAAGGGGTTATAGTGCCAGGGCAAGAAAAGAAAGTTTGTCGGCTTGTAAAATGTCTTTATGGGTTAAAACAAAACTCCTAAGCAATGGCATAAAAAATTTGATCACGCTATGCTTACTAATGGGTTTAAGATAAACTAGTGCGTCTATGTTAAAAACATTGACAAAGGTTATGTCATCGTTTGTCTTTATGTGGATGACATGTTTGTCATTGGAAGCAGTCAAAACATGATCAAATCAACTAACAAATGCTGAATAAAAGATTTGATATGAAAGATATAGGGGTCGCAGATGTTATATTAGGAATGAAAATTATTAAAACATCTGATGAATATGCATTTTCTCAATCTCATTATGTTGAGAAAATTATTGGTAAATATATCAAGGATGATACGAATGTAGCAAGAACACCTGTAGACATCAGTCTTTATTTATCGAAAAATAAAAGTGATGCAGTGTCTCAGTTAAAATACTCCCAAATCATTGGAAGCTTAATGTACCTAATGAATTGCATGCGTCCTGATATAGCTTATGTTGTCAGTAAACTGAGTAGGTACATTAGTAACCCTGGAGAAAATCATTGGAAAACGATCATTCGGGTTCTTAGATATCTAAGATTTACCCGTGATCATGCTTTGAACTATACTCGATATCCTGTAGAATTGAAAGGTTATTATGATGCCAATTGGATATCTGATACTAAAGATTCAAAATCCACTAATGGATGTCTTTACTTTAGAGAGCACTGTTGTTTCTTGGAAATCCACGAAACAAACATGCATTGCACAATCTACAATGAAATCTAAGTTTATTACTTTAGACAAAGCAAGAGAAGAAGCAGAATGGCTTCGCCACTTCTTAGAAGACATTTCAATGTGGCCAAAACCTGTGCCAGCTATTTGTATTCATTGTGATAGTCAATCTGCAATTAGCAGGGCACATAGTCATATGTATAACGGTAAGTCATGACGTATTCGTTGTTGACATAATATCATAAGGCAATTATTCTTAAGTGGAATAATCTCAATAGATTATATAAAGTCTAAAGAGAATATCGTGAATCTGTTAATGAAAGGTTTGACAAAAGAGCAAGTGTATAGTTCATTGAAGGGGATGGGATTAAAGCCTATTACTAATGGTAACCCTACTTAACTGAATGGAGATCCTAAGAGCTAAGTTCAAAGGACAACCAAATTATGTGTAGCTCGCCAGAAATCACCAAGAGATTAAAATTCCCTACCTATTTCTATGGTGAGAGTGATATCTGTAACATGTGTTGTATGCAGTAGTTTAAGGGTAAGCGTTGCTTTTAATGATTACTTATATCTTGATTTAGGCATAAAATTTAAGACAAGTATAAGAACTACTGTGACAACCCTCACCACTGTCTACTGATAATACCACTGATTAGTGCTAATCTATGATTAAGCATGTTAAGTGACTGATTGACTGAAATTCTGACTGATTGATTGAAGTGTATTAGTTTAAACGCATTTCCATCTGTTTGACTGTTAATTGATCTGTTCATGTTTTATGTTTTAAACTGCAAATTGAAGGCCTTATCGACGGCCGAATCTAGAACTGATTAGTGTTTCATGATTATTAGAATTTATGTGATTTTATGGTAGATTTAATTGAAATTTGATTTGGTATGATTAAATTAGATTTAATAATGTTAAATTGCATTAGTGGGCTTATTAACCAAATTGCCACTTGGTGGACAATTCTAGGACCATTTAGTTGACTCTTATATGCTAGCATTAGCACCTCTTCAGCCATTATTCAAGACCCAAAACCGTAAGAAAGAGTGAGTGAGGAGAAAACTTGGCTTCAATTGAGATTTGACTTGGTGGCTTAGAAGATTTGGAGGTTAATTGCAAAAATTGAGCTTCCCTTCTTGAACTTGAAGACTTAAGGTAGAGCTTCTACCTTCTTGTTTATGAGTTGAGTTGGTTCTTGCATGGTTTAGAAGAATGTTGAAGTCTAGAGCCAAGTTATGGCTTAAAATGTGGAATAGTGAGCTTGTATTATGCATGCATGTTTACATTCTTGAATTTTGAGGTTGTTTTTATAGAAACCTCACATGCATGTCCATATTTGGGTTATAGTTCATGAATTCATCATGTTTTTAAAGGAATTGACTCATTTGAACAAGTATTTGATGCTTTGATTTCAATTGAATACTTGCATGTCATATGTTCATCATGTTCTTGAAATTTGTTGAAATTGTGTTTCATTGGAGCTACCTTTGGGCTTTGGTTTTGTAAATTGATCTTTGAAACATGTCATATTATGAGTTTTAAAGTGTTTTCCAGAAAATTAGCCCAAAAGGATCGGATTTGATGCTTTAAAAGTTGAATTTGAGCTTGGAGGTTCAATTTGGAAATTCCAAATTTTGGACCCACGCTCGAGCGTGGGACTCCACGCTCAAGCGTACACTCTGTGTTCATGCATTCTACTCGAGCGGGGAAAGTAACGCTCGAGCGTGAAATGCGTGTACCCAGTACTTTGCATGTGTTTACAGTCCGCTCGAGCGAGGGAATGCACGCTCAAGCGAGGACTTATGTCTCACGCTCGAGCGGGGGTTGAGCGCCCGTCGAGCGTGAATTTCATGCATCCAGTACTTTTGCAGTCCACTCGAGCGAGGAAAGTCACGCTCGAGCTAGGCTCTTTTGTCTGCATGTCCGCTCGAGCGGAGAAAGCCACGCTCGAGCGGGACTCTTGTTTCAGCAAAAATTTGAAAAGTGGTTTAAAGTGCATTTTTGCATCCTCATTCCATCCTAGGCATTCCTAGGCCTAGTTTAAGGCATCTTAATGATGATAATGCTATAGAACCACACCGAGTCAAGATAGAGACTAAGTTATTGTTTCCCAAACGTGCAACTTAGTGTGTGTTCATTCTGTAACTGTGTAGGGTTGGTATTCGAGGAAGCTCACTAGCCTATCTGTAGCCCAGAACTCTGTAAGTAACAATGTTGTAAAGATATCTTCAATCATGAATATTTTCTAAATGATCAATTGTACTGCTTCCTGAAATGATATTTCTTACTGAATGAATGTTTGTCCTATTTGAGAACTGTATTCGTGGCATCTATAGCAATTTACTGTTACTGTCACACCCCAAACTCACCCTTAAAAGTTTGGGCATGACCTATTCAGAACCGGACACTTAACCTGATATACAAAATATATGGGGCTTGAACGGAAGCATTTAACAATAAAAATAACAGAAATAAAAGAACTACATCTATTAAGCAACCACTATCATGCCAAGATCACAACAGAACATAAGGCAGGTCAACACACAGGAACGTGCATCTGAGAATTTAGTTATGTACATATATATACATATATATAGACTCAGCCCTCAAGATTGGACGCATAACAAAACATTGAAGGGTAAAGAGATTATATACATTTCTGTAGACGTCCCCGAACGCATCTCGGGGAAGGGGAGTGCGAGTCCCCCCCCTCCGGTTCTGGTTCGATATTGAGTCACTACAGTTCAAAGGACTCAAAATGTCACGGTTCTAAATCTTGAACCAAAGAGTACAAATCTGGCAAATCATTTTGAAGAAAAATAGATTTTTTGAAAAGTAGTGCCAAACATGGACTGCTTTGCCAGATTACAGAGTCGCCACCTAAATATTTTTTTTAAAATGGGAAATTTAGGAAACCCTGACTCGGTGCCGAAGGCCACATGCCCATCATCACCAAAGTTGTCTTGGCTCGGGAGCTTGGGTACGATCGGGGAAGGTCAGCTATGAGCACCCCCTTTCGCCCGGTCCGAAGACCGGCATCTACTAACCATGATATCCAATTTTGAAAACATTACATGCTCTCATTCCAATTATTAGCCTAGAATTACTATGTTATGCGCACAACAAACAAGTATAGACTAGATTGCCTAATTTGGAAACAAACATTGCATATCCATTCGTTTTGAAAATGCTTCGGAATTTGCTACTCGCAAGTAGGCTAAAACACGGATTTCAATGAGTTTTCTAACTCAAGCAACCCAACCTCCATCCACAGGCATTCAAACAGTTTATCTCACATAAGCACTTAGCCGTATGGTAAGCATACTATCATGTTAACATCCACACACATGCGATATGCTAAAGCATAAATACTTACATCGTACTCCGTGCCAAAACAAGAAACTAGTTAGCAAACATGCATGACCTAGTTCATGTTAAATGGCTAATGCAACACAGGCGAAGATGCAATTTAGAGTAGGCTCGGCTAACCCTAAAGATGGCATGTGAAATGCACTTTATTCGATGCACGTATTCAATTTGGAATTGAAAATACAATGCAGTTTGTATGATGTACCAAGCCCGATGCATGTCAACAAATGCATGGATGCACGCATGCATTGCATAAGGTATGCTGATTTTAATATGCCCTAATCTACCATCATAAGGAGGTAAATAAAAGGGAAGAAAGAAATGGGGGTTGGAAGACATACAAACACTCACCCACACTTATTACAATTATGCCTTCTCTCGGAGGGACCAAAAGAATATACAGTCCAAAAATAATACAGTCCGAATACGGAATAAATAAATTATTACAGAAATTTCTAATTATCAAATTAAATCAAATGTAAAAAGAAGGGGGGCCTCAGCCTTGTCTCGGGATATGCGAATGATGTATGCTCGAATCCGACTTGCCCGGAAAGTCCGCACCATGCCACTGTTGCCTTTGTTTTACTGCCTTTTCTTCTCTGAAAACTGTCAAAGTCCCAGATAACCTTCTATGAGCATTGCAGAACATCATCGGCTGAGAGGAATGGCCACCGGCCGTGTACAATAGTCACCGGCTATCAATAATGTTATCGGCCACCCATATAGTGCCAGTCGGCACTATATAATGCCGGTCGGCACAAAATTCCTGCAGGAGACAGTTTTGACAGCAGCAACAGACAAGCAGTGCATGGCATGAATTTTTAGACATATGTAAGCATGGCCAATGCTTCCCTATCATGTTTGGGACTCAAGGGAGCATGATCCTTGGTTCTTGGGCCATCAATTATGCATCTTGGTGCATGATAGCCTAAGGAACCAAGAGTGCATTTCAATGTCAATATGCATGCAACACACAAATGAGAACTAAGTCCCTATCATGTCGAGATCAAGGACCTTAGTGACCATGAGTTGAGACAAGTTGCATCACTTGTAGTATGAACTCATCTCAACCCTTACACTTGGTTTGACACCCCAAACCAAGTAATGCAATGCATGTTATGCAAACATGGCTCCATGATGCAACCTAATACTAGAATGCCAACATACCAAATGTAATGCAACATGCAAGGTGCAAATGCAATGCAAACATGGGCAATTTAGTCGATAAGACTAACATGTAGCAACACTTAATGAATCAATTAAGCAACAAACATGAGGCAAACATGCAATGGTGGATTTAACTACAATGGGGCAGCCCTCAAACCAACCCAAAACAGTGGCAAAACACCTAAGATTGTAACCAATGTACATGCCAATATACAAACCAAATGGGGCCAAGTCTAGGGCACCAAAAGGGAACACTGCTCCACCATTACCAAGACCACTCATGACATGAATTATGTAAGCAAAAACAGAGTTCCATCGTGCATAAATACACCCAAAAAACCTTGGTATGACAGCCCCAAAATGCTCTAAACATGCAAGCATGCACAATACCCTTTTTAAAGTATAAGAGACCAATACTTCAAAGCATGAAAGGCATGACAAATGGAGACATATAAACCTGGTATAGGGACTGAAATAACATATTAAATGATTCCAAATCATCTAAATAACCTATCCAACGCATATACATGGATCACATCCTCAAGGCTTACAAGCAACAATGCAAAGCAACTACATTGAGCATGCCAAAAATGGTAAAACCAGTGGCCAACAGACCTAAAACAAGACAAAATGATGCTTATATCTTCATGAAGTGAGGCTCATACATGCAAGAAACATGGCCTAAACTCATGGCTCATTTCTAGGCAAACTAGAGCATTACAAAGCAAGTATAAGAAGCATGCTAAGGACCACAAAACCGACCAAAAACAGAGATGATATATGATCCAAAACACCCAAATAAGCTCTGAAATGAAGGCATATAAGACTAAAAAAAAAAGCATGCTACTATGTGAGCCAAAGTAAAGACCAAAGAGGGACAAAAGGGAAGGGGGTGTCCCTCCCCTATATACGACTCCAAAATACTTCCCTTACCACTGAAAACCAGAAGACCAAAAACACCAAATTAAACAAGGCTTCAAGAAAATGGACTAAAAATAGCCAAAACAAAGCCTAAGAGGGTGAGTTTGTGCTCAAACCCCCAAGTGACCTTAATGAAGGTTCTAAAGCAAGAAAATATAAGACTTTTTTATGTTGAACACAAAGCCAAAAACACAAAGCAAGATAGGTAGAAAGCTAGTGCAAGTTTGGGGAAACTAAAGCAACAAGCTTACCCTTGAAGACTCCTTGAAGAACAAGTGGTGTAGCCCTCCTATAATGATCAAAACCAGTCCAAAACCACCACAAACAACCCTCCAAGTCCCTCAATCTCGGAGCTAGGTGTAATAGTGTGTGTAATGGTGTAAAAGTAAGGTAAAACACACTATTTAGGTCTAAAACACACACACAAGGATGAGAGAGATGGAAAATATAGAGAGAGGAAGTGTATAGAGATATATGAGCTCTGGTTTTTTTTTTTCTCAAATGGCCAACCCCTCAGCCAAGAAGACCAGGCCTCCTTTTATAGAGGAGGCAATCTTGTAAGCTTAGCAACTAAGCAAACAAGAGGCTCATCCCTCCATACACGTGTATGGAGGGGAAGCAAGTGCTATACAGCTGTTTCAAAATATCTCAAAAAGCAACTGAACAGTGGTCGGCTGGGCAAAAATGTCATTTTGCCATAATTGACTGCCGACCGGCACAAAAGAGTGCCAACCGGCACAATATAGTGCCGATGGCAACACCAACCAGCCGGTGGCCTCTAGCCGCTGCCGGTGGTGTGTGGGAATGCCTCACAAGGCATTCCCTGCCCCTCCAAGGCAAAGCACAAGTGTTTGGTGCAAAACCAGACACAAAACGGTCAAGTTCGGAGGTCCTGAGGCAAGGCGCGTAGCCGAGAACTCCGGGAACTCCAAACAAACACGAACATGGATAATCATCGAGTGTTCAAGCGGTGACGTCCAAGTCTTGAGGACGGTCAAAAATGGGGTGTCTACAATTTCCACCTTAGACAAACAATCAGGGTGCAAAATCAAAAGCTTAGCAAAATCCCATAGAATGAGCTGCCTTCATTTAAGTGCCTGGACACTTTGAGGTTGACAAAATAGGAACGGATGCCATGGGTTAAGACTGACCTCCAGGTGGAGTGCCTACAGAAACAGACATAACACAAAGTAAGTCGAGCTCAGTGAATAGTAGTATGTAAACAATTTAATGATTAACTTGCATTACAATGTACATATACATTTCAAAGCATAAGTGAATGCAGAAATCATGTGGGTAATCTGATTCTATATGCATTTCAGAATGGCCTTGTCGATTCACAACTTCACAGATTGGCCCTTGGCCTATTGGGTTCACACATTCACAAATTGGCCCTTGGCCTATAGATTTAGAATTTCACAAATTGGCCTTTGGCCTCATAGGTTCATAATTGTAATTATTTCCATAATGGCCTTAGGCCTAAACTTTAAACAGAATGGCTTTAAGCCCTTGGACAGAATGGCATAAAGCCCTTAAACATAATGGCATAAAGCCCTTTTCATGTATGTATGAACTCAAGAGGTGGCTCACACGGATTCTAGAGGTGACTCGCATGGCAGCACTTAGTTCCGTGCAGCACTTTGTTTTATACTAACAAGTCATACAGAACGGCCATAGGCCCAGATGTCGCAGATTGCCCATAGGCCTCACATATGTCACAGAACGGCCATAAGCCTCCTAACTTTCACAGAACGGCCATAGGCCTCATAACTTTCATAGAACGGCCATAGGTCTCATAACTTTCACATATGTATGGACTCAAGAGGTGGCTCGCATTGCAGCACTTTGTTCCATACCAGGACTCAAGAGGTGGCTCGCATTGCAGCACTTTGTTCCATAACCTCATGGTTTATTGCAAGTTAACATAGCTGGTTTGCGTTTAACAGAGTGTTAATGATGATTATTAACAAAGGGAACAATTTTGGAGATACATAAATACCATAATTCCATAATGCACATACATTCCATTTGCTTGTCATGAATCAATACTGCTAACTCGCAGATAATAGAATGTTAACCTTAACGATCAACAGTAACCAACGTATGACCCAATGATGCGTTTAGATTTTCTCATGGTTCATTGTAAATCGACATACTTGTCTTGCAATTAGCAAACCGTTAATAGTAACGATAATCCGAAGGTAAAGGTACCATTACACTAATAAGTCAGAACAATTCGCACCATAACATGAGTCACATAACAATGTTATTGATACTCAATTTCTTTCTAATAGTTTGTATGCAATTCTTACACGGAATCATAGGTAATTTACAGTTGGTACATTAACGATAATCA
Organism: Camellia lanceoleosa; assembly: GCA_025200525.1. Lineage (NCBI taxonomy): Eukaryota > Viridiplantae > Streptophyta > Magnoliopsida > Ericales > Theaceae > Camellia > Camellia lanceoleosa. Next base: position 32,902,723 of record CM045765.1, read on the forward strand.
TTAACCTTAACCGGAATACAGAGTAGGTTTAGAGTCGTACCGATGTACACCAAAATCTTTCAATGTTCACACCGATTCCCAATCAACATAAGGTTAACATAACTACTTGTGAAGAGCAGAGCGTTAATAAAAAAGAATTATTAACGGTAATCAAATGTGCAATTACAGTACTATTACTCACAGTGCTTTAGCAGAGTGCTTGCCCCTCCTGGATTAAGACCTACACACATACACAACTTATTCATTAGTTCCCTTTTTTCTTTCTTTCATTATTCCTGCTTCATTTTACTTCGAATGAATTTACAGGCATCTTAGGAACATCAAACATAGATTTCAAAAATACCAGAGGGTTAAGCATGCGAAACGGAGTAGAACATTTTTTTCAGCTTGGGCGCTTGCGTCTTGTGAGCCCACTGCGTCTTGCAAGGCTTCCTCAAGACGAGGGCGATCGCACGTGTGGCGATTCTGGGCAGATTACACTCTGAAATTCCAACAAAACTCCATTTTTGGTAAACTTTTTCAAGGCTCAAAATAAGTTCTTTAATTGTTAATATATAGTTTGAAAATCATATACATAAACATTACAACATATATCAATCTCAATGTGACTTGGATCTTCTTCTTACAACTCATAAACATGACTTAATTTCATAATATTTCCAATCAACCAAGTGACAAAACATTTTCTTAATTCAACAATTAACACATACATAACTCCAATTACAACCCCAAATCTCACAAATAAAAAGGGAAATTCTTACTCAAATCCAAGAAAAGACTTAATTAAAACAAAATTCACATACCTTGAGCCTTAAACCCTACAACTCCTCTCAATTCCCCCAATCTTCCTTCTTGATGAGTTTCTTTCTTTCAAACCCTTTCTTTCCTTCTCTAATTTTCTTCTCTCAGGAGATATATTTGGAGTAATGCTCTAAGTTCCATACACAAGAGGCACATATATATAATATAAAAAAAAAAGTTGTATAGGACAAAAATTAATCAATTTAATCGTTCTAAACCAAATTTCTACAAAAATGCTTATTATGACTTAAAAATTATGTTGATCCCAAATATAAGGTCAATTTCAGATTATTAACCTCTTAAGGCTCTCAATTCCTTATCTAAACATTTTAATTGTGACGGATATGTTTTCTTATTAAACAGATAGGAATCGATAGTCATAAGGTTCACTTAATTACACTTAATTCCACATGGCATTTCACAATAAGTATTTAAATGCACAGAATAAGGGACTGAAAATAAATCAGAGAACATGTGCGAGGGTCGAGTTATTACGATTCTCAGATCTTTATCGCATCTTTATTACGAGATCTCGCTGGCTTTTCATGTTGGAACCACTACTGTTTACTGATATGATGGCCATCAACTGATTGTTCGGTTTGTTAAGACCTACTGTACTGTTTGCTATTGGATGTATCACTTATGACTGCTATGATCGAATAATTGATATACTGTTCAAATGATGTTTTGAATACTAAAAGGACATTCATTCTTAATCTCTTTATGCATATGTTATTCACTGGGCTTTAGCTCACTGTTTTTATATATATATGTAGGTGTCCAGGCACCGGACCGGAGCTAGGAGCATCGGGTTAGCTCTTGTTTTGTCAAGCCAACCATTGTGCCTCAATGCGAGGTTCCAAGTGCTGCCAAGCCAAGACTGGTTTGGGGTGTTTTAGTTTCCCCCTTTCTGTTTCTGTTTTGTATAGACTGACTATACCTGTATTATACCGACCTAATAGGGATTAGGTTCCTGTCTTGGATGTTTGTATATCTATGTATATACTGTTTCTATGTTCTGACTGTGAATATGTATGAAAAGTTTTTTGCATACAGACTATCACAGCTCATTAAACATCTTTTATTACTGTTTTGGCTTTCGCTAGCCCTTATACCTTGTATTACTGTTATTACTGTTAAGCAGGCTTTCGGTAAGCACGAATTACTGGCCGATTACGTTGCTAAACCTATAGGGGCGGGTTGGGGTCGTAACAGCTACTCATAATAAGAATCACCTATATGAGTGTCGAACTGGGGCCGGTTCTATGAGAATGAAGAAGCTAAATTTTCTAGAAATACTCCTGAAAACCAGAAGCTTTCAAGACCAAAATGAACACAACTGTGAAAACCATGATGTGTTAGAGGATATTTTGTGTGAAATCTATTGTCTTGGCTTACACAAACGGCTGAACAATTTAAGACATCGTGTCCATTGGTTAACTAGTAAGTCCGATAGGTTATCACTAGGGAGGGTTCAAAGGTGAAAGCTACCCATCCTGATGCAGGATGTTTTTGTTGTATATTCTCTTAGTAATTTTGCATGTTGTTGCATTTTCATTGTCATCAAATTCCATTCATGTAGGGGATTATTAGAAACAGTTAAGAAAATTCTGCACAAAATTGGAATTTTTAGTTAACTTTGGGCTATAGTATAAATAGGGCCCAAGTATCGGTTATGGCGGGTATTGGTGGTAACGTGTTTTATGTCGCATTGTGATTCACGTAGTATATTTGGTTAACCATTATTAGGTGAATGAAAAATTGATACCAAAGTAAGGTCCATGGAAATTGTGTTTTGGTGGATTTCCCAAATTAAAGGAAGAAAAGCTTGTCCCACATTGGTTGGCTAGGCTAACATTGTTTGTGTTTATAAGCCTTGAGATTGGACCTTAGGGTAGGCCCCAACGGACACTCAAGTTTTGAAGAGGGGGAGGTTATGGGTAAAGTTGGTTGGACCCATTGACTTTTTTGTGTGAGAGATGAAATAAGTTAAAAGTTGAGAAATGACTTTTAACCTACTTTTCAAAATATTTCGGAAGAAAGTTTTTGTATTTGAGCAATAATAGAGACAAAACTTCAAACACTTCTCATTTTAAAAAGGGGCAAATCCTTTTCACAGTTTCTGTAAATTGTGTCAATTTGATTTATTTTTGGTCTGGCTTCTCTAAAGTTTAATTTAAATTTGAGACAAGCTTAACTCTTAATTTTTAACATTGTCTTAATTTAGTCAAAATAATAACATTAACTGAGAAATTTGACACAAATCAAGGGCAAATGATGTATTGAAAGGGATTGAACTATTTAAATAGTATGTCTATTATCACCAACTACTTGAAAAAGTAAAAAGATTATTTTTTTCTTTAGCGGTCATTTGAAAAGTGATTTTTTTTTAGTGAATTTTTAATTTTTTGACTAAATAATGAGATAAAAAAATTAGTAATATATTTGGAAATGACTTTTTAATTTTTTACGAAAATATGTATAAAAAATAGAGTCAATGGAAAGGAATCTTTAATTGTTTTTTTTGTCAATTTTACTTTTTTTGGTGATGTTTTAACATTTTAACTAAAATATTAACTAATAATAAACTTTGTCAATTAAATTGGCAAAATATAAATTAACACTACAAAAACCAGTCACTCTTTTGTAGATGTGATTCGCCTCGCCAAAAAAATCATTTCCTCATCATTATCCCGTGTCTTATTCATTTTATTTGGTTCTAATTTTTGAATTTAAATTTTTGAAATTTGAATTTTTAGATTTTAGTTTTTTTTTTTTTTATTTTCAGTAAGTTTTTTAAAATTTTTAGATACACTTAATATAAGTATAATTAAAAAATATAATATTTATAAAAAATCCTTTAAAAAAATCACTAAATACTAAAAATATAAAAAAATAAAAATTCAATATATTTTCGTATTTTTATATATTTATTAATTTTATAAAATATTTTCTTACAACTATTTTATTTTTTAAATATTTTAAAAAGTAAAAAAATTACTTAAAATATTAATATTCTAAAAAAAATACAAAAAATTGAACTTAACAAATCGGAAGCAAAGCGATTGATTGTTTTCCGTTAGGTCTCGTTTGTTTTGGGCTATAGGGAGGGTATTGGGATTAGTAATATCAAAGTATTACTAATGCCCTTGTTTGTTTACAGAGAAAGCCTTGGGACTATTAGTCCCTTGGTATTGTTAATACTTTTGGAGGAGGGATTGGTAAGGAAGAGGTAGAGATGGTATTAGAAAAATAGTGAGGGGATTAGAAATTTTTTTATTTTTTTTATATTGGAATTTTTTTTTAAAATATAATGTTTAATTTTTTATATTTTTATATTTATTTTATTATTTTATATAAAAATAATTTAATAATTCCTCATTATTAATTCCCTCCCTCACTAACAATCCCCTCACTATTAATTCCCTCCATTCCATCTCCCAAAACAGGCCTAAAACGTTTGAAATTATTACCGCGAGTACCCGAAGAGATAACGTTAAAACTACCAACCGTAGCATCGGAATTCGCATACAACAACCACTCAAGTCCTACAGTTGAGTCCTAGGGTTTACATATTTCTTGCTGATTCGATCCTCAAAATTTATACTAAAATCGCAGACAGCATTAACTGGTATCTATAATTTCTAAGCTAACTCTCTCCATCTACACATATATCTATGTATGTACAGATCAATATATGCATATTGTTGCATTTTTTGAATTTACTTTACTAATTTTGATCTTCATCAGAAGCAGACATGGGTGGGTTTGAGGTCTTGTGGATTGGGAGAGTGATTCTTCTTCTGCAATTGGTTCCAGGAATTCTGGGTTGGGGAAAGGAAGGACATTATACTATCTGCAAGATTGCTGAGGTTAAATTTTCAAGATTGTTGAGAAATTGGGTGATTTTAGTTTGTAACTCCACAACTGATCACATTTCAAGTTTTTTTTCATGATTATGGTTAGAATTCTTGAAGATATATGTGTAGTTTTTGCTTACAAGATTTTATGAGAGAGGAATAACTTAAATAAGCTAAAAAAAATTGATTATCAACTTTCAGAGAGGGCTAAAATGCAAAATTGTCAGAGGGGTAAAATTCAAAATTGTTTTATGATTATGCTTACAACTCTTGATAGATGATTCCATGTTTTAAGGCTTTGTTTGGATCATGAATTTTGGTAGGAATTTGGAAAATGAAAGGGAAAATGTGGGTGCCGTGTCCTAAGGTTGTGTTTCTCGAAAACTGTACTTTGGTTTTGTTTTCTCAATGCATTACTGGGCTTCTTGCAATCTATAAACTATAGGTTGGGTACTTGTTAGCAAATGACTTCATATTTTGGGTGCATTCTGTGAATGGTATAGCATTTGGAAATGGAAATGAGTTGTTCTGTAATCTAATTGTGGAAAACTTGTTACCCATCGGAAGCGGGCCTTTGTACACCGTGATTTAGTTTAGATATATATGTTGGATAACTTGATATACATCGTTGGGCCTATTTATACTTTTCTCTACATGTCTCTTTGCATCTCCACATGGAAGTTGGGACTAGAAGAATACATTGAAGTTGGGAAACTGGACAAGAGGATCTTGTCATTTGTAGGTTTTGTGCTTTAAGGCATATCTTGCTTGCTGCTGGTTCAGAAGTCGGCGTTTACTCCTTATAATCAAGCATAATACCAAATTGGATGAATGTAATATGTAATGATGATTAGTGTCTTTCTTAATTATTTTGCACTCCAATTTGGCTCTGCGAACTATCCAAATGAATTGTTTGCTAAAGCTCCATATCAGCTTTAAATTTAAGTGGAAAAAGGCAGGACTTGTGGGGTAGAAGGGGGTGCCATTTACTAGTAATGGCAAGCCCCCTCATAGTATCTCTTAAGTCTACATAAAACAACACTTGTTTTGATATCCTCTCTTTAGGAAATCGATACGAAATTTATTGGATATTTCAGGGATATCTTTCTGAAGATGCTTCAGCCGCAGTGAAAGAATTGCTTCCTGATCATGCTGAAGGTGATCTTGCTTCTGTTTGCTCTTGGGCTGATGAGATTCGGTTCCACTTCCACTGGAGTGGACCTTTACACTATGTTGACACGCCCGATTTCAGGTGTAACTACAGCTACTGCCGTAAGTTCAGCTTATCATTTAGTTTCCTGTGTTTATTATGCGAGTCTTCTCACATTGTTTGTATTACAAATGTTTCTATTGCAACTTGTTCTTATACCATTATTTTACTTGAGACATAACTTAGCTTGTTCATCATCATTTGCTTCATCAGTGAATGATGTAAACTACTGCAAGAACAGTTCCATTTCAAATCTGGCTTGTATCTTTGGAGATGAAATTCTGATAAATGTCAAGTTGTTGATGAGTGTGACCTACTTGCTATTTTTCTAACTCAATTCTCAGAAATTAACCTCCCTTAAACTTTATATAGGGGACTGCCATGACACCGCTGGTCATAAAAATAGGTGTGTCACTGGAGCAATTTACAACTATACAATGCAGCTTATGTCATATAGTGACTCTAATTCAGAAATGAAATGTAAGTCCCACTGGTTTACCTGTTTTCATTATGACTATAATCTGGGTGCTCATTCCTCTTTCTATGACAGACAATTTGACAGAGGCACTTATGTTCTTATCACATTTTATTGGGGATGTCCATCAGGTATGCTCTCCCTACTGCTAACTTAAAAATCTGATGCACGGGTTCAATAATTGAAGACTAATTATAATTTAAATGGACTTCATTTATCTTCTTCTGCTGATCTTATAATTGGAAATAAACAATATGTTCGGGTTCGGGATGAGACAGACCTCTGGGATTCTTCTTGTGGGGGTGACTTCCTCATGCATGTGAATGATTATGGAAAATAAATTAAAAATTAATTATTTAAAGTTTAATTTGTGTTTTCCTTATGAATTTGGGCTTCATCTTTACATGCATCAATGGAATTTTAGGAGTTTTGAAGAATTAATGTCATGTTTGGATATAAGAAGAACAAGTTCTGGTAAATTATAAATTCATGAACATTTGAGTTTAATTTTGAATAAAAGGGGATTTTGATGTAGATGGTTTGATTTTGATTAATTGGGTGGTAATATGAAGTCTTATTGTTAGTGCATTTGATTAATTTATTTTTACAATTTGAATCATTATAATTTTCTGCATCTTCTGCTCTCATATACAGTAATATGAATTGTTGTGTACCACTTGTTTTTATCATATCAATATGGACATTACAGTGCTATAGGGCTATGACAATGTGGTGTACTTGGCATTCATGTTTTAGGGTATTAGTGCGGAACATTGGTATAGTATTAATTCACCGATGTCTGAAATGATTAGCTTTAATTAGGGGTTGTTTGGGGTGTCCTAAATAAGTGTACTTTTTGTCTTTTTGGACTAAAAAATTGAGGAAAAATATATGGATGTTTGAGTTAACTTTTTGACTTTTTATGAAAAAATGTGTATTAAAAAATTGTAAAAATTGATTTGTAGGGGAAAATTAAGATTGAGAGTTGTGCAGCCGTAATTGTTGACTTTTGGTGAATAGTGTTAACTTTTTAACTTTTTGAGTAACTTTTTAACTTTTTGAATTTTTTTTATCTTCCCAAACTTGGCCTTAGTTTAGTGGCTGAAGTCACTGATATTTATTCTACACTGTAATTTTTTTTTTTTGTTCATTTTAATTTCTCCTTTGCCTAATCCTGAAGGTTCTTAATTCATACTTAAAACAAATTTTGAAAATTTTGAACAACTAAAGAGAAATGCACATTTACTCTTGGCTTCTTGTTCTATGATGACAGCCTCTTCATGTTGGTTTCCTTGGAGATGAAGGTGGGAACACTATCACTATCCGATGGTATAAGAGGAAGACTAATTTGCACCATGTAGGTTCTTACTATTAATTTGTTATCAAAGTTTTTTTTCCTTTTTGATTCTTCTTTTAGTGTTATATATATATATATATATTTTATGTGTCTTGTAATTCTAGGAAACATTGTAACCGAGGTCTGTGTCCAAATTGAATTCATTATTGGTGACTGTATGCTATTTATTGGTTCCTTTATTTAAGGAAATTGAAAGGGGAAATCAGATCAATCTTTATTGCTGAAGACATCCTACATGGGATGCATCTGAAAGGAGCCTCATTAGATAGTGCTCAATAGAAGTATGTTATTCTGTGCATTGGTATCATTTATTCTAATAATCATATTCAATCATTTTTGCTATCCAGGTATGGGATACTATGATAATTGAATCTGCCCTGAAGACATTCTATAGTAAAGATCTTTCAATTATGATACAGGCTATTCAAAAGAATATTACGGTAAGCTCTGCTTTCATTGTCCATGGTTGTTACCATACTAGTAGGATTATCACTGGGGCAATGCTAAGTCCAAAGGTGGTAGATCCCATGTCAAGACAATTTCAAATGGACATTATACATGGATGTACCGTCATGAAGGCTACTTGGAAGTCTACAAAATCTTTTTAACATGTTTTAGAAGAAATTAATCAAAACTTTGGTCTTGCTTTGCTATACAAGAGAAATCTTAATTTTGTTTAATGTGGAATACCATTGTCTGCTACAAAAGCTGCTTTTACCCTGAAGAGCCTGAGCAACTTTCTTTGTCTCAGCAACTTCATTCATATGACACACTTTTCTAATACTTCTTTCATGGGCATATATTCCTACACAAGTTATTGCACTGTAGGGTTCAACTAGTTTTTTTTTTTTTTTGTTACAGGGTTCGACTAGTTTTGATTGATTGATGTTAGTGATTGTGTTGGGACACTCAGTGAAGCCACACTAATATGGGGAAGGAATTGATGGATGAATTGTGGACACCAGTTGAGATTTAGAGCTTACTTGTTTCCACTTTTTTTAGCTTGAAAAAAAGGATCTGAAACCCAGCCTCAAAGAAGTTAGCCTTTTCAGCTTGTTTTAAGCTTTTAAGCTGAAAAAAACAAATAAGCTCAAAACCAAATAAGTGGAACCAAACACCTAACTCATTAAGTACAACTACTAAAACATGTGTTACCAAGTATTACACTGAATGCAAATAAGTGGAAATAAACAGGCACTTATTTTGCTCTGTGAGCCAATTGAAAATTGAACCTACATTCAAAAAAAAAAAAAAAAAAAAAAAATTGAAAAGCAAGATGAAAACAAAATCTTGATTTATTCATTGTACATTTTAATGTCAAATACAGGTTAGCCCATTTTAGGAAATCCAGGAATTCTGTTAGATTAAATAAGTAGTTTTGGATTTTGAGAACCTTGGTGGGACCTAGTTTTGTCCTTATTTAGTACTCTTCTGTGGGTTAATTCGTCCGTGCCTTTGAATTCCTTTTCCTTGTTGGTTCTTCTTCTTCTTCTTCTTCTTCTTCTTCCCTCTCTCTCTCTCTCTCTCTCTCTCTCTCTCTCGTGCAGTTGTATGTTTACATGTGGAAATTCTGACAAAAATCTTAAATTGCGAAAAAACCACAGCGAAAAGATCCTACTTATATCCTATCGCTTCTCTATATTTGTAGTTACTTCATTTAGTTGACAAACATTCAAAATGCTTGTCTAGACCTGGAAGTAAATTTTGTAATATGGTGATTTAAGTATTTTTTAGAAGTCTTTTGTTGTGTTTTCCTGCATGACATTTGATATTTACATTTAATTTCTCTCTCTCTCTCTCTCTCTCTCTCTCTCTCTCTCTAATAGGATGGTTGGTCTGATGAATTCTTACTGTGGGAAGGTTGCGCACTTGATCAGACAGTTTGTCCAGACCCGTAAGCATATTTCTCTTCCATTACTTTTGGACACTGTGTGAGTGTGGCATTCAAATCAAAACTTATAGCTTCATGCAAATGACACATAAAGAGGCATGGAAAGGGAAAGAAGTGACCATCTCAGCAGCAGGGTGAATTTTGACTGAAACTGAACCTGGAAAAAGTAAATAAGTAAACTGAAGGTTATTGTTCATGTAACTATAAGTTGTATGTGGAGATGACATGGCTTTAAGATTTGCTAACAATAATAAACAATGACCCAAGTGGCATGAAAGATTACTGTATGGAAATAGACATAAGATTATAGTTTTGTGTAATATTTATGATTGGATGTTTTTACATTGCAGGTATGCTTCTGAAAGCATTAATTTGGCCTGCAAGTTTGCCTACAGAAATGCCACACCAGGAAGCACTCTAGGAGGTACATGATTGATTCTTTTTATTGTTCTTTCCTTTCAAACAACAGCTTTCCATATGTGCATTTTTTAGTCATACTAATGTAAGTCCCATCTAAAAATTAAAAAAATATATGTAAGTGCTGTTTCAATGTACATTTGTGGAGGTCACTATGACTTAAACATTGCATTTGAAGTTATATTTGAAACTTGCAGTAGAACTCTGATATCTGAAATTCAATGGATCGATTTTGTCCTCAAGCACACCATAAAATATATGTTGTTGAAATTTATGGGTTGGAAGAATTTTCTGAAGAACATTCTCCTGCAGCTTCTTCTCACGAAATTTACCAATTTTATATAGATATTGTACAAAGTAAGGAAAATCTGAATATTAAGAATTTTCAGCTTTTCTGCTTATGCTATAATAATCCATAGGGGCATCTCTACATGTTTGTTTATCATATTTTAAGTTAAAGAACTAATGAAAATTAGATGAAGGATTGATATTAAAGGGATTGATGTGCACCGTAAAATTCATTCTATAACTGATAATGAACATGACAATAAGTAATAACCCAAAAGATTAAAGAGCTAATTTTCTTCTTATCAGTAATATTTTTTCACATGTAGCAGTGCCCCTTTTGTCAAACTGATGCAAGGGATCAGAACTGTACAATTGATTAGCCAATTGCAATTTTCTCGATGGTCACCATCATCTCTAACTTCTTGGACTATGGGAAATGCCCTACAAATTTGCAACAATGATGTTCCGTAATGTGTAACCATTGAACTACATGATAAGTTACAAGAATTCCTTGCTTGTATTAATTCTCTGTTTCACTGTTGTATTGTGATGCAGATGATTACTTTCTTTCTCGGCTTCCTGTTGTGGAGAAGAGGCTTGCTCAAAGCGGGGTCCGCTTGGCTGCCACCCTCAACCGTATCTTCGGTTCACGACCATCAATCTCACAAGAATGAAATTGTGGAGAAGAGGCTTGCTCAAAGCGGGGTCCGCTTGGCTGCCACCCTCAACCGTATCTTCGGTTCACGACCATCAATCTCACAAGAATGAAATGAAAGGATACAGAAGCAACGTCAGTTATTGTCATAAAAAATGGAGATAAAGGGACGATAGAGAATAAAAGTAGGGTTATATCACGAAGATTGGGACCACGCCATTCAGCATCCTACATGACTTACTAAGGTTAGCTACTTGTTCTCCTTGATGCCAACTATTAAAGAAAGACAAGAAATGTACTTTATTGTCATCTCCTGACTCACATTTGTTTCTTTAATTTCTGGGATTACTCTATATAGAATATGCCCATCTTGCTTGTGTTCACAGCGAACTATTGAGCATCAAAATGGGGAAGATTTTAGACTTGCACTCAATGTGAACTCTTTATGAGCTGTGTATATAGAACATGAGCCCATCATAGTGGGTGTTGCATTTGCATTTGTATGTAATATTTGAGAAATAAAAAAAAAAAAAAAGGTTAGCAAATATGGTGTATACAGAGGATTGTGGTGAATGTCTCTACTGTCCTTTGTTTTCTTTCTTGGTTTTGTGTTCGTTTTCGAACCTGGGGTTCAAGCTTGGAGCAAAGAGGGTCATAATATGAAATGTCTAATTGCACAGGTATGGTCCATTCTGTTCTTCAGAGATGCAATGCCTGTTCTTCAGTAATGAAGTAGAAATACATCTGGATAATCGTGTTGCTGGAGGGCAACATAATCCACCCTCCAAAAGAAATATTTTGGGGGAAACTATATACTTCTTTTTTTTTTTTTTTTCAGAATTTGAGCTTTCTAACAAAATAAATTTTGACATTTTAATTTTGTGAATTTGAATTTTAATCTTTTTATTTATATCCAATACAAATCATTTATCTATTTTCATTGAGTAAAACCAATAGAAAAAAAATATTTTAGTTATTAAACTCGGGTACTATTTGGCATAAACTAAATAGGTGCACTTATTTAGGTTAAAACATCTCTCTATTTTTTTGTACATTTTTTTTTTTTTGTAAAAAGTTAAAAAGTATATTTATTTAGATCTTCCAAAACAACTCTTGAAAAATAGTATTTAGACATTTTATGTACACTACTAAATTTAATGGTTAAAATATTATTTTTTTTCCATCGATTTTACTTGATAGAAATAGACGAATGATTTAGATTGAAAATAAATCAAAAAATTATAATTTAAATTAATAAAATTAAAATTCAGAATTTATTTTGTTATTCGATCAATTTTTTATTTTTATTTTAAATTTCTCCAACATTTTTGTTTTGGACTCTTTTAGTTACTTTGGAATGAGAAATGAAAATGATGAAAGACTATGATAAACACTCCTCAAACAATGTATACTGTATGTACTTTATAATTAAAGAAAAAGAATGATACAATTTCAAATTTTCTAAGTTATAACTAAAAAATAAAAAATAAAAACAAATTATAACAAAACAACACATGAGACATAATAAAAAATCTCATAATTTATAACTAAAATAAGGTTATAATTAAAGAAGAAAATTGATTATAAAAAAAAAAAAAAAAACAAATGACATAACTTAAGAGGGCATATACTAAAATGTGACTAATACAATTTTTAATAGAATTTCTCCTCCCCTTCATTTTGGGTAATTTACCTTCCCTCCCTCCCTCCCTCCCTCCCTCCCTCATATATGGAAAACAAAATTAATTGCAACAAATGAATGTGCAGTGTATACTCCAACAATGCTATTTATAATTGAATAATGTTATATGTATTAATTAGTATATTAATTAGTGTATCAATTGATGATGACATAATTTAAGAGATTTTTAATATTTATAATTTATATAATGAATATGATCAATAATAACTTCATAACTAATATTGATATATTAATTAATACACTAATTAATATAATATAACACCACCATTTATAATTAATCATTCAAACTAAATTAATTTTCATAATAACACAGTCATTTACACAATAAAATATGTATTTTTTTTAATGGCATGTGGTATTTGTACAATAATAAATGACATTATTTACCTTGTTGGGGAAGAGAGAATGTTTGGCTAGTCTCCTTTGACTCTTCAATTATCACTAGACCCTAAATACACATCAGAAACAATATAATATAAAGAGGGTAATGTTAAGGATACCAAATTTTCTAGTAAATGAATGACTAAATTTCTCACATAGGTATGAGGCCTGTAATTTTGTAGATCCAATACTCATGTGAAATATTTGATCATTTATTTAGTAAAAAATTTAGAACCTACAACATTTTTCATATAAAAAACCTAATAGAGTGGTCATTTGGAAACTTTGGTTGAAAGTTACGTTTTGCAGCTTGTTCAAAAAAATTAGGTTAGCTTTTTAAATATAAGACATTTAGGAAGGTTTAAAAAAGTTGTATGTAAAATTACAATTATATCTTTTATATTGTTTAGGATTATACACGCATGAAAATGTAAATTTCTTAAATTGAGTGGGGTAGTTTGATCATTTTATTGTGACATCATAAACAAATATTAATCAAAAAAATTAAAAATAATTTTTTACTAACTTTTCAAATCACTTTCTAAAAAAATCAAAAAATTAAGTTAAAAGCTAAAAATCAAATTTTAACTATTTTTCCAAAACACCCCGAGATGCTATGACAAATTAGGCACTTTTTGTCTTCAAAAGTTCAAGCTATATTAGGAAAAGCCAAAATCCATCTAGGCATTAGGGTTGTAATTGTCTTTTAAAACATAAGCACTTGAAATGAGAAACTACAAAGCTTCTATTAAAAAATAAATAAATAAATAAATAAAATTACCTTCCACCCTTTTTTCTATTTACACTTTCAAATTTAAAATTTGTATTTTATTTCTATTACACTTCTCATAAATCCATCTACCTCCTCATCCTTAACCTTAAAATTTCTCCTTAAACCTTTTTCTTTTATTTTTATTTAACCTTAACTCAACCACAATTGTCGGTCACCAATCGCTAGCCAAGCTTCCCTTTACTAGCAATCCTCTCATCAGCTTCTTTTCTTTATTGCAACTTCTACATCCATCATACCACCGTGGCCAAGCTCCCTTTACTAGCAATCCTCTCATCAGCTTCCTTTCTTTATTGCAACTTCTACATCCATCATACCACCGTGAACAACCCGATCATTGCAACTTCTACATCCATCATACCACCATGAACAACCTCATTCATTGCATGACCCAGTTTACTTACACTTCCCTCTCCATCATTACCTAAGAAGCACGGGTGCGGATCTGAGTCTGATGCAGCATGAATGCGGGTATGCCGATCTGACAAAATCTCAAAAAGTAGAATGCAGATGCAATTGCGATACGCCAATAAATATATATATTTTTTATTATATATGATAAAAATTATAATTTATAAAATTTATTATATATATTATATTATATATGATCAATTATATTATATATTATACATGATCAATTACATTATATATAAAAATTTATTATATTATTATATATTATATGTATGATTATATATCTTATATTATATATATTATATTATATATTATATATTATATCTTATATTATATATATATATATATATATTATATTATACATTATATATTAGATATTTGTTTTGACAGAAGTCAAAGACGAAGGGGCGAGAGACGGAGCAAAGGAGAGAACAAGAGACGATCGAAGAGAGAGAACAAGCGAACAGAGGCGATCGAGAGACGGAGAGAGAGAGAAAGGAGAGAGACGAAGACATCGATCAACAGTGAGCAGAAGATCGGTCAAAGAGAGAGACGTGATCGATCGATCGATCGAAGAGAAAACCCTAGACGGTTGATCTACACTTCAGGTTCGATCTCTTCTTCTCCTCTGTCTCTCTCTCGATTCCCTCTATATGTGTTTATGATATGTTTAAACTCTCTCTCTCTCTGTATACATGTAATTTTTGAGCATTTTTTGCCCCGAAGTACCCATGGCGTACCCCCTCCGTAATCCCCCGTACCCATGCCGTACCCAAATGTACCAGACGCATTGCAGACCCCTTTGGCCGTGCAGTGCAGCGTGCGGCCCGTGCAGATGCAGCGTATCCGTGCAGTGCGTGCAGTGATGAGCAACATTGTAGGCGTACCGGTGCTTCATAGATCATTACACATCTTAGTCTACTTACAAAAGTCCAGTCTACTTCCATTATTACACATCCATCTCCATCATGTGATCCAACCCCCTTATGCCTTCTCTATTCTGCGATTGCGGTCACTCCTTCCAGCTTTATTCTACCCCAAAAGAGAGAGAGAGAGAGAGAGAGAGAGGTTTCAAGTTTGGAGAAAAAAAAGAAGAAGGAAGAGGAGAGTGGCATCGGTGGGTGAGGTGGTGGTGAAGGAGTGGGTATAAAGAAAATAAGAATGTTTAGGTTTTTTTGGGTTTTGGTACTTTTTGGTAATTTTGGATAAGGATAAAATTATAATGAAAAAAGTAAAAAGTAAGGGTTTGTTTGAGATGTGAGTTGACTTTTTAACTATTTTAACCTTGGGCTAAAAAATCTGGTTTGGGATAGACTTTTTGACTATTTTAGCCTGGGGCTAAAAAACTTGGTATGGGATAGACTTTTGAACTTTTTTGCTTTTTGGTGAGGTGTCCACATGTGAAATTACCCAAATGCCCTTGGGGTGAAGGTGTTTTCTCAACCTGTTGGCCAGTGCTGGGCGGGTGGGTTGAGATTGACACGTTAGCTGATTAATTTGATATTTTTTTTAAAAATTTTTTAATTTTAATTTTTTGGTTTTTGTTTAGCATGCTTTTTTTTTTCTTTTTTTTTTATTATTATTACGGGGAAAACGATAATTTTGGCCTTTTTTTAAAAAAAAAGAAAAAAGAAAAAGACAAACATCTCAAAATATTTATGTCAACGATTGTAACCGTTTATTGGAACATTTTTAATTTTTTTTTGGTTAAAATATTTTGTAAAAATAATTTGGAAAATTACTTTTTCTCTTATTTACCGAATTTTTTAAACAAAAAATGGTACAAATCGTACTCCTACCTTTTATCCAAAATTCAGTTGACGGCCACATATTACGTGCCCATTTTAATTTTTTAAATGTTTTTAATTTTTCTCTCACAGTCGTTAAATCATAATACCGCAGTTTACCATCGTGCTATCCTGCTTAATTATTACAAGTATGTAACAAAATTTGTCCTTCTCTAACCCAATAATTTTACAAAATAAGGCATGTAAACCATTCAAATTTCAATTTACCGTGTACATACATACATATTGTATAGGATAATATAATCACATACATCCCGACCATGGCTTAATAATGTTACAAGTATACGAATATTTTAGTTGAATATTATATGTTTCCTAACATTCCGTAATTAAGCATGTACACTAACTTGTCCCGTATGCGAACTTGCACCAATTCTATATGCGAATCCTCATCCCCAACCATTAAACCATCCTTGTCATGTGAAACTTCCGGTATGGCATTTACTATTGTCATAGCCTCTTCCTCGTTGAAGATGTGGTTAATAGTTGTTAGATTGCCTATATTTCTACGTATAAAATTATGTAACGCCATTGACGCATCTACCAACTGAACTTGCACATTTGTAAAATCATACCAAGGCATATTTTGAATAAACCCCTATCGATTTTTCCATGCGCCGAAAGTGTGTTCCACTACACTCTGTAACGACGAGTGCATTTTGTTAAATAATTCCCTAGGGGTGTTTGTTGTCCTATGCCTTTCAGTAACGCGGAATTCTTGTTAGTGGTAACGGCTGCCTTTGAATGGTGCTAGGTAACCTATCCAGTTTGGATAGCCACCATCGATAAGATAATATTTCTCTACAGAAAGTACCAAAATTTCAAACAAACTACCAAATTCTGTTCAATTTTTTGTAAAGATGTTTTCCCCAATATTATGTACCAAAAAATTGAAATGCAATGTGTTACCTTCTCTAGGATGTGGAAAAAATGGACATTGTTATTGGTTATTATCTCATTGAAGATGCGACTATCGTGTATACTTCATTCCCATCCAAGCGATACTAAGGCGAAACACATGTCAAAATCACACGCGGCCATGATATTTTGGGTGTGACAATATTTTCTACCGAAATATGTTGGGGCATCTGGCCCTGTAACCCGTGTAGTAACATGTGTTCCATCAATCGCTCCGATACAGTCCTGCCAACAACACAGTTATCTTACTACTAGGGGTATATATGTAATGGTTATTTTTCACACGTCATGCCAAAATAATTTTCAAACATTGAAACAAACTTAACTGAGTGAGGTTTGAAAATAATACCTTGAAAGGTAGGTATTTCCGTTTAGACCGCACATATGGATGTATATGATGTTGACTATATGTTGGTCTGCAATGTGCAACAGTGAACTCCTTCATGATCACTAATACATTATGCACGTGCTGGAACACAGTCTCCCTCGAATGTTGGAATCGTTCTTGGATTTTGCGATTATGAAACCCTCTCAACACATGGATAAACATTGCAATGCTTTCTTGAACAGTTAAGCCATGTTCACGTTGTGGAATTTGTAACCTGAAATCAGTTACTAACGTGTCACACAAAGACGCAAAAACTTCCTTCGGCATGCACACATTTTCCTCAAATCGACCCATACGACCTGCATATAGTTCGGTTATCCATGCATGTCCAGTCAAAATAGAAATGCGACATGGTGTCTTACACATGTGTTCTTCGTACCACTCTTGGACATAGCGGCATGCTTGGAGGAATGTTCAGTTATTTTGTTGGTGAAGTTATATGACCATTTGGTTAAACATTTCCATTACACTGTCATTGTTGCTTCCATTCTCGGTGTTCATCACGTCGATTTAAGCAACACCTACAACATTGTAACGGCTTCAATTAGTTTACATGTGATGAAGTGGGATAATGTAATAACAGTTCCGAAACACATTATTTGACCTTTCAAAAATTTATGTTACATGACCATGTCAAACATGCCTAACAGATAGGTACAATTGCATGTAATAATCTATCAACGCATAATAAACAAACACTGAAACTGTCGCAACTTGGTAAGATACAAACTAATAAAAGATCGATTGCATTACCAACATAACCAAACTAACGGTATAGAAACCTAACAAAAATAAATAAATAAATAAACATGCAAGACACGGTAGCCCGCCATTGCGAGTCTAATTCCCATAATAAAAAGCAAACACAACCATCCTGTTCCATCATGAAAAACACACACAAACATCTTAATTTCTTAAGCAAACCTGGGGAAAAAAAAAAGAAAAAAATAGCACGCACAATTATCAGCTATTTATTACAAGTCCAACATCTACGGTAATTAAAATTTTTTGCAACCAAGAGAAGGGAAGGCCATCTTCAGCATCACATCGCTATCAATCCCGGCAAGCCCCGAACAAGTTTGTAAACAACGTTGCAGTATTGCATTGCAGCTGTTTTTGTGTTTGCCTACCTATAATGTGGTCGTCATCTGGCTAGCACATCATCACCTCCCGGTAATCTGCATTATCCATCAACGTTAATGCAAAATGGAATAGCGGTGTACCGAGAAGGGAATGAATGTTCCTGAGCCATTGTATGCACTCCGAAGTTATGTACAGTGATTTATTGACAGTGAGGTGTCTGACCGTAACTTGCTGATTTTAGGTCTGAACCATGTTTGTCAAATTATTCATACTTTCCGCTATAATTGACGCGCCACTTGTTGCCTTCTTCGACTTTGCAGAACTTGTTGACGGAGTTCATTTCCATTTCATGGTAGTATCAACTGGTTCCATTGAAGAATCTGAATCCACGTCGTCTGCACATGCGGGTATTGGATCAACAAATGGCTGGGCTCCTATATTGTCCACAAAATCGGATGACACAGTGGCAGCTTCAGCAACTTTCTCTCCCGGGGTCCAATGGTTCTTACTCGTAGCAGATGTCCCTATGAAGATTGTCTCCATCAACTTGTGGAGTTCCAAAGTTTTTTTCCTAAACTTTGCATACACCTTGTTTGTCTGCAAAAGTGGACATTGTAAAAAAAAAAAAAAAGTTCAATACACGCAATAGATGGAATTTTCACTAACAACCAAAATAGAAAAATTAATTGGTAACAGAAAAATATGAAATGAAACAAACATGCGGAAATAAAATTTTACTTACCGATTCTATCTTATCCCACCACTCATCCGACGCTTGAAACATACTAGTTCGATGTCAAAGTGAATCCTTGACACTCCTTTGTTGGAATCTATCAACTTTCTCAAAGCATTCTATTCTTTTTTTAGACTTATGTATTTATTCTTCAACTGTTTCAGCCCATGTTTTTTCCAGTTTTTTTTTTTTCTCCTTGCCAATGACTTGTACCAGCTTGGCTTAGGACTAGGAATGGGCGATTTCCTTTTTTAAGCTCATTGGCAACCAGCTGCAAGAAAATTCTGATTGACTCATCGTCCAAGGATGCCTTGTGGTTTAATTGCTTGCGTGTTTCTTCAACACTGCTAGACTTGTTTAGAGCAATGCCTTTGTTTTTTGATGGGGTACGAGGAGAAGTACGTATGAATGCCATTTGGACTAACCACGCAGCTAAGCTAAGTAATTTACAGGCCAAAATTATCACCATCGCAAAATTACTTGTTATATACACATATATGACCATACCATAGTAATTTAAATTGGTTGCCACGTAAACAATATATAACCATTGCACAATAAACAAAACAATTAGATGCTAAGTTGATAGTATATAACCATTGCACAGTAATTAACATAAGAATACCAGCACATAACATTCATGTAGAACGACTGTAGATTAAAATACAAACAATACATAAAGTAGTCATTAACGTCTTCCCTAAACTAGTCATGGAATGCAAGGCAAAATTAAAGGGTATGTTTGGTAACCATTATATTTTCAGTTTACAGTTTATATTTACAAAAATTTAAAAAACTGTGTTAAAAACCCGTTTGATAAAAAAATTGGTTTATAAATCGACTTACCAATTTATAAATTTTACTTAAAAAACGGAAACACAAAAAACCTGTTTTGGCTGATTTAATAAAGTGATACTGTAGCGGAAGTTACTGTAACGAATTGTTGGCAACTTCACCATGGTTCAAATCTCTGCAGCACCAATATTGAATTGATTTTGTCCAACGTTAATATCTCATCTTCCTTCACCTCATTCATTGACTTTAACTTCACAGATCAGGTTAGTCTCTCTTCTCTCTCTCTCTCTCTCCCCTTTCTTCTTTGTGTTCACCGACCTTGCTCTCTGTGTTTACCGAGCTTCGATTTTTGTTTTCTTTTCTAAAACATTATGTTGCAAACATGCAGATCGTTGTAGATCTGTCAACAAATTGATCTCAGGTCTGTTTCTTCTCTCTCTCTTGCTATGGTTTGTAGGTTAATATATCTGTCATGAAATCGATTAATGATGAGACAAAGGGATGAAATCGATTAACAAACAGGGATTTCAGCTGCCATCAAATTGATGATAGCTTTGGGATTTCATGGCAGCTGAGATCAATTTGATGGCAGCTTCGATGGCAACAAATTTATCTCCAATTTTTGTAGAGCTACCATGGTGGTTTGTTTTTTTTTTTTTCTTCTGAAATGACAAATCTATTTTGCAGATCTTTTGCAAAATTTCCAAACCACATCGATCTCACTCTCAGGTCAGTTTCTCTTTCATGGTTGGTTGTAGATCTGTGCTACATTTTGTAAATCTGTACTATAATTTGTTCTGCAATTTTTTTTCCGAACCAGAAATCTGTTATGCTACTACACTTTGAACAGAAAATTGTCTGAAAACTGTTTTTCAGTTGCCTGTGGTATACATCTTCAGGGCTTGTGGAAATGGCAATAAAGGTTTATGGTCAGATCACAATAGTGTCCAAGCACATAATTAGGTGAAAAAAATTACACAAAATGGTCACAAACGACTATTTTTTGTTACTTTTAGCTTGTGAGGAAGTTTGATGGAGACGAAATTTGACTTGGATCATGGTATCAGAAAGTGAAATATCTGAGAACCTCACACATGCAAAACTGTGGGCAAGCCTTTTAAATTTGACTTTTAATGATATGCTGAATAACACATGTAAAATGTGGTTGCTCTTGGATGTCTTTATATTGTGGTATTTTCTTGATGATCTATGTGTTCCCCTCCACTTTTCTTTAGAACCACCAGACCTTATGAAATACTGAAGAGAGGAGAAAATAGGATTGGAGAATTCTAGTTGATCAGCTTTTTATAGAGGAAAGTTCCATATGGAACTGTTATTGAACAAAGGCCCTGTTTGGTAGAGCTGTGGGAAAGTACTTATAGCTTATGCCTAAACAGCTTATAGCTTATAACTTTCAGTTTAAGCTGATTTCCAACTTATTCTTAAAGCATCTCCTGCCCCACTCAAAGAATAAGCTGATTTATGACTTCCAAAAAGGTATAAGCTATAAGCTATATGCTAAACCAAACACATTAAAATAGCTTAAATTAAGCTGAAAGCTGGAATAAACTGATTATAAGCTGTGCCAAACAGACACAAAGACAACCACACAAAGTTGTCTAGCTGAGTGAAGTATTCAGTTCTTTTAACACTGTTTGCTGGACAGTGGATTGTGGATGTTTAAACTTGGCTGGAGCTTTTCCCACTCTCAAGAAAGTATGTTCATGCTTGCCTATCACTTGTAGCATGGCTGAACCTCAGTTTGGCAGAGTGTGAAGTCTTGATTTAAAATTACCTTGTCTCAAACTTACCTAGGCCTTGATTATAAAATTTAGTTTATGTTCTTCTGAGTTTATGGCACTTATCATGCCATTTAATCCTAAGTGTGAATAGTACCCTAAGTTATATTTATAAAATTATGAAATTTCCCTTGTGCTCCCTGCAGAGTGTGAAATGTACTGTTTTGAGAAAAATCAATTACTCAAATAAAAAGATTTGTTTTCCCTCAAAAAAATGAAGACTAAATTATGTTTTGAGGGATAGCTATCAGTTTATTGACAAGGTGTAATCACTTTTGGTAGCTTGCAAACAAGTGGATTCTTAGGTTGGTGTGTGGTTCTTTGATTTATCGTCGTAAAATATTGTTTACTTTTCTATTTGGAATGTTGGTTCTTCCTTCACTAGGATCTGTAAAAAGTCTCACAGTAGTCCATAGTGAGTGCTTCACTGTGGTCTATGGTGGTTTTTGTTGGCCTTTGGATTGGGAGGTGATAATGGTCATTGGGTTCATGTTTAAATTCTGTAGCGATGGAATCAAATTGCATGTTACCCATTTATTACTGGTCCACCTTTTCAGTTTCTCCAAAGTTTTCTAGGTTCTATGTAACAAGCTTCCAAATTGTATAATTAGTTTGTACTTGACTACAAATTGTATAATTAGTTTCTACTAATCTAGTAATTTATAAAAATTTAGGTAATGGCATCAACAACACACATTGATCTCCCCATTGATGATGATGATGTTGTTGAAGTTGGTAGAGGAAACAGTAGTGAAAACAGTGGTCCATGGCCTCACCGAAATGAGTCTCTTTTCATTACCCTCATAGATGAGGAGGTGAAAACCAAGAATAGTAAAATAACTGGTACATTCACTAAACAAGCTTGGAACAGGTTGAGAGATCAAATGAACGCAAAAACCCAATACCAGTATAACGCACACCAGCTTCGGAACAAATACAATCAGCTGCGTATTATGTTCAACAAATTTACATCATTACTGAAGCATACTGGTGTTGGTTGGGATAGCCAGCGACTTACTATCACTGCACCGGATGACGTTTGGGAAGCCCTTTACAAGGTTTAATTAACTTTTTGCATTTTATTTACTACATTTAATTGGAGAATTCTTCATGTTAACTTGAAATACATTGGTTTGTAGGTTAATACCCATGCAAAGAGGTTTAGGAAGAAAGGGATGGTTTACTACCATGAGTTGTCTCGTATCTTAGGAGACACATCCGCAACTGGTAAACTAGCTTTTCCTTTCACCAAATCACCTTCTGAAAGTAGTGCCAGTTCTGATCCTGAATTTAAGGTAAAGAATGAGGAGTTAGATGCATTGCAAATTGATAGTGACAATGACAATGGAGATGGCCAAGGCAAGGGCAAGAGCAAGAGCAAAATGAGAGGTAAAAAGAGTAAGAAGAGGAGCTCTTTTCGAGCAAATATTCTGAAGCACTCAAAGAAATGAGTGAAAATAGCAAGAGGAAGGTGGACCTAATGAAAAAGCGTTTCACAAGTGCTTCAGTTACTAATGTTGGCGATGACAGTGGTTCCTTTGAATGTGGCTTTACTCCATCACGTTCATTACTGAAAGAGTGCATGGCACTATTGCATGGGATGGAGGAAATTCCTGCTGCTGCTTACACTAAAGCTGTGAACAAGTTTGCATCGGATCCCATAATAAGGGAGGTATTTGTTGATATGCCTACTAGTAGGATGAGGGATTGGGTCCTTAATCTTTGAAAGAGTGATGCAGATTTAGTGTGGTATGTGTTTGTGTTGTTTAATTTATTTGGTAGTTTATTGTGGGAACAGACTTATTATGGAAGTTGATATTTGGTACTGTAACTGTTGTATTGGGTCCTTAATATTTGGTGCTGTAACAGACTTATTGTACTGTTTATTTTAATTGTTGTATTGTAGTTTTTATTTGCTGCTATAATATTTGGTCCTTAATATTTGGTGATGTAATATTTGGTGTTGTAACAGACAAATTTGGTACTTTAACTGTTGTATTGTAGTTTTTATTTTATTTGTTTCAGAATAATTTATGATTTTAACAGAGTTAGGTGTATCCAACATGATTTTAATATTGTACTGCAAAGAAATTGAAGGTGGTATGCAGGCTTTCCAGTACTAGTCAATGTGTCTGCAGGCTTTCCAGTATTGAAATTGAAGGTAGATGGGTAGATATGAAATTGAAGGTGGTATGCAGGCTTTCCAGTACTGATATAATATTGTACTGGTATGCAGGCTATTTTTATTGTGGTAGTTGATGGTTAGTTGAAATATCTTCTCCTATATAATGTTTGTTAGTAGTATGCTCTTTTTACTCCATTCTCAACATTGCAGTAAAAAGCATTGTCAACATTGTATCACTGCATTCTCAACATTGCAAGGTATGTTCTGTTCTGTTCTAGTCAATGTGTCTGTCTAGATTATTGATACAATGTCTATATAATGTCTGTATAGATTATTGATACTATTTTGTATAATGTCTGTCTAGATTATTGATACAATGTCTATATAATGTCTGTCTACATTATTCTGTCTGGATTTCACAATTGATACAATGTCATACAATTGATACAATGTTCTAGTCAATGTGTCTGAATTACCAAAAATAATGAGAACTTGAAAGGTGGACTAATGGTCTTGGGGCTCCCTTACTTAGCAAAAGGACTTAGATCCCATTGCAGGCAATACCTTTAGAACCATTCTATGTCTCATAATTATTTGATGTGTGGAATAAAGTCTATATATACTTAAGAAACTAATTGAACAAAATTCACACACCCTACTGATTAAAAAAAGAAGCGACAAACAAGATTTTATGGTTATTAAAGGAGGAGGACTCTCTCTCTCTCTCTCTCTCTCTACAAAATTCACACAACCTACAAAATTCACACACCCTACTTAGGATTCCCTTTCCCTGCCTAGGCAAAAAGAAAAGAAAAAAAAGAAAAGGCATATAAAACCTAGGCTATCTGTCTAGTATCTGTGTATTGCATATGGGAAAAAAAGGGTAAAGAAGGCAAAACCATACACTAGTGGTACCCTAAAAATGCTCACTATGCTGGCCAGACCATGACAAAGAAAAAAAAAATTTGTGGTTATTAAAGAATGAGGACTCTCTCTCTCTCTCTCTCTCTCTCAACCACTTCATCAATTCATGACAAAGAAAAGGAATTGCATGCTACCCACTAGTTGTTTACTCTGAAATCATGCACAAAAACATTATTAAAGTTAAAGACTTTCATTTGAAAATTTGTGGTTGTACAGATCCTCTAGTACTTAAAGATCTTTCAGATATGAAATTAAAGTATATATGGAGCCGATGCATGCTCTAATACTTTTGTTTAATTATTTTAAACTCAAATCAAAATTTATTTTAATTATTTTATTCATGTATTTTCATTATCACTAATACTTTTGTTTTTAAGGGGTCAGCACAATATCACAGTGATATATATGGAGCCGATGCATGCTCTTGATTTGAGTTTTGACTCAGACAGTGATGATGAAAATATACAATTTCTGGTGTGTGTAGCACTACATGAGTATTGTAATACTTACCTTCAACCTAGACCATGCCGAACGTCCATATTACAAGGACATGATTACGTATTAGAAACATTGAATGGCCATGAAAAAAGGTCCAAGGAAAATTTTAGAATGAAACCAGATGTATTTATTAATTTGTGCGAGGCACTTAAGATATATGGTAAACTGGAACACTCACGTTATTTGACTGTCCAAGAGCAAGTTTGTATATTTTTGCTAACAATTGGTCACAACGAACGAAATCGTGTTGTCTAAGAGCGATTCCAACATTCTGGCCAGACCATCTCCAAATACTTCAACTGAGTCTTGAAGGCAGTGTGTTGGCTTGGTAAACAAGTTATAAGGCCTCCAAATTTTGATGAGGTGCCTGCAGAAATTCGACATAATCCACGCTTCTATCCTTTTTTTAAGGTAATCACTAACAGAATATTTGAAATATAAATTTTAGTAAAATATCCTGCATTATTGAAGTTATTTGTCAAATAGGATTGTGTTGGAGCAATTGATGGTACCCACATATCTGCAAGGGTGCCAGCATCAGAGCAAATACCATATCGGGGTAAGCATACAGTTACAACGCAAAATGTAATGTGTGTTTGCTCATTTGATATGCGATTTACGTATATATTGGCCGGTTGGGAGGGCACTGCAAATGATT
The DNA here is from genome assembly GCA_025200525.1 of Camellia lanceoleosa. Lineage (NCBI taxonomy): Eukaryota > Viridiplantae > Streptophyta > Magnoliopsida > Ericales > Theaceae > Camellia > Camellia lanceoleosa. The sequence goes on from CM045765.1 coordinate 32,928,690, forward strand.
CAAGAGTGTTCATTGAAACCGTACATGATCCAACAAATTTATTTCCAATGCCACCAACAGGTACGTATTATATGGCATTTTGTTAATTTATAATGAATATTCTTTTGTCAACCCATAATAATAGATACATACATGTTGAACAGATAAATACTATGTTGTCGACTCGGGTTATACAAATATGCCTAGCTTTTTATCGCCATATCGTGGTGAGAGGTACCATCTAAATGAGTTTCGTAATCAACGTCGACAACCAAGAAACAAGAAGCAAATGTTCAATTACCGACACTCCTCACTGTGCAATGTGATTGAGAGATGCTTCGGTGTCTTGAAGGCTCGTTTTCCGATTTTGAGAGACATGCCTCCGTATTCAACTAAGACGCAGAGATACATTCCCATTGCATGCTGTACAATACACAACTGGATAAGGACACATTCTCAAAGTGACACATTATTCGCTGAATGGGCCAATCCAGATCGTATCGTTGAAGATGATGGGCCTAATGGAGGTGGTAGTAGCAGCTCGACACATGCAGGAAGTAGTTTTCAACAACCAATTGGCTTAGACATTAGTCAACCTCAATTACGTCACATGTCTGATGTAAGGAGTCAAATTGCTGGTCAAATTTGGGAATCTGTCGGAAACAATTGAAATATTATTTATACGTATAATAGATTGTGGAAGATGTTTTTTTTTATGGTTTGTGGAAAAATTGAGATGTTATTATTATGGTTTGTAAGTTGTTATGAACATTATGGTTTATTATGGTTATTAAATTTATCTATGGTTGGTATTGTATCAATATGATTATTATGAATAATGTATATGATCCCATTGTCAAAAAAAAATTTAAAAATTTTTAAAAAATTTAAAAATTTTAAAAAAATTTTAAAAAAATTAAAAAAACAAAAATTAGGCCTTAACAAACATGTTTTTTAGTTTATGTTTTCAAAAATTTTCAAACATTTTGTCCAAACCAAACGGGTTTATTATTTATGTTTTTTAAAAAATAAACAGAAACTAGTTTATAAAATTTTGTAAACATAAACAAAAAACGTAAACGTTACCAAACGCTACCAAAGTGATTACAGTCAACATCCTAACAATAGTCTTGGATCAGAAACTCTAACTTTCCTTACATACGCAACAACAAAATGACGACGACAATGCACATCACATAGACAATGGTTTTAAGGAGACGCAACGACTGTTGAATGTGTATGACATCATCCCGCAATTGCATAACAATGTCGTTTGTGGAGGAGGCATAGTTTGTTCTCTATCTCCTTGGTTCTTCGCACCAACCAATCCAACTGACACAATGCTGGCGAGTGAAAATGACGAAGGTATTAGTCAATTGGTTTAGAATGAAATGCAATTATGGTCGTTAATGAATTGGGAACTCACCATAGGGTGGAAACATGCAAAGTAAAGACGCCCTGAATTTTTGGTCGATCTAGATATCTTCACAACACATTGGCCATAGCCACAGGCACACATCCAACGTGGCCATGTAGTGGAAGTTGCAGTAGAGGTATACGAAGCCCTGGTTTGTTTTCTGACCGTGTGAAAGACTAATATATTAACATGTATGTGCCACATTATTCAGAGTTTAGGAATTGGTTATGTATAAAATGAGAAATGTCCCCATTTGTTATTTAAAAATGGGGTTTTACAAAAGAAAAAAATGTTACAAGCACAAAGCACTTGACTAATAGTAAACAAGAAATGTGTACATCAAATGTGCTATACTCCATTCCCTTTAAGTTGTGGACTTATATTTTCTTTAAGTATAAAATATACACTTTTGAAGAGGAATACCAGTTATCTTTTCATAGATAATAATTTGTTGGAAGTCAAAGGCTCATGAGGATTATAATTACAAAAATGTCATTAGTACATTATAAATTTTCCTATACAATCTATGTATATTTTAGCATTTTCCTATAAAACACAATATTGGCAAAGACGTTTCTATTCGACTATTCCACACCCAAGTTGGTGTAAATAAAGTATATCATTAAGACTTTAAAAAAGTATTTAAATCCAAATAATTATAACACTTCACTTTTAGTTCTGATGGATGCAACAAACTGTTCACGTTGTTGTTGAACTGATCTATCCATCAGAAAGCTTAGATAGATTTAACTGAGATATTTTCTTTCCTTTCTTCCAAACAGGAAAAATAATACCCACTAGAAAAATAAGACAGAAAATACTAGCAACAAAGTTAAGAAGTAATAGGGTTGATAAAGCAGAAAATAATAAGAGTTATATGATGATTTTCCTCCTTACAATTCAATGAATGATTCTCTGTGGGGGGATCTCAGTATGAACCCCTGGGTATGAAGAATTTATTTTGTGAAGTTTATAATAAAGTCTCTAATCTGGTCAAAGGCTGTGATAAGGAAGTGATAACCCTTCATCATATCTCAAATATATTTCATCATATTTTCACCTTCTGTAAATTCACACGACATACATTATCCAAAAATTAATGGGACAAACAAAAAAGAGTTTTATATGTACATTTTTAGTGTGAATTCATTTAAAGATATATATATATATATATATTTAGATCAATCGATTTGACCATATCTAATAACCCTTAAAATGAAAAAAAAATAAATAAATAAAAGTAACAGAAAATGAGAATAAGGTTTGTTTCATCAATTGTGTGTACAATAATAAAGAAAAAAATATTTCGGTAATGAAATCAGGGACTTCCATTTCATCACTGTGTGTACAATAATTTCAAGAATTACTCAACAAAAGTTGAAGATAAATAGGGCAAATCCAAAAGAACGAACACAGATCGACATACAAATGCTGCTAAGAATGAAAGAGATGAGGAAAATTCGGTAAGAGACCCCAAAATTTTCAGAGACAATTTGTAAAGAAAACCGAAAGTAATAATCCATCAGAATTTGTTTATGGACCATCCATCATCATACAAAACAAACAAAGAACATAAACACATACAAAAATTTGGACGAAATTTTTGAATCACCTAGAACAATGCCTTTCAGAGATAAACCCACCAGATTGGGTTGAAAAAGACATTATTACGTTAAAAAAAAATGGTAATACCTGACAATCGGTGGTGTCGAAGACTCGATGGATTTAGTGTCACCACCAATGTGCACTCCAGTAGCCTTGGGCTATGGAGAGCTTTGCTATTCTTCTTCATTGTTCAGTGTCTTGTTTTTGCCTTCTTCCTTCAGCGTTTGTCGGTGCCCTAGGTGAGAGAGTGTTTTGTGGTTTGAATTAGGGCTGGTGTGAAACAGATTGGCACTGGGAGGTAATTTGGTAAATTCCACCGATGCTGAGTTGTTCCCCAGCACGTGAATGTGTTTTGTCTCTTGTGGCTAATTTAGCGCTGTTTTGGACAGATATGGCTAAATTAGCCCAAAACCAGATTGCCAAACCAAGGCTAAGAGATGTAAGAAGATATTTTTGTTGTATAAATAGAAGCTCTCAATAAATTTTTGAATACACTTTCTAAAATTTTAAAATGCGGAAAAATTTTAAGGAAAATTCTAGTAAGTGTTAATATGACATTATTTAATATTGAAATTTATCTAAAAAGTGCCTTAGAAATGATGAAACGATAAAAATAAAATAAAATTACGATAAAAATAAAATAAAATTTACTATAAAGTATTTTAAAGTTAATGAAAAATTACTTACTTGTGCATTTTCATGTTTTTGTAAATTTTTTTTCTTTTGCCCCTATGGACACAGGTCTCATTTGACAACCTTCAGTTTTAGTCAAAAAGTCACTATAAGTTGTCACATTACTCTCTCTACTTGTCTGCACATCTTTTCGTAAAAAGTCAAAAAGTTACTAAAATAGTATGTTCCCAAACGAAGCTTAATTCTCCATTATAATTTATAGCAGAGTGGGACAGTTTTAAAGACAAATTATAAATTTTAAACTGTGGATCAAATTAACCCGCAAGTAACAGACAAATCAATACAAATCAGACGATGTTAAGAGATTAGTTGATATTTTGCATAACCATAAAACATACGTTAACTAGACTCATTTTAAAATAAAATAAAAATATATTTGAACTAAAACTACAAAAGCCCTATTTGGTAAGGCTTATTTTTAACTTATTTCATCTTTTAGCTTAATTTAAGCTATTTTGGTGTGTTTAGTTCAGCTTAATAATACAGATTATAGCTTTTTTTAGGTCAAAAATCAGCTTTTTCTTTGAGTGGGAGAGGAAAAGTTTTTCCAATCAGCTTAACTAGGCAGCTACAATTTGAGGGGCAAAATGACTTAAATGCCCCTTACAATTTCAAGTAATTACAAGTGTACCATGTATATAAATCAAAACACTTTCATTTTTGTCTCTTACATGAAGCTGTCTGGCGATTTCTGGCGAACCAGAGATCTCTCTCTCGCACAAACATGAACCAGAGATCTCTCTTTTCTCTCTCTTTTTCTCTCTCTCTCTCTGTGCTACATCCATGGCGCCGTACCTAGGTTTTTCGTCGTCGATCTCAAGTTCGGAGGGTGAAAATGTTGCCTCAAATCCACACAGATTTCAGATCTGTGTAGTCTCATTTGATCTCAAATATCAGATCTGTTATGTGTGTGTGTGTGTGTGTGTGTGTGTGTTTTTTTGAAGTGGCTGTGTGTGTGTGTTCGTGATCGCGATAGATCTCTCTCTCTCTCTCTTCGGCGTTATTTGCGGCAGATCACGACAGATCTCTCTTTCTCTTTCTTCGCGATCGCGATAATTCTCTATCTCTTCAGCATTGTTCGTGGCAGATCGCGGTAGATTTCTCTTTCTCTCTCTCTCTCTCTCTCTCTCTTCGCGATCGTGATCGTGATTGCCACGTCGCCGCTGTACCTTTGTCGTCGTCCTCCCCCCATCCTCATCTCTTTCCGGTGAACCAAAGCCGTCGTTTCTGCCGGCTAGGGTTTTCACTTTTGTTTTTGTTTTGTTTTTTTTTTTTTTTTCTAGAGGTTTTCAGTATTTTTTAATAATAATAAAAAAATAATAATTAAGCCATTATTATTAATAATTTTAGTATTAATTATTAAAATTGATTGATTACAAAAATTAATAATTTTAGTATTTTTAGTATTAATTATTTTAGTATTAATTTTAGTATTTTTATATTAATTAATACTAATTAATAATTTTAGTATTAATTGATTACAGAAAGCCATTAATTGCCATTAATTAATTTATAATGAAATAATTTTATACTAATTGATTTATAATGAAAAAATGAAAATAATAATTTATAATGAACAAATGAAAACAAGCCATTAATTGACACTAATTAATTTATAATGAAATAATTTTATCAAATGTATCAATTTTTATATTAATTGATACTAATTAATACTAATTGTAATGACAATTGTTATATTATTAATTGTAATGAAAAAAATTAATGAAAACAAAATTACAATTTAAAAAAAAAAAATTAAAATTGAAGAAAAAAATGAAATACAAAATGAAATAACTTATATTAAATGAAATAAAAAAATGAATATTACAACTTCTATTAAATAACTAATTGAAATTAATATATAGAAAAATTATATGTAATGACATCACAACATTAATATAAATACATGGATATTAGTTGATATTAATTGTAATGAATTAATAAATTGAACAAAATTAACAAAAAGAAAGAAGAGAAGAAAAAAAGAAAAAGAAAGAAGAGAAAAGAAAATAAGAAGAAAAAGAATTACAATTTTTATGTTTAGCAAAAATGACAATTACACAGTAAAGAGTTATTTAACAACTTATTTATCAAACACTACTCTGTTCTTTAAATTCATAATTTCACAATTATATCAAATAGATTATCAACTTATGTTTCCAGTTGTAAGTTATAATCTATAATCACTATATACCATAGACTTTTCTAATTTTAGAAAGTCCCCTTTAAATGAGTTACAGCTTATAGGGCGCCTCTTCATTTCTAGTGAGACCCATATTACCAAACGACATCGTGTTTACGAGTCAAATTCCAAATTTTACAGCATGACTTCCTCTCCATTTTCTCACCTGTTTCTTTTCTTTTCTTTTCCTTTCTTTTCTCACTAATATTTTCCGTCGCCAACTAGAAAGAAAGAAAGCACGCCAAGTACGAATATACGCCACAATGCTTCCTCCATCTCCGTTCCTATATATATACATATACATATACATATACATATAATAATCAAAGTTTAATGTATTTTCTCTCTCATCTCTGTTTTCAAGATCTTTTGCCCCAAGTTTCTTGCATCGCCTGTCGGCGTTTTTTATTGTTTCTTATCACACTTTTAACATTAAACAATTGTAACATTTAAATTTCTTTATTCCAAAAAATCAGACACCCCAGATTACATTTGAATTTGTTTATTTCAAAAAAAAAAAAAAATCAGACTCTTCAACTCCTGAGATTCAGGGTATGTGCTCTGTTCGACCTTAGTCTCACCACACAACCTTGAATCTTCTTCTTCATCACTGTATATATATATTAAAAATACCCAGTTTCATTTTTCCTTTTTAACTTCGAGATATTAGCTATACAGGTTGCATATGTTTGATTGTTTGCTTTCAAATGCTTTATTTTTATTTTTATTTTTTTCATTTCCTTTTGTTTTTGTTTTTGTACTAAATGTTGTGATTATTGAAATATATAAAATTTCATGGAGATTCTTTGATCTGTCAATAGAGTTGCTTGGTCTCTGTAATTTCTTCATTTTTACAGAATCTTTATTGCTCATTAATGCTTGATCTGTACAAAATGTGATTCAAATGCATGAAAATTGAAACTTTCTTATAGATTAGCAGTTCAAGCTCTTCAGTTTTGATGATTTTATTGTGTGTTGTTTAATGATTTTTATTTTTATATTTTTTCCCATTTTCTTGGGTCTAGAAGAAAGTCTGAAAATTTATAGCACTCCAATTGTTTGTTCTAAAGCCTAAAAAGAGACTCATTGATGACTTTGGTTTATCAAAATAACTTGTTTGAATTTTGAAACAATACCCTTATTTGGTCTGTGTTGTTCTCAGTTTTCGATTCATCGATTTGATTGGCTAATGGTGATATTTGTTTGTAACAGGGGAATTTAGTTCTGTTCCAGGAAGAAAACCTGAACCTTGTACTGCTCTTTTTTCTTTTTACCAGTGCAGGTAAATCATGTTCATTGAATGATAATTTTTAGTGAAGGAATGCATTTTCAAAATTTTGGCATATTTATGAAGGGCTGCAGGCTAGGGTTGCCTAATTGTTAAGTGTTTTTGTATGGGACACGGACATTCAACACACCACAGATACGTTAACGAGAAATTTTTAAAAAATACAGAACCCAATAAGTGAGGGATATGTGAAAAATATATAGTTTTATATATATTTATAATATGTCATATATATATGAATATTTTATTCAAAAATAATAATAAAATTCAACATAACATTAATTTTTAAAGTTTAATTGAGGTGGAATTAATAGATATAATTTTTTTTCTTCTTTTATCACAGTTCTCTAAGTTATTTTGTTCAAACTTGTAATTTGTTTGATGTATGTCTAAGTGATGGACATGTGTATCTCAAACTATCTGAAGTATGTCTGGGTCTAAAAAAACTAAAGAAGTAATATGACACATTTGGACATGTGTTCGACACGTGTTGGGAAGTATCCGATGAGTGCCGGTGTTTGAAACAAACACAACAACTTCTTAGAAGTGTCCATGGTCAGAGAAGGAAGAAGCCGCCAAACTTAGCCTTCTTGGTATGCTGCACCTGGATTGTGTTTTGGCACCATCAGTGTGTCCATTGTCACCATATATTTCTATAACACAATCAGCTAGCACAACTTCAATTAGATCTGCCAGCTTGGAGGAATAACAGCTTTTTTTTGGTTTCTAGACCCTTTTAGAATTTTACAAAGGTTTTGCTCTTAGTAGCTATCAACAGCTGATGATTAAACTCAAGGTCGTTTTGTTTTCTAGTCATTTGGTCTTCGAAACCAACATTGTCTTGCTTTAACAAACTTTTGTCCATGTCCTTTTCACGAGAGCTCAAACTGTCCAAACCATAGTCTTAGCCGCCCGCAATTTGGAAAGATTGACCCGTGTTTTCTTATATAAAATTGCCTCAACTCAGTTCTTATTACAACTTTTCATATTCTTTTTAGCTTACGTGCTTCATATACCTCTTTCAGTACAAATTCAAACAATCTGAATTTTCTCCCAAGAAGAGGCCTAAAGGGTATCAACTATTTCTCAAAGATTGGATACTTCTGAGATGGCATTGGCAAGGTTTGCAAGGAGTGGTTTGAGGCGGTCAGGAGGTGCCATGGGAAATTATGCGAGTGAGAGGGATATTCTATGCGAAGGAGTTTCAACACGAAAGTGTTCCTTACCTTCTGGTGGAAATTTTAACACAGGCAACAACCTGTTGCACGTTCCAAGCATAGGAAAGGTGGAGCACACAAATTTTTGGAGCAGGGGCATGAGGGCAACTCCACAATACCAGTTTGCTCAGGCGGAGCGGATTGTGGAGGAATCTGATTCAGAGTATGAGAGCCCAAAGTATCCTAGCTTGGAAGCAACAAAACCGGGTGAAAAACCCAGGGTGGTTGTCCTTGGGACCGGGTGGGCAGCGTGTCGGTTTCTTAAAGGGCTTGACACCAAAATATATGATGTTGTTTGCATTTCACCAAGGAATCACATGGTCTTCACTCCTTTGCTTGCTTCAACTTGTGTTGGAACCTTGGAGTTTCGCTCAGTAGCCGAGCCAGTTGGTCAAATACAGCCTGCATTGGCAAAGGACCCGAATTCCTACTTTTACTTGGCTTCTTGCATTGGCGTTGACACAGGCAATCATGAAGTGAGTACATTTCTTTAGCTCTGTTTTCCTGGTCATCTTATCTTTTTTTTTTTTTGGTGCATTTTGATTCATGCTCAACTAGAATCAGAGTCTATCATTCTATTGTGGATTAGATTTTATTTCTCAAAGAGGGTTATTTAAAATATAAGAAGAAGAAGAAAGATTGAGAGAGAGAGAGAGAGAGAGTTGCTACATCTTCTTGCATTGTGAATTCATAAATATAATTATATAATGAACTTGTTAATGTGGCTTTAATGAATCAGGTGTATTGTGAGACGGTTGGCAATGTCGGACTTCCTTATGAGCCTTACCGATTCAAAGTTGCATACGACAAGCTTGTCATTGCTGCTGGAGCTGAGCCCTTGACCTTTGGTATAAAGGGAGTGAAGGAACACGCGTTTTTCCTTCGTGAAGTGAATCATGCCCAAGAAATTAGGAAGAAGCTTCTCTTAAACCTCATGCTCTCTGAAAATCCAGGTGATTGATAATATTCCCGTCACAAAGTTCCTACTAAGAAATACATGGATTTCATTTGACATCTGAGAATTGCTTACTGTGTTTGTCGGTAGTCCCTTGTAGAAACAATAGGCAATTTGCTAAATAGAAGCAAATCGGATATAATTATGAAATATATTTACAATGATATAATTATGAAATTGGAATTTCATCCCTAATTGCAGGTATATCAGAAGAAGAAAAAGAGCGATTATTGCACTGTGTTGTCATTGGAGGTGGCCCTACCGGGGTAGAGTTTAGTGGTGAATTAAGTGATTTTATCATGAGAGATGTTAGTGATCGGTATGCTCATGTCAAAAATTACATCCGTGTCACCCTTATTGAGGTATTTATACATTCTTCATCCACATTTATTTCTGAGCAAGCTACAGCATAAATTTGAACAAAAACCCTGTTAACGGCTGTCTTATTATTTTTCCTTGAGTTAGGCAAATGAAATTTTGTCATCATTCGATGTTGGACTACGCCAATATGCCACAAAACACTTAACCAAGGTAATTAGAATTCCTTTCCTGAACCCCGAATGGTTTTTTTTCCCTCCGTACATAGTTTGTGAATTTGTCAGTGACACTTGGAGCTTTGTATCAGTGTGGTGTTCGACTTGTACGTGGTGTTGTTAAAGAGGTGCATCCCAAAAAGATTGTACTTAGTGATGGGAGTGATGTTCCTTATGGCCTTCTGGTCTGGTCTACCGGGGTTGGCTCCTCTCAGTTTGTAAAATCACTAAACTTGCCCAAGTCCCCCGGTGGAAGGTATGCTCTTCTCCAATTCCCCTATGTTTCCCATTTTTGTTTGTTTATTATTTCATTTTGTCCTGTAATCCTGTGTCGGATGCCATCATTGAAATTTGTTTTTTTTTTTTGGGTGTTACAGAATTGGAATTGATGAATGGTTGCGGGTTCCTTCTGTTGAAGACGTGTTTGCAGTTGGAGATTGTGCTGGTTTTCTTGAACAGACTGGGAGGCAGGTGCTTCCAGCTCTAGCGCAGGTCAGATCCCATGTGTCCTTTGCAATTTATTATATAACTATGCATAGAACTTCCATGTTCATTTTTGAAACATCATTTTACCCTTACAAGACTAAAAAAATGTTCTTAAGAAATATGAAATATAATCATGTCCAGGTATCCTTCACACGAGAATTTGATTAGTCCGATGTTTAGACCCATATCCATGTAACATAGCTAATAGGATGCCAATCTATCAAACTACCATTTTCATCACTTTGGTGTAATAAAAAAATACAAGGCATGTATTACTAGCCTATATAATAATTAATGGCTTTTGAGAATATTGAAGAACCAATCTTCCCATACATATGACATTGCCGAGTATTATGTTGTGCCATTTTTAGCTGCCTAAAATTTTCTAGACTATATTTTCCACAGAAAATCAGAAAGAAAATTAGAGATTGGAGTCTAAACTACTTGCACAAATTTTTTTTGAGCAGGTTGCAGAAAGGGAAGGAAAATATCTTGTGGAGTTGTTTAACAAAATTGGGAAGCAGAATGGTGGGAAGGCTTTGTGCGCAAAGGACATCCCTCTGGGAGAGCCTTTCATCTACAAGCATCTCGGAAGCATGGCATCTGTAGGGCGTTACAAGGCACTTGTCGATCTTCGCCAGTCCAAGGTGATTTAAACAGTTTTTTTTTTTTTTTTTTATAGCTGTAAAGCACAAAAATTTGCACTCAAAAGTACAAATCTGAGCAGGTGCTAATTCCTATCTAGGAAAAACGGGTCCAATTGTGTGATGGTGATTTCATTTCTTGTTTTCATTTTTTAAGAATTGTTTTTGAAAACTGATCTCAGGAAAATTTTCTGAAAACAACCCACATTTTAGAAAACTATCAATTTTATTTTTGAAAACTGATTTGCATAGAAAATGGAATGATTTGAAAACAATGAGTATTTTCGAACAATCCATTTTGTTTTACTTCTAAAAATACGAAAAAAACGAAAACATAACCATACAAAGTTCTACTAGTTTCATTGAAAATTGATTTTGCATAGAAAATAGAATGATTTGAAAACAATGGGTATTTTTGAACAATCCATTGTTTTACTTCTAAAAACATGAAAAAAAAGAGAAAACATAACCATACAAACTTTTACTAGCTTCATTTGCACAAATCCAATAGGTGTAGAGTGACCTCTCATGAGTCTTTTACTCCAAATTGCATCATCTTTTCTCATTGAACTTTCAATATGTTAGGTGGTTCAATGAACATTCTCATGCTACCCAATTTGTAACATGTTTTAAGCAATCAATATCTTTAGGGCACGTTTGATTCATTGATAAAAGAGCGGGATTCAATTAAATAGCCTCAGAATAAAATAATCCTGCATTTGGTTCCAGTTTTTTTCGAGATGACTAATCCTGAGGGGCCTGCATATGTGGGATTATTTTGTCCGAGGTGGGACAGTAACACTTGTTGTGAAATTCCAATAATGCCCTCCTCGAGATAACTTATCGTGGCTAATCCTGTATACAAAGCAAACGTGACCTGATTTTATGCAATTAAATTTTGGTCTAGTTATTTAATTTTTGAATAAAAAAAACCTAAATAAGTCAGAGCCCCTGATTAAACTTTGTTTTTTCTCATCTTCATTTGAACAGGATGCAAAGGGAGTATCTCTTGCAGGGTTCATAAGCTGGCTGATTTGGCGCTCAGCTTACCTGACACGTGTCGTCAGCTGGAGAAACCGATTCTATGTTGCTGTGAACTGGGCAACCACACTAGTCTTTGGTAGAGACAACTCAAGGATAGGATGATCAGTCAAATTAATATTCTTGATGGACACAAGGAATGACCTAAGCTACTACACTATAGGGTTCAAGTTTTGCAGTGTTTTCGATGGACTAGTTATCATTTTTGATTCAACTGATTAAATCATTTTTGAAATAATTTTGAAGTATCAAAATTAATGCTATAGTGTTTTGGATTAGAGGAGCTATGTAGGTATAAATCCAAAGGTGGAGCCACATATAATCTTGTGAAGTGTATTTGCAGTAAATGTTATGGTAGATCCACTTGAATATGGTATTTGAATGAAATGACGATTGGTATTTTGTTGATTGTAAGTTCTTGGATATGTGGTTTGTCAACAAGTCTATAGATGTGGAAGCGATTACATAAAATAATTTTGGTCATACATGTTAGATGGCGAACTCACCATAAAAGATAATGTTTCATTCAAAGGTGAAGGTAGGAAAAGTTTCATACAAAAGTATAATTAGTAAATAATAATAAACATTAGTATTTACATTAAATTATGAATATAATAATAAAAAACCATTAAAAATTATTTTATAAATTTATATCAAGTTTATATTTATGGTAGATGTCATTCATTATAGATTAATGCTTTGTAGCTCGAAAAACAAAGGCTTGAATGGCCCGAAAACCTTGCCAATCTGTCTCTTATTTTGTACTCAAGCAGATCAAATTTTCTCTCTCCTCTCTATCTCTGTCCTTCTCAGACTCCAAAAGCATTCATGGACATCATCTCTCTCCTTTGATCCCAGGTCCCTCTTGTGACACCCTAAATTTTGGAAATATCAATAATATAATACAATGATACATTGGAGTTTAACTAGCAGATATACAACATTTTTAAGCACAAAATACAAATAGCTACACTAAAAGAAAATATTAATAATAGTTACAGATAAAATTCTTCAAGTCTTTAGATACAAATCAGTTTCTTGATACAAAAGATTATCCGAAATACAGGAAATATAAAATCCAATCTCTAAGGCAGCCATAGTTCCTCAAAGCTTTTAGAGATTCCATTCTCGGTGTAAAACTCGCCTCTACCTGGCATAAAACGCCATGAACTTGGAATGCCTAGTAAATACACACACCCCAATCATTTTCCTATTCCAAATACACAAGAAAAATAACAGTATCATTATAACACACAGCAAAAACAATAATTAAGCAAAACATATAATAAATTTCAGTTCTCATGAATAACAGTTAATTTCAATTCTCATGAATAATAGTTTTCATGAATAACAGTCGATTAAGTTAGTTCTATGCAACTCTCCGTGGGATGCCGTTCCTATCCAACCGCTAACACTGGCCATGGGCAATTCTGACTCCCCCTTGGTTAATACAATATCAATGCATTGCTTACTGCATACCACTAGTGTGTCACTTACCGCACAATTACTAATGATGCGCACGAACCTAGGTTACATACCTGAGTGGTGACATCACGGTCTGCCCCAAGCGAATGCGCTTTCAAGGATACTCTCCCTGTGTGAGACCCTCATTGCCATCCTTATGCCTTCCATTTCCGTTAAGCAGCCAAAATACCTCCTGTGCCATGTTAGGGTTCGAAAACACACTTGTGTAAGATTTCACAAAAATGGAACACATTCCACTATATCATACTCATGAATCCATCATTCATTATCTCATAAAATTTACTACAATGATCGCAATCCATTACCATCCCATGATTTTCCCTTTACTAAGTGCATTATGTTCTCAGTTATAGCGAAGCATGGTCAATATAATTACGAATCTAAACTAAACAACAAGTAATTTATTCATGGAAAAACAAATTCACAATTTATCATTGATTACATATCAAGACTAAAACATTCAAGAAGCATAGAATATAAGAGTTGCAAACCAAATAAGAGCATATTAACACAAATTTTCAGATTTTTAGATTTGAACCAGTTTGAAAATAATTATGAAAAAAATACTTTTATTGGCCCTAAGTACCTAGCCTCATGTGAGTTTGTAGATAAACAAGTCTAGTTTTAAACTCAATTAATGAAAGTAGGATACGTATTTTAGATTTTAAGATAATTCAAAATTATCAAGATCTATCTAAATTCGTTGATCGTTACGCAAATCGATTTTTCTTTCAAACCCCTCACTCTCTTGAGTTCATTTGGGTTGGTTTGGGATGTTCTAAAAAAGTGCATTTTTTGACTTATTGGCTTATATGGGTTGGGTTTGAGTTGTGTTTGATGTGATGTGTTAGAGAGGTGATGTGATTTAAATAAGATGATGTGACTTAAATAGGATAGTGCCTTTTTGACTTTTTGTATTATAGATGCCAAACTTAAGATTTTAACATAAAAGTGGACTCAAGATTATTTTCTAAAAATAGAGAAAGTTGACTATTTTTTTGGTTCTGTAAGTAACAAACTTAGAAAAATTGTTTAGGTTATAAAAATACATCCTTAGGTCCTATCAAAATTACCACATACTCTAGACATACCAAATATTACTCCATGAAAAACAGATTTTGGGTTTATGGAGTTTTGATGGGAAAATAAATTCAAGAGAGGGAAAAGAATTGCTATTGAAAATTTAAGAAAGAAAAAGAAGCACTCCATTTCTTGATTAATACACATTTACACAAGATTATAGGCCTAGAATACAACATATGTATACAAAGAGCATGTATTAGGAGGGGAAAAATAAGTGGTAAAAGAACTTGAGAGAAGAGGTGATGTAGGTTTACCTTTGTTATACAAGACTCAACACAATTCTTCTTTTTCTTCTTCTCTTTTCTCTCTCTCTCGCTCTCGCTCTCTCTCTCTCTCTCTCTCTCTCTCCCCTCTAGTGCATAGCTGAAATGTGTAAAATGATAGGGAGAAGTGTGCATATATATAGAGAAAGGATTGGGAGGTTTTTTAGGGACTAATAAGTTCCATAAATATAATTTGTCAAAGTTGTCCATCAATGTCATCAAGGCCCTTTCATCCATTACATGGCTAGCTACGTGGGCTCCAAGAAATATATATATATATATATATGAGATATTTCTATTTATGTACATAAAATAATAGGCACAAGTACATTAATTAATAAAATATTACAATTAAGGTTTGGAATGAAATAAAATAAAAGTATATATGGACCAAGTCTAAATTTATGAAACCTTGATATTTATTATTAATATACTAACATTAGAAAATAGTTAAAATAATAAATTTGAGTCCTGTTAAATTAAAGCGCAAAGAAAGACGAGAAACCGAGTGAAAACGGCATTACCGGGAATTAAGATTTTAATGTAATTAATCTATAATTATAGGGTCTAATAATTAGTACCGAGGTTTTAAAGGTAATTATTAATCTACCAAGATCAATTAGGGTTTACTCTAATTAATCTGCGATACTTCCTAATTCTAGGGTTTAAAACTCAATTAAGCGAAAATTCAAAGGCTTTATTGAATTAAACTCTCAAGGTTAGGGATTTAATGGTAATTACAAAAATTAGGGTCTCTACACTTCTCATCCCTCTCATCTCTGTTAAACATTCGTTAAACCTCCCTCTCTACTCATATGCTAACGCCGCTGCTGAAATCCTCTCATCCCAGATCTTTCTCATCTGTGTTAAATCTCCATCTCATCTCTGTTAAACCTCCTTCTATACTTATACACTAACGACGCCGAACGCCGAACGATAGCGAACACCAAATGACAAATGATGAAAAAAAACTCCTTAACTACTAGCGTGATGCCTCTTATACGCTAACGATGCTGAAAACTCATCATTACATACTAGAAGAAAACGAATCTGAGGTAAACCCAAATTCGACAAAACTAGGGTTTATGTTTTGGCTTCAATTTCTTTATGAATATGTCAATTGTGATTGTTTGGTTTTGGATTTTGCCATCAATTTGTGTTAGGGTCGCCTTTAATTGTGAGAAAATGTTTTTGGGGCTTATAAATCTATGATTGTTAGGGTTTTGGCATTATGAATATTGTAACTTCTGAACTTTGTGCGTTTGAAATATGAAAATCTGTTGATGAAATATGTTCTTTATCAATTATTCTAACTTAGTTGAATCTGTTCTTTGAAATTTGGGTTTTGCTTTAAATTCATAAGTTCATAAATCTATTTTGGGTTTTTCTTTAAATTTATAATTTTTATTTTGCTTTAATCCTGAAATCTGGGTTTTGCTTTAAATTCATAATTGTTATTTTACTTTAAATCTGAAATTTGAATGTTATTTTGCTTTAAATTTGAAATCTGGGTTTTGCTTTAAATTTACAATTATTGATTAAAAGAACATCTTGTTGAATTTACAGGTAGTTTAAAATATTCCAACTAAGTGATCTATATTAGTTTACATTCATCATCACATTATGCATCAGTATGAGGCTTTTGAAATTTTGCTCATCATCACATTATGCATCAGTATGAGGCTTTTGAAACTCTGCTCTATGGGATGGAATGACCCAAAAGCTTCAGATTCAAAAAGAGACATAACCTACTCTTTTTAGGGACTCTATGGGAAGCATTTAAATCAAATAATAAGTTTGAAAGAAATCCATGTATATGTTAAAAGGGAATGAGAATTTGTAGTGTTCATTGCGAAAAATACAACTATGAATTATTTGTCATATTGAAGAAAAGAAGATGATGTCATACTTGGCCAGCCCAAAATTTTCATGTATATAATTTATGTTCCTACTGATCTAATTCATTTAATTTTTCTTCCAATGTAGTGTTATGCTTTGTCCCTATGGAAGTGAAATTTAGTTAGAAAGCTTAACAATTTAGAGTAAACTAAAATTACCCAATTTTTCTAGTTGGATCTATTTCAATGTGGAACATACAATTAATCAGGAAGAAATTAAAATGGCTTTCGTATTTTGTATGCAAATTAAAAAATGGCTTCTTCTTCTACTAACAATAGCAATATAAGACTAAAGCCAAAATTGTGTGATTGTGGGAGAACAGCTGCCATGTATATTATATAAATCAATGAGAATGGAAATTAAAGGCGTTTGTTTTTTATTTGCCTATCAAAATATGTAAGTATCTATTATAGAAATTAATCTTTTAGTATTTAGAAATTTATTTGTGTGATTTGATTAATTGATTCTTGTGCATTGTAGAGTAATAAGGAACTACTGCAATTACTTCAAGTTCACAGATAATGATGATGACGACATTACCTCTACAATCTGTTCCAATGCTAGTCCTTGGAAAGCTATAAAAACAAAAGAATTTAATGATCTAAGGACAAGGCTTTGTGAGATGGACAATGAAATTCATGAGCATGGTAAAAGGCTTAAAAGAATGGAGAAGAATTTCAAGGCAATGATTTATGTCATTGTATTTTGTGTCTTTTTGTACTTTATCATCTAAATGGCTGACTTGTTAGGTTTTGGCCAATTTCATGAATGTAATCAAAAACTTGTTTTTTATTTTGTGTATTTTTCTACTTTATCAGCTAAATGACTGATTTGTTAGGTTTTCTAGAATTTCATGAATGTTATAAAAAAAAAATTTGTTCTGTATTTTGTGTGTTGTCTATGTGGATGATGTGGATTGTGAGAGGCATGGATCTGTATTTCACGTGGATTCTGTCAGTGGATGTTATTCCGATCTATTTTCAATTGTCATTTTTCTACTCCCATAAATGTATTTTAAATTGAATTGGGAGAGGAATGGACCTCTCTTTGTCCAAATGTTCAAAAAGAACAATCATTTCAAAAACAAAATGGTTGGTGAGGCAAACCCATATACACATAGCAACCAAGATTGTTGAAGACAATTTCGAGTTACCACATTAACTAGACATGAAATAGCTACCAATTCCAACAAAGAATAAATTCATGAGTTCGTATCTTTATGACCAGCACTAGTGAAGACAATTTCGAAAGACAGGAACCCCCTGTGAAATATTGATCATAATAATTAACAAAAATAAAAATGAAATTGTTATAAACAAGCAAATTGGAGCTATTTAAGAAGATAACTTTTTTCAAAGTTTGACAAGCAGTTCACAAAGGAAGCTTTAATTTAGTTTGTTTGGTTTTTTTAATACCTGTAATGCAAATGCAATATCTGAGTAATACCTTAAATTTAGTTCACATTGAGCACACATTTTTTCTGAGTAATACAAAACTTGCTTCATTTGCACATTGTAATACAAAACTTGCTTGATATACACAATCAGTATACAACTACAATTCAATTCAACTGAACCACAAATAAACCTAATTCAAAATGTTAAATAAACCACATACATGTTGAAGTCAAACCAACGTTTTCGAATGAAGCCAAACAATAGCCACAAAATGTATTGAAACGAAATAAAACCAAACTATTTGAAGTTAACAAACGAAATGCATCTAAAATTAGTAGTGCGAAACTAAAAAAATAAAATCAGTTGAATCTGCATCTATATTCAAGTCAACAAATTGTGAAGCTATTGTTGAACTTTGACTGCTTATATTGTTCACCATTCTTGCATGAGTATGAGATATGCTTCCAATATTGTCCACTATTTGCGTTGGGCTAACCCGTGCCTATAAAAACAAAGTTAATATTACAAATATTGTCCACAAACATATTCACTAATCTAAAATTTAATTGATTCCCAAAATATTTGTAATCATATGTTGAACACATACCGCTATATACATAGTGTCTTGCATGCCATCCATACAAGGAAAATAGTTGACCTTGAGGTACCTTATGATCAAATAGTAACACAATTTGTTTAGTAATTTGAAGCATTCAAATAAAAACCGACAAAAAAACATACCGAAAATATTAAGTCATTTGAACACATTCGGTTCATACATAGTGTCTTGCACGCCTTCCATAGAAGGAAAATTTGACTTTTGAGGTTCACCTTGAGGCACTGTGCAACTCTATAGTAGTGACACATATTGGTGAGCAATTTTAAGTTAAAAAAATTCTAAAATTTACATGTCAAACGAATTTAAAAAATTTACCTGTACTTTCGTATCCTTCTTATTCTTTCCCTTCAACCGATTCACTATTTCATCAACTTTGCTAACCTTCCACTTCGTACATGGACGGCCTCTTCGACGAGCAACCAAATGACTAAGTACCTTGCGACTGATGCTGGCTTTTGTAGTACTGCGACCAGGTGGACTTTTTGGAGAAGTATGAGAAGGTGGTACACTAGTAATAGAAGGTGACACACTACTAGTACATGGCACATTACTTGTACAACCCAATTAATCTTTTCTCACTCTATCTTTGATTTCCATCAACCCAAGTTGAATCACTTTGTGTTTATCATCATCATTGGTAGCAAGTTCTAGAATTTCATCCAACGTCTTGTGATACTTATCATGCACCTTTGCATTGAGAGCAACTCCGGAATTAGTATTTGTGGTTAGAATACATGTGTACCCTCTTTCCAAATTTTTTCTCCATCTCGACACAGTGTATTTACTTGGAACCTCATATATGTACCTCTCAATGAGCACATTAAGTGAATGGGCACACATAATACCCTTAAACTCAAACCACTGACACATACATTGAATCTCACATTCAATTGAATTACAGTATACATCAAATTCCATTTTATTCATCCTCTCACCAACTAGAATAGCCTCCTTGACACGATAGGTACAAATTGATCCCTCCTCTTTGACAAGAATCATATGACAGCACTAGACGCTTCATTTCTGCTTGAACTTCTTTAAATTTTGCATTTGTGTAGGCTGCCCGAAATTGCTTCTCAAAATCATACACCATTAAGCAAGCATACAATTTGTTATGAGATTTGAAGTCTGTTTTGGTCTCCTTCTCTATCTTACTTCTCAATGCGTTGTCATATTACTCAACAAATTGCTTTAAAGTAGTCTTTAGTTCACATATCCATCAAAAAATGCATTCATATTCTCACTTTGTTGTGTAGTTAACATGCTAGCCCAAAAAATGTCTTTAACATAGGTAGGAATCCACCTATGTCACTCACCATATACTACCGCCAACCACTTGTTATCATTCAGACTAAATGTTGCAATCATCATTCGCCGTGCTTCATCAAATTTATCTTTTGTAAAAGAATCATAAACTGCATTTTGCAAAGCAAACTTTATGGATTCATATTGTGAATATCCTCTCAATTTCTCTGTAATTTTCTTCATTATATGCCATAAGCACTAACGATGTCAAGCCTATGGGAAAACAATTTCTATGGC
Organism: Camellia lanceoleosa; assembly: GCA_025200525.1. NCBI lineage: Eukaryota > Viridiplantae > Streptophyta > Magnoliopsida > Ericales > Theaceae > Camellia > Camellia lanceoleosa. The sequence goes on from CM045765.1 coordinate 32,949,018, forward strand.
ATTTTGTATAGCTTTGCACTGGTCAATTATTATAGCTTTTGGGGGAGTATTTGACATGCAACTTAACCATTCTCTAAATAACCAAACAAATATCTCAGTGTTCTCATTACATAACAACTCACAACCAAACAAAATTGACTGTCCATGGTGATTAACTCTTACAAACGGAGCAAACGACATATCATATTTGTTTGTCAAATAGGTTATGTCAAATGAGACAACATCCTCAAATGCTTTATAAGCCGCCCTACTCTTTGCATTCGCCCAAAACAAGTTTCGCATCGACCATTTTCATTAAGGTTAATTGCCAAATAGAAGTTTGAATTTTGTTGTTGCATTTTATGAAAATAAAGTGCAACTGATTCAACATCTCCTACCACAAGTCTTAATCTTCTAGCATTCTCAATATGATTCCTTGCATCTCGTTCATCAAATGTTAATGTCTCATATCTCCCCACTTCAACAACTATAGAATGAAAATTCCTAGCCACCCCAATCCCTGTTGCATCGTTTACTTCTAGTCTCCTCTTCACAGGAGTAAGAATCCTCTTATTCATTGCAAAATGTCGTGAGTCACTAGGAATCAAATTATAAGTATGCTCAAGCACAACTATGGTTAACTTATATCTTTTATCCTTTTGTAGACTGGCTCTTACCCTTGCTTTGCAATCAATTTTTGATGACAAAGATGGTTTCAGGAGATTTACTTCTGATCTTTTTGTTCTCTTCTGCGCCCGAGTACATTCAATTCCAAAGTATTTTACTTCCCCATCATCTCCAATATTTTTTGTGTTCTATAAGCTATAGTAAATCCAAGATGTTTCGCATATTTTGCATAAAATGTGTACAATTCTTACTTTGACGTAAAACACGTCTCCTTATTAGGTTCTTCAACTTCATCATTCTCATTTAATGAAGGATTTTTCTCCTGTTCTTCAACTTCCTCACTTCCATTGAATGAATTATTGTTTGAATCAATATCCGTTGTCGCTTCAAATTGAAATATAATAGAATTTGAGTATAGTTTATTGAGAAAGAGTATACAATATCCACTCTTAGAGCATCTCGACACAATGTATTTATTTCAGAAAAATATATCCACAATCACTATGTCAAATAGCAATATTTATGATGAAGAAAAAACCCATTTCTCAATAACCCAAACAACTAAACTAGATCTCTCTCATCCATCTCATCTTTGTTAAACATCCCAATGAAAAGAAGAAGAAAAAAAAATAGAGGAAAACAACACAACACACCCAAAAAAAAAGAAAAAAAAAGAAAAGAAAGAATAATGGAAATCCAATTACCACACACCAATAATCAGACAAATTCACAATATCAACTTGTGACCTATTGCCCAATGCTATGTATATGTATTTGAGGGTGGCAACTATCTCTAGGTCTCTTATGTAAGCTTTTCTAGTTTTGGGATGAACCACTTAAAGTTTTTCATGTCTCACCAATACAGATTAGGTGTTATGGATTCCTAGTACACATTTGTATACTAAAGGCAGATGCATTAATCTACTGCTAAAAATCAAAGAATTCACCTATTATATGAAAAAATTCAACAATCAAACATCACCATTCATCCTGAGATCAACATATTTTTACCAGCAAACCCCTCACTACAACAAAAAAGGTCTATGGTGATGAAAACACATGACGAAAAAATATTTCGTCTCCAAATATACATATTTTAGTGATGAAAATAAGATTTCGTCTCCAATTGTACTATTTTTAGAGACGAAAACAAAATTTCATCACCAAATGTTTAAAATAAATAAAATAATAGGTGACGAAATTTTTTTTCATCTCTAAATTTTATTTTTTATCACAAAACACATTCTCGTCCTTGGAAATTTTACTAGAAAATTTGGGCGCCATATTAGAGACGAAAAATGTTGTCACCATTATAAAAAAATTTCGGAGACAAATATAAATTCATCACCTATAATTTAAGGGGACAAAATGACATCGTTTTGTCTTCCCAAATCACTCATCTCTCGCGCTCTTTCTTTCACTCTCACCCAGTCTCGTCTCTCTCTCTGGTTTGAACTTGTGAAACCCTCTCACTGATTTCTTTCTTGCCCTCTCACATACACACAAGCACATAAGCACTATCGGAAACCCCCTCTCTCCGTTCGAATCACACCACCGGAAGCCCTCTCTCTCTGTTCGAATCGCACCACTGGAAGCCCTCTTCTCTATTCATTTTGCTTCACTGATGCAGCACCACCGGAAGCCCTATTCTTCGTTCATTTCGCACCAGGTATCTTCTTTTCTATATATATGTGTTCTCATTGTTTTGGTTTGTCAATTTGAATGCCCTTTCTTTGATAGAAATCTATATATATGTGTGTGTATAAATCTAGATTCTATAATAGAAACTTGATGTATCACATTTGTATGGGCAATAGTATCAATAAAAAGTATAAAATATGGCATTTAGGATTTTGTGGGTGTATCAAGCTGTTAAATGTTTGTTTCTAATCTGTTGTTTCTTAAATTGAGTATCTATTCACCAGAACAACAACAAATGGTCTCAATGGATAATTGCTTATTTCTTGTCTAATTTTACAGATTGTTTATGTCAATGTGGGTAATGGGGAGCATGTGCATTTCTGGGAGGATGTTGGAAGGGGCGAGGATTATTTTGTTCATTGTTCTCTAGTTTGCATTGCTTGTCTCTGTCTCATCAGGTGTCTATTTGCCTCTATGGTTTCATCATATATGTCTCTATTGGAATTTGAATTTCTTTAGAAATCTTAATGACAAAGAGGCAAATGAGTTAGCGTTCTTGTTATCCATTCTTGATGAGGTTTCTTTGAGGCATTCGGTCATGAGATTTTTGCCGATACACGTATTTGTGTGTGGTCTCTAGAATATGGCATCTAATGTGTTCAAATTTTAATAATTTTTGTGTACTAGTATATACATTGCTTCAATTAAGCATGGTATTATTGTTTGCAATTTGTTTATGATGATTATACCAAAGCTTGTCTTCAATTTAGTGTGAATGGTTTGTGCATTTTGGTCTTTCATAAAAACTCATTTAGGCGACAAATTTTTGCAAATGTTTAGGAAAATGTTTAGCTTTATATATATCTTGATGATTTCAAAGCATACTCAAGTCTAAATGTGAATTTAAGTGTTTAGTTTTTTTCTCATCCCAAAGCATACTCAAGTCTAAATGTGAATTTAAGTTAAGTCAAAAACAATGTACAAAACAAGAAAATACACTATATGTATGTTACATGGATAGGTGAGGGAAGATCATAATATCATGAAATGAATACAACACAACTCGGTATTTAACAAAAGCATTGGAAATTAGAGAAAAGTTACTTGGATAGTTGCCCAGACAATGACCACAAGAGGAACCCAATTAGAGAAAGAGAAAACCCATTTCAAAGGAAACATTGGAAATTAATGTTCTTAATAGCCCAAACAACAAATATCAGAGGATGTATGAAAATCAAAGGACCCATTTCTTTATAGTGAGTTTAAAATTTAGGATCTTTGTAAACATTAACTATCCCAAGATCATTATTGCACCATTTCAACACAAGCAAATCATCGAACATCTTCAGAGCATAAAATCGAGGGACTTATATTCCAATATTTCATAGGCATATATATCTATACATATACATATATATATATATATATATATACATATTACAGAAGAGGGTAAAGGAGTTAAAGACATAAACAGACCCATGCAAAGAGTTAAAGACAAACATAGAGTAGTTGATGGCGATTCACGGACAACGATCGATGATTCACGGATAGGGAATGACAAAGGGAGATTTTCAGTGCTCGTCTATGGTCAACCAGGTCAATGGTCAGCAATAGCACCCAGGTCGGTGGTCAATGATTAGTGGTGGTACCCAGGTCGGTGCTCAGTGGCGACACACAAGTCGACTAGTCTCGTCGTCTTGTCTCTTTACTCGCTCTTTTTTTTTTTTTTTTTTTTTTTTGGAAATCAAATGCGTGGGTTTGATGCAGCTGTGGACAATTGGGTGAAATACAAGAGAATGCCTTGCCAGCTAAGTCAGGCCATTCGAGTTACGTTTCGGGGTTGTTCATTATAATGTAGGAGAGTGTTACGAACAAACCCGCCCCTATAGGTTTAGCATCGTAACCAGCCAGTAATCCTTGGATTACCAAAGGCCTCTGAACAGAATATCATATAATTAGGGGCTACAAAAGCAAATATAGAAACATACATAGTCCATTGAGCTGTGCAGACATATATGGGACATAAATTTCTTTTTTTTTATAAACATATACTTGACATTATATTGTCACATTCATTACAGATAGAACCAAAAAGGAACTTAGCCCAATATACAGTTAATAGAAAATTCATTCATAATCCAAAAGAAAACAAAGCCCTTTACATTTACAAATATGATCATATGGAACCTCCTTGAAAGGCGCAAAGGCTGGCTGACTAAAAACTCTCTAGTGGTCATCATTGAGCTTGGCCATACACCCAGTCACCTGCATACATAAATACTGGAGTCAACGGAAGCCTAATGAATAATAACAAGGTAAAGAGTTTAATGAATGATATCTATCTTAGAGTTAGATAGAGTTTATATCAGAAACAAATTCTTATGCATATTCAAATCTCAAATCAGAAACAGATTCAGATTCACGTACTTATCCGAAAATCATAATAGTTATAGATGATACATCCATTAGCTATCATATCAACTTAGTCCTGAGACTCACATGTATAGTTGGTACCAACGACCATAAAGGTCCCTATCTTGCGTGCAAGTAGCCATGGTATTGTTACCCCTAAGCGAGGGCCATATGAATATAGGCCTCGGTAATGTAACTCCCGGGCAAGGGCCACGTGAATATAGGCCATGGTATTATTACCCTCGGGCGAGGGCCACATGAACTAAGGATGCCACAAATACATTTAAGAAAAATGGACATTCATTCATGATTCATAAAATAGCATTTCAAAAAATAGATCTTATCATTTTAGTCAGAAAATACTTATAGTCAAACATAGCTTTACAAAGTTATTACTCACAATTAACAAATGGCTTTAAGGCAAACAGACAGAATGGGCAAATCAGACGTCTTGTGGCGCATGACCTACACAGTTATAAAACAAACACATATTGAATTACACACCCGGAAACATTAACTTAATTCTTTCTTATCTTGGTGTGTTTCTACTTCTTATTCTCATTATGGTGTCTTAAACTTGGCCTAGGTATGCCTAGGATGGAATGAAGATGCAAAAATGCACATGAAAACACTTAACAAAACTTGCTGAAAACAGGGTCCTCGGTTGAGCGTAACTTCCTACGCTCGAGCGAACATGCAAAATGTGAGTGGTCGCTCGAGCGCAAGATCTGTCGCTCGAGTGGTCTGTAAATTTTTGCAAAAGTGCTAGTTGTTTGATTTTTCCACTCGACGCTCGCTCAAGCATGAGAGACGTGCCCTTGCTCGAGCGCAACTTTTGTCGTTCGAGCGGTCTGCAAAACATAAGAACTTTTGTGAGCATGTATTTCACGCTCGAGCGGACTTTTGGTCGCTCGAACGGAAGTGCATTCACTCAAAGTGGTTGCTCAAGCGTGGATTATTCTGCTCGAGCAGATGTGCAAAATTTGGAATTTCCAGATTGCACTCCCAAGCTCAAAACTCGAATCTAACTCATCAAAACACAACTCTTGGCCCCAAAACTTGAGAAAACAAGTTTAAACTTTGAAAACATTAAGAATTAAAGATCTTTTCACAAAATCAAGGCTCAATAGTAAGTCAATTGGGTAAAATTAAACTTGAAACTTATAAAACAACACATGGACTTGCATGCAAGCATTTCCTTGACTTCAAAGCTTCCAAAACATGATTAATTGAGGAAAATTGATAGAAAACATATGAAGTTTCATAATTAAGTTGAGAACATGACATGCATAGAGAATTTACTTGAAATCAACTTCAAAATCACCATAAAATGCACATGTAAGCTTTACTCTTCTTCTTTCCTATTTCTTTAGTTCATTTCACGCACTAATCTTTCATTCTCCTATGAATTCACAACTTAAATGAGTTAATTATATAATTCAAGGGTTGAATTCCTTACCCACAAGTCTCGATTCTTTGAGTTCTTGAGTGATTTTTCCTAATGACTCAGATTATAGCTAAGTTCAAGTTAATTCCTCCCAATTTCTCTAGCAATCACCCTAGTTGAGCACAAGTCTTCTCTTTTCTCTCCCTTTTCTCATGTTTTAAGCTATGAGGAGTGTGTAATAAAGGTGCAAAATGTATTCAGGAAGTCAAAGTGGCCTTATACAGGCTCCATTAGGAAGACCTCATTAATGGCTAATCAATTGACATTATTTATCTAATTTTAATCGTTCCAAATCGAATTTCAATTGAACCTACCATAATGTTCTAAAAATTCCAAATAACACATATACCAAGCCAATTTCGTGATCGGATACCGATAAGACCTTCAATTCGCAAACCGAAATGAAAACATGAACAAATCTTTCTCCGTGAAACAAATATAAACACAAATAAGGCAATATATGATGAAAAATTAAACTTTAATTACTCATTGGGCATAATTAAGCATGGATTAATATTAATCATGGGTCGGGGTTGTTATAGTTTTCCCCTCCTTAAAGAGTTTAGTCCTCCAAACGCGAGTTACCTTCGATTTGGAAGAATATCGAGTCCAACAGAAATAAATCCGGATATCTCTTCATCATATCTTCTTCCATTTCCCATGTAGCATAAGTCTCTCCATGATTTTGCCAATCAACTTTCACTAATGGAATTTCCTTGTTCCTCAATCTTTTGATGCTACGGTTCACGATCTGATTTGGCATCTCCTCATAGGTATAGTCGTTTTTCAAAAGCACATGTGTCGGCTCAATAACATGTAATGAATCTCGTAAGTAATCCCGTAACATTGAGACATGAAAGACGTCATGCACATGCTCCATAACTGGTGGTAAGGCTATCCGATACGTTACGGGGTTAATGTTCTCAAGGATCTCATACGGTCCAACATATCTCGGTGCTAACTTGCCTTTCACCCCAAACCGCGTTTGGCCCTTCATCGGAGTTACTTTGACAAATACGTGATCCCTGACTTCATATTCTCTGTCTCTGCTTTGGACATCAGCATAACTCTTTTGACGGCTTTGTATAGTTTTCAATCTTTATTGAATTAATTTCACATTTTCAGTCGTTTCTTGTACCAGTTCTGGTCCCAACAAAGGTCTATCACGTACCTCAGCCCAACATATCGAAGATTAGCATTTTCTACCATACAAAGCTTCGTAAGGAGCCATCCCAATACTTGAATAATGGCTGTTGTTATACACAAATTCAGTTAGAGGAAGGTAAGTCTCCCAATTGCCTTGAAAGTCTAACACACACATTCGTAACATGTCCTCCAATGTTTGAATGGTCCATTCCGATTGGCCATCTGTTTGTGGATGATAAGCACTACTTAATCTCAGTCCCCAAAGCCTGTTGCAAACTCTGCCAGAATCTTGAAGTAAACTTGGAATCTTTGTCAGATACTATGGACACTGGAACTCCATGCAATCTCACAATCTCATTAACATACAAGTTACCCAACTTATCTTCATTATACAACAATTTAATAGGTAAGAAATGTGCGGATTTAGTTAAACGATCAACAATTACCCAGATAGAATCCATACCTTGAGGAGAGCGAGGTAATCCCATAATAAAGTCCATAGTAATATGTTCCCACTTCCATTTTGGTATTAGAAGCGGTTGTAGTAACCCAGCGGGTCGTTGATGTTCGGTTTTAACTTGTTGGCATCTAGCCACAAAGTCTGCAATACACTTTTTCATTCCCGGCCACCAAAAATTCTGTTTTAAGTCATGATATATCTTCGTATTTCCCGGATGTATAGCAAATTTCGAATTGTGAGCTTCAGTCATGATGCGTTTCCTCAAGTCAAAATAGTCTGGCACATAAAGGCGATTCTGGAATTTCAACACATCATTGTCAAACACAAATCCCAGTTTCAGTTTTGAATCAATCTCATCAACAATTTTCCTCAAAAACTCATCTTCGCGTTGTTTCCCTTTAATCTCTTCAATGATTCCAGGCTGAGCAAAAAGTGGCGGCTAAGATTCTGTCATGTTTACGCATCATAATCTCAATCTCATTCTTTTCCAGGTCACATAACAATTCCTTCCGACCGGTGAGCAAACATGACAAACTCCCAATGGATTTTCGGCTCAACGCATCTGCAACAATATTTGCCTTTCCTAAGTGATACAGAATTTGTAAATCATAGTCTTTGATCAATTTTAGCCACCTTCTCTATCTTATGTTCAGTTCTTTTTGGGTAAAGAAGTATTTTAAGTTTTTATGATCAGTATACACTTCACAAGTTACTCCGTATAGATAATGGCGCCAAATTTTCAAAGCAAACACCACAGCTGCCAGTTCAAGATCATGAGTCGAGTAATTCTTTTCATGTGGTCGGAGTTACCAAGAACCATAAGCGATCACCTTATCATTTTGCATTAATACACAACCCAAGCCTTTGTAAGATACATCACTATAAATCTGAAACCCATCGGTACCATTAGGTAAAGTCAAAATCGGTGCAGTCACTAATCTGATTTTCAACTATTGAAAAACTGATTCACGCTGATCATTCCAATCAAATGGTACGTTTTTCTATGTTAGCTGTGTTAATGGCATAGCAAGTTTTGAAAAGTCTTTCACAAATCTGCTATAATAACCTGCAAGTCCCAAAAAACTTCTCATTTCTGACACATTAATTGGTATTGGCCAATTCACAATGGCTTCAATTTTCTAAGGGTCAACAGAGATATCGTCCTTGCTAATTACATGTTCCAAAAATGCCACACTGTCAAGCCAAAATTCATATTTGGATAATTTTGCTTACAACTTCTTTTCTCTCAAAATCTGTAAGGTAGTTCTAAGGTGGTTCTCACGTTCTTCCCTGCTTTTAGAATAAATCAGTGTATCATCAATAAAGACAACAATAAATTCATCTAGGAATTGTTTGAACACCCTATTCAATAAATCCAGGAACGCCGTAGTTTTCCCCAAATGGCATTACTAAAAATTCATAGTACCCATACCTAGTTCTAAATGCAGTTTTCTCTATGTCTTCTGTCTTGACCTTTAACTGGTGGTACTCGGATCTAAGGTCAATCTTAGAAAACACTTGGGCCCTCTGGAGTTGGTCAAATAGGTCATCTATTTGGGGTAGTGGGTATTTGTTCGTTACGATTACTTTATTCAATTCTCGATAATCTATACATAATCTCAAGGACCCATCATTCTTCTTAACAAACAGGACTGGAGCACCCCAAAGTGAAGTGCTCGGACGGATGAATTTCTTGTCTAATAATTCTTGAAGTTGGGTTTTCAATTCTTTTAGTTCTGAGGTTGACATCCTGTAAGGGGTCTTAGAAATTGGTTGCGTTCCTAGTGTCACTTCAATAGTGAACTCAATTTCCCTATCAACTAAGTCTCCAAGCAAGTCATTCGAAAACAAATCAGGAAATTCACAAACAATTGGAATAGTTTTCATATTAGTACCATCAGATGATGCAGTTAATACACAACACAAGTAGCCCCTACATCCCTTCCTAAGTAATTTAACAGCTTTCATAGCCAAAATCAAGTATGGGGAAGGGAATACTCTGTTCCCAGTGAAAACAAACTTAGGCATACCAGGTGGACGAAATATAACAGATTTATTTACACAGTCAATAGATGCACAACACTTCGTTAACTAGTTCATACCCAATATGCAATCAAAGTGGTAAATGCTCAAAGGCAGCAAATCAACGTACAACGTCATATCACCAATCAAAACATCACATATTGGATATACATATGCACATAGCATAGAACCCCTAGATGGCGTGAATACAGACAATAAATAATTCATGGATTCTAAGGGTCTAGTTAGTTTTCGAGAAAAGGCATGCAACACAAATGTGTATAGAATCAGAATCTATCAAGACATATGCGTTCTGGGCACAAATGGAAATTATACCTGACGCCACAAACTTAGTGTTTTGCACATTTCCGGGCGCTAGTGCGAACACTCTCCCTTACCTCAACGTTTCATTGTCAGTGTTACCCCTGGTATTAGTTCTTGCATTTGATCTTGCTACGGAAACAAACCCGGCTGAACTTGCCACAAGACGGTTAACCTCATTGGATCTCATCGGGAAATCCCTAACCATGTGGCCAGTCTTGCCACATCGAAAACACGCACCTGATGCACGGTAACATGCACCTTTATGCTTCCTTCCGCAGTCGAGGCAGTTTGGAATAGATCCATTACTTTAACTAGAGCTAGTGGAAGATCTTGTGTTTTGCTTCTTCAAAAATGATCGGCCCTTCTTAAAATGGAATCCTCTTTTACTTCTTCATTCTGTCGTTGGAGTTGTAGTTTGTTTCTTGCTTGCTATTATGGCTTCTTTCATTAATGCCCTGTCAAGCATTTCCACATAAGTAGGCAATTTCAAGATGCCTACTCGATCGAATATTTCCAAGTCTAGTCCTCCCTCGTGCTTTCTTATAATCTGTGTCCAACATGCGAGGAGCAAATCTGGCCAACTCGGTGAACTTAGCCTCGTACTCAGCTACAGACATCTTCCCTTTCTTAAGTTCTTGGAACTCAGAAACTTTTCGGTCCCTGAAGCATTGGGGAAAGTACTTGTTATAGAATATCTCATTGAATTGTGCCTACATCATGTCCCCTTTGTTATTTGAACCAACAACCACTATCTCTGGGCTTCATCCTTTAGGGTGTATGTAGCCAAAAGTACTTTCTGAATTGCAGAACAAGAGAATACTTCAAATAACTTTTCCATTTCTGGCAACTAGATTTCTGCCTTTAATGGTTCAATGCCACCCAAGCAGGTCAACGGTTTCATTTTCATAAATTTCTGAGTCAAATTGATGATGTCATTATTGTCCGGTTCAACTAGCACTAGCGGAGGCGGAGGAAGCAAAGGTTATTGTCTTAGTTGCTGCGTCATGGCTTTAATCAAAGCCACAAACATCTGTTCCATTCTGTTTATTCGAGCCTCAGAAGATTCACTTGTATAATTTCCCCTTGCATTCTCTATGTTGCTATAGAGACATCAAGTAATAATAAACATAGGAATAATTTGTTCATTTCTTTCAATTTTCATTTGTTCAGATTCAAATTCAGTTTTCGCATTTATGAAGATTACCACATACTCACCCATGTAGATGGAATGCCCCTACTTCTTACTAGGACATCCTAAGCTCATATGGACTCGTGTGTGCGGTAGAACACATGCTCTGATACCACTTTGTCATAACCCAAACCTGCCCCTATGGGTTTAGCGTCATAACCGGCTAGTAATCCTTGGATTACCAAAGGCCTGTGAACAGAATATCGTATAATTAGGGGTTGTGGAAGCAAATATAGAAACATATATAGTCCATTGAGTTGTGCAGACATATATGGGACAAAAATTTCTTTTTTTTATACACATATACTTGACGTTATATTGTCACATTCATTACAGATAGAACCAAAAAAGGACTTAGCCCAATATACAGTTAAGAGAAAATTTGTTCATAATCCAAAAGAAAATAGAGTTTATATCAGAAACAAATTCTTATGCATATTCAAATCTCAAATCAGAAATAGATTCAGATTCACGTACTTATCCGGAAATCATAACAGTTATAGGTAGTACATCCATTAGCTATCATATCAACTTAGTCTTGAGACTCACATGTATAGTTGGTACCGACGACCATAAAGGTCCATATCTTGCGCGCAAGTAGCCATGGTATTGTTATCCCCAGGCGAGGGCCACGTGAATATAGGCCTCAGCATTGTTACCCCCGGGCAAGGGCCACGTGAATATAGGCCACAGTATTATTACCACCGGGTGAGGGCCACGTTCATATTGGCCATGGTATTGTTATCCTCGGGCGAGGGCCACGTGAACTAAGGACGCCATAAATACATTTAAGAAAAACGGACATTCATTCATGATTCATAAAATAGCATTTCAGAAAACAGATCTTATCATTTCAGTCAGAAAATACTTATAGTCAAACATAACTTTACAGAGTGATTACTCACAATTAATAGATGGTTTCAAGGCAAACAGATAGAATGGGCAAATCAGACGTCTTGTGGTGCGTAACCTACACAGTTACAAAACGAACACCTACTGAATTACACACCTGGAAACATTAACTTAATTCTTTCTTATCTTAGTGTGTTTCTACTTCTTATCCTCATTATGGTGTCTTAAACTTGGCCTAGGTATGCCTAGGATGGAATGAGGATGCAAAAATGCACTTAAAAACACTTAACAAAATTTGTTGAAAACAAAGTCCTCGCTCAAGCGTAACTTCCTACGCTCGAGCAGACATGCAAAATGTGAGTGGTCGCTTGAGTGCAAGATCTGTCGCTTGAGCGGTTTGTAAATTTTTGCAAAAGTGCTGGTTGTTTGATTTTTCAGTTCGATACTCGCTCGACGCTCGCTCGAGCGTAGGAGACATGCTCTCGCTCAAGCACAACTTTTGTCGCTCGAGCGGTCTACAAAACATAAGAACTTCTGGGAGCATGCATTTCACGCTCGAGTAGACTTATGGTCGCTCGAGCGGAAGTGCACACACTCAGAGTGGTCACTCGAGCGTGGATTATTCTACTAATCCATGCTCAAGCAGAAATACAAATCTGGAATTTTCAGATTGCACTCCCAAGCTCAAAACTCTAATCTAACTCATCAAAATACAACTCTTGGCCCCAAAACTTGAGAAAACAAGTCTAAACTTTGAAAACATAAAGAATTAAAGATCTTTTCACAAAATCAAGGCTCAAGAGTAAGTCAAGTGGGTAAAATTAAACTTGAAACTTATAAAAGAACACATGGACTTACATGCAAGCATTTCCTTGACTTTAAAGCTTCCAAAACATGATCAATTATGGAAAATTGATGGAAAACATGATGAAGTTTCATAATTAAGTTGAGAACATGACATGCATGGAGAATTTACTTGAAATCAACTTCAAAATAACCATAAAATGCACATGTAAGCTCTACTCTTCTTCTTTTCTACTTTTTTAGTTCATTTTATGCACTAATATTTCATTTTCATCTGAATTCACAACTTAAATGAGTTAATTACCTAATTCAAGGGTTGAATTCCTTACCTACAAGTCTCGATTCTTTGAGTTCTTAAGTGATTCTTCCCAATGACTCAGATTCTAGCTAAGTTCAAGTCAATTCCTCCCAATTTCTCTAACAATCACCCTAGTTAAGCTCAAGTCTTCTCTTTTCTCTCCCTCTCTCACGTTTTGAGCTATGAAGAGTATGTAATGAGGGTGCAAAATGTATTGAGGAAGTCAAAGTGGCCTTATATAGGCTCCATTAGGAAGACCTCATTAATAGCTAATCAATTGACATTATTTATCTAATTTTAATCGTTCCAAATCGAATTTCAATTGAACTTACCATAATGTTCTAAAAATTCCAAATAACACATATATCAAGCCAATTTTGTGATCGGATGCCGATAAGACCTTCAATTTGCAAACCGAAATGAAAACATGAATAGATTTTTCTACGTGAAACAGATATAAACACAAATAAGGCAATATATGATGCAAAATTTCACTTTAATTACTCATTGGGCATAATTAAGCATGGATTAACATTAATCATGGGTCGGGGTTGTTACAAAGAGTCATTATAATAGGTCAATTATAAAGTCTTTATATCATATTATATAATTTTTTTTTCCCAAAATCAACAAGGGCCAAAGGAAAATGTTATTGATTATAATGTATGAGAGTAATCTTGTACACAATACTTTATACATGCTTTCAAAAATTAAAAGGGGCCTTGCAATTTTTGATGTCATTCTCTATTGGAAGACTCTACAGGTTAATAAAACATTCTAAAGTGTCATAGAGTCTTGTAGAGAGTTTTAGAGGCTTGTATATAATTCTTGAATTGCAGATAGGATTATTGTGCATTAAAAATAGTCTTTAGGACGAGGTGGATGAAGTATCTAGAATATTCTCATACTTAGATTTAGAGCATTCTTTGTAAGTTTATAGAAAAGGGCCTCATTTGCATAAATCATCCAAAGAATCTAAGTGAATACAAGTTCTCAAGCATTCTTCAAGAGTTCTATCTATTGCTTTCTCTTAGTTCCTTGCATTCTTAGGGCTGGTTTGGCAAGTGTAAAAAAAAAAAGTCAAAAAGTCAAAAAATTACCAAAAAAATTAAAAAGTTATCACTATTCACCAAAAAAATATATAAAAAAAATTAATATACAAATATTAAATACAAATCAACTTTTTCTCCCATCAATGTACTGACGTCAGGCCAGCTTTAGTGAAAGGGGAAAAAAATTGCATGTGTACATTTACTAAGTTGGATGGTAAAGTTGGACCCGTGGGGGGGGCTACCATGGGTCCCGTTTTGATAATCTGAACCGTTCAAGATGTAGAACTCGTCTAGTACTACATGCTTGTAAAAAATCACGTCTATCGAATATCACTAACTACATGATCAAATCAGTTTTGTATAAAAATTGGATGGTATTATAATTAACAGTTGAAAAAAAAAACTAACATGATCAGATAGCTATCGATATCCAATCAACATGATTTTTTACAAGCATATAGTACTCGACGAGTTCTATACACTGAATGATTCCGATTAGAAAAAGGGACCCGTGGTGGGCCCCCATGGGCCAAACAACACCATCCAATCAAAGTCCGAAAAGGAGGCAATCTTTTCCTATGTATTCACCAAGCCGACTGCACTTCCAATCCGTACAGCGTTCTACACTATCTTCTCCTACACACTTATTTATACAATTTTTTAATACATATTTTTTCATAAAAAGTCAAAAGGTTAATCCAAGCATCCATATTTTTTTCCTCAACTTTTTAGTCCAAAAAGTACACTTGTTTAGGACACCCCAAGCAACCATAAGGTTCTCAAGCTGTAGTTAGGCTTACTTACATTCTTAGGCTCTCAAGCTCTAGTTAGGCTTACTTACAACATGTTTTATGTAGCTAATTATATATGGTTAACTTAGTTTTTTATTTGTCATTCTTCGAGTTTATAAAAAATGAATAGATTTTCCTTACTTGGGAATTTGAACTTCACAAAAATTAGTTAGTGGTACAACTAGAATTCACAAAAATTAGTTAGGGTAGTTAGTGGTACACTACAAAAAATTAAGGTTTTAGAAATCAAAATTTGAGGTCAATTATTTTTTAGAGATCAAATATTTTTGTTGCGAAAAGTGTCATTATTATAATTTTAGTAACAAAAATTAGACATTGTGATGAATTATTATCCTTTTGAGATCAAATTTTTTGTCTCAAAAAATAAACCATTTTGAGACCAAATTATTTTGTCCCTAAAAGTCTATTTATTAGTGGCATTTTCAAAATTTTGTTGCCAAAAGCCTTGTTTTGGACTTTTCAGAACAGTCTTTTAACGACTATCCTTATGACGATAGAAATTAATTCCTAAATATCTTTTACAACAAAATTTTCACTTTTATAGACCAAAACTTAGTTTTTAAAACTCTTGTTTGTTGTAGTGGTGCAACTAGAATCACAAAAAATTAGTTAAGGGTACAACTAGAATACAATGAAGGGTTTAGATGTTTATGCACCCTCTATTTTGTGAACTTTTTGTGCACCAATTTAGTGCGTATATATATATATATATTTTTCTCCGGATGTTAATTTAAGTGAGTTGTTTTAAAAAAATTGGTTTTTAAGGTTTGAAAATTAAGAATCTTGACACACATTAATGTTAATTGAGATTGCGAGTTCAATTATTATAAAGAAATGTTTGATTGATTCCTTTGTTTATTTATTTACTAAGGGCTATTTTGGGAAGATGGTTATTGAGAGGAAGATTTATGATCTGGCTTTGGACCATGGTAGAAGCCGGACAGAAAGAGAGTTGAGCTTGTTTGGGCCGAGCTAACTTGGGCTTATCCAGAGTTGGTTTTGCTCGGTCGAGGCCCAGGTCCCATGTTTGGCCGGAGCTAGTTTGGCCGAAATGGTTGTTTGCTAACCCGGGTTTCGTGAGAGCATGTTTAGCTCGGTGGAGAAGGTCTTCTAAGTACCGGCTTAACCTGTTTAGAACTCGATCTTGCCTGAGTGCTACTGACCTTGGTTGTAATGGATCTCGGCAAGCAGCGCCCTCAGACTCATTACATAGCATGGTCGTATGAGGCCGAGGTGATACTGTCGGACTGCCATGTGCTTGCTAATGTTGTCTGGCGGTTTGATTATGTGGTGTTAGTTGGATTTGTGCTGACAGATGGGAGAGCAGCTCCACGTGTCAATAGGATAATGGGTGCAGAGTTGGGCACAAAAAGTATATAAGCATGACTGCGCCCCTCATGCTGGGGATGAAACATCATTTGGTGAGAGAAACTTACATTCATTGAGCTTCTCTCTCTCTCTCTCTCTCTCTCTCTCTCTCTCTCTGTCTGTTTGTGCTAACTTGATTGTTGGAGGGGTTTTCCGGCAACACACTGTCGGGTAACTCACCGCCGTTGTGTTCTCAGGTTGATCGGATAGACACAGAGCTTAGACGAAAGGAGTACGGATAGCGACGAATATTTCCTCCCCGTACAGTTATAATCAGTTTTTTGGTGAAAAGCTGCTTGCTTATAAGCAGTTTTTTTTTGTAAGAGAGGAAGTGCGTTATAATCTGGGAAGTGAATTATAACTCACTTCCCAAAATAGGCCTAAGGCCTCGTTTGAAAACAGATTTTTTTTAGTAACTTTTTAATTTTTTTTAGCTAGAATATGACGTAAAAAAATTAGTATGTTTAGGATGACATTTTGATTTTTTACAAAAAAATATGTAAAAAGTAGAGAGTTATTTAGGCCTTGTTTGGGATCTTTGAAAAAAGTCAAAAAGCCAAAAAGTTACTCAAAAAGTTAAAAGGTTAACACTATTCATCAAAAGTCAACAATTACGGCTGCACAACTCTCAATTCAAATTTTCCTCTAAAAACCAATTTTCATAATTTTTTATTACACATTTTTCCATAAAAAGTCAAAAAGTTAACCCAAACATCCATATTTTTAACCTCAATTTTTTAGTCAAAAAAGACAAAAAGTGCACTTATTTAATGTTCCCAAACAAGGCCTTAGTAACTTGTTGACTTTTTAACTAAAATATGATGTAAAAAAATTAGATGTTTGGAATGACTTTTTAATTTTTTACAAAAAAATATGTAAAAAATAAAAAAAAAAAACTTTAATTTTTTAATATAAGTTATTCACTTTTTAATTTTTTAGCTAAAAAACTCACTTCCAAACCTAAATGAAAAAACAACTTTTCACCTTGGAAAGAGTTGGATTATTCCTTTATTTATTCCCTCTCGGTTTCTTTTACTATTGAATAAAAGTATACCTGTGAATACTGCACAAAATAATTTTTCAATTAGGAGAGTAATTGTAAAATATTACATGATTTAAACATTATCCTTTTATAAATGACTTTTCTATTATTACTTTTATGTTCAATCACATCATTGTTTTATGGAAAAATTATAGAATAATCCTAAATATAATTATATTTTCTCACTAATCACCTTTTATTATAAATTTCATATTTATTAATCATTCAACGCAAATAGTTACCAATCATACTATCATATAATACTACATAACTAAAGAAACAATATGATCAAACAGTAATCACAAACCAAAAGAAACTAACAAACAATCAAAGGAGCATCTATTATCATGCAACTTTTACACTATAGAGGGATGTTTTTGAAAAATTGGTAAAAAAATTAATTTTTTAATTTTTTAACTTTTTTAATTTATTTATTTTTTTATAAATAAATTATGTAAGAGGTGATGTGATCTAAAATTGATAAAAAGTTGAAAGTTGACTTTTTATCAGCTTCTCAAAGAGCTCACAATTACATAATAGAGGGAAAAAATAATAATAAAAACAATAAAAAATAAAAAAATTTATCGCTGGTCTATACGGTCGATAAATTTTGAATTTTGAATATCAATATTCACCGAAACATACATATTTTGATGACGTCCCTCTAAACTATCAAAAATGAGCTTTCTCCTCTCTCTAAAATCTCAATCAATCTCTGATGAGAGTTGGGTTCGGCTGTTGGGGTGAGACCGAAGAGTGCATGAGAAGAGAGAAGCCAAAGTGTGGGCAAGCCCCAACACAATCGCAACCTTCACTTGGCCTCGCCTCGGGATTGAACGACCGTAGGATAACCTCCTCGTGAAATTCCTACCGTTGATCATCATCTCTCTCCTCGCAACCTCCATTATTAGCTCTTAGAGTAGTTGATTGTTTCTATAAAGACTCTGATCTGATGCGATGCTAGTGGTGGTGTTGTGGTGAAATAGCAAGAGAGTCTGTGCTGTGTGATCTCAGATCTGTATATATATATAGGCCAAGGTTCACTAAAACGACCCTCGTTTTGATAGTAATTACATTCTTAAAAGATAAGTTTTGCAAGACTGGTTTGACAATCTTGACCTTTGCGTCGAGTTCACGCTCAACTTCAAAGATAAAAATAACAAAATAATTTTTTTCTAAATAATCACATTTTTATTATTGTGAGTCAAATTAATCAACATTTTTAAGGATTTTAAATAATCATAATTATATTTTTAATTAATTTTTAATAATTCAAATCGTTTATATTGAAATATTTGGTGAGAATATCATTTTTTCAAAAAAATATTAAATTGCTTGAATAACTACAATTACATATTTAGGCCAAGTTTGGCATGATTGAAAAAAGATAAAAAGTTAAAAAGTCACTATCTTATGTAAGTCACATCATCTTATTTAAGTCACATCACCTCTCTAACACATCACTTCAAATCCAACCCAAACCCAACTCATATTTTATAAAAAAATCAAAAAGTGCACTTATTTAGTCTTCCCAAACTAGGCCTTAGATTACATTTGCCATGAAAATATAGACAGCAATTATAATGTAATTTAATAATACATGCACAATATCTAATTTACCACGTCGTGTTATATTTATATTCATGTTTAAAAAAAATTAACTCAAACTGCCAACTTCGGGTATAATTCGAGTCATGTTAATGTGCGGTGAAAACAATGCTCACCTACTATTGTAGCATCTATATTATCTATTGGTACTAATATATAGAGTATAGGCTGCAGTTAGTGTTAACTGTCATAATTTGTTTTTATTTTTCAAAATAACTTAAACTATAGTAATTTCTCTAAACTTAGAAATGTTTTGAGAAGTTGACAAAGGTCATGTTTGGCAACAATTTTTTTAGGTTTTTTTTCATTTTTTTTCATTAAAAGATAATTTTTTTGTAGCTCGAATCCCGTCCTCCCCGAATCTCCCGAAACCCAAAACGACGCTGCTTTGGGCTTTTTTCCTTTTTTCTTCCTCCATTGTCGAAGTCGCAAGCTCGGAGGGAAAGGAGAGGAGAGAAAGAGAGAAGGAAGAAGAGGGTCAGAACTCGCCGCCTCATTGCCGCCCTATTGTCGCAGCCTCATTTCAGCCGCTTGCCTCAAATTTGTCAAGAAGAACAAGCGTTGCCTCCGCCCCGCCGCCACCTCCCAATCGGTATGGCCCTCCTTCCTCCTCCTCCTCCTCCTCCTCCTCCTCCTCCCTCCTCCCTTCTCCTTCTTCTTCTCCGTTCTTTGATCTGCAAAAAAAAAAAAAAAATTCAAACGACGTCAAACGACGTCGTTTTCGATTCGGGGGATTCGGGGGGGCCTCCATTAGAGCTACAAATCGCGGTTGATAACTTAAACTATAGTAATTTCTCTAAACTTAGAAATGTTTTGAGAAGTTGATAAAGGTCATGTTTGGCAACAATTTTTTTAGGTTTTTTTTCATTTTTTTTCATTAAAAGATAATTTTTTTGCAAAATTAAAAAAATAAATTCAAACAAAATATCACATCAAACCTCATAATCATTTCACTTTTTCTCTCACAAACATCACATCTAACTAAAAAACACTCAACTATCTTCCAAAACACAAAAAAAAAAATTCTCCAATAATATCCTACAACTAAAAAGACCTACATAAAAATTCATTTCCCAAACACCCACAAAAAGTTAATTTTTTTTTATTTTTTTATGTAAAAATGTTAAAAAATCAAAAAACTGACTTTTTTAGTTTTTTTTCCAAAAGACCACTTATTCTCTTAGATTTAACTACTTCTTAAATCTATGTTTACACACATATAATGTGGCCCTGTTTGGTAGAACTGTGGAAAACTGCTTATAACTTATGCCCAAACAGTTTATAACTTATAACTTTCAGCTTAAGCTGATTTCCAGCTTATTCTTAAAGCATCTCCTGCCCCACTCAAAGAATAAGCTGATTTCTGACTTCCAAAAAACTATAAGGTATAAGCTATAAGCTAAACCAAACACATCAAAATAGCTTAAATTAAACTGAAAGCTGAAATAAGCTGATTATAAGCTGTGCCAAACAGACCCTGTGTGCCTCACTCTAATTATATAAAACCAACCACTGAATTTATAGTATGTTTGTTTTGAAGGATTATTCTATGGGACTGGACTATTAGTCTATCTAGACTAATAGTCTATTGTTTGGTTCAATTTTTTTATTCTGGATTAATAGTTCCTCATATGAGGAATTATTATATCCTAGGGGGAGGGTAAGATTATTATATCCCTCATGCTATTACTTAATAAACAATTAAAAAGGGTAAAATAGTCTTTTGAACATTTATAAATTATTTTTGTATTGTTAATTTAAAATTATATATTAAATAAAAAATATAAATTATAAATTTAATTTAATTATAAATAATAAATTAAAAATTATGGCCTTATAAATTAAATTTTTTTAGTGTTGTTAATTTAAAATTATATATTAAATAAAAATTATAAAATTAATTTAATTGAAAATAATAAATTAAAAATTATGGCCTTATAAATTAAAAAAATTAAGTGTTGTTAAATTATAAATTATAAATTATAAATCATAAATTACAAATTTAAAATTATATATTAAATAAAAATTATAAATTATAAAGGTAAAATAGTCTTTTGAACATTTATCCTTATTCAGTCCGTCTCCAACCAAACATTGAATTCACTAAAATAGTCAAATCCAAACATCTAATCTCATGACTAAGCAAACATAGGATACAAATCCAGTCCAACTAAATAGTTCGGGAACCAATGGCGAAGCCACATAGTGCCTAAGGGGGTCACATGCCCCCCCTGGATTTCTCTCTCTCTCTTTTTTTTTCTTTTAAATATGTGTATATATAAAATTTTAAACAAAAATAATATTTAGAATAAGATGTCAAGAATATTTTTAAATTTATGAAAACAATAGTGATTGTTTTATTGAAAATGAAGTGATTACAACAAATTATATTTTTATGTATGAAAATTCTGTGAAAAAATCTAAATATAATTAATCTCACTATATATATGTAAAAATTACTTATAGTGTTAGTTATATTTGCATGTGGAGTTTACCCTTCATATGTTGCTTTACTATTAATTAGTGATATTATATGTTAATAATGACGTGATATCATTATTATATGAAATTTTTACTCAAATTTTGTAAAAATTTGATTTATCTTACCATTATATAATTTATTTTAAGATGTAAATATATGAATTTTTTTATATTATCTATGATACACTAGTTACATCATATGACTTTTTTACATTGTGTATGATATATTAGTTACACGCAATACTTTCTTTTCGATTTCACTCGAAATTAATTATAAAATTTTATGTGAAATACTTTTGTAATAATTTATTTAAGTTTTTGTACTTATTATTAATTCGAAAATTATTATTATCTTATTACTGTTGGTTATGGAAAAAAATTAAAATTGTAATCAATAAATGCCCCTTTTGATTTAATTTTCGGAGTCCGCCACTACCGGAGACAATGTATCTCAAGATTAACAGTCCGATAGATTACAATCTCTCCTTATCCAATCCGTCCAAACAAACATACCCTTATGATAACTGTCACATATTTTACTATTTCAAAAATACTCCCCGACAATTTGAAAAATGCCCATGTGAAAAAATGGAGTGAGATCCTTAAAATTTTAACTACAAATTATTTTCTTCATTTATCCATTACATACATTTGCACATATATGTGTGCACCCACAACAAATTATTAATGAAGAAAACGATGTCGCATTCACATATGGCAAAAAGGCGTATGTTTCACTTTGTTGGGTTCGAACCTAACAGTCCTAAAGTCCACGCAGCACCCTTTGAAATGAGCCCCATTCAAAGGACCGACCTTCACCATCCATGTTGCTTATGTTTATATAGCATCACTAAGTTGAAAAACAACAATATATGATGGCCACGTTTGTTTAACGGGCTAATCTGAATGAGATTATGAGTGTGATGAGATTAAGTGAAAAGGTTAATAATTTAGTGATATTGAGTTGGAAACATAAAATAAAGTATATTTGTTTATATAGTAGTGTGGGATATTAATTGATTGTGATTAAACTTGTAAAATTACATAATTACCCTTTTTTATTATATACTAAAAAATTAAAAAGTCACCATAAATTATCATATCACCCTCTCTATATAAAAAATGAAAAACTCAATTAAAATAGTCAATTCTCAAACTAATCTTAAGAGACAAAATGGTCCTGTTACCATCAAATTTTTAGTCACATTTCTCTCCCATCTTTGCTAATCCACCCAAAGTAGTGGACTAGTATTCCAATTGGTGTGCTAAACTCATTATAACTTTTCTAAGAACATCCACATCAACTTCTTCAAATTTTTAGTCAAATTATAGCTACAAAAACTATTTCACTATTTTAGTTAGTCACATCTTTAGTACTTATTGTATCAAACTCTCTATTCTAATTTAATTTTATTAAAATATTATTTTCTTATTATGTTTATTATTCTTTCTTTTTTTTATTAAATTGATGAGTTACCAATCAAATAATCCTTAAAAAAAAAAAAAAAAAAAAAAAAAAAAAAAAAAAAAAAAAAAATTGGCCGTTGACCGGCAGGATGTCCGGCCGGACTTTCGGCCGGACATCCGATAACACTAATCTCTGTGTTGTAACGATGAACAGTTATAACGAGTTACTGCATAGCGACTTATTGTAACGAGATTGATGGATGCCTGTTTTTTATGAACAATATCATCAAATTAGCTAAAAAATGACTTGAGCTAGTTTGATGCGGATGCTCTAACCAAATACATTATGAGTAAGGGCTCATCTCACGCATGGTCCAATCAATATACTCTTGGGGGGCAAACAAATATTGAATTTACTTACAAAAATAGTTGTATGATTAAGATTCATTTCAAGTGTGACTCATACAATATAAATATTGAATTTACACGACCTTTTTAAATAAAATTTTAGATAATTTTTTGGAGAAATTACCATTCAATGGTAACTTTAAAAAATTATTATAGATTTATGAAAAAAATTTTATAATTTTAATTGTTAATATTCATAACGTTTACCACTTATCTATAATTATCTTTTAAAATTTACAATCAATTGAAATTTTTTGAAATATTTTAGACAAGTAGCTTTTCGCATTCAACAATACTAAAAATTCAAACTTATGAACTTAAGGTCATGTTTGTTTGAGAGATTAAGAGGTGGGATTGTAGTAGTAAGGACATGGGTCTCACTAACCCTTGTTTGGTGGCTTCCTTGTGGAGGGGGATTGCTACTTCAAGTGGCTTGCTAATCCCCCTTACGAGGGGAATTAGCTTAGGGGAATTTTGGGTGGGATCAAGAAAATAGTGAGGGGATTGAGTCTATTTTATATAAATTTTTTTTTTTTTTTATTTTTTTGATCAAGTGTACTTGTTTGTTTTAATATTTGTTTTAGTTTTTTTTAATATAGAAATAATTTATTTATTTATTTTCTATAAAAATAATTTAATAATCTCATCACTAAGTATCTCTCACACATCATTAAAACAAACACACTTTTAATTAATTCCCTCACTAACAATCCCCACATTAACAATCTCTTTACTAATAATTCTCTCATTAAAAATCTCATCCAACCTAATTCGCCAAATAAACATTGCCTTAGAATTTACCTAAAAAAATGAATCAATAGTTTAAATTTATTTTACTCATAGTCTCACACTTTATTAATTTAATTTTTATTATACAAATATATTCAAGATAAATATGAATTAATAAGGTTGAGTTTATAACATTTTTGTTTCGCACTCACATAGAGCAAAAAAACATTTTGTCGGGTTCGAACCTACCAGTCCCAACAACCTCCGAAATGCGCTTCTTTTTCAAAGGAAAACGACCAGCCTTGGGTAACTGTACATTTAAAAAAATAAATAAATAAATAAATAAAATAAATTGACCCTACCACGTAGTAGTTCTATTTTCATTATGTCTATTAATGTTTTTAATACATATGTTTTGTGGGGATATATTTTCTGAGTACCAACATGTGATCAAGGTGTCGCCGACATGTCAGCCGAGGTACCACGTGTCCTGGTCATGACGCCGAGATTATCTCGGCTAGGCCGAGGTTACCTCTAAAGATATCAGAATCTAGGATAAACGGATAAGGGACAAGAGTCCAAGAATGAGGAAGGGACATAGCCTGGATAAGGATAAAGCTCTTAAGGAAGTTTATCTTTATCTACTAAAAAGTCCAAGATAAGCACTGAGTTAAAGTCCATTGAAGCTAGGCTTCTGTTGGGACAAGGATTGAGTTAATTATAAAAGAGAGGTACCCCCATGAGTCTAAGGTACGCAATTTATATTCTGAACAGTGAGTTTAGCACTATTGATTATCTTTGAGAGATAACTGACTTGATCGTCGGAGTGTCCCTAGGTGGACGAATCACCGCCGGAATCTTCTTTTTCTATTGCAGGTCAGCTAGGTGCCATCTATTCTGCCAGTGCTCTCCAGTTGAATACTGAGGTGGCAGTGTGATCAGAAATTCACCCACAGAATTTGGCGCCGTCTGTGGGAAAGAAAGGAGAATAGATGGCCAGCGACGGACAGAAGGAAAGGGTTGTGGACGATATCCCTACTGGAAACGGTAAACACGTTGACCCAAACGTGAAGAAGGATGGTTGCAACGAGGAGACTCAGAACCACAATCACAGCAAAACAGACGACTGCCAGGGTGACGACGCACCAAAGAAACCAGATCGAAGCAAGTACTTCAACGAGAACGACCTCCAAGTTTGAAATGATAGATGCCTACGGAAGAACGAAGAGGTAAAAGAGATGGCGAATAAATTGGCAGACCTGCAATCGGTCATCAATTTTATGATGCAAAATAACGTCATGTAGCCACCATTCCCACTGCAGGACACGCCAATTTCAGCAGCCAATGCCCAGAAGGGAGGGCAGAAAACAATCCCTGTAACACCCCAATACACCATGAGTGAAAAACACTCTCACCGTCCTTCAAGAGAGGTCGGCCGAGGAGAGTCGAGGAGGGAAGAGTCACAAAGGACACGTCGCACTAAAGAAGCAGATCCCAGAGAACATAAGCATGTTCAGAGGCAGGAGCTGTGCTTCAACACAACTCATAAAGAAAGGTCAAAAAGGGCTCACAACGAAGCTGAGAGCAATGCACCGAAAAGACTAAAGTCAGGAGATAGCCGAGCTCCTGGGCAGACCAAAGAAGACTTGAGAGATTACCTCAAGAAGAAACAACAAAATGCCGATGCCGAGGTAACTTCCCCTGTTAAGCCGAGAACACCATTCTCAGTGGAGTTGGACAAATTTGAGGCTCCGAAGAGATTCAGTATGCTGAGGTTCCAAATATACGATGGTAAGTCAGACCCCAACTTTCACGTTGGATTATACCTGAACTCAATGGCAATGTATAGTGGGAACGAGCCGTTGCTTTGTAAGGTGTTCCCCTCATCCTTCGGGGAGATTACATCAGCTTGGTTTCACAAACTGCCAAAGGGAAGTGTGAAGACCTGGGAAGGCTTGGCCGAGATGTTCGTGGCCAGGTTCGTGACAAACAAGCTACAGCCATTAAGGGTGGACGCATTAATGGCTCTAAGAATCAGTAAGGATGAAGGCCTTAGGGCCTACGCAAAAAGGTACTATGAGGTGTTCAATCGAATACTCGAGTGCAACCAAGAAGTGGCGGTCGTGTCTTTCAAGAACGGCCTAAAGGACGACTGTCCACTATGAAAGTCTTTGGCAAAAACATTGCCAAAAAGCATGGAAGAGCTCATAGCCAGAATTGAGAAGTATGCTAGAGCCGAGAAAGACACGTCGGGAACTAAGAAGACAAAGCAGGAGAAGGGAAACGGCTCGCCGAAGCGAAGCCGAGGTAACAATGGATCCAACAAGCAAGAAGTAGGACTGAGAGCTGCACAGGCAGTCACAACTGTATTCCGAATTCCAATCCACAAAGTCCTGGAAAAAATCCACACCCAACCCTATTTCAGAGCACCAGCAAGGGTGCTAGGAGAATTTATGGGAAGAAGCCTTGGTAAGTATTGTGCTTACCATAACGAAGATGGGCATATGACTCAAGGTTGCAGAGCCCTGAAAGCACACTTGGAAGACCTGGTAAGGCAAGGCCATCTGAGAGACCTTGTAGATGAGGCCAGGACAAAGGAAGAGCAGGCAAGACTGCCTCAGGCGCCAGCAGCTCCGCCTCCTCCAGCACAACAACCTCAGGCAGGAGGACCTCGGGTAATTAATGTAATTCACTCGACAGTCAACGAAAACGAAATTTAAGGGGAGACCCCGAAGGTAAAGCACCTACAACATGTCTACCAAGTCGGGGAGAAGAGACATCGGGTAGAAGAGTGCTAGGGACCAGTAGTGTCCTTTATTGAAGCCGACCTTGAGATGGTGCAGCGCCCGCACAACGATGTCTTGATAGTATCCCTCCAGGTTGGGGAGTGCCAAGTGAAGCGCATCTTAATTGACCAAGGCAGCTCTTGTGACATCATGTACGTCAGATGTTACAAGGAGCTTGGCATTTACCCAGATGATATGGAGCAATCCAATGGCCCAATGGTCGGGTTCAATGGAACGCCGACATGGCCACTAGGAACAACGAACTTGGAGGTGCAGACAGGCACTAGGAAGATCAAGACAAAGTTCACCGTAATCGACACACCCTCCCCTTACAATATTATCTTGGGAAGGCCATGGTTGCATGCAATGGGGGCTGTTCCCTCAACATTACATCAACTATTACGGTTCCCAATAGAGTATGGGATAGAGGAGGTCAGAGGAGATCAGCTGCAAGCAAAGAATTACTCCATGGCAGTAATGAAATCCACCTGCAGCATACGAGAGCCAGAGAAGGCAGAGATCGAAGACAAGGATGTGGAAGTCCTAGAGGATGTCGGCAAGGAGCCAGCCAAGAAGAGTGAAGAAGCACTGAAGAAAATCCTAGTCCAGGAGGAGGATGAAGAACGCTTCTTCCTTCTCGGCTCGGGCTTAGCCGAAGAAGAGGAAAAAGAGTTGGAAGCTTTCTTGAGAGAAAATATTGAGGTGTTTGCTTGGATGCCTTACGAAATGCCTGGCATTGACCCCTAGGTCACTTGCCATAAACTGAACGTTGACAGGTCGGCCAAACCTGTAATCCAACGAGCAAGAAGACCGACGTTGATGCATGTCGAAGCAGTGGAAGAGGAAGTAGACAGACTTCTGGAAGCCAAGGCCATTCGAAAGGTAAATTACCCCACATGGCTATCAAATACAGTGGTGGTGAAGAAAAAGAATGGTAAATGGAGGGTCTGCGTGGACTTTACCAGCCTGAACAAGGCCTGTCCCAAAGATAGTTTTCCTCTACCCAAGATTGACCAACTGGTAGATGCCACTTCAGGGCATGGAAGGATAAGCTTCCTAGATGCCTACAGGAGATACCATCAGATAGCCATGTACCCCCCAGATGAAGAGAAGACTACGTTTATCACCCCAAAAGGGTTGTATTACTACAGAGTGATGCTTTTTGGGTTGAAAAACGCAGGAGCAACTTATCAAAGATTAATAACCAAGATGTTCAAACACCTGATCGGCGGAACGGTGGAAGTTTACATTGATGACATGGTCGTGAAGACCAAGGAACTGGAGGGTCATCTGGCCGACGTAAAAGCAGTCTTTGAAATCCTTAAAACATATCGGCTCCGACTCAATGCATTAAAGTGTGCATTTGGAGTTGGATCTGGTAAGTTCTTGGGATACCTGGTGACCAAAAGGGGCATTGAGGCCAGCCCAGATCAGATCAAGGCCATCTTGGAGCTGAAGAGCCCGACGTCAGCAAAACAAGTGCAAATGCTGACTGGAAGGGTCGCAGCCCTGAATAGGTTCATAAGCAGAAGTTTAGACAAGTGCAAACCTTTTTTCAACTTAGTAAAGAAAGCCACAGACTTCTTATGGACCGAGGAGTGCGAAGCCGCCTTGGCCGACTTGAAGAAGTATCTGACCACAGCTCCAATCCTTTCAAATCCAAAACCTGGAAAGGAGTTGTTCCTATATTTGGCAGTTTCAGAACATGCAGTAAGTGCAGTGGTAATCCGAGAAGAAAAAAGGGAACAAAGGACTGTTTACTATGTAAGCAAAACCCTAGCTGATGCAGAAACTAGGTATTTACCTCTAGAGAAGTTGGCGCTGGCTTTAGTAATGGCTTCAAAGAAGCTGAACTATTACTTTCAAGCCCATAAAATTGTGGTGCTCACTGAACATCCATTGAAGCCCCTGTTGCAGCAGGGAGACCTGACAGGAAGAATAGCCAGATGGGCAGTGGCCTTGGGCTAGTATGACCTAGAGTTCAGACCTAGAACAGTAATCAAAGACCAAGTTTTGGCCGACTTGAAGACCAAGTTTTGGCCGACTTTGTGACCAAGTTCACACCAGAATCCATCGTACATCGGGCTCCACTGAGCCAAGGTAAACGATGTCAAAGTAAGCAAGGAGAAGCCCAGCCAAGGGCAACGGAACAAAGGAAAAAGGAAAAACTTAGACCCTGCAACATTTACATCGGCGACTCCTTTCGACTATTTGTCGATGACAGTTCAAACCGACAAGGAGCGGGGGCAGGAGTAGTACTGGTATCTCTAGATGGACAGATATTGGAACAATCCATTCGTTTGGGGTTCAAGGCCTCAAACAATGAAGCAGAGTATGAAGCATTGATTGCAGGACTGAAACTGGCAGCAGCAGCAGAAGCAGATGAGGTTATAGCCTTCTGTGACTCCCAGCTCATAGTCAACCAAACAACAGGCAAGTTTGTAGCCCGAGATAAAAGGATGTCCGTCTACGCAAAGGAAATCAACAGGTTGGTGGCCTTATTTCAGAATTGCCAACTACATCAGGTTAGCCGAGATGATAACAATCACGCTAATGCACTAGCCAACTTGGCTAGTGCAATACAATTGGGAAAAGCAAGGACGATAATGGTCGACTATTTGTCGAGCCCGAGCATTGAACCATTGATCACAGAGCGTGAAGCAATGTGTGTGGACATGGGACTAAGCTGGATGGACACAATAGTAGTATTCCTAAAAGAAGGAAAAGTGCCAAATGATCACAAAAAGGCACACAAGATCATATTGAAGTCGGCAAAATTCAGTCTGACAGCAGAAGGACATCTCTACAGAAGATCCTTCACTGGACTCCTTTTAAGGTGTGTACATCCTTCACAAGTTGAAGATTTCTTGTACGAAATACATGAGGGAATATGTGGAAGCCACGCAGGGGGCAGATCATTTGCCTACAGGGCCATTACCCAAGGGTATTGGTGGCCCTACATGCAGAAAGATGCAGAAGCCTATGTCAAGAAGTGTGAAAAGTGCCAAAGGTTTGCGCCACTGATACACCAACCCGCAGTAGACCTGAACCTAGTATCCAATCCCTGGCCGTTTGCCCAATGGGGTATGGATCTTGTTGGAAAATTGCCCCAAGCAACTGGGCAAAGGAAATACCTGCTGGTAGTAACAGATTACTTCACCAAATGGATAGAAGCTGAGCCCCTAGCCAAGATCCGAGATGTGGATGTAAAAAACTTCATATGGAAGAACATAATCACAAGATTTGGGATCCCAAGAGTAATAGTTGCCGACAATAGAACACAATTTGACAGTAAGCTAATCAAGAGCTTCTGTGCAAAATTCAAGAACAAGAATTATTTTTCAACCCCAAGCTTTCCTAAAAGCAATGGACAAGCAGAAGCATCCAACAAAGTTATCTTGGATGGGATTAAAAAGAGGCTGTAAGCAGCAAAGGGAAAGTAGGTAGATGAACTACCAAGTGTACTTTGGGCATATCGGACTACGTCGAGAAGATCAACTGGGGAATCACCATTTACCATGGCTTATGGCACAGAAGCAGTCATTCCTCTAGAAGTCGGCATCCTAGAGATCAAAACCAAGGGAGTAGAGAACGAAACTAATAATGTACTCTTAGCCCGAGATCTGGATCTTCTAGAAGAAAGAAGGGAGAAAGCTGCAATTCAGTTGGCGGCATACCAGCAGCAACTTGCCAGAGCTTATAATAAGAAGGTTAACCTAAGGGAGTTCCAAGTCGGCGACCTGGTCTTGAGAAAAGTCATCGGCAACAAGAAGGATCCCAAGGAGGGCAAGCTTGGCCCAAATTGGGAGGGACCTTATAGAATCATCTCGATATTGGGCAATGAGATATATTGGCTCGAAGATAATGAAGGTAAAGAGTTGCCAAGACCCTGGAATACTTGCAATTTGAAATTTTTCTATCATTAGACTTCTTCTTGTTCTTTGTTATTTGCCGAAGTAAATAAATAAAGTTTTAGCTTTATTTTTTACACTTATGACTAATACGATACTTGCCGATGTTTCTGGCATACATGCATAATGAAAACCCAAGTGAAACTTCAGTTCACATTAGGGGGCAAAGAGTTGCAAAATGGTTCCTGGAAAGATAGAATCATGTTTAACACTTATTGAAATTTGTGAAAAATTTACAAGTTGAAGTTAAACTGAGACTATGTTTAACACTTGTTGAAACTTGAGAAAAGTTCACAAGTTGAAGTTAAACCGAGATCATGTTTAACACTAGTTGAAATTTGTGAAAAATTTACAAGTTGAAGTTAAACTGAGGCTATGTTTAACACTTGTTGAAACTTGAGAAAAGTTTACAAGTTGAAGTTAAACCGAGATCATGTTTAACACATTTGTGAAAAATTTACAAGTTGAAGTTAAACTGAGGCTATGTTTAAACACTTGTTAAAACTTGAGAAAAGTTTACAAGTTGAAGTTAAACCGAGATCATGTTTAACACTTGTTGAAATTTGTGAAAAATTTACAAGTTGAAGTTAAACTGAGGCTATGTTTAACACTTGTTGAAACTTGAGAAAAGTTTACAAGTTGAAATTAAACTAAGATTATGTCTAACACTTGTTGAAATTTGAGAAAAATTTACAAGTTGAGTTAGGCCGAGATCACATTTAACACTTGTTGAAACTTGAGAAAAGTTTACAAGTTGAAGTTAAACTAAGATTATGTCTAGCACTTATTGAAATTTGAGAAAAATTTACAAGTTGAATTAGGCCGAGATCACGTTTAGCACTTGTTCAAACTTGAGAAAAGTTTACATGTTGAAGTTAAACTAAGGTTATGTCTGACACTTGTTGAAATTTGTGAAAAATTTACAAGTTAAGGCCAACACTGTACTAAACTGAGTACTTATAGCCGAGGTATTTCACCCCGAGAAAATTACACAGATAAAGTGTGCATTGAAGATATGCAAAATATTCCCAAGTATGGAATCATATAAGAGCAGTAAAGAGAAGACAAAGATGTAAGCATTCAAGAATGGAAGTCGTATTAACATTCAAAAGATCACATATCGGCCAAAGCCTACAATTGTTCCAAATAGAAGAAAAACAAAAGAACAAAATAGAAAGGAAAAAAAAAAACATCAAAATTAAGACTCCCCAGCAACAGCAGATGGTTGGGTTTGAAGTTCAGAAGACTGTTGGGAGGACATCTCAGTAGCCTTCTCAGCCGCGAGCTCGGCATCTATCTCTTGAAGGGTTTGATCAAGGCTCTTGTTGGCGAGAAGCACGTCCGATGATGCCTTCTCAGGGGTTGTATCCTTGGGAACCTCCTTACCCTCCTCATCTTGAGTCAAGTCCAGGACTTGCTCATTTTGAGTAGGGGACTTGGCCCCAGTAGCTTCCTTAGACTTCCTCACCAAAGCCTCCTCCTCAGACTTAGAATCGTCGTCGGATTGGCTTGGAGTTGGGGGGAATGGAAGAGGAAGGACGTCGGCGTTCCTGAGAGGAGAGTCCTTGGGGACTTCAAGCTTTTTTAGCAAAGTCATCCAACCAAGGGTGAAACCCTTGTTGCATGTTTGCTTCACCTGTTTTTCGTAGTCAGAGATGACATCGGCCACCACCTCATTGTATCCCTTCTGATCGGCGGCCTTGAGCTCGGCGTCTTTTGTAGACAAAGCATCTTAAAGTTCTTTCTGGGCCTGGGCCATGTTTTCCTCGGCCTCTTTCTTTTAGGCCTCAAAAACCTTCTTGATGGCCTCAGCAGAATCTGCCCTCTCTTCGGCATCATCTTTGGCTTTAACAGTAGCCTCGGCCTGGTCTTCTAAAGTCTTCATCTTTGATTGTAAGCTTTTATTGGTCTTCTGCAGACTGGAGACCTCCCTCCTCTTGTCGACTAGCTTCTTCCGGTTCTCAAAGGCTTGCATTGAGAAAGAATGAGCATGCTGGATAGCCTGAAAGTGAACAGAGCAAAGGTTATTTGAAAATTTTCACAGTACAAAAAAGAAAAAAAGATACCAAGTGTGGAGACTTACTTGAACAGAACGCTGAAGCATCAGGGCGAAGTTCTCGTGCTCAGTCATCTCGGCGTTTCGGTCAAGATCGCCAGGGAGAAGCAAAGCGATGCTAAAAGCGACGCCGACATGAATGTCGTTGGCACTATCCTCAACAAAGACTGGCCTGTCCTCTAAAGTAATAGGTAGAGCCCAGGGGGCACCAGCCTTCATGGAGTCCGATGCTGTGGCTGACTCTGACCTCGGCCTTTTAGACCGAGTTGATTGAGATGGTTCGGCCTTGGCAGACCTCTTCTCAGGGACGGAGGTAGTCTTCTCGCTCAAAGCCAATTTTGAAATCGGCAAGGTGTCCTCAGTATGAATCTGAGTCACCGTTGCCTTTGGCTGAGCCTTTTTTATCCTTTTTTGCTTTGGCTTTGGAGGCTGAGTGGGTACTGATTGAGCGTCTACGATGGATGGAATGTTGGCCAAGAGATCTTTGGCAACTGCTTTCTGGTGGCCCATCTCAACAGCAAAAATGGTTCGTCGCCAGCGTTGGCGTTGGGATATCGGGATCAGATATGGAGCCGAAGTTGACGGCTGCTCTGCTGGATCAAAAGTTGATCCTTGATTTGGCCGAGATGTGGAGGCAGCTTACGGGGTTATAGCAGAAGGAGGAGATAGACTCTTCTTCTTTTTCTTCTTTGGAAGGTCGGAAAGAACTGACTTGTAGGTGGGAATGAAATTAAGTACCAAAGGGGCTCTCCGCTTGTGGATTAGCAGATCTAATAGTTTCCTCAAGTCTTTGCTGGGAAGGAAAGACTGGCGGAAACCTTGTGGTGGTTGAGGAAGAGCTGCAAGAGAAAACAGACATTAGAACGAATAAAGTATTGAAGACTTTAAAAACAAGTTAGTATGAACACAGGGCTCTTACCATTGCCCTCCACAAAGACTGATTGAGGAAGAGGGTAGAGGTGGAGGTCCTCGTCTGGAGTGAACTCCCAGTTCCCCGACGTAATGAGATAATCATCCCCAGCTCCCTTGTTGGAGTCAGGGAGGTCGGCAATAATTTTGTACTCTGTGGACCTCGGCTTAAGGTAGTAAACGTAGCCTGTATCTTTTTTAAGGCCACACATGGTGTAGCAGTACTGGATATCGGCTAAGGTAACGCTAGCGTTTTCTTGTTTGGCTAAGGCTATTATGCCATTGATGACTCAGTAGAAGTTGATGGCAAGCTGCATCAAGTTCAACTTATAATAATGAAGTATCTCACGGAAAAGGATATTTAGTGAGAGCTGAAGTCCGCACTTAATAAAAGCTATGACAAGGAAGGGCATAGAATCAGTCATGGGCATGATGGAGTCATCCTTCCCAGCCAACCTCAGATGGACGTCGGCAGGAATAGAAAACTCTCACCTAAAGTATTCTAGCTTGGTCGGGGTGTCTACCCTATGCCTCCACATATCTATAATGTCGGCTTAAATGAAAGGTGTGAGACTTCGGAAGGGAATGTTTTGTGATGATTTTGAATGACCTCGGTTAAAAAGGGGGAATACGTTTCAGTTTTTCCTAAAAACTCGAGGGTTTCACAAACAAATCCCAAACCTAGATCTATGGAAACGAAAATTAAAGGCACGAATCTAGAAAAATCACAGAAAACAGAAAAGAAAGAATGTATTTCAGAATCAAGAACAGTGATGAACTATCAAGAACACTATGAGTGCAATGGTATAAGGCCAAGAATAGTGGCAAAAGTGCAAGAAGATTGTGAGCAGTGTGCGTATTTAAGACATGGGCAAAGGCAAAGTCATGCAATAAACACACTCAGATACATGATTCATAAATTGAATACTTGAACAAAACAGCAATGGCAATAAATAATGAAGCGGAACTTTTTGAAGAGCAACAAGAAGTAAAACTAAGAGGAATAGTGGCTTACTGTAATAACCCCGACCTCCGATTAATGCTAAAACATGATTAATTATGCTTAACAGTAATTTAGAAGGAATCTGGAATTAATTTGCATGTGTATTGCATTATCTTTGTGTTTCTATCTGTTTGCCATAAAATGATCTGTTCATGTTTCAACTTTGAACTGCAAATTGAAAGCCTTATCGGTGCCCGATTCCGAAATTGTTTTGTGTTAAGTATTAGTTAAGATTTATAGAATTTTATGGTACGTTTAATTAAAATTTGATTTGGAACGATTAAATTAGATTAAATAACGCTAAATTACATTAGTTCAACTATTTACAAAACTGCCACTTGGTGGACCACTTCTAAGAGACTTGTTTGGGACTTGATTAGCATACTCCATACATCATTTCCTCAGCCATATTTGAGACAAAACGTAGGAGAGTGAGAGAGGAGAAGAGACTTAGCTTCAACAAGAGTTTTTGGCTTGGAACTTAAAGAATTGTAGAGGAATTTTCATAATTGAGCCTCCATACTTGGAATTCAAGACTTAAGGTAGGAGAATTACCTTCTTGATTGTGAATGCAAGTCATTTCTTGCATGATTCATGTGACATTAGTGATCTAAGACTAGAATTGAATTAAACATGTTGAATTAAAGCTTAAATCATGTATACATGTCCATATCATAACAATTTGAAGTGTTTTCATGGAAATTCTTGCATGCAAGACCATATTCTAGTTATAGTCCAAGAGTTCATCATGATTTTGAGTGTAATCTTGCATTTGGTTACATTTTTGGAGCATTGAATTCAAATGAACACTTGCATGTTTTGTTCTTTAATATTTCTTGGAAGTTTGTTTGAAATTGTGTTTGATTGACTCACCTTTGGGCTTTGATTTCTCAAATTGATCTTTAAAACATGTTACACTATGAGTTTAAAGTGTTTTTCCAGAAAATGGGCCCAAGAGGTTGAGATTTGGGTAGTTGAATGCTTGGTTTGAGCTTGGGAGGCAAATCTGGAAATTCTAGAATTTGGCTTCCTCGCTCGAGCGAAGGATTCTACGCTCGAGCGACCATCGTTTGTTCAGGGCTCCGCTCGAGCGAAGGAATGGTGGCTCGAGCGTAAATTGCGAGCTCTTAGGTTTTTAGTACACGCAGACGCACGCTCGAGCAACGAGACCTACGCTCGAGCGAAAGGTGTGTCTCACGCTCGAGCGAGCATCGGGCGTACATCGAGCGTAAAATTTCAACAACCAGTACTTTTGCATTTTTACAGACTGCTCGAGCGAAGAAGTCTATGCTCGAGCGACCCCTCTGTTTTGGCAAGCTCGCTCAAGCGAAGAAAGTTACGCTCGAGCGAGACCCTTGTTTTCAGCCAATTTTGAAAAATGTTTTCCAAGGCATCTTTGCATCCTCATTCCATCCTAGGCATTCCTAGGCCATGTTCAAGACTCTATAGTGAGGCTTTAAGGTTAGAAACACATTAAGAACCAACGACGTAAGTTTGTGTGATTAGAATGTGTGTTTCAAGTGTGTGTCCGTTATGTGTTATGTAGGTCACGTGCCGCGTGTCGTGTGATCAATCTGCTCCGTCTGTCTGTTTCAAGGCCAACTGTGAGTAATAATTTAGTAAAGTTATGTTCAAACTGTATCTACTTTCTGTGTGATAAAACAAGATATGTTTTTCGAAATGATATGTTCTGTACAATGAATGATTGTTCAATTTCTGATATGTATTTCGTGACATCCTTAGCATCATGTAATATTTGTTAGCTGTTACCTGGTATCGGAGGTTCCTTCATGGAACTTATTTCTATCTGCACTTTGTTACCCGTACCGAAGGCCCTGTCACGAGGGCTCAGCTTCTGTTCTGTTCTGTTACCCGGATCCAGAGATTCCTTTATGGAACTGGTTTTTCGTAACCTCACGCATATGCTTTCTGTTCTGTTCTGTTCTGTTAACGCTAATGGATGTATCACGTAAATTAATCATGACTTATGATTTCTGTCTATATATATGATCTGGACAAATTATGAATTTGATGCAAATCTGGATTGTGATTTCTGAACCTGTATGAACTCATTCATTGAAACCCTTTACTCTATTATTATTCACTGGGTTTTCGCTCACAGTTTATATTATGTATGTAGGTGAGACGGCAGATGACCAGGGCCAGAGTTCACGGCCTTCTATTCAGTTTTTGTCAGCCATCCGTTGTGCCTCCCGAGGAGGTTCCGATCGAAGCCTAATGCTATAGCTGTTTTTGTATTTCATGTTAGTCTCTGTATATGTTTTGTAAAGACAGGTCTTGGGTTGTACATATTGTAAATATTGTGTACCTGGACTGGAATGTTTATGCTTATATACATATAAGTTTTGAAATGTTCTGTCCCATGTACGTTATCACAGCTTATTGGACTTTGTTTATTTTGCATTATTGCTTCCTTGGCCCCTTATTATTTACTAATCTGTTCAGAGGCCTTTGGTAATCCACGGATTACTGGCCGGTTACGATGCTAAACCTATAGGGGCGGGTTTGGGTCGTGACACTTACCAGAAAAAGTGAAGCCGGTGTAAGGATCGCCAAAGTCAGACGACGGTTGCAGAAATGACAGAGCAATGAAAAACTCGCCAGAAGAGGTAAGCGGAACAAGTTGCAGAGCTAGAGAAGCTTGACCAATGGAGGATTTGAAAGAAAAAGCTAGAGAGAGAGGGAAAGCCTCAGAAACGATGGAGAAGAGTGAAAAGATGGAGGAATGAGGGAAGTTTTTGTCAAAAAACGCAGAAATGCGGCCGAACGGAACTAATAAACCTAGAATGACGGATTTGTCAGACGACGCATACAGGCGCGAGACGACTTGTAAGCGCGTACGGAGTACGATCCTGTAAAGGGAAGACGCGTGGCTAAAACGGTTGAGTTTTTATGTATGACAGCTTATACGCGTGAAGGAGCTCTTAGAATCCTTGGTCTTTAAGAAGGCATGTCGGCCTTCACAATGATCTCGGCTGTGAGATTTTGAGCCGACATACTGGAATCAAGTACTGATATAGGTTCCATCACCTCAGAATGCTGAGATAATAGAACCTAGGGGGTAGTTGTGGAGATATATTTTCTAAGTACCAACACGTAGCCAAGGCGGCGCTGACGTGTCAGTCGAGGTGCCATGTGTCCTGGTCATGACGCCGAGGTTATCTCGGCTAGGCCGAGGTTACCTCTGAAAATATCGAAATCCAGGATAAACGGATAAGGGACAAGAGTCCAAGAATGAGGAAGGGACATAGCTTGGATAAGGATAAAGCTCTTAAGGGAGTTTATCTTTATCTACTAAAGAGTTCAAGATAAGCACTAAGCTAAAATCCATTGAAGTTAGGTTTTTGTTGGGACATGGATTGAGTTAATTATAAAAGAGAGGCACCCCTATGGGTCTAAGGTACGCAATTTATATTCTGAACAGTGAGTTTAGCACTATTAATTATCTTTGAGAGATAACTGACTTGATCGTCGGAGTGCCCCCGGGTGGATGAACCACCGCGGGACTCTTCTCTTTCTGTTGCAGGTCAGCTAGGTGACATCTATTCTGCCAGTACTCTCCAGTTGAATACTGAGGTGGCAGTGTGATCAGAAATTCACCCACACATGTGTATAAATTATTTATAAAAAAAAAATATTTAGTTGATTCAACATTAACAACTACATGATATCATTTTTTTTTGTTGAGTATTTTTAAATTTATATTTATCCATTTTTATTTAATGATAAATTAGATGGTTCAAAATTGAAAACTAGTTGATTTATAACCAAAAATAAATAAATAAAAAATGTTAATAATACCCTCACTTATAAGAGTATTTTTGTATTTTTAAAATATTGACTCCATAACTAAAATATTTATATTCAAATATAAGCACCTTAAAAAAATAAAAAAGATCTCTCCAACAAGGTTTTCAAACCCGGATCGGACCGGCCGGTCGGACCGGTCGAACCGAGAACCGGGCCTGGTTCCGGTCCGGACAGCCCAGCAAACCCGAAGTTGGCTCAAAACCGTTCATAAATGAGAAAACCGGTGACCCGGATGGGTTTGGAGGAACTGGCCGGGTTAATTGAAGTTATATATAACACTAAAAAAACCCAAATTCTAGGGTTGCATCAAATTTTCTTCGGCTTTCTTCAGCTCATCTCTCTCTCAAAAAGGGTGCTCGTTGGTTTTGGCCTGAAATCTCGCTCTCTCTCTGCAAAATTCTGGTGGTGAACGGAGGACACAAATCCAGCGGGTTGCATCAGATTTTCTTCGGCTCACCTCTGCTATTGCTTCGTTGGTAATATTCTCTTCTTTCCCCCTTCTCTTCCTCTTTTGCTGCTTTGCTCTTCCCTTTCTCTTTTCCCACTGGTTATATATATATATCAAATCAGAGACCTCTGCTTAGTTTGCTACTGCGAAATTGAAATTTTTTTTTTTGGTGCAAATGAGACCTCTGCTTGCTACAGTGCTACTACTAATTTATATATATATATATATCTCTTCTTCTTTGTTTGTTGCAACTTGCAATTGAAATTTTATTTTTCTGGATATGAGAGTATTTATGAGAATGAGACCATAAATGTTATGTACTGTTGTTGATGTTGAATACTCCCTTTATTGCAAATTTATTTGATTCAATTGTATTTCTCCTAATTTAATTTTAATAATAATACATAATAAAAAAAATTGAAAGAATATAAAAAAGGTAGGGTAATAATAAATTACAAATTATAAGAATTTGAATGTTAAAATTATGGTTGAATTCTTTGATAGATTTGGCTCTACATTCAGAGGGTTATTTATGCTTGAATTATTTAATGGGATTAGTATAAACATTCAAACACAATTAACCATTAACTCTTACAAAAGGCAGAGGGTTGTTCAATGTGATGTAAACTAACTTTTGATAAACTAAGATAAACTAACTTTTCCTTTTTAGCAGAGGGTTGTTCAATGTGATGTAAAAATCAGAACTTGAAATTGGAGATGCTATATACATTCAGAATTTAGAAATCCATAATAATATTGGGAATTGGAGATGCTATATACATTCAGATTTTTTATATACATTCATAATTTACATATTGGGAACTTGAAATTGGAGATGCTATATACATTCAGAATTTTTAGCAGAGGGTATTCTTTGAATTTAATTATGTAAGAACAAAAATTAGAACAGAAAATCACAATTAAGTGCTATCTTCATACAATCAATTGAATAATATTGGGAATGACTTCTGTAATTGGTTTATATGATTCTTGACTTAATTATTGTATTTCAAATATTATATAGAGCTGTTTTAGGTGAAATGGATTCATCTGGCCATAATTCAACTGCACACTCTAATACCCCATCATCGACAAGAGGTAAATCTGATCCAGAATGGGACCATGTAACTGAGGGGCGAGCTCCCGATGGGAAGAAAACTTTAACATGTTAGTATTGTGGGAAAACTATCAAAGGTGGAGGGATTAATAGAATGAAGCAACATCTTGCAGGAAAGTTTGGTGAGGTTGGGCCATGTAAGAAAGTTCCAGGTGATGTTAGGTATCGAATGGAAGAGGCTTTGAAAGCAATTGTTGAGAAAAATAAACGAAGTGAGGAATCTAATCCCTTTGGTCGGGCTGTTTTCGAATTTGAGGATGATGCTGAAATTGAAGAAATAATTCCACAACGCAATAAGGGCATCTTAATTAATGAAGGTGGTGGTAGTAGGAATAGAAGTAAGGCAACAATGACACAAAGAGGAAAAGGAAAGGACCTTGCAAAAATTGATAATTTTTTTGCACTAAGGACCACTCCAGGCTCTCAACCAACTATCAAAAGTGCCCTTGCAACTAAAGAAGCTGTACATAGGGCACATATGATTGTGGCAAAATTTCTGTATGATATATGTGTTCCAATGAATGTTGTCAATTCCATATACTTTTAGCCCATGTTTGATACTGCAATCGCCATTGGTCCAGGATTTAAAGTTCTTACCTATCATGAAGTTCGAGTTCCTTTATTAAGTGACTCAAAGAAAGAGCTTCAATTGTTTATTGACTCTGTAAAGAGTACTTGGGTTGATTCTGGGTGTACAATTATGGGTGATGGTTGGACTGATGGTAGACATAGAACTCTCATTAATTTTCTTATCTATTGTCCTAGAGGAATCACTTTTGTTAAGTCTGTTGATGCCTCTGATGTTGTAAAAGATGCTCATCTTCTTTTTAAATTGTTTGAGGAAATTATTGAGTGGGTGGGAGCAAGCAATATTGTGCACATGGTGACAAATAATAAGGCAAATTATGTTGCTGCTGGAAGGCTTGTTAGTGAAACTTACAAGAATATTAATTGGTCTCCTTGTGCAGCACATTGTTTGAACTTAGTGTTAAGTGATATTTCCAAGTTGAATTATGTGAAAGAGCTTGCATCTAGAGCATCAAGTGTGACAAGATTTATTTACAATCGCCCATGGTTGATAGCTTGGTTGAGGAAAAGGAAAGGATGGACTGAAATTGTGCGTCCAGGAGCAACCCGTTTTGCCACTACTTTCATTGCATTGCATAGTATTCAAAAACATATGCATGATTTGAAAGCCTTAGTGACAAGTAAGGATTTTGTCGATTCAAGGCATGCAAAAGATAGGATCACGTGGAGAAGAAAGATTCATGTAGCCGACCCCATTTGATGGGACTTAAGGCTTGGTTTGGTTTGGTTTAAGGCATGCAAAAGATAAGAAAGCAAAAGAAGTTGTTGCTATCATTTTAGATAGTAAGTTTTCAAATGATTGCTTGATCATTGTTAAGATTGTTGAGCCACTCATGAGATTGTTGTGTATTGTTGATGGAGATAAAAAACCTTCAATGGGATATGTATATGAGGGCATGTATAGGGCAAGAATAGCAATTAAGAATGTTTTCATTAAGAAAAAAAGATTGTACAAGCCTTATACAAGTATTGTCAAAGATCGTTGGGATAGGACATTACGCAAAAATATTCATGCTGCGGTTTATTGGTTGAATCCGGCTTTTCAATATGATCAATCATCATTTTGCAAAAAACTAGAGGTTATGGCAAGTGTGCTTGATGTGATAGAAACAAAAGCTACATGTAACAAGACAAAACTCTTGGATGAAGCAAGATTGTTTCGAGATCAATTAGAAAGTTTTGGAAGAGAGCTTGCTACTATTACATCCAAGACAACACAACCAGGTAAAATTATTTATTACATTTAATTTTTTTTCATTGTGATTGCTTAATAATTTTTTAAGTGTAATATTAGATCTAATTTATTTATTTCTTCTTTTCTTTTAATAATAAGATGAATGGTGGAGGTTATTTGGCCATAGTGCTCCAAATTTGCAAAAGTTGGCTATTCGAATTCTTAGCCAAACTAGTAGCTCTTCTGGATGTGAAAGGAACTGGAGTGTTTTTGAACGTATTCATACGAAGAAGATGAATAGATTGGAACATCAAAGGCTTAATGATCTTGTATACATTCATTATAATTTGCGATTGAAGAATAGGTAAATGAACCATTTACCTTGTCATACATTTAGTAATAGAATATTTATTCAAGTAATCTTACTTCTAAGTGAAAATTATAGGCATTTCAACAACATGAAGAACTATGATCCGGTTGACATTGAAAGTATTGACAAAACCGAGTTTTGGATTGTTGAAGATGAAGAAAAGCCTCATCTTCTTGATTTTGATGAGTTGGAACAAATGCTTTATCAAGAAAGTTCGGCTCCACAAAATAAGAGACAATATCATGGTCTACGTGATGGTTAGTAATTAATTATTTCATTATTATATAACAATGTTTTTGTTATTATTAAATTGATTACTTATTGATTTTGTCGTAACTATTGTAGAAGATGACGGGGAAGATGTGGTCTTAGAGGCTGGAGATGATATTGACCTTGGATCATTTGGTGATGTCAACATGGATAATAGATCTAATGCTCAAAGTGGTGGAGTTGGCACAAGCAACAATGAAAATGAGGATGACGATGCTTGGCTAATGGAGGGCTTGCCAAGGAATTAGGCAAAAAAAACAATGTTTTTGTGGCATGATGTGTTTGTAGTGGATTGGTTTTGAACTTTTTTTTATTTTATTTTATATGTATTTGTCTACTTTCATTTAGAAAGGATAGATGCTCATTATTGTGTTTTAAGACTTGGAATTATAGATCCTATCTCTATGCTTACTTGGTTTATGTTTGTGTTTGAAATTTGACTTTTAATTGATGTAGTAAAACTAAAGTATTTTTATTTGATTATGTTTGTGTTTTATTTGACAAATAGGTAATTTTAATTGCTTTTAGTATAATGCTTTTATTACTTTCATCATTATGATTGTATTTAGAATATGTTCTAATTTCTAACTTTGATATATGTGGAGATTGTGCAGTGATTTTTGCTTGTCAAAAGGTTGTGCAACCTATTTAGAGAAAGGTCTTCAACAAATAAAAATAAGGTATGTTACATTATTATTGCAAATTACAATTTCATTATGAGTGATATTTGAATATTTTATCATTTTGTTGAATTAAATTTTTTTTTTTAATTTTTACATTTATATTTTTAATATATATATATATATATTAAATATATTTATGACGTAATTATGACGTCACGGTTCGACCATTTCGACCCGACGGTTGAACCGGTGACCCGTCCATCCGATCACTTTTCCGGTTCGATCACCGATCCGGGTTTCAAAACATTGCTCTCCAATTCATGTATCCAATAAAACCCTCATTTCATTTCATTATTATATAAATATAATTAAAATTCAAAAATCAGGTTTATAACTGTCACGTAATTATAAATCTTATTTCTTTAATGTTTTTAAATTTAAAATAATAATTTATTGATATAGATCTCTCGTAACTATTGTGTGAAAATAAAAGCTGCCGTGTACAAGATATGTTGGCGAAATTACAAAACAGTAGAAAGTGGGGACAGTATTTACCAAAACATACGGTATGCAACTTTTATTGTATTTTTGGTGCACAGAAAAAACAGAAAAAATTACGCCCCTATATATTTGTAATTTCTTTTAATTTTCTACGCTGATTTGTAATCTTACTAATTTTATATTATTTTATTTTCTAGAAATTATATTACTTTGCTTTAGGGTTGGGTTGGAAATACATTATTTTAATAACTTTTTAGGATTTAAGTTAAAATATAAGGTAAAAAAAAATATTAGTATGTTTGGAATAATTTTTTTGATTTTTTACCAAAAATAAAAAAGAATAAAAAAAACATAAAATAAATAAATAAAAATACATATATATATATATAACCTTTTTTTATAATTATTTAAATTTATATATTTTTTTAATAATTTTTTAACTTTCTGGCGTTGTTAGTTTTTTTCAAATCAAGCCTTAGGCCTCGTTTGGGAACAGGCTAATTTAGTAACTTTTTGGCTAATTGGCTAAAAAGGTTGGTAAGAAAAACCTGTATGTTTGGGCCAACTTTTTGGCTAATTACGAAACGACGTGCAAAAAGTAGAGAGAAAAGGGAATCTTTGACTTTTTGGTATGGGTTGTTGGCTTTTTGGCTAAAAAGGTAACTTTTTGGCTAATTGACTATTTTAGCCTCTTGCCAAACGAGGCTTTAATGTACATGTCCCACAAAGATCACGTGGGTATTATTGGTTCGCTAACCATGAGTTGTTTTAAAAAAATGATTAAAAATTAAATTTATAATTTTTTTTAAAAAATATATAAAAAATAATATGACTCAAAATGAATTAAAAATCATCTTCCAAAAATAGTCTTATGACTATGATTAACCAAAACAAAAACAAAATAAAACAAAACAAAAGACTATTGCAATGATTATCACTACCCTTATTTAAAATAAGATAAAAATATCAAAATGATAATGAATAATGGCGGAAAAGGAGTTCACTGATTTTGCCACTTCTTTTTAATATGTTTTTAGTACAAATATTACATTTATTATATTATATTTAATGTAACATCTTATCTATCAATATAATATTAGTGTAATAAATCTCATCATTCATATTTATTTTTA
The DNA here is from genome assembly GCA_025200525.1 of Camellia lanceoleosa. Lineage (NCBI taxonomy): Eukaryota > Viridiplantae > Streptophyta > Magnoliopsida > Ericales > Theaceae > Camellia > Camellia lanceoleosa. The sequence goes on from CM045765.1 coordinate 32,993,846, forward strand.
ACATAATATTGATATATGAAATAATTGAATATAATACGATATAAAATTATAATATTTTGATTTTGAATAAAGTTATACGCACAAAATTATTATACCAATTAGTGTATTAAAAGAATAATTTATAATTTTAAAAATTTTAAGTCTTTATAATTTGTATAATTGATAAAATTTATAATTTAAAAATAATAATATTATAACATATACTAATATATTAATTGATATATTAATTGGTTCGTATAATACGATGGTTTTAATTTAGATTGAACCGGCCCAGGCTGCCGAGAAATGAAGGAAGTACAACGAACCTGAGACTTTTGTTTTTCACTTTATTTTTTTGGGACTAAAAGGTTCAATGGATGGAATTATTAATTTATTATAGCTTGTGAATTATTGTCACCTATTTAAATTATTTATATAACTTATACACGTGTTGGTTAGGGATGTGCAATGGATATACTGATCTGCTAAAATCGATTGAATCGAATTGATTCGTCGCATTTTGGACGGATGCATGATGACAAGTAGACGGTTGCGGATTGATTTTCTTTAATCTGCCAATTTGACGGACGGATGACAGATTTGAGATTCCTTTGACTGCAACCGAACCGTCAAACCGCGAGCACCCCTAATAATTTATAAGACTTTATGTTTTCAATTTGTTTTAATATTTTATTTGTGTTTTTAATTGAAAAAGAGTTTAAATATTCTGTTGAAAAAAAGTTTTCAACTTGAATATATTTTTTAAATTGAAAAAAATAAATGTATTATTTATCTATATTTTTTGGTTTTTAAATTTAACTCAAAAAATAATAAATAGAAAATATGATATATGCTGGTTAGTTTTTGTTTTTAAAAATATATAAAGATGTAACAATACAGAGACATACAATCTCTACTACTGTCTTGTTTATAGTTTTGGTGGTTTAAATTGTTATTATATTTTAAGAACCACAGATTGTAATACTTTATGTGGATGAATCATGTTGTGATTGTAATATGTGGATGAGCCATGCAGTGATTGTGATATTCTAAAGTTTCAAACTTTCTTTTTTTGGATGAGACATACAGTGATTGTAGTAGTTTTTTAAGTCATTGACTGTAATACTTTCTTTTTTGTTTTTTTTGAGGAAATGCACAAGTTGAATTATGTTGAAAATTTATAAAATCTTAAACTACCAAACCGATTCTCATCCATCCGCCAAACTGCCAAACCGTCAATCCGCTCAAACCACATTCGTCGGATTGGCGGATGGATGCGGATTAATTTTTTTCAATCTGCCAATTTGATGGACGGATGACGGATTAGAGATTCTGTTACCGCAACCAACCCACGCTCACCCCTAATGTTGGCAATGAGAATTGAATCAAAGATGACTTTTGAAACTTGAAGAGAATGACACCCCACAAATTGTTTTTAAATTGATTTTTGTATAGAATTCAAATGCCAATCTCCTTCAAGAGAAGGACACCCCACAAAAGTCTAAACTATTACTACTTTTTATTATTATTAATTTCTTAAAATTTGTTAAATCTATCCATCTATCTACTATCTATATCTATACTATATATATAAATAAATATATTAAAATATAAGAACTTTTCAAACTCTTAATATTAAATTTTTACGAATTCTCTCTCTCATGTGTCACCTCTCAAGTCTTCCCTCCCACTTTTTTTAATTTTTAATCATATGTCAATTATCTAAATCTCAAAAGTCAAAAAGATTATATATATTTAAACATAAAATGATAACTATTTAAATATAAACAACAAATATTTAGATAAGTAGAGATAAAAATATAAAAAAAAATTAAATAAAAATATAACTATTCAAAGTTCAACCAATAATATAAAGAAACAAATAAAAAATTAAAAAATAACTAAATAAAAAATATTATAAGTCAATTAATTTTAGAAATAAAAAGTCAACTATTTATATGTGATGCTAGTGGTGGTGTTGTGGTGAAATAGCAAGGGAGTCTGTGCTGTGTGATCTCAAATCTGTATATATAGGCCAAGGTTCACTAAACGACCCTCGTTTTGATGGTAATTACACTCTTAAAAGATAAGTTTTGCAAGACTGGTTTGACAATCTTGACCTTTGCGTCGAGTTCACGCTCAACTTCAAAGATAAAAATAACAAAATAATTTTTTTTAAATAAAATAATCACATTTTTATTATGGGAAATTTATTGATAAATCCCATTTAGAGATATTTTATCCCAATAAGTCCACAAAAAAAAATTATATCCCAATGAGTCTCATATAATTTTTTTCTTATTCCATAAAGTCCAGTTTTTAAATTTCATATTTATATGTGGACTATTATGCCCTTATATATATATAGACTGTGTTAATACGTAATAAAACTTCCTGTGATCTCGGTATTCAGTTTTGGCAGTTTCTGTATTTCTAATTCAAATCGTTACGTTTCTACCTTGCATGCTGTCGTTCCATCGTTCTGAGGCGTTGATGTCCTAGGGTTTGATTGTTGCTGTTCTAGTCTGGTATGGCGATTCTCAAGTGAACAGGACGAAGTTGAAGGTGTTCGGTTCTGTCATTTTCTGGAGTATAACTGTATCGGAGCAGTTTTTTTCGAGTTTTGGACGACTGTTGGATTGGATGATTAAGGTTAGTATCAGTGTAGTTATGAATAGATGTTCAATTTTTATTTTGATTTGTAGGATGGATCAGATCCTTTGTTATTGGATTGATATTTTTGGATGCTCTGTTTTTTCAATTACATCCATCATACGTGGTCATTGGAGGGGAGGTCATTCAGATATATGTTGAATGTTGTAATATTCCTTTTACTTTGATGTATGTATAATGAGGCCCTGTGTGAGTGATGTAATTCAGAGTATATTGAACAATGTGAATGTTAACATCATGTTAGTATTACGTGAAGCATGTGGATGTAGATGTTTTATTTAATTTCTGTGAGCAGCATTGTCTGGACAAAAGAGTGATTGGTAAATTATAAGTAATGTGAAGATTGACATTAGTATGCACTGATGTGAAGGTTTACATATGTGTATGCTAATGACAGTCATGTGAACATTCACATTAGTACACACTGATGTGAATATTCACATTAGTGTATACTAATGTTAGTTGATCGATTAATGAACAGTACTGTAAATGTTGACATTGTCAGTGACTCAACAATCAGCAATGAATTATTAATGGTCGTTAATGTGAATGTTCACATTGTTGATGTCGTTTTTTACATCGTGTTAGTATTACGCGAGGGGAGGTCATGAGATTACTGATGAATGTCGGTCTTCTATAATTCAGAGTATGTGTCAATGTAAATGTTTACATCGTGTTCATATCATGTGAAGAATGTGGGTGTTTTCACTTTTACTTTGATGTTTGCTTAATGAGGCTTTTGTGTGGGTGTGAATATTCACATCTTGTTTAATGATGGTTGTTGAATTTAACAGTTGAACTGTACTTGTAAGCTGCTAATTCTCGCGCAATGTGAATATTCATATCGGTTTGGATTATTGTTAATTGTTGTATTGTTTTCTTTTTACAGGAGATGGATAGCTTCATGATGTTAGTGTGTACATATGGTTGTAGTACCACTGTAGTAAATGCTGCCCGCGCATTGTGTTATTCGCGTTTGGTGGAATGTTTGTGTGAAAAGTGGGGGGAGTTGTCTGCTGGTTCTATTTCATTGTTTTGTAAATTACCTGGGATTAATAGGTGTGATTTGGAGAATGAGGAAGAATTTCAGAACATGTTATTGCTTGCTAAATCAATGGGGGTACAACATGTAGAAGTTGTGGTTGAGTTGAAAAGTGATATTGGTCAGTCAAGTAGTTTGGGATTGGTGCGTGTGGGGGTTGAGGAAGAAGTTGATGCACTACGGAGATTTTGCCACCATAAGGAGAAGGTGTTGTTGTCAGCCCCTTGGGCGAATGGTATTACGCATGTGGGACAACGGTTTATTGGAGGTGCACAAGAATTTCGTGACGTTTTGTGTAAGTATGCCATCCAATGTGGGTTTCAGTTTACATACGTGAAGAACGAGACAACAAGAGTTACTGCTTTGTGCGCGATGCGGGAGGAGAGGGGCTGCTTGTGGGCTATACATTGTAGAGCACAACGAGCAAATGATTTTTTCTACATCAAGAGTTTTAGTGACGTGCATACTTGTGGTACGGATGTCCGAACATCGAAGAATCCGCGAGTTAGTTCGGATTTGGTATCTAGTACCATATCCGAAATTGTGAGGGACAAGCCATTGACTCGGCCGTGTGATGTGGTGACTATTTTGAAGAGGGATTATGGGCTAGATGTTAGTTACCATGTCGTATGGTTGGGTGTGGAGAAAGCAAAGGCTGCTATTCATGGAGAGCACTCGTTATCATTTGACCAGCTGCGGTGGTATTCGGATGCTGTGATGCGGTACAATCCAGGGAGTTATGTCAATATTGACTATGATACGAGTAGTCAACGGTTTTGTCGCTTCTTTATGTCATTATTGCGTGTATTTCGGGTTCAATGCTTGCCGCCTTTATTATTCTGGATGGAACATTCCTCAAAGGAAAGTACAAAGGTCGACTACTTGCGGCGAAAAGACGGAAACAATGGTTAGTATTTTTTTTTAGCTGTCTATTCATGTGAATATTCACTGTGAGCAGCATTGTTTGGACAAAAGAGTGATTGGTAAATTATAAGTAATGTGAAGATTGACATTAGTATGCACTGATGTGAAGGTTTACATCTCTGTATGCTAATGATAGTCATGTGAACATTCACATTATTACACACTGATGTGAATATTCACATTAGTGTATAGTAATGTTAGTTGATCCATTAATGAATAGTACTGTGAATGTTGACATTGTCAGTGACTCAACAATCAGCAATGAATTATTAATGGTCGTTAATGTGAATGTTCACATTGTTGATGTTCTGAACTTCAATCCAAAAATCACAATAGTAAATAGGGCAATGTAGATATAAACATTCACATGACTTGTTTGTTTATACTGTTTTCTATGCGCTTTGGAATATTGTGAACAGTTGTGTATTGGTGTTGTGTTGTAGGTTTGTTTCCTGTTGCCTTTGCGATTGTTGATTCAGAGACAACGGCGAATTGGTCGTGGTTCTTGCATGAACTTGGGAAGGTTGTTGATGGTAAACGCCATATTACTTTCATTTCGGATCGTAATCTTGGGCTGTTAGAAGCTATGCCAAAGGTGTTCCCATCGGCTCATCACGGTTATTGCTTACAACACTTGAAGAGCAATTTAAGAGACCGGATGAAAGGAATTGATAATGGATTCAGGGATCACCTAGTAAGTAGTTTGGGTATTTGTCGTCTGAGCCAACTGTGGTAGGGTTCCATGAAAAGCTTGCAAAATTAAAAGAGGAGGGTAAACAACGAGTTCATAATTTTTTCAAGGACTTGGCACCTGAGCATTGGGCAAATTCATACTTCAGGTAATAATAGTTTCCTAACATCTTTGTGAATTTTAGAATGGTAGCGATGTGAATTTTCGATTTAGGATGGTAACAATCTTCGAATTGTGTTTCATGTTCAATGTAAATGATGTGAATGTTCACATCTGCTAACAATGACTGATGTGAATGTTCACATCTGTTTAAATTGTCAAATAGACGTGCAATGTATTACAGGTTTGAATGTTGACACGTGTCATATTTTGTTGTTGTGAACATTCACATATTGTCCATCGTTTAAGTTGACAACATAATAAGCATATGATGTGAACATTCACATTATTATAAACTGGTAGCAGATGTAAACAGTCACATTAATATACCCTGATGTGAATGTTCACATCACTGTATTCTAATGTCAGTACTATGAATGTTCACATCTGTTAACGTTAATGGTCAGATCTCTTAAATTCCGTATTGTACAATGTTTGTGATATTGTGCAGGGGCATGCGTTATGGGGAGATGACATCCAATGCGGCGGAGTCATTCAATAACTGGATTAAAGAAGCACGTAATCTTCCTATCACTCAAATGGTGGACACAATTGTACTTTCGATTGATGCGGCAAATGTCGCAAGGCGTGACCAAGCAAGCAGATGGAACGAGATTATTTGTCCGACATTTGAAACAAGGCTTATGGATTCGTTCAATGACGGCAGGCTTGGCAAGTTAGCAAAGCCAATGAGGATGTGTTTGAAGTTCATTCGATACCATCATTACGATTGATGTTTCGAGGCGTACATGTTCTTGCTTCAAATGGCAAATCAACGGATTCCCATGTGACCATGCTGTTATTGCCATTCAGAAGAGCCGCTATAATCTCAATGATTGTGTGGAACATTACTTTCATGTGGAGACGTATCGTGCAGCCTATTCGGGGGCCATATTCCCTATACCATCGGTGGGGAAGCCTTTTGATCCCACGGACTTCACTATATACCCGCCAACTGTGAAAAGACCACCCGGAAGGCCGAAGAAAAATAGGATCCCATCAAGGGGTGAGAAACTGAAGCAAATAAGGTGCGGGAGATGTGATAAGTTGGGGAGTCATAATCGGAAGTCATGCACAGCGCCAATATAGGATGTACCTTTTTTCCATTTCAACATTGTATTTTACATTGGATTCTTATATTCATTTTTGAAATAAGATTGTGTTGTGTTGGCAAACATTGGGTTGCAATAAGATTACGTTGCGTTGGCAAACATTATAATGCATTAGTATGTGATTTGTGTTTTTTTTTCACTTTTTTAAGGTACCAATTTGACATTTTTGTTGGTTGTATTTTGGATGAATGCATGATGTCAACATTAACATTGGTGTAATATAATCACATTATGTGAATGTTCACATTGTTGATCTTTCAAACATTTCTGTGATGGGAATGTTCACATTGTTGTTACTGTTGACAGTATTGAAGTAGATGACATTAGTGTTTACATCAATGTAAACATTCACATCATCAAATCATAAGATCTAAATATTCATGACATCGTTGTCGCCATTCAGATAATCAGAAGTTATGATGTGAATATTCACATTTACGTAAACGAATCATATTATGTCAAAAGTTGCACATGGGTTGAACTTCTTTACCTTTTTGTTGTCAATGTTGACATGAATATAAGCTGTTAGCATAAGTTAGTATGAGCATTCACATCAGTGTTGCAACTGTGAACATTCACATCTTTCAAACAATAGCTCAAATGAATATCATAAGTGAATGTTCACATTTGGCAGACATTAGTGCAAGAATTATGCTCATCACAACATAGCATTACGAATGTGATAAGTGACTATGTACATTCAGAGCAGTGTTGCAACTGTGAACATTCACATCTGTAAAGATTACTGCATATGAATGTCATAATTGAATGTTCACATATGGCAGACATGAATGACATTTACAACTGTTATGAGCAAGAACAGATGTGAATGTTCGCACATGTGTAAGTGATCCGTAATGATGTCATGTAGACCAAGTGTACACTCCTTCACAAAATATGTGTATTATAGAACACTCAGGTTCAAACATTCGCATGAATTACACTCATAACAATACAGCATTATGGATATCGTAAGTGAATGTGAACATTCACATCATTCACATCTGTAAAGCATAACAACACCAAAAGTAGTTAAAAATTCCCAGCTGGCTTTTTCCCATTAATAGATGTTGTATCAATGTTTTACAATGAGTTGTTGTGTCAAAATGTTAACGCAATCCATACTAACATTCATATCGAGTCTTGCTTAGTTTGTAGGTGGACACCCCCCACCTATAGGTTTTAATGAAGCTCTGATTTCTTATGATTCAAAAAACTATGCACTAACAAATCTCGTAGTCCACACCATTCTGAACTAGTGAGGCTGCCCACAACTTCTTCATGGAATATGTGCTCCCGCATGATGTAACATACTGCAGGTCCACAGTCCACTCTGTAAAAAAGAAATGGTTTCGATTAGCAGTTGACATGAATATTTGCATAATTGTTATGGAGGGTTTGTAAAAAATGTATTGAGGATTACGAGTCGGCGCGTTGTTGAGACGGACTTCCACACTGCTTGTTGATTGGTTGTCTTTGGATTTTGGCCTTGTAGCTTAGTGTGTAGGGGTGATGACTGCCAATAACGCCACAACATGCTCAATGTACTTCCTCTGTATGGTATTTCAAATTAGGTACCAACAAACATTAGTGTGTATGCAGTCATGTAGATGTCAACATTCACGTAGTATGTCTTGAATGAATGTGAACATTCACATCCTGGTTCAGATGTGAACAGTTACATCTGTGAAACATAGGTGAAGTGGCAGTGTTGTGAACATTCAGAGTAGTAGATTATGAGTGCATGTGAACATTCACATCACTGATTAAGATGTGATCATTCACATCTGTGAAACATAGGTGGAGTGGCAGTGTTGTGAACATTCACATATGTGGGACTGTTTTGAACATTCACAGCAGTATATTTGTGTTCAAAAATAGCCACTTACAACTTCCAGTGCTTGGTCGATATGTGGGTCATGTATTCTGTTCTTGGGCGCAACGAGTTGTAATGCCTCCACAAATTGTCTTTAGCATCATACACAACTATCGTCCAGTGGTACTCATGATGCAATGGGAATAGTAGGTATCTCTCTCCTTTGTAGTTCTTGACATGTGCATCAATGTGTTTACTCCTTTTGCGAGGATGGTACTCTCGGATCACTTTACTGTCTGATTGGACAAATAATTAATGGTCTGTGAAGTTTCACATTTGCAGTACGAATAGGTAATGGACTGTGAAGTTCCACATTCACATTACAAATAATGGAATGATAGGTTACCAAACACAAGCTTGTGAATATGAATGCCGCTTCATCCGAAGTTGGGTTGACCACCTCTTGTTGTTCATGCAACAGTTCAGCATATGCATCTATGAGCTACACAAACATGGGGTCATATTATATAGATTTGTGGCTGTGAGTGTGTCTGTTTCTGTGTGCATATGCATGAAGAGCTAATTATGTTTGTTATGGCATACATTGCTATGTATTGATTCCTCCTTGATAATGTTGACAATGTCATCAAAATACACATGTGTAGCCTTTGAATCTCCTTTCCACACCAGCAGCCTGTGCATTATAAACAAACCAATGTGAATATTTACATTGCACAGATCTGAACAAACCATAAAATTGAACACAGTGATGATTATAGACAATTACGGAATGTGAATGTTAACATTAGATGTATGCAGAGTCACTTACTCATCGCCTCTAGTTTTTTGTAAAGCTTGGACCTTTTGTTTGTCTTGTTTGGACATCTTACTCCACACTTTGAACTTGTTGGTCAAGGATAATTTTTTTAGCTGCTTCGCTGGTGGGTGTTTCTCCACATCTTCAACCATTTCGACTGGATGGGGTTGCTTTTGGCCCGGTAAGTCTGGGTACTGGAATTCAGGCAAGCGATGCTCTTTGCGATCTTTTTCCTTTATACGCTTGACCCTAGAAGGTGGGCTGATATTGTGTTCCATTGGGCTAGGGGGTTGCTTTTACGCCACGGCACGTGTGACAATGTGGGTGGTGGTCATCGTAAAGATCTTGAAGAAGTGTTTTATCGCATTCCAAGTCAATTACCAGCTGCGTTAAGCGTTTGATTTCTTCATCCTTCTTGCATGCATACGTATTTCGGTATTTATGTTGGGTGAAATTTGGTTGAACAATTTATGTTCAAGATCAGCTATGACTCTTGCCCTTAACTCCCACGAAAATTGAAGTTGTTTGTACTTGGCTTCCCATTGCCTTATGACGCCGCAGGCCTTCCGATTTTCTTTGATTAGCATGTCAATCAAATCAGGTTGGTTTGTGTTTGGTATTACAATAGCTGTGTCATAATGTTGGCTGCTAAATGGAATGTGAATGTCCTCATCACTGTCCTGTTGCTCAACCCCATCCCCAGAAAAGTCAGAGTTGGTGCCATTGTGTTTTTCATCCTTGATGTCAAAGGGGTTGGGAGATGTTGTGCCTGGTTCAGAAATTTCAGGCTCGACCTTCAATGTTTTTGTGATGACCCGGACCTGTATGACGTCATTAATTATGTTTTTATCTGGTTTAATTGGGAATTATCGGTTTGATTGGGAAAAATATCTGTTGGAAAGACAACTTCGGGACTGAAATCGATGACCTTAACGGGATCAGAAAATGAAATTGAAAATACCTGTATGATACCGGGAATATTTAGAACCATTCGAAAGAATAAATTGAGGACTGAATTCTGTCTGGTTCGTAAAGCCTTGTTTGGCTCAAGATTTTGGCTTAATTGCTTTATAAGATATATATGGTTATAGATAATGATGTTTGACTTCATTTGACTCAAGGCAAGGAAAGAAGAAATATCTAAGAGGGAGAGAGAGGAGAGAATTCGTGAGAAAGAGAGAGAGAGCAAAGGGAAAGGAAGAAGAGAAGGGAGAAAGGGGATTCAAGTTAAGTGTCTTCAATTAAGTGATTAAGGTATGAATATCTCTCTAATTCTTGTAGTAAAGCTAAATCCTTTATGAGTATGACAAGTAATGGAAGGAAATTATGAATAATGGAGGGTTTTATATGATGTTCTTTTACCCTAAAATGTATATTTGAGTATACATGGCATCTTCATATGAAATTCATGTTCAAACCATGATTCTATACTTGAGAGAGAAACTCCATGATTCTAATAACTAAAGCTTTTATGAGTTTGATTTATGGTTTAATCTTTTGGTAATTCTTATGGGTTTGGTTTTAAGATTTAAATCCAAGGGTTTTCTTAATGGTTTTGGCCTTGTTTTCATGAAAATGGAAGTTGATTTTACAAGAGGGGAAGCCACGGTTTTGCAGATTTTTGGTCTGATTTTCCATCCAGAATTTTCACTGTCCGCTCGAGCGGAGATCTGGGCGCTCGAGCGGAGATTTCGCCTCGATGCTATCTTGATTTGATCGCTCGGCGGAGGTTCTACGCCGGCGGAGACTGTTTTCCACGAAAAATTCAGCAAGTGTTTTAATGCATGTTTTTAGCATTCTCATTTCATTTTTAGCATTCTTAAGACTTCCTTAGGACTTGGTAATGTAATTATGAGGATCATGTTATATTATGGATATTTGCAGGTCAAAGTGTGAAGACCGTACAACCGGTTCTGGAAACTCTCTGTAAGTAACGTTTCCGTAAAGATACGTTGTTATGACTTATGTTTCAAAATGATAATGTTATGATATGATTTCTGAAAGATGTTTTTCTGTGTGAACGAATGTCCTATTTGCAAATGTAGCATGGCAGCCATAGATAGTCCTAAGTCATGGGGGCGGCATGAAAATCGGGTCCATGACCGATTCTGAGATCTCGTTAGTCACTTCATTGTGATGTGTTTAATCGAGATCCGAAGGATTACTCTAGTCGGAAGACGCGTTACGTATATGTTGTGTTCTATGGAGTATGCCATTATTATGTCCTGATACGAATTGACTATGTTTATGATGATTTGTTTTACGGATATATGATATGTGGAATTCGTTCACTAACCCTTTATTGTTATGTTACTTGCTGGGCTTTAGCTCACCCCCGTATATATGTATTTTATAGGTGAGCAGTCGGGGAGCCAAGCCTAGGCGGAGTTCGTCTCGAGCCGCCGTTTTGAAAGCCTACCTGAGTTATGGTGCCTCGGTGGGCTAGGCACGAAGGCCGTAGTGAGTTTTGGTTTTGTATGTATATGTGGCTTGCGCCTATATGTTTTGTATATGAATTTTGGATACATGTTTGTTACATTGGTGGGTAAATAACTCATTTTTGGCATGTAAATATTCGTTCATATATATGCACAGCTCTTTGGACTATTTGTATATTATTTCTGCTTCCGCGAGCCCCGGTTATGTATGTTTTGTATTGGAAGGCCTTTGGTAATCCAGGATTACTGGCCGGTCTCGTCACCGAACTTCTAGGGGCGGGTTCGGGGCGTGACAGTTTTATGCTTGAACTTTTGTATTTCTGATGGGATTGCAAAGAGTTCACCGGCATTAACCTGACAATGGAAAAAACAGGTTATGTAACGTATATATTTGAGTGGTGTTATAATGTGAATGTTTTGTTCAGCAGTTGAAGGCCCTACCTCATTAAAACCCAAATCTGCTAAAGAGGTGGTTCTCATCTTCTTCTGTAAAGCAGTCAGATCCCACTTCACACACCGTGGAAAAGCATTGGGTTTGTGAGGTTGTAGGATGGTTGTGTGCTCACACAACCAATACTTCAGTAAAACAACAAACATAGTGTTATTTAGGAATTGAATAGTAATGTCATGAGTAGATATGAGTAGATGTGAACATTCACAGTAGTATGTTATGAGTGGATGTGAACATTCACAACTTGGTTGGATGTGAACATTCACATCGATGAAACATAGGTGAAGTGGCGGTGTTGTGAACATTCCGCGATGGTATGTTATGAGTAGATGTGAACATTCACATCCTTTGGTTGAGATGTGAACATTCACATCGTGAAACATAGGTGACGTGGCAGTGTTGTGAACATTCACATCTGTGGAACTATTTTGAACATTCACAGCAGTATAGTATGAGTGAATGTGAACATTCACATCAGTGATTCAGATATGGACATTCACATCTGTCAAAGGTAATTGCCTATGGACATTCACATCAATGGTACATATATGAATGTTCTGATTGGCTTAGATGCACAACAACTGAAGGACATGTGAATGTTATTATTTGAGAACATAGGTACTTACCATCAATAACATGACACTGTAGGTTACTTTTCTTTGGATTTTTTGTCGTTTTGGGAAATAAGCGATGTCAACGTTGTTATAATTTGCTTAGCCAGTCATATTCTCGCATGGTTTCCAATGGAACCATATGTGTGTAATAGCCCCATCCTATCGTCTCTCCACTTGTTGTGAAAAAAAGCTTTTGGCAAGCATACATGCACACTAGTCGGCAACTTCTTCGTTGTCGACTTTCTTTTTGCCTTTCAACGCCTCGGTCAAAAGTGTGCGTATCCATTTTGATGTCAACGGTGACATTTTGCATATTTTGTTTACAATGCGAGTCCTTGGTTTCGCAGACGCACGATATGTCCATCGGCTTGCTGCCACAGTCCACACCAAAAATCAGCTTGATGTCGTTGTTGTGTATGCTCATCTTTTTCTCCCCAATGTAGAATGCATCCTTTGAAGCTCTGTACATTTGTAGTACATGCACAACGACGTCATCATACTTCATGCATTTGTCCAGGTCAATCTGATTGTTTCTTAATGCATCAAGCAAATTCCAAAATGGTGTTTGTTGAAGGCACCGCAGCTGTGCTTGTGTGAACTTGGTGGTTTTCATGAATTTGACCAGTCCGGTCATATTAGATCTGTAGTTCACATTTTTCATGTCCACATTGGTGCTAGGATTTGTTTTTGGGGTTTCTTCCTTCACATGGTACTCATCTCTCTTCCTCTTTCCTGTTTTCTTGTGTGCAACATCTGCAAAATGGAGCAGTTTAAAAAAATTAAGTCCACGCTCATGTGATTAGCGTAGTGGAACAGATATGAACATTCACAGCATGTTGATTGGGTCAGCACAAACACAATGTGCATATTGTGTCACTGTGTGGAAAACAATGTATTTTTATACAACCATGAACACTATTGAATAACATGTGCATGTTAACACGAACATATAAAATGCCGGATCAACTTATTGGATCACCATTAACAATCAAGAATATGAACAAGGCAAACATTCACAATAGGGGGAAAAAAATCTAAATATCCCTAGTCATTGGCCTAATGTTTGCAATCCATGTGAATGTTCACAGCGTAGAATAACAGTAACAATAATATCTGATTGTCCTAAAATCTACTAAAATGTTCAGGCAATGTGAATGTTCACAGCTTAGACCAAACTCACCAACAATATCTGATTGTAGTAAAATGTTCAGGCAATGTGATTGTTCACAGTCTAGAACAACAGCACCAATAATATTTGACTCTCCTAAAATGTTTAGGAAATGCCAATGTTCACTGACCTAGGCGAACACATCAACGATGTCGATTGATCTAAAATGTTCAGGCAATGTGAATGTTCACAGCCTAGAACGACAGCACGAACAATATCTAACTCTACTAAATTTTCCCGGCAATGTCAATGTTGATAGCATAGAACAACAGGACCAGTAATATCTGACTCTCCTAAAAGTATCAGGCAATGTGAATGTTCACAGCCAATAACAAAAGGACCAATAATATTTGATTCTACTAAAATTAGCAGGCAATGTGAATGTTCACATCTTCCATCAACAATAACAGCAACAGAATTGGCCAAACATTTTGCAATCCACAAGAATGTTCACATCATAAAACAACAACACCATAACTACCTGATTATCCAAAATTTTTAACTAAATGTGAATGTTCACATTTTTAATCAACTACAACAAAACAGAATTGGCCAAAACATTTTGAAACCGTGTGAATGTTCACAACAGTGAACAACAACCGTATAACATCTGCAATAATATGACTATCAAACCATTTTCAATCAATGTGAACGTTCACATATTGCAATAACAACGACTACAACAAAAACATTTTCGAATGTTCACAGTTGTGAACACAATGTAATGCAATTGTAATGTTTTTTACTTCAAAGATCAATAAGATTAAGGATTATCATGGAGGGGTTCAGAATAAATGTTAGGTTATGAACAATATGGACTCCTATATATTGTACGCATACGAAAAGGGGATATTTGTCAGAGTTCAGAATAATGGTTGTTGATAAACAGGATTAGGGTTTAAATACACGAATGAGTAGATTGCTTACGTTTTGTGCCCATTTCGACGAAAAAGATGTTCTACGAAGGACGATCACGACGAGCGAGCGATTATCTGATATTAAGGCGTATGAGCACGCAGAAGATGTTAGACGATGTGACAATGGAGCGAAGACAATCTTCTCGGCGTAGGGACGAAGGAAGATCAATGAGATGATGCGAGATGCTACGATGGAAGGAATCTGATTTGTGGGAGTTGAGGGATGTGGAATGTGGGTTTCGATTTCTAGACTATAAAGATCTTGCGTGATTTCTGCAAGAATAGAGAGGTAAGAGACGGTTATGAGATTCAAAGAGAGAGAGAAAGGCGCGTGTTTTGTTAGGGATGTTTTGGTCTTTCTGTATGAAATGGACCTAATGGAATATTATAAAACACTATGGGTTTTATGGAACAACACTCTTAAATAATGGATTTACTAAAAAAGCTCCCTTTTATTATTGCGACTCAAATTAATCGAGATTTTTAAAGGGTTTTAAATATTTTAAATAATCACAACTATATTTTTTAATTGATTTTCGATAATTCAAATGGTTTATATTGAAATATTTGGTGAGAATATCATCTTTTGAAAAAAATATTAAATTGCTTGGATAACCATAATCACATGTTTAGATTACATTTATCATAAAAATATAGACAACAATTATAATGTAATTTAATAATAAATAAAGGTTGAGACCCCTTTTGGGATTACCTCCTTCACCCATTTTAGTTTTGATTGGTCAACTTTTCTTTTCTTTTTTTTCTTTTTTTTTTCTTCTCACTCAATCCCCAACCTCCATGTGTGAGGGGGTTATGGGGGTGGATATTTTAAGGGGGTCTAAATCAATACCTGTTTGGAATGATCTAAATAAGTATATTTTTTATCTTTTTACAAAAAGATGTACAAAAAAATAAAAAAAATAATTTGATAAAAAAAATAAAAAAATAAATTATTTTAAAATTGCCAAACTTTACCTTAACTCAAACGAGTCCGGATCTTCTGCCATACATTCCTGCAGTGCATACAAAACGAAGTCGTTTTATATTAATTTTTTTTTTTTTTTTTTCCTCGTTTCTTTTTCGTTGCTTCAGAACTGTTTAGAAACCTAGTGTTGCTTCAGAACTCAGACGAATTGAGAGTAGAAGCGAAACGACGAGGAGAGGAGAGGAGAGGAGAGGAGAGGCAGCGGTGAGGCGAGGGGAAACGACGGCGACGACAGCCCTCGCGCTCTCTCTCTCTCTCTCTGTGAGCTCTGTCTGGCGCCTCCATCACCGAGCAGTACCCACCATCTATAACCCATAAGTTTTCTCCCCTTGTCGATTTCAATCTGTTTTGACTTAGGAATTCGAATATATCTCTCTGTGCATCTCTTTGATTTCTGGGTTCAACTTATCTCAATCTCATTTGATTACCTAATTTTTGTTATACTATTTCTAGGTCATGTTGTCTAAGACTCAATGGTATTTGAAAATGAACTGGCAATTTTAAAAGACTTATGCTTACAAACATTTTTATTTGTGGAACTTCATGGGTTAATGAACTTCTGTTGGAACCTATGTTGTATAATTTCATGTGGTGGGACTTTACACTAGTATTAATCCTTTTTATTTTTTGTTTCTGAGTTTGCGCATTTAAGTCCTCAAACCGTTCCCAAGTCCCAATCTCGGCTCTTCTGGACATTTATGTTAAACGATTTCTTTGGGACTTGAGTTTGGAATGATTAATTAACGACAACCCAAGAAGAAATGGAAAGCGGGGTTGTTTTGGGAGTGAAAGAAGAGAAGGAAAGAAAGGGTTAGATGGCACAGTGCTGAATTTGCTAGTCAATCGCCACGGCAACCTCAGGGAGTGCTTCCTGATGAAAACCTCAAGGACATCTTTCACCAAATCGAACTTCCAAAACCCTGTAAGCATTTGAACATCAATGAAAGAAACTCAACCTTTCAATTACATTGGTCTACAAATCATTTTGGTTTGTGGGTATTTTTTCATTTGATTCCCTAGGCTGATTCCATTTTTTTTTTCCTTTAAAGGTATCTGATTTTGAATTTTCTTGTTGTGTGTGGACTGGGTTTCTGTTGAATTGACTGTTTGTTACCCTCCAATGGTTCTCCACATTGAATAATGAATTGGGTTTTGTTGTGTTTGTGTAACAACCCTCGTACTGATTACCGATAAACGACTGAATTAGCTACAGGTTACTGCTAAACTGAACTGATAATGACTGATAATTGAATTAACTGAAGTACTGAATGGACTGATTGAAATCGAAACTAAAATTGAATAAGTTTATCTATTGAATTGCATATTGCATCTGTTTGATTGATTGATTATCTGTTTGAATTCATATGTTTAAACTGCTAATTGAATGCCTTATCGGCGGCCGAATTAGGAACCGTTTAGAGTTTTGGGATCAGTAGAATATTTGTGATTTAATGGTATATTTATCTGAAAATTGATTAGGAATGATTAAATTAGATTAAAAGGAGTTAATTGCCAAATTTAACTTATTTACCAAATTACCACCTATAGTGAGCCTTTATTTATTATTATTGTTTGAGCCTTATCACCTAATCAAAACAATTGATCAGCCATTTCCTACACTCCAGCCGACCAAAGTGAGAGAGAGGGAGAGAATTAAAAGAAAAATTGAATTCATCTTGTTCATCTTGTGGATTGCTTGGGAATTGAAAGATTTGTAACATAGATTGCTAAATTGAGCTTGCAAGACTTGTAATTGAGACTTAGGTAAGAAAATCCATCTTCTTCTTGTTGTCTTGAGCTTCATCTTGCATGTTCTTGGCTCCATTGTAGAATCAAGCCATGATTTAATGCATAGAGGTTGAATTATGCTTGAATTCATACATGCATGGCCATTTTGGTGCATTTTGAAGTTGAATTCATGATGGATTGTGCATGCATGCTCATGTTTCTATCAAAGTCCATGTTTTCATTTTGTTTTCCAACTATTGAGCTCATTAGAGCAAGATTGAACCTTGAATTTGGTTAAAAACTCATGCATTGCATGTTTTGAAATTGTTCTTGAAAATGGGTTTGAATTTTGGATTTAATTGACTCACCTTTGGGGCTTGAATTCATAATTTGGCTTTTGGAAACTTGTTATACATTGTTTTGGGATGTATTTTCCAGAATTTGGGCCCAAGAGGTCGAGAATTGAGTTGAGAATGCTTGGTTTGAGCTTGGAAGGCAAATCTGAAAATTCCAGATTTGGCTTCTTCGCTCGAGCGAAGGATTCCTCGCTCGAGCGACCAACGTTTCCTCTGAGCCACGCTCGAGCGAAGGATTGGTGGCTCGAGCGTAAAAATCGAGCATCCAGTACTTTTACTGTTTCATCAGACCGCTCGAGCGAAGGATTGTTCGCTCGGGCGAGGCCTTTGATTTTGGAAGCTCGCTCGAGCGAAGAAAGGCTCGCTCGAGCGAGGCTCTTATTTCAGCAAATTATGCAAAATGTTTTCTAAGTGTATTTTTGCATCCTCATCCCATCCTAGGCATTCTTAGGCCTAGTTTAAGGCATCTTAATGAGGATTTAGACATAGAACCACACCGAGAAAATTTAGGGATTTAATTATCATCCTTCCCGACTGTGAAACTTAGTGTGTGTTCTATTTGTTAACTGTTTAGGGTGGCTCTCTGGGACGCGCTCTAGCTGCTATTAGCCCAATCTCTGTGAGTAACGATTGTGTAAAGATATGTTAAAAATGGTTATCTTTTGAATACTGAACTGAACTGTTTATTGAACTGATATTATTTACTGAATGAATGTATGTCCTGCATTCTGAATCAGACAGGCATCCTTAGCACTTCTTTCTTTATTCTTTATTCTGAGCTCTGTCGGTTCCTTGTGGAACCATCTTTTCTTGATTGATGGCCATCATTACTGTTGGGTCTGTTAAGACCCGGTCCTTTTGGACCTACTATTTATAGGCTAATGGGTGTACCACATATGACTGATTGACTGAAATACTGAAATACTGTTTAATGAACTGTTTTCATTACTGTAAGGACATTCATTCATAACCTCTTTACGCTTTATGTTATTCACTGGGCTTTAGCTCACTGTTTATATATATATATGTAGGTTCTCAGTAGCCAAACCGGAGCTAGGGGTGTGGGTTAGTCCCCAGTTTTGTCAAGCCAGCCTATGTGCCTCACTGCGAGGTTCCGAGTTGCCATGCTATGGCTTGGGGTGTTTTTGTGTCCCCCATCGGTCTCCTTCCTGTTTTGTACTACTGTATAGGCATCTCTTGTTTTACTATCTTGTTATCGAGGATTAGGTCCTGTCTTTGAATGTTTGTATATGATTGTATAGGCGTATATATAGTATCTTGTTACGAGCTGTATGAATGCATGAAAAATGTCTTTGGCATACAGTTTTTCACAGCTCTATGGACAGTAGATATTTACTCTATTGCCTTCCGCCAGCCACATACTCTGTTTAAGCGTATTCTTGTTGAGAAGCCTTGGTAATCTCGGATTCTTGGCGATTCTGATGCTAAACCCATAGGGCCGGGTTTGGATCGTGACAGAGTGGTATCAGAGCGATACTTAACCACGAGTTATACCCCACACACGTGTCCAAACGAGCTATAGGGTGTCCTAGAAAGTGATTAGGGCAGTTCATGAACTGGAAAAAGTGTGTGGCTATGTTATGATTGAATACATGTCCATGTGATAACTATCTAAACATGCAACTGTTTAATGCTATAATTGCTATAACTGTTATAACTGCTTATAGTGAAATGGGCAATGCAAATGAACCTGAATCCTCATCTACCGAGGCAAGAATGGCCAGAATGGAAAGAATGATGGAACTGTTAACTGCTAGACTTGAGCAGCAATGAGAACCAACAGCCCCTCCTCCTCCTGCAGACATTTGGAACTAAATGCAAATATGAATGATGGGGACATTATTGCCCTTACTCATAAGTTCAGCAAACTGAAACCGCCGTCCTTTCAGGGAGGCCTTGAACCGCTAAAGGCTGAAGCTTGGGTGCTTGAAACAGAAAAATTGTTTGAAATGTTTCCGTGCTCTGAAGCCAATAAAGTACTGTTAGCAACCTTCACCCTTCAGGAAGAAGCAAGAAGGTGGTGGATGTTGACCCGCGATGCGAATACTATTATGACTTGGGCTCAGTTCAAGGAGTCCTTCTTTGAAAATTATTTTTCCCAGTGCATCAGGGACAGAAAAGTAACGGAGTTTGAACAACTGAGACAGGGCAAAATGTCTGTTGCCGAGTATGAGAAGAAATTCACCGAACTTGCTAGGTATGCACCACACATGGTGGACACCGATTATAAGAAGGCCAGAAGGTTTGAAGGAGGCCTTAGTGTTGCTATACTGGACCGAATAAATGTTTTGAAACTACCGACTTTTGTGGGTGTTCTCGACCAGGCATTGATGGCCGAGTCGAATATTCTAGCAGTGAAACAATCTGAAACACCAACAACTGAGTGGCAAGGTAAAAGGCAGGGTTTCAAATTCAAGAAAGGCAAGCATAACCCAGCAACCAAGAAAGCGAATCTGACGACTAGCCTCGGCCAAGAGTGGGTTTACTCCACCGCTCCGTATGTGGTAATAAGCACAAAGGGTTTGCTACGATTTGGAGCTTGTTTCGTGTGGCAAGGTGGGCCTGAAATTAAAGATCGTCCTCCGCCTCAAGAAGCCAGAGTAAGTCAAGACTGCAAGAAAGATCAACCGCAGCACCAAAACCGAACCCCAAAGCTACCGGGAAAGAGCCTATGAGGCAGGGCCGAGTGTTCGCCCTAGTACCGGGAGACGTGCAAAACACTGAGACTGTTGTGTCAGGTATCCTCTCTATTTGTGCTCAAAATGCATATGTGTTGATTGATTCGGGGTCTACACATTCGTATGTATCGCATGCTTTTTCGCGT